>OY720315.1:9449148-11949148 GCA_963082785.1 Philonthus spinipes | reverse complement strand
AGATATTTAGTCAGTTAGTTAAGAAAAAATGGCTTGTGTTACTTTTATGAAGTAAAGTATAAATCAAAATAAGTATTCCATGTATTAAATATTTTCATGATGTTTCGCGAAGTCATAACTGAGAATGTTACTAAAGCAATTGAAGCATAAATTAATCTAATAGAATACATTAGACCAAATTCTTCTTTTGTAACTACCATTATAATTAATTAATCTTGACACTAGCGGTAATAATTTTTATAAATAAAATTCTATTATTTCTTATAATTAAACGATTTGCGATTTTTTTAATCTAATAAGGTTATTATTAGAGATAATCATAAGAAAATAAGTTCTGAATAATTTTCATGTTAAAATGGCAATAGAGTTATTAAAATAAATAAAAGAAAAAAGGTAAATTAAATTTGAAAATAATGAATTAAAAATAGTAATAATAATTATAGTCTTTATAAACAGACATATACAGCAAATAAATATACAAAATAAATAATAAATCGAATGCATAATTTATAAATGTTAAATGGCAATCGACCAGTCGTCTTTTCATGTTTATGTACTTGTGATAAGACATGTTTTCAATGAATCCAAAGGGGCCGAATACCTCGGTTAAGATGATTCTGAAAATAATTAAACTAAAACATTTTCTTTGGAAGTTTGTATGTTTCGTTCTCTTTATTCTATTGAAAAACACAACAAAATAAATCATGACAAACACTGCATGCGTTACCGTCACATTTTTTTTATCAAAAATAAATCACTTATTATTATGAAGAAATTACATGTAAAAAATTGTAAGATTTTTTTAAGACAATTTGAAAGAAAAGTAACAGTGAAGAACAATAAACTTTATATAAATAATTAGAATAAGTGCTAGAAATGACCACCAGAAAGTGAAAGACAGTAACTCAAACGATCGCGAAAATTCTACCACATTGTGCATTTCGATTTTGTCATAAACAGAAATAAAAAATTGTTTAATTGTTTTTTTAATTATACTAGTTGAAGGAATCGATCGTTCGGGTTTCGTATTATAGGCAACTAAACACATGCATCAATGCGTTTGACTTGGGTATTTTACATGTATACATAGGGGATATGTATATTGTTAAAAGAATCTCTCTGTATAATTAATGTATGTAAAATTATTGTTAGTTAATAAAAATTTCTGTATATAACCAAGGTTGATTTCTTTTGTCGGACTCTGCTTAAAAAAGAGCGACTCAAAACTCAAATGTTTATATTTAAACAAATTAATTTAAATTATTATTATTAAATTTGCATGCACAAAAGAATCGTTTATTAATAATTAATGTCATAAATTAAATGGCCGCGAAGTGTCGTAGATGCAATTAATTCTAAAAAGCAAATTCCTCCCCCTGGATGGCAGACACATTTGTCAGGGTCTCCAGTGTCGGAGGCGTTAAAGTTGGAAGTCAATTGGGCATGGGAAATCCTGAGAGATATACGGACGACATTTGCATCGCGACCAGATTACACTTTAGTGCCGGATTTCAGATACTTAATGGGATATAAACTCACTCAGGTTTTTACAGGGAAGTTCATTTCACAATTCACCCGCCCTGCACTTTGTGTACAAAAGGAAATTGCATTTTCTTACATTTTAATCGTATTGATGTATTACTACGATTAAAATAAATCATATTAATAATCATACATTATTTTTTTGATTGTAATAAACGGAATTACAAATTTAACGAAATTACCATTTTCAATTTAATATCTCGTATTAGGCTGAAAGACCTCTGTTCGATAGCCGATTCAACTGCAGAATATAATTCTAATTTTATATATATATATATATATATATATATATAGTTGAATAAAGATGTTGAGTTAGTGATCTCGAATTAATATATAATATTTAATTTACAAAAAAAAATAATTTTAAAATATGTAATTCACGTAGTTGAATAATGAAATTATTATTCTCCATTAGCTACTGCTAAAGACGGCAGATGACTTTATATTATGCAACGTTTTTTTTTTATTATTTTTTGCATTAAATGATCTGAAATCAAAAATTGTTCCATCGTGCAATAATTTATGGCGCAACAGAAAATTTCCCTTGCTTAGTTCAATGTCTGGCTGGGTACTTGCCCGAGAAGTAGTTGTTTCGAAGGATGTTTGAACTTATTTAAAGTACTTACTTTAAAAAGTTTCAATAACTAAAGGAAATTAATTAATTATGATATATTTTATTAAAACATTTGCTTCGTTTCACGGATTTTTTTTTATTTTCCGACTAGTTTCGACCCTTAGTCATCTTCAAGGAGACAAAGTATTATAATTAAAATATACCATATAAAAGAATACGAGTCTACAGACTCGTATTTCGGGATATTCATCCCTTATCCGTACAGCTCTGCCTTACATAAGTTACACAAAGTTGTTAAATTAAATGAACCAAACGTACCGTCACGTTGAGATCTCCGGTGGAAATGATCTAGAGGACGTAGACGGACAGATACGATTACTAGGTACAATGGCAACTAATTATTTTCGGCAACAAATCTTTTCGATTCGGATTTATTAGTTCAAAAATATGCTGGCTTAATTAGTTCAAAAATATTTAACGGCGAGTTAAGTAATAAGTTAATTCAAAATATGGAAAATAATAAATTTCTTATTCAATTATGTAAATTAATTATTTCGTAACTCTTTTTTATTTAATTTGAATGGCTGTGATCAGGTAAATAAATAATCTATTTCTCTTATTACATTTTATATATTGATAAAGAAAGACATCAAATATTTTGCGTTTATTATAGAGATGAAATCGTTTCTTTACATGAAGAAAACTGTGTGGTGAAACAATTGTGGCAACTAAAATATCAAAAAATCTTAAACTATTACAGTTTATTTTAGTGTTTTTTATTTTAAATCTTAGCACAATTGAAGCATTAAATATTTTTTTTGTAAAAAAACTATAATTGCATATTTTTCTTTCCGTCTCTAATTTCTATATTAAATTAATTAAACTGAAAACATTCATTTTCAATTTAATATCTCGAATTAATGTTAAAACAAACAATAATAATAATAATATCGTTGCAAAGTACAAAAGCCGAAACGATTTCATGCACACACAGCCAGAAACAAGGGAGAGCGTTTCTATACATTCCAAATGGCTTAATTACACCCCTTTGTCTTCTGCATGTCGCATTTCTACAATAATCATCGCCATAATTTGCTGATTTAGCTCGAAACAAACTCGCTCCTCCCATTATATCGTTCCATTTTCGCGAGGACGCTGTGTAATGCTTATAAAGGAGAATGGCGGAATTTCGTTGAAGTAATTGAATTATTTAAATGGAATATAATTTGATTAAATACATTGTGGGCCATTTTAAAAATTATAGTAGTCGTTATTTAATGCTCATTAATAAAACCTTGAAGCCAAAATGTATTAATAACATACACTTTATTATGTCAAGTTTGTTTTATATGTTATGTGAAGTGTGTTTGATAAAATAAAAAAATATTCGTTCCTTACTTTGATTTTAACACACTTTAAATAGAAAATAGTATTGATTCTCTTGATCACAGTTATTTAAATAAATTAAATAAAAATGTTTTGAAAATAAATAATAAATTATTTCCACATTTAGCTCTCAGACTTTTGACTTACATTAAGTACATTAAACAAATGCACATTAAAACAACTAATTCCCGGGCAAATACCTTAGCCGGACATTGAATTACATAATGTACACCTGCTGTTGCACGGGGAAGTAGTTGTTTTAATGTACATTTGTTTAACGTACTTACGTAGCGTAAGTCTAAAGTCACAAAGCTAAATGTGGAAATAATTTATTAATAATTTTCAAATCATGTTTATTTAATACATTTGAATAACTGTGACCAAGTCAGTGAATATTCTTTTATATTTATTTTAGAGAAAATGAAATAATTGAAATGTGTTAACAATTTAAAATTCTATGAAAAATAATACTTTATTTACTTTTAAGATAGGTGCATAAATAAAAATAATTAATAAATATGATTATATTTGCTAAATCTGGCTTATGAAAAAAAACCATGTTAAATTTCAATTAAAGAAATATGTAAAAAGTAACGTTCATTTTAATTGTTTCTTTTATATGTAAGTTATGGCTATTGCAATTTATTAATTAATTTTATACATCCATTCTAAAATTGAATAAAGCATAATTTTAGACAGATTTTGCAATTATGAACACATTTTAATTCTTTCAGTTTTTCTCTAAATTTAAGCGGACATTTGCAAAAAATATTATTACATGTAAAATCTCTATGTATATCTGTTCGCATTAACACCTAGTACAAATAATGTTTAATTAAAAAAAATATTAAAGAAAAATATCAGAATATAAAATGCATCCTGCATTTTATATTTTATATTATAAGAGCAGAACATAATTCTTTTTTTTTTTAATTTAAAATACCCGTTTGCGTATGAAACAATTCTCTGATTAATTGAATTCAATTATATAAATCTACAAGCCTTCCATTATTGCCATAATTGCTTTTTATTGAATTACAATTAGCGGTAATCAGCATTATACCTCGAGGCGATTTCCGTTGATGACGGCGGTATTAAAGTGCGGTGAAAACGGAGTAATTAGAGTTTTGCGGAAAAGCTCCGGCCATTTGTTCGGAGGATTCGGTCTGAGAGTCTGTTGCTTGCTTTGTGTTAAGCACTTCGCTACGACTTTATTACCGCCGAATGCAGATGTTCGTGAATTGTTCCAGACAAATTGGGGGTGTCTGCTTAAGCGCATCGAAGATTAACGAGGGAAACGTTAAGTGATATTTTATTTTAGTAGGAGATAGATTCTCTTTATGCTCGTATTAAGTATTAATCGTTGTAATAACTGTTTAATGTGGGAAGGTTCGTTCCCACCTAATTACATGGGGGTTTTAGTGTAGATTTAAAATTTAACTTATTTACAAAAAACTCTTTTATGCACGATTTCCATTTAAAATAGTAAACACTTTACAGAAGCAGGTGATTTATTGCTGTCATTATAAATCACAAATCATTCGTCTGCAACTTCATATTTATTCATGCTCTTGCAGATTTACCTATTAATCATCTCACTAGTGATAATGGCCTCAAATAGCGTTTCCCTCCACTTGTCTCTGGCTTGTTCTGAAAATTACGTCTCATATTATTTATGTCAATCATAATGCATTTGGTGATAGATGATATCTTCACAATAATTTACGGAAATGTTATGAATCTTTCTGTGCCATATTTTTCAGTGTTTTAATTCTCGTTATAATATTAATAGTTATATATTTATTAATTAAATTAGAATTCATTTTAAATTATATTTATATCTATGAAATGAAAATAAAATGTACAACACAATTTCCGTCCAGTCGCCTTCATTAAGGCATTGCACATGGAACACACTAGTCTGATGAGGTTCGAAAAACCGAAATGGCCATCACTAGTTATCCATACGCTAGATGAATGGTGACTGAACGTTTCATTAAATGTAAAATTAAATGTAACTTGAAAAGAATCATCTCCGATGGGATTTAATCCCATGTCCCTCAATTTCTCAATGTAATACATTGAATATTTCTTCAAATCATTATATATTTATGGTTAAAAAATAAATTAGAAGTTAAAATAATTAACAATTAAAACAAAGTATAAATTTCCACAGAGCAGAAAAAAATCTATTTACATCTTGTTATCTAGATTTACCTAAAAAGTTAAATATTTAGTTTTAAAACGTTGAGCTTTCAACTCGAACCGAACGTAACGTAACGGTCGGCGGGCGAGTTTTTCCGTATAATCCGTTCATTAACGTGTAAATGTATACGGAACAATGGAGGACTTTTAATGTTTCCAGTTAGAGTGAATTGTGGTAGGGTAATATACACAAGAAATATAATCATCGCTAAAAATTTAATTTTAAACTTTCTGTCTTATTAAAATACGGCGACCGGATATCAAAACCATTAACCGCTTAAGTTAACCGAAAAATGGGGACGAGCGAGTTATTAAAAAGTTTCAGCGCGCTCTTCTCCGCAGCCCGGACCCAAAGAAAAATGACCAAAGAATGTTGCAGTCTAGCACCTTGACTCGTGATCAATATTATAAGTGGAGAGGTTTTACACTTAATATTTAGTTATTTATTCAATTCAATTTACTTTATTAACGGAATCTCCATTTCCAAATTACAATTATAATTACATATTAAAAATTTTATAAGAAAAGTGTGACGCTCTAAAAAGATTATAAAACATATGTATAAAAAAAGGCAAATTACCAATCACAAATTACGACAAAATACAAAATAAAAATAATACGCATCAAAATATTTATTTATCAATCCCAAACAGTTCATTGTGAAAACAAAATGCAACCGGCTTATTCCCATCTTCAAGTGATAATAAATAACAAGTAATAATGAAAACAATATTTTCGAGACTAAAAAATAATAGTCTAAAAGAATGGGTTAAACATTTCCAGACGTTTCAATTCTCGTGCTGTTTCATTGCAATTTTCAATTTCAAGAAAACATAATTTTCCGCCTTTAAAATATTAATATAATTTTTTTTTCGAAAGTTTTTTAAATTCGATTTATTTATTATAGAAATCCATCTATAATGCAACAATTTTACAAACAAAATAATATCATACACGAAAGTTATTATGTGGCAGAAGCAATATTTCGAGGTCCGTATGAATATTTCAAGGCTTTGGAGGCCGAAGTGGGGAGAGTTGTGGGGCTTTACATTTTACATGGGAGGTCGAGCCGGAGAGGAAGTGCTTAAATTATTTACGTACTCAAGCACTGCCCACGGTTTGTTGAAGGAAAACTAATACACCACGTACCCCTATCACTCGTGAAATACACTTTTTACTCGCGGCCTCGGCATAAATATCTTACAATTTCGCTCGCGCATCAAAGGGACTCTTTGAAAAATGTTCGGAGTATTAAGGCTCTAGAATTTATCAGCGAGTGAATTAGAGGAGAAGATGCTAGAAAACATTTAATGCTCTTAATTTTTGTTACTAAAAATTTTATTTTCTTAATAAAAATATTTGTTTGCAATGTAGCGCGAAAGTTCACATTTAATATCTTTTCCATTTCACATTTCTTCTCTCACTTCATTCCTTCGAAGTGATTCCAAAGCCTCCTTCTAATTTAAACTTGTAAAAACTCTTGTCAAAAACAATTGTCAAAAAAACACACTGTTTTTCAAGAGAGTGATCGAGTTACTCAAACTTTCTTTCAACTTGCAATATTTGTACTTTTAATTTTGGTATTTTCACATTTGTTCATCTTAATTTCTTTAGTTTAATCGATATTTCAATTAATGTAGGTATTTTGTTTATTTGATTGTTATGTATAATTTTTGCTCATATTTTAATAAATATTTATTTTGTTTGTTTAATTTATGAGTGTAGTATAATTAAAATCAAACCGTCTATAGGGCGTAAACAATATTTATTATACTTTTTCTTTATTAGAAATTCTCACAGCTTACATGCAGTGAGTTTATTAATTTGATCAAAAATAAGTGCCAAATGTTTCTTTTTTAAATTTTAACGAACTTTTAAATAATTATATGCATATCCACAATTTTTTACTTGGGCCATTTTACCCACAAGTATTGTCGCTGTATATAGGGTGTCATCGATGTGTCCGTCTTCGAAATCTTCCTTGTTGAAATTCAGCATTAATTTATTAAAAAAAATTGCTTCACCACTGAAGACGAATAATATAAAATTATTTTCATATATACAAGGTATCCCATTTATATATATAATTTAAATCTGTCAATTAGCTTTCGACCAGTGATTTTTCCGCTTAAGTTTAATTAATTTTCGAAATTAAAAAAAAAACGATATCCTCGCATTTTTTATAATATTGGTCACTCTATACATTAAAAATTATGTGGCAATTAAGAATAAAAAACAACAACTTTTTTTACTCAATGAAAAAACTAAGAAGGAAACGACTACTAAAAATGAAATCATAAACATCGGTTTCACCATCAAATAAAATGTTAGTTTAAATCGAAATCATGACCTCTGAATTCAATAAATTCATACTTATTTTAAATGATAACTAGACAATTCTTAATAGAATTTAAAATACAAATCACTTTACGTTGATATTACTCGAACCATTTAATCTTTATATCAAAGAGAATAATGGTGGAATTATAAATTGTTAAGTTTGGTATGCTCGGGCGAAATACTTCAACGTCTATTATAGACTTTTCTCTCCGAAGGCAGAGTAGGTACGATGGCAGGGGATGTAAGCACGCACCGTGAATATCAAGTGGGCCAACTATAACTAAAGCAGGTAGTTTATATCGCCCGAGACACGTTCTTAACTAAGCGCTTAGACGTGTCAGCTTAGTTGACTAGATTTAAACCGGACTACATTCGCTCCTTTACCGCGCGCCACGTAATATATAACAAGTGCGTTTGGAAGGCGACAGTTAGTGATTAATATTACTGTAATATATTACTTAATTAAAATACATTAAAACATTTACTTTACCATTTAAAGTATATGTTTTAATAATAGAGATAAACCATTTTTTTATAGAAGAAAATTTTGTAAAACAGTGAACCGATGTACGATTTTTATTTAATTAATTAAATAAAAATTGTTGTCCTTTCTCCTACTTATTTAGGACAACTATTTTTATTTAAAAATTAAAGTCTTCACAACCAATAATCAACATAAAAAAGAAGCGATGTACGATAGTTAACTCCTTTTTTTCTTTATTCACTGAATATAAAAGGCAACTTTCGTGAGATGATGATAAAAGAAGTAGACAATTTTTAACCAAATAGTACATATTTTTCTTGCAGTTTGGATTGTCAGTGCAGCCTGACGGTGTTGAATAATGTTAAGATGGTATAATTTTTGTCACATGCTGTTCATTTGCCTTTCAAACGGCTCTTAAATTTGACGCTAGTTGATTATCAGATTCATTTAAAACTATTGAAGTATGTATGGATAAAACAGGTCATTAGTAAAAGGTTCAAACTTGAGAAGTACGCATGCGATTATGAAAATATTTTTGGGGAAGTTGTGCACATTTGAAAAAAAAAAAAAAATCGGTAACATTTCGAGGAAAAATTTTGCATTCAATGTTTAATAAAAATTGACTATCCAACATAAAACAATTATCGTCACGAGCCGATAGAACAATTGGTTTACGAGTTATAGGTGAGCCTGATTTAAAAAATACTATTTTGAGAAAAAACGCGTTTAAAGATACAATTGTTGTTTCTAACGAAATACTTGCGCAATCTCTGGATCTGCTTTTCTTGACAGCCGCGCAGAAGTAATTTTTATCCCCAGGACTGCCATCATCAGCATAATACTAGTGAGGCCATCGTTGTATATGCAGACGGCAATATTGCAGCAAATTTCCAGCTTGCGTTTGCCACTTTAGCGAGTATTGGGTGCCAAGGACCACATGACAGCATTAAAGCGCGCATTGCTGTTCTGGGAGTATCCACCCAAACAGCGGACCAAAAGATCGTGTCAGGTGAGATATTCGTATATAAGGTGTACAGCCTCAAACACATTTTGGGAAAAAGGGACCTTATACTTGTATTCGACCAATGTATCAGCGGCTTTTGAAACTGGCGCGCAGATAGTCGCTTACGTTAAGCCCTTAAATACCATGAAGGGCATTGTTCCATTTGCATCTGCAATTATCTGGTTGGCAGTGTTATGCTGTATCTATAGCATTGCACAATACTTTCAATTTTTCTGTATGCTAGTAACCTATTCGTAATTTATACGAGAGATTAGTCTGTGAGTAACTTTTGAACCATAGGCAATATTTTCGAAAATTGTTTTTTTCTAGGTTATATTGTTATAATTTATTTTAAAAATGGACGAAAAATAAAATAAAATATCTCTAACTCAACAAAAGTTTAAGGAAACATTAAATGCATCAAATTTTTAATGACACAGCTAGCGCTTTAAGATCCACTTGAAGGTAAAAATAATTTAGTATATGAACATTTGAAGATTCGTGCAGTGAATACGCACCGTTGGATGAAGATAGTGATAAAAATAACCATATACCCAGCTCTAGTATCAGCTGAAAAAGTGTTAATTTTACCATACAAAAAAACATATGTATGTGGAAGCCAACTAAAAAATGCCGCCAACATATTAGAACAAGATGATTCGTTTCAATACTCGGCAAATTCTTCAAAACCGAAACTGGAGATTGTTGGTATCGAGTTATAACGAAATGATGATAGAATTTCTTCATAAATTTATGAACCATGAGGTTTAAGTGAAAAATGAACATGGCTGGTCAATGGTAGCTGGAAAAACTTCAAGAAAACCAATGAAAAATTAAACTCACATAATTCAAGGACCAAAAGGTATAGCATAAAACTCCGTAAATCCTCTTAGCGGTTTGTCGTTATTACCAACCGATTCAATGTTTGATAAGAATATTATTTATACTAAAAATAAATTACGTGTAAATTAAGGAAAAATTTACAGATTCCTGCATCACAGCTCCTGTCTTCCATTGCTATTTTTTTTTTAATTTTTTAAACGAATGGCTCAAAACCATTTTTCTTTTCTACTTTTTAATTTTTTTCGTTGGTATTACTGAACCTATTTCAATCAAATTTTAGGGATATGTAGGTAATCATAAAAGGTGCCTTTTATGAATAATGAATAAAATGTATATCAAGCAAAAAGGGATTGATCGAATTTTATTGATCATTGCCAGAAATGTTCCTTGTTTAATTTCATTGTAAGTATATCAAGCAATTAAAAAAAAAGTCATCATGCCGTTACTCTTTTTTAGGATATCCCGTATAATCAAAAATATTGTCTGCAAGTACGTCCTAAGACCCAATTAAAGTTTCCAAAATTTCAAAGTCCTAACTTAATTAGAGACTGAACTATCGAAGACGGGAGTAGTGATGCAAGACCTTGTATGTACTCACGAAAAAAAAAAAAAAAAAAAACGATATTTTTGACAACTGCTATGGAATTCAGAGCGCTTATAGCAATATTAATATTTTCAGCAGCACTAAAATATAATCATCTCTTTGATGGTGGTTTATGTGGAATAGCTTACAAAGCTATAATGAGCAGAGAAAGTTTAAAATTTCTTATAAATTGCCTCCGCTTTAATGACAAAATCACACGGCCAACTAGAAAAGTAATTTGCCCTTTCACCGTAATAATGAATATATGGCACTAGCTAATTATAATAACAATTGCATTGACTTATACAACGTCATCGATGAGCAGTTGTTAGCTTCTCGTGGCCGCAGTCCATTGTATATTGCTAAAAAGTCTGATAAATATTAATTTAAAATTGTCATGGTTTGTGACACTAGAACAAAATTCATGATTCACGCATCTCCTTACCTGTATAAGAAAAAGTAAAACATCTAATATACCATTAGCAGAGCAGTATGTAAAGACTCTAGCCAAATCACCGCAAAGCGAAAACAGGGACATAACAATCGAGAATTGGTTTACATCAGTGAAGGTTGCTGATGATTTTTTGAAAGCACCATATAAACTTACCATGGTAGAAGCCCTACAGCTTGCAACAAAAAAATCGCGTAGCTGATGATGCTAGATTTCGCTTCGATAAGGAGAATGTCATACTTTTAAGCAGAATGCATTCAGGAAGACCGCTTAAGTTTGATGTTTGAAAACACTGAAAAACGGATATAATTGACTTTAACAATGGCACAAATGGTGGAGTTGATATATTCGATGAGATGTGTGGTAATATGTGCACATCACGAAAAACAATAACATAGCTTTTTGGCATGTTTTATGGAATGCTTAAAATGGCATCCAAATATGGGTATATAATTTATGCAAGCAATATGCATAAGTTAAAACAAAAGCCATTGAATTGAAAGTTCCTTATGATTAAATAATGTCGACAACTAATATTTTAGCTAATATCACGACTAAACATACCAAATGTTCAGCGCTCGCTCCAATCTGCTATTGAAGATATTATCAAGTTGAAATCTGCCGAAGAAAAAGAACCACTTGCCAAATCAGTTCACAAAAAAGAAGAAGAATTACAACAAATTATTGCGATGTATACATAATATAAATAGAAAAGAGTATTTTCTCACTTGGTCACAATTACTTGAATAAATTAAATAAAAATGATTTGAAAATTATTAATATATTATTTCCACATTCGGCTCTGTGACTTTTGACTTACGTTACGAAAGTACGTTAAACAAATGGACATTTATTCAACTACTTCCGGGTAAATACCTCGCCAGACATTGAATTACATAATGCACACCTGCTGCCGCATATCAAGAAAATTGCACAATGCAACAAATTTTGATACGAGAAAAATTTAATTCAAAAACAACAAAAAGAACGTTACTTAATATAAGACCATCTGCAGACATGTTCTTCGGGATTTATCCTTCGTCAGTATAGCTCTTATCTATTGATATGCAGCAGCAGGTGTACATTATGGAATTCAATGGCCGGAGGGGTAATTGCCTGGAAAGTAGTTATTTTAATGTGCATTTGTTTAACGTACTACGTAACGTAAGTCAAAATTCACAGAGCTAAATGTGAAAATAATTAATAAATTATTTTCAAATCATTTTTATTTAATTTATTCTCATTAATAATCACAAAATAATTATAATACGTATCACAGGATGTTAATTATGATTGAAAAAGTCGTTGTTTTTGTTGAAAAATAGAAAATTACAAAACTTAAAAGTTTGAATCGTAAAATTTAAAAAAGGTTAGTGATTATGTGTCACGAAACAACTGTAGTACTCTAAGGATAATTTATTTTGAATGTTTAGTTTGAGTGGGCCATGGTTACAAACGGTTAGCGATATATTTAATAATAATTTTTATTTCTCTTCATTTCTTAAATTAGCACGTAAATAGTAGAATATTATTATATATATTTTTAATTTTGAGGAAGTCGGGGTATCGAGAGTTACTTTCAATGATATTAGTGCCACTGATGCGCTTTGGTGAATCACACTTCATGAATTACAGAGGGTGTTGCTCTCTGTAGTGTGAGATTGCTGTTATGTAGATGATGGATGCAAAGCATTCAATAGTATTCGCTGACTGTCGTGATATTATTGGCGAATGAGATATTGTTCTTTACGAGGAACTTAGTTATACATCAAGAGTCACAGTTAAAATTCGTAAATAAAATTATCACTATTGCTTTAGGTCTTTTTGCCTAGTTGATTTTTTATTAATAAAGAAAAATAAGTTTTTAAATCAATAATTTATATATGGTGTTAATATAAATTAAATAAAAAGAATTTGAAAATAATTAATTGGTAAATTATTTCCTCTTTAGCTACTGTGACATTTTGACTTATGTTACATAAGTTCTTTAAACAAATGTTCAATAATGGACATTTTTTATGGTATTTCAATGTGTAATTTTCAACATCATAAAACGATGTGTTTAATTGTATTTTAAATATGTTAGTAAGGAAAATGATTTAAAATCTGCAGCAATTCAAGTTTCTATTTATACCCACTCTCATATATCTTGTATAAACCAGAACTAGGTAAAACGTAACAAATGGCTCTCATAGCAAAACACACCCGCACAAAAGTTATATATATGTGCGGTATTTGAGATACTTAGTGTGTAGAGTGTGTACATAGATAAATACATTCTTGCGAACTAGATACGTATATGTATATCATGCAACAGCGAGGGAAAGGCGCGAAGGAGAGAATTATTGCCGTGCTCTGTGGGGAAAAGAGAAAGGGCGATGGAAGCACGATTTTCCCAGAGAAAAGGAGAGGAAGATATTAGAGTGTGCGGAGTACTCGGCGGTCGGGAATTATTTCCCTTTATCATTTTTAGACATCGTTTATCAACGCTCGGCGGTTTTACCCCACTTAATGTGTCCCTAACGCGTTTATAATGCAATTAACGAACGGATTATAATTTACACTAAGCAAGATTAATGCTGCGAGAAAATAGGACAACTTTCTCCGTCTTATTGGCTGCGTTTCTTCGGCGCGCAAGGTAACGTCTTTATACGCCGAATTAATCGGGAAATTTGTTTATGGAGGCGTTAATCCGCTTTGTGAAGTTTGTTCTGATTGAGAAAGTTTTAATTCGAAAATACGCATTCAAACACATGCTTTCAGTTATTATTGAATACTTTCTTTTTACATTGATGCAATAAAATTTTTATTTAATTAAAGGGGAGGGTACTTTTGCGGATATATTGAGGGCAGATTTTTATTAAAAATGTAAAACTTTCCTTTGATAATTACAAAATTTTAATTTATAAAAAAATACATCAATACTATACAGGGCCATACAGGGCTGGTCATCGAAATGCCCGTCTTCGATTTCTCTCTAACTAATCAAAAGTACTAACAATATATATTTAAAATAAATAATTAATTTAAAGATTCGAGTATATACATATAAAGGATGTTCTATTCAAAATTATAAAGTTGATATAAATTTCGTGAAAATAGCACACCCTGTACATATGTAAATAATTTTGTTACTAAATTAATGCCGAGAGTCTAACGACAAAAGATACATCGAATATGTGCATTTCGATGACTTATCCTGTATATTGCCTGTATGTTGGATGTCCCACTTGATAGAGAACTTTTCTCCTATATAGTGCTTCGAATTTTATAATTAAAAAATAAAATATAAAGAGTAGTTAAAGTAACAACACGCTATAGGTTATGTTATTCTAACAAATTGAAGATTATATTTTTGTGTGAAGGGATACATTTACGTACTAGACAGTGTCGGGCTACGATTTTGACTACCAACTAAAACAATCTCAATGACTCAAACTCGGAAATATTTGTCTCATTACCTGAACTTGGACCTTGTCTACCTGTTATTAAATTATCTTCTTCAATGTCTTCGTCATATTTTGTCCTAAGAAAATAATCTGTGAATGTGGTCATTAATAGCCATTTCTCTTCATTGCTAACCATCTTAACAATAAAATTATTCGGTAAAATTTCTCCAATTAATCTTTTTGCGGATTGGGGTTCATCTTGCACCGCGTTATCATCTCTATTGTGTCCACAGAATATACAGGATTGTGACCTTTTCTTTCCCATTATATGAAGATATGTGCGAAATAATCGATATCTGCTAAAGAATTGAGTAATGAAATATCTCCACATTTTCCTTCAATCCACATCCGTACATCGGGTATTAATCTAAGCCTTTGTCATATGTTTATCACATGTCATGGTATCTCTGGAGAGTTCTTTTTCTTTCTTCCTTTTTTACTTTTCTCACTGGTTTTCATGTATTTTATTGTTTTTTTTTTCTCTATAGCTCCAATTGGAATTACTCCAGCTATAAAAAGGTCAGCCATTTCTGATATTGTTCGATATAAATATCAAATCAGTATCGCCTCTTTTCTCTGCCTTTGTCATATATTTGCCACACGTTGTGGTAGTTCTGAGGAGTTCTTTTTATTTCTTCCTTTTTTACTTTTCTCGCTGGTTTTCATGTATTTTATAGTTTAACTTTTTATTTTATAGTTAATTATCTTAATTATAAGGAAAACTTTAATTAATACGAATATAATAACAATTTAGAAACTAAGATAATTAACTGCAGAAAACAAAAACAATTTTTTTAGAATATAAACATTTTTTATAACAGACAAATATTTTGTAAACCCTACTTATACAAACTTTTAATCTTTCAAATTGCTCTATACAGTTTTATTTATATCCAATTCAATGTAATAAACGACAAAATCTATAGAGCTTAAATTCGAATCTAGACCAACTTCGATACTCCAAAGTTTAATTGAAAACAAACACCAACTTTTTCTGTACAACAGCAATTTCTGATATTGTTCGAAATAAATATCAAATCCGTATGGCAGCTTTTCTTTAAACTGAGGCGAAGCATTTTCAATAAAATTTAATATTCATTTTATCCCTTCAAATTTGCCGAAAGGTAAATGTTCTAATTGAATTTTGGTTCAGTGATGACTCAGAAAATGAACTTTATGCAACTGCAAATTATACACATCTCAGAAATTTCATAAAATATAACAAATTTAAACAGATGTATAAAATGATAATTAATTTTGAATCATATAATATGGAATACTATTTTAATTATAACTTTGGTAATACAATATAAATGTTTTTATCTATTTTATCTATATTATATATTATACATCACAATGTTATTTATATAGATTCTGTGATTGTAATTTAATTAAACATTGCTTCATTGTAAAATTTTACCTGAAATGGCAACTGTGTTTTATTATTTTTATTTGTGATATTTATATAAAAATATGTTTGTTTTGTTTAAAATGCGTCATTTGCATATTAAACAAAACAAACCACGTTATAAATTAAATTATTGCGTTTCGTTATTGTCATTTATTTATTTAAACATTATTAATTTTTGTTTCGTTTGAAGCTAACTATTTCAATCTAAAATAACTATAGTATATTTGTTTCTATTAAATAAAAAAAATATTTGTGAATTGTCATTTATAAATCAATAATATCATTATTTAAAGTAGATTTAATTGCGTCGGACTTGAATTGTGATTTATAAAACAATAATATTATTATTTAGGGTGGATTTCATTTCGTCGGACCCTCGTTGAGTATTTAGCGAGATTATTTCTTCGCAATTTCCGGCACGAATTAACATATAAAGCGAGAGCAGGGGAAGGTGGCGAGAAATAATGGACTTTAATGATTAAGTTACGAAACACCATTTTCTGGTTTTAATTACTATATTTTTATGCCCCAATCAACGTGTAAATTAGCTGTAAATTGGGTAGGATTCCTCACGAGGGCCCTTCGAAGGCTTAATCGAATTGGACCTAAAGGGTTGCCGAGCTGTGTGTATTTGTGCGCGATGGCGAATCTCTTTCTGTATCTGTGTGTGTGTGTGTGATTCGTGCCCTTCGACTGATTACACCTGCGAAGGGCTTAGTCGATATATTTTCGACCTAATTTATTTTACCGCACAATCACTTTATGAGATTACGGCTGATTGCGGGGAGGGATATTTTTTGTGGGGGTTTCTTTTGTGCGTCGTGGAAATCAGGGCGAAATGTTAGCGGGCGGTTTGATTATGCGAGTTTAATTCGTATCCAACATTCGGTCCCATGTGCTAATGCAAATCCTAATTGGCCATTAGGTTTAAGCCTTCCTCACTAGTTCCACCCATGCTAATTGGAACTTTCCACTTTAAACTTAACGCCCGGGAGTAATTAAGCTATCGTAAGAAAGCGCTGTTTGTTTATATGGTTGCCATAACCATTTAAAGTATTAATTAGTCTATTAATTGAGAATATACCGCGAAACACAGATGCTAACCAATATCGATTCCATTAGCAGTTAATTATCTTAATTATAAGGAAAACTTTAATTAATATGAATATAATAACAATTTAGAAACTAAGATAATTAGCAACAGAAAACAAAAACAATTTTTTTAGAATATAAACATTTTTTTATAACAGACAAATATTTTCTAAACCCTACTTATACAAACTTTTAATCTTTCAAATTGCTCTATACAGTTTTATTTATATCCAATTCAATGTTATAAACGACAAAATCTATAGAGCTGAAATTCGAAGCTAAATCAACTTCGATACTCCAAAGTTTAATTGAAAACAAACACCAACTTTTTCTTTACAACTGACTTGAACTACGTCTGGTTTGCGATCGCCTAGACGCAAAAAATAAATAAAATATAACATGTTGGTTTTAATAACTGATTTTTTTTATGGTTTATGTCCAATTTAAAATTAATTTAATCGTGGTTTAAATGATGTTTTCTTGTATTATACTTCAAAGGACTTATGATTTTCTCGATTAGCGTACTGGATGCTGTGAATAAGGCTATATATGGATTTTAGTAATATATTTTATAATAATTGCGTTTAACTTATCACTACTAAATTATTTTTCGTATGCTCTTCTATACTAACAAATTAATTTGGTTTTAAGTAAGTCGCAACAAGAAAATGCAAATGACTATATATTATTATAAAAATGAATTACGTGTAAAAAACTGATTGCTAATAATAATGAATCCTGATTGAACTAAATTAGAACACAGCAGCCGATATTTAATTGATGCAAATTCTAAATCTTAAAACTAATAACTCATTTGCAAGTTGTGTGAAGTTAGAAACTTAGAATAATTAAAACTCAGTTATATTCAGGAAAATAATTGTGTTTTAATAATTCTTAATAAATCTTAGTTTTCTACTACTAGCAAATTCCTCCATTATTCAAGATCTCCATGAAGCATTAATCATTGTAATATCAATGTATAAAGTCCAATTAGATTCGGAGTAATTTGGAAATTATGTCGAATTAGCGTAATTACAATCGGGGTGTTAATTAATCGACGTCTGCAGTGCACAACACAACACTAAGTGGAGTAGCACTAAATGCTGACATTTGACGGGAGTGCCGGCGTAAGTGCGAATTAAATTGAATTTAATCAAAGCCGGTTGTTCAGTTATTAGGCCGTTTCGGCATAAAATCCCGGTTCATTATTTCCGCGTACTGTCGGCTCGGGGACAATCAATTACACCGGCCTAATCCGTGTTTTCGGAATCAATTAACAGGCATGCGTTTGAGCAATCAAATCGGATTTGCTTCAGTTTGTACACGGCGGCATTTTGGATATATAAATATATTAACCTGAATCGATTATGTTTTCACTGTTTGGTTGTTGATTTTTAATTGTGCAATATTTAAACAAGCTCAAATAATTTCTTGATATTTTGTAATTTTTTATTAAATTTGAAATAATACTAAACTTAATTTAAAAGCCTGAAGTGATTCACATTTATACAGTTATTTAAATTATAATTAAATAAAGAAGAATATTGTACATGATCAATAAAAATCAATAATTGCCTTATTGATCCCTGCAAAATTTATAATACTAACAGGCTGTTACCACAAAATTCCAATATTAATTTTTATTAAGTTTATTAAAAATTACTTATTTATTAAGTTTATCAAAAATTACTAATGTGTATGTTTGTGCAATGCGGGGTGTTCAACGACCAATAACGGCTATCAATATCACAAAAAATAGAGATTCAAATTTCTTAAAATTTGGATGAAAATCAATTGAGCCAGTTTAAAGAACAGATTTTCTAAATGGTTGCATTTCCAGTTATACCGACAGTAGATGCCAAATGGTTTATTTTAAATAAGACACTTCTTATATTAGTTAGTGAAAAATAAATCTTTTGTTTGTTTTCTCGGTAGATGGCTGCTGCCATCAATATCTAGCACAGTATTAATCAAACAATTTTAAATGTATGCTCTTTATAAAGATAATATTTTCCTCTAGAAAATTTCGTTTCTGTTTTTTCTCTCATCCATTCAGTTGTGAGTTACAGGGTGTCGAAAATTGTGGCCAGCAGAGACAAAATTCGGTACATTTTACAGTTTTTATTTGATAAAGGCGAAAATAGAAGCCAGCCTACTGAAAATGTCAAAGGTGATTAAGGACTCGATAATAT
This sequence comes from Philonthus spinipes, assembly GCA_963082785.1. NCBI lineage: Eukaryota > Metazoa > Arthropoda > Insecta > Coleoptera > Staphylinidae > Philonthus > Philonthus spinipes. Next base: position 11,929,593 of record OY720315.1, on the reverse strand, counting down.
AAGAGCTAATCAGGTATATTTTATGTTCAAGATACAAATAACTCAATAGACGAGACGAACCACATTACGACACTACATTCTAGTAGAATTTCTTCTCCAGGTTATGACAACATCCTAAACTCCCTCCTTAAAAAACTTCCTGGCCAAGTACACCACCTAATCATCTAAATCTTTAATTACTCAAAAATTTCCTCCCCAATGGCAACAGGGTATAATAGTTTGTTTCCCAAAACCCGAATGTGATCCCACCCTTGTTTCTAACTATCGCCCTATAAATCTTCTTCCTTCACTGTAAATACCTTTTTCATTCTAAACTCTCCTTCAAACCACATGTCCTCTCCATTAAATCCAAAATTCAGAACCGGGGCCGCCATTTTTCATCCCTAACTTATAAATTGGAAGGAATATAAAAAAAAACTTAATATCTGCTCTGATGATCTCAATATTGTATAAAATGGTTTAGTTGCAAATAAGTCGCGGCACTTAACCAAGAGTGAATTGTGCGATTGGATTTCTTATACTATTTATTGTATATGAATAATCTCTCATTATAATTATGCCTCTTATTTTGTAGTATTATAAATAAAGACAATCATATAATAAATTATATTTAAAGAAATATATTTATTTAAGTTACAATGAAATTAAACAAGGAAAATTTCATTGTAATTTAAATAGCAGCAAATGTGTGAATCATCTTTGTTTCATTTCATTTTATTTAATTTATTTAAGTGTATAGAGCACAATATATTTATTTAACTACGACTTGTATTGTAAATAAGCATAATAATATTATTTCATTAATTAAGGACAGTGCTCATATAGTATTATTTATTGTTATTTATGAATTAAATATTATTACATTTAATGATAATCAAATTTTAGCGTATATTTGTTTAACAATTAATAATATAATTATATTTCATTCAATTTTCAACCCTGACCTCATAACCTCATGAAAACATAAACCCTATTTGTTTATTCAATGTAAAACACTCATTCCCTCTGATGTAAAATTTCACGTGTAAAATAAACCAGAAGCACAAAAAAAACACGTTGCATTTGCGTTTCTCATGAACGTCGTCATTTATTCAAGGCGCACTTACGTTCTTTAAAGAGAAGCGAGTCGTTACCTTGAATACACACGGATAGCCTTCGGCCAGAGTTCCCAAAGAACTTTTCATGAATATACCAAACTGGAATTACATGCGAATAGCATGCACTCCGAGAACACAGAGAAGCCGGCGGAACAGAAGCTCCGCCGATATTAAAACTTTTCCATGTGAAAAAATAGAAAGAAAGGAGGAAATCGCAAAAAATAACGTCGCTCAAGGATATTATTCATTTTGCGTCTCGATTTTTTCTGTGTGATTTTGTTTTTGTTTGATGGAGTTGAGAGAGTAATCGAAAAGTAAATAGATTATTTCTAAATTATTTCAGAACTCTTATTCAATCTGTCTGTTGCATTCGTATTGTTTAGATATAAACTTCATTCCAACATCAATCATTAATAAATTGAATGTAAGAAAAAACGAAATATAATAATAAACTCTCTTATATTTTTCTTATTTAAATAAAAAAAAAATAATATAATTTTATGCTATTCAAGGTATTTTTGAAAATCAATTGTTAATAATTAATATACAAGGTTTCTTTAGATATTGAATATAGGAGCAATTATCGGGATAAAGAAATCTTCATGGTAATTGGATATGGCAATACGAAATGCACACATGTAATTTATTTAGCGATGCATATCCATATTGTATTCTTATTTGACAGTCTACACTATTTAATAGTGTTTTCTATTTACACATAGATAGCGATCCAGCACTGGTACCGAAAAGTAAAAAACGCGAAATATAAGCTGGCAGCCGATTTAGAAACATAAAACCCGTCTGTAATTATGTAGGGTATCAAGAGAGAATTACATTTCAATACAGATAAGACAAAATTATATCTAAAAAATGGACAAAAATGTATATTCTTTCTTAAAAAGTAAATAGATTTAATAAATATTCGAACAAATCAGCAAAATTTATAACTTGACCCTCTATTTCTTCCGCCATATTGCACTCACTTCCCGAGTCAGTGTCGTTTTCCTGAACTTAGTTTTTGTACAATTACTTTTAAAAGTATTAAACATTATATGTTATTGACAAGTAATACATATAGAAAATAAAAAAATATCTGGTTATTACTAATTCATATATAGAAAACAAAAACAAATAATAATTGCATGGGATGTGTACAATGAAGTAACAAACAAAATTTAAAAAAAATATTTATGGAAATATGAAGTGCATATATTATGCATGCAAATTGTCCGCATTGAACACATGCTCTTCTAGTATTGTGATTTTTTAGACAAAAATTGCGAAGCAATTCTAAGAAGTTTGACTGCCCGTCGCTTTATTACTATAGATAATGATGTTATGGTTCTCATAAACTCTATTTGTGGCTTTATCAATTCCTATTCCATGCTAATTCTGAATTTGTTTACGAAAATCTTATTATAAGAATGCCTTGCCTTACAAATAAATGTAGCTTTTATACCTGAAATATTCAATACATCGTGAAATATTACCTTTGGCGTTGATAGCCATTTAGTTCATTTTAAATTAAATATTGTATTACAACTAACTTGTATCAAAGCCTCAATAAATATTTTATATATATATATATATATATATATATATATATATTACCGTTGGCTAGCGGCGGGTTTTTCTTGATTCATTATATTTTGCACAAAGCTGGTCAACTAAATCAACGCCAATTTTAATTTTATTATAAATAGTTACATTTTCAGGTTTTTTCTTATCTCCCGATTCTGGATCAATTGAATCGTCCATGTGCATAGATGAAACCTAAATTACCGCTCAATTTTTTTTTAACAAGACGATAGCATAGTACAATAATAATGATGTCCGAAATTTGAGGATTATATTTCTCTTTGCTTGTTTGGTAAAAATTCAGAGGGTATCTCGCGTTTATTTTTTCCCAATGTACCTAGGTAAGTTATTTTTTTCTCTCGTAGTAATCTTTGTACCATTGGAATACTAGGGTTATATTTCAATTCGTTTTTTCTACCGGATAAACTAATTGAAAAACCATGTCTTTGGCAGAATTATATTGTTTATATTGCCCCGTTGGTTGTGTTTCCACATAAGGTTCAAAATTGAGCGGATACGATTTTTAGCGTCAACCAAAGCGAAAATTTTCAAGCGGTACTTGAAAGGTGTGCTAAGTATATATTGCTTGAATGAGAATTAACCTCTAAATACTAATAATTACTCGTCAATGGAACTTGAACTTGATATATAGTTATTTCGAAAATGTCCTCTAAATACTTCGAATAATTCCCTAATCGACGCAAGTTTGTTTATCTTGCTCCTTTCAATTGGACTTCTGTCATCTTATGATGATTGAGAAACGGTTAGGTTTCTGATAAGTGGAACAGAAACTTAATCGTTTCTCACTCATCGCAAGATAGCATGACTGAACTCGGCTGCCCTTCGAATTAACCCAAATTTTATGCACGTTTTTTTTTTTCGAACTTCTTAGGGATCCAATCAAAAACAAAATTCCAATAAACGCACAAATTTGTCTTTCATCAGACTCACTCGTTCAATTTTTTTCCGAATTTATTCAGTATATATATTTGTTGACATTGTTATTATTTCAATAATATTTTCAGTCTAAAACAGTTTTAGACAATTTATTTCCGAAATTACATTATGAGCATCAGCTTTTAGTGCGGGAATAAAATTTACATTTTTTATGCACTTGGTACACTCTTCATCCAATTTGTCGTTTTCTAAAAGATAAAATTGTTAGAATTGTCGTCGATAGCTTCATAATCTAATAATTGGTCATCTTCCGATAAAATATCTTGCTCTTGTATCGTATTCTAGCAAGATTTTTCTCGGCGTCATCATTATTGTCATCTAATAAATCCTCTTCTTCACTAAGCCACACTTCTGGAATGCGACTTGTCTCGGTACGACGTTCCTGGAGCCGAACATGTCTCTCTTAAAATTATTTAGAAAATAATAAAAATAGTAAGGATTAAGCACTAATACAACTTACAAAAATTATTTTGAAAAAATCGAAGCACAACAGAAAGAGTAACGTGTTTAGGCGCGGGTGTACAATCGTAGACCAGGCGTGTTTGTTTTGAAATTACTAATACTACTTCACTGAAACAAGCCTACTAGCATACTGTTGGTATAGATGGGGACATTAGCAACAACTATTGAAAAATAAACTCATGGTTCCAGTTGTAACAATTTTTAAAAAGCAGGTCTACAACTGTAGATCGCGTGGATAATGGAGAGTTAAAGAGATATGACGAAATATTCCATATTAAAAAAGAGCCTGCACAAAATACATTAACATATATAATGTCTATTAATAGTTTATCAATAATTGGATTAACATCCTATTTCTAGGGAATTATACAGTAAAACAATAAAATTGATTTTATAATGTTTTTAAGAGTAATAAATTTACAAAAAAAACTGGGTGGATGAAAGACAAATTTCGAACATCGATTAAAGATTTTTTATGATGAATATTATAAATATTTTGAAAATCGATTAGACTATTATTTCATTATGAATGAAAAAAAAAAAATCAGACTTTAATTCGAAAAATTACCCGCTAATAGGAAAGATCAGCTCTTAACGGCAACTAACAACAAAAAAACTGTTGCCGAAAAGAGTCAAATGAATGAATTAGAAAAATCAATAGAGAGTCGGATTAGAAAAGAAGTTGTTTATCCAACAAGTAAAATTCAAAATTTCTATGGTAGAGGCTGTTACTTGATGAAACTCCATCGTAACTGATCATACAAGTAAAACACACGGTTCTGTTTTTAAGTTTCACAGATTTACTGCAAAAAAACACTGCTACAATTGATGATATTGTGTATCAAAACAATTGTAGCAGTGTTTTCTACAATAAATTTGTGAAACTTAAAAACAAAACCGTGTGTTTTACTTGTATAATCAGTTATAATTCAAAAAGTTAATTCTAGACAAAATCACAAGAGAAACCGATCCGTAACAAGTATTACTGCAAAGGCAAAAACACAACTGAGAACTTTATCAATGAGGAAATAGAACTAATACAATAATAACTGAAACATTCAATCAGTTGCATATATCTTCCCATATAAACAGTATTGGACGACGTAGATACAGCTGCTTCTAAGTTAGAAAGGGAAATCCCACTGTTGTTTTTATTTCTGCAAAAAAAAAAAATCAGATTTGTAATAATATTGCTGATTAATACAAACCCATTATTCTCATCAAGAAGCAATGAGATCACTAAAGTACATTTGTATTAATGCTCGATTTTATAAATGTACTTCAGATATAATGATTATTCTTTATGGTAACGTGTGTACGCTGTTAGATTTTGGGATAAAGATTTTTTAATTAAAAAGCCGCATTAATTATCACAGTTTAATCTTAAGGATTAGTTTATAATTGATGAAACACAGATGCGCTAATATTTTGGGTAGATTCAAGAATTATAAATTCGAATCTTCGATTATCCTGGGTATTTTAAACATTTTGACGCATTACGAGAATTAATACTCAATTGCTATGGATACTGAAGACGTATAATTATTTAAACAAATTTGAAACTGACCATCAATTTTTAGTACAGCCATTTTTTGTATATTCATCATTTTATAATATATAATAAAAAGCTATCCTTGTGTAAATTTCTTATTGATCTCTATATTAAATAAAAATAAAAATGAATGTAAATATTTTCAACGCATTATGGCTTTTAATATATTTGCCTATGTTACCTGCCTTGTCTGACTGTGTCTTCAGAAAGGGTCCAAATGAAGTACTGCTAACGATTGATTAATGATGCCAAAGCGAATATTATTATTTAATTTTATTTCAACATACATTTTTACACGAAATTCATGTTATATACAATTTAATAACACAATAAACATAAAGCCATTTCATAACTGATTTGCACTAATAATTTGGTGGGACATGATTTAATTAACATTCATATATCGAACGGAACAACCTGTTTGCATACGGCGACATAACTAACAAATCAACAAATTATGACATTAGCATTAATGTCAGGTGTTAATTAAATCATGTTTCATAAATTTGTTAGTGCAAATCATGCAAGCAATAACTTTATGTTTTTATTTTATTATATATAATATAATATAATATAATATAATATAATATAATATAATATAATATAATATAATATAATATAATATAATATAATATAATATAATATAATATAATATAATATAATATAATATAATATAATATAATATAATATAATATAATATAATATAATATAATATAATATAATATAAGTTACAAAGTATTTACTGAGTTATGTTTACATATAATATATAAAACGACTTACGACGAAAGGTCGTCATTGTCTTTCTAACTGTTATGAGTTCAAAGTTCATTATTATTATATTATATTATATTATATTATATTATATTATATTATATTATATTATATTATATTATATTATATTATATTATATTATATTATATTATATTATATTATATTATATTATATTATATTATATTATATTATATTATATTATATTATTATTTATTTTATATAATTTATGAATTTCGCGTGAAAATATATTGAATAATGAAATAAAATTAAATAACAATATTCTTAAGTTTACACAAACCTCCATATATCTCTCTAAAATATAAAAACCCTTCAACAATTTATCATTTCATCTCATCAAATAACGCGGACTTTAAAATGACCTATCAACTCACAACAGTTTTTGTATATTCAATGATAATGATAAGAACTGGACATAGATAGGCGGAAAGACCTTCTGTCGTAAGTCGTTTCATGTATTATATGTAACATAACTCTGTAAATACATTGTAAATAATTGTTCAAACAATGTAGGAATGTTACATGAATAAAGATGTTTAGTGAGTTAATTAACAATATTTGTCTCGCGTCATTTTTTTCACTAAGCTTAAGCCATTTGATATTTGATTAATCTAAAAACGTAATTATTAGAACGAATAGGGCTATGATTAAAATTTGTGTTTAAAAAAATAGCATTTGTCTCACTAAAATAAACATAAGAAACGATAACGGTATAACGTAATTAATTAATAATTTATGTAACAATATTTTGTCAAAATATTGCTCATAGGAATTGTATTTGGTTATTTGCATTTAGTTTTGAATAAAAGTTAAGTTTTATTATCTTACCTGTTTATTTATTTTGCTGGTTGTAAAAACAGAAACATATACCACAAACAATACGATTTTCTATAAAGGAAGGAATATAAAAAGTTCTGTTGTGTAGGTTGTTTGCAACGAGACTGAGAAACCGAAATTGGGTGTGCGTTTCTCGTCGTGTGGAAATATCATACCTACCATTTCAATACTCGATTGTGATTGAAAACCGTCGGGGATGCGGGCGCAAACAATCAAAGAGTTTTTTTATCAATAAATACAAATTCCCAAATCGCGTTCCTGCTAATGATTGGAATCAGTCCCAGCATCGAGTTTGATATTTAAAATAAATTTTAAATAGAATGTAAAAAAATGACAATGTTTTTATTTTTTAATAAAAATTGTGTGTTTAATTCCATACATTATAAGAGATATTACATGTTTTAAAAAGTATATATAGATAAAAATGCATCCATATGAATTTACAAAATAAGCGGTGATTCCGATTAGCTGCAAAAATAATAAGGACGTTCTTACGTTGATTAACACTTATTACACTTGGCATAGCGCTAATAAAGGAACCCGCTGACTCAAGTACAGCCAGACAAAATAATATAATATCTTTATTGGAAATCAAATAAAACTTTAAATACGCATTCTAGGTAAAGTTCAGTAAATGAACAATCTATATAAAAATTCTTAAATAAAATTTAAATAAACAATTATTTTATTTACTTTACAATTAAAATTTTAATATTAGATACACATTCCAAACACTATGTGTCTCTGATATATCAGAAGAAAATAATATAATTTTGTTCGATGATTCCAGTTTCCCAACTTCACATAACTCTCATTTCAACCCAATATTTCCAATGGCTTATGAATCACTTGCTTTTTGAAAACTAGAGCTTCAGTCTTATTATCCAAATATCTGTATAGATAAAGAAAGAAGACAATTAAAATCATTGGAAAATTTTATAATAAGAGCTACAATTCGTTTTTTTTTTGCTTTGGTTAGTATTCACATGGAGAAGGAAGAATAATAAATACCATCAAATGTTATTCATCAATTTAGCTCTTTACAATGAATATCTTTTTCTCAGTATTTATTTCGAAAGTCTATAACTGCAGAGATATTGAAATCGAATTATCTATTCATCAATTATATTCAATCTTTACTCATAATTTAATTAAAACTACAATGGAAATTTTTTACCTTAATTATAATTTGAAATTTGTCATTCCTATTAAAATCTCCTATGTTTCTTTTACTTCTCCCACACAGTGCAGAATATTTCAGTAATATGCACTAGCATTGCAATGTTAGAGATTGCTTTGCAAGATTTACGTAACTTGATGTTATGATACATTACAATGTTGCTACACCATTGCAGTGCCAAATTGCAGCAATATTGCATTAGTGTTGTAAATGCATCACCGAGAGCACGTGGCTTCCGATATAAGGAACGCGCCGTTTTCCTTGACAGAGGTCGCCTCAAGAATATAATTAGAGGGATGGTCCCAGAGGCATTTTTAAAGAGCGTGTAGAAAATCAAAATTCAGTTCAATACGAACTTCACAGATGCTACACCATTGCAGTGCGGAGACCTGTTGTCCGCTATATTATGAGGGGAAATACCTATAGTGGGTCACATTTATGATAATACCCAACCTATCTTGCAGTAATCACACAATGCAATCTTGCAGCAATCAAATAATGCTATATTTCCAATGGCGGACATTTTAATCTTGTAACAACATTGCATCCATCTTACTGCAATAATTTGCAACGAAAAAGATAGACTGTAATATAGTAGATATATTACAGTCTATCTTTTCTGTATGGGCTGACGTATGTCTTTTCTAAATCTATAAATGTCGCTTACAGTTTTCTGTTAAATGAGTCTTTTCACTTAATTTCTTTATTGTTATTCAGCTTCCTTTTAATAAATCATTTTTTAGTTGTTTTGTTGTGTATTTCGTTTGCACCCTTAATGGTTTTCGAACGAATACTTTATAGTTTCACTACATGATAATTATTCTTCTATTGTTGTTGTAATCCACGAATTTTTACTGAATTATGTTTAATTTACTACATTGACAATTTTCACAATATTTGTTACAAATGTTTTGATTTCTTGTATACTCTATTACGTTTGTTATTTTGCAATATTTATTATAACAATTTTATTTAGCTTGTGTAATTAATAATAGATTTAGAGTTAATTTTTTTTTAATTAATAATTTGTAAATTTATATGAACTTTGAATTTAATGAATCTCCATTTAATTTACGTTGTGTATTATAAATATAAAATAAGCATGAGATCGTTATTTTAAGCAAAATGAAAACAAAAAAACACAGCTCATTTTTTCGCAAAGAATATTTTATTAACCAAAAATCCCTCACAAAGCCCCCGAGAGTGTGATTTATGCTAATATTGTATACACGTACGCATGTTATCTGTGTCATATGGTGGATTTAAGTTGAGGGACGAGAGGCGTGTGGATTTTTTAAGCCGCTTTCAAGCCAGGATTGAAGTATCCTGTCGGCGCGGAGGAAAATCGACGAACTGTGTTTTCAAGGAGTTTTCCGGTTTGATCGTGTGTGCGACGGGGCGGTCTCTCTGAAATATCCTGAAAGCGTCCGGCCGCCATAAAAGCTCAAGCGTGACGTGACCAACGAGGCTATTCTAATAATTAAATGGAACGTGAATGCAAACACGATTTCTGAAACGCAATATATATACGGGTATGTCCTACGGCGTGTAGAAATACGAAAACTCGATATGTTTATTGTTGAAATAAAAGTTAGGTAAAAATATTTTTTTTTTAATAAAATCTGGATATTTTCAAAATAAATAAATAGAATTATTTATATAAAAAAATATATATGTGGGAAAGAACAAAAACATTAATATTTTTTATTTATTTAAACGTTGAGCAACACGCTATTATACACACGTAAAATCAATGCACTGACCATGTTGAAAATTGAATTGATGAAATTACACGGCAGCACTGGCTGGCACTCAAATTCCCAAATTTTCATTATAAATTCATATGCGACCCTCAATGAGATTTAATACTGATCCCGACTAAACCATTTGATAAATCACACCCTATACAAAATCACCTGCCCGATTACGTCGACAACTTTCGTGAATAGTGGTATAGCGTATCCCCGTAGAATAAAAAATCATAAATAAATAATAATTAGCTTTAGCCATTATTTTAGCCCTTTTTTAATATAAAAAACGACTTTCTTTCTTTTCCTCATTATTACGATGATTCTTTAATTACATCCCTTTTTCGCTATCCTTTTGTCACGATTCCCTGCTTTGTATTTTAAGTCCTTTTGTTTGGGTTTTCAGGGTCGAGCTGCGACGCGGTTTTCAACAGCGACGTCTCCAAGAACGGCAGCATTTCCAGTCCTAATTACCCCTCGCCCTATCCTTCGAAGACGACCTGCAGGTACGAGTTTCAGGGCAGGGGGAAGGAGAGGGTGCAGATTGTCTTCCAGGATTTTAATTTGTATCACCCGTTGGATGATTCGAAAGAGTGAGTTACTTAGGGTATTATATCACTTTTAATTACACAAATATATTTATTTCAATTGATTTAATTTTATATTCAATTGATGTCTTTTTTTGTGATTTATAAAATTTTAGATTCACATTATAAAATTTTACACTGAAATATAACGATACGAAATACTCATCATTCTGAAATGAATTTTAATATGATGGAATATAATTGCAATGAACGATCGATCGTGTCTAACATTATAGATCTAATAAAAATAATGCTTAAAGAAAACAAGATGACGTTTATAATTATGTTTGTATCGGTAAAGCTCGCTTTTATAATTATTGGGAAAATAATGCGTCAGTGCGGGAAAATAATGCGAATAATGCGTCAGTGCGGGAAAAAAACAAAGCATTTTATTATTGCTCCAAAAGTTAGGGTTGAATTTAAGAAAGTATGAAATTGTTCAATACGAATTTATACAGAAAATGCAAATAATGATGAAACTCTGTCCTTTTATTGAAATTATTCTCCGAAATCTACAAATTAGATGCCTTACATTTCTAATTTGATTAATAGAGGAAACCAAAATGTTCAAGTTTATTCAGTATAATTCGGTATATTCGTTGATTAAGCAATAATCACGCTTCTTACTAAAAATTCACTTTCCGCACTGTTTGGGTTACATACAATATACTAGTTTACAGGGTAGCTAGAGTATAGAGTGTTTATTCTGTCATACATTACAGACATGTAATGTGAAATATATATATAAAAAATGGATAACTTGTGAAACTAATATAAAAATTAGAAAACATGTAATAACAATTTAAAATCGAAAAATATAATGCCGGAACTAAATAGAGTGCAGCACATTTGTTATCACAGATCTATTTTGTCTTGGAGGAAATCTTCAATGGAAAATAATGCTTTATTTAATAGATAGTTGTGTAATCTATTTTTAAATATTTTAAGTGATAATTGTTGAACGTAATCAGTTAATTTATTGAAACAATTTATTGCATAGTATAAAATACCAGTCTGGGTCCTTTTTAGTGTTATTTGGTTTAGCATAATGTCATATTTATTTCTAGTGCTGTATGTATGATCCTGAGACTGGTATTTCATATGTTTTGAGGTAGCAGACATATTCTAAAATATATAAACAGGAAACTGTTAAAATGCCAAACTTTTAAAATACGGCTTACAATTATCTAGATACCCAATTTGAGCTAATACCCTGACTGCACTTCTTTGCGCAGTAAATACCCGGCTGCGACCTGAAAAATATCCCCATGCCTTTATTCCATACCGAGTGTGAGATTGAATGTGTCATAAATAAGCCACTTTTGCTGTTGAAATGATACATCGCAATGCAACATTTCTAAGGAAAGAAACATTTTTGGTTAGCTTCGCGCATAGTACCTCAGAATGTGGTCTCCAGCTCAATTTGCTATCAACATGCACTGCATGGAGGCAAATACTAGTTGAACTATCTTTTTTGCTCCAACAGAAAAATCAAGGTTTTATGTTCTACTGTTATTAAGGATCAGATCCGTTGTTGATGTACCATTGTGGTTCAGACTGAAAATGTTCTTCGTGAGCTTCCTGTGTATAGTCGTATTAGTATGAGCCATTTATTAAGGTGGTATAATCAGCACACATTAGTCCAGTGTCGTCGTTTAGATGGATTGATAAGTCATTGATATATATATGAGCGTATAACAAAAATCGACGATGAAGTTGGTGTTGGAAGTCTCGAGTCATGTCTGTACTAAGATCATACGCGTGAAATGCTGGTTGCGGTTAAACAGTGACATGTCAGATATTAATTTTGTTAAATAGGTAGCCAAACTAAATTTATTTTAAATTACAGTAGTCAAAGTGTTGAAAATGTCCACCGCCACTATTCAGGCAACTTTCACTCTTTCGCTTAACGCAAGTAAAAACATTTTGCAACATTAAAGGATTCTGGTTAATTTCATTATTTTTTTCTGTAATTCTCTCCTGCAGGTGAATCAAGTTGTTAACACGCACTTATTATATGGAGTTTTTTTTAAAATGTCCACAAAAAGAAGTCACATATGTCAATATCACATGATCTAGGCAGGAATTCATGTTCAGTGTTTAAACTGATAATACGGCCATGAAAGAATTCATGTAACATTTCAATAGTGTCTGCAGCAGTGTGTGCTCTTGCTCCGTCTTGATGAAAATATCTATATCTGAATTCTTCATCATCAAGTTGTTCGATAAAGGGGGTCAGAATTTCTTCTCAATACCATTCACCTGTTAGGGTACCGTTAAAAAAATGGGTCCTATTACGCGTCTGCGACTTATGGTGCACCAAACGCCAATTTTTTGGGGATGTAGAGGTTCTTCGACATAAAAATCCCCGAGCTTTGCAGCGCTCCACATCCTCGAATTTTGCGAATTAACGTACCTTCTTAAATAAAACCATGCCTCATTTGTGAAAAAGGTTTTGTCAAGGAGATCGTCATCAAACTTTTGAAGGAACCATCGGCAAAATATAACTCTTCTAGGATATTCAATTCTATATAGTTTTCGTACGCAAGTTAGTCGATAAGAGAACAGATGTAAATCCTTCTTCAAAATTTTCTGGCAGGTACCAATTGATACTTCATTTAATCATGAAAGAACACGAAGTTCTAGATGAATCTTCTATTATTTTTCGCACATTTTCAATTAACTCTGGAGTACGTTTTGTTGTTCTTTTGACTTGCACAGCACGCCGAAGAGTACATCGAAAACAGTTATCATCAACGGTAAGATTGGGAAATTGATTTCGAAATTCCTCCAAACAATCTGGAACAGAATACTGCCACTCTCCATCAACTTTTCGCCCATTTTGAAAATAAGATTCAATCATAAACGTGTTATGTACCTTAGAAAACATGTTTACGACAATTAGGGGTTATTGACAAATGACTCATTAAAATTATATTTCTCAATTTTGGTGAGCAGTATATCATGCAGGCACAGTCAAAGGTTTTACTCAAGTCTGAAAAAAGCTATACAAGGAGTTTTTTTAAAAAAACTATCACAGACCCTATCACAGAGTTTCACAATTGCATCCACCGTAGATCGATTTGAAGGAAACCAAATTGATTTTCTGAGAAAATACTTTTCATCTCAAAACAGTCAATGATCTAATCCTTAAGAACTGTTTTAACAATTTTAGAAATTACAGGGAGTAAAGACGTTATATAATTTATAACTTCGTTGATACTACTTCATTTTAAATGGGCACGATTTTTGCTATGCTTAATGAATTAGAAAATTTCCCATTATCGAGACAATTATTAATTAAAATTGTGATAATAGATATCAATATCTCGTTTGCAATTTTAGTTATTATATTTTTTATTATTACGCCATAGACGTCATTGGCTGATTTTTGTTAATGATTTATAATGATATCTATTACTTTGCAGCCATATATCTTTTTAAAAAGTAGGGGTTCTTAGACAGGCAACTCTGGAATATTGCTGCTTGAATTCACTTGAATTAATGGATCAACTATATTCAAAAAATCTATTGAAATTGACTAGAAATTATTTTATATTCACTCTTGGTTTGCTTTTTAACTGGTCTCACAAATTAGTGTTATTGCGAAGGATAAATAAGTCATTAGCAGGGTGTTTCAATTGTATACATGAAAAATAAATTAATATCGAAGTAATTTAGTCGTACTATTAATGCACAAAATCATTTAATGTTTGGATTATTTACTGATACCACAGCTAACAAATATAAAACCGGTCTCAAGTGAACGATTCAAAGTTTATGGTTTTCTGCGAATATTATACTTATGGCTATGGCAATGAAAGGCTTGAATTCTTAGCTATATTTATTAAATGTTTTATTCAAATAATATTATTGATAATTCCAATTGACAGAACTTCAATTCAATGGAATGTCTCCGCATTAGGCAACCAGATTTTCTTTTAAAAATGTGATATTGAAAAGCTTATATTCAATTTACTAGCATCCGTTAGTAAATCTACAGCTTATATTAAACATGTAGAGAAAAACTGTGCACACGTGGTAGTTTTAAAGAAGTAAACAAACAACAACTAATAATTCATGTTGATATTGTAATGAATATCATAAATTAATGAAATGTCTTAAATTTCTTGATTTATTTCCCTCCAAAATATATAATTTAGTAAAGAAATATCGACGTCATTTTAGCTGCATTGGAGCAAACAAAACAGTTGGTTGACTATTGAAATTAACCTGTCTGCTTTGCGACAACAAAACGCATTACATTGTTCATTATTTTGACAATTATTCAAACTTTAAGAAAAAATGATTCAACAGCACAACTCAATCTCATATATAGACTTGCAGTTTTTACTGAACTTCTAATTTTTCAACCTCTTTTAATTTAAGATAAGAAAATTACATCAATACATTTAATTTATCAGAAAATTGGAAATGAACTGCTTTTTAACTAGGCGCCACCCATGGGTAATAAAAAATATGTAATTTTGCTACGTTCTTAATGAATTGCATTAAACATTATATGTTGTTTCATATGACATGAAAATCATTAAAAACACGTATAAATGAAAAAAAGTTAGTTGTATGTTACATATTTGATTCGCAAACCAATCACGATTTAATTGAGTGTAATTTTATGCTGCCTTTATTTGAAATTTTTTTGAGATAATCACAGGATTAAATTTTTGTTCATTGCGCTTCCTACCGGATAACTTTCACACTTTAAAATTATTTCCAAACAAAGAATGCTAAAATAAACATTATTAAAATAATTTTTATTTTAGCACTCTTTGATTGACATTAAAATTACGAAACTAAAAATGCAAAGTGTTTTATTCTTTAAATTTATAAAATTTAATCAATTTATAAGAATTTTTTCCAGGGAAAATTTAACGTTAAGTATTAAAAGATATTCTACAAAAAAAAAAAAACATTTAAAATTGTAAATAGTGTACACAAATCGACAACCATGACGCTCCGTCAATTTTTATAAATATATAAAAACACACGAACAACCATTTTATTAAAGAAAAATAATAAAGAATAAAACATTTTGGTTTTTAGTTTCATAATTTTATTGTAGAATAAAAGCTTTTTGGATCATTAGGTAGCTGATGAATATATTTTTAAGAATTCTTTAGTTTTCAAGTAACTAAATAATGCTCTTGTAGAGTTTGCAATGGAACACAATTTATATTTCAAAATAAATATACAGCCCACTTATTTTATCAGAAGCAATAACTTCCCCATTTCCAACCGGACGTGTTGACAGAAAGACAATTTTTCTCAGAGGATCCCGTGCACGGTGAGGGGAACGAGAACACCTGCCTCTTTATATAAGTTAGAATATCTAGGTTTATGGAAATGTGCTGCAAATAAAAACGAATGTAGGAATCCGTTCTGTTACAGTTGCGAATCGCACGACTCGCTGATGGCGTTCGTGCACATCGACGGCAGGATGGAGAAGATCGACAGTTTCTGCGGCGGCACGATGCCCAAGCCGGTCATGTCGAACGGGCCCAGGCTCAAATTGGAATTCCAGAGTCTGCAGGCGTCCCGCTACTCCAGGGGATTCAAGGCGTCGTTTAGTTTCACTGAAAGTAAGTCCCTCGCCATCAACGAGAACATTTTTGCCACCATTAGAAATGAACAGACTAAATAAGTAATCATTTATTACTTTATTCCACTTTGTTAAATTGGTACGATGGATAAACGTCCTTATTGATTCATAAATTGTATCTTAAAATAATATTTTAAAATTTTATTTGTTTTTCATTAAATAAATTAATTCAATTAAATATATAACGCACTCTTCTAAGACCTCAGTGTTGGCAAATTTACAAATTTTATTAAATAAAAAGAATTTTAAAATAATCAATAAATTATTTCCTCTTTTGTGATATTTCGACTTATCTTACATTAATGCAACAAGTTTCTTTTATTACACAAAATACCCCTATAAAAATCACAAATAGAGTAAAAAAACGTTATTCAAAATTGGATTACAAAAAAATACAAGAGATATGAATTTGCCAACATTAAAGTTATCTATAATTTAAATTGAATTTTTGAAAAATTGTGTACAAAACTCGCGGAATGGTGTTTTTGCACACTCGCGCACTTACAGCAGTTAGATCAGCTTCGTGTGTAGAGCTTTATTTTGCATACTAGTTGTGTAATAACAATAAAATCATTGATAGGGTGTTTCAATTGTATTTCAGTATATATCAAATATGTGTTCCTTTATCTCAATTATATTTTCGTTTATGTCAATAGATTTCCCCCTTTGTCAAAACAATTTCACAATTCGTCAATTATATTTAATACTAAATGAAACGGTTATGGTTCATAAAAATTATAATATTTGCAACAAGGGTTATTAAGTGTTCTTAAGTTATTACTAAGAAAAAAAAAGAAAAAATCTAGTAAACATTTTAAGGAAAACTAAATCTTTACAAAAAGAGCAAGAAAAAGTAAAAACTGTGAGAATAATTATTTGCTAATCATATAAGTATAGAAAAACCGTGAATGTTAAGACATGAGCGGTCAACGAATCGAAGGTAAGAAAGATGAAGAATGCATGCAATAAAAGGAATGAAATCTGGAGGAAAAGGAAATTCTAAAATGAAAAAAAAAATGTCATTAGTTTTATGTTACATTAATAAACATTATAAAAATGTCTCGTAAACTTCATTATAAAATACATCTAAATAAATAAGATGTGTATATTTCGTTATATCCTTTGAATTGTCTTATTTGTTTGTACTACTAAATTCAATTTAAAACCACTAGACTTGAATCCAATTACTTTATCGAGCACCCGTTAGCAAGTGCATCCTGGATATTATTAATACAAAGCAATGATTGGCTGAATGATGTCAGTCGCCTTTGAGGTAAATAACCAATTACAAATGCTAGTTATCTCCGAGTCAACAAAGA
The DNA here is from genome assembly GCA_963082785.1 of Philonthus spinipes. NCBI lineage: Eukaryota > Metazoa > Arthropoda > Insecta > Coleoptera > Staphylinidae > Philonthus > Philonthus spinipes. Next base: position 11,911,867 of record OY720315.1, on the reverse strand, counting down.
GCAACGTATTCCGTGTTCATTTCTTTAATTTGCAAATATCAACTAATTCAAATGAAACGAATGTTGGGCTATACGTAGGATTCGAAAACCGCGTTATTGTGAAATAATAAATTGCTTATATTTCATGTCAATATATTCAAAACTTTTAATTGGTTCAACAAGTCATGATTATATTTTCTTTTGTTTGTTTCAATAAATAAATATTATATATTATATGTCTTATGTATTTATACATTATTGTTTGAATTATTTATTCTGCTAAACCAACAACGCGTAAAACCACGTGGGATTATAATTGATTAATTTATTTGTAAATTAGTATATTGTTTATTTGTATGTTTATTGCCTATTTATCTACTACTTATAGTAAAACTTGTTACAATTTTGTAAAATGGTGAATTTTACGTAAAAATAAATTATTATTATTATATTTTGAAAACATTTTTTTATGTTATATTATATACAATGTATTATTATTTTTTTTTAATAATAAAGATTTATTAGTGGTAGTTGTATTAAATAATAAAAATTAATAATAATAATATTGTTACTAATATTTATTAAATTAATAAAAGTAACATTCGAATATGATGAGTTCATCATTTTACTGATCAATGTTGATTATAAATGGAGGAGATTAATTTTTAATTAAAAATTAATGACTTTGAAAATGTACACTTTCCTTTTAAAAGATTACTTTGTATGCTGCTTTATAATTGACGGAAAAAGCTGCAATATTTGTTTCGCAAATTAAAACCAAATATGTTCATCCTCTCGTCTCGTGCATTATTATCAAATTCAATTTTAAGTAATCCCCATCAAAAAATCCAGAGGACGTAAACTTTATAACATTTTATATATCCATTGAAAATTACATTTCGACGCAAAAACTCAATGCAGCGTATGCGCTGAGCCATCCCGTATTTCGTGCAGACATGATCCCTTTATATAGCTACTCCGAAATAAATCAGGAGGCGTCAAATCCGTACATCTGGGAGAACGATGAAATAGTCTAGTTCCTTACACGCCGGGGATATCGACGTTAAATCCAGTTTGTTCGGAAAATTCAAACTCTTTCATTTTTTTCTTGCCGTTCTGCTTTCATCCGGTTCATTTCGGTTCGTTTCCTTTTATTGGTTTTTAGTAAATGAGGCATTCAAAATGGGATCTATACGCACAAGATGGAGATGAATTGAATTTAAAATCTCCTGTTGGGGCGGAATTATTATATCGGTTCGGGGAAATAAGTTGGAGTGAATGGAAAAAAGTCATAAAAGTTATTGAAAAAAGTAATCAAATTAGTTATTAATTATTTAATTAATTAATGTTCCTATTAATTTGCTAAACACCGCAATTGACAATAATGAAATAGTTTTAATAAATAAAATCGCTTTCTTTTCTTTATTTTAATTTTATTTTAGTGACCTTATTTACAACAATTTCCAATTTGCCAATCACTATAGTTTCAACAATTTTATTATTAAAACTATAAACAATGTATAACGAATCACTGAATGGTTTTTTGAGTTTAAGTGAAGTGTTTAATCACAAATTGAAAGACTGTTATTCCTTACTTCACAATTTATTTTTATGTTAGATGTACATTTCGTGACACAAAGTGCTCATTATCAATAACAACTAAACTGTTATTGATAATGAGCACTTTGTGTCTCGAAATGTACATCTAACATAAAAATAAATTGTGAAGTAAGGAATAACAGTCTTTCAATTTGTGAATGTATAACGAAGTAGAAGCCTCTATTTTCAAAAATAATGAAACACATACTATATAACCGATATTTTTATTCTAAATCTTTAAAATGATTATTATTTCTAACATTAATTAAGTAAGAGTCATTGTTTTAATATGAATTAACAATGTTTTAATAAAGAAGCTGAAAATATGAAGTTTCATTTTATTTTTTACCTTAATTAAAATGTTTTGTCCGTGAGACTATGACATGTTTCCATTAATCGCGATCTATAATGCGCGTAGTCTGGTATTATCGTCCGGTATGTTTGATGACAGATTTCGTTTAGTGCCGAAGTCGAATACCCCCAGATCAACCCCCGCTAATGGCGCAGAAAGTGTTCGTGTTTCGACATCCGGTGATTGGCTACTTTAATTAAATTAAAAGGAATGGATTTTAAAACAATTATTGAATTTAAATAATAGAAAAGATAGCGCTGGCGCCATCTATTGCCGTTGGTGTCGTCATCAATTTTGGTCTACAAGGTAAACTATAGAGAATCGTTATTTCATCCGCTAACGAAAGGTAAACTTGTGTTTATGTTCAGTAGACGAAATTACGATTCTAGGTTGTATACTTTTTAGTCCAAATTGTTGCCAATGCCACATAAAATTGGGCGTTAGATGGTGTTTGCGTTATATTTCCAATTATTATGATTCATATAGGTTTATTTAATCACAAGACCAGATCCATTCAACTCGTAGTAAATCCTTCAAAAGAAGCAAAAGAAAAAAAACAAGTAAGCTGACATCGGCGGCTTACGATTGACTGTCGTGGTCATAAGATTTTGAGATCAAACGGAGAAAGTAATCACTACACCATTCATACGGGAACGGGCGAAAAAGTCATAACCATGTAGGAGAACTCAGTGGTAAAGGCCGCAGTTTCCTGAGTGGGAATATTTCTTTCAAATATCAAAGGTGATAATCCCGGATTACGCACATTGCAATACTGGCGTTTTGGTAATTTGTCATTGCATGACGGCTAAAACTGTTTATTGAGAATAAAAAAAGTTCAATCGTCTTTATCAAGACATTAGATATGGAATACAATGATTATTAATACGCCAGATGAATGGTGGTTGAACATTTGATTGTCTTTCGCATTGCTCTGCAATTTATAGATTTATGATGTAAGTACTTAGAGAAAAATGTCTATTCAAACAACTACTTCTCGGGCAAAATTCTACGCCGGACATTGAAATATACAATAGATATACGCATTTATCTATTGTATATTTCAATGTCCGGCGTGGAATTTTGCCCGAGAAGTAGTTGTTTGAATAGACATTTTTCTCTAAGTGCATCTCAGTGATATTAATGAAGCAATGTTTTTTAGTTAAGATTTTTTTCAACACCATCTGCTTTACCCTTTGCCAGAATTGCACATAAAACAAAAATAAACAGGTGAAGAAAGTAATACAAAATGTTTTATTTTCAATTGTTCGAATCTCTTCACTTAAATCTAAAGAACACTTTGATTAACCTCAAATACGTGATATAATAAATTGATGTTATTGAAAAATATATAGTAAAAATAAATTGACATAAAGGCGTTATTATCGATTTAAAAGATAACTCGTTTTTATGCTGAAAATCGCGGATGATAAAAAACCGTAAAAATAATAATTAATATATGGCTGAATTTCACAAATAAAGATATTTGCTGGACTTATTTATTGTTTCGAAAAGTTTATAAAACTCCTAGTAAGTGATTTTAGACATTTAAATTAAATTTTAGAAAACAGAATGAAAATTAAAAATTGTAATATAAGAATAAAAAATATTTTATTATTCAAAACAATTCTTAGAAGCTCTGGTTATAGTCAAAGTAGAGACATGGAAAATGGGTAATCCATGGTTCTTCCAGAACGCCTCCGCCTTACTGAAGGATAATCGAAAAGACGTATGTAACTTTACATTGATACTATTTAGTATATCTATAACAGTTCTGCTTTAAATAGATAATATTTCGATGGATTAATTATATTGTAAGGTGATAGAAATTGGTATCTAGCTGACTAATTTATCCTGTCCATTCTAAATATCCAATGGTATGAAAAATTCAGTATTTAAAAATATTTTAATATAAAACACAACATTTTTACTTTTGTATAGTAGCAGTGAGATCTCTAGAGCTTAATTTAATTATTAGAAATACCTGTTTATGTAATTACATTTGTCGGAAATACTATAATGATCAATTAATAATAATTGATAATTGCATTATCCACTATTATAATGCCCCTTCTTACTCGAGTAGCTTGCATAGTACATAGATATGGCACCGCGTACTTTGCATCATAATAATATCAATAATAATTTCCTAATTTAAGAGTTGACTATAATGGTTTATAATAACATCAACAAATTAATGAAAAATTAGGTTAGTGCATTATTACAAAATAATGCATTATCTGTTTATTAAAATTAATTAATCAACAACACTATTCCATTGTGTCATCACTGTTAATCTATAAGAAGTACAACCATTCCGTTCTTATAAAAAATATTTTTTTTAACATTTTTATCTATTCTTAAAAAATGACGGAATGTTTAATAGCGACTTTCATAAAGTCGTGCTGTATTGTTCCATCATAAAGCAAATTATTAGGCCGTATTATTTTCTCGTAATTGGCCTCATAATAATGTCGCACTTAACTGATCATGGCATTTGCGCTAATCATAGCTTTAATTTCAAATCTATTCTTTTCTTACTATGAAACTATTTGATATTTGTTTAACATAATAATACTATGACGAACATGCTAAAAGACGGTTGGGAATTTATCTACCAATTAGCAATGGCGTAATTAAAAGAAACCATACACCTAAGTGGATAGAAAGAGTAATTGAATATACATTATCTCAATAAAGATGATTATTTAGTTATATAATCATCTTTATTGAGATAATTACAGTTAGATTAAGTTTGCAAAACATTACATTTTTTTAAATTAAATAAAAAATGATTTGGAAATAATTAATAAATTATTTCCACATTTACATTTTTTATTTACAACATAGCTATTGACCTGTGGTCCTTCAGCATATATCTATATATGTATGTATATGTTATAAGGAGTGGTAGGGTCAACGCTGTAACAGGATTAAAAGTTATTTTCATGTTGATGAAATATTACTAAAATGTCTAGTCAGTGGGTTGTTTTTTTTTTTAATTTTATTTCATTGTGATACATTATTAACACTAAGAAGTTTTAGTTAACTATACAAAATATTTCTATTTACTCGCCTGTATGTTACTAAAATTAACATAAAAAGATAGTAGGGTATTTAATAGAATAATTTGATTACTTTCTTGTTTTTCTTTTAAGATTTTGGTATAAAAACTGGTTCCCAGCTTCCGGACTACCCATGTGCCTTCGTGTTTAATAGTAATGTAAGCCGGAGCGGATATTTTCACAGCCCGAACTATCCTGGATTTTATCCCAGGGACACAGAGTGTCACTACTTCTTCCATGGGAACCAAAAGGAGAAGGTGCACCTGCATTTTAATTATTTCGACGTGGAGGGAGTTCTCCCGTAAGTATAAACAGAAACAACCACGCAATAACAGAACTAATGAATAAATAAATAAATACATAGTTCCGCTGAATACAAATTAAATTTTCGTTCTGTTACAAATTGAATCTCTTATTTAAATTGTGCATTTCATTTATTGTATTACAGCAAGTAGTCTTTAAACCGAATTGGTTTGCCGATAAAATTAAGACTGAAATAATTTTCGTATTTTCTTTTTAATTTATGCAATATGAATTTAATTTATTAAAATACTCTAATTTTGATTTTGATGAAACAAATTGGAAATTAAAATTTGTTTCATCAAAATCAAAATTATAGTATTTTAATAAATTAAATAATCAATAAGAGATATACAAATCTAGGAAAATGTATCAATTAATTTAAATTAAAATTGGCTACAGTGTGAACGAGATGTTTTTTCAATACTTCTAATGAAATTGCAAAGAAAAGATAATATTTTGATCTGAAAACCAAACTTATCAATAGTAATAATAATTTTTATTTAACACACAATGGTTAGCTTTACTTTTTAATTTATATAATCTACACAAAATAAAAAATATTAGTGGGAAATAAAATTATTCTATAGACATTACATTACGTTTTTTTTTAAACTTACCAACGTATGTAACAGATACCGGTCAAATTATTGGAAATTATATCTACAATATCCCGAATATTAAAAATAAACACCTTTATTCCGCGTCACTCGCAAATTTATGAAAAAAAAAAATCATTATTTAAAGAATGCATTGACAATATTTACAAATCACAAATATATACATATAATATTGTCTGCTAAGTTATTCAATTTTTTGACGTTTGCGATAGATTTTCGGTGCACCGTATATATAAACGAATCTTTTCACCCTTGAATTGTGTTCGTACATTCAATTTTTTTAATAAAAATCTTGAAAAGCTACATTTTGTGTATTTTATTTTAAAAGTATCAACTCACTTGTACGTGTAAATATTAATAAAAAAATAATAATTTAACATTTGTTTTCTAAAGAGTATCGCAAAATAAAACATGTAACTTACAATTTTAGCACAATTTATGCCACCAACAAAAAATAAAGAGAACATGACAGTTGAAGATTTAGAATTAGTAAAAAAAGACGTAAAAGGCGTTTTCATTTTTAATAATATTTAACAAATAATAACATTTTTTGAGCGTAATTATTCTAATCAATGAATTTCCTTCAAATATTAATAACAACCTCAATCGCCATATGACTTTCAGCATCCAAAATATTATTTGGGATTTTTAAATCTATGAGTGATTGCCGAAAAACAAATGAATCTATAATGGCTTATTGCTTGGTTGTAGATTGGGGTTTAACACCCTTTTACAAATCATAAAACTATTGGATTTTTTTTTCTTTTCATTTGAAAATAATCAATTAACGACAATTATAAAGTTAAACCATGCTTAGCTACAATTGAAACTCCGATCCTAAGAGATTTGGGATGAACAAATTGATGCAATAAATATTATAACCCGTGTTATTTGATCCACCATTACACTTGAAACAGTCCAAATGTTGCATCCAGAAATGTTCTATTCTTGTGCTCTCGAATTTCGGTGATCGGATTTTTTTTTTCCTAGATCATGTGATACAATTTAAAAATTTATCAACAATTTTGGTACAGACTTTATTACACATTTTATTTTATTTAATGATGGCAAGCTGAAGTTTCTACATTTGTAGTGATAATGCGGTTATAAAAGATAATTTTATTGTCAATTGATGGCCTATAAACCTAATATTATTGTCAATTCCTGGAATACTCTTAAAATAACTTTCAAGTCAACACAATTATCTATTAACTAAACTTAAATTTATTGTTTCATTATGGCATTCTGGGCTTTTCTATTTTTAATAACTCATAAATTCAATAATAGAAATAGTAGTAACGATGCAAGACTTGGCTTAGATCGCTGCATATTCGAATTTTATTCGCCGAAGTAAAATGCTGTATAAAACAGTAAATATTCTGTAGTAATAAACGCTGTAACTAAAATAACTTTGTTATATGAAATAAAATTTTAATTATCGCCCACTTTTCCCTCCCAATTCCCCCCATAAAACGTTCAGCATTACATCCCCGGAAAATCCGACTGCGCTTAGTTATTTTTATTATTCCCCGCCTCGGCCCAAAAACGACGAAACAAAACTTACTCGACGGACTTTCCGGAAACAAAAAAAATATTAAACGCCCATTGTCTATACGCGTTTCATGGCAATTTGAATGTTTCCAGGTGCGACGCAATATCTGCCAGCGATTACGTGGAATTCTCAAACTTCATGGCCCGCGACCGGAAGTACTCGAGGCACTGCGGCCAGCTGAAAGAATTCGACATCGAGTCGGACCGGAAGTTTTTCCGGGTGACATTCCGGTCGAACGACCGCTTGGAGAGCGCCGGATTCAACGCCACGTACCACTTTTTAGACGAGATCGAAACCTACACGGCCAAAGCCGATTCCCCGGTTGCCGCCGCTAAAATTAAAGGTAAACTATTTTATCGCAAACACAAACAAAGGGAACATGTACTCAGCTAATAAAAAACAAATATAAGAGTTTTTTTTTTCTTATCTAAGGTTTTGCTTCTTTTATTTCTCATTCTCGATATATCTCATTCTTTATTTTATAAGAACGATATTATATATAAGTATATAGAAGAGATGTAAAGAAGTAAATAACTATCCCTTATTTAAGTAATAGTTACATATTACTTTTCGACGAAAAATATTCAAATAACAATAACCAGGTACAAAGACCACCAGTCGATATCCCAGGACAAACCTTTATTATAGTGTATATACTCAATGTTTGTAGAAATGTAATTGTCTGAATAAAGATGTTTCTATATATATAATAATTTATTTAACAGAGAAGAATAATTATTCACTTGGTCACAGTTATTTAAATAAATTTAATAAAAAGAATTTGAAAATAATTAATAATGTATTTCCATTGTAGCCATTTTGACATATTGACTTGCATTACGTAAGTACCTTAAAATAAATGTACATCAAAAACTACTTCTTGGGTATATATATGATATATTTATCAGCTGAATGATATATTGAATTACATAATGTACACTTACTTTTGCATATCATTAACGTATTGCACAATGCAATAATTTTTGATTCGATTAAAAAATAAAGATCCAATAAATCGTTATGTAATAGAAAACCATCTGCAGATACATATTTCCCCAATTTATCCCTCGCTATTACAGCTCTGTCTTATTTAATTTTAAAAATGTTAAATTAATTTAATCAAATTAAACTGATAAACGTACGGTCCCGGTTGCGACCGCATGTATAAATAATCGAGTTCGGCAATGGACGCGAACGATGAGAGCATTTTATCGTTTTAGAGAAAATAGTATTAATAATAATAATAATAATATCTTTATTTACGGAATTCACCATTATTTACAAATGTTTACACTGTAGTAATATAAATTGCACGTATATAAATTAGAGAATAAAATAATAATAACAATAATTATAATAGTAAAAAATTAAAGATAAATCTAAAGAAAAGAAAACAACGATTAACAAAAATACCGCATTGAATAACATAAGTTACGTAAGAATTCAAATATTTAATTTATTTCATTTACCACATCGGGGTAATAATGATAAAACATTGGATTTTAACATTTCACAACAGTTAATGTATATTCACGAGACTTCTCCTAATTAATGCTAGCGACGTATTTAAAAAGTCAATTTGGCCACAAATATTATTTGCCGTACGCGTTAACCTAGCCATAGGGCAGTTCATACCGCAAGTCGTTCTGAAAAATTCATTGTGTAGTAGCATGTGGCTACGTGCATGTCTAGGTGGTACGCAATAATTGATCATACTGGTGATTTGGTTACAATCAATTTTGCAATTTAGAATTTTATAAAGGAAGCACATATCCAATTCCATGCCACGATGGTGTAAAGTTGTCAGACCTAAGTATGCTACGGTTGCATCAAAAGTTAAGCGTATACCTAAATGACTCAGTTTATAGGACATAAACTTAACAAACCTAACCTGCACTTTTTCCATCCTATGGACGTAAGTGGTGTATGATGGCGACCAAATCGGACGACAATAATCAAAATGTGACCGAACAATAGAATTATATAGGATGTTAAAAGTGCGTACATCAACAAAATCTTTAGCAACACGCTTAATGAATCCTAGCGCCTTATTAGCTTTGCTAACTACGAAGTCAAGATGGGACTTAAATGACAGCTTTGAATCTAACATGATCCCAAGATCTTTTACTAAATAGACTTGACTCAATGTTGAGTTATTTAACTTGTAGTTATATTTTATTCCCTTTCTCTTCCGGGAAAAACATATAAAGTTACATTTATCAATGTTCAGCTGCATGTCATTTAGTGCGCACCATTTATGAACTGAGTTGATATCTTCTTGAATTTTTAAACAATCTGCTGTGTTATTAACGGTGAGGTACAATTTTAAGTCGTCAGCAAACAGCAAATTAGGACACCTTAGTGATGCCGACAGATCATTTATAAAAAGGATGAATAGCAATGGTCCTAAGTTAGAGCCCTGTGGAACACCAGATGATAAAATGTATGGTTCTGAGAGGTAGGACTCAATTTTAACGAATTGTTTCCTGCCAGACAAATATGTCACTAGCCACTTAAGCAACGAACCACATAGACCATATGCTTGCAATTTTTTAATAAGAATAACATGATTAACAGAATCAAATGCTTTGCTGAAGTCCGTGTAAATGGCATGAACTTCAGCATTATTATCGAGAGCTCTGTGAATGTAGTCGGTATATATAAATAAGTTGGTTTGTGTTGACCTGCTTGCATAAAAACCATGCTGGGATTCCACAATGACAGATTTGAAAGTGTCATATAATGGCCTGTAGACTATTTTCTCAAATATTTTTGCCATGGTTGACAGAATAGAAATAGGTCTGTAGTTTTTTACATTCGATTTAGAGCTCGATTTATGGATAGGTATCACGTATGATTCCTTCCAAATGCCGGGAAAGGTACCTGCATTTAATGATAAAGAATATATAAAATGTAAAGGATTCACTAAGGTATCACAGCAGTTGCGTATAAAAATAGGTGGAACTTTGTCAGGACCAGCGCTACTGTTTGAATTCATTGAACGTATTGCGTTATAAATATCCTCATGCAAAATGTTAAAATTATTAAGGTGGAAGACGCTGTTAAACTCAAATGAATAATTATTAACAGATGACGGTCTATACACTGATGAAAAGTATGTGGCAAATAAATTAGCAATATCGATTCCGGTAGACGCCGTAGTGTTACCAAAAACCATAGACACTGGAATGCCATGGCACTTATTCTGGCTATGTACATAGTTCCAGAACGACTTTGTGTTACCCGGTATAGCCCTTTCAACGTTACTAATGTATTTTTTGTAGCAAGATACAATTTCAGACTTACATTTTGCTCTGAGGTTAGCAAATCTGTGGTAATCAGCTAGCTGAAGTGATTTTTTCCATTTCATATGCGCAACTTTTTTATGCTTTATCAGCTGAATGATATATTTAGAAAACCACAGAGGAAACGAAGTACTCCTAACAGCCAGTTTAGGTACATACATATCAATAGCGAAATAAATGACATCATAAAATATACACAGTACATTGTTAATATCGTTGGAGGATTCGAGGACCGACCAATTAACACTGCTCAGAAAGCCATTAATTTTATTGTAATTGGCACGTTTAAAGTCATATTTGAAATTTGCACTATCATCGACGACATTAAGACCTGTAACAGAGAAGCGCACAGAGAAAGAAGGGTGATAAGCGTCGCAGGGTGATTATTAGCTATAGAGGAAATAATTTACTAATTATTTTAAAAATTATTTTTATTTGATTTACAAAAATAATTTTATTCGCTAGATTTATTTTAGACTTAATATTTTCCAGAGAAATTACCGTTTACTTTGTAAATATTTATATTTCAAGATAAAATTAACGTTTCACCCTTATTAAATTTTAATACTAAATTACGTAATCATAGTTGAAGTGTACATAATTGTGTAATAATAATTTATTTAAACTTGTGTAAAGTTGTTCGTTTATATGTTTATTCTTACGTTCCAATTCGTTTAATTTTGGTAGAGTGTGTTTCATCTTCTAACTTGTTTGACGGAAATAAATATTATATGGCAAGAACACGGAAGAGGAGAAATTTAGAAAAAACTAATATAAGACAAGGCGATATTTTATATCCATTTAGGAATGTCATTTCTGGGCTCCTCCTAGAAACTGATAGATTGGTTTTATTCCACTAGACATGGAGATAATCAGGTGCAATTAAAATCATTCAAAGGAAATCCTGTATGGTTGTATCGACATTGTTAGAAATTATTTTTGAACATAACAAGTTTTCCGTTCAAAAATTCAAAGGGACAAATCTGGAACTGAAAACTCCACGCATAAGGATAAGTGGAGGATGCCTTTTTTTTCACACTGAAAACCCTCAAGTGATCACCGTGGATCCTTCTTTCGAGACCTCCATTGTGTCACCAACCAATAATAAAAACAGAGAGAGCTTTTAATGCTTTTATATGTTTCGTTTTTCAACAGCAAGTGGACATTATGTAATTCAAAGTCCGGCGTGGGTATTTGCCCGGGAAGTATTTGTTTTAATGTGCATTTTTTAATGTACTTACTTTACGTAAGTCAAAATATCGCAGAGCTAAATGTGGAAATAATTTATTAATTATTTTCCAATCATTTTTATTTAATATATTTAAATAACTGTGACCAAGTGAATAAATACTCTTTTCTATTTATATAATCCTTTATATTCGTAGCACGAGAAAAAAGGGATGTCTTGGTTATTTAAAAAGAGCGACAAGTAACGGTGTAGCTCTACAAGTGAAGCAACCAGACAAACGTCGTCAACGAATGTAATTTGAGCTCTACTAATTAGGAAACCACATAAACGTAGTTTTGTCCACTAAAGGAAGGCGAATTAGTCCTGTACACCAAAAAATAAAATAAAATTTAAGACAATAACAAAAGTGACAATAACGGAATTTTATTTATACTAAATAAATGAATTTATTCAATCGTCATTGATGTGGTTTGGATGACTGACGATAATGACTTTTTTTCTTTTATTAAAATCACTTGTTTAAAAAATCATATTGTTTGGATAAATTCACTTAATGAAAAAAAAAATCACATTATATTTTTAATAATAAATAGAGATATAGCATTAAAATTAGTCAAATATATTTTCCAAATTTAATATTGATTGAAAATAATATTTTCCCAATTCATTATTTATTAATATACATGGATATGTCAAACAGAATTGATTGATGGTAAAAAAAAAACAGTAAATTTCAATCCATTCGAATAAAGCTTTTTATTGTTATTAATGAAATGAATTTTAAAGTTTTTTAAGTTTGTATATGAATTCCGGCTTAACGGTTAACTTTTGTATAGATAAGTTGGGTTGAATCATCATAATACGGTGCCAGGAACCTGAGGTTAAGCCATTTCCCAACATTCCAACATTAACGGGAAATCCTGTATATGTTTATAAATTAGATTGCGGTTGAAATGATTATTAAACTGCAATAATAAATAAGTGCTGCAAACGCACAATTAAATGGTATCTAAAATAACATTGATTATTTTGTAATAATTAATTATATCTATTCTGTTTCAGATACATTCGCTGTAATGGTATTCCTGCTGGCGTTCACACTAAGATTTTTTACATAAAATGAAACAACCCCCGAGAGAACTTCAAATAATCGGATAAAGCAATATATTTTAGAACAAAAAAAGAAAAAGTCGCCCTCACACGATTATTTATTCCCTCGAAATAAATCAGAAATCCTTAAAGGAATTTGTTTCGTGCTACTTAAGCAAAATACAACACAATCCTATATGAGAAGACCCTACGGCAAAACGAAGTTATCTCTAACTTATTCAATAAACGAAAAAAAAAAACAGCGCACGTTCATTAAAAGCTACTGCGTTTTAAATTTAACGAATTGAAGAAGAAGAAAAATACAACATAAAATATCGACTCTGCTAAAGGAATAAATAAAAAAATGTATATTAGACACACGCGAATTAAATTAAATTTAAATATACGCGATTTGCATTACTTTTACTTTATATTTAAGCTTTATTGGACATGTTTTTGGATTTATTACGAACTAGATTAAAACGAAAATTTAAATAAATTTGTGTTGAAAATAATTTTGGTTGGAACACACTCTTATAGCACTTGGTGCAATTATTATGACCTACGGTTAAAAAAAACTATTGGAGGTTGTTTTAAATGGAGATATTAGATATATATAAAAACACCTCATTATCACTTTTTCTTTACTAATTATTCCTTAAATAAAATTACTTACAATTACGTTATAAATTAGTTAGTTGACCTTATTTTTATTGCATTGGCAACTTCGTACGATTCTCTTACTTTGCAGAGAAAGTGTTACCTCATCATTGGTTTTAAAATCATAATTACTGCAAACAATTTCAATAGCAAGATCGCAGAAAAAAAGTATTGTTAAAAGCTTATTAATCTAAATGGATTTATTAGCTCCACTTTATTTTATAATTATGTTATTTTAATCAAATCATCTGGATCAGTGATTCACCGAATCATATGAATCACTTTAAATTAACATAATTTTTATAATTAAAAATCGAGCTAATAATTCCATTTAAATTAATAAGATGGAATAATGATTGTACGAGAGCTGTAGCTGAAAAAAAGTTCCATAAAAATATTACATTTCAAAATGATCTCAATCTGAAAAAACAAAGCGCAGAAACGAAGAAAGTACTAAAATCTGCAATAAAATTAAACTTTCAAAATTTTTGTGAATGCCTTAACAAAAAGATACCTATTTAAATAATTAAAGTCTCCACATCCAACAACCAACACAAAGAAGATTAAATGATGCCTCAAATGAAACAAATTTGAAGTAGAGTCAATACATATAAAAATACACTACAAATAGAAAGATAAGGTTCCAACAAGTAATACCATTATCTTATCATTTAATTACAAAACTTCTTTAGTAATGATATCACTACATTATTAGCGTATTTTGTTTTATATTTATGTTTTCGGTGGATTTCTGTTATATTTGCTGTGAATTCAGAAAATTTTATAATAATCGTAAAATTCTGACAGAAAGACTATTAGTCGATAGATTATAACGTGTTTTTAATTTACTTACTGTTAAAAATAAATAACAGCAAATTTAAAATTTATAAATTAATTCCTTTTAAATATTTCATTATCGCTATTTTTTAACTATAAAGTTTATATTTTAAAAATCCTAAAGAGTGTTAGAACTTCTCTAGGATTTCGATCAAAATGTTGTATTAATTGATTATAATAAATGAAATGTATTAAATGGCAAATAACACTTTGAATATATTTCATTGATTAGTATTTTAACATATTTATTAATCCAAAATATTTTTGAAATATTTAATATTAATGATTAAAAATTATTAAGTTTTATATAAATAATTGCATAATTGAAAATACAGAAAATAATATATCGAAAAACAATTATTAAATCTATCTAGTAAAGCATTAATTGTTTGCTTATTAAAAGGAATCTTAAGCTCTTTCGGTAGACTCTTTTAATAAACTGAAACCAGACAGAAAAAATATAAAAACATGAAACAGTACCAAATGTGTTTCTTAAAAACCATACGTTAATTGGACATTAATTTATATTTAGGTGAAAATTGTTTATTCTAGAGTCGATACCAACATCAAGCCTAGCTGCTGATACTGATTAGTATTTAGTAGAATAATAATTATAAATAATATAAATATTTTAATTATAAAAATCCACAAAATATCTTTCTAACGTAGAATTCTTAATCAAAACAGCAAGAAGGAAACAAACACAGCTATTTTTCTACACAACTCGCTCCAATTACAAAAACAAATCTTTACCACTAAAGCTTAAATTTAAAGCAAAAGTATTTGTAAACGATTCAACTAAAATAAAATAAAAAATAAAATACCCTCCTTCCAGCAAGACTTAGACTATTATATACTTCAATGCGGGCCATGCATTTCTATCCTTTTTACAAAACAAAAAGACTAAAAAAATAAAAATAAATAAATCACTATAAAAATACGGTTTAGGATTAATATGAATAAAAAAAAACAATTGATTATATCAAGACTGTCTCTTTTTACAATAGATATTCATCGGTTTGTGGTGTAATTAATGATGGAGAGATGTAATTAAGAAAAAAAAAACAAGTAAATAATTATAAACGCTTTCACCAGTGTGTTAAATGCGGGGAAAGTAGGGATTAAAATAATTATTTAAATGAATAATGAGAATGTGTTATGTGTCTGTTACATAATTGTGTTTATTGTTTAGATTTATAAATTTGTTTCGACTAATTGATTTATAAGATGGCATTAACTATTACCACAGCTGTTATTGGTGTTCTTAATTTTTTGTACACTAGAATTATCGTTAAGTGATTTTATTATATCAACACACTATTTTAATAAAGAGGTGAATAATATAAAAAGTAAATAAAAAAAATATATAAATTTATATATATATAAAAAGGAAATTAATGTACCTCTGAATAAATTTCTTATTAAATTAAATGATTTGTATTTATTTAAAAAATATATTAAATGTTTCTTTATGTAGATAAGATTATATTAAAGGAGCTGGACTCTATTTATTTAGAGATATATCGATAATAAAGAATAAATGTATAAATATATGTAATTTTGCAAAAGAAGCAAGAATGTTTTATAAATTAATGATTATTTGTTTATATTTACAAAACATGGAACTTTAAGTAACTAAATATTCAATTTTATTCTTTTAATGAGTGGTTTAGTAAAAAGTTAAAATTTTTGATAATATCACAATTACGCTATTGGTGGAATGTGATTTATAAAATTTTAGATAAAAGTAATTAAGGCCTGAAAGACTTAAATTCGATGGCTTAGACTGGCTAACACCTACACATATGGGAATTACTTATGTTATATTCTCTTGTATTACCTGTATTGTCTGAATAAATATTTGTATATATAAATAATAATTTATAAAAGATACCTTTCTTAGAAGAACTTGTTTTGCCATAAACAAACTTAAACCTAAATAACTGATTTTTTTTAACTTTTACTATTTAACAATTGACGACTAAAAATCAAGTTGAATATTTAGGTTGACTAAAATAGCCCTCTTGTGTAAAATCGAACTTATGTTATGTTATATCTTATACTTATTTTTAATTATTTGTTAAATCTAATTATATTGATTATATTTAATATAGATTATATATTCTATTGAAGAAATTGATTTTATAATTTTAATGTTGATAAAAAGAGAAAAATTTAATAAGAAATTTAATTTAAACAAATACCAAAGATATCAATAAAAGAAAAAAAAACTGTATGTTATTGTTTCGTTGTACACAGAGTCTAGATGGTAGATCAATCGAATAAGAAAAACAATCGTTCTAGTTAATGCTGTTGATCGTGTTTGGTTTGTGGTACTATTGTAGACTGTGAAAATAAGGACCCTTTGTAAATATTAGTGCACAATAAAGAAAAATAAATGAATATTTGTTATAAAAATTCGTTGTTTTAATTAATTATATATTTATTTTATTCCTTTAGATAAAGATATGTAACATCCATTAATATTATTTCAGAATATTAATATTTAAATATAATGTAATAATTATATGTATCGATAATTTCATTAAGAATAAAGATAATGAATGTTTTGATTTAATTAATACTTTTAATATTTAAACATTGGTATTTTATATCGTAATAAAAATATGAATAGATTTTTTGAAATTTCCATAAAATGTCAGGAAGGAAAGCTTGTATAATCCGAAGATAAGGATATATATTTTACCAAGGCACTTGTTTCCGAAGCCTGAAATTGATATTCCGAGATTTTTTCATACAATTGCTGCATGTGATAATAGAATTCTGAATAAATTATGACCAGATTAAATATATAAGCGGAAATTGAAATGCTATATTATTATAAATATATATATATTTTTCGAGTATCGCTCAACAGATCAATACCTGAGATCCACCGATGTTCCCATATTACTTTTACCTACAAATCAAAATTGTCAAGGAGTTGTACCTGGATGAAGCACAAATTATTCAAATGATTCCGACTAGTACCCAACGTCCAAGATTGTTTTAAACAATATTCCATCCACCTCACAATATAACATCGGTGAATTTAAATAAAGATGTTTGTATATATAAATTGAGTAAAAAAATCTATAGGAATATTAAAAATAATGTAAGTGATTACGTTAGCCTATTTTATTTTTTTTAATTAATTTTTATTTTGTTCCATCTATACAAAATGCGGTAAACCATAGATTAAGGTTATTAGTAGATCGACCATCGTTCGTCATTTAGGGATGAGACGTATACATCGGTATTAACGCGCTCCAGCGAAATTTTTTTTGCTCCAGCAAGGAAAAAATAAATATGTACAAAATCAACACATCATAAAATTAACCGAATCATGGAAAATAATACAAATGACGTGATAGGATTAAAATAAATATCTTGTATCAAGCATGTAAACGGTTGAAGAGTAAAATGTTATGCATTTCACTGAATTTTAACAAAATTATGCTAAATTATCTCGACCACCATGAGTTACAACGTATCTATAAATTATTTTTAAATTAAAATTTTATTTTCTACCGTTAGTGCAAAAAGGACTTTTGCAAATTGGTTAAAATAGTAATTGTAAAAACTGCGTACTCTATGAATCACTGTACAAACTAAATTATAATATTAAACCTGCAAGCCGAGTAAAATTCCGTTCAATATGTTTCATTCTATAAATCGTTTTGAAAAAAGCTTACTACCATAAAATTTATATCAAACAAGTTTGAATGTATTTACATTATCTACAGAGGGCGTGAAGGGAGTGATTTATAAGAGAGAAAGATAAAATGTATCGCTGCGTATTACAGATTACTTTATTAAACGGGGTGACTTGAATTCAGTTAGCTTTCTCACAGATGGCGGCAGGGATGGATTTTGGAATAAGGGAAAATTCTAGGGGTGCATGAAAATTATAGACGTGCACTACAGTTTACTTTTTATTAAAACTGATTATTTAAATTCTGTTATTTTAGCTACAGATGGCGAGAAGGGTACGATTATAAATTAAATTCGCTTAACGTGCACTCACAAAATTAACATATAAATATAACGAACAGAAACACGCAACGAGATAATTACGCGAAAATAAATTCATTGCACAAAAAGAAAATATTAACACCGAAGCATAAACGCGAGGCCCCAACCCCAACATACGTCCACCCTCGCTATATGCAAATCGCATTGTTTCGAATCAGGATGTTGTGAGTATCGGTTTCGGCCGCAGTTTGGCCACGGATAGGCGGTCATTAATATGCAATACCCGGCGCCAATTTTTAATAAAAGCGAATTAAGCTGGAAAGAGTGTTGGAATAATGGCCGATGCGTGCGCCCGGCATCGCTAATCATTGCCACCATCAATATTCCGCTCGCCAAATGGGAATTGAAATCTCTCGGAAAATCTGATTTTAAATAATACTAATAAAAAATCATGCCGGCGTTCCAATATGTATTTTTTTCATGTTGTATTTTCCTGAAAATTCTATTTTAGTGAGAATGTGTGTGAAAATGTTTCATGTGAAATGGTGAAACAATAGGATTTAATTATTGGGTTCTATCATTCATTGGCCGCGTTTTTAAACGCAACGAAAAAAAATGTTAAATTAAGTTTGAATTAAACTTCCAGCAGAATTAAATAAATACATGGATATTTAAAGTATTTATAAATTATACTAAAAAAAAAACAATCAAGTAAACAAAAGTTAATTTTGTTAAATAATTTTGATTAAAAACAAGTATAAAAACTCATGATAATTGTCATCAGTTGAATTTGAAATACCGAGTGGTAGATATTAATAAATAGTTCGTTCGAAGGCAATTAATTTTAATCGTCGGCAACAAAATTAAAATTTTAAATTTAATTTTTTTCTTGTATTAAATGAGTTTTTGGCCAGCACCTTACCAGACAGCCGCCGTGGATTAACCTTGAGGCGCTCCCGATTATCGTGTGGCAATTAGCGCTCGAGCAACGGATTAAGGCGCCTAGGGAGAGGACACAGGCCATCGTTGCAAATTGAAAGAAGAGAGATTACAAATTAGCGTAATTCTTTTAAATTGCATTTAGCTGTTGTTGGGATTTAAGAATTCACTGGAAATAATTCACAATAGTTATTTTACAATGAATTCTTTGCCAACGGCCACGGCGTCCTCGGTAAACATCCTTCCTCCAGACAATTTTCGGTGGACAAATACAGAAGACATCCACTCAGATCTTCAGTCCACTCTGGTGCGGTACAGGGACAGCATGTGGATTCAAGAGGACATTTTGTTCCTCGAAACTTATTCTTTTGTCTGAGCCACGAAACTCTGAACGATGCAGACATAAAAAGTTACCTAATCGGGCTGTGTGACTTCTCTCTTTTTTTGATAAATTTTAAATAAATTATTTAAAAAGATAAAAGAACGGATCCCGTAATTACGTACATTTTACCCGATAACGTGTAGAGAATTTTAAAAGCAACAATTAGATGTTGTCAAACAATTGCTATTAAATGGTCTAAACAGGGCAGGTAACGTGAACGATTTTTAGAAGAAAATACTTTGTGGCTTGTAATAGTTTCAACTGGGGTGTATGCAGAATTTATTTTTCGATAAAATTTATTAAAAAGTAATAATTAAATAAGGGAAATTATCCATACATTGTATCGTTGCTGCGGCAATTTTGTTTGTTTATATTTTATACAATTTAATTGATTCAGATTCTGACGGGTAAGTCCCGCACGCGCTTGACCCCAAATTTAGGCGAAATCAACAATTAAGTTAAAACTGTTTATTTTTATACAATTTAATATGTTAATATTCTGACGGGGAAATCCCGCACGTGTCTGGCCTCAATTTTCGTAAACTTGACATAATGCATAAAGAACTTACTATTGTAAAAGATAAATGTTGAGATTTCAGACGGGGAAGTCCCGCACGTGTTTGAACCCAAATTTATGCAGAATTGGAAAATAAGCGAGAATTGAATGCGTGAGAACGAGTGTGAGCTTGCAAAAATGGAATAGCGTTCATGACCATATATGGTCAGGACGAAAAGTTGCAAATAAGTCAAAATTGTGTGAACGAGAAATGATGAGAGAAAATCGGGGAGTTCGACGGGATTCGTGAACGGGGACGGACGTGAAATTAAGTAATCGGGTTTTTGAAAATTAATTAAATACTAATTACGGGTAGAAGGGACGCGGAAAGTACTCGCGGTCGTGCGTAGATAAAAAAAGCCGGAAATAATAAGAGAATTAAAAGTAGAGAATTGGTTGCGGGCACGTGTGCTATAAATTAATTCAATAATAAATTTGTGAAAATGGGTCAAACAACTGCAGAGGTATCGCTCAAGTCTGAAATCAAGTAAGTTCAAATTTTATTCAAAGGAATCAAAAGTTTTAATTGATATAAGGTGATTATTTAAAGCAATGATTTTTCACAATAATTAATGTTTCATTTTGGGGCCTGAAAAATTGAAATAATGTATAGTTAATATAAAGTTAATCACCAAAAGTTAAGAATAAATTCAAAAGTCATGTGCATAAAGCATCAAGTAAAAATATATAAAGGGACTACGATGTAAATCAACAAGGGATAATTAATTCAGTTCTGTTTTTGTAAAGTTGATATTTTATTTGTTAATTAG
Organism: Philonthus spinipes; assembly: GCA_963082785.1. NCBI lineage: Eukaryota > Metazoa > Arthropoda > Insecta > Coleoptera > Staphylinidae > Philonthus > Philonthus spinipes. The sequence continues at coordinate 11,890,701 of OY720315.1, read as the reverse complement.
TTATACAAAACCTACCATAATCAAAACCTTTTAAATGCTACCAACATTCAATATAGCTTTTAAACTTGTTATCTTTCTCCTCTCAAAATTAAACACTTTAGTGACCAAATTCCTCTCACTGAAGAACAATTACATTCTTTTCACTTAAATAGATGTTATCCAAGACAGTAACGAATATGATAATTTGACTAGTTGTTAAAGGCAATCACTCTTTCTTTCGATTAATTCTGTCAGAAACTTTAATCCAAGCTAAGAAAGCTTTCTCTTTCATTCTCTAGCTCTATACAACAAATAAATCGTTATAGTATCATTATCTATCTGATGATAAGTACGTATATACTGTGATAAAATTTCACCCCTATATCTATTTAATATCTGAATTGAGTTTTTAAGCTTAAACTTTTCACTCTCTCGAAAGATATATATAACTATATTATGAATTAATTACTTACGAAATGTAAGTCAAAATTTGATCAACGAATTAAATACAAAAAAAACCACAAACTCGAACGAATAATACTAATTCTCAAACAGAAAATGTAAATAACACAAACTCGAACGAACAATACTTATTCTCAGATCAATTTCATAAAAATGAATTACACGTTGTTAAAAAACGACAAAAATCACAATAACCCGCAAACGTTTTAAGATAAAGCACAACTCGAACGAATAACCACAAACTCGAACGATTATAATGTGCATATTCTTGAAACAACACATAAAACCCGCAAACGTTTTAAGATAAAGCACAACTCGAACGAATAATCACAAACTCGAACGATTATAATGTGCATATTCTTGAAACAACACATAAAACCCACAAACGTTTTAAGATAAAGCACAACTCGAACGAACAACCACAAACTCGAACGATTATAATGTGTATATTCTTGAAACAACACATAAAACCCGCAAACGTTTTAAGATAAAGCACAACTCGAACGAACAACCACAAACTCGAACGATTATAATGTGCATATTCTTGAAACAACACATAAAACCCGCAAACGTTTTAAGATAAAGCACAACTCGAACGAATAACCACAAACTCGAACGATTATAATGTGCATATTCTTGAAACAACACATAAAACCAATTAAAAGTAAAATACAATTCATAAAATGAATTACACGTTGTTGAAAAACAACAAAATTCACAATAACCCGCAAACGTTTTAAGATAAAGCACAACTCGAACGAATAATCACAAACTCGAACGATTATAATGTGCATATTCTTGAAACAACACATAAAACCCGCAAACGTTTTAAGATAAAGCACAACTCGAACGAACAACCACAAACTCGAACGATTATAATGTGCATATTCTTAAAACAACACATAAAACCCGCAAACGTTTTAAGATAAAGCACAACTCGAACGAATAACCACAAACTCGAACGATTATAATGTGCATATTCTTGAAACAACACATAAAACCCGAAAACGTTTTAAGATAAAGCACAACTCGAACGAATAACCACAACTCGAACGATTACAATGTGCCTACTCTTAAAACCACACATAAAACAATTAAAAGCAAAACACAATTTATAAAAATGAATTGAACATTGTTGAAGGACAACAAAATTCACTACTATCCACAAAATATTCTAAGATGAAGCACACCTCGAACGATTATAATGTGCTATTCCTAGAACTACACATATTATAAATAACCCTATGAAATAACGATTCTGAGAAAAAGTAAAATCATAAATCACAACAAGCGAAATAAATCAAAGATGTTGTTCCAGCCGACCTATCATACACATAAAAATACTGATAGGGAGTGTCTGGGCAGATCTGCGATAATCACATAAATCGAAATAAATCAAAGATGTTGTTCCAGCCGACCTATCATACACATAAAAATACTGATAGGGAGTGTCTGGGCAGATCTGCGATAATCACATAAATCGAAATAAATCAAAGATGTTGTTCCAGCCGACCTATCATACACATAAAAATACTGATAGGGAGTGTCTGGGCAGATCTGCGATAATCACATAAATCGAAATAAATCAAAGATGTTGTTCCAGCCGACCTATCATACACATAAAAATACTGATAGGGAGTGTCTGGGCAGATCTGCGATAATCACATAAATCGAAATAAATCAAAGATGTTGTTCCAGCCGACCTATCATACACATAAAAATACTGATAGGGAGTGTCTGGGCAGATCTGCGATAATCACATAAATCGAAATAAATCAAAGATGTTGTTCCAGCCGACCTATCATACACATAAAAATACTGATAGGGAGTGTCTGGGCAGATCTGCGATAATCACATAAATCGAAATACATCAAAGATGTCGTTCCCACCGACCTATTGCACACAGAACCGCAAGGACAATTACCGCAATTGCAATAGGGAGAGTAGGGCCGATCTGAGATGAAACACATAAACCAAAATCACATCAAAGATGTCGTTCCCACCGACCTATTGCACACAGAACCGCAAGGACAATTACCGCAATTGCAATAGGGAGAGTAGGGCCGATCTGAGATGAAACACATAAACCAAAATCACATCAAAGATGTCGTTCCCACCGACCTATTGCACACAGAACCGCAAGTACAATTACCGCAATTGCAATAGGGAGAGTAGGGCCGATCTGAGATGAAACACATAAACCAAAATCACATCAAAGATGTCGTTCCCACCGACCTATTGCACACAGAACCGCAAGTACAATTACCGCAATTGCAATAGGGAGAGTAGGGCCGATCTGAGATGAAACACATAAACCAAAATCACATCAAAGATGTCGTTCCCACCGACCTATTGCACACAGAACCGCAAGGACAATTACCGCAATTGCAATAGGGAGAGTAGGGCCGATCTGAGATGAAACACATAAACCAAAATCACATCAAAGATGTCGTTCCCACCGACCTATTGCACACAGAACCGCAAGTACAATTACAGCAATTGCAATAGGGAGAGTAGGGCCGATCTGCGATGAAAACACAATCTGAGAATAAAGTAATTTCATATAATCACAGAAAATTTCCAAATAGTCATGCCCCGAGGCGGTTCTGTTTTAGTGGGTTTTTTCCGTCCTCTCGAAGCAAATGCGGGGCAGAAGCGCGTAGTCCCACACATTTTTTTTTTGAGTTTTCAGTCAAAATGCACATGACAAGCAAATTAAAATATGACAAAATAAGGCGCACACATATTTATGAAATTCAATGAATGTAATCATTTATTAATATCTGAAAATGCCTTATTAACAATTAAATTAGTGCTGCTTGCCGTAAAACTCACTTAATGTCTTTTATTTCTTGTCCACAAGTCACCCTTTTAATTTACAGGTGAAAGCACGGTAAGTACCGATAATGCATGTTGACATAAATAACGGGCCTGTTAAATAATTAAGGGTTACTACATAATCACAACAAAACAACGTTATTGAAATTTCAATTGTAAATTTTAATAATATCGGGGGTCGAACTATTTCATTGGTGCCGTGACCAGGATCATTTATGAGTAAAATAAACATGCATTACATAATTTTCAAATCTTGCCGTGTTAACTTGTGGACAATAAATATTTAGAGTTTTACTAAGGCAGCAATAAGTTGTAAAATGATTTCAGATTTGATCTAACAATTTTCCAAAATCAAATGCAGAAAATAAAATAAAATATTAAATAAAATAAATACAAATAATTATAAGTAAATCAGATTGAAACGACAGTCGGTTAAGTGGATGCTGTTTCGATGTTTTCGTTAATGTACACTTGACGAATTCTTGAGATGGTATCGACTCGGCGGATTGTTTATGAAAAATTAAAGATAACCGTTTTAAAAAAAATAAAGAGGAGATCAATGCCCTAAAGAGAAAACAAACACACGTGTTCTTTCTTAATGATACTGTTCAGCAAAAAAAAAAAAAAAAAAATCATAAAGAAGATGTAAATATTCTTAAAAAAAAAAGAAATAAATATCAAATAGAAAGCATATTAACAACAAGGGGATTTTTGTAATGGGGGCGAAAAAAAAAAAAAAATAAGTAAGTTACTATGAAATGGGGGCGACGGGGTTGTGAGGAACAGAAAATTTAAATAATAACCCAACCAATTTTCGAAAGTAAAAGTAAATATACGCGAAACCGAGAAAAATAGCGTAAAGTCGAGAAAATCACGCGAAATCGAGAAAATAAATAACGCGAAATCGGTCCGGATCCCGAGTCCTGAGAAGAAGAAGAAGAAGAAGACAATCATTGGAGGCCATGGGAGAAGAAGGGCGACCCGCAGTCAGCATCATCAAGGTTCGAGGAGACCAGGATGACCGGAGGATGGAATTTCATCAGGAACAACACGGGAATCTTCAAGACCCAGAACAGGAATGGCAAAACAGGGGAGTACCTTTTTGGCTTAATTTAAAGAGAGAGAGAAAATGAGATGAATTGAATGAATTGGACGAAAAGAAAATGTATATATTGTTTTTTTTCAAAATTTAAATTTCAAATCGATATTTAAAACCATAAATTCATTTATAAAATTGTACTAGATTCGTTTAAATGATAAAAAGAATCTAAGATTTTGTTATTTACAGCAAATTACAATTTTCAAAAAAAAGTAAATAAATATAAAAAAAAAATAGGCGCAAGGATAGTTTGTCGATAATCAGTTGACTAAAATGCAATGATAATGTTATTCATTAATTGTCGTGTAAACATGAAAATTCATATGTTCTTTAAATTGAGTTTATTCTAATTAAATACAAAAATTAATCTCGTGGTTTAAAAAAAAAAAATAATAATAAAAATAGACGAATTCTTGAATCAAGTATTTTTTTTTTATAGTTAAAGTAATATAATAATTTAATATGTAAAACATTTCTTTAAAAAAAAAAAATATAAATATGTTATTTTTACTAAAAAAAAAAAAACAAAAACGCTTTGAATTCATAAAATGAATTGAATTTAAATGTCTTCAAGTTAATAATAAATATCATTAGTTTAAATCTTCAAAAGAAAATTTCGATTTGAAAAAAAAAAAAAAAAAAGAGAGAGAGACAAAGAGAAATAGATGAATAAAAGTATTCACAAAAGAAATGAGTCATGGTGTAAACTAAAATTTCTTTTGCGCATTTCAATTGATTTGTTTAAAAAAATCGACGGCCTAGATTTGTTTGTCAAAAAAAAAAAAAAATATTTTAAGTTAACAAAAAAAAAATATATATATATATATATAGGTAAAAGTAAATTAAAAAAAAAAAAAAACATTTCATCTTGTATTGGCATTTTTCGACGTTTTAGAAATTAATAATAATAAAATAAATTGAGTTGATTGATTTAGGCTTTCATAATACGTGAGTTGATTACGGGACAAAATACTAAAAAAAAAAAATATGATGAGAATAGTGTTTGTTGGGAACAAAATGTCAAGTACAAGAATTAGAAAGTGTTAATTGTTGTGATTGAGTTGCTTTTATATTTGAATTAATTAATAGTTGTAAGTTTTTTTTTAAAAAAAAAAAGAATACTTAACAGTTAATAATGGACACAAATAGCAAAGAAATTTAAGATTATTAATTTAAATAATATTAATCATGTAATCAACTAAATAAAGGTAAAAAAAAAAACAAAGGTTAAAAAAAAAAAATGCGACTGTTCTCACTCTTAACATATATAGTTAGAAAATAAATCGTAACAAATTATGTTAAAAAAAAAAGAAGCGAGGATATAAATCTAATTAAAAATTTGCTTTTAAATTAATTTGCATCAAAATTCAAATAACTGTGATCCTTTCAGATAGCTTTGAGATAGGGAATTTAAGCATAAACAACACATTGAGTTAACCTTAAATAATAATAATAATAAAAAAAAAAAAAAAAAAAAACAATAATGGAAATAAAATAGCGCACAATTCTAAAAAAAAAAAAAGAAAAGTTGTGTAGTCATTTCATCTTGTGTATGCAGTTTTTTTTTTATTAGAAACGAATTGAAAAATGAAATGTTTGTTGGTTTGAATATTATATGATTTAAGATAAAAAAAAAAAATAATCGGAATTGTCCTTTCAGAATCTTTTGTTGTTATCTTTTTGCTTGAGTCAATTTAGTAAAAAAAAAAGGGGTATATAAACACAGTTCAATTTATAAAGACTTTTCGACTTTTCATGAAAAAAAAAAATGGATCTTTATAAAGATTTTGAGAAGCTGTGCTTCTCTGAAATGAATTTTACTCTTGGTGAAATGAACAAATATGTTTATTTTAGGTGATATATGAAATCCCTCATCCAAAAATCAGTCATTACAAATTGTGTGCACAGATCAGCAAAATAAAAAGTTTTGTATTGCTTACCAAATATTATTCCGTATTCAGTTCAAAGAATAAATAAATCCAAAAAGAAAAAAAAAATAGGTCACACAGAAAAGCACTTTATGCACATTGTAGAGATTGCTAAATCAAACACTCCCAAAAAAAAAAAAAAAAAAAAAAAATATATTCACAATTTTTCTTAACAGAATTATCAATTCTTAATAATAAATTGTTTTTCAAAAAAAAAAAGCTAAGATAAAGTCACAAGGTTGGACGTATTTTAAAAAAAAAACACATCTACACAAAGGTGTAGAGAAGCACGACCCGACCCGAGTTTACTGTTTTTTCTTTAGACGAACCAATCGAAAATAATAATAATAACAATAAAAATAAAATACCGTAGCGCAATTAGTTTAAATTAGTTCTCAAACCATGTTTGAGGGAAGACATTTCATTAGGGACTAAATCTTCATAATGTTTTCGTTTATAGAAAACCATACATTCTATCAATTTACAGTGCATTGACACTATAAAAAAAGGAGAAGTAATACATCTGTCAACAACTGCCACATTAAATTCGAGAATTTCGGCGTTTTCGCCCTCCATTCATAAACACATCATCAAGCATAATTGTTTGAAGTGCACTTGGTTCCAATTTCCACATCGGCCGTCGTAATCCGATATTCATGCAGCAAGATGAAAAAAAATATAAAATCAAAAATAAATAGTAAAGATCCAGAAAATATGTTGCTGATTAAAAAAAAAAAAAATCAATCAATCTATTATTCATAAAGCATAGTTAATCAATAAATAGAGAAAACGATCCATTTAAAGTAATAGGTATCTTATTCAACAAAATGATGACATAAAATTGTGTATACATCGAAGATATTTGTAAATTAAAAGGGCTGTAATACTAAAAAAAAAATTAACAATACAATTGACAACAAAATATGGATATACTATTTCTAAACTGCGGAATATAAGGTCAATGTCAATAACCAGTAAATGTCTTATTAAGCAATTAGAAAATCAACCAGTTTCCTCAATTTCTTTACAAAAAAAAAAAAAAAATAATAATTGAATAAATGCAGGATCTGTAGAGTTAATACAACATAAATTCAATAATGTAGAAAAGAAATAAAGTTTGTAAACTTAAAGAATGAAATCTTACATGAGCAAATTTCCACACATCTAATAAAATTTCTAATTTAAAATTCACAAAAAAAAAAAAAATTTTAAAATAAAGTTTTCCAACTACAAAAACAAAAAAAAAAAGGAAAAAGAAGACATAAGATTTCAAGTAAAGACATTAATCTTAAGAAAGAATTTAGTTCATTTCTTCAGTTTGAAAAATTTATATAAAATTTGCATTGATAGAAACATAAAAAGATGAAATAAACAATAGCAATATCTACTAAATTCATGAACTTGTTATCTAAACATTTAAAGAATTCAATCAAAATAAATCTTTACACAAAGATGATACATAGTTGCAAATTTACGTCATAAAATAAGTATATCTTAGTCCCTGTAATAGAAAGTTCTTTATAAGACGTACATCTGTTTTTTTAAGAGGCCAAATAAAGCTTCAGTCGAAAGAAATACACTAAACAATAGTGATAATAATATAAATAGTAAAAACAAAACATGTAGATTCAAAAACAAAACAAAAAAAAAATTACAAAATCATAGTCTCGTAATCATTGAAAATGAGAAACGTTACTTGATAAGAAGTGGCCTGTCAGTTCTTTTCAAATTTTCAGAATTATCAAACTTCTGTTTGGAGTCTGGCCGTTGTTTTGGAGACTCATGCCACGAAACCAGGAGAAACCAATGGACCATCCAGTGACAAGAGTGGAAAGGGAGGATTCTTATTCACAAAAGAAAAAAAAACAAAGAAGACATAATGCGTATATATGCTAAAAATTAGGGAGTTTTAAAATGTCAAAATTAACAAAATTTTTAATTTAGAATTTTAAAAGGGGGCGTCTGTAATAGTTTCAACTGGGGTGTATGCAGAATTTATTTTTCGATAAAATTTATTAAAAAGTAATAATTAAATAAGGGAAATTATCCATACATTGTATCGTTGCTGCGGCAATTTTGTTTGTTTATATTTTATACAATTTAATTGATTCAGATTCTGACGGGTAAGTCCCGCACGCGCTTGACCCCAAATTTAGGCGAAATCAACAATTAAGTTAAAACTGTTTATTTTTATACAATTTAATATGTTAATATTCTGACGGGGAAATCCCGCACGTGTCTGGCCTCAATTTTCGTAAACTTGACATAATGCATAAAGAACTTACTATTGTAAAAGATAAATGTTGAGATTTCAGACGGGGAAGTCCCGCACGTGTTTGAACCCAAATTTATGCAGAATTGGAAAATAAGCGAGAATTGAATGCGTGAGAACGAGTGTGAGCTTGCAAAAATGGAATAGCGTTCATGACCATATATGGTCAGGACGAAAAGTTGCAAATAAGTCAAAATTGTGTGAACGAGAAATGATGAGAGAAAATCGGGGAGTTCGACGGGATTCGTGAACGGGGACGGACGTGAAATTAAGTAATCGGGTTTTTGAAAATTAATTAAATACTAATTACGGGTAGAAGGGACGCGGAAAGTACTCGCGGTCGTGCGTAGATAAAAAAAGCCGGAAATAATAAGAGAATTAAAAGTAGAGAATTGGTTGCGGGCACGTGTGCTATAAATTAATTCAATAATAAATTTGTGAAAATGGGTCAAACAACTGCAGAGGTATCGCTCAAGTCTGAAATCAAGTAAGTTCAAATTTTATTCAAAGGAATCAAAAGTTTTAATTGATATAAGGTGATTATTTAAAGCAATGATTTTTCACAATAATTAATGTTTCATTTTGGGGCCTGAAAAATTGAAATAATGTATAGTTAATATAAAGTTAATCACCAAAAGTTAAGAATAAATTCAAAAGTCATGTGCATAAAGCATCAAGTAAAAATATATAAAGGGACTACGATGTAAATCAACAAGGGATAATTAATTCAGTTCTGTTTTTGTAAAGTTGATATTTTATTTGTTAATTAGTTATACAAAACCTACCATAATCAAAACCTTTTAAATGCTACCAACATTCAATATAGCTTTTAAACTTGTTATCTTTCTCCTCTCAAAATTAAACACTTTAGTGACCAAATTCCTCTCACTGAAGAACAATTACATTCTTTTCACTTAAATAGATGTTATCCAAGACAGTAACGAATATGATAATTTGACTAGTTGTTAAAGGCAATCACTCTTTCTTTCGATTAATTCTGTCAGAAACTTTAATCCAAGCTAAGAAAGCTTTCTCTTTCATTCTCTAGCTCTATACAACAAATAAATCGTTATAGTATCATTATCTATCTGATGATAAGTACGTATATACTGTGATAAAATTTCACCCCTATATCTATTTAATATCTGAATTGAGTTTTTAAGCTTAAACTTTTCACTCTCTCGAAAGATATATATAACTATATTATGAATTAATTACTTACGAAATGTAAGTCAAAATTTGATCAACGAATTAAATACAAAAAAAACCACAAACTCGAACGAATAATACTAATTCTCAAACAGAAAATGTAAATAACACAAACTCGAACGAACAATACTTATTCTCAGATCAATTTCATAAAAATGAATTACACGTTGTTAAAAAACGACAAAAATCACAATAACCCGCAAACGTTTTAAGATAAAGCACAACTCGAACGAATAACCACAAACTCGAACGATTATAATGTGCATATTCTTGAAACAACACATAAAACCCGCAAACGTTTTAAGATAAAGCACAACTCGAACGAATAATCACAAACTCGAACGATTATAATGTGCATATTCTTGAAACAACACATAAAACCCACAAACGTTTTAAGATAAAGCACAACTCGAACGAACAACCACAAACTCGAACGATTATAATGTGTATATTCTTGAAACAACACATAAAACCCGCAAACGTTTTAAGATAAAGCACAACTCGAACGAACAACCACAAACTCGAACGATTATAATGTGCATATTCTTGAAACAACACATAAAACCCGCAAACGTTTTAAGATAAAGCACAACTCGAACGAATAACCACAAACTCGAACGATTATAATGTGCATATTCTTGAAACAACACATAAAACCAATTAAAAGTAAAATACAATTCATAAAATGAATTACACGTTGTTGAAAAACAACAAAATTCACAATAACCCGCAAACGTTTTAAGATAAAGCACAACTCGAACGAATAATCACAAACTCGAACGATTATAATGTGCATATTCTTGAAACAACACATAAAACCCGCAAACGTTTTAAGATAAAGCACAACTCGAACGAACAACCACAAACTCGAACGATTATAATGTGCATATTCTTAAAACAACACATAAAACCCGCAAACGTTTTAAGATAAAGCACAACTCGAACGAATAACCACAAACTCGAACGATTATAATGTGCATATTCTTGAAACAACACATAAAACCCGAAAACGTTTTAAGATAAAGCACAACTCGAACGAATAACCACAACTCGAACGATTACAATGTGCCTACTCTTAAAACCACACATAAAACAATTAAAAGCAAAACACAATTTATAAAAATGAATTGAACATTGTTGAAGGACAACAAAATTCACTACTATCCACAAAATATTCTAAGATGAAGCACACCTCGAACGATTATAATGTGCTATTCCTAGAACTACACATATTATAAATAACCCTATGAAATAACGATTCTGAGAAAAAGTAAAATCATAAATCACAACAAGCGAAATAAATCAAAGATGTTGTTCCAGCCGACCTATCATACACATAAAAATACTGATAGGGAGTGTCTGGGCAGATCTGCGATAATCACATAAATCGAAATAAATCAAAGATGTTGTTCCAGCCGACCTATCATACACATAAAAATACTGATAGGGAGTGTCTGGGCAGATCTGCGATAATCACATAAATCGAAATAAATCAAAGATGTTGTTCCAGCCGACCTATCATACACATAAAAATACTGATAGGGAGTGTCTGGGCAGATCTGCGATAATCACATAAATCGAAATAAATCAAAGATGTTGTTCCAGCCGACCTATCATACACATAAAAATACTGATAGGGAGTGTCTGGGCAGATCTGCGATAATCACATAAATCGAAATAAATCAAAGATGTTGTTCCAGCCGACCTATCATACACATAAAAATACTGATAGGGAGTGTCTGGGCAGATCTGCGATAATCACATAAATCGAAATAAATCAAAGATGTTGTTCCAGCCGACCTATCATACACATAAAAATACTGATAGGGAGTGTCTGGGCAGATCTGCGATAATCACATAAATCGAAATACATCAAAGATGTCGTTCCCACCGACCTATTGCACACAGAACCGCAAGGACAATTACCGCAATTGCAATAGGGAGAGTAGGGCCGATCTGAGATGAAACACATAAACCAAAATCACATCAAAGATGTCGTTCCCACCGACCTATTGCACACAGAACCGCAAGGACAATTACCGCAATTGCAATAGGGAGAGTAGGGCCGATCTGAGATGAAACACATAAACCAAAATCACATCAAAGATGTCGTTCCCACCGACCTATTGCACACAGAACCGCAAGTACAATTACCGCAATTGCAATAGGGAGAGTAGGGCCGATCTGAGATGAAACACATAAACCAAAATCACATCAAAGATGTCGTTCCCACCGACCTATTGCACACAGAACCGCAAGTACAATTACCGCAATTGCAATAGGGAGAGTAGGGCCGATCTGAGATGAAACACATAAACCAAAATCACATCAAAGATGTCGTTCCCACCGACCTATTGCACACAGAACCGCAAGGACAATTACCGCAATTGCAATAGGGAGAGTAGGGCCGATCTGAGATGAAACACATAAACCAAAATCACATCAAAGATGTCGTTCCCACCGACCTATTGCACACAGAACCGCAAGTACAATTACAGCAATTGCAATAGGGAGAGTAGGGCCGATCTGCGATGAAAACACAATCTGAGAATAAAGTAATTTCATATAATCACAGAAAATTTCCAAATAGTCATGCCCCGAGGCGGTTCTGTTTTAGTGGGTTTTTTCCGTCCTCTCGAAGCAAATGCGGGGCAGAAGCGCGTAGTCCCACACATTTTTTTTTTGAGTTTTCAGTCAAAATGCACATGACAAGCAAATTAAAATATGACAAAATAAGGCGCACACATATTTATGAAATTCAATGAATGTAATCATTTATTAATATCTGAAAATGCCTTATTAACAATTAAATTAGTGCTGCTTGCCGTAAAACTCACTTAATGTCTTTTATTTCTTGTCCACAAGTCACCCTTTTAATTTACAGGTGAAAGCACGGTAAGTACCGATAATGCATGTTGACATAAATAACGGGCCTGTTAAATAATTAAGGGTTACTACATAATCACAACAAAACAACGTTATTGAAATTTCAATTGTAAATTTTAATAATATCGGGGGTCGAACTATTTCAGGCTTCAACGAAATCTCATTTTCCCGTATGCTGCAACTTAAGCTTTACCAGGATCTTCATAATGTAGCGCGAAGCTTAGAAGTTCCCCCGCTCATAAAAAAAACGTGTATAATGTATAGTTTTAAAGCCAAAAATATAAAATTAAAAGGCATAATGCAAGTAATGAGTAAAGAAACGAAATTGCGGGAGACAGAAAAAAGGGATTCTGCTTTAATAGTCAAGGGGTCTTCATCCAGTTATCCAAAAAGAGGCACAACAATATAAAAAAAAACGAAAGTATTTTATTGAATGTCCTACAATACTATCTGGTGTAGTTGATTCGAACCAGTCAACATATCAATATAATGTCTTACGTCAACATTTACAGCATATAATAAAACATTGTTCCCACCATATTATGTAGTTAAAAAGGACTTATGTTATCCCTGTTATCCCTCTGGATTCACCACCACTGACATTTTGGCTGAAATACCCCTGCAGGGACGCATTGATTATACTGTTCTGCGAATATATGAATTTGTATCAAGATTTATTAAGCACGAGTTTCAATATTATCTTTAAATAGAACTGCGATGATGCAGTACAAAATTGATATAAGCAAAAGTTGTCTGAAGAGTGAAAAAGTGATGAGAATTTGTTTGGTATTTCGCTACCCTTGCAAATACGTATTGACAGCAAATCTAAACAAATAATTTGGCAAAGTCCTAACCCTAAGTAGTTACTATCAGATTCTAATTAATAACTCATTAAATTCAGGAAAAGTACATCAGTATATTAAACTAACAAAACCAATAATGTATAGTACTGCATTTGAATTTAATGGCAGCATAATAAACAGACCTTCGGAATGGCAATGAGCAACCCAGTTTCCTGGTTTTTAGCAAACATATATTTCATTTAAAAAATACTACTAAAAACACCTTTTCTTGTTTTTGGAGGGTGTGGTATTGATATGTAGACGACATTATAGCAATAATTACATGTGATTTTGATATTAATAAGTTTATCGAAAATTTAAATGCATTGAATCCTAGAATAAATTTCACCAATGAAAATAACAACCAAATAGCATTTTAAGACCTTTTATTAATTAACAACAAAAATAATAATGAAATAAAATTCAATATCTATAGAAAACTTACCCATACTTTTAACTATATACATAATTCGCCACTTAACTTATTTCAAACATTAACTTACAGCATTTAACAGCATGATATATAGAACTTTTAACCTCCCCTCTCGTTAGAAAATAGATTCTCAGAATTAAAATTAATAACACAGATTGTCGAATTGTTAGATTAAAACAAATTTAGAATCATAAAACTTACTAATCGACACAAAATAATTAAAAAATAAAATATATGATAAGACTGACGCCACTTACACGTACAAAAGACGTTAAATATACTAGATTCATTTATAATGACAAGACTACTAACAAGATTATGAGGCGATTTAATTAATTTTAACCTGACTCCTGCATTTTATAGTAATTCAGAATTAAAAACAGTCTTACAAAACCTGTTCCAAACAAGGAATCACACAATAGCCTGTAATGGCTATGGCAAGCTTTATATCGGGCAAACTCAGAGGAGTTTACTCAATAGGACAAATCGGTCCTAGCACAACGTAATTCCGAAACTGTTCATTTATTTTCTCTAATAATAATTTATCCCTCCTATCACAAAAATCAAATAAAAATTGATTAAACATGTCAGAGGCAACATCGATTTAACCCCATTAGTCAATCCATTGTTAAATCTGTTACCTAAACGATGTCGAAAAAAAAAAAAACATCACCCGTCTTGGTAGTCGGCGACAACCACTAATTACACTTCGGATTTTCCCTTAATCCCCGTATTATATATAATAGGGCAGTTAGTTGTTCCGAATCAGTTACCATTGATGATGAGTACTTAGTACTTGAAACGTACATATGGTGTATTAATAAAAAATAAAGTGAAGTAAGGAATATTTATTTTCACTTCACATTACTCAACCTAAGTTATTCAGTAGTTACAGTCGCCCTATCAAATTCATTTTTTGTCAAAGAATCAGAAGATTTAATAAATGCAGAAGTTCAGAGCATTAAGCAACAAATTGGAGTTTTTTGCCTAAACAATAATTGCAAATAACGAGGAATTGTTTGTAAAGCCCATAATTTTTTGTATGGTAAATGGCAAGGTATGCAGTAATTGTCATCTTCCATGTTCACACAAACGTGTCACATATGTGGAGCTAAACCAAGTGAAATGAATAATATTGATATCATTTCACAAAAAAAGGTATATGAAAACGTTGTTGATTTCGGAAAATCACCTTTATATTCGTAGATCTGTTTGTTAAAATATGTTTTAGATAGGATTGAAATAAACGGCAAGCAGAAAATAAAAACAAGGTATTCTACTGATTCTAACCAAGCTTTTTTTTGTATGTTCTTTTTATGTGGGAAAATTTAAAAAAATGCAAGTTTAGTAACCAGTACCATATTTTTTGTTTCATAATGGTGTTAAATAAATGCTAATTGTTTATTTTATTGTTATTAACTTTATAATAGTACAAAAATATAGCGTAATTAATTCCACCTAGATTGTCAAAATATCACTCTCTACGTCGCCTGTTAGTTTTGAATGGTCATATTTTTGCATCTCGCTGCTCAGTATTAATCCATCTTGTTCTTGGCCTCCTACGTGTTTGCCTTCCAATCGCCTGGAGGTGTAGTAGCCGTCTAGGAATACTACTCTCATCCATTCGACATGTCCTGTTCACCTTAATTTGTTTCTCTTGATGAAATTTATGATGCTTTTTTTCACAATACACATCATAGAGCTCAAAATTGTTTCTCCTGCGCCATTTACCAGCCTTACACTAATACACTTATTGGTGCACTTCATAAATTTCGTAAGTGTCGTTATAATTCACGATTTTCCAATTCTAGTACTCTATTTAAATAGTTGTGATAAGTTATTTAGTTGACCAACGTAGATCTGCCATACATAAAATAATGTTGTTCGTAAAAATCAAGCTTGAAATCCCATAAAACTAGTTTTGCTACTAATTTATATATATATACATCTTTATTCAGACTATACAGATAATTTTAACACTGTAAAAATATAAATAAATAAAACAACACATGTAGGCGTTAGTCTGCCTGGACTATCGACCAGAGGTCTTTCTGCCCTAAGTTATCTATTATTTTTGAAATGATAGATTAAAATAAAACAAAGATTATTCACACATTTGCAGTTAATTTCAATGAAATTAAACAAGGAAATTTTAAACTAAGGGCTTTAGGGCAGAGCTGTATAGATGAGGGATGAATCCCGAAACACGTGTATACATATAGCTTTGTAATTATTATTTATGGTTTCCTTTAATTCTATATTTTCGACTCAAACCGCTGCAATGCACAGTATAACTGGTACGAAATAAAAAATCTAATGTCCGTTAGTTATGCTCGGGAAGTAATTGTTTCAATAAATATTTGTCAAAAACGTACAGTGTATTTTTTTCAGTTTGAAAAAAAGGGATTGATAGAATTTTATTGATCATTGTCAGAAATTGTCCTAGTTTAATTTCATTCTAAAAAATGGGTTGATTGATTATTCCTCGATGGTTTTTAAATAATTCCTAAGGCTCATAGAAAAGACAAATTTTGTTTATAAAAAAATAAAATATACTTATTATGCATATGTGGTATTGCTAAGAAAATGTATATGTAGTTCTAAAATGTCTGTGACCATTTATAAGAATAATTGATATCAGCAAACAAACAAATATACGATAAATGCTCAATCACTCGTAATATCCAAAACGAAGCAAAATCAAAGTCAATAACAACGGCGAGGCGAGATTTTAATGTAAGCATCACAAACAGCTAGTATAAATCAACGTCCCGTTTAGCAACTGCGTAAATTAATTGGAGTGAAGGGTCGTTATTCGGATTTTAGTGATATTCCACGATGTCATCTTAAGTGGAGCATAAATCATATTTAATATTTGAATTATATTAGGGGCGTCCCCCCACTCCGTACTCGCGTCCCCCACCCGTCTCGGCGCGCACTTTAAACAGTTCCTTAATGTTTAAAGTCCCTCTCCGCCAGAATTTAATATACGCCCCCGCCGAAAATGTGTCACCGTCCCTTTTTATTGGCACTTTTCTCACGCAATACGCATAAAATACCGATGCACAGAAGGAAAGGGACGTTTCCCGCTCCGACCCTCTTATCCTCTCCAAAGTCTCATCCTTGAATCTATCTTAACTTCCGCGAGAGGGTCGCTCAAATTCTATTACGTACTTAAATTGTTTTGTTCTCGGCATTGTTATTGGATTAAATAAAAAGGCGTTTCCATTAAAATATATATAAAAAAGAATGGGAACAATATTTTCTTTACGGATTTTTTCTTTAAATCGAAAATCAACATATATGTGAATAACGTTTAAAATAAAAACAGTTTTAAATATTTTAAAAAATATACAAATTATAATAGAAATTCAAACAGATTCCATTATCAAAAATAATTACATTTGAAAATTAATAAAATAATAAAAACTAATTTTTTTTTGCAAGTACAAGGTGAAATATCCATTTAAAAGTTAGTAGTTTTTATTAATGGTTAAATGGTTTTTTAATTCAAAAATCAAGAAAAAAGTACCTGAGATTATACGGAAATTATATTTTTTAAATATTTCATAAGTTAAATCATCTCCTCGTTACTCGCATTCCTGAAGTCTAGCACGAAAGTTTTACATAACCCGCTCCAACTTTTAGTTAGGATTGCGTTAATTTCTGTCCAAATATTATGTTTCAGTTGTTCAAAAGTTTACGGTCGATTATATCACACGTTTGACTTTAGGTAGCCCTCTTTTACCATAAGCTGGCAGATTCGGCGCCCGTGCCGGCCAGTTGAGGTATCCAAATCCAAATTCCGAAATGACGTGACCAGGAAACATTCTTCGCAGAATTGCCATAGACTCTGTAGCAGTGTGGGAAAAGGTTCCATCTTGCTGAAATCATATTCTTCAAATATTCACACAAACATTAAGAAGTTTTTGTTCAAACCTATACAATACCTGTTGATAATGTTGTGATACTGTTACAATAGTCAAGTTATTTTCCTCAAGAAAGAACGGCACTAAAATTACTATGGCGAATCTGCACACCACTCAGTAACAATTTCACTGTGAAGCTGTAATTCAAGCAATTGCTGAAGATTTTCCGTCGTCCATCAATGAACGTTGTGGTTGTTAACAAAACCATAAATATGAAAATGATGAAGCTCATATTCATCTTTCAGGATTTTTTTGATATTAGCAAGCAAACAACGATTTGACCAACGCTCAATATTCGATAATGACTGTTCTAAATTTGCAAATGCATGGCGTCTTGATTTGAATTTATATCACATTACATTATGAAATGAATTAAATTCGAAAATTGATACTTTATTTCAACTAACCGTGTACTTACGTTTTGTCAGTAGACAAAAAGAAAATATTTAATTTTCATTAATTATATTTAAACATTTTTCTTTTTAAATTTGCATTTATTTGGATATACCACATCATGGTTTAATCGTAATTTTAATTACGGACGGTTAAGAAATAAGCCAGTGTTTTAAGACATATTCGGTCGCATAGATGCACTATTCTGGTATTTTTAGTATATACAGGAGTAGTTAAAATGCATGTTTTTAGATTAAACAGTCCTATGCTAACTTTTTGATGCACGAGAAACCTGGATGTTTTCAGCTTTTTTATTTTATTCTTTGATTTATACGTTTTAAAAGTTGTATACTACGAAAAAATTATTTTTATATGCTAAAATTACAGTATAAGTGCAGCTCTATAGATCAAATATTGTTGTCTTTTTTTCATATTATTAGTTTTGACCGTCCTAGGCAAAAATATTCACGCAATTATGAAAGTCATTAAATTGTAAAGGCTATTTAACTTTAATTTAAATACAAGCTGATCCTGTAGAACTAATAGTTTTATCATTATCTGGAGATAAGGATAAATCAATGAAAATTTTATTTTTGATGAAATGTAGTAAGACGAATTGCAGTACTTATGTAAAGTATTACTAATATATAACTTAGTGGAGAAATGTGTAAACCCTTAAAAAAACTTAAATTGTGCACAATTAATAAAATAATAGTGATTTATAAAAATTGAATTTCGATTGTTTTCATTGATAGGTCGTGAAATGTTGAATGTGAAATCAGAACTATGGAGTCGTCGGATTAAGCAACCCACTCCGACTTTTTAGCTGAAAAAAAATCAACTCCACGACTCCGACTCAATCTCCATAGCATTGGTTTAATTATAGATGGACATCAACTTGTGTTACTCCTTCGATGGAAAATAAAAAAAAAACAATATAAATTAGTACTTGTTATATTAGTAATTAATGTTATAATACTAGATAAATTATAAGCTTACTTTTTCGCACTTTTAGTTAAGAAGGCTCGGTATGTTATTGTTGCATTTTTTGTTGAAGTGGCATCAAACGCATCTGCTATGTACTAGGAAAAAAGCATTTAGACAGGTATTCCCCGAGTACAGTTACGGAGAGTTGAGCATTTCAGCATTTCTCTTTGTTAAAAGCAGCTTCGTCCTCCGCACCCTTGCTGGGACATATGTAACATGAATTTCAGTAGTATTAACGGTGCTGGTTCCGTAAGTGAAGATACCCTTGTCACTTTCTGAATATCCCCTGTATCTGGTCTTATGTTCTGTAGGAGTATTGATTAGTCCTCATCTATCACATTAGTTGGAGGCATAAAAACGATATGAACTGGCAGCAGATCGAGCTAATATTTTCTACTATTATACGCCGCGAGATATTTTCTGTTAACAAATATTATATCCTAATAAGTGACGTAATGGATAAATCAAAACTTGAAGTTTTTTGTTGGAAATGACGTACATTTTCATTTTCCCTTGACAATGTGTTACAACCAGTGAATACTTGAAGGTAAAATACGGCTTGTTCAATTGAAACGAACAATTTTGACAAATCTCTTTACAAATAATTAACACTCTAATTGAGGCACATATCACATTGTTTCGCCAATCAATGTATATATACCCTGCTTAAAGAATTCCAAAAACGATTACCATTTAACGCTTCTTTCAGTCGCACAAAGACGTGACAAAAAACAAGGCGATGCATCGGGGCTAAAGATAGATTATCTGATTTTCTTTTGCTACTCTGGCAACTGAGCATTGTGCAGCAAAATGACACAAAACATGTGAGAGCTTCCCTGGACGTTTTCTTTTTATTACACAATGGAGCTTATTAGAAGTTTTATTATACTGGTTTGCGTTGATATGCACTCTAGGTTTTGTAAACTCAATGATCAAAGATAGAAAAATATCAACATTACCTTGCCTGCAGAAGGTTTGATTTTAAACTTCTTTGGTGGCGGAGAATTTGCGTATTTCCATTACTTCAACGACAGCTTACTGGATGGTTAAAAATAATGACAAAAGATTCGTTACCAGTAATATTGACGAAAGAATGTCATTACCACTTTACTTCTTTTCCGTGAGATATTGCAAAGATTAGCTCATTCGCAAGCCTCTAACAAAAGGCGAGGAACCTATTGAGCACAAACTTTGCAATATAAATTTATGCCAACCGTAAGTGTTCTTAAATATTTTATATAGTCGAAGCAAATAATAATTAATATCCGTCAGGATTAAAATGTCATCAATTAATATGGCATATTTTTCATGTAAATCACTAAAAAGTGATCTTTTGTTCAAAGCAGTCATCCACAGAAGTATTAATATAATCATATATTACTAGAATGCATTTTATAAAAGAATACTCCATTGCAATAATGTAATAGTTTGTGTACAATAGATCCTATACTCACACCAATATTTTCTAAAAGTGCTCTGATGATTTTCTATAATCATGCCCTCCACACATGCCACATTCATGGCTGCTGGCGCAGTAACAAAGGGGGCTTATCATTCGTTTCCGCTCTTCCACTTTTAAAATAAAAATTTCGACACCATTTTTTGACAGTTGGATAGGCAACAAATGCGTTCTCATATACTGCTCCCATTCGCGTATGAATATGCAATGGTTGCAAATCTTTAGCACACAAAATTTGAAAGACAACGCGCTGATTATATCGAACGTATAACAAAAATCGACAACGAAGTTGGCATTGCAAATCTAAAGTCATGTCTGAACTAAAATGACACGCGTTGCGCACGCAACCAGCATTTCACGCGTGTAATCTTAGTACAGACATGACTCGAGACTTCCAACGCCAACTTCGTCGTCAATTTTTGTTATACGCTCGATATTTGGACGAATTATTAACAACAAACGCCATTTTAAAGTTCCAATGGATTTAGTCGCTCTAATATACCAGTTATAGGAATCAGTGTGACGTTTACAAATAAAATTAACATCAGTTCATTGATTACAAGTGTTTCGAAAGCTAACTTGACCAAAGATGGGTTTTAATTGAACAAGTCTCGTACTATTCCAGGAGAAACTAACTCTCCTCCAGTAAATGAATTTGGAAAAAGTGGTACCAACCTCTATTATTTAATCGCAACACACTTTCCATCAACCGCCTTCATCAAGGTATTGTACATGGAACACACTAGTCTGATGAGGTACGAAAAACCGAAATGGTCATCACTGGTTATCCATACGCTAGATGAATCGTGGCTGAACATGTTATTATTTAAAATTAAGATAAAGCAAAAATAAAACTCGTTTTGTTTGAGTTAATTTGATTTAAAGTTTTCTTACCAAATAAGTAATTATATTGGGTGAAATAAAAACACATTCAATTTTATTTTTACGTAACATGTGTCTAAAAAAATATTTTATAGTGTATAATGACGATTTAAATTATTAAATACCCAATGCATGCACAATAATATACTTAACCTATATTTGTGAGCTACGCCAATATAAAATAATTAAGTACACAAATTTTAAAAATAATACATGGTTCTGTTTATAAATAACAAAATATAATAAAATAAAAGATTTTCTTTATTATAAATAATTCAATAAATTTTACTTTGCTTTTCATTACCAAATTTTTGAATAAAGCCAATGAAAATATTTTTAAATTAGATTATAATAATTGGAAAGATAACGTAAACGCCATCTATTACTAATTGCATGTGGCATGGTCAACGATATGGATCTGCAAAGTAGACCATCGTGAATTGTTGTTTGGTCCACTAACTTGTCCTCTTTATGGAACATCATTTACATGGAACCAGTGTGTGTGTTCCATAATTTTCTGATGAAGTTTCAAAAACATAAATGGCCATCATGAGTTATCAAAATAAAAAAAAAGTTTATGTTTGTGTAATATGGGTCTGAAATATGAATAACGAAAGAGAAGCTATTACAAAACAACATACATTTGTTTAAAACAAATAACACAAAATTGAGACATGTATTTATTTATTTAATACTTCAATTGGTTCAGTTATTATTTACATAGACAAAGCGTTTATAAATTATATTATCCGCCCTAAACACACACTCACTCGTTCACCATTTCTCAATTATTTTAATTGTTTATTTATTTTATTTGTTTGTTTTTTTTATAAAATATGTACCATTATTGCACAGCAATAAAGCTCTTACATTTATACAATATTTACGCTAATATATACAAATTGTTTACCATATTTTACATAGACTTATTTAAAAATTATTCAATTTCTTATTCAATGACAGTCGTAGTTTCGTTTAAGGATTTTTTTTAGAAATATTTTTTTTTTATTCGAATTTTTTCGCCGTTTTCTTTTAATATTTTGAGTAGAAAAGTATCGAAAATCTACAACGTAATCAATTATTTGTTAACGCTAAGAGTTCGTTTCATTTTTTTGTTCGTTTCCTTTTTTAAATTTATGTGTACTTTTTTTTACAAATTCCTTAGACCTTATCACTTCTTCTCAAGTGCTAATTATAACTTTTTGGGGTTTTATTTGAGTACTACTTATTGGTTAGTCTGGGGATAAAATTTAATTCATTAAAAAACAGAATTATTATATTTTAAACACAGAATCGACTAATTTTCAGTGTAGCACATTTATATAAATCATGTTCATTGCTGGACAATGATATATATAATTTATATTAATTAAATATGAGGGAAAAATTAGCGTTTATAAATCTGAGGGAGGGAGAGAGTTCAAATCTCACGTGTCCTTTGCGCTCATATTTAATTAATTTAAATTATATACATCATAGTTGTGCAATGAAAATTCTTTGCTAAATATACTAAATTTATATAATTTTACGATTTAAAAACCAACTTCATCGATAATTTTTATTATACTTTCTTCTAATTTATTTCTAATTAATGTCAGTATAAATAATTATTTATAACTGGACTGAGACAGGCTGAAAAACCACTGGTCGACAACCATTTTGTGAAATTTATAATTTGTGATGTAGTGTAATGGTGTTCTAATGTATTTTTTGAATTCCACAAATAAATTGATTAATTTCATTTATTTTATATAAGCTATATTAATTTAACTTTACTGATAATATATGCATGTAATTGTATTAACATACAAATTAAGTTTCTTTATCTTTTTTATTAATAGAAAAAGTGTATTTATTCATCCAGTCGCAGTTATTAAAATTGAGTTGTTTTGTTAGCTTAAATTAGGATATATATGTTGTTTCATTTATACAAACTAACCATAAGTAGTTTTCAATGAACCCCAAAAGAAAGCGTTATAAAAAGCTATATTTTTAACGGAAACAATGATTAAATAATTTTATAATTTCTTTGTATACAAACAGAAAAGTGAAGACATTTTCTTTAATATAAGACACTGTTCTTGTAACAAAATGTTTTTTTATCTTCGTCTCTTGTTCCATATATGGTTTATATATTTCACACAACTAATTTATCATAGGCCTAAACAATTTTTTGTGATAACATTCGTTGATTTATTCACCCAAATACTAACAAATACATAACAACTTATGTTTAAGCTCGAGTCTCTGATTGTTTCAACTATAAATAAAGGTTTTGTTTATTTATCATCATTCGTAACTAACACTTGGCAACTACGCTCCTGTATCACAGGCCGATTTTTCTTTAATTAATTTATTTTAATTTAAATATTCCGGAATAATGTTACCAACTCGTTGGAAGATGAGGACTTGCACTGTTATTTTACAGGGTGTGTGATTTTTTAATTTTCTTATTTTACTAAATTAGTGTTTGCTGGAGGAACCATGTTTTACATATCCATTTATTTATAAATGTTATTAAGGAGTGTTGGTAGCATTTATTTAATTATTTTCGTTAAAGCCGTCGCTGTTGTCCCATTAGACGCAGCTCTCTGGTCCAGGTATGGAGTCGGCAATTATGTGGTCTCTCCGCATCGTCGCGAACGAGGAAAACGGAACATCCCTCGGCCTGGTCCTCGTCCTTCCTAAGGTTGTTGTTTGAACTTCCGGCGATGCTGTCATCTCCGTATGTGACTGAAACATACGTAGCCTCGAGTCAGATTTTCGCATGCATCAAATAATCCCTTTTCCCTTCACGGGGAAATCAACACAGCGCGAGAACTTTGTGCTTAAACGTGTGCGCTCTTGTGTGGTGCTATTGATGTGCTTCAAGTAATTCACGCGGCGCGGACTAATTGTAGGAATAAGGGCTTCCTATTCGATGCGTGTGTAGAGGGAATGGGCTTATTACATGAACTTTGATCAAATGAGTGTAGTTTCAGAAGTCGTGAGGGGTGATTAATTTACATTACCATCAATTTCGTTTATTTGCAAAAATTAATACTGAGTCAACAAAATATGGTTACGAAAAACGACAAATTTCTATATAATTAATTACTGAAAGGACTAATTGATATAAATGTGGCGGAATACAGAATTACTGGATAGACAGCATAGAATTGCAATGATAAGCCATATCCAAATAAGCCACCACAGGTATTTATTGGAAAAGACTTACTACTACTAAAAATGCTTTGTTGTCTATTCTGTAATTCTTCATTCGCCATGCACCAATACAGATATTTTCAGGAATACCATGATATTTAGGCTCAATGAAAAAAAGGGAGATTCAGATGCAAACATTATTTCTTCGCCATTATTTTTATCACTAACAATTGGTTGGCGTCGCGAAACGGTTTTTTGATATGTTTTAAAATAAAAAAGTATTCCATATGTGACACCACCAATATCCACCATTTTGTGAAAAGCTTAGAATTTAAACACACAGCTTTATCAATGAATCATTTTAATATTTCTTAGACCAGCAATTATTAATTTCTCTATGTGGATGTGTAATTTACAAAATGGATACATTTTACGAATTTTTGATGGGATTCGGTTATTTACGTGACGCGTTTTCGTCGAAAGTCTACTGTTGGATGCTGTCCATTAAGATAACTATAATAATTCTATGTGAACGAGTTCTAGATTCGTCTTCAACTTTACTCTATAGGGCAGTGACTTTGAAAATTTGTCCAGCAAATCATAAAGCGATTATATCCATTAATTCGCGAAAATAATTGAATGCCAAATCTCGATACCCTATAAATAATAAAGAATACCTCGCACTGATCTTTTCTTTGAAGAAACACCTTCCGCTCTTTAAAATGACGTAATTTTCGTGTTTTCACAGAAAGTAGGCTTCAACAAAATTGAAGATCACAAATTGAAACTCAAAATAGCTGCAAATTGATTTACACATACAGATGTATTATTGGGTATTACAACTATGAAGCTATAGAAGCTTCGAAATAATTCACTGTGCGGCAAATATAAATCAACCTGAATGGTTGATTGCTACTACTTGAACTGGAATCAATATTACTAATGCAATTAAATGCAATAGAACAACAAAAGGTTAGTTTTTGAATGGAGGATTAAAAAACATATCAAGTGATTAAGGGTATTAATCAAATTGTTGCAAACCCAAATCACTCAAAATTTAAGAGAATGAGTTTAGAGGTAATTGATGGATACATATATCGCTGTCCCATTCGCAATCATAATCAGGTGCTATAGGCTTTTGTCGTCACAATTCTTCGAGTTTTACACGCACGATAAGGCAACTCACTGAAGAAAGTTTCTGAACACTTTGTTTGTTTAAAATTAAAACAAACATTTATGTAACATTAATTGCTCAGTGGGTATTCATCCAGGACCCGACGAAATTTTAAATAGTCTTGATAACTATTAGATAATTAATTTACTGATATACTCAGTGACATTAAACACAGAACACTAAGAAGGCATAGGAATTTTTGAATAAAATTTCGCAGAATGTTATTAAAACCACCTTCACATAACCCAATTATGCTACCTCTGTCAAATTTACTCAAATGTCGATAATTTCCACGTTGCAATACGCCAAGCACTGTCGCAACCTCAACACGCAGAGAGAATCTTAAAAAGAAAATATTTCCAACCAAAAACAACATCGAAATCGACTTAATCTCGCAAGAAATACGCTTCATTATTTTGATTGTAACAAGTAAAACGTCAAAATAACAATGACTACTCGTTTAATTTTGAATGAAATTTTAATCCATTCCTACCTTTCACTTGTTTCTACAAAATTTGATCTGAAAATCACTTCTTTTTGATATTGCGTCACTGAGTATAGTTTAGGATTTCGGTAAATTAATTATCTAATAAATAAAATATGAGCACTATTTATGGTTTAGTCGAGTCCTAGATGAATACCCACTGAGCAAATGAACATAAAACATGTTTCATTACTACGAAGCGTAGGAAAACTAGGAAAAGTGCACCCTTAAGAGCATCCAGTTGATACCGTTTCATCGGTTTAGTAGAATCCTATCCTGCAAGCACAGTGAAAATCTTCATTCTTGTCATAACTTATCTATTTACCAATTAGGTCAAAGAATTTACGGTTGGTCAAGCTCGAAGTGGCAATATTCCGTAATTAATAGAGGAATATGTATTTCATAGATACCGTCACCTGCAATTCACGGCGAAAATATGAAAAGATCAACTTAAAAAACTTACTAATAGACGAATGAGTATTTAAAGAAATTTTTAAGGATTCGTATACAAGATCAATCAGGAAATAACCACGTCTGGCATATTCCTTCAGCTGCATTTTATGTAACGATCTACTTGGTCAAGTCGAAAGACCCAACATAATCTCTTTTAATGACGATGCAATAACGAAAAAAAAAATTGAAGAGTGTTCATGCCGAAATGATCGGCCAAATGATCCGCTACAATGCATCATTGGACAGTAGTTTGTTATTCAGGATCATTCCTTAAGTGACCCAATAAAAATCGATTTGTTTCCAAATGATTAGGACGATAAATAGTAAGGAAGGATTTTGCCGACCATGTTTATTTTAACAACCTTGAAGGGAACGGACACGATTACGATCAGCATCATAATAAAGTATAAAGGATGTCCGCAAAATGGCGCTGGTGAAGATCTGCAAGATGCTGGTGATTCTGTTGTACAGGGTGTGCTATTTGGATGGTTTTAACAAAGCAAACCTATTTCCAGACTAGATTTAGAGAGACCGAAAGAAGATAATTTTTTAAGAAACGTTTATTGGTAAAAAAAATATATATCACAAAATCTTTATTTATAGCCGAGATACTTGGCATTATTAGATTTTCTGACATTTATAAAAAGCGCTGTAACAGTTTTATTAATCGAAGTAATGTATTTCTCTAAAAAACGTTCTATGTAAGCAAAATCAAATAGTATACTTAGAATATTTCTACATACCACGGCTTTTTGAGAAATGACATAATATTATACGCTCAGTATCTCGGCAACATTCTTAAAATTTTGTTGTGTAGGTTTTACCACTAAACGTTTTTCAAAATTGATTTCCTGACACCTACTCCGCTTTTCTCTATCTAGTCTGGAAACAGGTTTTCTCCATTAAAACCATCCAAATAGAACCACTCTGTATAGTAAAGTGTCAACAAGTGTCAAATAAAAGATAATTAAAAATGTCTAGTTTCTTTTGAGACGAGTGGCATTTGCGAAAAGTTTTGTTTATCTGTTTCGTGCAGAGATTTGGTGCAACAATTTAAAAGTCGTGATTTTAGTAACCGAAAAAGTTTAAATATGAGGATTTGGAAACATTGCTTTATTAAGATTCGTCGCAAACGTAATAAATGATGGCGATAATACTGTAACGAAAGTGAAAGAAGAAATGGGAAATATCACTCTAGAATGTTCTAAGGAGCGCGCGACGGTAAACGAGGCGTCATCGGAAGTTTCGGAGAGTTCGAGAAACAAGCACGCTATATAAGCGCACACGCTAGCGGCGCTGCAATCAGTCAGTCCTAGTCAGTCTATCACGAACGTCCGAGTGCTCAACATCGTCTGATAAATAAATAGTGACAGTGTGCTGTAAATAAATGTGTTAAGTGAATTCTAAATAAAAAAATAAACATGTTTTTACTTATTTCCAAGTCTGATTAAACCCGATTCAGTAACAATACTGAGCTGGTTAACTCAGCTTTTTATTTTAAAGTGGAAGTATAGTAATTGGACTCAATATGAATTGAAAGCAATCGGATAGCGATTTAATAAGTTCGTAAAATTCGCAAACAATCATATCTAAACTTTGGGCAATCGGGAATATCAAAGTCGAAATCGAATATTCATGGTGGCTAATTCTTTGCATTTCATGGAATCAGAACGGGTTGATCCACAATGAACAACTAAAACCTGGCGAAGAAATTATGAGAGACATGTATAGGCAACAATTGGTACCCCAAAAATTATCCAGCACATACGACCAGACACAGATATAAAGTCTCTCATCATGACAGTGTTCGACCCCATGTTGTTGTTTGATTTAATAGCCATTTAGGAAATTGCACATGGAAAATTCTTGATTATCTCCCTTGTTACTCAAACCTTTCTCCTTCTGGTTACGATTTGTTTCGATAGATATAGAATGCTGTAATCGGAGTATGCTTTAGAATATGCTATAAAAAATTTCCTTGATTAATTCTTGGCTTCAAAAGATGAATACTTCTTCTGCCACAATGGAATCCACACAATGCGACAAAGATTAGAAAAAGTTGAGTCATGTGATGAAAATTACTTTTAATGATGTTTCGATACATTTTTTCATCAATACACTTTACATTAAAAAACAGACCGAATTTAATCAAAGGAAATGCAGTGCAAGCGCCATCTATTGCCTAATTTCAAATGTCATCTTCAACAATTTTGTTCTACTAAGTAGACGACCGAAAATCATTGTTTTGTTCACTAAAGGAAGACGAGCTTGTCCTGTTTGTAAGAAATTAATTTAATGACAATGACATATTAAACCACCATTCATCTGGCATATGTGTAACTGATTTGATGAGGTCCGAAACACCGAAATGGCCATCAGCAATTATGCATGCGCTAGATGAATGGTGGTTGAATATGCCATTAAATTAATTTCTCATAAACTGAACAAGTTCGTCTTCCTTTAGTGAACGAACAAATGATCCTCGGTCGTTTACCTAGCAGACCAAAATTGACGATGACATTTGAAATTAGGCAATAGATGGCGCTCGCGCTGTCTTTCAAATTGTTAAATTCAGTTGACCGGATTAAGTAATACACTCAATAAATAAACCCAAATTAAAAAGAAATCACTATTGTTGATGGAATTAATTTTTGCAAGTCATTTTCAAAAGTCAATAAATTGTAACCTGAACTCTTACTACAGTAGATATTATATTTATCGCACATAGAACTATTCGTCGTTTGAAATAATTCTTATCAACTCGACTAGAATCAAAAGTAAAAACTTAAAATTATATTAACTTTCGTTGCAGCAGGAAATTCATTGACACCAAAAATCAATAATTAATCAACTATATCATTGAAAGGCTTCATTTGCGGACAAATTTGTATTTCATTGTTTGTGTTATACTGTGTGTATCAGTTACTTAAAAAAAACACTGAATTTATATTTATCATGTTTATCAAAAGAAATAATTAAAAATATAGAATTCATATTGGAAATAATCCATTTCTAGTATTTCTTTTAAAAAAATATACATCTAGTGTTCGTGTCGATATTTTATTAAAGTTTATTATAGATTTTTTTTATTTTTCGAATAAAAATAATATAATCGAATGAAATATTTAACTGGAAGCAATAATCTTAGGTTTCTATTATCCGGAAGCATCTTGTAGGAGAAGGAGATGGAGGGAAGGGAATCGATATAATAGCAAGTTGCAGATGGGGAAGACATGGAAGTGTGTGGGTGAGTGTGTTTGAGCGGTAATAGGTGTCGATGGCAGAAGTTATTTAATTAAATGTGCACGTCAATGTGTTACTTACAAAGTTGGCGAATGCAGGGCTATGACGACTGTGGTCTCCCGGAGGGGTGAACAGAGCATCGGGTCTTGGCAGTGCACCGCCGGCACTCGGGGGTGTCGTTGTATCTGCACCTGTGTGTATGTGAGAGAGTGTTAACAAGTTAACAACGCAATTAAAACACTCGTATGTATGCAGATGAATTGTGTGCAAGGTTCCACAATGACATTGAGTTGGGGGGTCGGGAACTTACTTCTTGGAGTGTTGAGGATGTCTGGCTGGTGTTCGACCGATGTCACGGGGGATTGTCTGACGCAGTCCGCGACGGGTTTCAGCGTGTAGGCCACGACGTACCGATGTTCACCTGTGTTTATCTCGAGCATGGATCCCGGCCGGGAGGTCTGCGGGGTTATTTTCGGCTGCTTGGATGGATCCAATTGGTGATTACAGTGATTTCCGGCGCAGTGTCGGTGACGGCGTCTCACCGCCAGCACTATTATCAATAAAACCGCCATTCCGATCGTGAGCAGGGAGCCTGTCAGTAATGCCGCGATTGGCAAGATACTGATACTCGACGATCCATCTGCAAGAATTCAATCCCTTTCACGGAATGCTCAAATATACCGCACGCAAATATTAAATTCGATCATTTCATGCCATTCAAACCATACACGCTCTTAACGAGACAACGCGCGTTTTCATTACATTTCAATATTCTGTCAATCAATCAATTATTTTAAAAATTGATTTCCATCATTATAAATAAGGAAATTTATAATTACATCGAATTAATATAATTAAGTGCTATTAATATTTATTGTTTCAAAAATTATTTCAATTCAATCAATTATTCATTTTATAAAATAATCATAATGTATATATTTATTCCTTCCAAGATACAATCATTGCACATGTGATACAAAAAGAAGAAAATTAACAATCATTGCAAAAACAAAATTCACTTGGCTGGAATCGGCTATCACCCGTTAATGTCTTTCCGCCAAATAAAATATATATTTTAATAATTATGTTTTTATTTTTATAAATAATATAATTATTAATTTTAAATGAATTAATTTTTATTCTGTTAATTTTCAATTTTTAAATTCTGCTTCTTCATTTCTACATGAAACTCCAATTAAAAAGAAATTACAGAATTATTATACACAAACATTATAACAATTAAATGTTTAAATTATTTCCAACATCAAAATACGACCACTTTACATTAACATTACAAAACTATTCACTAATCGCCAATTATTAATCTGTGCATTAATTCGCTAAACTAATGAACACGTTTTCAAAGGATTTAAGAGATTATCGATACGAATGCATTATTGTTATTAGCATTACGTGAAGCGCAACGAGGAACGACGCCCGCTTGTTCATAACGGCACATTTTATCATCGTAATGTGTGTTATTTGGCCGGAACAGCTTATGAATGCTTTTATCACTTTGCAGTAATCAAATAATAGTGGATAACGTGTGTACGTGAAATTTCTACTAATACGTCGAACTATTAAATTTGGAAAGCTAGCAATTCTAACAAGAGAGCATATATTTTAAAGGATGTGTAATGTTAAATGTTAATTTTATATTTATAAAATATTACATCTTCAAAATATGAAATTTTAAGAATAGTAATTTTTGTGTTTGTTCAATTTTAAAATATAAGCTTGTAGAATTAAAATTAAAAACTTGAGCTCATTAAATAAAACATTCTATTTTTAAATCTGTAATTTTTAATTTACAATATTCACTGATCCAATGATATATATTTTTTTTAATCGTGATTTTATGCTTTTCTTTTGTAAGTAACCTACTGTCGATGCAACCCAAATATGAACGCTCTTTGTTTATCATGGTATTTGTTACTGAAATGCATTCATGTAATCCTGGTTTTGGCCAGTGGTATTACAAAGAAATGGGAGAATATTGAGAGCAGAATTATGTTACACTTATTATTGCCGTTTTGTCGAATCGGTCTTACCTACAGTAAACGTGTAATGAAAAAATAAAACTAAAAAAGCCATTTATTAAAAAAAAACAAATACTTTAGCAAAATTGGAATATTGATATTAATATTTTATTACAATTTTATTACATAGCCATTTTCCAATCTTTTTGGCATGGACAAAATTAAATGTCGCATGTCATAGGAATTTACGGGCTTTTCCGAAGCATTTTTAATAACTTCCCAGAGTTGACCGCGGTTTGCCGACCTTAAGTCCCTTTGATGTTTCTTTTTGGCTAAGAAGCCCTATACACTTTTAATAGGGTTCTAATCAGGACTCCTTGCTGGCCATGGCAACACATTTATGTTATTGTTGTTGGCCCACTCTCTAACTATTCGAGTCGTATTAATTAGAAAATAATCCTGTAATAAATAGCAATTATTATTAATATTTAATATGTATACCATACTGATTCTCAATATGTTAAAAAGTAAAATTGTCAGCAAAAACTTCTCTTACTAATAGTCTTGACAGTGCACCGCCGTCACTCGGGGATATTGTAGTATCTGCACCTGTGTGTATGCGAGAGAATGTTAACAAGTTAACAACGCAATTAAAACACTCCCATGTATGCAGATGAATTGAGTGCAAGGTTCCAAAGTGACATTGAGTTGGAGGATTGGGAACTTACTTCTTGAAGTGTTGAGGATGTCTAAAATTGTTAGAAAAAACTTCTCTTACTGACGGTAACATCACGTGTGTAATGCTCGGCTGCTAATCGCTCATCAATTTGCCAGCACATTCCAGGACTATTAATGCTTACCCATGCCCAAACACTGACGGAAAAGTGCCTCTATTAGTAGTACCCAACGTATAATTCTCCTCGAATCTTCAGCTTCTGAGACGATAAACTCGTAGCCTTCCACTGTTACAAGATTGGAACGTCTTTTCATCGAAGAATATCGTGTCGTTCCAAAATTCTCCCCGTGAATTAAATATTAATTTTCAAACTGAACTCCCTGTGTTTATGAGCAGCGGTTAAAAAATCAGTTTTTTAAGCCAGCTTGTTTTTCAAACTGAACTCTCCTGTGCTTATTTTCAGCAGTTACAAAAAGTTGCGAACAGCAGCGCATTTTTTTAAGCCAGCATCGTTTTTGATCTGTTCTGAGTGATCAATTCCAAAAGGATTTTGACGGATATTTTTTTACGAGAGCATTGTCTTCGTTTCAATTTGAGACCTTCCCTACACCTTGTCTGTCGAGTCTTCTTAGAGTATGTTGTTCTTGCCACCGTTTTCAACATTAAATTTGCAACATTTACTTACAATTAATTCAGCAGCCACTTCACCAAAGACCAATTTTCTTCCAATTTTGCTATAGTACTCGACTTTTGAGATTCATTTAAATGCTGGTGCATTTTGGAAAAATAATTTGATAATTTATGAGAGCTGTCAAATTTAATTGGGACGAAAGACTATGATACAAAGTGTAAATTAAACAATTAAATTTCGTCCTTCACATTGGGTTTGCGCCGACTGTACAATATTCGGATTCAAACTTTAGCGTAAGTTTTACATTACTTATTCCAACATCCATCCTCCGCATATTTTTTTTCTTATTTTTATTGCTAATTTTCTTTTTTCTTGCGAATTTACGATATTTCCACAACGAGTGAAATTTAATTCATAAAATGTGAAGTTACGTTTCGATATATAAGGAAATTTATTGATATATAGCGAAACAATTTTGATAAAAAAATTGTTTTCATATCTTTTTGCATGCTATTGCGAAAGCATTGAAAAGATCTTCGACATTTGTGTGTATATTATATTTAATTGTTCTATGAACAATCTCCCACATGTATTTAAAAGTGTTTTATTAACAAATTCCATTACAAATCCCGAAAATAGCCCAAAATCATCTTTTAAGCGGCGATCAATCGTTTTAAAATTAATTAAACCTTACCACACGGTGCTAATTACAAATGTAATTTGATTTAAAATGAATATTTTATTCTATTTATTTGTTTACAATGGGCGAGTTGTTTTATATTAATCGAACACAAAAAAACACATTTTAATTAATAAAACACTCTATTGTATTAAATAACACATTTTGAAGTAGCAAATTCAGAGACAATGAATGATTGCATGGTTAAAGTTATAATATTATTCCTGCAAATTTTAAGGAAAATATTTGAGAGTTTAAAAAGTTGCTACGTTTTTTGTCCAATACTGTACATATTCTGAATCATTTTAATTCCTTAAGAAAAAACGTTAATATTTTGAACCAATTTCCCTGATTTCTTTAATAATAATAATAAACTTTATTCAATTTAGTATGAAGAAATACAAAATTTACTATTAATTTCAATTACGATTTGTAAAATTAAACGGGACTTCGTTTATAATATTTAAATTTGGAATAAATATCAAAATATATTACCTGTACGTTTTTCAGCATCATTAAGCGTAATATCTTCCAACATGAGCTTGTCACTACGACCTTTGGCGTTCTGTGCGTACACAACGATCCGAAGCGTCGGCGGAAGTCCATCACCGGAGAGCAGCTCGCCGAGCTCGAGCCGGAAGAGCGGATATTCGCTGTTGGACGTGGTGAGGTTGAGCCGCATACGCATCGTGTAGGGGTCATAAGCCTCTAGGATGAATCTCTGGGGAAGGCCTCCGTCGTAACCGGCTCGGCACTCCACCTCCAGAGCGTCGGAGCTATGATTGGTGGCCGCCCTGAGAGTGCAGTTGCTCAGAGGGCTCGGCTTCGCTGTAAAGTTGTATAAATCCGTTTAGTCGTGACCGGATATAGCGCACATAAGAATTCCGAATCTCGGAGGTAGTTAATAATTTAAAGGGGAAATGATATTTGCATGCGCGCGGATCTTCTATTTCTGGATTATTGCGTTTCTTGTTTATGCGCCCTGTTATCGCGAGGAAACTGATGAAAGGAGAAATAGCATTTGTAATCATATTGCATTTCAAATTTATGCTATCATAAATCACAGAAAAAATTGCCACACAATTTTTCTTTCCGAATCATGAAAGAAAATTCTTAATACATAATTAAAATCCATGCGTTTGCAAGAAGGATCGCAAATATAATTGAGTTGAAGTGTATTGAATGAAAAATTATTAAATTTATGAAAATAAAAATTAATTGGTTCATAGTTTATACCCTTGATTCGTCACATTCCATAAGTTTTATAGCTCTTCTCAAAATTTCAATAGTTAGATATTTATCATAATAGATGAAAAACAACGCAAGCGCAATCTTTGGCCTAATTTTATATTAAAAAATTGCACAGTAGTCAATCAGGGGACCACAAATAATTTTGAAGATATGAGTTGCTGTTTTTATTGATATGCCTTTATTGGTATTCAAAGGAATACTTATCTGAAGTAATAATATTTCTTAAAATATCCCGGCGCATTCACCATTATTCAGAATATTGCTCACGTATTTTATTAAATTTCCGATCAAAGGTCTCGGCTTCCGCCACAGTTAATCTCGTTTTATTTTATCCTCCACACAGAGAATTATTACTTAAAAATAACTTATGCATAAGCAACCAACGTATAGAACTTGAAAAAAAAAATGTTTTTTTTATTTTATTTTCACTCACACATAGGCATCGGTCTAACATATTGTAACTATTTCACCTAGTTACCTTTGTAAGAATTTAATATCAAATTGGGGGACAATCACACCATTTTATTGGACTGCCATAAAAATCTCGCCATTTTTCGTTTTTTATATAGTTAAAAAAGAGAACAAGCAGGGATGCTTAGTATTAAAGTAAAAAATTGTATAACAACAAGACATAGGTGGTGAATATATTATTTAAATTTGAAATAATAAGAGAAAATATAATTTGAATGGAAGTAGGAGATGTTGAATATTATAATTTGTTAATATATTTAAAATTATACTGAAATAATCTACATAAAAATACGAACTTATTAATCGAATACATATATCAAATATATAACAAATAATTAAAAAATATATTATAAATGAAAGGAATTATTCAGCCTATATTTAGGAGAAAATCTACGTCAAAGTAAAAATTAAATATGTTTAAACAGAAAAGCATTCGATTGGAATATATAAATTATTTTATTTTGAAAATAATAATTCAGCGGTGTTATCGTAAGTTCAATTAAAAAAAAAATCAAGAGTGCCATGATTTTTTTCATCTAAATAATTTAAGTTGGTACATACGTATACGTATACATACGTCAGTCATAGCTCTGTCGTTATATTATTATTCAAACGTAAAACATTCATAAATTAAAGTGAATTTATTAATAATTACGTTTAACGTTTCACTTTCAAATTACAATAAATATTGTATGTGCCTTCCTTCTTCACGAACACCACAAGCCTGAAATATTTCTCCTACATCTTTTAGTACGTCCAGCAAAAACACTGGATTATTGTTTTTTTTATTTATCTTTATAAATAATTGGTACGTTGAGAAATTCTTCCTGAAACTCTCTTGAAGCTGCGTTCAATTAATATACCCAATTCCCGTAAACTTTAGTACCACTTCGGAAATAACTTAATATTTTTTTTTGTGGTTGCTGTAAACTATTGTGACATCTGACGTTTCTTAAATCAATTGTTGACAGGTGTGCAAACTTATTTATTTTTTAATAATATATCATGACACTCTTAAGTTTTTTTTTTTAATTGAACATGCGATACTTTATATATAAGTAAGATTATGTACCTTGGTTGTACTACCGATCGAATTGCAATTTTAATATAATTAATGGTTTTAATATTTAGACATTGGTAGTTCATATTGTATGAAATAAATATGAATAAATTATTAAAAATCAACCAATAAAACACAGATTAGATTGAATAACTTTAAATTCTCAACTAGTTTCGGGTTATCAGCCCATTTTCAAGAGAATTTAAAATTTTGTTTTATTAAATTTCTATGGATACATTAATGGATATATTGATTATTTAATTTTTATTTTAATTTTATTGTGGGGCAGGCAAAATAATTTCGGTCCCAGCATTTGCTCACAAGGTGGAAAAAACCCCACTAAAAAACCATCCTCAGGATCATTATGGAATTATTTTGCTAAAATTAAACAAAATCAGTTATTTATAAATAAGTTGGATTGTTAAATTGATAGAAATATAAAGATTATATATATATGGTTTAATAATAGAATAAAGTGAAAAGTAGTATTTATAATACATCATAAAGTGAAGAATATAATAGATCTACTTGTTCATTTAGAAGTGATGAATTAGTGTCTTTATTGTGTAAATAAATTTCGATTGCTTCTAATATATCTAATTTTTGACCTTTTTCACTATGATGTAAGATTTTTGTATCATTTAAATTTGGAAAAGTGTGACTATTTGTAAGTATATGATTTGAAAAAGTACTACAATCTTTATTTAATCTAAATGCTCTAAAGTGTTCATTGTATCTTATATTAAAATTTCGACTAGTTTTTCCAATATACACACTATTACAATCAGAACATATAAGTTTATAAATACCAGATTTGTTAAATTTTTCTGTTTTATCTTTTCTATTGTATAATATATTACCTAATTTATTTTTACTTCTAAATCCTATTTTGTAATTATTTTTTCTAAATATACTTGCAATTCTTTCTGAAATTTCTCCAAAATAAGTTAAAGTTAAATATTTTTTATTGTTTTCTTTAATTTTTGGATAAATTTCAAAAAGTGCTTTCTTTCTGAATTCTTTGTTAATTAATTTTTGAATTATGTGATAAGGAAAACCATTTTTTGCAGCAATATTTCTTATTAAATTTAATTCATTATTGAATGATTGTTTTGATAGTGGAATTTTGAAAGCTCTATTGATCATAGAATAATATGTTGATAATTTTTGACAAAGGGGGTGAAATGAATCAAAAGGGATAGTATTTTTGTTACTGGTTGGTTTTCTATAAATCTCAAATTGTATCTGATTGTTTGTGTGTATAATAGTTAAATCTAAGAAGTTGATCTTTTTATTTAACTCAATTTCTAAAGTAAATTTTATGTGCTGGTTTAAAGAATTGATATATTCTAAAAATGAATTTAAGTTTTCGTCAGATCCGTCAAAGCATGCAATAATATCATCAACAAATCTATACCAAAATTTAATATGTTTTTTTGTAAGTGGATTTTTAAAAATTGTTTCTTCTAATGTATTCATGTAGATATCAGCTAGTAATGGACTTAAAGGAGATCCCATTGCTAATCCAGAATTCTGTTTATAATAAATGTTATTGAATTGAAAATAATTTTGATCGATACATAATTTAAAAGAAGAAAGTAATTCTTCTTTAATAATTGGATTAATATTATTTTGATCTAAAATATTTTTAATAATTTTAACACATTCACTTGAAGGAGTACTGGGAAACATATTTGTTACATCAAAAGAAACTATTTTTGAATTTAAAGGTGTTTTATAATCTTTTAATTTATTTGTTAAATCTATATTATTTTTAATACTATATTTTGATTTATAATTTGTAATGTTTCTAAAATATTTACTAGTATAGATAGCTAAGTTTCTGCAAGGTGAATTTATATATGAAACAACAGGTCTGATTGGTAGGTTTGTTTTATGAGTTTTAATTAAACCGTAAAGTTTTGGAGCAATAGGATTTTTTGTTATTATATTAAATTTATCATTTTTATTAAAAATTGAATTTTTTGATAGAAATTGTTTAATTTCTCTTTGATATTTAATTGTTGGATCTTTTTTTAAATTAATTATATTTTCTTGATTAATGAAATTATTCACTTTTTGAATATATAATTCTTTTGTTAATATTACAGTTGTGTTTGATTTGTCAGCTTTTGTAAAGACTAATGAATTTTCAGCTGATTTCTGTTTAATTGACTTTATTATTTTGAAATTAGTTGAATTAGAAGAGAAACTAAATGATTTTATAATTTTTTCCAATTCATGTCTTTCATAATTACATTCTTTTTTCATATTTAATAAATTTAGTTCACATTCTGCAACTATAATTTTTAAATCATTATTGTTTTTATAATCAAAACAGTAATTTGGATGTAGTGATAAAATTTGTAATTCATCATTGGAGAAAGTTGTGTTAGATAAATTAATTACATTAGATGTTGAATTATCTCTAAATAAAATTAAAATAAAAATTAAATAATCAATATATCCATTAATGTATCCATAGAAATTTAATAAAACAAAATTTTAAATTCTCTTGAAAATGGGCTGATAACCCGAAACTAGTTGAGAATTTAAAGTTATTCAATCTAATCTGTGTTTTATTCGTTGATTTTTAATAATTTATTCATATTTATTTCATACGAATTGCAATTGATTGAAAAGGAATATTATAATTTAAAACTAAATGGAATAATAATATAAAACAGGCGGAAAGACAACCGGTCAACAGCCAATTAACAGATATAAATTATACATTTGATTTTGTAATTTTTATTATTTATTTTGTATATATTTTTGCTGTATATATCAGTTAATATAAATTATTATTAATAATATTACTATTATTATAATTTTCCATTCTTTTTTCTGTCATTTGGCATTTGGTATTATTCTAGCAAGGAAATAATTCAATTTATCTGACCAGTTTAAAAACTTTCGGACAATATGGCATGTTTGCAGGAAGACTGCATATTACCAAACATTAATTATCCTGTTGGGCAGTCCTAGATCCTTGATTATCATTATCAGTATAATTAATAATATAAAACATAGCATAGCAAGCGAGTTTTATACAAAATCATTACAGAACATCGAGTTCTGGATTACTTTCAATAATTATATAAACATATTTTAAAATTTTATTTTTAATTATTTAAATTTCTGTCGAAGTTTCCTTGGATACTCTTCTTGTGAATAAAATTTCAAGTTCAAGGACAAAATGTAAACAGCAGGCACGTAAGCGGTGACAACAGTCGTCGTCCCCGAGAGTTTGTGTTTATAGCGGCGCGCGGCGTTAACTAAAATATATTTTCGTTTTATTGGCCGTTGTATAAATAGCGAAATCTACGAATTCCTCGCCTGCCTTTATTAAATTAAGGACAAACGCCGGGCCATACATTCCGAAAAGGTTCGATAATTAAAAGGGCGTAAAATAAAATTGGGTGTCTGAAAAACGCGTCCCCGTCGTCTTAAAGCGGTAATTGCTTCCCATCTTTCGTTTTATTTCGCAGAGTTCAATATGGCCTTTTCGTGATTTATACGGAATATTCAAAGAACGGTGCACAATATAAATAAATACGTGTAAAGGACTCAACGTTGAGAATTTTAATTTATTTTTAACGATTCTAGTTGATTAATTTAAATTTTATTTTAATGTAAAAATAATCGATTGTTGAAGGTTTTATTTGTCAAAATTGCATTCTTATTTATACACAGTAAAACACTCACGTGTATAGTTTCAATATTATTTTTGTTTTTATTTTTC
The DNA here is from genome assembly GCA_963082785.1 of Philonthus spinipes. Lineage (NCBI taxonomy): Eukaryota > Metazoa > Arthropoda > Insecta > Coleoptera > Staphylinidae > Philonthus > Philonthus spinipes. The sequence goes on along the minus strand of OY720315.1, from coordinate 11,850,113 downwards.
ATAGAAAATGTTTCTCTAGACAGAAGCATCATTGAATTTTAGCTTCTTCACATGATGATTGCGTTGTGTAGTGAAATATATATATTTTTTAATAATATATATATATATATATATATATATATATATATATATATATACATATATTTATCTCGGATTCGAGTCCATTTAGCCAACTCTCAGTGGTTTGAAAAGAAAGAATAAAAAAATATGTTCGTTAATATAATTATGTGGTAAAAAATAATTATGTAAAGGCCTTTTAAGAACTGTTGTCTTTTGTTATTATATTTTTCACAAGGGTGGGAAATATGGCTTAGACTCTCTTAATCTTTTACATATTCACACAAATCACTGTAAGAAACTCCAATTTTAAGTAAATGAGCTCGAAAGCAGCCATAGCCTAACTTTAAAGGCGTTATAAATGTCATAAAAATGTGGGTACCTCTGTTTTTAGTTGAATTTTTTTAGCCAACTCTCAGTGGTTTGAAAAGAAATAATAAAAAAATTTGTATATTTTATTAACGCTTAAAACTTTAATTTTAAATCCTTTATAAATGAAATGATAAGATCATATAATTTAATATTATTAATTGCCAGAAGTTTGTTAATATAATCATGTGGTAAAAAATAATTTCTAAATGACTTTTAAGAACTGTTATCTTTTGTTATTAAATTTTTCAAAAGGGTAGGAAATATGGCTTAGACTCTCTTAATCTTTTACATATTCACACAAATCACTGTAAGAAACACCAATTTTAAATAAATGAGCTCGAAAGCAGCCATGGCCTAACTTTAACGGCGTTATTAATGTCCTAAAAAATATGGGTACCTCTGTTTTAAGTTGCATTTTACTGGGTAAAGTAAGCAAATGCTACAATATTATGTGAGAGAATTAGATGAATAAGAAAAACATTTGTTGTGAGATAATAATAATAAAAATAATTTTGAAACTATACACATGTGTTTTACTCAATCTGAAGAATTTGAAATTATTTTTAACAATAAAATTTTAAATCATTAATATTTTTGATATTTAAACATTAGTGGTTAATATTATACTAATAAATATGAATAGATTATTAAAAATTTACTAATAAAATATATAAAAATACAGATTAAAATGAATAACTATAAATTGTAAACTAACTTTCTCGAGTTTTCAAGAGAATTTTAAAAGGTAATTAAATTTTTAATTAATTAAATGTTAGTTTGTGTTTATATTTATTTTATTGATAAATTGTTAGCAATCTATTCATATTTATTATGAAATTTATATCAGGTAAATAAAGAAATAAAAGTAGATAAAGGAAAACATTTTCCACAGTGTTATAAATTGGAATTAAATTGGAAATCACAGCGATGATTAAAATACATATGGTAATTAAATTGTGCACGAGTAAATATTGTTACAGGTAAAAATTTCAGCGGACTTGAGTGACAACAGCGCGGCGAAAATAAAACGAAATCATGTTAGTTAATTTTTAATATAAAAATGTATTAATCTAGCGATTTTCTTTTGACAACCCTCAATGTTTGAAAATCATCACTCGGTAGAATTCCTGTTTTAATTTACGTAAGTTGAACATTAGTTCTCCTTACAGTTACTTATAACTATAATAAAAATAAACTATAATAAAATAAACACAGAAATTATTTTTCAAAATATTTGAATTTAATTTGTGATAGAAGTTTATTATCGTGCGTATAATCAATATAATGTAGAATGATTACAAACAAACCTTTTGATAATATTATGATAAATCAGTAAAATTAAGCTTGTCTCAGTTAATTAAACCGATGGGAAATCGGCGTCTCGGGATTCCGTATGTATAGCAAGTGGCGAGGCGGCACCCCTTTCACTTATAATTACGTTACGATTATGACAGGTATATTAGAGATGCGGTGAATGGTTTCGGGAGTGGATATGAAAGGGCCTCCAATTTGCAATTTGCGATTATAATGTATAATATATCACTTACAGGCGGAGACAACTTGGAAGACGCAGGGTTCGGTTTGTCGTCCGATGGAATTACTGCCCCAGCAAGTCAAAGTGCCGTAGTCCTTTGGCGATTTCGGGGTGTACATCAATTCACTGATGTTTCCGCTCGTCGGCACGATGTGTATCGAGGGCACGTTGAAGTTCTCGCCGTTGCTGTTGAACTGCCACACGAAAGTCACATCGCTCGGGTCCGCCGCCACATGACACCTAACCCTTATCTTCTCGTCTAATGAGGCGCCTATCACCAACATGTCTTGGTCCCTGCATACTGGAGCGACTGGAATCGAAAATTATTCATTATTTATTAAAATTAATTCATTTTTAACAAATAACTATTAAATGTTTATTAATATTAAATAATTCTGAATAGACAACATTATACAGATTACGCGAAGATTATACAAAAATACACCAATAACCTTCCTTCATGAATTTCATAACATAAATCTTTCTTAATTTACAGAAATCACTTTTTTACGTTAACAAGACGGAAATTCTTATTAAATAGTAAATAATTGTTATATTAATATAAACAAAACCAAAAGGTGCATTGAGATATTATAGGAAACGTATTACCTCAATGGCCTCATAATTAATGTAATGTTGTGTCTATAAATATGTATGCAATAAAAGATTTTCGACGAATAAAAATATACAGAGATATAATCATAACCAAACAAACATACGATATGACGAAATATTATTGTTGGAAAAATATATATCAGTTAGAAAGAATGATATGTTAAATATCATAAATAGTACTCATTTAATAGATGTTTACATTTTAACAAGCTAAAACAATAGTTTACAGGTATTTTAAAAATCAGTGGACCAAAGAGAGAGCCTTGTAGTGCTTCTGAACAAGGAAAATAAGAATCAGATTTGAAACCATTTATGTCGTTTCATAGGATTATTGAGATATAAACCTACAGATGTATTTATACTAAACCCAAATTGATCTGGTTAAGTCAATAACTAATAACAGTTCGATATATTAATTCTGACGAAAGCCTAAGATTTATAATTTATGTCAATTTATCACACGTAATTAAAGCATTCTGTATTTTTCATTAAAGAAACACATTGAATACAAAATCACAATTGAAAAACATTTGTTGTGAGATAATAATAATAAAAATAATTTTGAAACTATACACATGTGTTTTACTCAATCTGAAGAAGTTGAAATTATTTTTAACAATAAAATTTTAGATCATTAATATTTTTGATATTTAAACATTGGTGGTTAATATTGTACTAATAAATATGAATAGATTATTAAAAATTTACTAATAAAATATATAAAAACACAGATTAAAATGAATAACCCGATATATTAATTCTGACGAAAGCCTAAGATTTATAATGTATGTCAATTTATCACACGTAGTTAAGGCATTCTGTATTTTTCATTAAAGAAACACATTGAATACAAAATCACAATTGATCAATCCATTTTGTTTCTATTAAACAAAATATCTGCAGGTAAGTATGGTAATAATGCGGTAAAGGAGAAACGATGTAATAAATTAATAAAAAAATGAATTCAGGTTTTGGAAGCGATACTAAAACTTTAAATTGCACAAACACAAGGCTAGTAATGAGCAACGAGCATTGATAGATCAACTTTATTGTATTAATAAAATGTGCATTATTTTTTTAATTAAGTTTCGTTTATAAAAATGCTTTGGTTTAATAATACTTTTTGACTAGCCATAACTTCTTCATATTTTCGTCATGAATAAAAAGTGTAACAATTAAAATAAACAGAAGCTAACAATAAAATTCGGCTAATAAACTACGTATATTATAATCAAAATCGGTTTGAGTGATACACTGAAGTAAATATCAAAGTTCAGCGCACCGCGCTGATTGAATTCTGCAAACTGATAAAATTTGGGGTGAAATATAACCGAGACATGAATTTTAAACAGCGGCCCCGAATGAATGATTTCCTGCAGGAAATTTATATATTCAATAATTTCATCATCGCCACCTGCCTTAAAGTATTTTCGTGCTCACACAATACACCTCAATTCGATTAATACCTCTCTCTCCCTTGATTAGATTTGTTCCCAAGGTTTTCGTTAACATATTTTACTGCCGTCGACCTGTAATTCGGGTCATGTTCATTGAGTCATTTTAATACGATTAGCCACGCAGAAATATCAAACAATTTAATTATATAGAAAATAAATTAGTTTGATTATACACATTAGTTGTCTATTCATTAATACCAGCGTCTTTTAAGTAAAAGTTTTGTTGTAGCGTTAAACGGACATTTTCAACAGTAATAAAAAATACATCGAAAAAAAGAAAAATTGAAAATTATTTAGGAATAATAGTGAAAACCATTAATTCATTTAGGATTATTAAGGACAGTTAGGTAAATAAGAACACATATCATCTCAGAAATTTGTATCCAATAAAAGCTATTTTTTTTTAAATGTAAACATTCTCTTCTCACAATTCGTCAATTTATTATTGCGAAAATTAAGACAGTTCACTCAGAAAGCCCAGATATTTTTATTGTACATCACCAAAAATTTTGTGTTTAACCGTAATGGCGTAAATCAGATTAATTTTGGAATTTTGATACTCTCAACTCACGACTATTGAGACTTGATGTACACTTAATGGTAAAATAATAACGTGAAACAAGAAATATTACTGTGTCTAATTATTCAAGTCACTCAACTAAATATTATTTAAATATTATTCACAAATATTTTAAAACACAAATAACAGTCAATAATAATCTGTATTCAAAAACACAGGTCTGTTATATAAGATAGAGGTATATTCCGTGATGTTTGTGGCTTTTAATCATTTTTACGTGTCAGTGAAACAACCAGATGGACTGAATAGATACAGTTGTAGTGTATGAACCGGCATTATCCGCCGATCGAATGAATATATTTGTGCATGCTTTTCATGTTCCTCTTTTTATCATCGCTGTTATTTTAGCAACAGAAGAGCCAGTCTTGTACAATCAATTTTATCAACGCTTATGTTCTGTGTTAATTTAAAAGAATTGAAAATAAATTCAATTACGTATCACTCCGACCTAAAATAGGGTTCTTATTGATCAAATTAGATTTAAGTGAAATAAATTAATAACAATGACGATTCACTCTATTAGTATTGTAAATATATAGATTTATTGTATTATTATGGATTAGAGAGAGAAGAGCGTAGAATTTCCATAATTGACTGAAATGTATGAAATTTATTGAATTATTAAAATTATAATTACTGGTTTCTTAAAGCTTTTAGTTTGTAATACATTTTGAGTTTATTAAATAAAACGCTTATAAAATTTGTTTGTATTTGGTTGATTTTATTTTAGTGACTAGCGTTTCGATGCTTAATTAATAATAAAGTGTTTTATTTAATAAAATTAAACATTTTCTTTAACCCTGAAAACTAGCTTCACAACTTTTTCAACTCTCTCACCCAAGTCACTTCCATCCAATTTTGTCTACACAATTTACTTCAAAATGTATTTGTAACCCTATTCACTTTGCTCAGAGCCTACTAAATATATAGATCGGAATATAAGAGTGGGGAATTTGAAATCTTGAGGGCGGTCGATTGTTACATGAATTAATTTCATAAGAAATATAGAGCAGTGATGATCACGTCTATCCGATAGTGATACCATGTTGTGCCTATTTAGAAACTTGTTGGTTTGTTCCAACAGTAGGATAGAAGGCATCTAATTTATAACAGAGGTACTTTAAAAATGGCCAGTGCATGCGATCAAGTAAGATGGAGTGACTAATAGATGTGGGATACCATTAAAGTTAACATAAAATGAGCAACCAACTAGTGGTTTTTATATGTAAATTGTAAGGGTCAATAATTATGTAGGTGACATTATTGAAACAGCAATATTAAGTAAAGATTTTTTTATAATTTCTTCAAAATATAAATTTAAAATTCTTAATCAATCGTCTAAGTGATTACTAATTGCCTACTTTTTAAAGTATGTCATCAAATATTTGATTCTATGAACAGATAAGAAATTGCAGTTTGTCCCCTAAAGGTGAACTTATATCTTTCAAATTTTCAAAGTTTGAAACTTGATAGAAACAAAATATTTGCAACATAATTCACCCCCCTCATAATTCTCTATAAAACATTACGAATTTATATATAATATCAAGACAGAATTATTTTCCGCCAATATTTTAATCTTAGCAAAAAAGTAATTTTCCTAGGCGCTTTCGGAATAATGACGTTACGACATTGCTATTGTAATTTAGAACGCCGGCGAATGATTATTTATGATGATCTTGTAATAGTCTTCGTGTTCGCGTGTGTGCAAACACCTGCCATAAATGCATTTAGATATTACTTCCTTATTGATTGTAGACCTGTTTGTTTCCCTAATGCTGACGCATTCGTGGATTCGCCGGCGATTCAACACGACACACTTTAAATAACGCCCCGGAATTTTGCGTGAGTCAAGCACTCCGATTGGCTTTTTATTAATGTCAACACTAATTTGGGATGTCTAAGTTATTTCAAATTTTATTAAAAACGCTAAAAAACTAATTTTGGCAAAAGCTATTTAGCAATTAATTAAAATTTGTGAGATATACCTAATCAATTTTTGATATTTTCTTATAAACTTAGTTGTTAATTAAGATTATTATATATATCTATATAACAAATTTTGTCAAAAAAGTTACTCAAGATGAATAGGAAATAAATTAAGGTCTAAATGAAATGTTAATTTATACAAATTTTGCTGTGACAATTTAATACGTGCACTTAAAATGCTATAATAATAATAATAAACTTTATTAACGGAAATCACCACTTATCAAAATAGGGTTAACAAATTACATATTAAATCATATTCTATATTTTTGAAAATTACAATAAAGACAGATTATATTGTACGTCTAATAACATATATATAAGCAAATTAAATAAAAATGATTTGAAAATAATTAATAAATTATTTCCACATTTAGCTCCGTGACTTTTGAGTTACGTTACGTAAGTACGTTAAACTAATTCACTTTAAAACAACTACTTCCCGGGCAAATACCTACGCCGGACATTGAATTACATAATGTACACTTGCTGCTGCACACGAATAAAATATTGCATAATGCAAGAAATCCTGATCCGAGAAAAATTTAATGTAAAAACAACAAAAGGAATGTTACTTAATATAAAGCCATCTGCAGACACGTGTTTCGGGATCTATCCCTCGTTAGTACAGCTATGCCTTATATAATTTAAAGATGTTAACAAAATCAATTAAATTAATTCAAATACACTCAGCGATATTAAATCAATTATATTAAATCAAAATAAACTAAATCAATTTAAATTAAATTAAACCAAATTAATTCAATTTAAATCAAAACCGAATAAAATTAAACGAAACGAATTGAATTAAATTAATTAAAAATGGCGAATATTTTTAAATAACTGTGACCAAGTGATTAAATACTCTTTTCTATTTAAAATATATAAGTATTCAAAATTTCATGCACTAAAAATTTTTTAAGTAGCGATATTTTTGTCATTATAAATGCGAATTTGGTTCCGTTTTGTCGCTTGAAACGTGTGGATTTTTCATTTCAGGTTTACTGGTGACCAACAATGCAATCAGACGCTTTAAAACTTATTTTCCTTTTTGTCGCTAGAAAATTCGTTTTGAACCGTGTAATTGCATCGTTGGTCTGCAAACCTAACACGCACCAAATTCTTAGGTATCTCATTTTAAAATCGAAACAGATAAAAGTAGAAGAGACCCAAATGAAAATTCCGGTTTACATTAAACTTTTTCAAAGACAGCACATATAGAACTCGTACCGTTTTTATTAGAATTTTTAGATAATAAAACAGTACCTGCATTTTATATTTCCGAACCCTTTTTATTCATAAGAAGTTTATGCTATGTAATTTTCAACTTTTCCGATAATTTAATATATATTTTTTTATTATAGAATTATAAAATGCCAACCTTATTTTAAAACATGTTGGAAACACGCGTTTTAAAACAAAATGTATTTACGTATATTTACTACTTTGTTATGTTATAATTTATATATATATATATATATACATAAAAAATGTCTTGAGGCCATTGAGATAATAAAAAATAATAATAATTACAAAACCCTTATTTTTTCATTATATTAAAAAGAATAACACAACAATAATACAAATATAACTAGATTATTGCAAATCAACACATATTTTGTTCCTTTTACCATCATAGATTATTATTAAACAACTCCATTACAGTTTACATGCTCTATTTAGATATGTAACATTTGAAATTATTAGATTTTGAAACAAAATAAAACACCAATCGGCTAACTATACCAGTTAGCCTTTCTTCGAACGTTATCATAGATTTTAATAAAATATATATATTATTTCCTAAGAAACGATTTTATTATATGTTATTTCGGTAAACTCCTTAGAAAGTCTTATTATTTCTCAGTCAGTTGCACTTCGCAGTACAAAAATTGTATATAACTTTTTCTAAATTAATATTAAGCATCCTTTACAGTTATAACAAATGTATTTTATACTAAAAGTATACTTTTAAATTAGTCTGTTGATCAGGTACCATTATTTATTTAAGTAGCTGTAATATTTCTTTCTGAGTGCATTTTTTAAGAAATATAAAATTTTGCAAATTCAAGCTAGTTATTAAAAATACTATTGCCTCAACAACCTGAGATTATTGGAATATTATCGCGCCAACCAAAATATTTTTAATGGAACGATTTAATCAATTCAATAACCACAGAAATGGCATGTATTTGTATCATTACTTTAATATACATCTACATTGGTTGAAGGGGTATCTGATGGGATGAAAATTCTAAATTAATATTAACATTATAATTTATAATTTTCACGATAATATATTCATGGTTGTCTTCTATTTGTAAACAAATTTAAATATTGTTAAGAATATGCAGTTTTGAAAACAGCGTATTTATAAAATGAATAATGAAATTAATATGTTATTTTATACAGGGTGGTAATTTTTTCGATGCTTGCCATTGGCATTTTAGAAACTATAAGATACACGAGGTCACTTAAATTGGGGCAAATTAGTTAATTTAATGGCAATTGAGAATCTAAAAAAAAGGATTATTGTGATAGATTCCTGATTTATTGCGAAAAAAACAAAAATAAAAATTGTTATCTTATAAAAAAATATCTTCGCTGCCATTGTGACTAACTATATATTTTTGAACCCTATGTATGAAATGTCTAGGAACTCCAGAGTTTAAGTTACGATATTCAACTTTTTTATTTCATATGGCAGCCTTGTTGGATTTTTTGAGTTTTTAAAAACGTCTGTATTATTACAGTGGCATGATTTGAAAAGCTCTTGACTGGAATCAAAATCAAAACTCATTAAGTGCAACTTTACTTTTAGCGATTTTTGATTTTTTAATTCGGATAGAAAACATTTTCAAATAAAAGTTGTAGATTTTGAAAAAGTTAATAATTATTTTTATAAAATTTAAATAAGCGGAAGAATTTCATCTACCTGATAAATTCCCTTAGAAATAAACAATTATTTTTATATTGGAGCATTTAATTATAATAATAATTATTTTAACGACAATCATTTAACTAACTTTATAGAGTTCTAATATTTTTTTGTATTTGAATGAACAACTAAAAAGAAAAACACTACTCACACTTGATAAAGTTTATAATTTTAGTTGAGATTCCTGTGTAAAAAATCACCGCTTGGTGATGGAAGTCAAAGCACGACCGAGGCTTTCAGATTAGGGAAATTACGTAAAAACACCACGTGCCTGGGATAAGACATCAATAATGGCTCCGCGGTCTCAAGTACTGTTGCCAGATACTAACTAGGAACAAACTTACTTCATTCGTAATAAAACTTCAGATTAGAATTAATTACAACTTCCACTCATCAACAAAATTCGCTTGTCCTTAATGAAAACATTTGTACAGAAGCTTTTCTGCAATGCTGTGTTCGTTAATTGTAGGTTGTTTTTTTTTTTTAATTTATAGGTACTATAATTTTAAAATCATTCAAATAATTAATAAGACGTAAAGTTGTTGATGTAAGATAGAAAAATCAAATAGTGAACAATCAGTATTACTTCTTTCTCTTACTTAAAAAATCGTATTTTATGATTTTAGTCTACAGATTTTTATGTAGAAGAAATGTTCGCTTTTGCTATATTATCACTACTGGTAGAGTTTCTTAATTTTCATTAAATAATAGATATAATTAAACATTTAATATTAAAGGAACAAAATTAAAATTAATTAATATATATTTGTCTACTTCATCATTTACCCTATAATGAGACAATTGGGTTTACATTAAATAAAAAGAAATTAGAAAGTAATAAATTTACAAAATTGAATAATTAATTATTCGTTTTCCTTTTAGTTGCAACAACTTTTGTATGTCTAATTCAATTTAAAAAAAAACACAATCATCGTGTATCAATTTATAAAATATATTCTTCAATAATTCTACCATTATTATTGTAATACTACTAATAATAATAACAAATGACAAATATAGTAGTGACAACATAGCAAAGGCCAATCTTAGAATCTTAGGCAGGTACTGTAATCCCTAATCCTGCTCTTCCTCTTAACTTATATTAAATATTGAAAGTAAAGCCAGCTAAATAATATTTTGGTAATATTAATATCGCGAAAATATTCAACTAAATTATTATTTCGATATAAAGGATTAGACATTCATTAATTAGAACAATCAATATCGAGAACATATTTCGCCAGCTTTACACTCATTATTTACAATAGGTTAAGAGGAAGAGTGAGGCCATATATTACAGTACCTGCCTTTACCATCAATCTTAAAGATCTCAATGAAACTTTTAACGATTGACTAATTTTGATGTATAGTAATAATAATAATAATAATTTTATTCCCAAGAAAAATATCGAATTACAGGGAAAATTACATAAAAAATAAAGTAAATATTATTTTATACACTAACGTTAATCATTCAAATAGTTACAAAACGAAAATTACAAAGAATAAACAAACAAAAAATATGCAAATATATTTGAAAATATATATATTATCAAAATCCCATTTACCCTTTCGGGTGTCGGATACTTTTATCTTGAAATATGAATAAAATTCCATACACTATTTTTCTCCACTCCTTTTTGTTTCTTGCAATTTTTTTGCTTGTTGGAAATCAAGTCCTTTTTCTTCAAAAATCTTCACTTGTTAATAGTTTCATAAAATATTCTCTCCACCTCTCTATAATTTCTTCTCCATTTGTCAAAATTTCGTCTCTTTTATTTTTTTTTATCATAGTGCTTTTGTTTGAAAATTATAACAGAAAAACATAATAAACATAATAACATAATAATAAACATAATAAGTTCTTGAACTGTTGTGACATTCTGCGCACATTGACTCACTATGTATCTCATTGTAATGTGGAATAAACGATAGCTCATGAACAAACAACACACCGAGGTCATTGACCAGATTGACTCGATCCAAATTAAATTATTATTATATTAGTTAAATTATTTATATTAAAGACGTCTAAGTTATAAATAATATAAACAGTAGTCATGTTTTTATAGCACATTTTTTTAGACTGTTGCTTATGAGAATTTGAGGTTCGGTGTTGTTTCGGTCGGAGCTACTTGAATTTTCACTCGGAACGTACGGGATTTTCAGGGTTAGTCCGGCGCAAATCGTGGATTAAACTCACAAAATTCGCTTTTCCGCCCTTTGCCCTTTACTGCCCACACACCGAGCTTAATATTGCACAGTTGTAACCACGCCTGCTCCGCTAATGCTTTTACTTTTACAACGCATCAACATTCGCTTTTTATGTTATTAATTTCGACAAATACAAACAAAATTTATTAAAATATAACTTTGTTGACAAAAGTAATCGTTACCAATTTTATATAATTATTAAATTCGTACTGGCGAAAAAAAATATAGTCTGTGTATATATGCTAAACGAGCATCTTAAACTAGTTTATCATTTTCTTAACACTCTAAAAATAAGCAATTGTTAATTTGTATGTGAAGTTCCGTTAATAGCATTAATTGTCACAAATTTCACAAAAATTGCCTACCGGAAAAATTATCTTGTGAAGTTAATGATAATAATATATCTTTATTAAAAAAAGATGCATATGTAGTTCAGTTATTACATCGATGCAGAACTGCTTTCCAACCAACCTATTAAATAATAAGAAACAAAACTTAAAGTAGCGCATTATAATTCTTTTCAAGACAATAATGAGACAGTAATAATAATAATCCTTTATTGACGGTAGCCATTAAAAATAATGAATTAATATATTAAAACTTAAAACTAATATATAAAAGATTAGATATAAAACAAGAAGCTTAAAAGTCCAATACACAACAAAAGATAAGAAACAGGCGGAATATTTAAATTACTGGATTATAGATAACAATTTTGTAAAATAGTTACGAAACACGGCAATTGATTTCGTTTTGCAGAGATCTGCTATTTTATTGTACATTGAAGCAATTTTTATACTACAGTGTAAACATTAGCTGATGGACATGCGGAGTTAAAAAATCCCTAGAGCGTACATGAAGGTTGTGGAGTTATTTTCAAGGAATATATAATCAATTGTCATTAGAAAATTTTCCACGTGGATTAAAATATGGAAAACCGAAAATTGATAAATAATTTTGATTTAAATTTGCAGTGACAAAATAATCTGACATTTAATTGAAATATTCTTAATTGGAAATACTCAATTTTAAAATGATAATATTACAAATATTTCAGTTTCAGAAGCGGCAATTGTGGAATCAGTAATTTTTTTTTTTCAAACTTTGTCATTGCAGCAATAAAAACACATTAACGAATGCATTTACACACATCACGAATGTACATACAATCCGCGGGGCGAATCAAAACCGGACGTACTTTTTACGACATAAAAGCAGGCGCGATTTTATCCCCCCGTGAAAATTTTATGTATTAACATCGATCGGTAATTTTTAGTTTGTTGTTGTGAATTATGATGTGGGACACGGCTTCCGGGCGGGCCGGGGGATTCGCATGTCAATCCCGGCGACCGCAAAGGGATTACAACTCGCTAAGCCACGGCGCCGGAGAGTGTTCAGGTTTAGGTTCAGGTTTTGGGATTCTCATCCTCATCTTTGCAGATTGCTTATTCCGGGCGCGCATCCCATCTTCCGATGTCCCAATGTCCCGATGTCCAATATAGTCGACTTTTTATCCCGCGCTGCCGCCCGACCGCTTGTTACTTTTTCTCTGTTCTCCCTTTCTCTCCTCGCTATTTTTTTTTTTTTTCGTTTTTACTCCTACCCCCTGCTCCCGTTCGGCGTTGTTATTTTTCGTCCCCACAGCCCTTCTAGGCGATAAGTAGATTTCAAACGTGCTTTGTCCTGACACCCGACACAGGTCCCAGGACTAAAGCCCTTATATAAGATGCGGTTGTTTTTAATACGTCTACCTCGCTTTTGGGGACTCACAAATGATTCGTAATGCAATTATTTTAAATTCAATTTAATTCTACTAAACACATATTTTAATTTTCATTTACGTAAATTTAGTGAAATTATAATTATATTAATTAAATAATTGATAGGTGTCAATTATTATTTAATTATCATTAGCTAGCATTATTTGAAAATAATAAAATTAATTGTTTTTTAAGACAAATGACTTGATATATTTCACTTGAATATGTTTATTTTAAGTAGTTTCGGCAATGAATAATGTTAATAAAAACACCATCATTGATTATATCAGCATTGCGAACTTTTATTTAAAATTCCACACATTATATAAGAAAAACTTTTTCAAAATTTAAAACACCAAGTGTAACGTATCTCGGTCGAAATTGCTGATCGGTTCAGTGTTACTCTTAAAAATATGTAACCCTGAAACTGACTTAGGCAAAGGTAATCTCGTTTTATAAAAATAACTAATTTTGTATAGATTGCGCGAAGAAGTGAATTTAAGAACTGTTGCAATTTAATGACTTAGCACCATTTGTTTTAGAGCGGTTTCGATCAATTTAAAATGTTTGCGAAGAAACTAACAAATAATTAAATTAGTAAGAATTAAAATGCGAAACTGAAATATTATACGTGACGATGATACTGCCATAATCTTTCGCATCACACCGTAGAATAATTTATTACTGCGTGATGCGGGAAACACAACTAAACTAAGAGTTGTCTTTGATGGCTCTCGCAAAACGACCAATAGTATTTCATTAAATGAAATCTTAATGAAAAGCCCAGTCATTCAAGATGATAATAAATTCATATTTTCCCCCAATAATTCTAAAATGTATTGCCGCGTTAAAGTAAACAATAAATCTGAAGAAATTCTGGCGCTTTGAACCCACAAAAGAAGTAAAAATATTATACGCGCATTCTTTATTGTTGCGCGATGTTTATATGAATTAACCGAAAATGTAAATGAACAATATTCACAAGGTAGTAATGTAGAACAAGATTGATTATTTTAAACAATTAATTCTTTATCTACAACAATATTTAAAAGAAATTGAAAATAGTAGTCGGGTTGACGTAATTGAGGGAAATGTGTTTTATTATTTTTCTGTGCTAATTATTTTTCCAATTTATTTTGTAATTTTATTTGAGTTGTTTAAAATAAGAATTTTTATTTTCAGTTTATAGGCTGTATATAAATTTTGTAATTATGCTTCAAGTTTGTTGTATTCGTTAATTGTTTGAGTTGTTAGCGAAATCTTGATTTTTTTGTTCGGGCTACGGTCTAATTTTATTATAGTTTTCTATGTGTATGTTTATTATTGTTTGACAATTTGATTTTATATGTTTGTTTATTATTTAAATTATTCGTAATAAGTTGCTGATTTTTATCATATTTTGAATATTTAGTTCTAGGGTTTCTGGATTCAGTGTGTGGTGTTTTGCAGATTATGTATTATATTTAATATTTTATTTTGTTGAGTTTGCAGTTTGTTTATGTTGTTCTGTATCCCAAATATTGTTCAAATATATGTTTTGTGTCATGAAAAGTGCGTTATACCTTTGTTACATATTATTTTCTGGAATGTATATCGTGATGAAATAATAAATTACTATAAAAGAGAGGCTTCTGGTTAAATAAGTGGAATGCAGATAACAAAAAAAATTTAAATAACGTTCCAAATAATCGAAATAAAAATATGATTAAATTAGTTATAAAAAATAATTCAAAATTTTTGGCTTATTAACAACTTTTGCAGTTTTTGAATTAAAAGAATAATTATACTAAAGATTAAATAAACTAGCGATTTAATACCTTAGGTTTGGTAAATCCTAAAAATATTACAGGACAAATAAATATTTAAAAATTATGGCACTAGGATGATATTATTTCCTGTCCTGAATGGAAAATGTTTCGATTAAATCTTAATTTACATAATAATTTTAAAATTGAAAGCAATATTAATTACAACAGTTTGAACACTATTGTTATACATGGATTTTTCGATGACAGTGAATCTGCATTTGGGGCATGCTTCTTTAATAATTGCGGTAAAATCGCGCATAGCTCCACTTAAAAAAATCATTTTCCCGGCTGGAATTGTATGGTGCATTACTTCTTGCACGATTAATGGATATTTTGCGAAAGGCATTACTATTTAAAAGCATGAATTACAACAAAATTATGTGGTGGTGCGATACGTCTATTGTGTTGTCGTGGATTGTATCGGAGACAAATCTATTGAAATTGATATATTTATTTCAAAACATCAAATCGGGTTACAGAAATATGTTAAAAATGAAATACAAAATTTGAGACATATCTACAATACACAATCCAGCCGATATATTACCGAGAGGTAAAATTTATTTAAATTAAAGTTTTGATGGAAAGGTCGAATGTGGATTTCCAAAGAATAAACTGAATAACGTAAGTTTAAATTGAAAAAATCGATTACCAGAAACTATTAATTTAATTATTCTAACTATGATTGAAGGCGATTTTAATATATATGAAAAACATTAAAATCTTCCACATTTACTTCGAATGGAGACTTTCTGTATCAGCTTTATTAAAAATTGTGTACTAAAAAAGTAAACAAAGATTTTTCAGTGCATTTTTTATTACAGCTGAAATAAATTATGCAATACTAGCTCGAAATGCCCAAAATAAATATTTTATAAAGGATTTCAAAATCTACCAGAATAACAGGAAATTAACAAAATTATAAAATTGTTTACATTAAGCCAATTCATTGATGTTTATAGGGGTAAGAAGTATTTTAAATGCAATTTTTTTCTTTATTATAACAAACAATAATTATTCGCAATAAACATAAATTAACTGAATTTTATTATGTACATAATTAACAGATAAATGTTATTTTACCTGCCATATATTTAACATCTTGACCATTATTCAGAAAAAAAAACAATAAAAATGTTGTTCAGCGATGCGTTCTATGTTTTTGTGTCAAATCTTCATTCAATGTACAAAAAATAAGTAATTGGACCTTTTTGCGTTCCTTTTTCCATTAAAGAAGGAGTCAGGAAACATATAACGAAAATTTGTAGACATTGATGTTGTAATGCATCTACTGAGGCCTTTATTGCTACCTTTAGTCGCTTTTTTGCACATTGTGGTAAAATTTCTACGTATATTCGAATAATGTCACAAACTTTATTGCTGAAAGAAAAGTAGTATCCAATCAGAAAGGTCAAAATTTAATAAATATTTTGATTGCTCATTTTTGAGGCCTTTGGGAGACGTATGGAACGAGTAAAATTTCACTTAAAAAGGTTGTATAAAATGCATTTTAAGCAACATGATTTCCTCATATCGAGATAATACTTAATTCAGAACCCTTATGTCCTATTTCTAAAGACCCCAATGACGCTTCATATATTACACACGTAAATTTTCTAGTCGACGAATCACTGACAGGTGTAGCAGATCGAAGAAAAATGGATACTAAAGTTTACCTACTCTCTAGGTGGCAGAATCTGTAATATAAGAAGAAACCTTTCTGGAAATATCAACCCACGCTACTTCCCGGAAACAAACGGACTCAAAAGACTACGCAAATTCGAGAATGAGATTTAGTTATCATCCAGGAAGAAAAGTTGCCGCCGTTAAAATTGTTTGTTGGACGAGTTTTAGATTTTCATCCAGGAATAGACAATCTCGCAGGAGATACTACCATAAAAACGACAACTACAGAATAAAGCAAACAGTAACCCGAATAGCTGTCCTTTCTGCTATTATTTCGTATTCTATGACGCAATGGAAACCTAGCGAAAATAGAGCAAGGGCTATGGTGCCAAGGAAAAAGAAGAATATAGAGCGTACAGACAAGGAATTTATGAACATGATCATAAAATCCTATCCGTGTTCCAAAAGTAGAAAATAAAACAACTCCAATTATGAGTTAATTAATGGAAAATCACAGACGTAAAAAATAAGCAGTGGAAGAAAGCGGGAAGGTAAACGTGATGTCTAAATGTTGAAAAAGTTAGTCCAGTACTATCGGTGGTGGGGTGAGAGATACCCCTATAAAATGTGAGCAAGTGAAAGGCGAGTACCAGCTGAAGATTAAGATCTTCATCATTATTCCGAGTAAGTGATTTATATATTAAAAGTTTATATTTACTTAATATATTTAAGTTTTTTTTTCTATAATTTCGATTTCATTTGTTTTTATTTTTATTCTTGAATATTATTATTTTCTTAGCTGTTTATTTGATAGATGTACAAACTTTCTTGTAAATATATTGTAGATATTTTAATATTTAATAAAAATTATTATTATTTTTTTATTTTATTATTTTCTGAGCTAATTGGATATCAGGGTGGTTAACAAGGGCTGTGTAAATTAACAACACTGTCTCGCCCCATAATAAATAATAATAAAATATTTTGTTAAATATAAACCTAAAACAATTTACTGGTTAATTTTCTTTGCAAACAAATCTCTAAACAAAAATGTCGGCAATAACAGAGGCCTCCTACGGCATCGCTTTATGTATATCCGTATCCGGTTTTGTATACGCGCAGAGCAATAAACAACAAACTATTTTACCTCGGCCAGTTTTAGCTTATAATTTTCCCATTATAATTCAACCTTCGCATTATTATGTATGTACAATAAGTAGTTAGGGAACAAAACGCTACAAATACATAATGTATACCCTAATTTATATTACACTCGACGTTGATAAACACTGGTCATTTCGGAACTTGAAAGCGATATTACAGGGGGAAATTATTACCATTCTGACCAACTGGGGCCGTTCCAGTTTTGAGATTATCCGATTATTCGCAGTGGTTGGTGATAATCATTCAGGTGACTAAAATCAAAATCTTTATCATTTATAAGAACAATAACGCTACTTTTAAACCATAAGTTAAAATTATTTAAACAAACCAACAATAATATAAATAAAAACATTCTTATTTACACTTGTTAAAGTGTCACATATCTTTTTTTTAATTTAAATATACACAAACATCTTTATTTAGACAATATGATAAGAAAAATTTACAAAATTTATAATGACAATATATACAGTTGTGTTAGTAGTCTGTCATGGGCTATCTTTCTGCCTTTTTTTTTCATTTATTAAACTAGTTTCACTTAATACATTTTAGTAATGTATAATTAAATTTAAAAAATAAGTTTAATGAATAATAAATTAATAATTTTAACTTTAGTGAGTAATTAATATATTTAATGGTATTTATTTTAATTATAAGCTTTATTGCGCGACAGACGAAAAGCCTAATTACGGAGAAACAATAAGATATCATTATGAAGAATAAACTACAATAAAAAAAATGAATAAAATGTAGCAAAATATAATATAATACTAAAAAAATCGATTTCTTTTGGCCTGTTTACACATCCCTGTAATTATTAC
Source organism: Philonthus spinipes (assembly GCA_963082785.1). Lineage (NCBI taxonomy): Eukaryota > Metazoa > Arthropoda > Insecta > Coleoptera > Staphylinidae > Philonthus > Philonthus spinipes. The sequence goes on along the minus strand of OY720315.1, from coordinate 11,831,178 downwards.
AATTTACAATGTATTTTCTGGAAATATGAGAAGGCAATATAATAATGATCAGATTAGTATAAAATTATGTGTGCGATTTAATTGAGAGATGGCTTTATGGTTATCGTCTAATTCATGATATATCGATGCCTAAATCAATGAACAATGTTATATTATTTTTTAAAGTAATCTTAAAACGTTTAAGAATTTCGTGATATAAATTCAATAATATTTTAATAATAAGATTTTCGGAAAAAACGATTATGGAAAACAATACATTGTTAGATACAGTAAATTTAATAGTTAGCTTAATGAAGTGATTTGAACTATATATATATATATATATATATATATATATATATATATATATTGTATTGTATATATATTGTAAGATATAGTAAATTTAATAGTTAAGTAGAATGAAGTTATTTGAACTAATCAAAAAAATATATTATACCGAAAATATAGAATTAAAAATTTTTAAAATAATGGCTCATATTAATTGCATTTTTCAAATCTATATTTTCGGTAATATGTATATATATATATATATATATATATATATACATATTACCGAAAATATAGATTTGAAAAATGCAATTAATATGAGCCATTATTTTAAAAATTTTTAATTCTATATTTTCGGTATAATATATTTTTTTGATTAGTTCAAATAACTTCATTCTACTTAACTATTAAATTTACTATATCTTACAATTTTATTTTGTAATTAGAGCTAGCTTAATAAGCCCATTAATTAAATTTAAACCTATATACAAACATCTTTATTCAGACAAGCAGAATTAGAATTCTTTACAAATATTTATATTTACAATACATATTGATGGATTAGTTGTCTGTCATGGGCTATCGACCAGAGGCCTTTCTGCTTTAACCCTATATTTTTCTAAATTAAATAAAAATTATTTGAAAATAATTAATAAATTATTTCCTTTTTTCTATTGATGTTATTATTCTACCTGACGGATAAAAAATATTAATGTTATATTTATATTATTAAATCCAAGGGACTAAATCTTTTTAAGTTGGTTGTTTCCTCATTACTGTATAGCAATATTTTTCTACTAATCCGCACTTTTAATATTAGATATACAAAAATAGATTTTTAAATTTTCTTTTCTTTATACATTTTAAATGTGTACATTTAAATAAAACTTCGTACATTTTCGATTTTCAATAAAACTACACTTAGTAATCTTATTGAAAACACACATTCACAATTCCAAACTTACGGACACACTTCCATTTGTAAGTTCAATACAACTCAGCAACTCTGCAGTTGTTATGATAATCCACTTTGTGTGGTTAGCAAATATGTTTCTCTTTTTTTTTTTCCTGTATACGAGCAAAGTCGAATTTCCTTCGGCGAGGAAAAAATACGCGGAAGTGTATAAAACACGCCCTTGTGAAAACATGTCACGGATTTTATTTATTCTTCGGCGTTGTGCGCCCTATAAAATTCCGAATAAGGCCCGGGGGCTGTTATAGGCAACAAATCATTACAGTAACATCCAACGGGAAATCATCGCAGGACCCATCATTTCCAGACGCTGATCGGATCCACTTGAATCTAAACAGAGATTCATGCATCATATAAGTCAACGGCAAAGTACGGGGAAGGACTTCTCAGGAGGATCTATTCATTAGATACAGAAAAAATCCCACGTAGATGTAGCAATAAATTGCATAATAATAGAAAATGATGAGAGTTTTTTTTAATAATATTTGTTTTATTGGTCACCTAAATATTTTTTTAGTGGATAAAAAATAAATAATTATTAATTTAATTAATTTAATAGAAGACCAACATCGTTTATTAAATTTTTAATTTGAATTATTAATGATAACTCTTTTAAAATTGTATTTACTTGCTTTGTATTCCCATACAGTGCGTTCGCAATGGAACTGGTGGAGAGGTCGTTTAAACTCGTTTAAACTGGTGGAGATTACTAAAAAAATATATACAGGATGCGCCACAAAGAAAATCCGATACAAAGTTATCTTTTAAAAAAATGGAACTCCCAATATATTACTACATACTTGGATTGTACAGAGAATTCCATAACTTTTCGTATACACTGTCCTATATCTATCTTCAACTGTTTAAGAAAAATTGCAAATTGTTTAATGATGATTGAATATTTGTTATATGGTATTAATTCTTATATTGTCATTTTTTGTATGATATATTACTTTAAATAATCGTTTAAACTTAACTGTGTCCCGTAACAACTGTTGTTATGTATTTTTTACATTTTTTTAATGGTTGAGATAGAATTATTTAATAGTTGGCATTATTATGTAAACAGTTGAAGATAGGTATGAGACATCATATATAACAAATCTCTGGAATAATCTAACCTAAATATGTAATAACATATATCGAGTTCCATTTTAAAAAAGATACATTTATGCCGGTATTTGTATATAGAACACCCTGTATATAAACTGTTTAGTCCAGAAGATATACATCTAAAAACACTGATCGTTCAGTGGAAGCGTTTTTTTTTCTATTTATAAATTCTCACCTAAATACAACTTATTTAAAAAAAAATTCTTTATGATCTATAATTCTATCATTTTATATACAGTTTTTAGTGAAAACCATACACAATTAAAAATACTTATCGACCTGTCCGAAAGCTTTTTTCTCGGAAATAATCACCAGTAGATTAAATAAATATGTTTTACATACACGCTTATAAAATGTCTACCTTTAGTCGCTTATTGTGAAAATTATAATTTTAAACATGGTGGAAGCGCCGGGTTATTGCAGTATTTATTGCCATTATTGTCAATGTACAGTATTTCGATTATTAGAGTTATTAGAATAACGTAGCGTAGGTTTAAATTTCGCAATATTTTGTAATGAAACTTGAATTAATTGAAAATATAAACATTTTTTGCATAATCATTTTTGTTTCCATATCCAAGAACCTCCAACCCTAGTTTTTTACGCAAAGTACATCATGAGATATTGGTTCCATCTATTGAGAAAAAAAAATAAGGACTTTTCTTCACACACAAAATTAACCGTCACATTTTCAAATTTCATATGTCCAGTGTGTCCAATAATCACATGATATTTGTTTTAGTTATGAAATGATATACTTTTTATAATGGTTTTCGATTCGATGTTAAAAAAATAATCATTTTTGATATACGATTTATTATGTTGATTTTTGATATTTTAAAAATTATAAAGCAATTAAAGTTGAAATCATTAGATGTTTACAGCGATATGTTTCGATAATGAAAAACGAAATAAACATTCTGTCAACGCTATACAATTACAAAAATATTTAGTAATAAAAGGAAAACTCGCTTTTTTCGTTTATAAGTTTTTATATATCAAAAGGGTGAATCAATAGCCTAAATACAAACATGCTTTATAGAAAAAAGTGTTCCTTATATTATTAAGTAGTTTTCCAATTACACAGCGTTAACGAAAATTTGTCTTCGTTTTTAAATTTTAAAATATAAGGCCCCAGATACTCATTCATTTTAACATTCATTTGTTTATAACTTTCAATTCATCGAAAATTGCCTTAATAAACCTTAAAACGAAAATGATTGATTTTAAGCGTAAAATTTAATATCGACATAAAAAGTGTAGCATTATATTTTAAAATACATACGCTTGATACGCCACGCGATTATTTTAAATCCTGAATATTTGAAACTAATTTTATAACTGTTAACAGTAGCTTCAAATTATTTAAGTAACATTTTTTCGTATTTCTTCGAATTGCTGATATATTAAATATTACAACAATGTTGAACCACGCTGTATATGTACAAATACCCCAACAAAGATGACTGATTGTATATAATAATATTTGTCCCTTAAATGGTTGATCTTAAGCGTAGAAAGTCGATTGTAGATAAAAATATTTGTCCCTTTAATCTTAAGTTTAAAAAATATATTCGGCGTATGAAATTAATGACGAAAGTAATTTGCATTACAATTTTATATTTTTTTATTGCTTAAAAATACAGCTATTGCCTGTGATCGTGCATTCCATATCATTATTTCAATTAGAATTTCCAGTATTTCGCTGATTATATTTAATAAACAGGCGAATGGCTACTGTAGAATTAATAATTTATAATTAAATAAAAACACTGTTTTACCTTTGATTAATTTATATTTATTTGATGTCACTTTGAATCAACATACTGTACCTTTGGTTTTCTACTTACAATGATAATAAATTGAAACCATAGACAAAATAAACAAATCTAAGTTAAAAAAGTGATTGCTCAGGCAATGTTTTATTAGCAACCAGCACTATTTTTAGTACTAAAAAAATCAATATGAAGTAATTAGAGCGCACAGTGCCATGCTGCTTATTTCTAATAAATTCTAATATTGTTGTTCTGATATGTTTGTACTGTTGTTGACTATTGTTAGCAATTTGTTTTGTGACCAGCACCAGCGTTACAATCATGCCTCCTCCATCTTATTATCAATCTTATAATTTTATACATAGCAAATACAAGATACAGATATAATTAATAGACGCTTTAAGATGAGTCAGCAAGACAATCGATAATGCAATGGAACCCACAATTTGCCCTTCCAGAAGTTATCTCTATTCAAAAACCAAACATTTAGAAACTGACTCAACAGAGGAGAAATGCTGATAATTATAATATTGAAGATACATACAAATAAAAATGAATTCATATTTATAAATAATTTCATACAAATTGCATTCCGAACATAATACTATTATTAGATTTTGCAGCTTATATATATATTACACCTTTCAAATTCATCTTTCTAATGGTCAGTAATGATGTAAGTTATATTATTAAATTATATTTAATCTCTATTTTTTGGAGTTCTCGAGCGCTTCAGCCGCCGCTTTCTTAAAATGAAAAAAGAAAAACAACATTTCCCGCAAATGACGATTATTTGCCACAAAATTAGACATTTTCACACAATCAAAAGTGTGTGCCACAACAACAAAATCACAAATGTGTCAAAGCTATTTATTTACTATATGTCTAAGCTAGATTCATGACGTTTTGGTTATGTCACAATCGACCAGCAGTTACCACTGGAGCCACTTTTTGAAAAACAAGGAGAACTTAGTTGCGCACCTAATACAATTGTTGACAAAAAATGAGACAAAGATAATGTAATTAAATTTAAATAAGCTTAATCATTAAAAGTCCAACATGTTTACCTAGTATTGAGTGAGAAAGTAATTCAAGAAAAACGTCATTGAAATCATTTTTTTCATGAATTTATTCGTGGTAATAAGAGTAAACAAAGTTTTATTTTGACAACAAATATGTATTTTATATGAGCAGAAATAATTATTTTTATCAAATTTAAACATCAATCTAAATTAATAAACATACTCTTAAATTGAATACAAATTTCCATCAATTTAAAGCGATTACAATGTTTCTAAAAAAAAAAACACAAATTACATAAACCATAAAGGGAATTCCTCTTTCGGCTCCCTTCGTCAGAGCACAAACACATTCAAGTACGTGTGTATAATATTTCCAGCTACCTTTTCGTTTTGGCGTGTGCGCCTCTCTCCTTTTAGCACGCGTACGTACACACGTATCGGCCCAGAATGAAATAAAAGGAATTTTATATTTGCCGTTTAATAAAATCTTTTGGATTCCCAAATCCGATTTAGAATTCATTCCGGCAGACTCGAGATCACAATGTAATAAAAATAAGGAACGCGCATTGAAGAACGCTGCGAAAATGTATTCGCTTTATTTTCCACATTACGCGCTCTAAAAAAAATAATAAGAAAAAGATATAAAAGTGTTCGAATCTTAATTAAATATGCAAATAATAAATGCACTGTATGTATTAAAATTTTTAAATTTATACATACAAATATCTATATTCAGAAAATTAAATTTTTAAAAACATTATACTCAATATTCAATAAAATTAAGGTTAGTCTGTCCTTGGTTATCGACCGTAGTTCTTTCTGCCCTTGTAAGTTTATTTTCAAACCAAATAGTTTTTGCAATTATTTATATATTTTTTTTATTTTGAAGTACACCGAGAAGTAAATAGGATACGACTAAGTAAGTAATCTTGTGATTAATGTAATTTAACCATTAGTATTGTCCACTGCCATATTTTAATTGTATATCAGTTAGAATATTAAACAAAAATGTAAATATTAGACATAAACCAATTTGTTTTCTTTGTACGTTGTTTTATTTTATTTACTATTTTGTTAATGTGATCACGAAATAAATAAATATTAATGAATTGCTGAGATTTCAATGTACAACATTGAGATATAATTTATATTAATTAAAGGTAAGTGAAAAAGAAACATCTCTGATGAGACCCATTTCACAACAAATTAGCTTAAGATTTTAAATGGCCATCGACAATATCAGTTTTTGAGCTCTTTCCTTTGCTGTTTATTTTCGTCTTTATTATATATCAATATATATTTAATGGGTTTTGTTAAATATTGAATGGAAAGTCCGAATGAAATTTCGATTTGTTATAAAAGTATAAAAACAATACTTTTTATAATTTTACTATATAGTGAAACAAAAACAACTGTTTAATTTGACAAGTTTTAAAAATTAGTTAAAATATTTCACCAAGTGATAAATGAGAACGAAATGGAAATTATATTACAGTATTATTACGAAAATTTTATCTTCATATAACTAACCAAAATTACATTCGAACTCTTCGTTCGATATTTAATAAAACCCATTAAATATTTATTGAAATCTAATAACGACGAAAATAAACAACAACAGAAAAAACAACAAACAAAAAAAATAAAGAAGCCAATCGACATCTTCAATTTTCTCTGGCCGGCTTTCACGATATGCCCGGAGTAAGCATTTATTATCATTTTCCCAACTCGTTGCCTTAGGTGGAAATATAATTATTGATTGGATTTGTCATAAATTAGGAGCTTATTTAAGAGTATATTGAAGGAAAGTCGATTTCCAGAGTTTGCTCGGGGAACGTAAATAACTTCCAAGAGAGAAATATCAGTTGATTTAATTCGCTCGCCCCCATTTTTTCCACCGGTTTCTCTCTCTCATGCATGATAGCTGTTTACGCCGTGCTTTTATATAAAAAGTAAGAGAAATTGAATAATTTTTGAGATTATTCCATTTATGTTTCTTTGCAGAGGAATTAAATCTTTTCGTTTAACAGAAAATAATGATTTATCCCAAATGGAATTTTAGTTTTATTCAATATTTTTTATTGAAATGTAATTGTAAATATACCATCTAGCTTGTGTTTTATATTAAAAAATAAGAAGGTATGTTACTTAGTGAAACTCAATATTAATACTATAACGATGTTTACTATGTTTTTTTTTTTTTTTTCAAAGATAAAATAGTGAAACCTAGAAATATTATTACAATCTTGTCGCATCCGTACACACATTCCTCCTCTACATATACTCCATTAATTTATTCCTCGGTACGCTGTCATATTCCGCTTTCAAATCTCACAAAACCGAGAAACCTCTAAGGAAATTGGACATACAATTTTTGCATCAACGTTAAATTAATGTTTATTGTTGTTTTAGCGTTGATGCAACGTGATTTCTGAATATTTTGTGCGCTGGGTATATACATCTACCTTTATATAATATTGTTACTTACACTCTGGTCAGCGTGAAGATGTAATTCCTAGTCTCTCATCCGTTCCTGAATCACTCTTGATTTTTCGGCGTGTCCTCAATAGCCCATTAAAGATGAAGACAATATGCGATGTTTGAATTAATCTATTTATCTGTTGTTTTTTTTATATTTCACACTGGCATTTGTGTTGAATGACCCTGTCTTATTTTGACAAATCGTTATCTGAATTGTTACTAAAATTATACTATAAATATTATATTTATTAATATATGTTATATCTTCTTTTAGATTGTGTCTTAAAAAGAAAGAACGACAAAACAATTTTGATCTTTGTTTAACAATTTATTTATTTATATATATATATTAATAGATTTAGTTATACAACAATTTATTCGAGAATTAAAGAGTCTCAATCACGGAATAGAAAAATTAAACCTTCAAGAAAGTTTAATTTACTGTTTTGCGTTTGTATTTGATAAATTTAGACGAATTAAACTACTTTCCTCTTTATATATATATTTCGTTTCTTTGTGGATAAATGTTTATTTTAGTTAAAAGGAATACCTACCTGTAAGCATTGAATACCTTTCGGGATTACAACTGTACATATATTATTTCATGGCTGAACGAATATTTAACTACAATAAATATTTACAGTAAAGCTTTAAACCTATGCCCACAAGTAAATTTGCATGGAGAGTGGCAGCCGGGGAAATAGAAAGAGGAAGAACCAGGACGAGGCAGAGCAGGAGGACGCATACATTTTGCGGTGATTGAAACAAAACATTTCCTCGTAGGTAAAACGTTATCGATCAGAGGTACTAACACCATCGCTTGATTCCCAAAGACGTGATCGCATTTAGGGTCCCGCGGGAACGGTTTATGAACAAAGTCTGCAGCACAAAACCGAATGTCGAAATTGTTTCTCGAACAGTCCGTTTCGCTCTCGCTGTCTCTGTCTTGCTCGTTCGCTTTCGTGACGGCATTTCCGGCTTCGCCCTTTTTCCCCGCCGTCCTCGGGGCCCGATGTGTATGCATTCACAATCTCGCTAATACTTCGGCAACAAGCTTAACTTAATTGAAAAACAAAGAACGGCAGCAGAAATTTATTTTCAGTATCGAGAGTCCGTCCGGGTGAGTGAGGAATCTTTTCAGTACGCTGAATACTTATTAGCTTATTTCTGGGAGTTTTAACTTCGCCCTTTGGCCCGCGGGTAATAAAATCTGCGCAGATAAAAGACGGTCGAATTATCTCGGTCACGCACTGCGGGGAGTAATTCATGCTGTGCTATATAAAATCACTACTGGGTAATTAATATTTCATCAACATTTAATTACAAAGAATGTGTTTCAAATTCAAATAATAATTTAAATTTAAACGCCTATTAATTATTTACTTATTTAAATAGAAAAGAGTATTTATTCACTTGGTCACAGTTATTTAATAAATTAATAAGAAATATTTGAAAATAATTAATAAATTTAAAAATAAGCAATAAATTATTTCCAAATTTACGTCTGCGACATTTTGACTTACAATACGCAAGTACTTTAAACAAATGCACAGTAAAACTACTTCCTGCGCAAATACCCCGCCGGACATTGAATTACATAATGTACACCTTATGTTGCATATCAATAAAATATTGCATCATGTAATGATCCGAGAACAAATTCAATGTAAAAAATAGAAAAGAACTTTACTTAATATAAGGAATTTATGGCCAATTGATTTTTGAATTTAACAGTTTTATCTTACGATGCTGATATTACAAGCTGGGCAAAATGTAATTATTAAGTTGAAGACTGACAAAAAATAATTAGCTCTCTTTTTTTAATAAAATGTTTTTAATTAATATAAAATTCCCATTGTACTTGATTCACCCTCGTTATTATTTTAGCTTTATGATCTAAATTGATTAATAACAATGAAAACGAAATTTATAATCGGGATTACAAAATTGAAAAAAAAATAGTTGTTAAAATAACTACAGTTCCCTTTTTTGGACACATGTAATTAGTTGATTTTTTTAAAATAAAAATCGCTAATATTCATAATATGACAATTTCTATTTTCATCATAATTCAATTATAAATAATAATTTTATTAAAGAAAAAACATATTCTTTGCAGAATTATTCTATTGAAATACAATTTATTTCTGCATCCAGAAACGGCAATTAATTTTCTAGTAGCTGTTTTAAAAAATGTTTCATTGTTTAAAATATTAATACCTTTATTTATGATTCAATCAAGTTATCCTAAGGTTTTATAATCTTTAAATCCTAGTTGTGTTTATTTTGTTTTATAGTTGCATTCTTGCATGGTTTGGGATAATTTATAACAATCAAACAATTATTGTATTGAATTCTTGTTGGAAAATGTCGAATACTATATTTTATGTGCAATTATTTGATTTTATTCTCTACTAAAATATTTATTTATTAAATAAAATGAAATAACTGCAAACAAATTTTCCAACCGCAAAAAATTACTTTCACTCTAAGTTTTACAATCATCTATTGAAACAACTACTTCCCGAGCATTTACTCCGCCGGACATTGGATTACACAATAGATATTTGCTGTTTCATAGCAGTACTACTGCGAATTGCAACGGTCTGAGTCGAAATGAAAGGAAACAACAAATAATAGTTACAAGGCTATCTGTAGACACGTGTTTCGGGATTTCATCCCTCATCAGTACAGCTGCCTTATAAGCCCTTAGTTGTTAAGCAATTTTAAATGAAATTAAACAAGGAAAATTTCTGGCAATGATCAATAAATTTCGATCAATCCCCTTTTTCAGTTGGAGAAAGGGATTGATTAGGATGAAATCCCGAAACACGTGTCTACAGATAGCCTTGTAACTATTACTTGTTGTTTCCTTTTATCAAATAATTTCGACTCAAACCGTTGCAATTCGCAGTAGAACTGCTATGCAACAGCAAATATCTATTTGCTAATCCAATGTCCGGCGGGATAAATGCTTGGGAAGTAGTTGTTTCAATAGATGTTTGTAAAACTTACAGTGTAAGTAATTTTTTGCAGCTGGAAAAAGGGATTGATCGAATTTTATTGATCATTGCCAGAATTTTTCCTTATTTAATTTCATTGTAATTTATTTATTAGTTATATTTAAAATACAATATATACAATTTTAAAGAATATTATGTCGTGGTGTGATTAAAATAGTCCCAATTAATTCGCTTGATTATTAAAATATAAAATGTACGGTTTATTTTAATAATCAAGCGAAATGGTTATTTTGCTAAAATTGTAACACCACTACTTAAAATCTCAAGATTTTTGATTACTTGAGCAATCAACTCGAGCGGTGTCAATTCTCAACGCACCATGTACTTATTAAATTTATTTATAAATTATATTCTACTCGATTCTTCCAATAATTACTGCAAAAGCTACTTTTTTACCACCAATTTCTCAGCGTAAAAAGACAATATTTATAGAATATTAAAAACGGCTAAGTGCTGAAGAAAGTATTATAGTATTATTTTTGGGCAAACTGCTGGAACACGTTCTGGAGTATTACACCTGAAAGAATACTCGATTAATTAACTATTCAATCAATATCGGCTTCTATATATCGAGCAGTTTGTCGATAATGAATATAATTCGAGAATAATCAATAGTATATTTTTGATATAGCTCGATGACTCCAGTATCAATTATAATTTGATACTATAATATATATTATAATTATTTATTTTGATTATTACAACACAACATTTTCAAATAAGAAAATTAGGTGCATAAAATTGGAAAAAACCGTATTTTATAAATTGCGATGGCATAAAAAATTATGAATATTTTGTTACCTTTCATTAATCTGGACGAGAATTTAATATGGTTATGAAGTGTTCCAGTCTCTTGCATTCCAAATACCATTCAATTAAATCGATTGTTTTATTTTTAGATACTTTCGCAGTGGTTTCTGAATTGTTAAAAGCCCATCGCATTCTAAATATAGCTGCTGTAAAATTAGCTCTAGTCATAAAAAGAAGTTGTCAGATACAGGAGACCCATCTAATATAAATATGATTAAAAAAAATGTGCCGCTCAACATTTTTTGCTATAATAGAGTACAATTAATTATTCAATGAAAGCATTGAGAGTTTTATTATGAAAACATTAATATAATAAAATGTTTGTCAATTTTTTTTTTAATGTTGAACCTGATAAGTTTTTCAATAAAATTGTCAATTGTTTATTCTATATGAAGGTAATTAAATTGTTAAATCCTGTATTGGGTTTTTCTGTTTGGGCAATATATTTTAAGAATCCATATATTCTTAAAATATATTGCCCAAACAGAAAAACCCAATACAGGACAAACTCAAAACTATATAATAACTGAAGAAAATTATAACGCGAGTGATACAAAAATAATAAAATGTATAAAAATTAAAATACACACAATAAATAAAAAAAACTGCATTTTCTATTGTTGAGGTCTATTTCGTTATAGATAATGAAAACATTTATAAACTTTGTTTTGTATAAGTCTTTTACTTGTGACTGCAGTTTTGGCAGATTTAGCTTGCCATTATCAAACATGAAGTCTTCGTGATTCAGTTACAAACAAAAATAAAGTGTTATACAAAATAAAGTTTAGAAGTGTTTTCATTATATATAAAAAAAAACAATATTCCTAGCAAAGTAATAACAGTCAAAAAAAAACTGAAAATATAGTTATAAATAACAATTAAGATTTCTTCATATTACAAAAAAATATCCAGAAATTTATTATTATCATTTATACACATATAAGAGATCGGAGCTTTTAATTACATATTAGTTTTGAGTATAGGTGTATTTTTTGTTATATCTTGACGTGGCACTTTAATTTCAACCATGGCGAGTAACGGTGTGTAACTGTGCAACTTGTACATGGAAGTTCCACTGACGAGTTTTCGTTTATCCGATATTGATACGATTTAATTGGTTAGTAATAATGTACTATAATCAACAGTATAATAATACGCCGTAACTTAAGAATGAAAAAAAAACATGTTCTTTACTCATTCCAACATTGATGACTGACTTGTGTAATGAGGATAAAAGATAATAAAGGCATATTCAAAACGCATTGTACAAAACCTTAAGTAACTCCACATTATAAAAATACTTAAATGTACGCCAAGCATACTAAATGCTGACGATGAAATATACTAAGTGTAATAGAAATGGAATCACCAAGAGCGAGTGATTATGTTTCGATTATTTTTGTATGCTTCTTTGTTTAGAGGTACAGAACAATTGATTAAAGTTTCAGCCTTATCACTTTGCTATTTTTTGTTTATTTTGTTTCCGAATACATATACTATTGTATTCAACATTTGTGGGTTTCGTATGAGATTAATTTTTGACCTCTCTTATTAAGACGATTATATTCATTATTCGCCAAGAGTGCGAAGAAATGCGAATTTTATTCAACTTAGTGAGTTTGTGAGAGGCCGGCATACGAGATGCGGGACTTTCTCTGCGGCAAATTTCCCGTAGAATGTACAGAAGTGTACGAACTGTGATTTTTTGTTGTCAGGCATATGATCAAAACGACTGAACTGCTCGCTATGTTCAGTGGTACAAGATGTCGACAGAAAACAACGGAGCGCCAAGATTGCCGCCCCAGACATCTAGCCATAAGGAACTGTTTCGTAAGCATAAGGAAATTGCAAATCAGTGGTTTGTAGAACATGGAAGGTCCATTAATTTGCGTACGGATATCATCGGATAAGAAGTTTCTGTAGGCTTTCTTACTGCCCATATTTTGTGCTACCTCTGACATCCGAACACCGACATAATCGTGTAAAGTGGTGCAGAGAGCGATTGCAATGGAACAAGGAATGGAATACAGTTGTCCTTAGCGACGAATTTCGCTTTTGTTTAGGTGTGAATGATGGTCGACAAAGGGCGAGAAGACGACGCGGTGAACGGCAAGATCCACAGTACGATGTTGCAAGGCAACTCCAACTATTCCCATGCTTGACAGTTGGAGTCAAGCATGGGGAGCAGGTCCTCATGTGTATTTATTTATCGAAATATAATCACTCGTTCTTGGTGATTACATTTCTATTGCACTTAGTATATTATTAATATGCTCAGAAAACGACAGTCAAACATAAAACCATGATCTTTGAATTTGCGTTCAAAATTTAATGTATTTTCTTGGATGGAATGTCTAAAACAGATATTTAATATAGTTTATGTAACGCTAATGTATTTGTTAAAGTTAAGAGACAACTTATAATTGTTACACCATTCACTAATTTTCCGAGCAATTTAAGGCAATGATGTTTACTATTATTGATATATTTTTTTAAATATTATATTTAATACTTTAATATTGGGTATGATATTCATACAATTAAGTAATTTATACATAAATATATTAAACATTAAGGGTCCTAAATTGGAACCTTGTAGTACGCTTGAAAATGAGTTACATTCAGAAGATTAAAAACCATTAAAATAGACATAATTTCTACGCAATAAAATAAAAATAAATAAAATCAATAAAACTACTAGAAAGTTCAAAGGTAACAAGTTTACTAAGAAAAATTGAATGATTAATGACCGCTTCAACAATCGATAGTAAGCTATTACTACTTGTTACTATTTGTTGGCAAAGTAAACCTTCGGTATTGTGCATTCTAGTTTAACTAATTGGTAAACAGCCTTCCGATACTATTCGTTTCAAATCTAGCACTCAGATGGCATGAATACACACGCGCGATAAACAGCTGGTGAGCTGGTGTCAACATCGTAGAAGTATATAACTCTATAAATAATAGCGCCAACTGCGGTCGGAAAGTCAATTACAAAAATTCTAAAAAACAAAATTCTTTGGTGGTAAAATTTGATAAATACCATAAATAAAAAATTATAATAAATTCAATATAAAACGTTATTCAAAATCTAATTTAGATTTCAAAGCGCATTTCATTTACAATAGAAAAAATGGATTTATCCACTTGTTCATAGCCATTTAAAATAAAAGAATTCACGAATACCATAGATATAAATAATTATAATTTTAAATTTAATAAATTGAAAAATACATTAACCATCTATTTTTAATGTAACAACAGTTAATAATTAAAAATTTTGACAATTTAAAATTTAACAGAAAACTAAAATTACTAATAAGACTAACAATATATATTATATATATATAATTTAGAAGTGTTTAATTTAAAAATTATTAATTAAGGAATATCAATTTCATTAATAAATATTTCTAACGAAGAATTTTCACATATTAATAACACAAAACGTTGTTACGGCAAAGATAAAAATTATCATGTGAAAGATTTGCGAATTTATATTCTCGGTGGGTGATCAATCGCGGAAACGTTTCGTGCCGCGCTCGCTCCGCATGCACTGAAATTTTTACTTTTCCACAGCGGGGGAAAAATGAAAGGAAAAACGATACAAATCACTCCGGCGTAACACATGGAAACATGAAACGAAATTTATTGAAAGACCTTAACCTGAGCGGCATATCAACGAAACAACGCCTACATATACGTACGTACAATACAACAACGAAAAAAGGTAAAATCCACAAGGGATTCTAAACGAGAAATGAAAAGTGTGTTGCGGTATTTGTTTTTGATGAAAATAAATTTTTAATCTACGTAAATTAAACTGTGTTACGCCCAAACAATTATGATTATTGTTATGAAAATAAAATAAATGTAAATCTGAGAAGCATTTAGAATCGAGTACATATTTTTAATTCATAAAAATGTATTTGTTAGTTAGTCCAAAATTATTCAACAATGATAAGACTACTTTGCTGTGATCCTTTGCAAAAAGTAGAGAAATAATAGCGTTGCTTTTTCTATTACTTGCCGTCGAGAGATTGTCAAAATTCCATTTCACTAATATACTATATTTAATTTATGTTCTTCGTTTGTGTTTTCGGTCTATTTGATAGAAGTATCATCGACATAATTGAAGAGATGGCCTTTAATTTGTGTTTTCAATTACCTTATACAGAAAATGATTTTTATTTTTAGTTTTTCAATCTAGAAAATATTCCATCTGTGGGGGAATTTTAATCAATCAGTCGCATTTGACGGTTTCGCGATGGATTTAATTATGTCTCCATAAATAAGCGAACAAATAGTGGAAACGGAACGGGCGTGAATTGTATTTGCGGGAGACGATATTAGAAATTCATCTGCGAGGAAAACGAGAAGCAACTGAACAACGGGGCTGGGGGTTCAATAGAAGAGACGCAGCATCAGCAGCAGTTTGAGCGATTTGCAGCAGAAGCCGCGGCGTCATTGCACAATCCTTATCCTCATCCTTATCCCAGCAGGAACCGCCGTACTCAACACTCCTCTCCGCTACGCTCTTAGAGGAGAATCTCACACTCGAATAACCTTCTTATAACGGGCGCGCGGCATTGTGGTAACCGAGACTAGAGATTCGCTTTGTCTAAGTTGTCAAGGAAAATCAGGACACGCGCCATTATTCCCTGTACAATTTATGCCTTGGTGCGTTTTGTTTGCGGAACGTCAACGGAATGCTTCTTCTGGTCCTCTCTCTGTGCCACCGAGAAACCGCTAGCACGCACAAACACTTTTTGCTTGCACAATTTACATATAACAAGCCTCATTTGACGCGGCCCCCTTTGATTTTATGAAAAAGGGCGCGGGGCGGGGACGGGGGCGCCTCAGTCCGGAATTTCCGGGGAAGATTTAAGGTGAGTGTGGAGTTATATTAGCAAGTCATACATCACTCCTTTATTGGATCGTACATCATTCCCTCGATAAGGAGCGCCCCTTTCGAATTTGTCCGGTCCGTGTTCAAAAAGCGATTTTTACACGTTGAAATGTTTTTTTGCGTGTTCTTCTTCGCTCAGCCAGCTTGCGTTGCTCCGGCTTCCGCTCTGGGTGCGACTCGTTAGATATGCAAATCCCGCGGAGACAACAATTTTCTCATCATGAATTCCGAACTGGGCTTCAAAAGAAAATATCATCTGAAATTATTTTGCAGCAACGCTTATTTTTTCACCCAACATAAAAGAACGGTTCTTGTTTGTAAATTATTATTTCGATTATACTTTGACATTAATCCAAAATAATAATTCAACTTTAAATCTCGTAATAACAATTAAAATAATGTTAATTAAATATCACAGAAAAAGAGTCTCTTAAATTGTGAAGAGTAACATATGATTGTGTTTAAAGTTTAATTATAATGAGCCGCATTATTTTCTTACCACTAACGTCATAATTATCCAATCAATAGCGCCAATCATGGCTTAAACCACAAGTCCATTCAATTTTTTTATTAAATAATTTGAGTTTTACTTAATAACTCCTTAATAAGCAATAATGTAAAACATTTTATAATTATGATTAGAAGTCGTCGTTCATTCTGCTGAATGAGTTTTATTAGAAAGTAAACATTTTAAAGTATTATATTACATATGCAAATCGATCGAAAAAATCAGTTTTATCGTTTTAGAGCCTTTATTATACTGTATTATTATAAATGAGTAGCACATTTTTAAAAATTCGTATTTATTAATCTAATAATCTTTGTAACCATGCAAAGAAGTTTCAAAGTTTAAATTTTTCCACTGTTTGAGCGCGAATGACCAAAGAAACTAACAACTCCAAAAACTAGAAAATTCATTAGGCATTGGTTTAAACAATTTCAACAGTCTGGAAGTGTGTGTAAAAGCACGATCGCGTGTCTGAGGACTATATCAGATGTTTTGAAGAAAGCTTTGTTCTCAGTCGAAATAAGTCTACCAGTAGAGCTAGTAGATAACTTGGTATCCCCGAACCAACTGTATGGAAAGTTCTCAGGAGACGTTTACCGTACAAGCCCTACCGATAACAATTTATATTCCCCCAATGTCAAAGAGCGAATTGTGTGCTCATGTGCCAGAAATGATGAAGGATAACGCGTTTCTATAGCATATAATTTTTAGCTACGAACCAACTCTATACGTTAGTAGAAAAGTCAACAGATACTCACACTCACAAAACACATGAAAAACTTTAAAACTTCTACTTTTGGCAACAAAGATTATTAATATTGGAATTGTACTTTAAGAAAAAACGAATTTTAAAAAATGCATCCATAATTCATAATAACCCCGTATTACTATTTGGGGCTTCTAGTTTTCATTACTGTTTACTTTTTAAAATATATATTTTTTTAATTCATCAGTTATTTTTATATGTCTAAAATAAAACTACTTATTTTAAATGCAACTCTAACCTATAAATCACTCAAGTCGGCTTTCATTTTTCTAGCAATTCGACGTGTAGTTTTTCAGATTTATCTGTTTAGTTTTCCATAGTAAAGGGTTTATTACAATGTGAAACTTTGTAATAGTAAAATCATAATGGCTCATTTTTTAGCATAAATCCAAATTTTCTGTTATTGAGAATGTAACCACGGGTGTCTGTTAAATTAAACTTTAAAATGGCCAAAATTGTCATCAAGTTTAAGTAGAAATCGCATTTATTTTATGTCTTAATTATGCCGATGTTATGTGTCACTTTTCACCTAAAAATTATTTTTAATCCAAAATCTTTAGCGGTTAAGATACCTACACTATCTGAAATTAAAAAAAATATTTGTACCTTTATTTCCATTAAACAAAAAGCCTTTAATATATTTTCTTAACTATTATAGAAATATATACATACGATTTTTCATTTCAGAGAAGTGAAATTCTCTAGACAAAGCGACACTATTCACCTTAATAATGATTTAAATCGACGATTAATGATGGGGATAGTGTCTTCATCGAAGTCGTCATCACATGAAATTTTTTATCACAACGCTAACAAGTGTTGAACCGGTATCCCCAACAATCACCTATAAAAGGCTTAAGAAACATAGCTAGGCCGTCTATCTCAAAATCAGGTCATAAGCCTTCTCCAGACCAAAAACCACCGCGACTAGGTTATTGTGTCCAGGAAGTCATATTGAATGGAGTTCTTCAGATGGACTAAATGGTCAATTGTTCATCTAAATTTCCGGAAACTGGCTTAGTAATATGCCAGCAGATCATTGATTTTCAGCACCCACGCCAGGTATAACTTCAGGATGGAAATTACTTCGTACAAAATATGATTTTTAAACGTATGTGTAAACGTTTGAAAAAATGATTTATTTGATAAAAATGTTATGCTGTATACTCAATATTGAGACGAAAAAAAAAACCTGTTTAAATTTAATTGTAAAACATTAGCATGAAACTTTATTGAACCGATATTGACGATTTGTATATATATATATATATATTTAATATAATGGATGATTTTTTTGTTATTTAGTTTGTCAGTGTTAAGGTTCTGACAGTTGAAGCGATATCCGTGACATGGGTTAAAGCTACAACTGCTTATTTAATATTGCCATTTTACAATGTACATTTTGAAATGAACAACAACGGTTGCAAATCATTGAACTTAATTATCAAAATATGTTTCGCAAAGTACATACAAGCTATTATGACCAAATTTCCCACCAATTTCGCTTATACACCAACCAGTCTCCGCAGAGTACGCACCGACAGGAAAGTTGCTGCTGTATTTTGCAAAGTTCATTAAGATTGCGATTTGTCCATTTGTCGCCGATCGCAACAATTGGTTTTGTTTTATTCGGCCATGTAAAAGAATTTACGTAAGGACTTCCGTATGAATTTACCAAAAATACGACGTTTTGGTAGGTCGGCCCCGCTTCTTGAGGCAGCTGTATTTTGAGCCTCAAGAAGCGGGGCCGACCTACCACAATGTCGTATTTTTGGTAAACGGGCTTTATTATCGAAAAAGTCAGCAACAGTCAATAGCGCAAAGGACCGTTCGGTAATGACGACTTTTTTTTGCTCAAAATGGAAGAATTTAATTCTTACATTTTAGGCATCAAAAATCCGGTTGGTTAGTTGACATGTGGTTTCAATAATAAGGCACCACATGTCAAACTACATGCAATACTATGATACAATTGAGAGAAGACTTTGGTGAGCAATTAATATGACGTTTTGGCGCAATCAATTCACCACCGATTTGAGATTTGATCTCACTAGTATTTTTTTTGTGGGGGTACGTAAAATCACTCGTCTATAAGAACAAGCTACTACTGCCGAATTGGAAGACAAGATTACCATGTAATTGGCGAGATACGTGACGATATGTTGATAAAGGTGTGTTAAAATTTGACTTTCGGAATGGACCACGTCATTCGTAGTGGCGGGCAACATTTACATGAAATAATCTTTAAGAACTAAATGGCAGGCATCGATTGATTGATCCAAATAAATATTTCATTCACTTTTACAAATTTTCTGCGTTTTGTTTAATTTCTAAAACAAAATACTTATAGACTGACTGTTTAGAAGACTGCTAAATTAACCGGGTTATTACATTGACAAAACCCATGTTGCTCAGAAATTACTATATTTTGGATAATTCTATCCATTGAAATCGAATTAACTTATCAAATATTTTAGGTATTGTAGTTTCATAAAATATTTTCCATTTTTTGATTTAAATCATGCTTAAAAAATGCATAACTTCTCCTCTACAGAATGAAGCACTAAATAATAAGTACTTTAATTTTGTCGGCGTTAACTTGGCGGTACATTTTCAATATAGTATATAAAGAAAACAAAATTACATTTTTATACCACCAATTTTATACCAAGTGGAATAAAAAAGTAATTTTGTTTTCTTTATATACTATAAATAATAAGTAAATCTGTTTAATAAAAGTGCAAAAGAATATTTGATAAAAATTTGATGTACCATATTGCAATATTTTGCTTTCGCAGTATTATTCATAATATAATAACAGTTTCTCCCGGTATGTTTGTTAAAAACTTTAAATTCTTGAATTATCCAGAAATTAGCATCAACATAATCACAAATGGCTGAAGTACCTTATTTTAGGTTTGCGTTATTAATGAAATAATAATATAGATTTATTTGTTATGGTAAAAATTATACATTTCAAAAAATATCCTCGTTGGTTTGATTATGATATAATTCAAATATAAGATGAGAAAAGGAAAGCCCACATAGAGTTTAATCAAAGTTTCTTCAATTTAGATCTATGATGATTTCGTTGAATGAAAGAAGAATCAAAACAATAATAAATAAAGCATTTAATAAAATAATTTAGTATTCTTTACTTGTTTATTGAAATTTTTTTACTCATTACTTGAACCACAGTTGATAATATGCGTCGAAATAATTGACATCGATTTTGTAAATTGAACATTTATTATTTATTTTCCACAAGCAAAACCTTATTGCAAAGAAAAATATAGGACTATGTTTAATGAAATTATATCCACAATGTGTGTTGGCTAGAGTAAAATGGTTAAATTTGGTCAAATATTTTTGTGGAAGGGGAAATTCAGTTACGGACGAAGTGTGGGACCTCTTCCAGTTTGGTCTTGACTGGAAGCGTACCCACTAAAACTCCTCCCACTTCACCGGCTTCGACTACTGAGGTCATTAGCCGGTCTCATGTTTGTTAGATGCATTGACTTGCTTTCATATTACAATTATTTGATGCGGTGTCAGGCATTGCCCAGTTATAAACTAATTTCACAGTAGGGACAGTTATAATTCTACACTTATTAAAATTAGTAAAAATTTGTGCAGATTATAGATAAAATATATTTTTATAAATGTATTTTGTAAAAACGTTCCCGGTAAACCGATGATTTTTAACGCGAAGAATATATAAATATAATAATTAAATATTTTAATGAATATAATTTTTAAAATTTCTAATATAAATTAATTATTTTCTCTTCAACCACTGCGACAGTGACTTACAAGACCTAAATATTTAAACATATTTACTTAATACAGCTGTGGCCTAGATAATTAAATCTTTTATATCATTATTATTATTATAAACGTAATGTGTTATATATGTTATGCTTTTGTGTTATTAGTAACAGTAATCAATATAGATGTATAATTAATGGATTACCCAAGTATGGATTGAATTTTAAAATATTTTATTTTCGTAAGCATTCTGAGCATAAATGTTACCCCTATTTACACAATTTAAACGGTTCCAATAATATAATTACAAATAATTTATTTAAAACACTTACAAGATTTGAATGCCAAAAAAAGAATATCCCTAAAAAAATACGAAACAACATAAACAGAAAGAAATAACTTACATCTGACGCGCAACATGACAGCCTTGCTCATTGTTTCCCCCCTCGCGTTCACTGCCAAACAGGTGTAAGCTCCACTCTGCCATCTGGTTACCCTTTGGAGGACTAGACTGTGGGTGCTTATTATAACTCCCAAAGACATATTTTGAGTCACCGCCTCTCCCTGGAACACATAAAACAAAAGGCGAAATTAAAATTTTAATGAATCACATTCCCGATAATTACGCCGAGGCGTTCATTAAATTACAGAAACAGATGTGAAGTATTGTTGTTACTTTTAATTGTTACCTCCACTTCAACATCTTTATTCAAAGAATAATTATTTTATTTTGATCAAAGACAATATCTAGTACATATTACTTATTTTCTATTTGTTTAATCTGCTTGTTCTCATCTTTTAACCTATAAACATTATAATTATAATTGATAGAAAACTGCCGTTGTATCACCGCGAGGTATAAAATTATGATTTTATTTTTTATTAATGAAATAACCCAATTAATTTATAACTTATGTTATTGAAATTTTATAAACATGTATTTTATTGTAATTTCTATCAATATTGTCTAAACAAAGACACCTTTAGAATTTTAACGACTTCGTGGGACGTTATAAAAATAATTTCAGTATATTTTTTTAATTTAGACTATTTGTCCAAAATGAATTAATGAACATGCAAATTATCCCACCTGTTCCGACCACATTGTATTTTACTTTATTGCAAATATATTACTGAAGAACAATGTGCGAAAGAATGAAATGCAATGTAAATATCCATGTTCGGCTTTGAGAACGAAGATCCGGTGAATTAAACTCTGCACATACTTTTTTTTGTGAGTGATAAATTATTATCATTACAGAAGCATGAATCATAATAAATGGAAGACGATGTAATAGCCATCTTTTACCTAATTTCATATGGCATGAAGTGTGACCATCACCATTCATTTACCGTGCGGAGAACCCACACGGTAGATGAATGGTGGTTGAACATTTTGTTAAATTATAAAAGCAAATTTTAAATTTTTTATAAGGTATTCAATAGTTGTTTAAATTAATTGGGATTTTTATTGATAGAGGACATTGCTTTTTCGTTTTTCCCAATTTATCTTTTTTGCACTACCCCTGAAAAACCATACTTGCACGAGAATTAGCAGTAGTGAGTCGAGCTGGGAGGAGAGCTAACAAAAAAATGGTAAGTGTGGATTCCTTTTGACCTTTTATCATTCTTTGGTGGCCAGTATTCTCTATCAGCAGGCCGGTAGTGTTCTAACTTGCCTTAAGTTATTAGACGAGTGCCGCGGTTGCAATCGGAAATAAAACACCGCACATAAGGAATTGAAAACATTCAACACAATTTTATTTTTGATCGATCCAAAGTATTATATATATTAAACTGTTTTATTCATGTTTAATTAATCGCATGCGCTTTTATAAATATTTATTAAATATTTTCGTTTGGCTCCGAAAGTTAAATCCAAATGAAACCAAACGGTAGCGAATCTCGCCGAGGAATCAATAGCAGCATAAAAATTCAGCAGGGCAATATGGTAAAACTGTATCCGATTGCAATTTTAATTCCTATTTAATAATACTCTACGCTGATGATTTATTACCGACGCCATACATCCGCTTTGATTTTTTGTGAAAACGAATGATAAAACACATTTCCTACAAAATTCCCACGCGATGAAACCCGATTTTATTTGTTATTTATGGTTGATTCTATTACTGGAATTGCAATTTTTTTTTATTTTTACTCGCGCGCTTAATCACGATAAATATTTTATTCTGTATGTATTTGATATTTCAAAAGATGAAAGTTTTCAAAAGTCTTTATATTCGTTCGTTTTTTTTTTTATTCTTTGTTTATCAAACCAGGTTTAACAATGTGGATTTATTTAATTAAAATATAAAAATATAATTAATTGAATAAACACATATTGTTAAATCTGCCAATAAACAAAGAAGAAAAACGTACATTTATATTTTTTTACTTTTCTCTATATACTATAATGGAAACCACAATGAATTAAATAAATGTACATATATTAATAAATATTATTGTGCGTTTATAACAAGTATATATTATGTACATATTCACTCTCACTGTATTATTAATAATTTATTGGAATAATTTTAATTAAATTGAAAATTAATGAACAATTATTCATGTTTAATTAAAATGTATTTGTCAAAATAAAATTATAGATGTTTTAATTAAAATATTATGTGAAGCGTATGGAAATTATTTTCGAACATTTAAAAGGAAAACGAGAAATATGAAATTGTTGTGAATCATGTATAAAAAAAATTATCCTCGATAATTATATTGAGTAATTCGACGAATTTCGGAAATATTACTTGTTATAATTTTATTAAAGTGTTTTTTCTTTGTATTCCTATTTCCTCTTTAAGATGTTCAACCGTTTCAGACTTATTTGGCTTATTTGCATACACATCTTCCTTCACATAGCCCGAAAGAAAAAAGTCTATCGGCGTTAGATCGCACGATCTTGGTAGCTAATGTTGATCGCCAAAACGAGAAATGATACGGCCTTGAAACTTAGTCTGCAATAACACCATTGCTTCACGTGGTGTGGCAGGTCGTAACGTCTTTTTGGCAAAACATGCCCTCCACATCAATTACATCCAATTGCACCAACAAAAACACCGTTGTCATCCGTCTAATCACTCTGCCAACCATAAATGTAAACCAAACAGTTACTTGTGGTAGATGCATTAATTGCTCGAGTATCACAAAGAATTTTCATTACCCCAAATCTGACATGTTTGCTTTTTCATCTAAAAGAATGATTTTTTTTTTTTCAAAAGAAAACCTCATTAATTTGATGATGTTCCAACACCTAATCAGCAAATCCACGGCGCTTCGCATTGTCCCTTGCCCTGATTTATTGCACTAATTGAATCTTGTACGCGTGCATATTCAGGATTTTTTACCAAAATCCGTAGCATAGTGCTTCTGGAAATGTTTAATACTTCAACACGATACAGAATGGACGTTCCTAGTTTCTTTCCCTTACAATGGCTAGGTCTAGGACGAAACAATGGTCTCATTTAAATCGCGTATATCTCTCATTTGAACTAGTTATGATAGATTATAAGATTAACTGTATTTCATCATTGCTTGAGTGTAAGCTTGAAAGTCATTGATCTTATATTTATTTTAACATGTGGAAATGTTCAATGAAATAAAATCTATATTTTCTTTACTAACTTTTATGACTTCTACTTTCTTATACATCGTCGTTCGATTAATAAAAACTCGTTTTTACTTTGTTTATATAACTGAAATTTATTTAGTGACGTTGAAACTATAGTCACTAAATAAATTTTAGTTATACTAAGTTATAAAGTAACGAAAATACTATTCTTCAC
This sequence comes from Philonthus spinipes, assembly GCA_963082785.1. Lineage (NCBI taxonomy): Eukaryota > Metazoa > Arthropoda > Insecta > Coleoptera > Staphylinidae > Philonthus > Philonthus spinipes. Next base: position 11,805,963 of record OY720315.1, on the reverse strand, counting down.
TTTTTTGATTTTGGGAACAGTGTTTTTATACATAAATGAAGTGTAAACTTAATTCATTTTTTGAGACGAATTTCGGTAATCGTTATTAATATTTGATAATGAGTAAGCCTAGCCAAAAAACTATATAAATTGTAAATGGTATAGAAAAGTTTATTATTTTCGTTCCTCAAAATTAAGATGTTCCACAAAGTTATCTCCACTAAAACACAAGAAAAATCCTCATTATTTAATACAAATTTTCTTAATTATTGATAATATGTATATGATTATTTTTGTATCTAGTTTTTATATTAAACATTGTTATTATTTCGTAAAAAGGTGAAATTTACATAAAAAATAATATAAAAATATATATTATTTGATATTTATCAACCAATTAGACTAAATTTAAGTATATTTTATTTCATACAACAACATTCAATGATTAGGAAATTTGATAAGTAAGTAATTGGAGAAGTGATTAGTCCTTTATAGGTAAACCCTATACATAGGTAAAGTTCGTGGCTGCCATTTAACGGTGCTGAAAGTTAGAAAAGTTTGACCAGCGTTTTACGACTCCAGAAAACTGACACGCTCCCCCCTCCCTTTCACCCCCACCCAATTACTCTTTCTCTCTCGCTCGCTCTCGAACCTGCGATAAATTTCACGTAATCTAGAGAAAACCTGTGACCGGACTTGGGAGCAAATTAAAAATAAACAAACAAAACAAAGTTCCCGCACACACATTCAGTAAAACGAGATGGATAAACAGATTTAATGGTCGGACAGGGGTAATTTACCCAAGGGGCGCCGGATAAGGGGCGAGACTTTCCAGAGGTGTCTCCGGGGGCACATATCTTACGGATCGTGGCAGACCATTTTTTAAAGGTTTTAACTGCCGTAACTCCTATTTAACGTTATCTCCTCAAGATACACATCTCTGATAGATTTTATTTCACCCCCGGGTAGGTGGGCCTACTCCATCGTAGCTCATAATTGGGGTGGTTTTTTATGTGCGAGGACGCCGCACCCTGGGGGGACGGAGCAGAAGTGGATTAGCCCCGCAGTCTTCTCCAGCCTGCCGGTCTTTGTTATTAAGTTATAAAGAAACTGCTTTGCATTTAAGATGGCCCCGTATAAACAATCTGCTGGAATTCATTCCACCTGAATTATTTAGAAAATTGTTTCTCGGCGAAATATTATTTTTCTGCAGACATAATCTGCCGAAAATATGAAACACTGGAAAATAATACGCTTTGTAAAAACTAATAATGCAAATATTTTATTTATAAAATTTTTTCGTATAAATTCATTTATTGAAACCAAAAGAATTACAAAAGACCATCGTCCGAGATTAGATTTTTAAATCTAACAATAAATATTTTTTTAACTAAAGTGCTGAAAGATGAAAGACATGTAGAAATTTTCATTTTTTCATTAAATTAATTTATGTAAATAATCCCCAAACAATAAAGTTGTTTGCTACTTTAATTAACCAAAATTAAATAAGATAAGAATTTGTATATAATTAAGATAAATTGATTAAAATTCAATTTATATTTGATTCAAGTACTCATGTTTCGTTATAGATACAATAAAAAGAACTAAAATAATAAATAAAAAAGTTGCAGTAGACAACGAGAAAATAATTAATTTATTTATTTTTACGGAATATTTATTTTACAAAATGCATTTGATTAAAGAAAATAATAAAATCCTAAATCTAATTAGTGAATTAAATCCCAAAATGGTCCAATTAAACATTTTTAATATTTATTGATTATACAATTGAGTTAATTATTTAATTTATAATTCTATTTATTTTATTTAATAATTTTTTATTTGTAATTTTCACATTATTCTCTTATTTAATTATTTGAATAAATGCAATCAACTAAATTAAGTTTTTTATTATTACAGCTACTGAAAATTTAATATCTGAGAAAATAATAAATTAATATTGCCATTATATATTATCAAATAAAGGCTATTGACCATAGGTCTTTTGCCCTTTTATTTTTATATATCCAATTGTTTAAATTTTAAAACAAAATCTATATAAATATAATTTATCTATTTGTTTACGGTTAGCCAAAAATAATTTTATGGTTACTGAATAGGAAGAATTAGATGAAAATAAATGTAATCCTGAAAACATCCACCCATTTCTCTGGACTAATCGATTCGAGAACATCGAGGATCGATTTGATTTATAATGGGCGTTCCGCCCGGCAATTGGAGTGGAGTTCAGGTGAAAGACTAATGATTGTTCATTAATTTCTTCTGGCTGTGTTTGGTCGATAATTTTTCTCCATGAACTCTAACCTTGAATCTTATCGCCTGCAATGTAAAATCTAGCGGGGAATTGATTACTCTCGTTCCACACGAGGCCACTTTTCAAAAAGAAAAATATGATGGATACAACCTCGCGTTTCGGGCGAAATATCGAAAACCATTTTAAGGTTGATCATGATAGGATATCCGAATTTGATTTAGGGATAATTTATAAATTAACAACAAATTAAAATCATTAGATGAATTAAAGAAAATTCCAAGCTGTAGACAAATTAATCGAAGTGATGCATCATTAATTATAAAAGAACATCAAGAAAATACATATTTGCTTAAAATAAATTAAAAAAAACTCAGATTAGTAGATGCGTCCTTTACAATCCTATTCAATGTAGCATTGTGGATCACGTATTGCATATATAAATAAATATTTACTTAAATATACATATGACATAATTTAACAGTTTTATCACACATTTATTTATAAATATTTATTTTTGTCTCTTCCTGTTATTAACCGTTTGCTTAAGCTCTGCCATTTTTTATTAGAATGGAGCTTCTATAATTATTATCAGATGTACTTTTCCAGGTATTTCTGTGTTAGCAACTTTATCTCTTCCGCACCCTTTCCATTCATTGCAAATATATCAATTCATAAATTAAAAGCCATTGTAAATTATATTTCATAAATATTAGCACTAATGAAAAGTCAATTAGTGCTAATATTTTTGAAATATAATTTACAATGGCTTTTAATTTTTGAATTGATATACTAATGAAAAGTCAATTAGTGCTAATATTTTTGAAATATAATTTACAATGGCTTTTAATTTTTGAATTGATATGTTTGCATTGAATGGAAAGGGTATGGAAGAGACAAAGTTGCTAACACAGAAATACCTGGAAAAGTACATCTGATAATTATTATAGAAAAACGGATTGCAAGAAAAGAGATTGTTTTTATCACATTAATTTTTAAAATATAAATGTAGCTGCAATATAATATTATCATTACAAAAATCGTGGAACAAATATTCAAACAAATAAATGGAATTTTGATTTATTTATATAATTTTTCTGAGCACCGTCAGTTTGAAATATTTTTATTCCACCTGTATTTGTGTGGAAATAGATTTCCGGGCATTTGTTCCGATGCGAAACGTTGATTGCTCCATCCACCTCCCACCCTCTCCCTATCTATATAAATAAATATATATCGTAAGACGGAAAATGTGTGCGTGCACCAGCGTCCTGAATTTGAGTTTTCAGCGAATATACTGTAAATTGGAGACAACTTATTCTCCTTACACCAGCGTTTGTTTGCGGGGAAAATATTTTCTTCATGCCATCGCATATCAGTAAAACGGTTGGCTTGGGAATCGATATCGGTAAACCAATGTTTATACAACACTTTGTTACCAACTGCACTAAATCTGCCTCGTCTCCGGAGCGAAGCTGAACTTTTATAAACAGCCTCCCTTCTTTCTACCCTTATCTATCCAGCCGCGTTTTACGGAAATGTTATTAATCTACTTTTATTGCTCATTCGCCCCGACGCACACAACTTAACTGATATGTAAGCTCGCCCTCTCTTTCTAAACGTAAATTAATATTGCTACATAAAAATACCCCTCCTGGCCGCTGATAAATTGCGACATAAAAGTTCGTGGTGAATTTATGTTATTTAAGCACTTGTATGAAAGTCGTGCCAGCACCGGCAAAAAGCCAACTGGTCTTGTATATCTATTACCTACTAAACAGATAATAGTTATCTCTTATATAGAGATAAATTACAGGCAATAATGGGTATTACATTGGATTTGTCAAACCGCCTCCAGACAATAAATTAGGAAATTCTTTTTTATGTTTGGCTAGACGTATAATTAGCTTTTAATTTAATAAGACGGCAGACTCGTAAAATATAACCCACATTAATTACTAAAGTAATATGAGAAAATTATTTTGAGGCTCTTATATAATCATAATAAATTAAAGACGATGCAAGCACCATCTTTTGTCTAATTTCAAGTGGCATCGTCAACGATTTGGATCTACAAGGTAGCCGACCTAGAATCATTGTTTCGTCCACTAAAGGAATGCGAACTTGTCCTGTTTATGAGAACGGGAAACGAAATTCACATTTAATTAAATGTTCAGCCATCATTCATCTAGCGTATGGATAATTAGTGATGGTTATTTCGGATTTTCGAACCTCATCAGACTTAATAAAAACACTGATTCACTTTGTTTTTATAACTTTAATTTTACTTTAGTGACTATAGTTTCAATAATTCTAACTTGTCGTTATCAAATTAAGAGTGATTTAAAATTGTTGAAACTGTAGTTACTAAAATAATATTAAAGTTACACAAACAAAGTTAATCAATGTTTTTATTAAAACTTAAAACAATTCATAAAGAAGTAGAAGCCTCTTTTGTCATTAATATCAATATTTTCTTCAAATTTGAAGATAAATCGCGGTATAATGGTTAATTTTTTAATATGAATAAGTTTTAATCTAACAATATATTTTGATGCCAGGAAATTGAAGTTAAGCCGTAAACCTGTGTATAGAATATATCACATATAATGTGGAAACTGTTAATAAAATAATATTGTGTTCTATATTTGAGGGTTGAAAATCAGAAATTTATTGTCATTCAAGATTATCGATCTGTCCCTTCGCAAAATGCACACTATTACAAATTTATTTAAAAATTAAATAAGCCACAACACTGAATTTCATTGTAGTGTCAAAATACCAAATAAACTTTGCACTGATTGGAATATTAATCTAAATAAAATAAATCGGGAATAAAACTTGACAACAACTTTACAGTCGTATAAACATGTTCAAAACTATCAATGGTGGTTTCGCTAACCATCGCTCTCTTGACTTTTCAATTAATAATAAATATGGAAAAAATAATAATTCGCTCTGAAGAGTCCCTATAATAATGATTTTAGGTAGCTTTAAAAAAATGTATCCTACATTAATATTTCAAACATTAACATTAATAATTATGCAAATATTATTTGCATACCCTATTCTCAAAGAGTATGGCCAAAGAACTTAATACAGCTCTCCTGTTAATTAAACTAAAGATAAACAATTACAAAATAATCACAACAATTGGATGGATAACTTAGGCGTCATCTATTGCCTGATTTTACAAGATCCTTTCAACCGCCTCCATCAAGATATTGTACAAGGATTTAGTCTGATGAGGTCCATAAGACAGAAATGACCATCATCAGTTATCCATACGTTTGTTGGTGGTTGAATATCATATTAAATTATAAAATGAATTACCGATAATTCTGACTAAAAATTCTAGATATTTAAATTACCTAAAACTAACTCAATTCGATTACACATTAGCGAAGTAACAAGGCAAACCACTGATTCAATCAATTTTATTTACAATAGTATCCTCATCATTGATTCTCAGAAATTGTGTGCAATCTATTTAGTGGGCATTTAAGAAAATTATCAGCTCAAACTGAAATTCGGATATCGATAAGTATACCTATTCGATATACAGTTTTACCTTACCGAGAATTTAAGATTATTGATGAGGTGAAACTTCTGTGGATAAAATAAAGGAGGATCCAAATTTATTTGAGAAAACTAATTAGAATTTTGAGATGACTGTGAATTTTATTATGAAGCAACAATTCAACATCGGACAATTAAAAGGGAGTTGATAACAATGCATCAGCTATTGATGTTTTGTTGCTTTCAAACTGTTTCAGAAAATACGAGATAAATCGAATGAATTGGTCGTTGTTATCATGTCTTGAAAAGAAAATTAGTGACGATGGTTTAAAGATGAAAATCATTGGAGAAACACTTGTTTAATGTTATCAGTAAATTATCTGAAAGGGTGTTGGAAATCAAGGACGAATTGCGCTTCATTTTGTCATTTATGTTTATTGGATATTCATGTTTATATCTGCTCTCCTTCCCTAGCTTCAAAATGAAGCGTAAAACGATTGATCTGATAAAATTTCATATACCCTCCTATCTAATTCTTGTTCCATCAATTTCCTTTATTATCGTGTCCGTTACCTTACTAATCAATCGTTTCCTGAACGCATTTTATGATAGAAAATACCAGAAGTTGTATATTTTTAAACGTAATTTTTGATTCTCCGATGAAGATAACTGACTTTAGTTGTTTCTATCACAGTACATATCTGAAAGGTAATTAGTTATTAATGGCCAACCCAATGGTTTTTAAAATAATTTTAATGGAATTTTAATTAAAGGAACTTTCCCTTAAGGAATAGGATGTTTGCGTAATTCCAGCAAGAAAAGTTGATTATAGATTCTGAGAATTTAGAAATTGTTAAAAAGCTTAAAAATATATTTATGTATTATTAATAACCACGCAGTATTTTTCTGCATTCTGTACATACAAAGCAGAGGACTTAATTAAAAAATTAAGCAATGTAAAATATAATTGGTTGCATTACATATTTACACATTATATATTTTGAGAACAATATTCGTTGGCTAAGACATCACCCGCGAAGTCGAATTATGATGATATTTTCTTAGAGCGTCAGGGAATCGAATGAACCTTTCGCTTCATCCTTCTACGATTTTCAAGAGTCATAATATTTAGAACATTTGGTATTATATTGTGTGCTGTAAACCCATTTTGAATTCCATCCATCATAGAAATTTTCTTTGGAGCGATTCGATCAAATCAAAATTACATGAAATCTATTGTGACCTGATCCATGAAGCAAATTTAAGATGGAAGCGCAGAAGCCAACAATAAGGTATTTTTGAGCCATCAAAAGAAATATCTTTACTATAGAGCCATACGAACCCTCACATTTTCAAAACGTCTTTAATTGGAGTAGTATTAACAAATTATCGAAATCGACCGGCAATCTGTGAAACTGTTCACCGCCAGAAATAACTTTATGTCATCAGTATACATAAAAAGTTGCAATGTTTGATAGTAATTTATGTATTGATAAATATTGTGAATAATATAGGTCCATAATGAGAGTTATAAGAATTATTATAAGATTCAGTGTTTATTGAAGCGAAGTGGTTAGAAAATAAGTTAACCACGTCAGAACCATTTCTAGCAATAGTGCTTTTATAAAAAATGGATGCCATTATTTTGTTTTAGATTTGTCTTTAAAAAACGTGTGCTTAATTTTAATCGAACCATTAATATCAGATAAATATAACTTATAATAATGTAAATTTCATAAATTACTAGATTGTCTACTTATATTGGAGAAATTATAATAATCACCTGGTAAACCATTAGACTTAAATTTAATATGTGGTGATGGCTTCTGTTTATCACTGATTTAAATTCATATTATATTTATGAAAAGTGTAGAACAATTTTCAGCTTTTATTTATTACTCATTTCATTTTTATATAAGTCACAATTCTAGAAACATTTAATTATTCTCCATTTTTTTGTTTTTCATTTTGTTATCTCATTTCTGTTAATAATGTTGTTAACATTGCAATTTTATCCTAAACGCTTTTTTAATGTTAACTGCGGGACGTCACTTGAAACAATGTTTAAATTTGCTTGAAGAATAAACCCCAAAACACAAACAAAATGCAAACATTTTTAATAGAACCATTAATCGCCGGCATAATTTCATTATCGGAACACTTAATTTAAAAAACATTTCCCGGCGTTCCACATAATAACAAGCCATTACGGATCCATAATTAAAAATGTAAATGCTTGTGTTGGCGGCAATGCATAAATTAGCAGTAATTACGACAACAAAGTGGTTTATCTAACACGAGAAATTATAAAAAATAAACGAATGATATATACACAATTAAAATATTCATCGGCGCGGATTTACAATTGTAATGAGGCCGAAAAATATTCAAGAGAGACGACTTCGCCCGGAAATTTACAAATCGCACATCCGAAACGAAATATGACAGTGGTGGATGGGCTGCGTCCGCTTTCATAAAAACAAACGTGCGTCTTTATCAGGGTTTCCTCTTCCCCTCGACTATTTTTTGCTGGCTTTTTTTTTCGGTGGTGGTCTTAAAATAGCCATTATAACACGAGGAAAAATGGGACATTTAACAACCGACAGAGCTAGTTTTACGAGTCCTGTTTGGAGTGCGTGTTTATGGGAAGTAGGCGGTATATAAAGTGAAGCGTGTAACATTTTATATACACGTCAAAATGGCGTTTATTTTGTGTATTGCACATCATTTACTTCCCGGACATACTTCGTATATAACATGCATAATAACATACAACATAAATATACTTAATAAATTAAAACTATCATTCACATAGAAACAATTATTAATAATTGGGGCTATTCTGTAAGGGAAAAGTCAAGTTTAACGTGTATGTTATTTTTTTATCATAGCAATCTAAGCAAGTTTTTTAATAGATATATTTGAATAAAACGGCCCTGAATGACCACATTTGAAGAAAATTCAATTACAAAAATATGCTCTTATTTTATTTACAGAAAAGTGAATATAGATAAAAAAACTGAATTCTACTTAATTCGATCAATATAAATCAGCAGATTATTAATTAGACAATAGATAGTTCTACGCAATGTTTCCAATTATTAAGATTTTTGTGATAAGCAAGGATTTGCTTATTATGACCCTTTCTGTAACATAATCATGAATTTATAAGATGCATATTAAAAACAATACGTAAATAATTTGCTTTTATACCATATTTAACACAAATTCTTGAAAACTTAAATTTTAAGCGGACTGATAAAAAATAAAACAATAAAGTATGGACTCCAAATTCATTATTAAAAATATTTCGGTTTGGATTTTAAATCTATATGCGGTTTGAGTAAATATTTAGTTGGCCACTGGATTACTAAACCGCTGTGCAACATTAATGAATTATCCACTCTGGTGGAATTCCGCGAGTATTGGATGTGCACAAAAGTGTGATTTTCGGTTACGATAATTAATATTTCGCGTTCGGTCTTACTAAATTGATAACATATCGTTACAGCGGCTTGCCTTCTTTTTAATAATAATATCGATCGAGCCACTGAATTGCTGATCAACACGTTCCATTTCCGCAGTTGCCCGGCACATTCGCCATTTATTACACATTTAGGATAATTACTAAAAGTTTTATTGTTAATTAATCCGTTGCGTTGATGTGTAATTATAGATTTTATTAAGGGTTTAAAATATATTATATTAATTCTATATTACTTAATCTTAAATTACAATTATAAATTAGTTAAGAGATCAAGGAGAAAAACATCTAATTGCGCTTTAAAAAAATAAGTCTTATATAAATAATCTTTTGAAATAAAAACGGAACTCAAAAACGTTACAATGATTAACTGGCATGCAACGAGAAATATTTACTGTGTACTCTAATATCTGGTGGAGTATATACCAAGGGAAGTAGTTGTTTGAATAGATGTTTGTCAAAAACTTATAGTGCAGCATTTAAACAGTGGAATTATGGAATTATAGCAATAATTTCCAGTAATTTTTTCATAATTAAATTTGTCTTTTGAAATAAACCAAGTAAATATATAGGATTCTGATTTTATGTATATAATACCATTTTTTTTTACTTTTATAGTATACAGACATTATCAATTTTATTTCAATATGAATTAAATCAGATTCACTATATCTCAGATATTTTTCCCGTAGTTTAATTATGTCCCAATGAATCAAATTAATTAGACAAATTATAAAATACTTTTATCATTAATAATTTTCTACCAGTTATGCCACTTTTTGTGTCTGTGGAAGGGGATAATCCATTTACGGACGAAGTATCGGACTCCTCCCAGATTTTGTCTAGGAGGCTACCGACTAAAAACTCCTCCCACTTTGCCGGCGTCGACTGCCAGAGTCATTTGCCGGTCACTGCATAATATTAAGCTAATTTTTTGGACTCTGATTTTTTGAAGTTAGCCATGGAACATCACATTACATATATAAAAAGAAACTTAAACCTAAATCACAATATTTACACTGGATATTCACATATCAAACCTAAAATAAATAACAAATAAATTAATTTCCACAATTATTTATCAGTATGTTGTCTTAATAATAATTTAATACAACTTTAATAATAATATTTAATAATTTTATACTATTATTATATTAATTTTTGATGATGAAGGGGAAACAATTTATTTATTATTTTCAAATTATTTTTAATATATCATGTTATAAAGCTATTTTTTCTTTTTCTTTTTTAATTAATATACACACATCTTTATTGAGAATATAAAAATAATACAAAACAATATAACATAACAAATATTTACAATATGTATTCGGGCCATGAACCCGAGGCCATTCAGCCCTACTCAGAAATAATGCTTGAACATTGAACCAGAGCCTTCTAATGTATTATTTGATTTTGTTTGTGAAAGTCAGCCTGTTAGCTTCCTCTATTTAGACAAGTCGTACGACTTTGTCGAAAAATTAATTTAAAATTAAAATTGGTCTTATAACACATGTCCTAAAATATAACTAAATTAAAGTTTCATTATTTTTTTTTCCATAAACTCAAATCTCCATCTTAGCAAACACTTAAGTTACCAGCTCATAATACAATTACTGAGATCTAAGAGAATGAATTATTAAAAATGGTTTAATGGTTGAGGCTTCCACTTCGTAATATATTATTTTAAGTTAATGTAATAAAACACCTATTTAACTTTTTTGTATAGTTGTAATTTTTTTTTTAGTGGCCATAATTTCGTCATTACATATGTCTTTATCAAACCAAAAGTGGTTTAAACTATTTATACAGTGATACGTTATTACAAATTGGAATTAAAGAGAGGGGAGTGTATCAGGACAATCTGGTCGTTAATTCTCTAAGTTTAAAGGATATTCACCTGGCAAAATGCAAAAGTGAAAGTACATCCTTGTCAAAAGAATGATTGATAATAATCATTCTTTTGACGAGGCCGAATAGATTGGATGTGATTCTTGAGCCTTCCTTTGAAATTACGACCGGATTGACCCACATATTGCCCTTTTATTTATTTATTTATTTATTTATTTATTTATTTATTTATTTATTTATTTATTTATTTATTTATTTATTTATTTATTTATTTATTTATTTATTTATTTATTTATTTATTTATTTATTTATTTATTTATTTATTTATTTATTTATTTATTTATTTATTTATTTATTTATTTATTTATTTATTTATTTATTTATTTATTTATTTCAATCAACGGACGAGTCCAGTTACAGATTGATTACAAGATATGAAACATTGCAAAAATAAAAATTAACACTAAACAATAATGGAAAAAACAGTAGACGCAAAAATACAAACAATATGAGCGCAAATTATTCTAAATTATTCTAAATACTCAACAACACAGTCAAAGAACGCCTTTGATGATATGCTATTAAAAATGTCAATATCCGGATGAAGTGATGAAACATTATTAAATAATGAACACATTGAATATACTGGGGACTTGAGCATAATATTTGTATTTGGGATTGATAACTGGAAAAGACGTTTGTTCCTTGTATTGACAGGCACGTTAATATTAATTCGTGCAAGTAAGTCAGAGCAATCCATACGATTGTTGAGTATTTTATACAAGGGATGTAAGTTGAATTCACGCAATAGTTCAATATAATTATAATCAGTCGCAGGATATGAACCAAACTTCTTAAAGTGAAGATATTTGACAAATTTCTTCTGGATGGCCTCGACCATCAAAGAATATTTTGCGTAGTATGGATCCCAAACGCAACAGGCATATTCAAGTTTAGATCTTACAAATGAATAGTATAGAATTTTAATGGCATCGATATTCTTAAAAGGTTTAGTGTTTCGTATTATGAAGCCTAACGAGCGATTGGCGGTCGATACTACTTTCATGACATGACTATTAAAAGATAGTTTCTTGTCAAATAACACTCCCAAGTCTTTGAAAGTCTCAACATGGGATAATATAGAGCCATTAATCATATAATCGAACGTTATTTGAGACTTATTCCTAGTAAAAGACAGTGTCTTACATTTTAAAACGTTTAGAAATATGACATCTTAATTTGCACACTATTACGACGAAGGCGATGGAAGTCATTCTATGCATTCCATCATTTGATTTCATGTGGAGAGGGAGGCCTTGGCGACTATACTTCGCCTTCAGAGTAGTGGGATCTAGAACGATAACAGCTGTGGAGAAGTTAGAGGACGTCTCTGGAGCTATGCAAAGATACACCTCATTTAGTGGCCGCCACTGATTGATGTGTACTTATACAGAGGACACCCTACAATGTTACTGTCCAACCCACTAAATGGATGAGAGAGTCGGTTGTAAGGATCTACACAGATGGATCTAAAAAGGGAGATGAATTGGGCGTTGGTGTTTTCTCCAGATTCTGATGGGCACTCCTCTCTCACTGTATAACATGTTACATACAAATGCCCTAGAGAAGTTTAGGAAGCGTTGGGATGACATTGAGGGCTGCAAGCGCTCTAAGGAAACACCTTATGAGAGGTCAGCGAAACGGTATCTGCAATTGACTAAGAGGAATCTCAGGTACTTAACTGCCATCCTCACTGGTCACTGTATAAGATAGGGATAGTTGAGTTCCCGTCTTGCAGAGGGTGCAGGGTGCAGCACTCGTCATTAAGGGAGTCCTACTGGGTGACAGATGGCATGAAATGATTAATGCGATTAATAGCAACTATGGCCTCCCTTTTCATGTAGAGATCCAGTGGAGGATATGACATCACTTCCATCGTCATTCTTGGGGTTGGTTGAATGCATGGCGCCTGTGATAAAAAGACAGGCAGTCCATTACAACTGTAACAGCCACTTAGTGGTGGAGCTTATTTTAGTTCTAGGCCATTAAACGACTGCGCCATACATCGTCTTGTGCGGGTTTAGACCCCACGTCTAGCCCACGGGATGCAGCCATTGCCAAAAGGTCCTCAGTGCGTGTGGTCATATATTTGTAATTAAATTGTATGCTCAATATATGTAAACATATTTTGAATGTAGAAATGGTGAATCCATAAATAAATGAAATTAAAATTAAATTGCCAAGTGAAATATTGATAATCTCAACAACAGCACAGTAGGTGTTAAAATAAGTGTAAGCTGAGATTAAAGTCGATGACGGACTATTAGATATGGAATCTTTAGTTATATCAAAATAAGTAATTGTACTTGATTAAGTTTATTCAGTAATTCTGAATCTAATATCGGTGTGAAAAGTGCTTTTAAAAATGTCCGTTGCAATTTTTCGATTAAATCCCTGTACAGCTTTTCATGTAGATATTAGATTACCGATCCATATTCCAATATAATTCGAAAAAAATGCAAAAGTAAAGCGCACTAATGAATTGATTTAGTGTTTCGTAGAATATATACCATTGTCTTATAGGCCTTCTTACAAATACTTTGTTATAAAATCACCAAATTCCAGTTTCTAATTAAGTGTTGTACCATGATCATTAAATTATGTAAACAATTTCATTGACACCAATAACATAGATTATTTAAGTCATTTTGTAGAGAAATGCAATCACCCTTGCTTAAAATTTTCCGAAATATTTTGATGTTATTTGCTTAAATGAGGCAAAATCCGAGTGTAAACAATTGATGAACTCTAAGGTATACCGCAATGTGCTAAAAATATCGCTGACTTTCTACCATTAACTTCAACGTAACAAGTGCGACTAATCAAATTTAACTTAAGTACGGTTAACAAGCCTTGGCCACAACCAAAGGTTTCTAATTTCTCTTACAGAATATCATGAGGAACCATGTGAAAGGCTTTGCTCAAATCAGTGTAAATTACATCTGTTTGAAGGCAATTATCCAAAGCCAAAGCCTGATACAAAATCCACAATATTACAAAGACTAGATACAGTTAAAGTCAATGTGTTTAGGCGTACGGTAATTTTTAGCAGTTTTTGATGATTCGCCTTTCTTTAAAGACAAGAACTATTGTTGATACTTTTCAGCAGTTTGGAAATACATGAGTTTTAAAAAATAAATTGTAAATATGTAAAAGCGGAGTTGGATAGCATTCACCTTGAATAAAAAAATGGTTTATTTGCATTTATTTTGTCAGATGTATTTTTCCTGTATTACAGGTTTCATCGATTTTAATTAAGCTTTTTATAATATATTTTATAATAATTAATAATTTGTGATTTTATGTCCAAAATGTGTTTATCTGTTGCTCAATAAATATATCATTGTTTTTATATTATTATGTAATTAAAGACAATATGATTAAAATTAATTAATTTTTCTGATGTGATTGATTAAGTAATCTAATAAATATATCATTGTAATTGATTTTACTAAACTAATTCAAGAAGCTCTAACACAATTAGTATCAGGTATCGTTATAACAACCGCGCACAGCCCATTTAATATCAGACATGATGAAATCGTAGCAAATAATGATAATGCAATGTAAGCACGAAAAAAACTGGTTCGAAGACTGCCAGTAAATATTTGCGGAGGAATTGTAATTCCGCTGCGGAGTGGAGTTTTTAAATTGCGTGTTTGTAGAATATTATCATACTTTACGTCGTAATTGAAGATGGCGATCAACTTATTAGGAAACGCTGTCTTCGGAAGCACGTCCCGCCGTCCATACCTCCGAAGGTTCTGTTTGCCCAATCCCGAAGAAAATTCACCTCGTAAAAATCCGCACTTGACCTCCAAAAAATTTAGTATGCATACACATATACGGAATTTCCATGCTGTAATAATGTAGGGGGATTTATGGGGGCGATTAAATGTATAAATATTCGCATATCTCGTGAGAAGGCTTGTTTCATTTTATGTCGTATCTATAAAAAAGTATGGAATAAAAAGAAACGCGCTCAGACACGGAAGATATATTTTCTTGTGGATAAATACGGCATGTATCGATTTAAACATTGGATAATAAAAATATTTCCAAAGTTGAAAACTGTAATCCAATAAACGTCTTCATGTTGTATCCTTGAAGTATTTCACGCCTATTTCCGTTTTATTTGTCTCGAATGGAAGCGAAGAGAGGGGGTTGCGTTATTTGATATTAGTGTGTAGGCCGGAGGGGAAATTTAATATCCCGACTTAACGCCGCCATTCAATAAATTAGTATAATTAAGGAAAACAGCGTATTTCGGGCTGCTTTTCACGGCCCGTGACAGTTATACTATATATAGTGTGGAGCGTACGTACGAATCGCGCCCGTCAAAGTAAGCAAATCCTAGGCCTTATACAAGTGTAATCCTGGGACCTTGCATGTTGCAACGGGGATTTAAGATCCTGTTTTCCTTCCGGTGTCTGTGATTATGTGGGATTAATTGTTTCCAAACCGACCCCCTTGGCTACATACGTACACCTCGCCCTTTTCACCTTTATGTTTTATGTGAAATAATCTACTTGGACGCATCGCTTTGTTAACTTGATGAATAATCTTTATCCAGTTTATACAAGTTGATGAAACCGTACGAGATTTACGTTTTATTTATTTTCTTTTTTCTAGCATAGCATAGATTTTTTTATGCCCTTAACTCGATTGATTGATTTTATATTTTACATGTATAACAATTACAATGCGATAAGTACATTGTTATATTTTAGTATTAAAATTGTATGATAATAATGGATAGTATAGTATTATAGTTCAACTATCAAAAATTCTCTCATGGAGTAATAAGGATAATTAGTAAGGAATTCTTTTGTGTCGAAGTCTCTTTGGTTATCAAAATAAAACAGTGACATGCGGTATAAGTAGAGTGAGTATATCGTCATAAGCGCTTTGAATATTGGTCTACGCGAATCAAGGATTCATGATACATTTTGAATGATGTGGATTAATATTTCTTTGTAAAGTAAGATGTCTATTAGTATACAGGGTGTAGAATTGATTTACGCACCATAGGGATTTCCATATTAAATTCTTAATGTTTAAATATTGGCTCTTAATATGCTCTTGCATACTAATTACCTATTGAACAAATGCCAAAGTAAGCTCAAGAGGCAAGAAATAAAGATTTTATTTTCAGATTTTTTTTTCAAGAAAGACTTCAAGATGTGATACCAACACCAATATATTAAACAGACTATTAGTTTCATCGGCCCGCTTAATAGCTAGTCTGAGAAGGCCGTGCAATTATAAGTATTCGAAATTATGTGATGAAGCGAAGCATTTATAACGTTTGGAACCATATCTGAAAAACGATCCTGATTATGATAGTGATAATTCTGGATAATACTACGACTTTAATTCATTCAGTATTAATAATACTTTACTGATATGAATCTTCTTCTCACCTATCTTTAATATGTTTATCATGTTATGATTTCAAAAGTAGAACTTTGTTGAATTTCACATAACTGGTGAAAGCCATTTCTGATTTTTTTAACCTCATTGGCCCAGTGTGTTCCACGTATAATGATTTGATAAAGGTAATTTAACAGAACAGATGTTATAAATATTAATTAAAAATAATGATATTTATGATTTTAAAAAATATGTTTACTTTAAACAAGGGAAATTTCTGGCAATGATGAGTAAAATTCAATCAATCCAATCCCTTTTTCCAACTGGAAAAATTACTTACACTGTAATTTTTTAGCAAACACCTATTGAAGCAACTAATTCCCGAGCATTTACCCCGCCGGACATTCGATTACACAATTGGTATTTGTTTGTTGCATACCAGTACTACTGCAGCGCATTGCAACGGTTTGAGTCGACAATATTTAATGAAAGGAAACAACAAGTAATAATTACCAGGCTATCTGTACACACGTGTTCGGGATTCATGCCTCATCAGTACAGCTCTGCCCTGTAAGCATTTAGCCCAATGCGCACTTTATTCACCGCGATCACGTTCATCCGTGATCCCGGTGAAGATGCTAAGTAAAAATGAATTAAAAAGTATTTAATAACTAAGAGCTTAAAAGGCAGAGCTGCTGAGGTAATATTAATAAATTATGTAATTATAAATTTTATTACGCATATTTTACTTTTAAATTTACAATAGTAAAGGAGTTTAAAAACAATATGCACAATTTTAATACACTATTAAAAGATTTCTTTTATTACAAAAGTAGTAACAACCAGCATAAAGTCGTCATTTTTATTATTGCAATAATAAACCAGCTCATTTTTTTTTCTTTTAGACACTTTTCGTCTATGCACAAGATATACATTTTTACAACCAAGTCGTATATCCAGAAACGACTAGTATTTCCATGCAAGTAGTTATGTACCGTAGCAAATAAACAAACGCGAGACAAAGAAAGAAGAAGGAAGAAAAAAATCATAATAATTTCAATTCCCATCGTAATTTATAGTATACGAATAAATTTGGCAGGCCGTTAAATTTATAAGCGCGTAGAAATCAACGGCGTTTTATTGTGCGCTGTAAAAGTTTTAAACGCCGTAAAGGGGTTTTAGATAAAATTGAGTTACTTACGTCGTGAAACCAGGTAATTTTATGCTGCTTCGGGTTGGATCTGATGTTGCATTCGAAATAGACGTCGTCACCCTCTTTGATGTCTTCTGGGTTGAGCGTGCTGCCCAGGTGGAGCTCCACTTGCGGGGGATCTGCGAAAAGGATTTTAATTAAAAGCACTGTACGAGCGGAACGGGTGGGAAGATAAAGGCCGCGCACTAATTTCTAATTGAAATTTTACTTTTAGCCCGCGGGGGTGAGGGAAAGGGAACGGGGGAGAAAACGCGACGCGGTTTAATTGCAAAAGAAACTATATTCTTAGCTGAAAATGTTAATTAAGACATTTGGTTTATACGCCCGTACTTTTATGAGGAATTACATGAAGTTGATGTTTTTTTTTTTAATGTTATTTTATTTATTTTTTAACACAGTCATAAAATAGGGAAGCATTATTTTTTGAGAATGTCTTAAAACATTAAACAATTATTTCATAAAATGTATGTTTCGTATTCAAACAGTGAATAGCTTTTCACGTGTGCTGTAATTTTACATTAAAATATATTTAATTACAAGAGAATTTCGTGATGCACCTTTTCTGGTGTGTGTGTTTTTTTTGTTTATTTGTGATACGCGAAACCTATACATTTTAGTTTTCTTAAAATATCCCATTGTTTTTGTTTACAGCTTTGATGGCTCTAGCCATATCCTATTAATTGGATTAATTTTCTTTTATAATTGCATGGCCCACATTCAATTTTAAGAGGCATCTCGAGATTAATAATAATTGGTTGAAAAATACGTTAAAACCAGTGACGTAAAAATTGAATACCAGTATTCCATATTACCGATTGTAATAAGGAATACTTGTATGTTGATGATTATTATAACCTTTCTTCACATTTTATTTGATTTACCAATGTACATATTAATCCATTAATTATGGTCAATTTTTGTCCGAAATGTACATTTGGTTTATCAAATAAAATGTGAAAAAAGGTTATTAGTGCTTTATTTATCAATTTAATATATTTTTATAATCAATATACTATTATTCCGTATTACCATAGATAATATGGAATACTGGCATTCAATTTTTGCATCACTGGTTTTAAGGTATTTGTTCAATCAATTTTTAATAAATTTAAGATGCCTTGTAAATTTAAACGTGTGCCATGCATTTATAAAATTCAATCAGTCAATTTATTATATATATTATGGTCTCAGGAATATTTGAGAATAAAAGTAACATACCTATAATAACCAATAACTAAACAAATTATCGCCTACATCTCGAAAATTAAAAAAAAACTGCTACTGAAGGTAGCATATTATATTTAATCATATTAACAAAAACTGGACTTTTAAAATAAGTAAAAGAAATAGTAATTAAGAAGAAACAACATGTACAAAACCTTCTCCTTTAACGGAGATGTAAATTATGATGATGAGATTGTGAATATTTCAGTTGATGCCATTATATTACTTAAACGTAATTACTTTAGTGCGGTGACAGTTAAACCGCACACGAACTCGTACACAAAAGCGCCCGTCCATGTGTTAGTTTCCTGTTTCCATTCCGAATTAATATTTGGCTGTGCCGGTGCTTTTACATAAATTTTAACGTTCATTATTCACTAATGTATTGCACGCTGACGCAGCTATTGATTAAATATAAATGGAGTTATTAAAAATTAAATCCGTTTAAGCCGGAAATAAATATTGTTTTGGTTGGATTTTCACAGTGCGATTTTCACCACAATTGTGTCTATCTGTTTTGTAATAGAAAGGAGGATTTATTCAACTGGTCACACTTATTTAAATTTGAAGATAATTAATAAATTATTTCCTCTTTAGCTACTGCGACTTTTTTTACTTAAAGTTACGTAAATACTTTAAAACAAATTGCTATAAACATTTACTTTCGTTAGTAATGTTGAAATAAAATTCCATTATACAGGATTATTATAAATGATGTACCCATTTTCAAAAATTTGTAATTATTAAAGTATAAATCCTAACCACCTTTGTAGCCATTAAAAGAGGAAATTTCGAAGTGTTTTTAACTTAACAATATACTAGCAATTTAATTGTATTAAATGTTCAATAAAATAATATTACTAATTTTTTAAGTTTCTAAATAACACGTTTGCAGAACTAAAGTAATGGAATTTTAAGCACAATGGAAAGTTATTTTTCTTTATCAGCAGTAGTCACCGCCTAAGCAAGTAAGCGATGCCTCGCACTGTTTTTGGAAAATGGACAAACAAAAATTGCACTCGATTCTTCCCCACTAATTGCAATTTATAATTTCGTAGATTAGTTTAAGTTTTAAGTTATGAAGAAAACCAGATTTATTCCGGGATTGACGAAGGACAGGCGCACGATTTAATTAATTAAGAAGTTTTTTTGTAAATCAATGGTTTGATAAATATATGTAGTCAAAGTTTAATTTTAATTTAAAAGTACAATTTTGTATTTCGAATTGCTCATTTACCCGCAAGGTGTTAAAACTCTTTCACGCAAAACAGTGATAACAAAACATACACTAAAACAACTACTTCTTGGGCCGTACATTGCATGGTAATAACATATTGTATTATGCAATATTTTTGTATTCAAGAATATTTAATACAAAGAACAAAAAAACTTTACGTAATATAAATCCAACTACAGACACGTGTACCGGATTTATCCCTCGTCAGGACAGCTCTGCCTTTTATAATTTTAAGGTACATAAGTAACTTACGTATTTGTTTATTACCTTTTTATTCACTAGTTTCTTCCGCATCCCAATCAATTCTCACCCCAAACTAAATTTGTTTTTGTAAAATACATATATAAATATCTTTATACAGACTACACAGATAATACAAAAGAAATTAACGTAAATAATTCCAATATCTATCCATCAGATGTCTATCTGCCCTGTCATGAATTTCTGATGAAGTTAATGAAAAAAATTATGTTAGCTAGCTGAAAAGTTCTGATAATTCGTTCAAATGATTTAAAATATTGTTTTAAAAATTACATTTTCCGTGCTATTAGTATTACAAGATTGAATAAACAAAGATTTTTTCCGAATTGTATTAGCTGTAATTTTTTATAATTTAATTTATCTATTTATGCAAAATTAACAAAATAAATGTTCAGGGCAGAAAGGCCTCCGGTCGATAGCCCATGACAGAGTACTAACCGACCAATATGTATTGTAAATATAAATATTTGTAAAAAATTGTAATTCTGTTGTCTGAATAAAGATGTTTGTATATAAATGTTAAGTATTTTATAGCTATAATTTTGTACATTACTTCTATTTAAGTAAAATTCATACTTTCAAAATTATTAAAAAAATAATAATAATAAAAAAAGGTTTTCGACGATAAGATACTGACAGAAGTCATGTCAAATTCTGATCGCAAAACATGAATTCTCATTCTGTGTACCAAAATAAACCCATGTATCAAATTGTATAAATCAGGAGATTACTCATAAATCCAGTGATATAAAATGCCCTGGGGAGAGGACTTGCGATCATAAGCCCTGTAATCGTAATTTTCTCTTGCGAAAGCGTCTATCTAAAATTTGAACACAACGTTATTTTAAATTGTATTTTATGACACATTTACCTAGAAAATTACACACTGAATTTTAAAATTTGAATGATAGTCTACAAATCAGTAAAAATTGCTAATAATAATAAACGCGCAGAAAGACCCTAAATAGATGTTTTAAACAATGCAAGTCTTAAGAAACAGATATAAAACAATTATATAAATTCTTTAAGTAAATGTCCTTACACCTAACGGTAGAAAGGAAAAAGATTAAATAAAAATTAAGTAAATGGCGAAAGCGCCGGCCCATTGCTAGTATTATGCCAGTCCAGATAAACATAATTGCCATACCGACAAATGATGACATTTCTCGGACATTTATTTGTTTTTCAGAGTGTTTTTTATTAGTCTGGTTTGACCTAGTGTTCAATATAATACAAATTCTCAAAAAAAAAAACTATTGAATAAATATATTTTGTTTTTTAACAAAAAAAAAAATGAATACATGACTTTTTCTATGCGAAGAATTGAAGGAGTAGATTATCAGCCAAATTGATAAAGCAATTCTAAAATAGTAAAATGTGTGACAAATTAAATACACAGTCTTTTACTCAACTTTAAACGATTAACTTTCGATTATTTTAAATAGAAAATATTTTTAAATCGAAACAAGATTCGTATAGGAAATACTAGTATAGATCAATGCAGCATTTAGTTCTGCATCAGAATGTGTCAAAATATTTAGGGTGTTCTATTTCAAATATCCAAGATGTAATTGTTTACAGTTTACTAAATGTGGGACACAATTTTGAACCCTCTATTTTTAATTTTTCCAAAACTAAATCCCCGTTGATACCTTAGGGTATTGGCTGCTTATAACCAACATGACATCCCATCAATTTTATTTTGTTCGGTGCTATGTATTTTTAAAATTAGAAAAGAACAACAAATTTTATCCAAATGAGAAATATCTCGAATACAGTTATGTTATTTAATAATTTTGTTCATAAAGTCTTATATAGAATCCAAATTCCTAATAAAAAATATTGCATTCCATGTAAAATAAAAGAGTTGCTGCCGACTTCCGGTATAACCGGAATATAATAATTTTAAAATACACATACATAAACATCTTAATTTCCGAGATTGGAAAATACAATTACAATACAATATGTAACAATACACTGACGTTCACAATAAATTTCCAACTCTGAAACTGGCCATCGACCAGTGGTCTTTCAGCCTTTTTTAAAATATTTTCATTGAAACACAGAATTACTTTGATGTTGAAAATTTAATTTCAACGCATTCGCGTACATGGTGTTCCACATGTATTTTTCATTTGTTTATGTTACTAATATCTAAAATACAAGGTGGTCTCAAAATGAGTGATTATCTTCAGGTAGCGTGATTCGTAGATAAATTTATAAATTTAAATAAATAATCTTAATTAAAAATGGATTATTTTTCATAAAGTTTCACGAGGCCGTTGAAATATTGAATGCCCGATTGAAAATTCGTATTATTATCTAAACAGTTTAGATAACATAAATAGAATAATTAATTATACAGTGTGAGTTTTTTTCGATGTTCTCTATGGGGATCTCGGAAACTATAAGAGATAGAAAAACGGTTAAATGGGGAAAGAAGTGTAGTTTTATAAGACGAATAAAATGACACTTTCAAAATATTTGAAAAAGTCAAGGGTAACTAGATATTTTGAAAAAAGTAAAATGTGTCAATTTTTTGATATCAATATATCTCTATTATTATCATAGATAGAAAAAAACTGTAAAGGACAAAGTTGTACAAAATTTTACACAGATTAATAACAAAAAAATAAAAAAAAATTTTTCGCCCATATTTTGGGAGATATGACACAAACTTACCTTTTTTAAAATGGAAACAATGGTTGGCTATGACTTTATTAAAAGGGATATTTTTTTCCCTTTAATCCGATATAACATATGCCATAGTTATTTTTAAAATAAAATAAATTACAGTCGTTTTTAATTTTACCATACACCAAAAAATAGTTAGCCATGAAAAACAATTGCGGTTGTTTATAGCAACGCAGCAAATCAATATTTAATTTATTATCTTTCTTTAGATTTGTCAAAAGTCAAGCAAATAATTCCGAAATTATCAAAATAATACTAGAAGAAAATTTTAAATATTACATAAGATGCTCAAAAAGTCCACCATTATTATAATGGCATAAAGTACATCTTTTTAAAATCGAATTTATGGCTTTTTTGACTTTTCTTCTGTCAATAGAATAAAATGTTTCAAGTACAGCTGGTCTAAGATCCTCCACGGATTGATATGATTGTTGATACACTTTGTTCTTCACATAACACCACAGAAAAAAGTCTAAAACTCTTATTGGTATCACCGTCATGTAAATTTTGTGAAATTGATACCTTATATGGGTGATATTTATGTTTTTTTCAAAACTCGTACTACAGTCCGTTGAGATATGCTTGCTTCTGTTGCAATTTGTCTGGTCGATGTGGATGGATCTATCATCGCCAATGCTAATACGTTTATTTCCGAAACATCATTAATTTCGTTTTTTTTTTCAAGTTTCGGCTTTGTAAAGGATCCGTACTAACCCAAATTGTGGAAAATTCTTCTGAATGTTGGTAAAGATGGCTGCCGACGACCGATATATTGATTATAATATTGCTCTGCAGCATCCGCAGCGTTTTTATTACACTGAATGTAACAAACACGCATATCACGCTTTTCTTCGTTGGAAAAATTCATTATCACTTTAAAAAACTTACAACACCAAAAAAATACAAAACAAACTTATCGAAACAAACCAAATATGGAAATGAATTAATGTGTGTTTAGAATAAACAACTGCAATTGTTTTACTTTTGTCTTTTTCATGGCTAACTATTTTTTGGTGTATGGTAAAATTAAAAACGACTGTAACTTATTTTATTTTAAAAATAACTATGGCATATGTTATGTCGGATTAAAGGGAAAAAAATATCCCTTTTAATAAAGTCATAGCCAACTATTGTTTCCATTTAAAAAAAGGTAAGTTTGAGTCATATCTCCCAAAATATGGGCGAAAAATTTTTTTTTGATTTTTTGTTATTAATCTGTGTAAAATTTTGTACAACTTTGTCCTTTACAGTTTTTTTCTATCTATGATAATAATAGAGATATATTGATTTCAAAAAATTGACATATTTTACTTTTTTCAAAATATCTAGTTACCCTTGACTTTTTCAAATATTTTGAAAGTGTCATTTTATTCGTCTTATAAAACTACACTTCTTTCCCCATTTAACCGTTTTTCTATCTCTTATAGTTTCCGAGATCCCCATAGAGAACATCGAAAAAAACTCACCCTGTATATTTAAAAAATGTCAATTATGTTGGTGATCAATAAAGTGGAATTTTCAACAACATTATATGCGTAGTTTCAATAGAAATAGGTCTGACAACTACACATTTTTATGTGTAACCTTTCGATGAACAATTTAAATATGACACTTATTACATTTTTAGATGTATAATTATATTCTAAAATTTGTTTGATTCGCCATTCGCAAATTTACATTTATCGGCTCGTGTGATGATATAAGCAACAAGACACACTTTGTGTTAAAAAATCAACTTTTATATTTACAGTTCACTGCATAAAAAATAGTTAGCAAACCATGTATATTTTCTACTATGGTATGTGTAAACTTTTTAATTAATGGTTATTGCGTGAAATATATTATTATAAATTGTGAGACACATAAAATTAATATCAATGGAAAATACTATATATTTGATTTATGTTTGATGCTGCTGTATTGATATACATATTGCAAAAAATTTTGATCCGAGAAAAATTTAATGCAAAAACTACAAAAAGAAAGTTACTTAATATAAGGCTATCTGCAGACACGTATTTTCGGGATCTATCCCTCGTTATGTAAGGCAGAGCTGTACTGACGAGGAATATATTTCAAATAGTAACGTTATTTTCGTAGATTTTGCATTAAATTTTTCTCGGATTAAACATTTGTTGCAATATGCAATATTTTATTGATATGCAGCAACAGGTGTGTATTATAATTCAATATCCGGGAAGTAGTTGTTTCAATGTGCATTTGTTTAATGTACTTACGTAACGTAAGTCAAAAGTCACAGAGCTAAATGTGGAATTAATTTATTAATTATTTTCAAAACATTTTTATTTAATTTAACATAAATGATATATAAAATGTGATAACATATTCGAAGTCAGCATAAAATTTTGTTTTCAGAAAGCTTTTTTTATATATTTTTCTATTTTTAATAGAAAAATGACTCATTGTCAACTTCCGGATATTACCGGGAAACGGTTAATCGCAGATTATTATTTCTTAGATATTGTTTATATCATTTAAAATCGGCCTAGGGTCTCAAAACGCTTTTTCGATATGTCTTAAAATAAAAATAAAAGATTTAAATATGTGACATCACCAAAATGCATCATGCTGTACTTAGGGCTATGGTATATGAAAAAAAAAAAAACGCTTAGTATAAACAAAGGAATATATAAACACGTTAAATTATTCAATTAAGAACATTTCTATATTACTTTTGTTTTATAAATATTCGTTCATTTAAAATTATCTAAAAAAATCGATAAAAGATATTAAAATAAACATTTATTATATCCATAATTAACGAAATTTTCCAATAAAGACACATGATCCGCCATTTACAGTAAATCACTCAAAATTATCCCGAATAATTATTGAGTGATTTTGCGCGATATACGGTTCAGCATTAAAAATTTGCCGTTTGATGTGAAATAGGCTGAATATTGGATTTGATGCAGTAACGCGAATTTTGTGTCCCGGCGCAACGATTTGAAATTGCGCAAATTCCTAATTAAATGATGCCGAAATCATTTTACACGCATTTAAAACAATTCTACTGATAACAGCTGTTAATTGGAAAGCCGTTGAAAGCTCCCATCAGTGAGTGGCAATTAAACCGAAATAATTTATTTATAAATCCATTTCAAAGTAACGTACGCGAAATTTGTGTAAATATCTAGATTTATTCATTTAATTCAACTGAATCAGCTTATCAGTATATAAACTTCGTTAATTTAGTTATATCCCATTGTTCGTTTAACCAATATTAAAAGCACAATCAAGTTTCATTTTTCATATATTTTTACATATGTATCCTGATTTCTCATCTATCATGGTCCTCATATCGTCGAGTGCTCCTAAATATAAACTCTAAATATTTAAGTTCATTCACACCTTATATTTACAAACAATTCGCTCCCAATGGATCTACTATTATTTTCTCACAACATAATATATTTCCTTTAAGAAGCATAAGATGCATGTTTCACTTTTCTGTTATATTACCATTTTTATTAGATTGAAATTACTAGAGTGGTGCTACGGTACAAATTACTAAATTTTGAATATTGGAAGCTTCAGTGATTTATTTGTTTGAAAACTGCAAATCAAATAATGAAAATAATATTTAAATAAAAATTATTTGAAAATAGCTTATAAATTATTTCCATATTTAGCTATGCGACATTTTGACTTACGTTATAGCAAAGCTGTATTGACGAGGCATGGATCCCGAAACACGTGTCTGCAGATCGCCTTATATTAAGGAACGTTCTTTTTTGCATTAATTTTTTCTCGGATCAAAATTTTTTTTATTATAATTAATGGTTTTAATATTTAAAAATTGGTAGTTCATATTATATGAAATAAATATGAATAAATCATTAAAATTCAACCAATAAACAATTAAACACAGATTAGATTGAATAACTTTAAATTATCTACAAGTTTCGGGCAATTATTCCATTTTCAAGAGAATTTAAAATTTGGTTTATTAAAATTTCGATGGATTTTTACATTTTAAATATTATATAAATATAGGCAAAATAATTTCGATAATAACTCCATAATGATCCTGAGGATGGTTTCTTAGTGCATTTTTTTTCCACCTTGTGAGCAAATGCTGGGACCGATTTTTTTTTTTGCCTGCGCCACAATTGAATTAAAATTTAAAAAATCTCTATACCTATTTATATACTATTTAAAATTACAATATCCATGGAAACTTTAATAAACTGAAATTTAAGTTCTCTTGAAAATATGCTTATAACCCGAATCTAGTCGAGAATTATTCAATCTAATCTGTGTTTAATAGTTTTGTTGGCTGATTTCTAATAATTTATTCATTTTTATTTTATAAAATATTTTATTGATATGCAACAGCAGGTGTACATTATATAATTCAATGTCCGGCGGGGTATTTGCCTGGAAATAAGTTGTTTTAATCTACATTACTTACGTAAGGTAAGTCAAAATAGCATAGAGCTAAATATGGAAATAATTTATTAATTATTTTCAAATCATTTTTATTTAAGTATTTAAATAACTGTGACCAAACGAATAAAAATGGCTCCACTAAAAAAATACCTTTGTTTGCATAAATAATAACAAGAACAAAGAAAAACCCGAAAAAAAATATATAACGTAATTAATTATAACACATATTTACTTAACATTATATCTTTTCTTCTTTTCCCACACTAGCTTCATTAATATTACTACGCCAGTCCTATTCTCTCTCATACAATACACAAAACACCTGCTTCCTCCAATCCATTCTCTATATACTCCCCACATATTCTTCACTCATGTGGCTCCACGTATCTTCCATCCACACTTCTCCCTCTGTCCACCGAACTACGTGTAGCCCTTGCAAGCAGTACCCTTTCCTTCCTTGTGCAACTACTATTTTGCAAATTCTCCGGTAAGTGCAATTCACCATCTTTCATACAGGAGGTTATACTAAGTCCTCCTTTTGCACTCCTGCATCTCCACCTTCCTCAACTTCACTCTCATTCACTCTCCCACCTTCACCCTGCGTTCCAACCATTCATTTGTCAATACCTCTGACATCCCTGCCCTCTCATACATTTCCCTTCTCATCAAATCCCATTTTTATTTCGCTCTCATACCTGTTTCCCATTCCTCCTTCATTATCCTTTCGCTCTCTAATGTATTCAACCTTATTTGGTAATTCACCACCCTTTTCATTGCCTACACATGCATTCTCCATCTATTCGTTTCCTGTAGCAGGATATATCTGGCTGTCGATTTTTCCATTGATAACTGTATTATCATTGAAGATGCAGTTGACAGAGAAAAGTTTGAATTGAACTGCAACAGACCACGGACTAATAGCCCGGAAATCAATAATTCCAATCAAACTGATCGTGAAATATACCGCGTTTGATATTAAATTGCAATGTTATGTTTCCCCCAAACCATCCTCCCCATTTGATTTTTGTTATCCTTGCTTTCCCTGAACCCATCTAGCATGGTTCTAATATCCCCCAGTGCTCTTAAATATAAACTCTAAATATTTAAGTCGAATCACATCCTCCCTCCATTCCAATTTACTCATAAATCCCTCCCAATGGATCTACTATTATTTTGAAATTGTAAAACTAAAAAAATGTAACATTTTTATAGCAATAAAAAATCGTAGTTTTATTTTATCTTCTAAATATTGAATTGAGTTTCTCCATATTAATGTTCCTACTTTTAACTGAAAACACATACTTATAGGTAATAACAAAAAATATGTTCATTAAAATAAATGATTTATTTTTACCGCTATTAATTAATTTAGTTACGAATATAGTTTCAATATTTCTGTTAGTGTCAAGTAATGATAAATATTTTAAATTTTCAGACGCGTATTTGCAGAAAATTAAATGTATATTTTTTTACTTCAGTTTTTCGTACATGACTCGTCTATTTATAATATTTTTTTATTCAATCTACAACATTTTAATTGGTAATTTTAATTATATTTTGTTTACCGGCTGCTGCAAATTATTAAACAAACTGCAACACATGCGAAATTGATTACAAACATGGGCGCCTGAGTGAGTTACACATGTTTATTTGCGAAAATAGAAAACGAGTGTCGAGATGGTGGCGGTGTCAATATATTGGCAAACATCTGCCTGGCAGCCCTGTTGGTGTTGCGGGAGATTCCTCTAAGGGTTTTGTACATATTGACAATTACTTAGCCGAAGGAATAGCGCGGGATGCGATGTAATATGCATTGGGAAATATGCTTTTGTCGCCGGGAAAATTCCCTCAGACGCATCATCGCCCTTTCCTTCGCGCCAGAATCATTACGTGCTCGTTATCGAGTCCCGGAATATTTTCCGCGAATGTAAATACACAAATTGATGCAATGATTTTGGCATGTTTATATACATGTCAGTATGTGTTGTATATAAAGAGATTTTCTTATATAACACCCAAAGCGATGGAACGTTAACAATATTGAAAAAGATTACTACTTAGAATTAAAATTTTCCAAAAAAACATTTTTATTATATTGATATTTTTACATTACTCACTCAGGACTATAAGTTGTGAATGTAACACCAGTTGTAGTATTAGTAAAAAAATAGAAGGGAATGTAATTAAACAATGTCAATGTATTTATTCATTTCATATAATGAAACATTTTTTTAACATTTTTTTATAACTAGGAATTTATTATCAGTGACTATAGTTTTGACCTTACAAGTAATAAAATAAATAATAATAATAAATTTATAGTTAACCAAGAAAGATAAAAAAACGTTTCGTCATATAAACTTAAAACAATATATAACGAAGTGAAAGCCTGAACTATTCAACAGTTATTACCGGTTCATTTTAAAAAATATATTTTTTATGACTTAAAAGTCTTATAATTGAAAAAATAATTTATTTATTTTTAAAAATTCTTCGACTCACACTCTTGTTTGTCGAATCTCCAATTTTTTTTTATTATTTATTTTCCCTATAACATTCGTTATTGTTATAGGGAAAATAAATATTTTTTTTAATCAATAGATTTATTAAATCAGTGTGCAATTACGTTGAATAACTTAAAAAAAATATAGTTTTTTTACTTATACAATTATCTATTAATTTTCTTGTCATATTTTATTTCAAATTGATATTTTGTTTAATAATACTAATGATTTTAATTATGTTTTTCAGATATATTTCGCTATTCAAATGAGTTTGTTATATCTCAAATATATTCCCTGTTGCCGAATGTTCATCAAATGATATCACGATATATGAAATAAATTTCACAAATTATAAAATATTTTTCTTAAATATTCTTGTATTACTCAAAATTATTTCTTCGTGTATAAAGTCCTTTAAATAATTTAATAAAACTATTAAATAGATAAATCGCGGAATATTTTTCATATATAAGAAAATGTCACTGTACGATGGGACATATAATTAAGAAAAGGAGAAATATATTTGATTTAAAGTAGAATACATTTGATGAAATAATTAGAAAACAATAAATAACTCATTCCCTCTTTAGCTATTGTGATATTTTTATTTGTATTACATAAGTACTTAAAACAAATGTTCAATAATGGACACTGATTGTCGTAAAACAATAAAATATTTTGTAATAAAACAACCTTCTATAATTATTTCATTTGAAATAGTTACTAAGAAAATATATTATAAAATATTTGTGAAAATGATATACGAGTCCTAATTTAAAATGTGTACCAAATTCACATTGCACGAGATTCAAGGCCTCTCTATACGTGGAATCGCAAAAAAAAAAACTCAGTAACATAAAGGAGGGGAGAAGCTGACAGGGGAATAGGGGAGGAAAGAAAAATAGAAACGCAAGTAGGCGAAATGATGGGGCGAAGCATTCGGAAGCAATATTTCACACAATTTACTTATGCCGGCGCATAAAAATGAACAGTAATCCATCAAGGGCTGGAAATGAAATCGCTACAAATCTCGGATGTATGTGACCTACATACATTAAAGTATTACTCCCGGAACGAAACGCATTATTGATAATCCACGGATTAGGTTACGTGACGTTCTTATTGTGTTGCCACTATTATTATTGAAATGGATAAAAATCTGCCTCCGCCCTCAGCTTTATCGCAAGCAGTTTTTGCTCACTTTGCTCAAATAAATTCTTCTGAATAAAATTGTGCAATACTAATATATTTAAATATTTACGTGCAATAAATTTTAAATAAAAAATTACCTATATTTCAGACCAATTATAAACTAGCGGAAGGTAAAAACGAATGAAAGAAATTAATACAGACTGATAAATGAAATTAAAATAATTTTAAAATATCTAATTAATTATTTCCTCTTTTGCATCTCTGACATTTTTTGACTTACGTTACTCAAGTACTATAAACAAATGTACATTAAAACGACTACTTCTCAGAAAAAAACACCCCGCGATGCACTAAGCCACGGTAGTCGAAAAAAAAAAGTAAGCAAAACTTTGACATTTGATCGGAATTGATGTGCTATTTCGGTTTTAGCTCTTCTGGGTGTTTGGGCTTTGGTTTCGACGTCATTATCATTTACCCATAATTCGTCACCAGTTATGACCCTCTTGAGCAAATCAGGATCATCACTGACGTAATTCAAGAGCTCCTGAGCGATGCTTATGCGGCGGTTCTTTTAATGAGAAGAACCGCCGCATGAGAATCGCTCAGGAGCTCTTGAATTACGAACAAACACAACTAAATGATTTGCCAAAACCCTCAGCGACTTCGTAATTCGACGATTTTCAAAAACAGTTTTCTTCACAGCTTCACCGATATCTTCTGTTATTGACGCGCTGGGGCGTCCAGAGCTAGTTCGTTGTTGGCATCTTCTCGACAATCCTGGAAGAGTTTTTACCACTTATAAGCATTTTTTTACTTAGTGGAAAATTACTGTACGCCACGGTCAACATTTTAAGTATTTAAGACCACTCGATTCCATTTTTCATACAAAATTTAATGCAAATTCTTTGCTCTATTTTTTATAATAATGGAAAATCGTCGAGCACGCAAAACACGTCCGACAATTTTATCTCTCAAAAGCAAACGAAGTATACTATGTACATGAAACATGTGTTCAGGACATATGTACCAACACAAGAATAACAAAATTCGATAATCGAATATACGTTACCCCCGAAATTTGAAAAGTAACCTTATTTTTTAACGCACCTCTTATATCCTATTGAAAAATTATGTCAAATGCATATTCAATTATATTTTCATTCATTTATTTGAAGAAAAATAAAAACGCAAGCATATTAAGGGACGCTGGAGTTTATCTAGGATAAATTTTCATTTAACTTTGTTATTAAAATTATACTGTACCTGTTAGAATAAAAAATGTTAATTCTCTCAACCTTTTACCGATAAATAAGAATTGCTTTATTTCTTAGAAAAATATTGTGTTTATATAATTTGAAGACACATTTTTTTTATATATATAATGCATTTTTCAAGAGATATAAACATTTGTAACATTTCTAGATATTGACATTTGTTTGTATTTCCTGATAGTATTCGTTTTATTAATTTATGGTGTTCAATGTTGATAACCCCTATGAAAAAGTTTGTGTCTTACCGTCCCGCTAACACAATAATCATTTCAAAATAAATCTTATGTGATTAAGTTAACTTTTAAATTAAAGTTGATATATGTTGATTATGTATACTTAGGGCTTATTAGATAAAATTTGAATATTTTTATGCGGCGGATAAAATTTCCTGTGATTTTTGCAATCATTAAGAGAAAGATATTTAAATGAGTTTCATTAGCGAAGGGAAATTTTGGCAACAGCGGCAGCGAACGCAAACGAGGGGCAAAGTTTACAAGTCAAAATAAAAGCAGTGGAGGTCGGGGATGGAGAAGGGGGCCTTGTTGTAAGCGGCAAGCGGCGAGTTAAGACACCTAGTAGCGCCGAGGGCAAGTTTCCCAAAATTAAGAAACTAATTTCTCGCGAACAAAACAAGACAACACACAAAGGGGCCTCGACGAATATTTAACAAAGCGCAAAAAGTTGCAGGAGAGTGAGTGAATGATGCCGGGAACGGGAACTGGAAGAAGAAGAAGAAATAAGGCGCACCATCTTGTTAATTAGCCCCCCTCTATCTCCTACCCAGTTTTCTCTCAGTCTGCAGTGTGTATTCAGAAGAAGGTTATATTAGAGATGAAATGATATTTTAGGAGTGTCAACGTAACCGGCGGAACGCCGCAGATGTTATAAATACGAAATTACGGCGAGGGCTCGCGCTTAATTTAATTTCTCAAGTCCTCGCAGCCGTTTTCCTTTTAGTCAAATCTCTGATACATTCTCTCCTCTCCTTGCGGTATTATTTCTTCATTAAACAATCCCAACGTCACATTGCGCTCGGCCCGGCTCAAGCCAACCGGGCCCAAGGAGCCAGCTGCTGCCGAAACTCAACTTCTTTCTAACGTGTATTTATTCGCTTATTCTACCGGGGAAAACACTTAGCCGAAACCCCCTTCCCCTCGGGAGAACACTATGAAAACAAATAGTTCCTCATTCACCGTCAGAGCAAAACGATTTCCATAACTCACGGTTGCCGGCGGGGAAAAAATACACGTCTCCGCAATTGGAATTGCAGTTCTGGGAATCGGGCGGCCCGTTTTAGGTGCGCTAAAACTAAACCAATTCCCCCCCGATATTATTCCATCTTTATTAGTGTTCCGCATTTACATCCGAGCGGTGCGATGGGGGTTTTGGGGATTGGGGAAAGGCCCGAATTCGCCCACATTCTGGTCGAGCGTAGGTGGAAGCGAGACGGCCGTAAAAGCCGCGCCCCCGGCGCGATCGCAAGAATAGTAATTTTATCTTCGCCACAAAAACTGGGGGGAATAAAACAATTGCAATTTATCGCTGGCGTACTTCGAATTATATATTTCGTATTATACATTGTACTTTTTGCTTTTATCTAACTAGACAATTTATATAACGAATGGAATACCATAATTTCACCTATGGCATAAGAAATACAATTTTAAATTGCTATTCGTGATATATAATATAAGAAATTCAAAATAAATCGACTGTAATAAAGCAGTTTGATGAAAAAAGAGAAAGCATTTTAGTAGTAATTGTTTTAAAGTTATATTATATCATTAATTTAAAAACTGTATGCAGTAAGAATTTATTAACTTTGTATTTAGTAATACCAGGAAAATAAAAAAACAATTTCTTTCGCTTAAATTGAAGCTAAGTGAATTCTATTTCTGTTATAAATACCACTTATAAATCAATTCATAAATATTAAATTTTATCAATACTATCTCTGAAATGATTTTGTGTATACTCATTTTGATCAACCACTATTTCAGGTCAGCAGTTAAATGTAAATAATATTAAAACCTTGTCTGATAGATTTTCATTATTTTTGAAACACTCGGTTAAAAAAACCTGGGAAAGATGAGTTCAAATCACACGAAAGATTTTTCTTTTTCACTCTGATTTGATTAATTAACATTATAAAGAGATTTGCATTTCACCTTCTCTCTTTCATTGCTCAGTTAAGAATTTGAATTTTCGGCGATTTTACTTTTACCCTTGCACGTACTTTAGGAAACTATTTATGGGTTATATATGGTATAAGCAGATTTACATCTTGATGAATTGTTATTTTTATTGACTGAAGAAAAAAAAAATCATTTTATGAATGCCTACAATTCCTGTAATATTTTATTGAATCCGGTTTATATATATACGGTGTTTCATTTAACTTGAGACTGCTAACTATCTGGAGAATAAAGCATTATATCAAAAAAATGTTTCAAATAAACCCATGATATTTTCCAGGGGAAAATTATCCTGTTATAATAATTTTTGTCCCCCACCCCTCTGGGGGTCAAAAAAGAAGGAGTCAACTTCGATTTAGTTTAATTTGATGTAATATAATTGATTTAATTTCACTGAGTATGGTTGAATTAATTTAATTGATTTATTTAATTTTTTTCTTTCTACCGTTAGGTGTAAGGAGTTGATTTATTTTACCATCTTTAAATTATGTAGGGCAAAGCTGTACTGACGACGGATAGATTCCGAAACACGTGTCTGCACTTATATTAATTAAAGTTGCTTTTGTTTTTCTCCGATCAAAATTTGTTGCATTATGCAATATTTTATTTATAAGCAACAGCAGGTATACATTATGTAATTCAATGTCCGGTGTGGGTATTTGCCCGGGAAGTAGTTGTTTTAATGTGCATTTGTTTAACGTACTTACGTAACGTAAATCAAAAGTCATAGAGCTAAATGTGAGAATAATTTGTTAATTATTTTCAAATCATTTTTATTTAATTTTTCTCAAATATATTTCCCATTTAAATCCTTTAATATTTATACTACTTGGATTTTGTTATTAATCGTGACTAGTTTCGGTTACACGGTAATCATTTTCAAACAATAGTTTCAACCCAAGTGGTATAAAAAAGTAATTTTGTTTTTTATATACTACATTGAAAATGTACCACCAAGTTAACGCCGATAAAATTAAGGAATCCTTTAATATTTATTTGACAATGAGAAATATATTTGTAATATACTGAAATAAATTGATAAATTGGTAAATGCGATTCTAAAACTGTATGTTACTTCAACTTAGAATGAACTTAATTATCATGTGTTTTTTATTATTATTTTGAAATGTAATAAAAAAAGATTCGATAATTCAATCAATAAATATAACTCCCATATAACTAAACTAAGCTGAGATAAAAGAGCATCAATTGCACGAATACGATGGTAAAGGAAGAGTTCGGTTTCCGTAATAATTGAGTGTTCCAATTATTTTTCTCAGATGGTCTCATATTTTTCAACCCTCCCCTAAAATATGTAGCACGCTTGAGAGCAATAATCGGTCACTATACTCAGCGACCTACTTCTCGAGTACTCCTGGCAACCATCCGATCCCTTATCATAAGAGTATATCAACTTGTTTACTTCTTACAGGGCATACCTGGTTTTATAATTGAAATATATTTTCAGGTTAAAATAGAGTTTCGTGTAAATAATTGCACCACCTTTTTAATTAATAACGTAGTTAGCCAACGTTTCATTTTTGAAACAAGTCAATGTTGATTTAAAAATAACACATTAAATAATATTGTGTAGCGTGTGTAAATAACAGTAAAACAAGATCAAATACCACGTATATTTGTTGGCGGTTATATGAAGTTTTCTTAATTAATAAATTGATGTATTTTCAGCTTCACTTATAATTATTTATTAAATTATATACATGTTTCGAGTGCTCCTTGCGAAGTTTACTCTTGTTTAAATTAATGATAAATAAATACAACAGAATCTTCTAAACTAGAAAGTAATTACATTCTGAAAACGACCAGTCGTATATTCAATTAATCAATTCAATTTTATTTTGGTTTCCAACTAGCCAAATAGGAATTTATGAAGCAATGATGTGTTGCTTGCGGAAAACATTTTTTTTTAATTTAAACATTTTTAATAGGAACACTTTATTTTAAAATAAAGTGTCATGTTCATCACAGTACTCTATTAAAAAAAATAATATGGTGTGCAGTAAACTTATTTTTAACTTTATTAACTCGCAGGTTTGTCAAAATTATTTAATTCAAATAAATTGAATTATCATTTCATTCGATAAATAATTAAAATATGTATGTTTATATTACATTATAAAAATAAATAAATAAGAGAAGGGCATTGAAGATGTGTAGATAATACGTGTCAAAGTGTAAGGCGGCGAAACTCCGCTCTTTAATAATATGAAAATCGCCCGAAACACAATGTAATGAAAACGGGACGATATGCGTTTTATGTAAATGTGCGAAGGTACGTCTGGCGCGGCGAAATTCAGACGTCGTAAATAAAAGGGAAACACTTTAATATTTTCATGCGGCCTTCGCCCAACAGGAAGGGGGCGAAAAAAAAAAACATACACACACACACATACTAGTCCCACACCTACAACCTAATATCTTCTAGATCGATATCCATAACCGGAATTCCAAATTCCAAAAGCCACATGTAAATACCGCATGCGTGCGCGGTGATAAAACTGCACGCCCGAATTATGTTTTATTGCCCGCCGAATATTGCTATACGTGCGGTGGATTTTCTTCTTATTTTTTTTTCTTCGCGTTTTCCTTTTCAATTTGAAAAGCGGTCCCAAATTTTACGATCCCTTAAAAATCCCTCGAATGTTTCTGGAAGGGAAATGTGAATGTCTTATTTACATGTGACGAAAAATGTCCACTGTTGGAATAATCGGTAGGTACCAGAAATATTTACCTATGTTATTTACACAGTTTTTTTTTTCAGTTGTGGCTTAAGTTTTGTTGAAATAAGGTTAATTTTCATACATCAAATTTATGGAATATTTTCAAGTCAAGTAATAATCAACGAAAATTATATTCTGTCTTGATTTCATTTAGTGAATAAATTACTTGTTCATGCGGGGTGTTGATGAGACCAGTTATACATTTTTTATACATGTAAAAAATGTATAACTGGTAACAATTTAATGCAAATTCCAGTCTCCCTTTTCATTTATTTAATTGTAATAATTGAAATATGCTCAGAATTTCAAAATATATTTACATGTGGATTTGGGAATTCCGGTTATGGGTATTAATCCAGAAGAATTTGAAAATATACGGTTAGTTATGCTTTCATTAACTTTTAAAATTAATAAATATTTACCGACATTTATAAATTGTTACTGTTAACAATAGAATTATAATCGATTTGCAGTAAAATTAAAGTTTTTTTTTTTTTCGTTTTATTGCAACTATATTATTGACGATACGAAATCTCCCTTCTATAAAAGTATGCTTTAATATGAATAATAAAGTACAAATAGGCATTAAGAGAATTGCTGAAGCTCATTCATATATCATATATACAAGTAAATTGGAGTGCATCAATGAATAATGAAAATAAAGCGTTTATGTGTTGATTTATTTAAAGATGTTTCACAATTTGTATTTATGAATATAAGGGGTAATCATCATAAAGATTGTTTATTTAGTACAACAAACAAAAGTATTATTATAATATATAATTTTACAAATGTGAAAATAAATTAGAAATTATTTGTTAGGTGATAAGTAAGAAAGTTATTCAAGGAATCATAATGTTCCTTGAAAATCATTCTGACTTATCACTTAGTGAATTATAAATTAATTGTTGGGCTGCAGTGGTTGATACTAGGATTAGCGAAATGATAAAAAGCCTCGTTATAAATAGGTTTAATCAAGTATCATTACAAAAGACGCGTACACTACATCCGAATGAATATCTACTACTACATTATTAATCAAAGTTTTAGGCTTTTACTTGATGAAAATCCATAATACACTATTTGTAAATAAAACAACAGTTTTTTTTTTAAGTTTTACAAGTTATATCGTAGACTACAATTGTTTCGCAGGTTCTAATTAGTCATATGCCACTATGCTAGCGAAACAATTGTAGCAGTGATTCTGTAAAAATGTTTGTGAAACTTAAAAAAAACTGTTGTTTTATTTACAAATAGTGAAAAGCTTTTAAACTTAAATACATACATATATAGACTAAAAAAAAGTAGAACGCTTTATTGGTTTAATTTGTTTTAAATCACATTACTATGTTTTTAAAACTTATTTTAATGTTAAAATGATATTTTAATTTCTTGATTTTAAAAAAACAGAATTAACGAATTAAGGTAGAGAAAGATTTCTTCAACGTTGTGATTATTTTAGTTAATAATTCAGTTCATATCCACGTGACTCAACAATCATTTGCAACTTTACAAAATTTAATATATGATGAATTGTTCTGAAGTAAAATATTTACATAAATTCTGAAGTTCTGTTATTAAGAATTTCTATATATAATTTAAATTTCGTGTAGCAGTCTAACATTATGCGAAAATTAATTTTGCAAGCACAAAAGAATTTTGATCCACCGATGAGCATAAACTTGTTTACGCATTGATCCATTGTACAGGAAAACGGTTGCCGGCGTGTCCGACACGATACGATTATTATCATCTGAAAGCAGCGGCGTCCGCACACCGGGCGCCGTAACAAGCGGGCATTGAGGCGTTGCGACGCTTTTAGCATTTCACTTTTCGCTTCCACATTGAGTGTTTTGTGAGTAATTTCCGTTTTTGAGAAGAGAGAATCCGCTCCAGCAATAATTGAAGCGGCGGAACGTGATTTAATACAAACGCTTTATTAAACTGGAAATGTGCATAAATTGATGGAGAGCATTTAGCACGGGAATTTGCGTTAATTCACGAACGTAGAAACTTGATTTAATTAATTACTATAACTAAACCCCCACCGACCCGACTCTGTTTGCTTTGCTCGACTGATATATTAATTACGGCTAAGTAACTCCGGGAAAAAGGAATCTTGTCCGAGATCGAGATTCGCGATTTCAGCGGAACGGGAACTCGGGTTGGAGTTAATAAACATATTTCATGATTCCGCGATGCCGGCTCTAATTACATAATAATAAATACTAATGGCGGGTGCTGCTGTAGCAATCAAAACTACATTATAAATATATTTGTTCCCCGAGTCGGTCTGCAAATATTAATCAAAGTTGCATGTTACATTAAAAAAAGTTTGTTTAAATATAAAACAATAGTGCTTCTACACGACATGACCTGAAATAGAACTCCATTTAATTTTCTATTTGTGGAATATAATCTTAATAATATTACAATTATTTAGATTATTTGTATACCTGACAAATATATCATTTCTTCTAAGGTAAGTTTTCAGTTCAATATTAATAAGTTGTATATATTGATAAAACTTAACTAAAAAGAAATCATATATTTGTGTCACCTAAATAAATATGAAACGTATACCACGCAAGTAACCCAGTTTTATTTACATTTAATTGATAATCGATGATTGAAGCTACTACTTCATGAAACTCCAAAAAAACAATTTTTGAATAAAACAACAGTTTTTGAGTTTCACATAATTTGTCGTAGAGAGAAATTCAGTAATTAGGTCACAAACTGATGTGAGAAAGCTTAAAATAGCAATTAGTTATTTCCTTATGTGTCAATAGGTGGTACCACAAACCATCTTTATGGTAATCAAGTGAAAGTTTTAAGATTGTGCCCTTAGCTGATAAGATTATGCTCACCGTGTTCTGGGATTATCAAGGAGTTCTCCTAGCCCATTTCCAGAATGTACATGAGAACGCTAATGCTGAATCGAACTATAGACTTTTGTTGCTACTGCGGGATGCAATTCGAAGAAAATATTGAGGTCTACTGTTGAGAGAAATATTGCTGCATGCAGCCCGATTGACCCAAGCGAGAATTTAAGAATTATGGTGGCAACTTCAAGAACATGCGACTTACAGTACCAACCTAGCCCCAAGCGACTATTATATGTTTGGTACACTCAAACGATATCTTGGCGGCAAACATTTCGAGGGTGATAACAATCGTCAATAAGAGGTACGCCTGTCGTTCAGACTGCAGCCACAGAAAAAAAATTTATATACAGCAGGCATTGTGACATTAATAAAGAGGTGTGATATGTGTATACATATTAGTGGAGACTTTGTCAAAAAAATTAAACTGGTTTATGTCTTTTTTTTAAATATCTTTTGTTACTTAATTACTGAATTTCCCTCGAAATTTCCTGATGATACTACTGTGTTAGTGAAACAATTGTAGCAGTGTCTTTCCAACAAATTTTGCAAAACTTAAAAAAGCTGTTGTTTTATTTACATATAGTGAACTTAAACTATGTATAACGAACTAAATCCTTCAATAATTATATATATTTTAATTTCATTTCAAATGCAATATCATAAAATCATATTTCGCATTGTGTGATTCGAATTTATTTATTTCCATTTTTTTACAATACTGAAATAAGCAATTTAAATAAATATAACGTCAAGAGAAAAATAAATGGTAATACTTATTTCTATATTATTCTAGTAAAATTTTATATTATTTGAAATGCTTGAGTATTTAAAAGTTTCATATAAAAAAATGTGTTTACTTACAGACAACGGTGAGTTTGAAGGAATCCTCGTTGCCCTTGTCGGGCAATTTGGGATTCTCACCTCGGCACTTGAGGATCGTATCGTGGTCCTCGGGGACGGGGGCGAACGTCAGGGAACTAATCAGCACGGTCTCGTTGCCCTCCTCAACGAACTGCAACACAGGCCCACGAAATGTAAAGAGCGAAACTCGATCAATAAAACATGCGTATATGCAACAGGATTAAGCCGAACCCGATACATACATACATAAATTATTCACGAAGGCCCGCCGTAAATAACACTTGCAAACTTGCCATCATGTATTATTAATACGAATTAAGATGATTTCGGCCAGATTATGCGGGAAATCAATTTAAATGCATTAAACATTTCTGTACGAGTGGAGCACACCGCATACGTAGATGCGGAGGTGATGTTTATTTAATCGTTAAATACGACGTAACAAATACAGCCTGGCGCATTTGCCATAAATATGGATTCAATGCTTTATACGCGTGTATAAATAATTTGCACTTTGAGGTTTATCAAGTTCTTCAACTTCATTCAATCAATTGAAACCAATATATTATATTAAATATTAGAATTTAATAATATTTCAAATTCTATTTTTCAATTAATTTAAATTCCATTCAATCCATTGACAATAGATTATATCAATAAATTAGGCAAAAGATGGCGCTGTCTTTAATTTATTATTATTAATATCGGGTATATAACCACAACAAAATTTCCGATCAGCTGCTTTCAACAAGGCATTGCACATGGAACACACTAGTGTGATGAGGTTCGAAAAACCGAAATGGTCATCACTGGTTATTCATACGCTAGATGAACGGTGGCTGATCATTTCATTAAATGTGAATAAATTTATAGATTTTTCTCAAATTCTCTTTTTATTGATTTAACAAAAATATGTAATTCAATAAGCGAGTATATATTATAAATCATGCAATTCTTCAATTACTTAACGTAACCGTGGTAATCAAACGATTACCAAATTCGTTTGAAAATAATGTGTTGATGTATTAAAATGATACAAGTTGAACAATGAATGAAGCTTAAGTTGCTTCTTTTCGAAAGCTAAGATTTCGAATATATTTTTAAATTTAGTTTTAATTAAAAAGCAATTATTATTTAATATTTCTATAAAATATGTTCATTTTCCAAGAGTTTTATTTTTTATTTGATTGAAGTGGAAAAATTTTATATCAGTTTTAAGGATTAATAAATTTTAATGGGGAGGGGAAGATCACACACCGCGCTCAGTCAGGCCAAATCTTAAGCCCAATGATAACTCATTTGCAATTGATCAGAATCACTACGTAGATCAGGCAGATGGATTCATGATACTGAATATATTTCTTCATTGGCCAATCTCCCTTATGAGTTTAGAGTTTTTCCTTGACCATGGGTCGTCTTATGTTTGACAGCGCTGGACATTGTGGAGAACAAATCCTTTTACTTTATTACAACCTCTATATATATATATATATATAATATATATATATATATATATATATATATATATCCTTCCAATATACACATATT
This sequence comes from Philonthus spinipes, assembly GCA_963082785.1. Taxonomy (NCBI): domain Eukaryota; kingdom Metazoa; phylum Arthropoda; class Insecta; order Coleoptera; family Staphylinidae; genus Philonthus; species Philonthus spinipes. Next base: position 11,763,220 of record OY720315.1, on the reverse strand, counting down.
TTCGAGAAGTGTTATCAGAAATCACATCAACTAGTAATATATCGAAGGTTAAAATTCTTTTGTATGCTCTTGAGTGCCTCAGGTGCTTTCCTGCTTGTTTTTAATTAACTTGGGTGGAATATGTTTTAGTTTGTTGCATGCTGGTAGGGTTCCCATTTTTTGTCATATTCCTGAAGTGTGTAACGTTTTGAAGATTTTTCAATTTTAAGGTACGTCCATGCGCATTTTTTTCAGGGTACCTAAGAATACACCGAATCCACATGCTGGTTCGTGAGTAAATAATGGGCAATTTTTATCTGCGATAGTTCCATTCAAACTTATTGAATATTTTTAATTAAAGTTAAATGAGGGTATGGTTTAGTTGAATTTTTCCTCCTATTTAGGGAACGTTAGGATTCTGTTATGATTTGTATGTGTTCGTCAGCTAGATACCCGTAACTGTTAACCTCGTCACTTCCTTGATGTGTAGGCAGACATTTCTATAGATGCTATTGTCATTGTCCTGAATGCTCTTGTTGAGCGCAAGCAAGTATATGAATTATGTTGAATTTGGCCGTTGCCGCCTTCTTATAAGTAAGGTGCCACCATATTATGAATCCATATCGGATAATTCACCTTAAAACTACCGTTTAGAAGGATAGATATGTTTTAAGGGAAAAGTCCTAAATGGTGCCTGTGGTTATAGTGCATTGCCAGAAGGCCCGCTTTGTCTGCCATGTGTTCTATATGTCCTGTCAATTTCAACTTGGAGTTCATAACGATGACGAGGTATTTTACTTCTTTGGGTAGGGTTAGTTTAGTGTTCAATAACTATCACGAATGCGTCAGTTTCATATTTACAACCCACTTCCTCTGCTTTCGTGGCGTTGACTGAAAGTGCCTTCGAACTGCACCAATTGATAAGTGCTTCTTATATTCTGCTACATAGGAAGTTCCCCATTTTTTATTAAGTAGTTAGTAACTGTACTTATTTGGGTATCCCATAGTGCTTCTCATTTTATTGAGTTACTTTATCAATGTCCAGTAGTGACGATTATGTTGGTGATAACACATCTCTCTGGTATATTTGTATTTCACCGTATCAGTTAGTTACAATAAACTGCCTACCATTTAGTAGATTACAAATCTGGTTGCACAGCATGCTATTGATTTCGTCTGAGTGCAATGATTTTTTTTTATTTTTAATAGGCACCCTGTCTAAGGCTCTTAAAATCTAGATATATGTTCCCAGCATGGAATTTTCTTGGATTAGCAGCTGCACTATATTTATTACTACTGCATACAAGCAGGATTAGAATTATGATAATAATATTTTCAACTTTGAATTTACCTTTGTTTGAAAAATGTAATACATAACGGTTAATAGAATACCATTGATAAATGAATAATCAGATAAATTGCCATCATACAAGACATTAATATACAGGGTGTTCAATTTAAGTGAAAACATTGAAATATCTTGAAACTAATACATCGAATAAAAAATATATAAATAAATTAGTTCGACTCGGAGGGGGACATCTAATGATACGAAACTCGACCCACTACCCTCAACCCCCTAGGAGGTATGGGATGAGAAATAGAAAAGTTAAATAGGAACCCCCATTTTTTGAACGGATATGAATACTCCGGGAAAAAATAAGAAAATTTTATCTGAAATATTTTTTTTATTCGTAACAGACGACGCTATAATGGATAAAATTAAAAATAGGCAAAAATCGATTAAAAATGTGTATTTTCTGAGAAATACATATGAAATAAAATGACGAAAAAATAAACATGGTCCCGATAAATTAGTTTTGTTGACACTAAGAAATCATGAATGCTAAGAAATTCAAAGTAATCAATGCTGACTTTCATTTAATAAAATGTCAACTACCATTCATCCTTCGAAATTAGGCAAAAGATGGCGTTTGCGAAATTGTAGCTTTGTGAACATAATGTAAAAAAACGTTTTTTAAAGAAAACATAAAAGATATGTTTTCAATTTGTATCTTCTAAGCAAAAAATTACACAACGAGTATTTGGGAAAATTAACAGTTGCATTGAAACAAAAAAAATATATATTCGGAATATCAGCATGAATAATATACAAATAATGTTAACAAAAACTTTATTTTTTAATTTATAATTAGTGTTCAGATAGCCGTTGAACCTACATATATTCAAGAGATTTACTTTTAACAAAAAGTACTTTCATTAATTAAATACCTGAATTGCTTAATATTATTTTAAATTCCGACCACGTATCTGACTAAATGTATATTTCAATAGAATATTCCAGCTTTGCATTAAATATTATTTTCATTAATACAATCCAAAATATGAAAACATTCCTCAAAATAAATTTAATGATTTAAATATTTATATAAATAGTAATATTTAATATTAACACCAAATGACAGAATGACTCTTGTAAACATACTATAAATGAGTACTTTTTTAGTGATAATAAAGAATATATATGAAAATGCATAATTTGCATGTAGAATGTGCAATAAAGGTATTTTGTGTTATATCATTGTAATAGAAAAAAAAAATGAGGGTTTTAATCCGATAAAAAAACTGATATGGCATCCACAAGAAATAAGAAAGTTGGTGATGGTACGCAATCGATTATACCATATAAAAGTCTTCACCGCATTGAAAAATTGCTAAATTGCTTTAAATAACGAAGATATAAATAAACAAAAAGAAATTTGCAATTTAATTTTATTCTTTAGTTTTCTTGAAAACATTAAAACGTATGCCTGTTTTCTCAACGGGATTTTAATCATGATAAAATTCTGAAAAAGTGCCAAATTTAAACATACCATCTACCTCTTATAATAAGAGAGATCCCCATTGTGAGACTCGAATTTGAAATACCCTGTAAATCCACTTGCTATACAAACTAAATAAAGTAAAATATATTGCATTTCATTACTTCGTCAAAATTCTACTTGTTATTATATATTATATCTAAATTAATTTATTAATACCACCCTAATAAATACTTTGTAAGTGTATATTTTATATAAGAACTGGATTGTATACATAATTGCTAGATTAATCACTTTGGCTATAACATATACAGAGAGCTTTTTTTATCAGTATACATTTCCCCTATGTATACCTGCAAAATACGCGAGTCAAATGCATTAAAGTATGTGTGTTTAGTTGCCTATAACACGCAACTGAACACACATATGCCAAATAGGCAATTAAACATTCACATATTAATCGGTTCAATGCGTTTGACTCGTGTTTTTGCAGGTATACACTTCCCCTAATGTATACTGATAAAAAAACCTCTCTGTATACAAACAAATGATACATAATTCAATACGAGGGCGAAGAAATTTCTTCAAAATGATAATTTTAAAAATTGATAAATTAAGCCCTCAGTACTTACATATTACAAATATTTTTTTATATGATTATCAGGACTGAATTGTAGAAAAATATAACACCCAATTCTTTCATCACTGAATTTTGTGCAAGTACATAATATTTACTGTAATCGCTATAACACCTATTTCCTTCCCGTTTGAATAAATGAAAACCGTATTATTCAAAATTTTCAAACACCCTTTATAAAATGAAATAATTGGAACTCCTTATTACATAAAATATTCCATTATACAATATACACTCTATACATATCCTTCTCAAAGATAATTCAAAGCACACTTTGTTTCAGATTGCACTTTAATTGAATTGGCACTGTATCAATTATTTTTCCATACAATAGCCTGATCAGGAAGATAAATAAAACTAATATTGTTTCATTTTAAACTAAATAATGGTTAAATGTAAAGCAAAATTTATTTTCGATATAAAGAAATAGTCAATTTTTTATACAACTTTTATTTTACTTATGACAATTTTATGAGCAATCTTACCAAACTAAAATAAATGAGCATAAGGAAGTTAAATATTTTTTTAATAAAAATTGAAAATATGAACGAATGCCTCCAAGATATAAAAAGAAAATACGTTTCAATACACTGAATATATGATATATTAAATATGCTTAATAGAAAAGTTTTTTATTTAATGTCTCTTTTATTAATGAAAGCAACAATAAATCAATGTAAAAATAACGAGTTTGTATTCTACACGAACGGAATTCTCGAGCATACAATGAACATTAATTTGATTCCTCTTTTTTCATTAAACCCACATTAAATAAAATATCGGTATCATCTCGAGAGTTTCATACATTAATTATATCAATTTTCATTTCGTTCCATCCAGCGATATTTATATGGATCACATTCCCCGGCAAAACGTCGGCGTAATTCAAATTTCAGCCTGTGCAATAATTCCACTCCTAACTAGATTCTCTTGTATTAAGGACAGGGAAGATAAAATTTTACGTCCCATTACTGATTCCCCATGAGAGGCCGATGCAGGCGCCCGGAAGGGGAGCAAGTTTAAATTTGCCCAATCGTTAGGCCGTTATTAACTCAATCACTATCCTTACTAAATAAAATATTTTAACAGTGCACAGATACAAAATATTTATTGACGTTCTTTATCTAAATTATAAATTCATAAATTGGATATCGACCAATTGTCACTTATTTTTATATACAGGGTTGTTCACAGTATACGAAAGGGCCAAAGTACACTACTTTTGAAAATTTTGATTTTTGGTTATATAGAACCTGTAAAATTATGTTCGTATTACTAAAGATATCCCAAATAACATAAACGGATGAAAGTTGTGTTTATATAAATATATATATTTATCCGGACTATACAGATAATATAACACAAAATCAAATGGATTTCAATACATGTACGTGTTAGTCTATTTGGGCTATCGATGAGAGGTCTTTCTGCCCTGAATTTGAGATAATGTCAAAGTTAATAGCTAGCTGAACTATTCTGATGATTAACACAAATTAATTGATGAATGATGATGGGATTATTTTCATTATTAGTGTAAATTAAACAGTAAGAAAAACACAATATTCATAAACGAAGATGTTTTTATATATACTGACAATAATAAATGTCTTTATTGAATTCAAACAAAAAACTACAGTAATATTCTAATGTAATTGGTGAAATGCAATTATCCAATCAGTGACAATAAATTATCATTGTATGCGCACTTTGACTAAGTCTTCTTATGCATAGAATAAAATGAGCAATTATAAACATGCTCTATTATAACAATAAATATGAATAAATAATTAAATTGTATGTTTAATATTATCCTATAAGAAGTGTATTATTATTAAAAATTTATCACTAAATAAAGATTATATTAAATAATTTGAAATTGTTGAAAAGTTTAAACTTATTAGCTTATTGTCAAGAAAATTTATAAATTAATCCTTATTATTGTTATTATCAATATTTAAAAAAAACTCGCATTAACCGCGAGCAATTTTTCTTCAATTAGATATGGAGGTTGACCTAGTTGCCGGCAAGGGCCGGGGGCGGGCATTATAAATTCTCGCATGTGTACATAATCGATGGGGCGAGATTTGTTCATAAATAATTCACGAGGACAATCGGCACGTATACTGGCCGACATTCGACCGGAGACTTTACAAGTTTGACTACTTTAAAAGCTTCTGTGTGTCTAGTGGCCCGACAATTTAACTACTCTGCGCGTCCCGAAGAATGCGCCGTTCGTTTCTTTTCCGAATCAATTTCGAGTGTACGTGAAAATGTTATTCCCTCTTAGTTCGTGAGGACTTTCTGGATTAAGGAAGTTTCTACTGATATTTAATTCAGTTAAAAAATATTAATATAATAAACCCTAAACCAATATAAAAGGGAAATAAAAAATATAACGCATTTAAATAATTAAATACGATAATACTTTTCAAACTAATTAATCATTATTTAGTTCTACTAAATAATGATTTTCTCTTTAGTCAATGCAATTTTAACTTAGAAAGTTAAACAAACATCCATGTAAGTAACTACTTCTCCTGTAAATATCATGCTATATTAATTTACCTAAAAATTAAATAATACATTTCAAGTAAGTAAAAAATAAATTACATTAAATATAATTGAAAACTGTTTCCGAGTTGTTGTTTTTTTTTTTGTGGTTTTATTCTGATATCTCGTACCGAATGCGGAGCTTAATTATATAATATGTTAATAAAAGTGTGGCTTCTATGTAATAAAATGAAGCAACAAGGCGTTAACATTTAATTTTAATGTAAAATAATTGAGACAAAAATATGCCTTTAATTAATTAAAATAGTTTCCTATTACATTCAAACTCATTTACAGCCTTTTATTGGTTATCCATTTATTTTATTCTTTATTATCAGGAATAAATAAATGCATATTTTCTCAAATTTCAAACGTTTTATATAATTTTGCGTTATTGTATACAATAAATTACAACGTGGGTACAAATCGTATAATAAATTTGCATAATAACGGTGGTCGAACCATTTCAATTTCTAGGCCCTGTTCACATTTTTTTTATATTAATCAAAATGTGGCATCTAAGTAATAAACCATAAGACGTTAACAATTAATGATAAAGTAAAATAATTGTGAGATAAAAATATGCCTTTAATCAATAAAAATATTTACTTTTTGGATTTAAACTCATTTAATGCCTTTTATTTGTTATCCATTTATTTTATTCTTCATTAACAGGCATAAATAAAAGCATATTATCGCAAATATCGAAGCTGGTCAATAATTTTGCGTTATTATACACAAAAAACACATCGTTCGTACAAATAGAATCATACATTTGTATAATACCGGGGGTCGAACTATTTAAATTCTATACAATTGAAAGGGATATGCGTACTCTGGTCCAATTTTAAATAAAATTTATCTTAAAAATTTTATTAGCTTGAAGTGCCTTGACGCTGACGATTTAGAAATATTTTCTGACATCCACTGCCACAACGATACTACAGCATTAAATGGATGATTTTGTGATTACCTTAATAATTTAATATTGGAAATCGACACATTTTTAGGGATTATGTAATTAGATGTATATACATTAGTGGACCATCCAAAATAAAATACCTAGGTATTAGGTTTGGCAGACCAATCAGCTTTGATAATATATATACATATATATATATATATATATATATATATATATATATATATATATATATATATACAGAGAGGTTTTTTTATATACACTACTCCTTAGTGTATACCTGCAAAAACGCGAGTCAAACGCACTGAACCGATTGATATGTGTATGTTTAGTTGACTATTTGGCATATGTGTGTTCAGTTGCGTGTTATAGGCAACTAAACATACATACATTAATGCATTTGACTAGCGTATTTTGCAGGTATACATAGGGGAAATGTATACTGATAAAAAAAAAGCTCTCTGTATATATATGCGCACAATAGTTTATTGAGATATAAAATAAAATATATATATATATTATGCTTATATTAAAAAAAACTTAAATACGCGCCGGCAATATGGAATCCTTACTACACTAAATGTATGTGGTGTAAAGTGTATATTTTTTTTTAATTTTTAGAATATAAAAATAACATTATTCATTCCGGTTATAATAACAGTAATATTGGACTTCTCCATCGAATTGATTTAATTTCACTGCGATCGTAGAAAAATCTATAGCACAGGTCTCGACAAAACACTGTTAAAGAATATAATTGATTGTAATTAAGTATTTTTTTTATGTAAACTTCCTCTCGAGCCACTAAATCCTGTACCTATATCAAGAACTAATATTTTAATTAATGCGCCAATTTCTCAAAGCATTCCAAATTATAATAATATTTTTTTTATTAAATAAAACACTTTTTTAACTTTGTTTGTATAACTGGTTATTTTATTTTAGTGATTATAGTTTCGAAGCATTTAGCTTCATTTTCAAACTAATCGTAATTTACATTAACAATTGATTATATAAGCGGTATAACAGCTTTGATTACGGGGATTTCCACATTAGCGCCAGCTCTATCAATTTCCAAAAACTCCAGGAGGTCCGTCTTCCTACCCTTTTCGGCAAAATGTATAATCGAAAGTACATCCTTCCCAAAAGTAAGTTTTGATTCTCGTAAATGTTTTACGAATGATGACTTTTCAATTAGCCTTGGCCGAAAAGAACGGATATGTTTCTGGAGTCTAATATTGAAACTACGACCAGTTTACCCTATATACACTTAATTACAATCATTACAAGTGAGTTTATATATCCTCGATCTTCGAGTATAGGTATTTTAGTCAATACATTTGTCATATATAGATTTTATGAAAATGTGAATTTTGTTATCCATTAAGAACTGAACTTTTGTTACGTACTATATAACTTTGCGCAAATATTCCAATATTTTTTTTCTAAATAAAATATTTAGGAGAGGAAGACCTATGGTCGATGGCCCAGGACTGAAAAACACTTTCATTGAATTGTGAATATTTAACGTTAATGTTTGCGAAAACGCATGTAATTATCAGAATAAAGATGTTAAATTCCTCCCTTTCTCTATTCTTACATCCAACATCCAAACCGTTCACCTCGAAGGCAACAAAACCGCTGTAGTTTTCTTAAGTATACAAAAAGCTTACTACTTCGTATAGCACCGAGGGCTCAATTTAAATGCAATCAACTTGGTATTTCCCATTTTATTATAAAACCTTAGATAATATCCTTTCTAAAAAGAATCCTTTAAGTAAGTATCCGTAACTCCTTTTCCTGTCTTTTTTTTTTCCTGCAACAAAGACTTGCTCTCTTCTTTCCTATATAATATTGTTGTAATCGACTATTATCACCGTTAATCACTCGACGTATTCTCTCCTATATGCAGACGATACTATTTCCCACCTTTCAGAAAGCAAGTACTTTACAGGGACGGATCGATAGTATACAAGCATGAAATGCAAAATGGGGAGTCACCATTAATCCCAACGAAATCCAACTATCCGTTCCTCACCATCGCACTCATAATTCCCCTTATCGAAATCAATAACATCAACATACACCCATCATTAACATATAAATATCTCGATATTATATTTGGCACCAAGGTTTATTTTTCTACCCACATCATATACTGTAAGTCTTTCGTAAAGAGCAAGCAAGCAAATGGCATGTGGACAACCGCTTTTTATGCAGTATCGGCGCCATATCTTCGAAACCACTGTCAGAGGCCAACCCGCGTATGAACCGGAAGGGCGATTTGTCGCTCTTGGGCTTTTAACAGTTCACCTCCGACTCCTCATTTAATGACAACAAGCACCAGGGCTGAGTCGTTCTCGCCGCAAGCAGTTAGCCCTATCTAAGGTAGGGACACGAGAATGCTTGCAATTTCGACTTAGGTATCTGCCACTTTCAGACATCCATGCTCAAGAGCACGATAGACCCTCTCCGTAAAGAGTACGGCGAGCTATTTCAGAGCTTTAATCTATAGGCAACAAAGTATTTCAATAAAAACAGTCGCTCATAGTTACAAGACGATATGACGCCCATTGCTCGAATACACAGCCATCCTACGGGGCGGATTCCCTTCCGTTTTGCGAAACTTGGAAGTTGCGGAGCGGTCAAAACTTAGATTACTTACTAAAATTCGACATCCTAATAACCCCTTACATAATACCTCAAACACTCTCCTCTGCCAAAAAAAAAATAAATATCCCAAATATTAAAGACCGTCTTGAACAACTTTCACTATAGTTTGCCTATAATACTATTTACGAGTTAATTAAAGCCAATAATCCTGAATTTGACAAAACCTAAATTAACTGAAACAGACACTTAAGTGCAATAAATTAATACAAAAAAATTGACAGAAAGACCTCTGGTCGATAGTCACTTCTGGAATGGTATATACTGTGTATTCTTATATAATCGTATTGTATTGTATTGAATGTAATTCTTACAACATACATATTGTAAGTATTATTGTAGATAATAGTCCTGTATAAAGATTTCTGTATATATATATTTGGTACAATGTTATGAAAATATTTATTGTATGTTAGATTATATACAATGTATTAATTTTGGCATAAAATACAGATTTACTAGTAGTATTTACTAATTCAATTTTATTCCAAATTGTTACAATATTTTTTTTAAATAAAGAAAATAAGGAAAAGAAAAACAGAAATCATATATGAATAAAATTCTTTTTTTATCTCGACCAACCCACTCTCTTAAAATTAATGCGATTTTAATGCGGTAGACGGGCAGTTTTATTAAACCATATAGATCACCCCGGAGCAATGTTCTGATTGATCTGGTGACAATTTTTTCTGCCCGATTTTTTTTCAGTCTCCCACTCTCTCCATTCCCGTGCCCGGAGGTGGAGAGGCGGCAAAAAATAACTGGGATAGCAGGAGCGGGGGAAAGAGTTTAAAGATTTCTATTAAGTTTTTTTTAGCCCCGCACAAAACGGCCACCGGCAAGCGTTTCTCTATTCACGCCGGGAAAATGTATTTCACGAATGCGGCGCATTTAAAATGTAAATCTCACCTTTCCGCGCCTGAAAAGTCGCTTATCCCTTGTCCAAATAATGCTCGCTTTCGGACGGGAACCGGTGACTTCGCATTGGACTAAGTATTCCTGATTCGCAATCATTTCCGTCGGTTTTCGGAGTATGGTTACATTCAATGGTTTCACTATAACAAAAAAAAAAACATATATATTATTAAAATAATTATAGATTCAATCAACCATATATAATAAATATGAATAGATTATTAAAAATCTACCCATAAAATAAATAAAACACTGATTAAATTGAATAACTTTAAATTCTCTACTTCTTTCGGGTTACCAGCCTATTATCAAGAAAATTTAAAATTTAGTTTATTGAAAATAATTTTGGTTGATATATAATTTAAAAGAAGAAAGTAATTCTTCTTTAATAATCGGATTAAAATTATTTTTATCTAAAATATTTTTAATATTAGTAAAGAAAAGAGTATTTATTTACTCCGTCACAGTTATTTAAATAAATTAAATAAAAATGATTTGAAAATAATAAACAAATAAACGGAAAATAATTACTTAATTATTTACAAATTATTAATATTAAATTTAATTTAATTTAATTAATTTTGTTTTTATTAATTCTTTAATTGCTCTTATTGTCAATAATTCAGTTATATATATTATTATATTTAAACATTTATTACTTTAATTATCACACACCCTCGTGTATGTAAACGATTATATTCATTTTATTTTCAATAAAATAAACTTTTAATACGTGCATTCATTCGCTCTAAAAATTATAACACCCGTTCGAACAAAAGTCCTCATTAAAAAAGTCCATGCACTTACAGTACAGTTCGAGACGAACTGTTTTCTCTGCGGGCATCATTAATTTGGTGTTGCTCGCCTGACACTTGAACGTTGTGTTTAAATCGTGTCGAGTGACATTGTATATAACCAGACGGTTCCTCATGACGTGAGCCGCATTCTTTTCTATTTGTCCCTCTGTCAGTCGGTCGTTGACGAACCAGGACACTGTCGGAGAAGGCCGCCCTGGAATAAACGAAAATGATTAATTATTTAAATGAAAAGAATATCAATTTGAAAATAGCAAAACGGTACAGTTTTATTTAAGTTGTGTTTAAATTTAGAAATTGAATTTTCCATATAATTTTAGCTTGAATTATGTCTCAGAAATAATATTTCTGAAAAAAAAGAAGCAACTTTTTTGAAACAAATTTTAAATAAACTTGTGAAATATCAACAGTGTTAATTTATTTTAAATATTTACTTATATTGCGTTTATAATAAATTTTATGAAATAATAATTGCAAAGACAGCGAATGCACCATCTATTGCCTAATTTCAAGTGGAATCTTCAATAATTTGGTTCTACAAGGTAGACAATCGCCAATCGTTATCGTTATTATCGTAATCGTTATAAATAATAACAAATAAATTATTAACATAATTAAAGAATTACGTCAAAAAGGTTGCTGACCGTCTCTTTTAGAATCTAACAAGTATCAATGAAGGCAAAGACAAAACAAAGGAATGGATAAAGGTTAGACAGTTCTGTACATACACACCATGATTAATAATAAAAACCTATCACATATTAAATAAAATGAATTAAAAAAAGAGTATTTATTCAGTTTAATGAAATGTTCAGCCACCATTCATCTAGCGTATGGATAACTAGTGATGGCCATATCGGTTTTTCGAACCTTAAAAAAAACTAGTGTATTCCATGTGCAATACCTTCATGAAGGCGGCAGAACAGAATTGTGTTGTTGTTATATATCCCATATTAATCATAATAAATTAAAGACGACCCAAATCGTTGACGATGCCACTTGAAGTTAGGCAAAAAGTGGCGCTTGCGTCGTCTTTAATTTATTATATTTATTCAGTATTTGCCGGTAAGTAGATGTTTCATTGAATGTTTGATTTTTAAAGAACTTGCGTTATATGAAAGAGAAAGTTGCGGGGGCTAAAGGAACATAATTAAGAATTATCAATTGTGTAAAATAATTTTATATTAATTTAATTAAAACAATTTGTTTTAACCTGGAACTTATCATCTTTATTGACATATTTACAGTTTCATTAAGTTTATAAAACATTGCATTTTTGTTTACAAAAGTCGAATTTTTATGAGGATTTTTAGGGTTGACCGTTTAGCTACCGTTACATTGTTGAGGATGGGATGAGTTATGGATTATTGGTCTCTCAGACGGTAGTCTTTGTCTCTTAATTTATGTGTGATGACATCTATTACGCCTATCTTTCTTCCTTTATTCTGTGAAGAATACTACCTCTTGAACGAAATCCAGCGAGTCATTGAGAGACTTGGTTCACAGTTCCTGAGGTGTTTTATTTGCCTCACCAAAATTCACAAGTTTACTGTGTGCTACTGTCGCTGCCTAACCCATCTTAAGACAGGTGATACCTTACCGGGCAGTCCCCAGTGTAAATACCAAGTACAGATTTAAATCCTCTTTTTGAGAAGCAAAAAAGTCCTTACGGTTATTTTCGTCGAATACTCCATGAGCATTTTGGATTACCACATCTCTGAAGTGTTTCTCTATCTTTGATCATTTTTCTAAAGTGGGATTTGGTAAGCCCACATGCAGATTTTGGTCCCGTGTCGACTTTTTTTTACTGTAATGGGTTTACTACAGTAAGATACAACCACAGCACAAGTTTTCCCGAAGAGTATGCGGCAGATTCAGAAGCGGCTTTCTGAATTTGTTACTCTTTCGAGAACTCTGCATACATGTGGGTGTTCCAAGTGAGTTTTTGTCCAATATATCTCTTAGGTTCATGACCTCTTCGGATAACTTTAGCACCTGGCTAATTAGCGTTGATGCTGACCAAGGTCAGCTTCCTTTTCCTGGAAAAAGAAATCACGACCGCTTGCTGGGATTTACACTCAGCCGCTTCTTCCTGCACAAGCCACTAATGATAATAAGTGCACGCTATGCAAGGTTGGTTGTACTTTCTAACTCTCTTCTTGCAACTATCGTCCCATCGTCAGCATTCCCAACCGTATGGATCCCGTTCTCAGCTTGTTATGGAGTACGTCAACCACCAGAACCATAGCAGAGGTGATAGTACCATACCCTGTGGACAACCTCTATCCCTGTTTACTGTTCGGGACAATCTCCTCGGTGTCGCGGCTATACTCCTTCCAGTTAGCACACTCAATTATCAGGGCGTCAATCCCTTTTCTGGTGGCTGCATTTTTTATTAAGACTTTATAAGGCTGCTTCTACCGTGGCCATCAGCTCGTATAAAGCGTCCACTCTAGACTTGTTAAGTTGATAGGCATACTGTTGCCTTTGGCGTGGGCATATTTTTAAAGGGTCGTACCGTGTGTTATTTTCCACATTTTTTCCATTATCTTGAGGAGAGGTGAGATGAATATGATGGGCTTGCAGCCCACGTTCTCTCATAGGGATCAACCTAGTCTTTTTCTATTCCTAGGGTACGTATGCCACCTTGTAGCTGGCCCTAAATATTTCTAAGGTTCACCGGACTACTATCAATTCCCTTTTGTAGCAACGCCGGCAATATGCCATCTGGTCCTGCTGACTTAAATGATCACAGCCCATATGACGTTTTGAATAGTGAAGATGCTATTGGCTCCCGTCTTACTAGTTCTGGTTGGTCTCGTCTTGCGACAGCCTAATCCCATCGTTTACCTTGGATCCTAGAATCTCAGGACCTTCGATGTACGCACCATTCCTCTCTCTCTCTTTCTACTCTTCGATAGTCTGATATCATTCGACTGATCTTTGAAAAGTATATTTTCTATCCTTGCTGACTGGGCGCACTAGTCGATCCAATCCCAGAATTGTCTCCAAGTTTTCCTAATTGACCTTCTCAGCTTCCTATTATATTCTGACAGTGCTACTCTGTAGGCATCGTTTTAAAATAACATTTGATTGACTTTATTTCTGAATTACAAATTTATAAGAAATTGTAAGCTAAACATATATAGCGAAGGAATATACATAGATCAACATAGGAATTTTGAAACAAGACAACGAGAACATAAAAATTCAATAATTAACATCCAACAAAAAAATAGCAGAACATTCTAAGAACAAACTAATCCATTTTTATAATAAAAGGTCGTAAGATGAACTTATTGTAGGGATTAGAGATTAAACAATCCATCAGCAAGGTGGATTTCCAATATAAACATCGACAATATCAAGATGGAGACAAGAAATAGTTATCAAACGTAGAAAGTACAAGAAAGTATTCTATTATTTTTGAAGTTGTAAAATATATATATTTCTACATTTATGTTTAATAAATATAGAAATATACAGATTTTATTAAATATAAATAGTAGGATTTTTCTGAAAAAATTGATGTAACTCAAGTGAATTTTAGATTAGATTTAAATTAAACTCTTTTTTAATTGCAAATGTGGAAAATAGGTAATATAATTCGTTCCATTTAAAAGTTTTCCGTAATAAATAATTCCCTGTGCGAAAAAAGGCAGGAATAAAAAAAATCCGGAACAGGAAAAATCAATGCCGAGTGTGAAAATCCATTCGTACATTTTCAACTAATTAGCGCTGACCCCTCCAGATAATTGAATAGAATACATTTGAAGTGTGAATCATCAATCACGAATTTGTCTCGGGCCAGTGTCGGGGTTCATTAAAAAGAGTGATTACATTACGTCTCATTACGTAAGGTCTATAACGTTGTTTTTTTTGCATCCGTTCGTGTTTGTGTGACAAAGTTTCCTCCTAAACGAATTAGTCACCATGAAAGTTCCATAAAGTGTAATTAAAAATGCGAGCGCAGAAATCCGCGCTCATATTTCACAGAGTCCGTCCTACATGCATACTCGCACCATGCAAAGAGATGGGAAATAAAACAACACGTATAGGTGATATATTCGGAATTTATTAAATGTTTGCATCAATCATGCACACATGTATGGAAAGAACTTTCACGTCAGTTGCATTATTTATTATTTACTGTGGGCTTTTCCTTTTACCGACGCGCATGATGTGTCTATATACGCGGTTTGTAAATATTTTATATTAAAAAGGAAGGCGAGCGCTTTTTCCTATTTCATTTTTTTTTTTTCTTGATTTATATATTTATTAGTTCGGAAAATATTGGTTCAATCGATTTATTTAATGCAAATATATGTTAATTTAATTACAAAGCCGTGTATGTATATTATTTATTAACTTTTATCCATTAGAAAAAGTTTTGTGCACTTTATGAAAAACTAAATAAAGTACATAATAATAACTGTTCGTCGATATATGCTAATTTCATTTATTATAATAACCACTCAATAAAAATATTTATGTAAAGAAACATTATAGACAGAAATACTGATGAACGGTAGCGATTTAAAAATTATTTAATTTGTTTGTAATATACTAAATGAATTCTTCTTATGTTCTTGTTGTAATAATTATAAATAACTGTTATTTTTGAAGGAACAAATATATTAAAAATTAGTATTCATAAATTTGTATATTTTTAAAATAATCCTTATTATTATATGTAACATATTTGTAATCAATTTTTAATTTAAAAATAAAAAAAAAGATGTTAATCGGCCATCGACCTTGATTTCTCACTCCGACTTTTTCAATTTTTGTTATTATCCATTTGCAAGCTGTCGCGTTGCTCAACATTTTTTTTTATGATGAGTTATCAGCAATAATAAAATAATAATATTTAGCAGATTGTACATACTAATAATAGGATAATTCGATAATATTGGATAAAACAAATGTAAATGCATGCGATTAAAAATCGCTAAATAATAATAATCTTCCGTTAAATTTTCTCGAAGAAAAAAATGTTGCATTATTCAATCACTTGTAGTGCAACAGCAATTGTCCATTGTGTAGTTCAATGTATTTACCCGCGAAGTAATTGTTTCTTTTTTAAAGTATTTACGTAACGAAAGTCAAACAGTTACAGTAGCTAAAAGAAAATAATTAAATATTCAATTGTGTTATTTTTTTTTTTTTTCAAATTTCGTTCTATGTATATAACATCATTATTTCTGCAGACAATTTTATATACAATATAATTATTTTACTATATTATACGGTGTTTTTAGAAAACTTCTATCGACCATCGCGCTACATTAGATATATGATTTTCTAATAACATGAGAAAAGTGTATTTAATTTTATACTAACACATTTTATTACATATAATAAATGATTAACAAATAAATGTAACTCTTTGAAATATTTCTTAACCATCTTACAAATATTATAAATATGAAAATGCATACGGCGTGTTCGATTCCATTTTTTAAGTAAAATAATGTTTGGTTTCTTGAACCAACAACAGAAATACAATTCAAAGAACTTAATAAAGCACCATTTAAAATTTGTTAATTTACATTTATTAATCTTCTTTATGTTGGTTGTGGAGACTTTAATTATTTAAATAAAAATAGTTGTCCTTTCTCCTACTGATTTTTATTTTAAATTAATTATATTTCGGAAACTATGTTTCCATCTTCTGTGGTGAAGTTTATATAAATAATACGTTGTTATTGTATTCTCAATGCAATAGTGATAAAATTAAAATATTTAAAAATCATGTTGTTTATAAACTAATATAAATACAATTATAACAACGTGCTAAAATTTATGAAGTAATAAGATCTAAGAGGGGGTTATTTAACTAGTATCAAAATTTAATTAATTATTTGTAATAATACTTAAACTCAAGAGCTGAATTATATATATCCAGAAAATTACGTAGTACAATTTTACAATTATATTTATGTATGTTTTTTAGTCTGTCTGAGCTATCGAAAATTTGTATTTTATCAGCCTTGAATTGTTTTTTTTTTTTTAGATTTTTAAGAATAATTAAAAAAAAATCTCGGAAACAATTTGTTATAAGAGAAAGTGCTCCACATTGTAAATCACTTCATGTTTGATAATGGTAAGCTGAATGCCACAAAACAAAGCTTAGAAGTGGTTTTCATTATAATATTTAAAAATGTATAACGAAGTTAAAGCCACCACAATTTAAAATAAAATATACAAGTGTATATGTAAATATAAATATTTTTGCCTTCATTTTTCCACGAAAAATTATTCAATTATTTAAATCCTAAAATTAAGGTAGAAAAATATTATATTATTGCTTCTCGCGAGATAAGTAAAACAACGTCTTTTCAAACCTGTACTTCCATAAACGTTTTAATTCGTGATACTTGCTATTATTTTATAAAAAAATATTGTCCTTTCTTCTATCCGTTTGATTTTACTAAATATATTTTTCAGAAAGTATGTTCCCATCTTCAGTAGTCCAAAATTTGCAGTTAAAATGATATTGTAGCTATTTTAGTTTTATCACTGAAGCCTTTATAACGCTATAACAACTTATTGTTTATATTTTTATGAACTTCAATCTTCAGTACTGTGAATAAAGAAATATAGATTCCTAAATATGTATTTAGTAAAATAAGAACAAACAAATAATTTAAATAATTAATAGTCTCCGCATCCAGCCGACGAAACAATCCTTATTATTATCGCATGATTTTTTTTATTTTTTATGTAACCAGATTATGCTCTGGTTTAGACCGGAGAACTGATTGTAATCAAAATTAAGCCACTAACGTTTAGTATGTTGACTCTAAATACATAAGTGAATACGGTGTTCCATCGAATGCATCAGCAATGATTAATCTAATACAAGGGAACGTACACAATATCTGCTCAACAGGAAACACCACAATGAAACATATATTGAGCAAACAGAGCAATATTTACTCTGGCTATACTCACAAATCCTGAAAATCAAACAGCCAAATTACAATTTCCCATCTCATACTAGGCCCAACCATTCTCATCCCCCTTCCACTCGATTATCCGTTCGGTCTAAATAATAATACCAATATAAAATAACAACAGTTTGAATTATTGCTTATGTTTTATTTCTAAATATTATTTATGGTTTCATTTTTACCAATAAATGTGTTTGTACTATTACACATTTATTAACGCGGAAGTGTTAGATAATTTGCAAGAAATAAAATAACGTTAATTCTTTTAATTTGACGGAATACCGTATATTATTCCCTCAAATTATTTTATTATTTTATTTCTTGTAAATTGTCTAACGCTTCCGCACGTACTGATAAACTATTATAGTTTTTCAATAAAATGCGATATTAATTCAAAAAAGTGAATTGAAAGGCGAAGCGTTGAGAGTTTGGATGTAGAATAATTTTAAAGAGTGGGAAAATGTTTTCACAAATGAAGACACTTCTCTACTTCTTGATAAGAAATTGCACATAACGTGGGAAAGAAAGTCTGTTTTCTGAATTGTGAAATATTTATTTTAGGATAGAGTGGATTCGAAAGAACCTTGAATAGTATTTATTTAATGACGCAAGAATAAATACAAAGAGATTTTACCAATAAAACACTTATTACTTTGTTTGTATAACACTTGTTACAAGTGTACAAGTGTTATACAAACAAACTAATAAGTGTTTTATTCGTGAAATTAACATGTATAACGAAGTAGAAGCCTCCACAATACAGAACAAAGAGATTTGTTCTTTCAAAATTTATATATATACAGACATGTTTTTTGACTATACAAATAGTACAAAACAATTTAACATTAAAAAATACAATACATGTAAGTCTTAGTTTGTCTGTGCTATCGATCAAAGATCTTTTTGTTCTGTTATGAATATATGATGATGTCAATGAAAAAATCTATGCAAGTCAGTTGAACTGAGTAGATAATTTTCCCAAAAGAATGGGTACAATTTATTTTTGTTTTTTTATAATTTTTAACTTAAGGTTTACATTTTCTTATTCATTACAATTCACAATAATAATACATTTGTCCTTTCTATAACTAAACATTTAATTTGTGACTATATATAGTTTTGAAGTTGTCAACACGTGTATAATTATGATTATAAAATATATAAAATTAAGTGAAACATTTAAAAATATAAAGGTCTGATTTCAATTATTGAAATACTTAAATAAGAAAAAGCTTTTGAAAACAATTAATTGTTTTTAATAATACGAAAGATTTGTATTCACAAAGTGATTAAAAAAAAATAAACAGACAAAATATTTAAAATAATTATTAAATATTATTCATGATATTTTTTCTGACATTTTTTTTTAATTTACATTTTTTTATTTGAATATACAAATTTAATATTTATTTAAACAATTACATTATTTTTCACAAACATTAACATTAAGTGTAATCAATTTAATGAATTGTTTGTCTGTCCTGCGATTTTCGCCAGAGATCTTTCAGTCTATTATTTTTTTTATTGGTTATTTTTAAAGTTAAATTTAATTTGAATTTTGACAATATTTTATGACACAAATTAGTAAGGATTTTTATTTATTTTGTACCTGAAGTTAAATATATTTTTTATAGGCCGAATTAGTAATTGTCTGAATTCATAGAAATCCAAACATACGTTCAAAATTCTGTAATATCGCCCAAACTCTGTTCAAAAATATTAATAACATATTTATGTTATCAGCCAGAAAATTAAAAGAATACAGTTTTTCTATCTGTGACTGAAAGGCTTCCGGCCGATAGCCAATTCCCATAAGAACATTAAATAAAGCTTAAATAATTTATTAAGATGTTAAAAAAATATTTGTTAAACGACACTTGTGAGGAATAAAGATGCAAATATATATATACATATCCGATGGTCAATTGCCGGTTTGTAGTATTTTCTTAGTTTTAATTCATGTTTCTTTTAAATATATATGTTACACATATAAGTGTAACTTCTATGTAATTATTCTGTAAATTAAGATAATTTACTTCTACATTTTCAACAACAAATTAAAAGGAGGAAC
This sequence comes from Philonthus spinipes, assembly GCA_963082785.1. Classification (NCBI taxonomy): domain Eukaryota; kingdom Metazoa; phylum Arthropoda; class Insecta; order Coleoptera; family Staphylinidae; genus Philonthus; species Philonthus spinipes. Next base: position 11,742,922 of record OY720315.1, on the reverse strand, counting down.
AAATTAGATTCAAAATATAAATAAATTTAATTGTCAAATAAACTATGAGAAAGTAATTAATTCTTCAATTGTATGTAATAAGGATTATTTTTCTCTATATTTTCAACCAAAAATTAAGAAGAAGAACAAATTACATTCCAACTATAAATTAATTGTATTGTGAAATATTCTAAGAGTATTCAATTTAATTATTTTAAAATTTATTTTAATACAATTTCATATGAAATTGTTTGAAAAGTGGAACGTAATCGGACACAGCGTCTGGAGTGGAAAATTTTACGTTAATAAACCTAATATTGAACAGAAAATGTTATATTTATGGACGTGCGTATGATTATGGGAGACATCAGGCCATAAAGCACGCCAGGAGGCATGCAGTAGCAGCAGCGGCAGCCGTGAAGGTAATTTCGGGTTTAATTCAACTCCGCGTGAAATTTATTAAAATTATGGCGCGAGTTATATTAACATTTCTTTGGGGCTTCACGTGCTGGTTTCAAGCAGGCCAGAGAAATTAATTAAGTAATTATAAAACTCGGCGAAATTACCTTGGTTGGCGGTTCAAACAAGAAATTGTTACGGTTTACGGCGACGGAGTGCTCTTTTCTCTTTTTGCTGTATATAAGAAGAAAAAAACAGGAGGAACACGAAATCGCGAGTGTATATTTAAAGAAAGGGGTGAGGGAATTAAGAAAGCGGGCTAAATATTCCGACCACCTGTCCTAATGGGGTATTTTCGTTTTGTCCCTATCGATGATTAAATTAAAGCTTGAATTATTTAATAAAATTCTAACTATCTTTTTTATAATTATAATGGTTTAGACCTACAAATAAAATAATTTAAATATTTACGGAACACGTAAAGAATCATAGCATTTATACCATTTTGAACAGTAATTCAGAAAAAAATACTTACGTTTTATATTAATGATTTAATCATTACGGTATGAAGTTTCATTGTTACAAAACAAATATAAAAAAGTTACATTTATCCAGGTAATAATTTTTAACTGTTACATTTAATATGTTACTTTTTTGTTATTTTTGTCACTTTATAATCAGATTTTTTATATTCGTACTAGTAACATTATTGTTTTACACTTCTCAATAAATATAAATTAATTATACTGTGATTAAAGATGTTAAATAATTATCACTTGGTTTGGTTTTACTTAATTGTATATTTGTTCGACTAGAATCAAAGATTCTTGCTAATGATATCTAGCTGAAATTAGTCGAACAAATATGTAATTAAGTAAAACAAAACAAAGAGATAATTATTTAAGATCTTTGATTATTCATAATGTTTTACCAAGCGATAAATGAGAAAATAGTAAGAAAAATATTATATTATTAATTGATGTAAAATATATTGTGTAGTGAATTTATTGACTCCCTGTACAATAAACAGATTATTTATGTAATAGCAAAGACCCAGCACAAAACAGATAATGAAATTAGTACGGTGCCTATGAACAGCTAACAAAACAATAGGCATACTAATTGAACAAATAAATTAGACTAAAATAATATATAGGAATAAGAAATTCATCGAATGTATAAAATGCATTGATAATTAAATATTTCTTAATGCGATTTATATATGATTGAAAAAATAAAATATACATCGCTAGGTAACACGTCAAAAAATAGTACACTGTAATATCGTTGGCCAGTTTTCAGCTTCTCATGAAAATATTTGTTACGATCTGATATATAGATATTATTTTTGATGTACAGTAGACACTCAAGACCGAACATTAATGACAATTATTATTTTAAGCATTTTATAGGCATTACGATAATGTTCACGACAACCAACATCGGACACTACTTGAATGGTTTTCCTATGCAATTAAAATACTTTATTTAATATAGAGGAATGTGCCCGTGCAATTATGCCATTAGATATCTGGGACTGAATAAAATAATGATATGCAGTTTTGGTGATTACATAATCTGAAACTTATTTTTTCTTTAGTTTAGCCTTATAAGTCCATTCCATGGCTAACTAACATGGGAATATTGGTTTTGGATCAATGACCAATACCAGCAATGTTGCAGATTTTACCTGTGATGGAGAAATGTGTTTCAATGATATTGTCATTTCAATTGATTTTTATATGTTTAATTTAAATTTAGTACAATTAAACCACTCAATAGCCACATATTTGTCAGCACTAAGATTTACTTATGCTTGTTTAAAGGTTGCATCTGCTGTTGACAAAGTTATGTTATCAGTGTAGAACACTATATATGCGTGTAGAGCACTATGTATGCAACATGTTATGTGGGAGGACATCGATATGGATTAAGAACAAAAGTGTTCCTAAAACTGGCACAGGATATCTAGGATCCCTGATAAATCCTAGCACTTTTTAACAACTTGTCTTCTGTAACTTAAATATGATAAAATCATTTTGACAGCACATGGAGCGAGATTATATAAGCAAAGTTTTAGCAAATTATAGATTTTTTGTTTGAAAGAATAAATGGTGTGATTAACAAATTGATTTATAGCCAAAATCGTGGATCGACCAGATCTGAAGCGGAATTGAACATTATTTAATAAAAACGGCTTTAAGGCATTTTCTCTCTTTACATGTGTTTTGTTATATATTATTATATATTCGCCTTCTTTTTTTCCTTTTTGATTCGAATCTTCTCAAATATTTACGGCTAACCTCAATCATCCATTCCGTTACCCTAGTATTCTATCAATTCTTTACATTCCGTCTTACATTCCTTCCCCAAATGTTCCCATGTATACCGTACATATCCGCATAGCATACACTGCTCACCAATCCAATTTTTCCTTCCTTTACCTTATCCTTCTTGCACATCCACATTGCTTATATACCTTGGCACCTTTTCATGTATCCACCACCGTTTTTACTATGGATTGTATATACTGCGGTCCTATACCCTTCTGATGTTCCTGTATCTCTAATTCCGTTCATTTCTGCTTCACCTACACCGCCACATCCACTCCTTTTTCAAACCACTTATTCACAAGAATTTCCGATATCCCTGCTTTCTCATACAGTGTTCTCCTTTTCATTCTCCACCCATCTGTTCCTTCTCTTATGAACGTTCGCCACACCTCTTTAACCAGCCTTTCATTACCAAGTTCACTTACTCTTTTTTCATACCTTAGCACTATCTCCTTTGCCTCTACATGTACACTGTTCGATTTGTTTCCTGAAACAGAATATATTTGGGTGTGGATCTTTCCATGCCCAGTATCTGTCTAAGGAAAAAACCATGCTCAATCTGTATTCAATCGTACACACCTTACAATAAAATTTACTTGATACTACCATCCCACAGTTTACACGGCATTCGGAATTTCCCCTCAAGCCATTTTACCCATTTCTCCATTATAATATGCCACGCTTTCCTCGCTTTAAGTTGAACTCGTCTGGCGTGTTCATTGTACCCACCATTCTTACTAAATACAAAACTTAGATACTTAACCCCTTTCTACATAAAATCTTTTCTAATTCCTTCCCCTTCCCTCGTTGTTTTCTACATTCACACTCAATCCACGCTTATCCATGTATTTTTCCACTATTTGTAACATCTCATACATTTCTCCCCATTCATTCGACATCAGCACCACATCATCTGCTTACGCCAACATCCACACCTTCATTTTTCCTATAAGCACTCCGCTCGTCTGTCCGTTTCTCAAGATCTCTTCCATCACCCCTGTTTCACTCCCTTCCATATTCTAAACCTCTCCGTGAATCTGGAACTTCCTTGTTTCCCCTCCACATTTGGTTTAGCAGCTCTCTGAATCGTCGTTTCCCTTCTACTCCAATTCTCTTCCATATTTCCGCTTTTAGACCATCTATCCCGGCTGTTTTCCCATTTTCACTTCTTCAAAACCCTTCTCTACCTCCTCCAAAAATTCTTGCACTTCTCCAATCACTCCTTGACCTTCGTCCCCTACTGGCTCTCCACAGTTCTCCTCCTATTTCTTTTTCCAATCATCCAGATTAATTTCGGTTTTTTTTTTCTCTCCTTAATATATTCCACATTTCTCTTTCATATTGGCACTCTTATAGTTGCGCTGCAAATTGACATTAAACACTTTGCTTTTATAACGTAGACAGTTTATTTGTCACGGTCATTATCAAACAAGTGATATATGTACGTGATACCAGCAAAGTGTAATTTCAAAATGTACCTTATTGATTCAAAAAGGTATCACAAAGTATTGGCTTCAACCATCCGATATAATTCAATATTCAATTTTTTTAATAGAAAATAAAACTTATTATATTAAAAAAAAACATAATGTATACATAAATAAATCTGAAGACTGTACAAATTACATTTTCTCTCGCATGGAAATATAACAAGATTACATAAACGTGGACGTTCAGCACGGGGACATTTTTTATAAACCGGAAATAAAATATAACCTTCACATATACGCACGCACAAATAAAAGCTGAGGGAATAAGATTGTGTGTGTGTGTGGAACGTAATATGCGGGGGTTATATGTAGACGAAAGATCCATCAGTAAACAAGTGTCGACAGAATAGTAAACGAAATAAAGGAGTTCTTAAAGGTAGCAAACAAAAGGGAGGAAGTAAGACAATTTTTATCTTTTCGCTATTGGTCCCGAGCCGTCCACATCCGGCGCCCTTTCTCCCTCGCCGTTGTGTTCCAGATCCCATCATCTGAAACGCATTACCGTCGAAGCCACGTTGCAATTTCAACGAACTTGCCAAAATATACCCAAATCCTCGTGCTTCTATTCGGCTTCTATTCGCCTCACACATACACACAGAGAGGAGACACTCACCTATCTATTTATCTAGTTTCGTTCAATTATAATATCAAATCCATACTCACTACTAATACTGCTATATATGGGATTTCAAGTTATTTTATTTTAATAAGTCGAAATATATGCGTTGCGTGAAAAAAAAAAAAACTCTTAAAAATTAATCGATTTACTTGAACCATTTAATCTACTTAATTTCCATTTCCCCGAGACTTTCCTGCTGGGATGGGGGAAGTCCACTTCAAAATTATAAATGGATAGTTTTTTAAACCTTTTTGGGATTCCATTTTAAAAACGTAAACCAATTTTTTGAAACAAGTTTTCTTCATTTCAATTGCTTGACATAATTGAGAATCTTGCAATAAGTACATTGAAATTAATTTAATAAAAGTACATACAGGTTAAGTTTTTGATTCATAAATTGTTGCATTATACAATATGTTTTTGTTATGCAACAGCAAATTTCCTTTGTTGAACATTTTCTGTAAAGTACTTATGTAACATAAGTCAGAATATCACAGTAGCTGAAGAGGAAATAATTTATTAATTATTTTCATATTCTTTTTATTTAATTTATTTAAATAACTGTGAATAGTGCATAAATCCTTTTTTCAATTAGCATATATTTAGTTGGATGGTTCATGTTTAATTAATAACTGATTATAGATTACTTTAATTAAAATTTTAAGGTGAAAACTTTTGAAATCAAAGCAAGAAAAATTTCGACTTAATTAATTTTCTTACTTCCATATTTTATTTCAATATAATAACACTTATCCTTCGTACATTTATTCTTGTAACATTTAAACGCGGATTCTGGAATAAGACGTGAAATATTTTCCGAGGAATAAACAGAGCCCCCGTTTTGATGAATGCGCAACATTTATTTAGCCTAATTCCACTGAATAATAACGGCTTCTCTACCTTGTTTTCAGCCGCAATTCTTATTTGATTTTTGCTCGAGCGGCCGCAAAAACAGTTTATTATTAATATTTCACAGTGAACGAGAATTCTTTCTATCAAGAAGGAAATAAATAATATTAAGTTTATTATGTCTGGTTTTATATTATTTATTATCAATTAAAATGCTATCGGGTAGGGTACTTCGGCCTTTAATTTGTTAAAAAAAAATTAAGTGTCGAATGTAACTAACCGAATAACTTCCAACTTAGTAAAAATTATTTAAGCTTTTAGTGGCCTGAGAGGAAGGAATGAATCACTTTGAAAGTTTAATAAATATATTACAAAAAAAAAAAAAATAACACAACAAAATATATACAAGTACAAAAAAAAAATAATAACAAAAATAATAATAAAATAAACAAAGACTTACGGCAATTACTTGTGACGGCGGGATGCAGACTTCCCTGAGTGGTCGGAGGGCTTGCTCTTTTATACAGTTAGCCTGCCCTCTCCCCCTGACCACCTCAGGTAAACTACCATCTTTCGCCCGAAAATAATTTATAAGTTCAAAATTAAATATCAAAAATATTTGAATGAAATTACATCAACGTGTGTGTAATAACATGATGCATCTATGCATATGTCACACACGTTGATCGTGGGCGAAAAATGGCAGCTCTGCGTCACAAGAAAAAAAAATTTATCAAGATAATTTGACAGAGAAAAAAAAAATATATATATATACATATATAAAACATATGTACAAAAAAACATCTATATATATATATAAAGTGTTTCTGCCTTTATGCATAAACAATTGCCAGAAATAAAACGTTAGTTTATTAACAAATAATTCGTCACGATGTCTGGACGCAAAATAAAGTATAAATCGTCAATTTATATTAACAAAATTTTGTCCAGACATAAAGAGGACTAAGGCAATTGTTTATGCATAATTGTTGCGGCGTGGAAACTCGTCGGAAAATTGGGAAATCTTAAATTGCTTCCCACATCAGAGTATTGCAGTTTTACTAAGCTTCCATATGTTTCCCTGGCTTCGAACTACGACCATTGTGAAGCTCTCTCTTCCAGCTATTTAGTGGCATATGTGGCGTCCTGGTGTGGTTCGCGGTTACGCGAAAAACAATCGGGTTTTTCCGTTTTTGGCCCGTTCTATTATAATCCGCGTACAAGCGTGGGGCCATAAAACCGTGACGTCACGCGCTTTTCGTTGCTACCCGGCCGAAGGGTTCGCTCGCATCGGTCCAGGTAGAGAGGTCAGGCCAGATGTGGCGAATCCGGGAAAATCCAGGGATAGTCGACCCTTTTGGTTGTGAGCCACTGGAGTACCGATAGCTGGAAGAAGTGTTGCTTATCTCCGCCAGAGGGATGAAGTTGAACCTTCTGATGTGAGAGGGCGTTAGATTTCCGACGAGGTTCCACTATGCAACCTAAGTTCGAGTGGCGCGAACTTTACTCATTTGTAATAAAAATGAATAAAATATACAAGATATGTTGACGGGACAAAGTGCCGGTAACAAAAAAAATGATCGGTTTATTTCTAATTATATTCTTACCACAAGATTGATTTAAATTTTAAAGATGGGAGTTGCGAGAGAATGGAAAAAAATTGACGATTCTAATAAACCTGGAATTCGAATTTGATACTAAACATAAAAAATTATAGCGCAGTTACGTTAGTTATTCAATTATTAAACAGTGATTTGAAAAGAATTAATTACATTAAATTAAATTATTTTTTCTTGACCTTAATCCCTATTGAGGATAAAAAAAACATAAAATTGGGAATAATTTAATTCGAGTAAAAAAAAGGGGAAAGTAAACAAATTTTATTAAAATATTAACAGTCTCTAGGGTCACCTTATAATGGATTTTTTTTAGAAACAATTGAAATTGTTTCAATTAAAAATCATCTTTGACTTAACAAAGGATGAATATTTAATACATATAACAAATAATAAAAATTCCGCTGAAAGACCTTGGTCGGTGGCCTTTTTTTAACCCTTTTGATTTCAATAAATGGATTTACTACTAATAGAAATCAAATAATAAAGTATATAATTTATATCTGTTAATTTGCAGTTTTTTTTTCCGCCGAATAATTATAATTACAACAAATTCTGTTATTATTTCACTTACATTAAATTTTGCATTAAAAAAATGAAACATTAACCAAGTATGTATTTTTTTCTTTCTTTCTTAATCTTATCCTCTTTTACCCGTATTGGGTGAATGTATTTTTTTTTAATGTAGTAATTTTTAAAATTTCAATAAATGAGAAATTACGGAAATAAATAATTTTTATTATTTTTAAAAATGGAATGAAATACATTGTCTGTAGATTTTTAATAAAATAGTGTTGAATTTTATAGCTTTCTTAAGTTGAGTATCATAAAGATGAAAACAATCGAACATAAATAGTGATATAATAATAATTTCAACAGTAATAATTTCTATATTCAATCAAGTTTCAAAAAGTTATTAATAAGAAAATCACATTGAATATGTTTTTTTATTATTTTTAATTAAACTTAGATTTTTTTAAGTATTGAAATTGTGTTTCAATTTTTAATTAATACCGTCGAGCTCACTTATAGTCATGATTCAATTTAATTGTAATTTTTAAATTTAATTTAATTATTTTTTTATTGAATACCAATTTCAATCAGTAATTTTACTCAATACATATACAACTGTTGTGATAGTCTCTAGTAGCTTTACATATTATTTGTTATTATGCCATTATATAATTATATATAACTGCTAAAAAATGTTCAATCGTCAACTGATTCAATAATATTTTAGTCTACACATTTAATTTTTTTTATAAAATTCCTCTTTTTATTTTTATTGAAAAAACAACTATATATCATCCCCTGCTAAGTAAATTATTCATATATAAAATATAATTTTAGCGCTTGATTTTATCCCGGCAATGCAATATTAAACACTTAGTAATTAAATATCGATCAAAAATCTCTCTCCCCTCATACATTATTTCTTTAGAAATAAAAATAAATTACTTTCCATTATAAACCGTAAAAGCGGCCACAGTTTAAATAAAATATTGAAATCGTCGTTTATTTATTATATATGTATTTTTTGTGAGAGGTCACTTTTGTTCGCGCAGAAAAAAAATATAGGGGAAGTGTATATATTCCGTGTAATCATTGCCGTACAATAAAAATGCGACCGGCTTGTCAAAACTGAATTCTCAAAGGATGATGGATTGCCCAAATCGGGCATTAAGAAATGATGAAAGAAACATTCCCCCATTTGTAACGACACAATACTCACACATACACACACGTGCCCGTGTTGGAGTATTAATACAATAGATTTCCGAATGTGGATAGTATTTTACCGCGTGTTATTACTTATTTTATGTTCGAGTGAATTGATCACACTTCAAAAGCATGTTTGTTTTAAAAGAAATAAATTTTAGGAATTACGTATCAAAGCAACACATTTTACAATATTATACACAAATTTTTATATTTGAAGAAAAACAACGATTTATTTTATTCGTTAATTTTGTTCCTGCAAAATTATGTACATGATACGATTAAAAATCTACACTATCAATATTACATTAAGATTAAATTAATTAAGTTATGAGGAGTGTAGCCATATTCTACCAAAATGTATTGGCTGCTATTTCGTTATACATCTCAGTTATGCAAACAAAATTAAAAAGTGTTCCATTTGTAAATGATATGTGAATTTTATGAATCTATATTATTACGCTATTTGCCTTACTGAAATATGGCATTGGACTTCCATTTAATTCAGTGTTTTTTTGTGACAATGGCAATCAGGTTATTTGCCCTGATCGAAATACTACATGGTTTATTTAAAAGAAATGGTAGGGTTGTACGCACCGTAATACATGTCTTGCAGTTGAGCAGAAGAGATTCGAGAACCGATTCAAAAAATTTATGGGTGATGATTGTAGGTAATAATAGTAAAAACAAACTTTTAATATATTAAAGTGGAAGCGCTGGATTCAAGCATTAGTAGAACCACGGGATGAAATAATAAACACGAGTTGTCGGTTTAAGAACTCTGTATTGGCCGTAAGTTGGGTGTGTCTCACGGTGCATAAGCAACGAGTTTTCAAACAATAGATAACGACAGTATTACTTCAGATTTTTCACAACCCAACCATTTATCCAAAGTTTACTAACTAAAAATTAGTTGCCGCTTAAACATAAACCTCTAACAAATTTATTATATTTTACATTCTACAAAGGCTTTGTCAATACGTCAGCTATGATTTCACTAGTGGGTAAATACTTAGTGTTTAAAATTTTTATCAGAAACTACATCTCGGACAAAGTGATATCTTATGTCTATAGACGAGTTCCCACGTGTCATTTTCTTCAAACGATCTGATATCGTCCATCATTCCATTAATCCTCCTCTGGTCTTGAAAAGCTTCCGAAACTGTTATTAGTATATTGTTTCCAACTCTAGTCACACTAAGGTATGTGACAAAATAATTGAACACCCTCTTTGTTTTTCATCTGTTTCAATTTCTGCTACTTCTGATTTATAATTTGAATCATCAGCGTCTTCAGATGTATCTGACGAAATTGATCTCGCTTCTTCGCCCACTGAATCTGAAGTTGCTGTATTATCTCCTTCATTCATGAACAATTTCTGCTACTTCTTATTTATAATTTGGAGGTAAATATTCAATATCCGAATCATCAGCGTTTTCAGAAGTATCTGACGAAATTGATCTCGCTTCTTCGCCTACTGAATCTGAAGTTGCTGTATTATCTCCTTCATTCATGAACAATTTCTGCTACTTCTGATTTATAATTTGGAGGTAAATATTCACTATCCGAATCATCAGCGTCTTCAGATATATCTGACGAAATTGATCTCGCTTCTTTACCCACTGAATCAGAAGTTGCTGGATTATCTCCTTCATCCATTTTGGATAATATGTTTACATTTTTTTGGCATTTCAATCACCGTAACGTCTCTAACAGTATTACCTTTCTGGTGATTGGATTGTAACATCTATAACGCTTAGTAATTTCGTCATAGCCAACTAAGATAAGTTTTATGGCCTTTTTGTTCTATTTGTTTCTATTTTCTAGTTCGTAAATGACTGACACTGTTTACATTTTGAAGTAAACTATACATTCATGTTTCTTTTATTTTTGTCATTTGATCCAGCTGATTTGTCATTTATGTTTTAGCCTTGGTGACATCCAGCAGAGCCTTTTAGAAACTTTATTTGAATTTTCTGTATTTGACTTTTTGGATCTCTCCAGCAATCCCGCCAACAAAAGTGATTCTACCTATTTTTCGTCTATTAGTCTATTTTAGCCCCGTTCTGCTTAATCTCTATGATGTCTCGAAGACTTAACTTATGTATTACTCCGTAGATTCGTAATTTTATAATCTGGAAGATATCAATGTTCTTAAAAGTATTTTTTTTCGTAAATCCGTTATCGTCGTACACGTTTTTTATCTTCGTCCATACTTCTTTGGCCGTTTTTGCATATTTCAATGCGGAAACAAGGGTGGATCGATGGTTAAAATAAGCTTAGCCTTTGCTTCTGCTAATTGAGCTTCGTCGTTTTCACTGCCGTCAATGAATTTGCTCAGTGCACTTTCCATGGCAAACGACCATTCGTCGGAATTCTCTCAGCTATGCAATTTCGGCTAAATAGTTAACCGCCATCCTATGAGTATGCTGTTCTCTTCGACCACTAACACAACAGTGTTTTTATTTGACGTAACTAAACTTATACGTATCGTTTTTTTTACTAATAATATTTGTGTCTACCGGCGTTTGTCATAACCTGTTTGAATAGGAACACTGGATTCAAACATTAGAATAAACACGGGGATGAAATAATAAATACGTGATGTCGGTTTGAGAACTCTGTATTGACGATATTTTGAGCGTGTCTCACAGTACACAAGTAATGAGCTTTCGAACAATAGATCTCGACACTATTATTTTTGATATTCTACAATATAATAGTAGGGGACTTTAAATACCCGATCTGTACTGGCCCTCATATAGATGGTCCGTAATACGCAATAAATTTCAATGAGTAACGTTATATTTAACTGCATATAACACCCAGTTGAATATAACGATACAAGTTCGTTACTCATTGGAATTTAATGCGAATTGCGGTTTAATATATTGTATCATTGTATGTATATTGTAATTTTCAATATTAAACAAATGCCAAGTTACGCTTCTACTGATCCATATATATCATCATTCTAATCAGATGGTATTAAATTTATAATTTTTGTAATTTTTGAAATAACAATTGTTTAGATTCTTTAAAAAAAATTAATAAAATTTTAATTATTTTTAATTTATAAACCTAAAACATGTAACTAAATTGTTTTATATTTTGAACATGCTGAAGTTGGATCCATCACAACTTCTATAAAAATAAATATTATTACCTCTCTTTAATAATTAATAAATTTAGAATATGTTATCTGAAATAAATAGTTATAAATACACCAACTTAAAAAATCAAGTATCACTTGAAAAGGAATATGAAAATATTTTAAATATGAATTACTAATAAATATTTTTGTCTGAAAAAGATTTTATTAATATGTTTATCTATTGTAAATAATAAATACATATTCATAATTGAGTTAGCATCGATTTTAAATAAAATGTATTGGGAATTGGTTGCTGCATCATTCTGCATACAATTGGATTGAAACTAAAGGGAGACGGCATTGAGCCCATTTTCCAGCTGCATATACCGCCCGCCTCATTACAATACGCTCTCCGAATGATTCCCCAATAATGAAATTAGCCTCCATAAAATATTCAGACTGTTTGTATATGTAACGACCGGGAAGACAAACGTGAAAATGAATAATTGATGGGCGCAGTTAGTTCGGCTACACATCCGGAAGTGGAGTGGAAATAGTCGCCCCTCCCCGCCCCTCCTCCCAAACCAGAGATTTTATTATGTTAGATTTGCATAGAAAGTTCAACAAGTCCAAAATATAATACTGTCTCTCGGTCGGTCGCCGGAATTTAACGTTATCCCATTTGTATGGTTGGTTGGGCGATTCTCGCTCGGTCCACTCTGGGTTTTGTGCACGGAACACTGCCCTACATACACACAACGGCTAACCCGAATAAAACGGATCTGAAAACTGAAACAGAAACAGAAACTGGAAAGGGGTGCCTTTTTCAGGTCGATACCCGAAGACACGCAACCAGCGACCAACAGCTGGATTTTCATACAGTTACCGTGAGCTGTGGCACCGGTTCTTTACAGATTAGATTGTTATCTGGATATTAAGGGCTGCGGCGTAAGGGTTCACTTAATAAATACCAACAATGGGTAATTATACAAATATTTTTAAATGAAATAGAGGCGGTGTTTTGTGACAAACTTGCTAATTCGACTCAACAATAAATTACCTCCATTCCTAGTTGCCACTTTTGTGGACAACATAAAAAGCTTCTGTAAAATAATTATATGTATTCAATAAAAATACTCACATTAACAATCATTAGAACAAGAATGTTAAATTTTTGCTATAGCAACAATCACGATTATTATAATGGCTTTTACTTTTAATAACACACTGTAAATTACTTCAAAATGGCACTTTTACAAATCTAAATTGAACTAAAGCCTGTTTTTTAATTCTGACTTTATCCTGGGCCTTGTTTAGAGACATCAATGTCAGTATAGGAATATATGAACATGTGAAATATTTCAATTTTGCTTTAGGTGGAATACCTAGATTTATTAATATCATAATATTTAATAAATTTTATTCCTAGCAGAAAAACATCAGGTCGTATTGAAAGATGATACATTCTATACATTATAAACTGTACGTATAAAGAGAAAAACTATATATTTGTCAATTTATTCATTTCTATATTATTTTATTGAGTAGCTAAATATGTATCACATAAAATGTATACATTTTCAATTACAGTTATTTAATTTTATAAATAAAATATTTAATAAATTAATAAAAGTGATATTTTGACTTAAGCTTCGTTTAATTAATATTCAATTATTTCAAATGAAAGCGATGTCAGTAATGTTTTATTTCAAATATTAAATCTATTAATTATTGTTTAATTTGAAAATAATCCCTAATTGGACAGAAAGGGTTCCGGTTGATAGCCCTGGACACAACTTTATTTTAGTATTTATAACCAATGTTTGTAAAAATATAATTGCCAAAATGCATCCAGAATCGAAATGTATACAATTGAACATTAATTAAACGAAGCTTAGGCCACAATTAAAAAAAAACAGGCTATAGTGTTGATCAGCGTAAGAATAAATTTATATTTAAAATTTACATGAGATTCGATTCAATTCCCATATATTTTTTATTGATTAATTAATAGGATTATACTAGATGGATTGGTTCGAGACCTAATTAACTGATACATCCATAATTAACTATGTAATATGACTTAATGCGATAAAATATTTCATTATGATAAATGATGTATCGAGTCGAAGTAATCTATAATTAATTTCATTACAATGTTAATTGATATCAAGCGATAAATCACTTAGAATAATCATTAGAACAGACACAAGGATCATAAGTACATTAAGATAATTTCAGTAATTGTAACAAAAAAGAGAGTTTATTGACTTGATTACTGTAATTATGTTAATAAACACTTATTTTTATAGCAATTACTCAAATTATCTTTTAATTTTAAATATTTAAATTCTGTAAATACAAATTCTTTTTTATTCTGACAAATATATACCATCTACAATAATATAAAATATACAATAAAATAAAAATTTGTATGGGACACTTTTTTCACATTAATCACTAGATAAAATACATTGGTTTATAAATTACATCCACATCGTTTTGTTTCACTAAAATGTATGTTTCCCAAGAGTGTGGTTTTAAAATCTAAAATCAGTATTGAGCATTTATTTATTAAAGTAATTCACAAAATAATTATCGGTGCAATATGTGTTCCACCAAATTCGAACATTCAATTTTATTTCAAAGTTCTTAGGATATGGAGGTAATCTATAGAATATCCTAAATACCAGTATATTGTTTGCGGTGACTTCAATGTTTCCAATGCCAATAATGATTGTGTTGTAGCTCATATGTTAACAAATAAAATGTGTTTCTATGAATTGCAGCAAGTAAACAACATTCCCATCGAGATAGGTGTTTTTCTTGACTTGCGTTTTTCTAACTGTACTAATTTGAGATGAATCCAGCCTTCGACATATTATGAAAGAAAATACTTATATTCCATATACGATCTGGCTGTCACCAGTAGGCGAATATTTTATTAACATGTCTAGAGATTATTTTTATGATTTAAAAAAATGCAAATTATTGTGCTATTAATAATTATCTAGCCTCTATTAATTATGATGGGTAGTACGGTAATTTTATTAATGATAATGTGAAACATTTTAATAATATTTTGTTACCGGTATTTGATATGTTTGCACCTATAAAGTTTTGTGTATCAATAAATTATACTAGGTGGTTCGACAAGGAGCTTACCACGCTGACAAAAGCTAAGAAGAGAGCATATGTTCTATAAATGAAAAGGCTCTATATTTTATTATGAAGAATTTATAAATTTAAGGAAAGTGTGCAGGCTATTAAATGACAAGCTGGATTGTAACCGAAATTGATTGTATCTGGTGAAAGTCTGCTATTTCTTGCTTCAAAATATTTCTTTTGATACTCCATTTAGGATAGAAGAAACATGTGTGTTCTGCATCACTCCTCTCGTCATTGTAGTAATAACATACAGGTATTTGGCTTATACAATTTAAGTAATGTCGAAAGTATCCGTGTCCATTTAAAAACTCGGCAATAAAGTATGAAACTACTCCGTGGCTTGTGTTCAACCATGGTATTAGTATTAGTCTAACTTGCCATTTTCTCTTACACGTATTTCTCCAAAAATGTTTCCACTTTTCTGGAGTTCGTATTCTCTCTTCTATTCTTGATTGCTTTCGTCCTATTTCTATTCTCCTATCGTATATTGCCTTTCTCTCAATGGCTAACAACCCAATTGGCATTATACTGGTAATTACTAATACTGCAGCCTCAAATACTGTTCCTTATGCACATGACACTCTCTGATCAGTTTTTCTTTGAACTGATGCTAAACGTTTCCCGTAAAATTCTATTTTCATTTTATTTGCCCATATCTCAGATCTATAAAAAAAAACAGAGAGTCCGCAGTTTTCAGCATCAAACGGCTTTGCTACTAATTTTTGTACCATTGATGTTAGCTTCCTACTAAGCAATGTTGTCTGTATTTCTGCTTTTAAAGCAACTGTAGTAATATATTCAAAGATAGTTAAGCTATTGTCCACTACTATAGCAAAATATTTTAGTTTTCGTAAAAAAAGCATCGCCAATGTTTAAAGGTAATATAGTTGGTTGGTTTCTTTGACAAAAGAACAATTTCAGATTTTGCCGTCGCCAGAGTTAAGTTATGATCTGACATCCATCTAATTACCCGACGCATGATTTTATTAAGTTTAAGTTGTGCCAGCTCTACATTGGGTGTTGTTATAATGGCAACAACACCGTCTGCATATCCTACTGTCGTCTTGTAGGATATGCAGACGATGTTGTTCATCAGGCATCGTCGCCTCAAAAGACCATCATATGTGATGTTCCATAAATCTGGTCCGAGAATAGAATCTAATGCAACACCAGCTGTTATTTTGCGAAAAAATGAACTGTCTCTCTAAATGGAGTATTGTTATATGACACCAATTCTCTATTTATTAAAAAAAAACAGACAGTATTATTTAGAAATAATTAGGAACATTTCATTTTTTAAATGATTTCAATATATCGATCCATTTAATCGATTAAAATGCATTTTTTTAAGTCAAGTGTTACAATAATAATATATTTTAGTTTTCCAGAATAGAACAAAAATACAAAAAGAAAGATATACAAAAAATAATATAAACGAATCCTAAGGTTAGTTGTGATACAGGAAAAATGTGCAATTCAGATGTGTATCAAGGTACAACCAGATCTTCCATTATACCTTATTTTGATAAATTTAGTGAAATAATGATATAGATGGCACAAGAATAAAAAATAATTTTGTGAATAATAATAGGTTATAATATAAACAAAAAATATATATTATTATGAAACTGATGGGTTGTTTGAACATTGAATAGTATACAATCTTAAAAAAATAGAAAAAACTTTTACATTGATTGGAAAGCATTGCAGATAATGGCGAAATGATCTTTTGTATAAAAAATAACTGGTCACAGTTTTATATACTTGAATAATTACAATGCTAATTTTTGCCATTTATTATTAAGTTAAAATCACTGTATACTTGAAGACACACAAGAATCACACGGTTGCGTCAATAGCCGATATTCTAATCTGTCTTATGACTGACAATGTAAGAAAATTCTTCAAATTGAAACACGAAATGTGAAAATCATTTTTCCATATATTTTATTATGTTTAGTTTATAAATATTTGCTCGATAACTTGCAGTTTCTTTTCTACACACACGTCCATCAATTTAATTTGTAAACGGAATAAATACAATAAAACATCGGTTCACATGAAACTCATACGTAACATACTCATGCCATAAATAATGCAATAATTCCACCATCAGAACTTAGTTTTAAAGTAAGGAAATAAATATATCTTGAGCGCGGCAAATAATAATTGATTTGTGGATGTTTTCGGCTAAATAATGCATGGATCGGGATTGGGTAGCCTTCCGGCGCATAAGATATTTAAGAGGACGGCGAACAGGTCATTTGTGAATATTTCATCCTCGCAGACGGTGTAAAAATAGAATAAAAATCCCCTCGAAACGGGAAACGCGATATGCCACCAGGATTAATCTATCGATCGATCGCTCACTTACCTCCTCGAACTTCGCAAGTTAAAACAACGTCGTTGTGCTCTTCCAAAGGACCGACGGTGCCGCTCACGTCTCTACCGGAATAGTCGTATATCAGCAATTGGTGCGGTGGTACTGAAATAAAAAATATTATAATGATTTATTTATTTATTTATTTATTTATTTATTTATTTAACGGATGTCCATTTAAGTAGATATATACATGTCTTAAATCTAAAATAAAATATGAATACAGATACAATTCAAATATAAATACAATAAAAAATGTAAAATACAAACAACAGATTAAAATATGTTATATAAATCTAATAACAATTTTAAATAAGAAATATTACTCATAACTGGTCCAATGCCAATTCACACCTAAAAAATGTTACTCAAAATCTTATCAATTGATGAATTATAAAAGAATAATAAATTAATAATTTAATATCCTCAGAAAGCCCTACATTCCTAATAAATTCCAAAAAAAAATCACTTTATTTATACAGGGTGTTCCAAATTCGAGTCATTGCATTAAAATATTGCTTCGAATAACCAAGATATAAATAAAAAAAGTAAATAGCATTTTTTTTTTTCATGTATTTTTTTTTTTTCATTTTTCTTAAAAACAAAGAAACTTAACCCAGTTTTCTCAGCTCATATTAATCAGCATAAAATTCTGCAAAAGTGCCAAATTTATTTCTTTTATTCTTTAGATAATAAAGGTTTAATAGTAGGAGCAATTTAAATCAAATCAGTGCTTATAGGAAATGGATGGAAAAAAGAAAAGAAATCCAAAGCCTCACATTACTTGATATTTTTCGATTTTACTTTAAAAATTCTCAATTCAAAACGTTGCAAAACACAATAAAGTTCAACGTTTTACAAAACATTCTTTAAAGAAAAATATGAAATGAGGTAGAAAGACCGAAGATCGATAGTGATTTTTCAATTTGCAAATAATTAATAATGAAATAATGATGTTAATATTGTGCTACTGTTTTTAATGTAACTCTCAGAAATAAAGATTTTATATATATATATATATATATATATATATGATTTTCGTGGAGGTGCAGTAATTCCTAAATGAGATTACTACAAGACGCGTTTAACTAATCTCCGGATTCTTGATTGTGCATAGAGAATGTTTTATATTATGACGGTGTAAGGTGATTTGAGAATATTCCGCTCTCGCCGTCGAGTTTGTTGAACACAGTCGCATTCAATTTGCAATTTCTGTTCAGATTTCCTGCCGCTCGCGACAATTACCTAACGACAATAAAAGATTCGCCCCGTCTCCCTTGAACCCCGTCACCGGCTCCCAGCGCGCGTTACCCCCCTTCCACAGACGGGGTGCAAAAACTACGGCGGCGTTACTCCGCTCCGCACTTTGATTATCTTCTGGAATATTGTGCATTATTTTATAGTTCCCACTTAATACGTTAGCGTAATGGTAATTGTTATTGCGCTTATTTATTGTTTAATTGTGCCTCGTTTCTGTTTATAATACCCTCAGGAATACAAATTAATGCAACAGAGCGGAATCAATATTTTTGAAATTTTAAAACCGCCTTTTAAACTAATTTTATTGCCGAACCATATGGTTACCAAAAATGGAATTAGAGTTACCAAATAAATTTTCGTTAAACAAATTAAATCCAAAGGTATTTTCATTAGTAATTATTATAATGCTTTATTTCCGAAAGAATTCAATAGTACTTTACGTAGAAAGTATAAAATGAGTAAATAAGTGAAATAATTAAATCGTATTACTTGATAATAAAAAAATATTAGAATTATAAATTAAGGTAATTTTGACTAAAATATATTAATGGATATTTGCAAAGACTAAAGTAGTTTTAAATTAATAGACATTAATTACATAAATAATACAACAAGCGATTCTATGGTGGAGGACGTCATTCTATGAAACTTAATTTCATATATATTGAATTAAAATATAAGTTCTTTAGGTTTCACAAAATTTACGAGCCCATCAACTGTTATGTATAAACAAAACATCCACCTCTCGTCAATGTTCTTTACCTGGTTTTGTATACTAAGTAATTTTAAAACATTACATCAACTACCGGATGATGATACTGTGTATCGAGACAATTATAGTAGCAGTGTATCTACTATTAAATATTGTGAAACCTAAAAAAAACTTGTGTTTTAGTTCAATAAATTTGATATTAAAAATGATGTATATCTATTATTACAAGCACTATAGTGATTAACACTAAATAGTAGGCAGGGATAAGGTAATAAAATGTTAAACATTCGAAATAAAAACTGTTTTAGCGTAAGTTGTTTGGTTCATTTTTGTAATTGTTTCTTTAGAAGCTGACTAAACTGTTTGGGTCCATCTATATGACCCATTTTTAAAAATTCGTAATTATTAAAGCACAAATCGAAAATTAACAAACTTTGTCGCCATGAAAAGAGCAAGTTTCTAAGTTTTATTCAATGTGTCCACTGTTTGATGTACGAGATAAATTTATCGCGTTAAAACTTGTCCCACCCACGAGAAAGCGTATCTGCTGTTATTGAGTGCATGGCAGCAGTGATGCGGTTCCGCAGATCGTTAAAACTTGTTGGTAGAGGGGCTGAGGTAAAAAATCATTCAAAAAGCTTCATACTGCTAGATGCCAATGGGACAGAGCTCTATTCAGTTGATAAATGAAGTCCTACGAATCTTCAACTACTTGTGGGATCCAACATGTTCATGTACGCTATTCTAGTTACACAAAGAAAAAAGGTCAATAAACTTTTGGACGAGATAAGGCACAAAACATGTTTATCTTCGGTCAGAATCTTTCATGTTGCAATGTTGAATGTGGAGTTCTGCAACGAGCATAAAATTCAAATGGTAGACCTATCTTTGATTGTTCATTTTGGATTTGTACATTAATGAGTACATTTTTTAAATTTGTCTATTATTTATTATAACCCTGCATGATTTTATGGATTATAATGTACTTGAATTTTGGTAGTAATTGGGACTCTGTTATTCAGAGTTAGAGCCAGAAATTACTCCGCTCCTTTAGGAAATTCTGGAGTGTGTCACTTGTAACTCTGATGACCTGACGAAGCCGCTGTAGATGTAACCACTTCAGTGGCAGGAGTTATGTATTAGACGAGCGGTGACACTGGTAACAAAAACTTGATAACCTGTCGAAAGCTAACCATTTTTTCCCACCTTTTAAAGAGACCTCTCTGACCACCGACAAATATTGCGCAATTATAGCAATCCAAAACTGGCGAAAACACCTAAGAGCCACTTTATTATACATGTGCAATAAGTCCAGTCTGAAAAAAAAAACAGTCAATAGGTTGTGGCCTACTGAAATAACTAGATGAAAAATTTTGTCAGCCATCCATTCCCAAGGATACATAGTGCCAGAAATGTACACTTAGTAATTAAATATACAAGTAAAGAAAGGAATTCTTAGTATATTTTAAATCGAGCTGTAACCACCTCTTTTGGCGAATATTCAATGGAATTAAATTTATAATTGTGTCTCCTCATTATTAGTTTCTGTATACAAGTTATTAATTTTTAATATACTTCACACTACCTATAGTTTTAAGTGTACTTAGAACTTCCTCTACAATCTTCTTATTATGAAGTCTTCCATCAGAGAACGTTTTGTACACTAAGAAACAATTAACGTTCTATTATTATTCGAACCCTGTCAATCCTCTTATTTAAGGAAGACACAATATTTTTGCATTTAAATTTTTTTGTAAATAAAAGCTACTTAATTTAAACACTGGCCTATTAGAATAACTGGTAATAAAAATTATTAAATTAGGTAGAAAATAGCGTTACGTTCCCTTAATATAAGATAATGATTATGACAAAAATTAATAAAAATATTGCAAATTGTCTTGCCAATGGCCTTATTAGACGAATATAATGTCACTCCATTTGAAAAAAATAAGTTTTGATGTTTTTAAGAAGTTACTGAAATGTTAACACTTTTGAAATACCTACTGTCAAAAATGAGAAATGTCAATCCTTTTGTTTCTAGATGGATTTATTACTAACAATTCAAGATGTCGCTGGTCTTCCAATCTTGTTCCTACTAGAAGTTATAGGCATTTTTCAAAACGTCAATTTGAGGTTAAAATTTGACCAATATTTTTTTATCTCAAGAACTGTAAGTGTTATTTACAAATAAATTCATATGAGTGGTTAGGCAATGGAACGTGTAATCCGAAAAATAAAATAAAATGTAGGGTGCTCCATTTAAAATAACAAAGATGATAGCCATTTCTCGTACAACCGGAAGTGAAAGAAAGTCAAAATATTTACAATGAGGTAGTCGCATTCAACCGTTCAATGTATTTTTTTTTTCAATTTTTCCGCGGTCAGGAACCCTGAAAACTTTTAATAGCCCACCCTGTATACATTATTTGCTTTTACTTGAAATTGTTTCTTGACTTTCTTCTTAAAATTTTCCACATTAATTTTTATGGATTGTATTTCCGAAAATTGCTGATTAAGTGAAGCTGATCCTTTCATTATGAACGCATTGTGTAATAAACGAAAATAAAAAAAATGGCCAGAATAAATAGTTTCAATTTTTAAATTTTCAAAATATTTCAAGAAAGAATAGTAAAATGATACATTAAGATTTCTACTAATATATATATTTATTTTATTTATTTCAATCCATTTTTCAATATAATTTCAATACTTTATTTGTATTCTGTTTGTTTATAGAATAGAGGATAAAATATACAAGGCTTTCGGCATTTGATATTAATTTTAAAACATCTGAATTATGTAAATATTTTTTGTATTCTAATTTATTGTAATAGTTAGGAATGTACATAATTAAAATACGTTTAATTAAGTTAAAACCGGCTAAATATTTCCGAAATAAATTAGACTATATCTCCCCAGCGGTGAGATTTAGTTTAGTTAACATTTAATGTAAATTAGTCTTAATATAAGATCCCCGACAGTAGACAGTAGGTACATATCGTAGTTGAAATCCAACTTTGCATGTATAGGCCATCGGGGAGCAATGTGTTAAAACGTCCCAATTATTTTCTCGCCAGGGACACTAATGCCGGATTATACTGCAATATGTTAAGTTTTTAACCAAGCTTGTCCAATAATCCGCTTCACTTGCAGAGTTAATTCGCTTTATGGCCGTTTCCTACGGACGAATTTGTTTTCGTACAAATACGAGCGGCGCGGAAAAAATAATAAAATAAAAATACAGGCAGAAAGAGAGCGGCAAAAAGAGACGAAGGGGGCGGGAGAGGGAGAGGGGGATGGAGAGAAAAAAGGAGCAACCGGCACTGCTGCTTTTTTAATTTATTCGCTATTTCCTGAATCGCGCCGAAAAACACAATAGGAAATGCTGGGCTGAAATTAAAAACACCCGTCCCCGGTTTTCCGCCGCGCACTTTTTTTTGAGTAATTTTTACAACCGGTTTCACCGAATAAAGCTAAATATTAGGAAAAAAAAACTGAATTTAATTTTCCCCCGGGGGAATTAGTCTGTCATAATTATTCGCAGCTTAGTTGATGGATTAATAGATAAAATTTATTTTAAATAATAATTTAATTGATTATTATTCCGAAATGTTAACGATATCATCACTAGAAAATAAACGAATCGAACCGGAAAGGCTTCCGGCCGTTAACGATTGCTGTTTTATTTGATTTCATAATCCATTAATTTGAAATGATATATATCAGGTCGACGAGGATGAAATTTGTAGAAAAAAGGCAATGTTGGTGAGAACTTACAAATACAATGAATTATTTTATTAATCACAGTATGCACCAATATTTTATATACATGTTGGTTATTTAGCGGCAGGTTGTTCGGGCCAGTGGTATTAAACCCTGGCAGACGAGATTCTCGACTCTCGGAGATTCTCGACTCCAGGAGTCGATTTTAC
Organism: Philonthus spinipes; assembly: GCA_963082785.1. Lineage (NCBI taxonomy): Eukaryota > Metazoa > Arthropoda > Insecta > Coleoptera > Staphylinidae > Philonthus > Philonthus spinipes. The sequence continues at coordinate 11,719,372 of OY720315.1, read as the reverse complement.
AGAATTGTCGGAATTAAATTGTTTTTCTATTAAATAGTTGTATAAATTGCAGAAGTAGTATTCAGCGAGGGCAAGATCTAGTGAGTATGGAGGATGATGATGAGGTTCCAACTCCAATTTTTAGTTATTTGTGAAGTGATGAGTTAATCTGTTGAGCAATCTAAACTCTTTTTGCATAATTTAGTCCAGCTGGTTGCACTATACTTTTGCTGCGATCGTCGCGCGAGGTTTCGTGAAATCTCAATGGATCATACCTGAGGCAGACCATCAAATACTCACCATCAGCTTTATTTAACGAATATTACAATTAGGGGTGCTTTTAGTGATTCGCCATTATCCAACCTCAATACTGAACGTTTGGGATTATCATTGTATCTATTTCTCAACACAAGTGACAATTCGATTAGAAAATGGATCAGATTTATGACGAGCAAGTAACATAATAAAAGCTCCTAATCTAAACGCTTTTTACTCAGCTCATATGGAACCCAACTTTTTCACAGTACAGATTTGAACTAAACGAGTTAATATTATTTTTTGGTAACACTAAATTCCAACGATAATTCATAGGCACTTTGAGACGGGTCATACTCAACGGTGCCTTTTTATTCTTCATTATTGACCTTTGATTCTGGCGCATTTGTAAGGTTGAAGTTACCTATATAAAATTTGGCGAACCAATTTGAAACCATCTGTGGAGTAGTAATAATTAGGCTAAATACACTATTAATGTTTCGCGCTGTCTATGATGCCATACTTCCACATAACAACGTATAATTCGTAACAGTGGGAATTTCCAACCGTTATTTTTCAACAAATTTAATTAAAAAAAAGTTTTTATATTGTTTTGGAGCTTAAAATGTGTATCTTATAAAAAAAAAAAACGCTGAAATATGAAGCGAATGTCATGTATTAAGCTGAATATTATTTTAAAATGTGTGATATATAATCTAAAATTTGAATTAATACATTTTTGTATATATATATATATACAAAAAAAAATATATCACATTTATTATAGAATTTACATTAACAATAATACAAATCATTTTTTATCGACCATTGGTATTTCAGCCAGGAGTCCATTTCTTTGTGACATATCAGTCTGTTAGTCGTTGATGAGTGATGAGATAAATGCAAGAATAGTAGTTTCAGCATAGTGGAATTTGGATAAGGTGTTTGGATTACGTTTAAGGCATAGTTGGTATAATAAGTCTTGGGTTGCGAGATTTATGGCAAATTTATGGGATAATTGGATACGTCTTAGGAATATTGGAGTTATACATGTTTTATCGGAGAGTGTTCGAAGAGTTATGAGGAGGATTGTTAGGGTGGCGAATTTTACTTAAGGGCTGAACATTCCGCTACTTCTATGTTATTAAGGGCTGGGAAGCGTTGGATATGGAGAAGAATTGCACTGTGGTCCACAAGAGGAAAAAATCATTTCAGTTCATACATTTGTGTCGGCTTTAGTGGAAATGCCTTTATTTGCAAATGTGAGTCATCTGAAATGCCATGCCCTGTTCTGGACCTTGGTTTTGATTTGCACGCTATGAGATTTAAAGGTTAGTTTCGGGGAGTGAGTGGATTGTGCTTATTTTTTATTTTATTTAATATGATTAATATTTATAATATTTAAGTATTCCATTGCGAAATATTGGGGATATATATCTCCAATTTCTCTACTGTTCAGTAAGAAAAAAAAATAATAGGTATCTACAAAGGATATAATAAATTATTGTGATCCAACTGCAGACGCAGAACTTTAATAAATACTCCAATAAAGATAATAGAATAAATAATACCTAATAGTATTAGCAACTCGATAACACATGGGCAGAACGGCAATGCGGTTTTGGATTTGGCCGCAGGAAGACTATATATTTATTATACTGCGAATAACACAGAAAGCAAGGGAGTACAAAACAAATATTATTAGGTTTATCAATTTATAAAAGTACCACAATTAAATTGATATTTATTATCGATTATATACACAACAAAAGCGCTAAACAAAAAATGTTCGAGACTACTGGCGCATATTTCGTTACTTAAAAGTTTGACTATCACAATTAAAAAAAAAATAATTTGTTTTAAACTGACTACAAGTTATAATATGGTAAATGTTCGTATAGAAGTGGGTAATACCGCAGACTGCATATACTAATATAGGTATATAATCGCCTATCTATAATATAGATAGGCGATTTAATGGAATTACTTTATAATGTTTATAGAGCCGATTTAAACAAAAAATCGATGCGTAAATGTAACATAATTTTGTACTTTTTTCTAAAGAATTACCCTTTTTGTATTCATATCCCGACATACCCCCTAAAAACAATCCGCCAGAAACACTACTTCAAACTCTAACAACTCTACATACATAAAGTGTGTAGAAGGTAAAGGAAAGAATTGTTTCATTTTCTTAAAAAAAAAAACTTGAAATTAAAGCTTATTAGACATAAACTAGCTATCTTTTAAATATGTTTTGAATATACAGTTTCAATTTACTTAGATAATTGGACAATTTAAATTTTTTAAATTCTAAGATTGATTCTAAGAATTTTTTAAGCGAATATTTTTTATAAAATACATTGTTTTTAAGTTAAATCAATTCATAAATGCATAACCTTACATGTGTTTTATCATTTACTTTAATTCCTATTAATTATTTTGTCATTTATTTTAGCCGTCTGATTGTTCTACCGCATATGAAAACTGCAATGCGTGGTGATCAAAAATCGTATTTATTGGATTGGTCTTCGCATTGCATTTTATTAAACGTGCACAACGACTAGTAAATTATGTGTTTAGTATTTCCAAAAAGCATCTGTGAATTATGTGTATATTTTCATAGTCATCTATTTGTACATCATTCTTGATAAAGGCAAGACAAAACTATTTGACGTTAAAGTTAAAATAACCTAAGTAAAATTAATTTAGTGCAGCTTTATAAAACACAGGCCGATTCAAAAATTAAAGGTAAATTACTTCGTTATATCTAATAAATGCTTAATTATTTTGAATTAGCAGTATTTTTAATTTCAGCTAATTAATAAATCATAATTTCAAGCAATACAAAGTTTAAGTTATGATTTTATTTGCGCGAAATATTTTTTTTAATAAATTGAATAAATTATTGTAAAGCTTAAACAAATGTGACAGTTTTCATAATGATTTACGTGACATACGAAATCATACGTACAAACATATAAATCACAAATGAAAATTTGATAAATGCGTGCACATTCCATGCGTATGTATTTATTATGATATTGAAATAAAATTGATTAAGCCGATTAATAAATTGAATAAGTGTTGAATCGCTGTAGGTAGGGTAATTAATAGCTGCGCGGATTAAAAATGACAAACTATGATTAAAACGGTCGCCTAACCGTTCTATCTGTGCGTAACAGTTATAATTCGATTAAAATTAATTACAAATACGCGATAATATGTTCGGGCGTACGGCCTGCATGACAATGCTATTTGTGAGCTTTTATGGATTAATTCAATATCCTGCAGTTGGTATGATTGATTGTGGACACTGCTACTACGATAGACTGGCCGATTATGTTCACACAATATGCGATCGCATCATTATTAAATTTTCAATGCGATGCCATTATCTCTTCTATTTCGTTATGGACCGAGCTTTCGGTCCGCCCGTTCGTGTATATATTTTCATCATCGCAGATACGTTTTAAATTGCATCACGTTGGCTACACCAGAGTGCTAGTGTTGTAATGGAGGATTTAATGTATTTTTTTTGTTGTTGTTGTTTTGTTTCGAAATTAATCATTCATCTTTCATGAAGCGTCAGCATGGATTTCAATTAAAATAACATTTATACACAAAAGGAAAAAAAACTATATTAAACCATTATATAACTAATATATTCATTTCTTTCCATAATCTTTTTATTGAACGAAATTTCTCACTTTACAACATATATTTAAATAATAAATAATAGCTGGCTGAAAGACCAATTAGTGAATTGTGTATCAATTATGAATTACAATAAATGTAAACATATTTCTGTAAATTCATAAATAAAGTTATATATATAAAAATAGTTACTAACTTATGTTACGATTATTAAAATAAACTAAATAATTTAATTAATGTACACGTTCTACATTGCTTCTTTTGTTGATAATAAAATATTCATTAAAAATAAATTGATTTAGTAAAATGAATTATAAAACTTGATAAAGGTATGAATTATTGTGAAAATAATTACAGATAGAATGTATTCATAAACCAAAATCAAATGAATTTAATTTATTTATGGTTGTTGCTTCGTGATTTTGGAATTTCACTTTTTATTGAATTAAATATAATGATAAACATGTTACTCTTTATTTTTGTATAAAAATTAAATACGAAATAAATAGACTTTCATTGCGATTAAACACTTCATATAACTCAATTCAATAATTAATATTTAATTAATTTAAAGATAAAATAATTTTCCATTGGCGATTTTTATTTTAAGCCCTGTGTAGTTTCTCACAGATAATGCCATTAATTATATATCTATAACAATCTTCATGAATTATCAAGTTTACAAGAACATATCAATAATTTTGTGTAATATAGTTATCACACACAAATTAATTAATTGTTAAATTGCTATCGACCTTATATGTTTCTGCCTCATTAATTATATTTTAGACTACCCGAATCTCTCTTGAATATTTGTTGGCAATGCATTGATATGGAAATTATTAAATTTAACATTTATTATTTTTATTTTCAGCAGACAAAGCCTCAGTACTAAGAAATATATATAAAGCCATATTCAATAAAAATCAATGAAATCCTCACTGTATGTAGAAATATATATATATTTTTTAAAATTATTTAATACATTTTTCATTTTAATTTACTAAATACATGTTTTATCGAAAATAATTAATGAGAAAAAGATGTTCATCTATAACAATAAAATATGAAATAACGCAACAGATAATAACACAATAAATTTATTTATATAACTAAGAATAACAAAGAAGGCTAAACTACACACTGAATCGATTTATCCGAAATTATTTTCACGTGTACGCGGAACGCCAATCATCGAGCACTCACTCAATTGATATATTGTAGTTGCCATTCGAAACGAAACGAATTCGCCCCACTATTTGACAGGCAAGTTCTTTTTTGTGAAAAAAGTGCAAAAATAAAATAAAGGGAGTTCACGTTTCATTTAATCACACAGAATTGACAAATTCATATCATTCTCCGAAAATTCGAACGTTCATTGACACGTTTTGAAACGCGCCTTTTCCATTTTATTCGCTCTCCCCCAGCACACACCTGTGATGAATTCAGATATTGAAGTTCCTCTGTATCATTTGCGAGTGGATAATGAGGGAATATTACTAAACTTATATTGTTTATTCATTTAGTTATTGATTGTTTATTAATATAATATATTTTAATCTATTTGATCATAGATTTATTTTCATATAAATAACTTAGATACTTAGATTTGTTTATTGTAACAACAGTTAGATATGTGTGCGAGGTAAGCCGGCTTAATACTTACTAAATGGATTAAGCTTAATTAAAATTATTCTAGTAAAACTTTTTACATAGTGAATTTTCTATCAAACTTAGCCGAATATTATTCTTAAGAGCGATTAGGAATCTCGGCCGAGGGAGGTGTTCTAATAATAAAAAAAAAAAAAAACAATAGTCTGAGAGAGATCAACAGCCCTGGAAGCAACTAAGGGTAGAGCTGATTCCAGACCGGCCAACACCTAACCTCACGCATTAGATTCTACTTTAAACCCCACTACTAAAAAGGGAACTCTAATTGAACTGGTGAGGCGATTCCATTTCCTTACTTATTGTTGTGAACGGACCAATATTGATATACAAAAATCAACCAGAGGAGGGTATTCTTTAAATCACTATCTTTGTTTGTTTTGTGGCTACTTATTATCATTGTTATTACTTAGAATATATTGTTTATTATTACTGTATTAAACAGTAAAAATGAAAATTATTTTCTTAAAATCAATAGGGTTGTATTCAAACATTTTGCGACTCAATACACCAATTATTAATTTGTTAGTTTTTTTGTATTAAAATGAAAATTTTAAAATGGATTTTTTGTACATAAATAAATTAAAAAAATTAATAGGTAAATAAATTAGCATGTTCATCATCATTTAAATCTATGTATTCAATAATTTTGTTGAGATTTGATATAGATCATTTAGACTATTAATTATCTTTTATGCTAATATTTTCCACCCCTTCTCTGTCACATTGGTGGCTGGCGCTCAATTGATGTTGAAGTAAGTTATTAAGAATTCCTGATACGACCCATCGCCGCAATGAACTAACCTAGCCGCGAACATTTGCGAAGGCGAACTTCACAACATTAATTAACATTAATAACGAAGATGAACAAAAAAATGTATTTGGGTAACTCTACATGTACTCCAGCATATCCTTAAATTTAACCTTAGTTTGTAAACCTTTATGAAAAAAAAAAAAAATGATCGCAGTTTAACAAGCATTCACTTAAATATATTTTTTGTTCGCCATTATGGAAATAATTTAATTTATGTAAAAAATTGGTCTAAATTTAACCTGCGTTCCATTAAATGTTTTTTGTTCATTTATAAACCCATTTGAAAATATTTTGTTTTTATGAAAAAATAGTTCATCTCAATTTAACCTGCTTCGTGTTACAGACGAAATGTTTTCTTAAGAAGCTGATATTATCTCTTACATTTTTAACGTTTCCAATTCACGCCGATATTCATTACCAAACGAAATTAGAGAATGTTCTTTGTGAAAAGAATCGCGAACGTGTTCCAATTAGGGTGGATTTATTGAACGTATCTCTGGAATACACGTGAGAGAATAATGGAGAGATCAAAATACAATCAATAAAATAAATCACGCAGCGCACACGGCACTGTAAATTACGGCAGCTTCATAAATCGAACATATAGAAGTATCAGTGCTAAACAAAAGAGGGTTTTATGGACGCGAATGTATGAATATGAAAATACGCTCATATATTCCAATCCATAAATAACGGACACTTGAAGCGACGTCGCCTTTTTTGCGTGTTTTATTTTTTTGTGACCGAAGCGTAAATTAGCCCGTTTGAAACAACAACAATAACACACAAGCGGATTAATGTAAATTGGTTCGGAGGTAGGAATCACTTTTGTAAAAACAATTATCAAACTACGTGAGGACCTCACCTCAGCAACGTGGGGCTATCTTGTTTAATTTCATTTGCAATTATTGCGGTATTAGTTGGAAGCGGGCGGAGATAGTGGATAGCGGATAAGTGTAGTTCGTGCTCAGCTATAATTCCTTCTATGTGTGTGTGCCTTTTTGCCGTATTAGCCTCCGAGTTTTATCATCGACTTATCATCCGTGGAAATTAGTGCGCGTCGTTGAGAAGCAGAAACGGCAATATCGCCTTTATTAAGGAATATTAAGGGTGTCGCGTTATTTGCGAGTTTGCCTCGATAGGTGGCCACTTCATTTCCTGTAGTTAAGTGCTCAGTTCTAGTCCACAATTTCCGCCCGAGCTCAGCTCTGCTCGGCTCAGCTGTGCGTCGAGATAGCACGCCTTTGATCCTTCTGACCTAAACGTTTTAATCTAATTATATCTAATTTACCTGTCCTAAATATATATGCTATTTATCATAATCAAATTACACATATATCATATTAAATTACTTATTAAAAAATTGAATAATGAAATTATGTAATTGATTTTAACATTATTTTTGATTGTGAAGGAGATCTTATAATTATCTCTACATTTTTTTAATGGTCTTTGAACTTTTGGTCATATTGGCCAGCCTAATTTCAATGAATACTATGCTTGAATACTGATACTAAGTATTTCGACAATGAGGGCATTAAAAACTTCCAAGAAAATAGACGAATATAATTTTGGACCCGATCTAATAGATCACAATAAAGAATAGAAGTGTTATTAAAATTTAATAAAATGTTCAACCAGCATTAATTTGGTGTATGGATAACTAGTGACGGCCATTTCGATTTTTCAAACATCATCAGATTATTGTGTTTCATGTGCAATGTCTTGATAAAGGCGATTTGAACAGATCCTTTCATTATTAAATTAATTTCGTTTTCTGTTCTCATAAACATAACGAGTAAGCCTTACTTTAGTGAACGAAATAGCGATCCTTGAGCGTCTACCTTGTCGACCCAAATAGTTGACGATGCAAAATGAAATAGATGGTGTTTGTGTTATCTTCCATTTATTATGTTACCAAAATGATGAATTATAATTACGAAGAAGTTTCTTTTCTGAAGTAATTTGATATTTCTATAAGGATATTCATATGTCTTGCGTTATCTATTTTTTATAATAAATAAAATAGTCTCCTAAATTCTGTTTTATTTCATTTTTGAAATAGAATCTGTCATTGTTATATAGCGTGTAATTTTCAAGTATATGTTATGGGAAAAAATATATTATTATATATTACAGCATTTGGTCGTTTCGCATGTATCTACAACGACTATTATATTTTAAAATAACTTGACGCAATTATACCCCAACCGAATTCTTATTATATTCGTCAAAAAAGTCTTTGTTCATATAAATAATAACATAATGAAAATGGTAATTTTTGAATTGAATAATTTTTGATATTTCTCCATACTGCTTTTTCCATTAAGCTTATTGTTCTGCAGATGTCTAGTTTTGTAAATCTTTGTCAATCAATTGACAACTCTATTTCCATGTGATTTTACTCACAATAAATTAGTGTATTATCTCCGATTTGTATTTATTATTTGCTACCATCCATTCCGACTCTCATCTCCACGAAGCATCACAAGAGGTGGTGCACTCTAGAAACCTGAGCAACCCCTTCGAAAATGCGATAGCAATCCGTGTGGAAGGAGGAGTCAGAGCTAACGAAATCGTGAGAAATGGTTCTTCGAAAAGGGGATTGGGCGTAAGGCTAATAATTCTACTTCAAAAAAAAAAATCAAAAACGAACGGATCAAACCACGCTGACCCCGTAAACGAAATAAGTATATAATAATAGGAAAAAGGATTTATTCACTTGGTCACACCCAGTGGGAAAAAAATCATTGCATAACACATTGCATCAATGTTACAGCGCAACATACAATGTTTAGTTTTAAGTTGCAATAATGTTGCAAAATCGTTGAATGTCCGCTTGCAGTAATATTACATGTTGCTCGAAAAATAATGCTATCATTTTAATTTAAAAATTTAATGTATGTTAAATTACATATTATGTTATGGGAATACATAGATGTAGTATGTGCCTTACATAATTGATTTAAATTTGCTGATTGTATTTGAATTATTTTAATTGATTTATTTTAACATCTTCAAATTATGTAAGGCATAGCTGTACTGACGAGGAATAGATCCCGAAACACGTGTCTGTAGATGGCCTTTTATTAAGTAAAGTTCCTTTTGCTGTTGCATTATGCAAAATTTTATTGATGTGCAACAGCAGGTGTACATTATGTAATTCAATGTCCGGCGTGGGTATTTGCCTGGGAAGTAGTTGTTTTAATGTGCATTTGTTTAACGTACTTACGTAACGTAAGTCACAGAGCTAAATGTGAAAATAATTTATTAATTATTTTCAAATCATTTTTATTTAATATATGTAATGTTTATATATTATATCTATGTGGCCATATGCGTATTATATGAAACCTGATATATATATGTGATTTAATTAATTATTGAGAAAATATTTCTGAAGCAATTTTATTATAAAATTCATAATTATTATTATAAAAAGTTTATTAATTAAAAAGACGGTGCAAGCGTCATCTATTTCCTAACTTCAGGTGGGATCGTTAACAATTTGGGTCTACAAGATAGACAAACTAAAATCGTTGTCTCGTCCACTAGTAAAAGTGAAGGCGAATATATCCTGTTTATAATAAAATTAATTTTCGTGGTTGAATGGATCTTGTGTAGTGCTTAAATAACATTATATGAATCATAATAATTTAAAAAAACAACACAAGCGTCATCTATTTTCAAGTGTCGTATTACATACGCGGAAAGTAAAACAGATACCCTTTGTTTAGTTCAGTAAACCTCTATGTTGCTATGTTAGTCGAAGTGAAATGTTTGTGAAATGTAGAAAAAATAATCGAGGCTATTCCGTATGGGTAATCATAACTTTAACGTGTACGTTATTTTCATCGTCACAGTCTATGCAGCTTTTATAATAGATATATATTTATAGAATGTGAAATTAATTAATATCTTTCATGTTAAAATTAACATTTTCCAATTGGAATAGCCCCGAATATTGCATTGAGTTATAAAAAATAATATGGAAATGTTGAAACTGAAATGTTTACTTTTCAATATGTGTGTAATGTAAGTAATATAATATTGTATTAAATAAAATTTCTCAACAATTAAGTAATGTTAAACATGTTTTGTTATCAGTTTTAATATTTACGCAATATAAATAATACAAAATTGCATTTACTTTACATTGTCAACAATAATATATTGTTAAACACCGAACATTATCATTTTTAATATTTATGTAATACACATAATGCAATATTAAATTTATATACAGAAAGGTTTTTTAATCAGTATACATTAGGCGAACTGTATACTTGCAAAAAAACCAAGTCAAACGCATTGAGCCGATTAATGTGTGTTGCCTATAACACACAACTTAACGTCAAACGCTAAACTTCAAAATGTATGAAATATTTGATCGAAAATGAAGAAAACATCGAATTTCAAGCGTGTATTGCAATTCCAACAGTACTAGAGGAGGACAAGACATGTTTTAAATGAATTCAAAGTGGCCGAATACCTCAGTTAGGATAATTCTAAAAATAATTAAACTAAAACATTTTCTTTGGAAAACGCAACGAAATAAATCACGACTAACACTGCATGCGTTACCGTCACCAGCAATTTCCTTTTTTATCAAAAATACGTCACTTATTATTATGGAGAAATTACAGGTAAAAAAATATTAAGAGATTTTATTAAGACAATTTGAAAGAAAAGTAACAGTGAAGAACAATAAACTTGAAATAAATAATTAGAATAAGTGCTAGAAATGACCACCAGAAACAGCAAGATATTAACTCAAACGATCGTGAAAATTCTTCCACATTGTGCATTTCAATATTGTCATAAACATAAATAGAAAATTGTTTAATTGTTTTTTTTTTTAATTATCCTAGTTGAATGAATTAATCGTTCGGGTTGCGTATTATAGGCAACTAAACACATACATCAATGCGTTTGACTTGGGTATTTTACATGTATACATAAGGGATATGTATACTGTTAAAAAAAAACCTCTCTGTATATTATTTATAACATTAATCTAATATGAATACATAAACATTACAGAAAGAAACGTTTGTACAATATTAGTAACATTACAATAATATTGCCGTAATGAAGTTAATGCAATATTTTATTTTAGTAACCGTCGGTAATATTAAAATAATATCTATAATCTATCCTTGCTCAGTGGGCTGTTATTAAAATAAATTAAATAAAATGGATTTGAAAATAATTAATTAATAAATTATTTCCTTTTAGCTACCGTGACATAATGACTATAATAGACATTTCCTGTTGCATAACGATAACATATTATATAATGCAATAATTTATAAATCGAAAATATTTAATGCAAAAGAACACAATAAAATAAAACACAAATAATAACTTTAACAAATAGTTATAATTTTACAATGTATTAAATAGTAATATTAAAATTCTTATCAGATTTTATTTGCTTGGTGTTTTAGGAGGATTTGGGCATTTTGAAACAGAAATAAAAATAATAACTTTTAATTGTATGATTAAAATTCAATAAATATGAAAAGGAAATATGTAGAAAATATATATATATATATATATATTTAAAAAGAGAAAGAAATTAGAGATATTTTTAATGAAATATTTTTACAAATAAATGAATACGTTTTCTGAATCGTAACAAAATACAATCCATTAACAAACACAATTTATTCATGACGCAATAAACCGAATACGTATTTCATTCACGTGCGCTTTTTATTTGAACGGGTGAATTTTATTAACTTGTAAACGCGGTTTTGAGTTGTTATTGATCAGTAACTTTATTAATAACCAGGGTTTGGCTCGGTGTGTATTCGCCAGCACTCAATTCATTTTTATAGATGCACCGTACCCAATCAATCATTCACCACAATCGACTGGAATGTAATTGTATCATTAATTACTGGTACTGCATACACACACCCGCAAATGCACCAATACACAGGAACACAAACTGGGAGCAGCCAAGTCGATAAAAGAATGCCGTAATTGAATCCCTGATGGATAATTATACATATGTTTCGAAGTACATTAAGCAATTATTATACGGGCCATTATCGTTAAAGCAGTTCTAATGACTGGTTGTTTGGTGCCTTCGAATAAATCCAATTTGTTTCATATAATTCGTATGAAACAAAATTATATAAAAATAAAACTTTGAAGAATTGATTTTTAGTGGTATTGGTGTAGAAAATATAATAGTAATAATAATAATAGAAAAAAAGATTTATTCACAAAATGTCACAGTAATTTAAAATTAATTAATTAAAAAGAATTTGAAAATATATTATTAAATTATTCCCTTTTAAGCTTCTGTGATTCCTTACTTAGGTTACATGAGTACTTTAAAATAAATGTACATTAAAACAACTACTTCTCGGACCTGTAGCCCACCAGGCATTGGGTAATGAACACTTGCTGTTGCATAGCATATTGTATAATGCAACAATTTATGATTCGAGATTATTTAAATCTGAGCCGAGAATGTTTTTTGTTCAAAACAATTATGAATGCGCGTATATTATTTCTGAAGTAAAGAATTATTATCACTATAATAATTCTTTACTTTTTAAAAGTATAAGAAATGTTATAAATGGATTTATTATTTAAATAATTAATCATTTGCCTGAAGAAGCCACTACATTGCCAAATACTAAAAAAATGAAATCAGAAGTGTATTGTTTACCAAAGTATTTAAATTATGTTTTATAAAATGTAATTGCTTTAATTAATTATCACAGTGAATACTGCCGTTTTGAAACGGACAAATCAAATCATATAATTTAATTTAACATCTTTAAATTATGTAAGGCATAGCTGTACTGACGAGCAATAGATCCCAAAACACGTGTCTACTCATGGCCTTATATTGAGTTACGTTTTCTTTTGTTTTTTACATTGATCTTTTTCTCGTATCAAAAATTTGTTGCATGATGCAATATTTTATTGATATGCAACAACAGATGTACATTACGTAATTCAATTTTCGGAGTGGTATTTGCCCAGGAAGTAGTTGTTTTAATGTGCATTTGTTTAAAGTAATTCCGTTACATAAGTCAAAATGTCACAGAGCTAAATGTGGAAATAATTTTATTAAATATTTTCAAATCATTTTTAAATTAAAATAATTTTAAATAATAAAACCTGAAAATGGTCGAGTATTTTTTTTTTCCTTTTTATTTGTATTATTGATTAATTTTGGATAATTTGTTCATTTTTTTATTGTATTATATTTTTTGGAAATTTAAATATTGGAATATTGTAAAAATTTACGTTATTTTGTTTATATTATTTGTATAGTCTGAATTACGATGTGCATTTATAATTACACTAACAAATAAGTATTAACAAATAAATTAATTCTATTATCATTTAAAGCGTCGACTGCTGTTTAAAATTAAGTTACTTAGTTAACAGTTATTTTCTTAAAATAAATTTAATTTTTAATATATATTTCTTAAATATATCAAATAACTTTGTAGTGTAAACAAAGTATTCAGCCAAAAACTCTTTTTTAAATACAAGGTGGCCAGAAAAGTGTGATAATCTTCAGGTAAAATTATTCATTGATTAATTTCAAGTTGAAAATTTAAGCAAAAAAATATTATACGGTTCTTCATTAACGCCTACGAGGCAATTGACATAATAAATATGTGATTAGAAATCAGTAAAATTTTTGAAATGTTTTGATTAAAATTAGTTCTATTAACATCCATTTAAACATAGCAAAGTTTTTATAATGATAAGTCGATTATTAGTAGTAATAATTATACATAAAATGTTAAAAACAAATTCCAGTCACATATTTTGCATATTAATAATGACCTCATAAAGCTAATTGAATAATCACCCATTTTTTTTTATTTAATTTAATTTTTTATTTTAAAAACTTTTTTTCTTTCATTTTTTCCTAGTTAATATTGATTAACGAACTACTTTAACTAAAGATTATCATACCTTTTCTGGACCTGTATATTATGTACACATTTAAGGAATTTTCTGTTAACCAAACTTAAAATCAAATATCCATTTGATCCGTAAATGAACTCGTGTATAATTTCTGGTTTTTGTTGAACAATCGGCCGTAAAGACGGATTACGGAGAAAATCCAGCAAATCAGATCGGATCTGTGTTTATGGATTGCGTGTACTCTCAACTCCCTATGTATATGTATATACAGTCGGTGTGTATACTCACTTGTATAATCCATCATGTATAAACAACACATATACGCCAGGAGCGACATGGCATGTATACGCAACTACATAATGTCGTCAAATATTAGGGGACCATTTATTAAGCCGATGGAATAAACGTCAGATTCTTTCCAGTTATCAGCTATTAAGATTTGTTCCATTGAAGTGTGCATTAAGTAGTTGTGTCGTGTTTAATAAGAATTTATAATTTATTGATAAATAAAATATGTCATATATTATTTTATAGAAGTGAATATACATTCTTACCAATTGAATTAACAATATGAGAAACTTAAAAACAAAAATGGATGAAAAGAGCAATAAATATAACATATTATAAATTGTCGATATTTTAGTATATACAAATAATTCGAACATAAATCTCCCAAACGTCCACTTTGAATTAACACAATATTCATTTAATTTACAGTAAATGTGAATCTGTACTTTTCATTTTTTTTGTTCCTACTTGACAATTACAAATCTGTCAAAACTCTAGTCGTAATTAAATATAAAAAAATTATGATATGATCATCATGGTACTTTCCCCGGTGAATTCGGTCAAATAAGTTTTTTAATGAACGTTTAATTGTAAATGAAAGTTTATTAATTGAAAAAAAAAATGGTAGACGCAATTCATCCGCTTATAAAATGAGAAGTGAATGTCCTACAATAAAAGTTGCTTATTTTTTTCAAGATCTACAACTTTTATTTAAAACTAGTTTCTATCAGAATTTAAGAATGAAAAATCGCTAAGAGTAAAGTTGCACTTAATGAGTTTTCATTCTAACCATGAGCTTTTCAGATCATTCCACTCTTATAAAAGAACTTAGATATCACATTTTGGTTCAATCCGTTTAGCCGTTTTTGCGGAAAAATATAGACATTTTTCGATGGAATGGACTCAAGGGACCTCAAAACACAATACTTCATAATATCACAATACTTTCCCCGGGAAAGTAAAAATGTGATAAACACACGGTAAATATATTTCATTTTACAGGTTTCATTAATTAATTTTAATTAAATAATTGCAAATTCTTTTTCTAATTAATTAATTGTTAGAATTAAGGTGCACTAGCCATAATAAAAAATGGTGATGTGTCCATCACAGTACTTTCCCCCGTGAATTCGGTAAAATATATTTTTGAATGACCATTTAACACTAAAAAAAAAATAAATGAAAAACTGGATTGTTGACCTTTAAAGTTGAAGTCGAGTATTTATTAAAATATTAATTTTAAGTTCGTTATTTCTTACCTTACAATGGCTTGGTAAAATTTCCATTCATATTTCCATAAATATATAATTTCTTAATCATTTTTATTCGTTCGGTCAACATGTTATGTGTCATTGCAATTTGAAGTTACGTTTTATTTGTCATTAAAATAATTATTTAAATAATAAAAGTCTCCACAGCCAACATACAAAAGAATATAAAAATAATTGTTTATTTCTAAACGAATTTATAAAGTAGACGAAATTCTTCCGCTTATAAAATGAAAACTAAAAGTCCTACAATAAAAACTTTTTAACAAAAACTATTTAGTTTTTCACCCCTACACCACCATTATGTTAGATGGGGATTTTAGATTATTTATATATATATATATATATATAGTTTTTCATGATCTACAACTTTTATTTTAAATATTTTTTTTTATCATATAAAAAAATGAATAATAGGAGTTATGAGTTTTGATTCTAACCAAAAGCTTTTCAGATCATTCCACAGTTATAAAAAAACTTAGATATAAAGATTGGGTTCAGATATATGGTCATAAATCCAAATGATACATTGCAACAAGTGGAATTCCCCAGGGCTCGAATCTAGGACCTCTACCCTTCCTTCTTTTTATGGATGATGTGTGCAAGACCCTCGGATGTAATGCGGTACTTTATGCTGACGATATAAAATTATATAGTGTGGTTACGGATATTGTAGATTGTGTGCAGCTGCAAGGTCATGTTGATGCGTTTACGGACTGGTGTTTTATTAATAAACTGTCACTTAATATATCGAAATGCTCTGTAATTACCTATTCGAGAAAGTCAAATTTTATAAAGTATCCGTACGAAATTAATAATGTACTTCTTGAAAGATTAACTGAAACCAAAGATCTTGGTGTGATTTTTGATACCAAATTAACATTTAATACTCATGTTGAAGTATTAACTAGAAGTTGCTATCGTACCATGGGCTTTATAATACGTAATTGCAGAGCATTTACTTGTACGAAAGTTTTGAAATTATCATTTAATACTTTTATATTAAGTAAAATATCATATTGTATATTAATATGGTCTCCAATGTATATCAAGTATATTGGCATGCTTGAAAATATTCAGAAGAAATTTCTCAGGTATCTTTTCTTTGTAAAATATGGCCTTTATAGATTTGATATACCATATAATGAATTACTCTCCGAAGTTGAATTAATCTCTATCCATAATCTAATTATCTTTATAAATATTTGTTTTCTTTATAAATTATTTCATAACTTGATTGATGATATCAACTTTTTGAATCGGTTTAAATTGCATGTGCCTCGAATTACTTCTAGATTCTGCAGAACGTTTGTTTATGATACACCTACCAACAATTATTATTCAAATTCTCCAGTTTTGCGTTTGTCGCGATTCTATAATCAATACGCATATAACATTGACATTTTTTCTGCATCATTTACAATATTTAAATATAATCTTAGTGAATGTATTCAAATTACAGCTTAAGTTAATTATCAATGTATTCTTATGTTATGTTATATTATAGTTTCTTTGTATTGTATCAATGTAATGTATTACTGATATAGCCCTGTAATTGGACTTTCGAGTCTGTTGGGTTGTAAATAAATAAATAAATAAATAATCCATTTAGCCGTTAATGCGCTATCGTGGAAACACACAGATATTTTTCAAAACTCGATTAAATGAACTCAGGGGACCTCAAAACGTGCATATTTGTTGAAATAGACGATTCGAATTTTTTTACGATCACAATACTTTCCCTTGGACAGGAGTCCGGGGAAAGTAAAAAAGACGCCGTTATTTTCTCATGTAATCGTATTACTCGCAAAAAAATCTATAAAGCTTTAATCTAATAGAGCAATTTACTCGAAGCGCTTGCTTTTATACGAATTTTCATGGTAATTAAAAGACATGAGTGCATGCGATATTTTTTTGGTGGGTTTTTATCGTATCGACCGAGCGGCGGAAACCTACAACATGCAAAGTACTAACAATGTTCGCACACAAATGGATTGTTCGATCCCTATAACCATAACTTATTCAATTTCATTGGATTGCGGGAAGCTTATCGATAAATTATATTCGAAAAAAAATGTGTGCATTGATTTGGATAAATAAAATAACATTTCAGCGTTATTGAAAAGTAGTCAATTATTTAAACTCATTTTTAAGAGAATTATTTAAAAGCTTCATTAATTACACATTAACATTTATACACAAAATGAATTTTGATCTTGGTCTGTCTATGTAGCAATTCTGCCTACATTTTTTTGTCGTTCGTCAATCAGGCATGTCAGAAAATACGGAAATCTTACGCTACACGTTAAATAACATATGCTTAAAATGAAATTTTTATTTTTATAAATTGATCAATACAATTATTTCTTCCTTAATGTTTTTAATATATTTTTTTTAATGAAGACTTAAAGTCTGGAGTACACAGACTTAAAACAAAAAACACGGAATTGTTATTTCAGCCGCGAAATTATGCTGAAATAATAATATTATCATAAATAGAAAAGAGTATTCATTCACTTGGTCACAGTTATTTAAATATATTAAATAAAAATGATTTGAAAATAATTAATATATTATTTATATAATATATTTATTAATTATTTTCAAATCATTTTTATTTAATATAAATAATATTATTATTGAATTTTAATTTGTTTTATTTATTTCGTGGCTTTTATCATTCATTTCTTTTAAGCAGGACTTAAAGCCTATTTTTTTTTCTTATTTTTTTAAAGTAAGACTTGAAACCTGGATTGCGATAAAATATAGTTAAATCTATTAGGACGTAATCATACTATAGACTTAAGTATTCAACGTCATAACAACGATAATAAAACTCGATACCAATTCCGTTGCCCAGACAATAACTACAACGATAATAAATATGGCTGTAGGTAAAATATTTGCAATTACAAACACCAAGGCCGTCGTGTCTGGTAGTAGTAGAAATAGTATTAATTAAAACCGTTGCTATGAGAACAACAACGATGGCGTTACCCCAATTTTGTTGCCATAGCAATAATTATCATATCCAGCCATAACAATGAAGTTAACGAAAACTGCTCACTATGTTATGTTAACGGGGGTCGGCGGATCGAATGACCTTTATGCCTTACGAAATCACTTCGACCTAAAAAAATCTTTTGTAATTGTCACTGACCTATTTGAGACCCTCAATGCTAAACCTGTTGCATATTCTACAATAATTTGAGAATTAAATAAAAAGAATTTGAAAATAATTAACAAATTATTTCCTCTTTAGCTACTGTGATAATTTTACTTATGTTACATAAGCTGCTTCAACTGTACTGATGAAGGATGAAATCCCGAAACAAGCGTCTGCAGATAGCCTTATATTACGTAACTTTTATTTTATTTTATTTTTGTTATTTGTTTGCATTAATTATTTTGGATTTAAAAAAAATTGTTGCATTATACAATATGTTATTATAATGCAACAGCAAATGTCTATTATTAGACATTTGTTATAGTACTTATGTAAAATAAATAAAATTGTCACAGTAGCTAAAGAGGAAATAATTTATTAATTATTTTCAAATTCTTTTTATTTAATTTATTTAAATAACTGTGATCAGAGTAAATGCGTACCAGTTCATAGGGCTTTAAATTGACCGATGACAGGTCGAGCTTTCACAAAGTATATGCTCTGCTGTCTCTTGTGCCTTGTTGCAAAATCTATAATAGGCATCCATTGTCTAACCCATCTTAGTAAGATGATATTTCTGAAGACAAGATCCGGTTAAAAGGCTAGCCATGAGCCTTAGGTTGCTTAACTCGATAAGCTGTTTGGCCTTTACGGAAAAATAAACCTTTTCGCCTGCCGCAAGCCAGGTGTCTCTTAGGTGATCACTTTTGGCAATATCTTCCCATTTCTGGATCATTTCCTTAATACAAACTTTAATTATTACGCTATAGGGTGCTGGTCCAACAAATGGAGTTTTGGAGCCCTCCTTGGCAAGGAGGTCGAACGTTTCGTTGCCTTTGATCTTTGCATGCCCTGGAACCTAAAGTAGTTTAACTTTTCTGTTTCAAGCAGCATTTTTTTTTAATTGCTCTAGGTATAGTTTGTATTCACAGACAGATTTGGAGTTATATTTATATGATTTTATTGCCTTTAAAGCAGCCTGACTGTCTGGACATATATACATAACCTCCTTTTATTGTAGCCCCTTTCTAATCATACGTGGATGCATGTATTCAAGGTCTCGATTTCCGCCTGAAATGGTCCTCGATATATTTGAATTCTAACCCTATTCTCAGTTTCAGATCTGTCAATGAACCAAACCATTGAGAAGCCTTGTAACTGCTTCTCTTTAACATCTTTTGGATGGCTACTTCAATCATTGAATCGAAATTGTAGTCAGATTACATGTAGTCTTCGGGGATGAGTATCGCTCGATCTTCTAACAAATAGTTTACGGCAAGACCATGTTTCTCTTACTGCTTTGGCGGCAATGTTGTCTACATTGATGAAAAATGTGAGGCCGAGATATTTAACTTTCTTGGAAAACACAATGAGTGTCCCATTCATGTTTGTAAAGAATTGTATTTCTGCTGTCTGAATAATGATGTTTGTATATATATATTTCAGAAATTAGAATTTTAGATCAATTGTTTTCAATTAATTCATACAAACATCTTTATTCAGACAGCAATTTTCTTTACAAACATTTACATAACATTTTAAGTAACTGTAGCCATGTCAATAAATCTTTTTTTTTATTTGCATTAAATGTAAGCAAACAAGCATGCTTATTTAAATAACATATAGTAAAATTATTTAAATAAAAATATTTTTGACTGCATGTTTTGCTTTATTTATTTTACCTTTAGTGTATTTTAATTATATATTACTATGTAAAGTTAATTCTGGGTTTGTCTAATAACATAGGTTGAATGATAAATATCTCAGTAAATATTTGCTTGAAGTTAGAATTAACTAAAACACAAAACGGCACACGTGTATAGCTTCCCCAAACTAAACAGGAATTTTAATTAATAGTGTAATACCTAAGGCGATACAGCACACCAGTTTTAATTGAAACACCGAAGCTAACTGTTTTCGACCATAGCAATTCCTCCATCAATTCCAGACAATCCGATCTCCCCCTTTCAGCAGATCCGCCGTTTTGTATACTAATTACTGTTGGAAATTATTATTAACTTACCTATAACGGTTAAATTGATTGCGAAATTCCTGGTGGGCGACGTCTTAAAGTCGACCCTGCAACGGTAAATCCCCCCGTCGTCGAGCTGGACCGTGTCGAGGGTTAAGGCCGCCGGTTTGGAGATCGTCACGAAATAGGCCCTCGGGCCGAAAGAGTTGGGCGATGACCAGTGGAGTGCTTTCCCGAAAGCCCTCCCTCGCACGTCGAAACTGAAACAATAACAGGCCGTTCTTGATAAAGTAAATATTGGCATTGCCCTTCTGCAATATATTTGTCTTTATGTTAACGGAAATTATGCTCCGATAAATAAATACAAAAATGTTAAAGGGGGATTATTAATACTTTTCTTTATCTCCATTTAATGGAAAGGAAATTCTTTATATACCCTTTTAATTAGTCTTGTTTTAGTAATGAAGGACAAGAGGCACTACTGGTATTTTTAAATTATAATGATTTCGAACGTTAGATAATTATGATTCTTTAAATTATCAATTTGCTGCTTTAACTATAAAACTACAAAATCTATTAACTTGTGTTTAACAGTACTTGATTATTAAATGTTTTTTTTTTTAATTTTTAAAATGATATATAACGTAGGTCATGTATAAAGATAAATTAATTATAATTAACAATAAATATTTGTTTATTTAATGAAATTAATGAATCAAATACAGTAAATTCTTAATGTACCATAAATAAATTGCCACAAAACAAAAATTATTAAAAAATATTCCTCAAAACTAGAGTCATTTTTAATTAATACGCATTAGACATCAGCGGTGAAGCATATTTTTCAAATAATAAATATATTTTAAGAATATCGTACTTTTCTTCATTAGAAACATAT
This sequence comes from Philonthus spinipes, assembly GCA_963082785.1. Taxonomy (NCBI): domain Eukaryota; kingdom Metazoa; phylum Arthropoda; class Insecta; order Coleoptera; family Staphylinidae; genus Philonthus; species Philonthus spinipes. Next base: position 11,697,496 of record OY720315.1, on the reverse strand, counting down.
ATTTTATATTAACAAAGTACAAAGTACGTTTTTATTGTTGTTGTTTGTTTACATGTAAACGTTTTATATGTTGTAAACATGGCTTACTTGATTAAATAAATTTAAAAAATCGAAATATATAAAAAAATTGACTTTGGACGTATAATTCAAAAAACAATTGGCTAACTTTTGATATGATACATGACATTGGCACTGAAAATTGAACTCTGGAAGCACATATTGGTTTTCTTCATCTTTAATATTAATGGTACTTTACTTGAAGAAACCATCGAAAGTATGACACCCTGTACATATTTAAAAATTGCAGCATGATTTTGAACTTATTTTTACAAGTTCATAATTTTATTATATTTTATTTCATTTCTATTAGAAAGCATGACGGCAAAACTTTAATGATTATAAATATAAAACTTCAAAATATTTTTCTTAGGAAAGGGACTTCCTTAAGCAAATTGGGATATTAACGGAGGGACTCCGCTTCTCAGTTCCTAATACCTCTGTAAACTTAGTAAGTTCGCTAAATTTATATCAGTATTAGCGAGTATTGCCAGTCAAAGTTTTTTTACAGGGTCGCTATTACTACAATAATCTAAGCCAGTCAAAGATTTTGATCGCCCAGTTAACGCACGCAAACTTGAACGCATACCACCCAATCTGGAGTCTTCGAAAATTCGCTTGTAAAACTGTCACCTAGCTCAGTCAATGAAAAGTTTTCATTGTCGCGCTATCGCTCGAAAATTTTGCACTGAGCAATGCCAGCCAATTTTTAATCGCTCACAAATTTGACATTTCCCTAATGTATAAAATATAGAATTTATAGCCATGCCACCGCTCCCAAACTTGACACTAAATTTAGCTAGTCAAGAATCTTTGTAGGCTTGCTATCTCTCGTAACCTTAACACTGGGCGTTTCCCTTCAAGTTTTTGTAGGTTTGCTATAATTTTCAAATCTACGAGGATGTTCGCAGAACTACTTGACCCATCATAGAGATGACGGTGGTTGTTAGAATATAATGCCAATGGTAGAAAGTACCAACCTTTTAAAGCTGTTTGAAGTTTGGAAATTTTTAGTATTTGTATGACAGCCATTAATGGTGAACGTTCTCAGTTAATTTGTAAACATGAAAAAAATTGGACATCGTTACGTGATACAATACTTTCTTTTGAAAGTGGGAAGCATGGCCGGCTGAATTGAGCCATACCACGCATGCGCTTTAAATATACAAACGGAGATTCGGGTGTCACACCCGTGGGAGAGATGAACACTAGACTTCACACCGTCAACTTCGCAACGATTATTGTAAATTGTAATTGATATAATTTAAAATACAGTTTAATTTAAATTAAATATGTAAATTATTGTATAATGTAATCAATTATGATGGAGAATTCCGTAAAATAAAGTTAAAGTAACAATTTCATTTAAAGGCCCTACAATCAAACAGTAACATATTTTTGATCCTTCGAATCGCATCTAAGAGTTATTTGGATTGAACTACTTTAAGAAAAATGTTCACAAATACATCTCAATAAAAGTTATAGAATTTAAAACAATAATCGTTGCCAGCGAAAAGTACAAATAGTGAAAAGTGCATAAGTAAAGTACAACGGTAACCAGCAGCAGCAGTATTGCAGCATCAGAAGGAAGCGGGTGCTCTCTGGAATTATTGTGTTGAGCAAGCCGTAGCAGTACATGTGTCGGAGAAAAGCAGCGTCGGGATACCAAGTGAAGCCTCAGACGCCCTTCGGTCACGCCATCGTCATACAAGGACAAGAGCAGCAGATTAAGCCCTCCAAGTCACGAAGCCCAGCAGCAAGCTGATAAGGTAGGCCTCTCCTTGTTCCTTTCCAATTTATTTAAACCATGTCAGTTACTTCAGAAATGTCGAAAGATAGCGAACGAGCTCTTCGTCTATTAACTAAAAACCGCCAATCAATTGAATTGCAAATGTCTACAATATAAGATGAATTAAAAAGCAATCAAGTAAATTTAGATGTGTGTAAATTGCTAATTGAGGCGGTCTTTCGTTTAGTGCGAGAATTTCGTATAGAAGAAATTAAGAGTTTTGATGCAGATTATCCGCAATTATTTAATTTCCGAATTGAGTTAATAAAAAGATTAGCAGATTTGAAATTAAGGGTAGAGTCCTTAATTAAGAAACCACATTTAGAAAATACTAGTGAGTGTTCTAACCAACAAGCACAATTACCAGAAATAACATTACCTTCATTCAGTGGATATTATCACGAGTGGTATTCTTTTATAGACACATTTAATTCATTAATTGAAAATCACAAAAAATTATCAAACTTACAAAAGTTTCAATATTTAAAAGAATCAGTTAAGGGGGGTGCGGTGAGAACAATGCAGTCATTAGAAGTCACAGGATTATATTATCCAATAGCCTTAAACTTATTACGCGATAACTTTGAAAATAAGCGAATGATAGTTAATAGCCATATTCAATCGTTGTTTAATTTGCCTTACATAAAAAGGAATCCAGTGAAGAGTGTCAGGATTTAATTAACGCTATTGTGCAGAATACTGACTTATTAAAAGCTCTAAAGCGGCCTGTAGATTCAACAGAAGATTAGTTAATTAATATAATTTTATCGCGTTTTTCACACTAACTCAAATTTGAATGGGAACGTAATTTAACAAATTCAGAATTATAGTAATTTTAAAATAAAAATTAATGCAACAAAACATAAATTAAAGTTATAATCAGGCAATAAAAGTCAGTTATAATTAATTTTATGTCAAGATTACGCAATGGAAGTGATTTTAAAGTTGGAATTAGACAATGGAAATGAGTTATAGTATCTTTAAAGTCACAATTAGGAAATAAGAGTACATTTAAACTTAAAAAGTAAACACTGAGTCTGTAATTTATAAGTAAAGCAAATATTGTAACATATTCGGAATTTAAAATCTACCTCATTGAAATTATGCATTATTAAGTAACTTACAGTGTCTTTAAAGACAAAGGAGACTTTATGGTTAAACATAAGCAACAAAACTGACTTTAAACTAAAAATAAAACAATTAAAGAGACTTTAACGTGAAATTTTTGCAATAAAAGGAGACTTTAATATTAGAACCAGACAATGTTAGCTCAGCTCGCTATCTCAATCAATTTCTATTAATATCATATTTTCAATGTGTAACTGAAGTCATTATCAATGAATATAGAAAAATGAGGCTTGAGCTCAAGTGTGTTTAAAATAAAAAAAAAAGTAAGCAAATGATCATAATTTATGTGAGTAGATTTTTTGGCTTGATTAAATATATTCCACTAATATTTAACAAACAAATTGAGATAATTAAAGTTAGAAACATACATCATCCAGTAATCCGATGAAGTAGACAGTAGGACAGAACACACCTGGTCCCCCCTTTGCCCGCATATCCGCCCCGCGCGCAATGCGTCATGTGGCATAAACCCCAATAAACTGCGGCCGTACACCGTCCGAATTATCACAAACACCCTTAAAAACACCCCTCCTTTTCCAAAGAACCAAAACCGCGCGGAGCGATCCGCCACTAATTAAATTTAACTCGAATTAAAGGTAGACCGATATCCATCCCCCCACGTTTTCGAAATTTCAGTCGGGTTGGTTCGGTTATTTTATATTAACTTATTCAAAGTTCGTAATTACTTCAATTAATAACGTAATAACAAGATTGGTGGAAAGGGGAGGATGAGGAGGAGATAAATGCCGGGCCATAAATTCGCCCCTTATTTTCGTACTTATCAACGTGGATGTCATACCGGAATTGCGGAGTTTATTGCACGAGATATGCAGATACGGCCAGCAGGCTGAGTTTTGGATTTTCCTCCCCTATCGCTTTACACTTTTAATTTATTACGCTCTATTTATAAATATTAAAGTTTATCATTTTATATTTATAAAAATACGTAACTGACAGATAATGAAATGACATGTCATTTATATAAATTTAGATTACCATAGCTAAATTTAAATTTATTTTAATAGATTTAATTCAATTTCAGGTAAGCTCATAACATTATTAATAATCATCATTTTAATAATAATAATAATAATAATCTTTATTAACAGATATATACAGCAAAAAAAAAAAAAAAAATAGTAAGAAATTACAAAACCAAATGTATATTTTATATCTGTTAATTGGCTATCGACCAATGGTCTTTCCGCCTACATCATTGAATTTTTTAACTAGTTTCTAATTAAATCATTGTTTTTTTATATTTCACAATTGTCTTTATAATAAAATTAATAGAAAAAATATCGCAGTAACTAATGAAGGAATAATTTAATAGCTATTTTTATTTAATTCATCATATTTAATTAAAATTTAAAAAAAAAAACGTTTTTTTTTTTCACTTAATTTATATTTTCTCCGGCTAGTTTCGACCATTGGAAGATATAAAAAGTGAAAAAAAACTAAGTGATTTAATTTTAAAATAATATCCTAAATTAGATCAAAAATGTTTCATCACGGATAAAATGAGAAAATAGTTAAGAATAATTTTTATTTAATTTAACGTTTAATATTACTTTAATATTGATTCAACATTAATTGTGGCAATTTTTTCAGTGGAAAATTTATTAACTCTATTTTATTTTAACATGTTTTGTTAAAATTGAAGCAATAATGGCTCATTTACTGGCGATTTAAATGATATAGTAAATACAGTTTTTAGTCTTTTTAAACATCCTGCAACATGTAATTCCTTAAATATTTAATGAAACAAAAAGAAAATTGCTGAAGCTATTGTCTTTTCATTGATGTTGCTATCAATAATCGTTATAAAATAGTTTATTTAAGGTTTTATTTTAACCATACCCTAGAGGAATTAACAGTTTATATAAATGTAATATACATTTAAGCTATAATACATGTATTATGGCTCTCTACATTTATTTCTTTTTCTTCTAACACAGTTAGGAATAAACTGTTTTTTATCTTTCGTGAAGTTTTTTTCATCTATTTATGTAACGATTATTTAGTACTTCTTTGAATTATTTGAATAAGAGGCAAACTTCTTAAATGTAGCTTGCCTTTTATTCAGCTTGACGTTTTCTTTACTGAGTACATTTCCGAACCATTTATTTTTTGTACTTTTATTATTTTTATCCTCTTGAGTTCCCTCCTGATTCGATTTTTCATTTGCACAATTAATTCTTGTAACCAAAAAAATGTTTCTTCTGAATCCGGTTAATTTCTATTGATTTTTTTTATTTTATTGCTGACATTTCCAAAATGGGTAACAGTGACGGATCTAGAAAATTAACTGAATTATTTGCTCTATTTCTACAGTGAATTTGATTTTAGGGTTTCTTTATCAAATTAACAATATTCGCCCTAAAATCAAATTCACTGTAGAGCAAAATAATTCAATTAATTTCTTAGATGTAACTATTTCAAAAACTAATAACAAAAAGCTCTCCTATAATATATTTAGAAAACCTTTCTTTACCGATTCCCTGATCCCTTCCGACTCTCAACATCTTATTCAATATAAAAAGACAGCGTTTAATTCGATGCTAGAGCCCTTAATGTCCCTTGGTCAGCTTCTGCTATAGAAACAGAAATAAAATTAATAAAACAATTAGCAATCAACAATGGTTATCCGGCTAATATTATAGACCATTTGATAAACAAATAAGAAAAACAGAAAATAAAAATGTTTCTATATAAAGGAAAATCAAAACCGGATGACATAAACACCGTTACTGTTACCTATTTTGGAAATGTCAGCAATAAAATAAAAAATTCAATAGAAAAATATAACGATAGAGTTGTTTTTAAAATTGAAAATAGGTTGAGTAATTTATTATTTAATGCCAATACTAAACGTGACCCGATGAAAAACTCTGGAGTATGCAAACTTACATGTGGAACTTGTTCATCAATCTACATTGTCAGTCTGATAGGAGTTTTGATACCAGATTAAAATAGCATATGAGCGCATATAAAACTAATAAAACAACATCAAATTACGCAACTCATCTTATAGAGAATTACCACATACCTCCAACTAACCCCCTGTCAATTTTATATCGAGCCGATAAATGCCGAAAATTGGACCTCCTGGAGTCATTGGAAATCCAAAAAGCATAGAATTGTTTGGAAAACCCGCTTTTAAACGACCAGACCGACCTAATCTCTTTACCCATTTTTAATGCCGTATTGTAATTGACCACCTACCGTTTTGTTTGTACCTGAATTGTATATTTAAGAAAAATAATTTGTAATTTTTGTATTATTTGTTTGAAAATGACCGTATAGGTCGAAACTAGTCACAAAAATAAATTATGTACGTGATACCAGGAAAGTGTTTAATATTAAAATTACATCATTGATGTAATTAATTCATTAATTCAATACAATTTCGTAGGAAAACCCAGAAACGACTTGCGAAATGCTGTTATTTCTTCGTCGAATTTCAACTGGTGACAAAAAGTGGATATAATTAATGATAATGTATAAGATCATGAGTAACTCAAGGGGAAACATCAACATGGACTGCAAGACCGAATCGCTCATGAGGTGCTGAAACCAGGCGAAACCGTTACTACAAATGATTTATTTTAGTACATTTTGAGTGAAAAATGATTACAATATTAAAACAAAAAATGCAAGACGAAATAATTTTGCCTCATGATATTGCACCATCACATGCGAAAAAAAAAAAAAAAACTCTCAACGCAATGATTATACTCCGTAATGACTTCGTTGAGAGAATACCAAAAAAGTACTAATTTTGTACTAATAATGTGTGCGTTCTCACCTTGAGTATGGGTCATTATTTTGGTTCCCAATTTACGAAATTTTCATAAATAAAGTTTAAAAAATTCAAAATAAATTTCTTAGGTCTTTGTCTTGCAAATTTAATAGAGTAATAAATTTTAAATCAATTAGTGGTCTTCATAACATTGCAAGAGCATGTTTTTTTCTCAAACTTATACACGGTAATATCCTGCTTGGTGGCTTTGTTAGATTTTAATTTCTATCCGCATTATATTCCCATTCATGGAGCATCTTTATTACGACAAAATTTACATGGCAGTAATTATGGTTTTAATTATCCGTTTGACATAATTATGAGAAATATTAATAAACTAAACTTATCTCGAGAGTTTGATATATTTAATATTTCTTTTGCCTCATTACAGACAGTCATTATTTCGCAATACGATTAATTATTTCAATGTCGATATAATTTGTTTTAAAGATGATTTATTTTTGTCAATCAATTAATTTTCAGGAACAAATATTAATTTATTAATATGTTTAATGAAATGAATCCTACACCCTTCTACTGCATTATATTTTTTTTTCTTTTTTTTTTTCTTGCACAAAGACGTCTTTGAGCTAAAAATTCATCTTTGTTTAAGATTTTATACAACCATATCGACAGCAGTGATGTATTAAGCTAGATCAAATTTCATGCTCCAGTATTCAACGAGCGACATTAGCCAACATTCTATGTTCACTTCAATCGAAATATGTTTGGTTTACATTCTCCTATTAGCACAATGTTTCGAATTTTTAACGAACGGTTTTATTATTGTGTTATATGCTGTAATACGCTTTCATGAATATTATTACGCTACTAATTTTTTTAACAATTTGTAATCTTTATTTGTACATTATATTGTTTAGTATCTATATTTGTACTGGTATTTTTACTCTTGTTTGTCTTGTTATTACTATAATGTAAAATTATTTTGTATTATTCTGTAATTGGGCTACTGTTTCCTGTTGGGTAAAATTTTTTATTATTATTAAAATATACTTCTATCTTTAATTTGTAATACTGTTGGTAATAATTCTGTAAAAAAGTCATTCCGTTAATAAAATAACACTAGTAATAACTTTAGGTGCGATATGGTTTGTAATAAGACTTGGATCCGTATAATTATTACTAATTTGTATCTTAAGGACATGCACATTGTAAGCGGCGCTTCACTTCCTACAAAAATTTAACAATGGCTGGAAGGTTTAACTCAATATAGCAATAGTTGTCCATCGTGAGACTGGCATGCTTGGGGTCTATGGTTAGATTTCCGGGCCTGGTGGGACTGATTGTACTATGGATGCGGATGGATACTAATGATTCCGGATGACTCAAAAATTATATTTACAAATTAATAAAGATGAGTCGATGGATATCAATGCCCAAATGTGAACGGTACCAAAAAAGCAATTTTTTGTGATGAATTCACATATTTCTAAGGAGATACATTATTTATTACAATTTTTATACAATAAACGTTTCTTTATGTGCAAACATTCCAGTTTAATAATTACGTACCTTGTATATCACTACTGGGCTTTATCTGACTACGAAATAAAGAAACACAAAAAACAAACCTTTAATCCATTAAAAGGCAGGGAGTCACATACAGACACCACATTCAATGTTTTTATATATTATCGTTTCTTGACTCTATTCTTCTTAATAGACTATTTGCTATTATTACCCGTTCCATTTTTTTTTTTTCATTTCACTTTCTCGTTGCTCACAAATATAAATTATCTTTTCATCTAATCAGTATCAGCTTATTTCTGTAACCTTCCTTAAATGGATACATTATCTCTATATATCTTGTAATTCCCAATAACTTCCTTCTTAATAAATCTTAAAAACACAGATTGCAACATCGTGAGCGTATGCAATCATCTGGTGGGTTCGATGTATTACGCTCTTGTTTGATTGGATTTCACGTTCTCTATAAATCGATTCGAGCAGCATATTAAACAAATCGGTCGATGGTGTATCTTTTATCTTAGACTCCTTGGTATTTCTTCATCATTTATTATTGATAGTTCAAATCTTATTTTACACATAATCGGGGCTATTCAGTACAGAAATGTTTAAGTTTAACATCTAACGTTATTAATCTTCGCATTCTATGTATATACATCTATTACAAAAGCTGCTTAAATTGTGATAATAAAATATAACATACACGTTAAATAATCCATCGCAGATTATCTCAAATTTTCTGGAACAATTGCGCGATGAACTTCAACTATCGTCGATAAATTTTAATTTAATTTAATTTAATTCTAGGAGTACATAAGGGTAAACATCCAGTTTCAGGCCGAGACTCAAACCTAAGTATTCGCAGTATCTATGTAATAGGCCAAGGTGGTTTATATATATACAAACATCTTTATTCAGACAATATTTTCTCATTTTTATTTTGTTTGTTGTCCCAATCAGGTTGATTGTTTCCACTTTTGTCTCTTTTTACCTGAACCACTACGGACTTCCCTTATATGACAACAAAAGTTTACAAAATTTGTTATAACAATATGTACAATTGTGTTAGTAGTCTGTCATGGGCTATCAATCATAAGTCTTTGAATTTATGGTGATTTACAAACAAATTAAAACAATGCTAGCTAGCTGAACTGTCATGTATGCATGAGTTAATAAATTGGTGGATAGTGACCGAAGGGTTGTTATGTTTTGGGTGAATATTGGAGTATTAGGGAATGCAATATTTTATAAGGAGTTATAAATTGTGAGGGTTTTGAGCAAATTTTGTGGAGAGGGTAACGGTGGTTTATATTTTGTATTATTAACTCAAATTAAAAACACAACTATATTATTCATGACAATAGTTCACCTTTTTGTTAAATAGCATAAAACATTCAATCAAATGCGAGGCCCTGACATTAAACTGGTGTAATTGAAACAAATCGCATGATTATTACATGAACTTTGCGCGAATAGCAAAAGCTTTACATCATTATGTTTAAGCGAGTAACTCGTTTCGCAGTTAATCTAATAAGTTTGGGAGGAACTCCTTGGATTATATAACTTTGGTAATTGATTCTGGAACTATTGTGTGCATGTGTATGTGCGAGTGTGTGTGTACATACTAAACAAATTAGTAATTAGATATTTATGGTAACAAGCCTTGATAAGGATAATATAAAGGGGTGTTATTTACTCTTCGCAGTTTGTATACACATTCGTTGATTATGTTGCTGTATTTCTTGTTTAAATATGTTTCTATATGTAATAATAATAATTATTGTAAATTGTGTTGTGTAAATACAAAGCATTTTAAATTATGTATTTAAGACGCTGAAAAACTTTAAAGCCGTTCTTCCTTTCTTTTCTTCACTATTTTATTTCTAAATGTCAAATATACATTTCGATACTCATTAAATCATAAATCATATTTAAAACATAATTATATAAGAAAGCCAAATAAGTTGTTATAATATTTAAATATATTATTGATTAATTTCTAGTAGAAAATTAAAAAAAAAATGGTATTGTTGCTTATAATTCCTCATGAGCTAAATTAAAGAAAATTAAATTTGGCAGCCATGGATAAACAAGTATTTTGTAGTAATCATAAAACTAAGTAATCTAATATCATATTTAAGTATGTATTAAAATTATATGAAAACATTAAAATTTAACACATATTTTCATTGAAAAAAAAAAACACCTGAAGAATATATACATGAAATTTTAAATTAATTTATCATATATATTTATCCTATATTAAATATCAATTAAATTTTTTACGTAATTAATTCTAATTACTATGGATTTTATTTAAAACATTTGTCGAAAAATTAAAAATCCTGACATACATTTAATATTTTACAGTCCTGTGAGATATTGAGACGAAGAATATATATACATATTTTAAGGAATTATGATTGATGGGATATTAAGGTTAGGGAGAGATGAAATGAATTTTGGCGTAGGTACTTCCAATCAACGACAAAAAAATTGTATATAAGTAGTTTATCTATAATAATGACGAACACAAACATCCATGGACTCAGGACAAGTATATTTCGTTAGAAATATCTCTTACCCCAGGAGGATTCAAACCCGAACTCTCCGACAGGTGAATTTCTAAGACCTTGACCGCTCATAAACCGAAGAAGAATAAAATCTATTTTTTAATTGGATCCGGAATTAATCAACAAATAACATTACCCGAAGATTAGCAATCGATTTCTGGCCATCTTGTAAATAATAAAGAAGAAATTTATTGTTAATACCAAAGGTTAATGATATATATTAATATGGCAGCTCTATGAACCTTATTTATAACAATGATTAAATTAACTTAAAACTAGAAATTAATTGTATATTATTATTTTACAAATGGATTAGAAATAATATAGTAAGATTCAATTTAATAAAATATGTATGAATCTATTATGAAATTAATAAGATAATCTGTTAAAAAATGTTAATATGTGTATCATTATTTAGATTACATTTAGTATATATTAAGGTAATTACGACAATTACACTTCACTTGTTGCTTATTAATTAAGCCAAGCTTTCGTGGAGTGCTTATAGAATTTAATCACTGAAATGGTATCAGCTAAATAAATAACGCGGACTACAACAGGCGACGTCTGGCTCTGTTGTTGTTTTAACTAATTATAAGAGCATTTTATGTGATTAATATTGTAATTAAAATTATGGCCGACGTGAAAGGTGACTAGTTTTCCTCTCCTGTGAGCAATTCATGAGCGCGCCGCTATGTACGTACATGCAGACGTACATGTACATAGGAGGACTTCATTAATGTAGAGAGCATAGTTAGAGTAATCCGGAGGAAGGAATGCCGCAGAATCTGAAGCCGTCGCAGAATCTAAAGTTCGACCCCTTTAACTAAACTATGTGCCATATACATGAATGCCGCGCCTCCTCGACTCGTTTCTATGGCAGTCCGCTTCAATGGGCCCAACTTTGAGAGGTTAGGTAACTTGTGTTCTGGTTATTGTATTGTTAATTTCCTCTGCTGCTTAAGTGGATAATTTGACTTTCGAGACTGAGCCATCCACAACTTCAACGGCGGAAATTATTGTCACGTCTCGTCCTTTCGACGGATTACGAGGTTTGCTTCATTTATTAAATTACGACATCTTTGATTGTTCCATGTTTGCCTTTCATTTGTCATGATTAATTTTCATTTCATAAATTTAACAAATTTAATATTAACGTTTTATCTAATCCCTTGTCTCAATTATTTTAGCTAATTTTATAATTCTTATTAAAAAACTATTTTAACTTTAACTTCATATTTGCAATAAATGAAATAGAAATAATTAATAAATTATTCCCTATTTAGTTAGAGTGAAATTTTTACTTACGTTATGTTAGTGTGAATAAATCTTATATTTTTCTATTATTCAATTAAAACATAGAAGTAACATTTAACAAAATTATTTTATAGTAGTATTTATATTATATTCCTTTCTTCACTTCTTAATTTTTAAAACACAATATGTTCATTTTGAGCACAATGTACTCTTTATCAATAGTAATTTTTATAACATTGATAAATAAATAAACATTATCAATTAAAGGCACAATACGTTTGATTAATTCTGCGATCTCCGATCGAGGTCCTTGACGGCCGCAATTGCTACGCGCAATCTCCATTAATTGTCTTCGGCAAAAAATATTTTTGATCCAGATTTAAATAAAGCCTCGCTGGCTAATAATAATAATAATAGAAAGAAAAAAAATCAGTTTGAATAAAGACCATGCATTATTTACGATGCGTACAAAGAGAAGCTTAAGAGGATTACTACGTTGTAACGACGTATAATATGCAAAGCAATTAATCTACAACCTTGTATTATAAACCAGAACTAAACATGAACTCGTGCGGAGCTCATGGCATATTAAAACTACCATCATTCTTCTTTTAGGGTTTAAGGCCCGCGTAAATGACGGACTTGCCCGTAAAATCAAGACAAATGAACATTCGTCTAAGGAGAGGACGTATATTGCCAGTAGATAAAGTATGGTTTTAAGTCCCCGGCGGCGCAGTGCTAACACACTCATGCATATTGCATAGCGTTCGGCCATTCTGTCTAAAACGGACAACACGGAGGGTTGCAATCCATCCTAAACATATCGCTCTCGAATCCCGAATTTATTTTATAAATCCCTAACTACCCGCGGCGTAATTTACATTTTAGTATCGGAATAAACACTTTGTGAGGCTGGAAAATTTACAATGCTCCTGGGTGTCGTCTTATGTGCTCCTATAAGCGTGTTGGTCATTGCTGATATACTGCATTAATTTACCAGCTTCTATTCCGTATGTGTTTTATCGTGTAGACAATATTTTCAATAACACTTTACTTTTACTTCAATTGAAGAAATATACAATATATTATATGTTAATTTATTATATTTGTATGCTGTAAAATTCATATATATATATTTTAAACAAATTTTTAGAATTCTAAACAAATGCAGTAGTTAAAGAGAAAATGATTATTTAATATATACAAATATTGAATTGTTGAGGCTTTTATTTGTAGAGACATAAAACATTAAAAAAAAAACAATACACTTTAGTGTATTATTCTATCCATACACATATACAAATAATTTTATTCGGCCAATTACATTTTTACATACATTGAGTATATACACTAAAATAAAATAAATAAAAATGAATGGTGAGAGTAGGACAGATATATTTTTGAGGGATATTTAGATTTCGGGGAATACCGAATTTTTTAAGAAGGATTTGATTTACAGGGCTATTTGAAATTTTTATAAAGGGTTGTTATACATGTGACTTTGGCAGATTCATAATTCATTGGACAAATTGTGGGGAGGGATGTTACGATGTCTTAGTTTAGTACTTAGGGAGGATTTTTTGGCAACTTGGATATTATTTAATTTTAATAGATAAAAAGAAAGGTTTTATTCAAATGGTCACAGTTATTTAAATAAATTAAATAAAGAGAATTTGAAAATAATTAATAAATTATTCCCTCTTTACTTACTTACTTAACATAAGTCAAAATTTAAAAGTAGCTAAAAAATTATTATTTATTAATTATTTTCAAATTCTTTTTAATTAAAATCTGTATTTTTTTTAATTTAAATTTATTAATCGAATAAAAATCGCAAAAATGTTAAACCGAGGAAATTATGTTATTTCTTTCAGATAGAGAGTGAATGCATTTAATAGTATCGTCTTAAAATAAACATCTTAATAAATCAATCTAATTAACTTTATTCATTTAAATTCTTATTTGAAAATATTTAAACATTTCATTTTATAAATCTCTCTGACAACAAAATTTATTTAAAAATAATCTACGCTATGCATTTATTGTGTCGCGGAAGTAAGTAGAAATGAAATTTAAGAAATAATATAAATCACCAGAGTTGCGCTCAGTGCCACCGTTGAATGTAGGGAGATATTAACGTCTGGCTTGGGAAATTAAGTAAAAACTTCAGCGCAGTTTCGACGGCGCGAACTTTTTACGTTCCACGTTTTTTTTTTTTATTTTGTTCCGGCCTCTTACGACGAATCATTAATTTTGGAAATTATGGAAATGGGACAATTGGGAATGCGATACAACACCGGCGACGTTTAATTTTTATTGTCGTAAATCAACTTCGCGGACAGATTCAAGTGTTCGCGGTTTAACGCCGGAAGTTTTTCAATTGGTTCTTAATAATAAACAAAACATTTGAATTTGAAATTAATTTAAGATTTAAGGTATGTGGTCCTTTACTAGATTATGCGGCTATGCTTTATTATAATCCTCACCCAGTCACCTTCAAAAACATGCAAGTCAAATCTACTACTTTATGAACACATCAACATCACTCTCATAAGAGAAATACTTTCCTTTCTATCTCACAAATTTGCCTCAAATCTTATAAACCTAGAACTAATAAATTTCAAATGTATTCCACGCAATAAAACTGTAATTCCTAAACGCAAACACTCCAGCCTAATCCTTCATGAATTCATTTCTCCATTACACAATATTTAAGGCAGCTAAGAAACGTTCATATCTGACAGGCATATTTGACATAGGCTGTTAACGATCATTCGTATATTTTGACAAAATACAGGCGGAAAGACCATCGATCGATGGCCAATTGGCATACCTTTGCAAATTATATTTTAATATTTTATATTATATGTATATATTATATTATGTATATTATTTAAAATTAATATAATAATTTCATTCATTTTAAAAATTCCTCGTATAATAACGCGGCACTTCACCTAAATACGAACTACAGTAAAATAAGCAACTATCAATTGGGCAGTTTGGTCCGCTCTAAAATGATACGTTTTCAACCCCCGATTAAAAATAGTATTTCCGTTATTTTTTTTTTTAAATATTTATTCGCAATTTCGCACTGAAAAATATAGGAAGAATTTATAACTAATAAAACTAAAATTTTTAGTGATATATAAATAATACCAAAAAATAAGAAATATTATTATAAAAACTTAAAATAATACTAATAATTTACATCATTATCGATGAATTAAATATTGTACAAAAACATAATTTCTTTCAATGTTTTCGCTTATATATCCATAAATATGATGTACACTATTTTTAAAATAAAATTTGATGTGGAATAAAATAAACTATACTTAAGATAAATTAAACAGTTGGAGGATGGACGTACCCTCTCCGACTATATCATCCAAAAGGTGTCCACCCACCACTTTGTGCTTCGACTCAGAAGTCAGAAGAAATGCAAGAAAAAGTATTACTCCACCCCCAAGAAGAGCAAACACAAGAAGAGGAAGTTCAAGCTCTCTGTCTTTAAATTTTATAAAGTTAACAATGATTTTAAAATGCACAAGTTGGGGAGAGAGTGCCGCTCTGAATAGTGCGGTACAGGTGACTTCATGGCTGCCATGGGAAAATGCCACCACTGCGGTAAGTGCGGTTATTTTCCATGCTCGAAGATAAGTGGTCGACTGTTAAGTTTACTTTGTACATAAAAAAATATAGGTAACTTGAGGGTAGAAAGACCTTTGGTCGATAGCCCAGACAGACTAACACGTATATGTATTGTATTTATTTATTGTCTTGTATTATATGTATAGTCTGAATAAAGATGTGTGCATATAAAAAGGTAACCACATAAATACCACTTTGTAATTTATGTGGATTATATTTGTGTGGTTAAAAAATCATTTTCTCAATAGTCTTAATATAATAATTAATAGTAATTAACGTAAATGTTTAAGAAGGAATATGACATTTTGTTTAAGAAGGAATATACTAAATTGCACAACTTGAAAGGTGTTATTTCATTTCAAGCAACTATAGAATACAGCAAATTTAATAAAAATCAAAGAAAAATCATTCATACGATGAATTTATGTTCCATTAATATAAAAAGTTGTCCTTGTTGAAACTTAATATTTCTCAATTAACAAATGGTGAAAATAGCTAAAGAGGTAATAATTTATTAATTATATTCAAATTCTTATAAATACATTTATAAGAAAATATTAATTTATTTCTAATGTAGATCAATTCAGGCGTATAGTTTTTCTTGCACTTTTCTTTATAATATCGATAGTTTTTTCATATTTCTGATTTTATTAAATTATGTTTTATTTTATTTTTAAATTTTGAGTTTTCATTATTTCTTTTGTAAAATTCTGTGATCTATGAAATAAACTAAGTGGTAACAAAACGAAAGATATTTTATTTCAATATGTCGTAATAATAATATTTATATTTAGTCACCAATTAAATATTATTGAATAATTTCATGTTATTCGTAACAAAAATATTGGAAAATAGATAATTGATTTACAAATATATTTATTAATCTTTTAATTATAAATTCGTCTTTTTTTAATATATATATATATATATATAACATCTTTATTCAGACAATATGACAACAAAATTTTACAAAATTTATTGTAACAATATGTACAATTGTGTTGGTAGTTTGTCATTGGCTATCGACCACAGGTCTTTCTGCCCTGTATGAATTTATGGTGATTTGCAAATTAAAACTATGCTAGCTTTATTCAACAATTATTATACAATTTAAAATATTTACTAGTAATTATTAATATTTAGTGTTAGTCTGCCTAGGCAATAGACCGACGGTCTTTCCGGCAATATTTTTATATTTCACTTGATTCATACATATTTTTATTACTCTTTGATTTTATCATTTCCGTTGTTTATAGAAAAATATTTTAATAATATAAAATCACACCAAATCCTATCTAACAATCTATCTTAAAAGAAAATATGATATTTAATGTTTTGATTACATTAAAACAAAATGCAGATTTTAAACATCAAACGAAATTCCTGCCAGCGTTTCCGTAATTCAAAAATTGCTATGCATGTGGTATTTCACGGACTTTAATAAGAGTAATCTATTTAGAAAAGGATTTAAAGTGGGCATCAAGTTGAAATGATCCCGGCGGTCGACCGCGAGCGGCTCCAGTGATTTAATGGAATTATGAGAGAGAATGCGGAGGAGATACGTCATCCAGAAAATTTTGTTTGTCGAGGCGAGCCGAAGTATCCAACATGTATGAAATACCAAATGCCACTAAATCATTTCACGCCTGAACTGAATTATCGATATTTCAACGTTTATTTTTACAGGCCGTTCGTCTCCAACAGTTACGTGTCATTGGAATCGTAAAAATATATACGAGCATTTTGGCAAAGGTGTATAATACCTGTGTCATTGCACGTCTGAGATAACTTACTGTTAGAGTGAAATATTTATTTATGTAGGTATTAAAAAAATATTTTTTTAAGAATAATCCAGAAAAAAAATATATAAATTGCGATAAAAATTTGTTAATGTGTTTGATAGAATGATTCGTTCCTTACATGTTTTCATTTTATATAAAAATCTGAATACTAAAAAATTCTATTCAGAGATGATAATCATACTCGAGAATAGCTCCATTATAATACAAGGAGTTTAAATTCCCATACTATAGGGAAATATCTAATTTTTGCGTTTACCAGAAAATTAATTGAATCCGAAGTTACATTCAGTTTGCGCCTTGTGTCAGCCATGTACTATGTAACAAAATATGTTAAATGATTTATTAATTAGTAAGACTTCTCCTTCATTATATATATACACTGAAAGAAATAAGTGATCATTTTAAACATGATAATGATTATGCTTACCATTTAACTTGTCAAGAGAGAAAATTTGGTGGAAATTACCAATAAACTTAGTATCACTTACCAAGATAATTTTAACCATTTTAACTTCATTCCGATAAATATGTTTAGGTGTTTACTTTAAACGCTTTTGTGATTATTCCATTGAAGAAACTGCCAAACAAGTGAAAATCCAACTTGTTTGAAAACATTTCCTTTAGTGTAGTTATTCAATTAATTAAAATAGTTTTAATAAAATGTTCAATCATCATAAGGATGTCTGGTGACGGCCATTTCGGTAAGTCGGACCTCATCAGACCAGTGTGTTCCAAATGCGATGCCTGGATGAAGGGGATTGAACGAATCTTATGTTGTGATTAAATAATTATATTAAAACACGTTTAGCATTGTATCACTAAAATTACCGACAAAAAGTTTGATCCTTTAATGACGTCGAAACTAATCACGAAATAAATTTTATTTTTACAAGTATATTTTTTAATAAATTATTTCCAACTTTAGCTCTGTGATATTTTGACTTGCGTTACGTAAGTACTTTAAACAAATGTACAGTAAAACAACTACCCGCTAGACATTGCATTTTATACTGTATACTTGCACACAGATCTAAAGATGGAAATATTGTTTTAATTATTTTCAAATTCTGTGACCAAGTGACTAAATACTCTTTTCTATGATGTTTCTTTTCTTTGTTTAATCTCATTTTATGAAGTGTAATATATAATTCTATAACTTAAAAATTGAAACATTAATAAAAAGTTGTAAATTAGTCGTGTCATTGAAGTTATGTATATGGCATATTTCAGGGATCAACTGTCACGTAATTTCTATGATAAAAAGCAACTTCTTATAATTACTAAATAATACTATTGATAACATTTGTAGTAATACTTGTATATCGAAACATGTATTATCATGAAGCAATTAATTCAAGCATACAATTAGAGTTACATTAAGTAATTGCGGATTAAACATATTAAATACACGAACAATTTATCTTCTGCACCCCTTTAGCTTTAGCTGTTTAACCATCGTGATTCCAGACAACAGAATTCATTTACCTGCGCTGTATTATAATATCAACGCAGAGCACTCGCCCCAGTTAAATGGATTGCACTTGCAAGAATGCGAACGTTACGCTCTAATTGTAGCCGACTCATTTATAACAAATTCCCTGAAATTATTACAAACGCATCGCGCCAAATAAACTAAAAAATAAACCACCCCGCTCGCAACAACTAAGTCATCCACCAAAACTCTTCCCAGCCTAATGATAACGGTTCGTCGTCGCAAATGAAAGAGGAAATGGCGAAAAGTTTGCGCGCGCGGGGCGCAACTGTTTCCTTCGAGATTAATTGAGATTTCGCGTTGAAAAGAGTGCACCCTTATTAATTACGGTTTAACCTCTCGTGTATATCGCCCACCCCCTCTTTCTCTCTGCAGTTATAATTATATCTTGTTCTGTGTAATTTATTGGAATCTTCCACTGGAATTACTTTCCGCAAGGGAGAAAGTTTTTGCCTATAATTTGTGATGCGGTATTCGCTGGTGGTAATGTTTCATCTCTGATGCGAATTTGATAACAAAAGAACCACGGAAAATGTATTTCCTTCCGGTGGAATCAAAGTATGTGTATTACCTCTATATTTGATCAATTCAATTACTGAATTCTATAAGTTATTAAAAAAAGCGTTTGTCACTCTTTAATTAATATTATTGAAACAGAAAGATTAAGCGATATACATATATTTTGATTTAGTCAGAATTTGGAATTCTTAAAGGAAACAAACAAAATTTACATGAGTTGGTTATAAGTAGTTTTTTTATATTAAAAAACCTTGTAAATAGGGTAAACTATTAAGTAATCGGTCGCCTTCAAGTAATTGGACAATTTTCATTTTTATATATATTCTAGTCAGAAGAATTTAAATGTTTGTTTAATATATTTCTAGTAGAGAGCAAAGGATAAAAATCAAGTTATTCAAACA
The DNA here is from genome assembly GCA_963082785.1 of Philonthus spinipes. Classification (NCBI taxonomy): domain Eukaryota; kingdom Metazoa; phylum Arthropoda; class Insecta; order Coleoptera; family Staphylinidae; genus Philonthus; species Philonthus spinipes. Next base: position 11,677,534 of record OY720315.1, on the reverse strand, counting down.
GGTCGAACATTGACAAAGTTTCAGCACCAATGGTAATGAAAATTGTTTATACAATAGATAACGCTTCATGAAATAATAATGTAATTAGTGTGATTAATTTTTCTGCTAATAGTTCTACTTGATCTACAATGATAATTAATAACCATTCAAAAGATTATTTGAACAAAATTATTGATTGTTTCTCTTTATTGAAAAATTCAATTAATTAGCTGTTATGGTTCGATGTCAACGAAAGTTTCCTGTGAATATATTTTACAAATGTTTAACTTAATAAAGCAAGATATAACTTTATCTGAAATATTATTTTAATAATTGAATCTGAAATTTCTTTACATATTAATTTTATTGAATAAATAAAATACTTTAAACATTGTTAGTTTAATTTATTGCGACTATGACGGACATTTCCCCACTTTTCCTTTTTCCGGTCAAAATGGTAGAAATTTTAAAATGAATATCAAAGTAAATCTCACGTCCTTTAGAAATTATTTTATTCAGAAATAATCTTTCCCAAGCATTTGATTGAAAACAATTATACTTTTAGTGAATATATACTTCCTGTTATTCCTTGAATTTCTGAAAGAATACAATTCACGTACTAATGGGAAAATGTCCGTCATCACTGACTAGACTAAGCCACCCTTATACTATTTTTATATCTGTTGAGTCCAGTTTAAAAAAGTTGAACAACTGCACTTTTCGACATGTTTTTTTTTTTAATTTATATTATTACTAATATATATTTCTAGTTAATCTTAATTCCTAGAATTGTTAATGAACAATGCTTGAAATGATATATTCATATACCATTAAAAACAAAAGAAAACATAATACATTAGTAGTAATTTTAAAATAAAACCTCCCTTAATTGTCCAATGATCATACGGTTTACCTCACATCATATTTATATTAGTTTTTATGTATATTTTTGGTAACAAAACGTGTTTCAAGGATATCAGTAAATTCTACCTTGAAATAACTTCATATTCATTGTTTAATAATTTCATGATGCCTAACAATGTCCTATTTTTACATCAACTATTGCATTAGCATTATATGCATCAGTTAGCTTTTTAAAATTTAGATTGATATTCTTCTCGACAAATAAAAAATGTAAATACCGATTCATTTTATTAAATCCTCGCAACTGACTCCTTTTCAAACGATTATTTCCACATTACTAACACAACAATCACTTTCCATTAAACCGCGTTAATTTTATCATAAGAAATTTATATCAATATATATTAATACGAATGTTTGACAAAATCGACTTATTTCTTTAATGAAGTATATAATAATGACTAAAAATAGATTGGCGTGTATTATTAATTTTGGGACAGTTTCTAATATTTATAAAATAAATAACATTAAAATATTTAGCGAGTACGAAAATTATGTAGTAACAGGAAGATCGATAAAATCAACTTTGTCATTTTTAAATGACGTTGGTACCAGATGATTTTTTCATTTTACTTAATATTTGTTTTATGTATTAAGTCTGATCAAAACCCTAGAAAGATTGATTGAAACATACCTAAGGGAGACTATCAATCCCAGCCTTCAATCAGTCGCACAACATGCATACACAAAGGGCAGATCAGTAGACAGCAAATAAGTAGCAACAAAGTTTTTACGTTGGCGGTATTCCTGGATATATAAGGAGCCTTCAAGAACTTAAAACTGAACGAAATTGTATTATCCCTACAAAGGATAACAAATGACCATCAACTATGTTATTTCATTGGTAAACTGCTCACCGAACGATACATCAATTCTATAAGAGACATCTCAAACGCAAGAAAGGAAGGTAAATAGAGGAACATGACAATGAAGGGTCTTATAACGATTAATACTAAACGACTTTTTAAAAGAGCTGGAGTATACTGGATGCACAAAAATTGCATACTTAAATGACTAGAGAATAATAGTATCCGGAGAACACCTCAACCCACTCGCACAATTCAAGCAAAAGGCTTTGGAGAATATGGAAACGTGGTGCGACAGATGTGGTTTCGGGATAAACGCTCGTAAGACGGAGCTGGTGCTCTTCGCAAAAAGGCACAAAATACATAACTTTGAGACACCCATGCAGGGAGGATAAACTTGGAGTTAAAGGAGCAGGTAAAATTTTCGGCATCTTAGGTGATAAAAAACTGAACGGCAGTGGTACGGCCTATTACACTCTACGGGGCTATATGGCGAAAAAGTCCGACCAAACTATATTGGAGAGGATATAAAGAGCGGGGCGTGCTTGTTAATCACAGGAGCCCTGAAAACAATTTCTACGAAATCACTACAAATACTGCTAAGTCTGAGTGAATTCAAGGCATTCCTTTCTGTAGTTGAATTTAACTTATATTATTTAAAACGTTCGTGTCACAATTGTATTCTAATTTTTATTTTATTTTTATTTAAATATGCCATTCTTTATATTTTTATATACGTCTTATTTAATAGCACATTATATTAAGTTTGTACTTATTGCTTTGTATTTGGGTTTTTTACCTGTTGGATAATAAAGTTTATTTTTATTATTAAATCTGGTCTCCATAGACGCATCATGCATAACTTTTCAGCCAGTACAACCGTAAGAATAAACTCGATAGTACTGCTGTACACCAGCAAGCAGGGTCGCCCGAGGTTCCTGCAGATGCTAGGCAACGGTCCGACTAAGACGAATAAATGTGCATCTCAAGTACACTTTGGAAATGTCTTCTCAACACACATCCCTACAAAAGACAACTGGTTTCAGGGCAAGATAGCAAATAGTATTCAGTCTGGGTCTTCACAGATGGTTCACAGACAGGCAACTGGTGGACGTATCTTCTCGAAAGAACTCGGCCTGGAACGATTCATCCGGTTCCCAGACGCATATAGTAACTGTTTATTTCCAGAAATAAGAATGTGTACAGGTATCGATAATTAAGGATAGCACGGTGTTGGTATCGCGACGTGAATTCCGCATCTGTGTCTGTAGTAAACAGAGGTAGGGGCTGTCCGCGTAAGTCTGCACTGACATACAGGCGACCAGCGTGGGATACTCACGGGCAGTTAAGCTGTCCTAAAGACACTAAACATCTAATGGTGCAAATCAAAAGGAACCATTTGCTGCAGAAAAGAGTTGAACGAGCTCGCTAGACGTTGTGATGTAAGCCTTATTTGCGTTTCAGATCAAAGCAATGTAAACAAAATGGCACATGAGCTTGCTCTTAAAGGTGCAATACTCCCGGCCATCACATACCACATGGAACTTTCTTACAAAAACTTTATGATGGTGTTAGATGCATTCATTAAAACCCCAATAAATATAAGATGGGAAAATGAAGTCAAGCGTCTCGTAACGATGCAACTATGTACAAGATTCGATGTAGCCAACAGCGAAAGACTGACATCGCTAATCAGGATTTTTTCAGGTACTGCAAAGACGAGGAGGAAGAAGAGAAAGTTGTTCACTTCCTTGGTCAATTCCCCGCTTTAGTAGGAATTGGAGAACAATTCCTAGGAATAGCTTTAATTAAAGGGTTGGCGGATCTAGTGCCACTCAAGATGGGGATTGGTCAACTACATTAGGAGTTCCAAATGGTTTTAGATTGCCTCGAATGATCTAAGTGACTTACGGATGAAACTGCTACCTAACCTAAACTAAGTCTGATTGTAAAAGAAATGATAATTAGTTTTCATTATAATTTAATTTTTACATTTAATTATTTATTTTTTTATTAATATTAGAATTAAATTAGTACATTCTTGATAAAATGAGACTATTATTTATTTATATTATTCTCGCAATTTTTCAATTTATTTTTTATTTATAAGGAAATTGAATGAATATTTTTAAATAAATCGACAGAGGATTTATTTATGTAAATATATATTTCTTAATGGTTATTTCAAACAGCATGGGACATTTTAAATTTCGTAAAGTTTACATTTATTACAATGTTAAAGCACATTTCCGTTGGGTAAATTTTAAATGCGACTAATAAAACATCGTTGTAAATTAGTAGTTAGTCCAAAAATAAACTTGATACAGAATGACCAGTATTAGCCGTAACCGTTTTGTAAACCGGGGGAATAATTACTGCGCATTTTTTACACGGTCCGCATAAAACTGGTGAAGTAATTAGGTCGAAATAGGTAGTTTTCTATTGCACGGCGAGTCCCCTTTACGGCTCGAAGTAAAATGCTGGCAGTAAATCACAATTACAAAGTGGGACACGGCGAATAATCGCGGTTATCCAAGCCGGTGCAGTTTCCCTCCGCCGCTGCCAACCTTTACCCACTATACTCCATATCATATCCCATGTGCATCCATAGTCCAAACACCCAAAACACTTGCCGCAGTTATATAATGGGGAATTTATGAATTATTATCTACGGACGAACTAGGGCTTGTGCTTCACACCTAATGGCTCTCTCCGGTTATGCGCGGTCTCATATTATATCCGCTCGTATTATACAAGAACACACTCACGCTTACTATTACCCCTTACACGCTTACATGCAGCTCCAGTCGCAAGCTAACGATAACCACTTATCTTTAACTTCCCCCCTTATCTGATTATCCTCTTTATACCAATATCGTATACTTCTTGATATTGCATGCATTCATGTAGATTCTATAAATACGGCGGGGTACTTTCAAATAGATTATCGACCAGTGTGCTTTGTTTTACATAAACTATGCATAAAATACATTGTCACATATATAATAAGCAAACTGCTACTTATCGTGTAAAGATGATTTTATTTTAAGTTGATTAAACAGCTGTACTGCTTTATCTAACCAAATTATTACGAATTCAGAAACGATTTCATAAAAAAAATATTTAACACCGAATTACAAAGATCACTCATTAATTATTACAACGTATTATGTTTTATTGAATTTCATAAATAAATAAAAGCTGTAATTTACGTATGCTATTAAATATTAACTGTAGTATTATCTGGTTCGATTCTAACTTTATCATGAATGAATCAGTTGCTTCAAACGATTTTTTTCTTAAAATATATACTAATAAAATTAAAAAATAATAATAATTATAGAATTGATGTAAAAATTTCAAGGAATTTGAAAAAAAAAACTTTTTAATTAAAGAGAAGATTAAGAAGTAACCCAGTTATTATTTCTTTAGTACTAATAAAACTTCCATATGTCACATTCCGAAGCTTCTTCATTACAGCAAAATAGATTTGCTGAATATTGACATTAGAAACTAAAACTAATGTTATAGGGGATCAAGAAATATTCAGCAATTAAAAATATATACGACATTTGAAAATAGCGATAGCCAAGATCGGGAAGCACTTTTATTTTATAATTTGTTACTTTTTTGTTTATAACAATATATAATTTTGACTATTTATTTTTTTAAATTTTAATATAATTGGCAATGGAGGAATGAAACTAATGTAACTACTAACCATAAATCTATAAATCAACAGAAATTACAATGCAAATAAATACCAACTAAATTATATCTGGTGTTAAGGAGTTCAAATTGAGCCACTCCTTCTGCGATGCACACAGCACTGCAACTATTTATGAGTTCAATGGGTATGATGGTGGCAAAATCTTTCCTGCTGGTTTCTTATAATTCCCTTCATGGTAAAGTTGAAACTGTTCGACCCCCGGTATTGCACAAATTGACGAAATTTGTACTTTACCTATATTATGTTAATTTCATTCGGTACTTACTTTGTCATAATTAAAATCATCGAAATAGCACCAGCCTCCACTTATTTTTTATTTATATGTTGCTAATTATTTACTGTGACTAATACTGTGTTCAAAAAATTTAGAAACATTGAATAATCATGTTTCTAAATTTACAGAGTTCATATATATTTTAAAACCTTTAATATTTGCATTTGTATAATCATATTTCTAAAATTTGAAGAAGGATTTATTAATTATTTATTAATTAATCATTTATTATTCATGAGAGGCTCAAACTTTGACTCCTTTGTTTTCGAAATAGCTTTTTTGTCCAATTGATTATTTTCGTTTGAACTAATATATCGTATAATTAATATAAATGTGTTTTCAATTATAATAAAATTATATGAAATGAGTAAATAGTATTTTTATTTTAAATTTATTTAATCCATTGAGCCCTTGAAAATAAACAAAGTAATAAAATTAAAAGGGCATTGATAAATAAAATAATCTCCAAAAATTGTTGGTTGAACGCAATTAATTTTTAGTATACATAACGCGAAATTATACGCCGCCTTATGGATGTCCACGCAATTCCTCTTTAATAAAGTCAAACTTTTCCATTTACATTTAATTTCCATCCGGGTGCGAAGTGAACGGTATGAAATTAATATTTACCAGGCACCTTTTGGCCGTTTCTAATTTGAACGTATTTCAGTCCACTCCGCTCCATTTTACGCTGGGAAACGTAAAACATTACCATCAGATGCATATAAAGTTCCTAATACTGAATACAATAATTTAGTCTCACAACTCCGCCAGATTAAATACAATAACCCTTTATAATCCCTGTTACGCAAGAGGCTAATTAGCTATATTAATGTTCCTGTACAGGCAGGGCCTATGAATATAGCCTTCCTAATTAAAATAATCACACATGCGATGCGTTTCGCCGGGATTTATGTGCATGAACGTAAACCGCAATCTCGGTAACTATTCGGTATTTATTTATTTTAAGTGCGTTGAATGAATGTAATTGCTCATTAATATTTATTTATACATTAATCCATTAAGTTTTATTAGATCACTAAATACTTCAATATTATTAACATTTTGTAATCGCGTCATTTCGAAAATTTCTATTGGAGTATTTGATTATTAACTTATTGTATTCCGCCATGGACTTCTTTAATTAATAAAATGTTAAACCACCATTCACCTTGTAGACTCGAATCGATCACGATGCCACATGAAATTAGGCAAAAGATGGCGCTTGCATCGTCTTTCATTTATTATGATTTCCATATATGTATTTTATCTAAGAACTATCACACAGATTGTTATTCGTAAAAAACATTGCCACAATTATTAAAAAAAACATTGGCTTCATCGGCCAGATATTTCGCATTATTTTAATAACACAGGCGTTATTACTTACAATATATCTTATTAATTAAAACTAATTTGTTTATTGTAATCGTTTTCAAAATAAAAAAAAATTGCATTCTCGTCAAAAAATCACTTTATTTTCACTCCCTTAATCCAAGAGGGTTTTTGTGATTACCCATATTTTGCATCTATTAAACAAAATAGTGAAACTTTTAATTTAGTTCTGACATTGCCATCATATAGTATATAGCTTTTTGCATTTATTGCGCTTTGTTTAGTATAGTCCTTAGTCTGAAAATGTGGTGTTATTCTGTATAGGTCCAAATTCACTCTATATTTCGTTTACTTTCTTTTATGTTATTTGTCCTTCCATCTTTTTAATGATTTTTCCTATATATTTTATTAACAGTTCCGATTGGCGTTATTCCTTTATATTTATTTCATTTTGTATTATCTCCATCTTTGTTTTATCTCAATTAATAGAATGGAAGTGGGAATGAGAACATAAAACGATACTTCAGAAACAATTAATAGCTGCAAAACAATTTCCATTATATTTTGAAATATTGTAGTAATTGCAAAATGTAATCGTGCATGTTGATATAAACCCTCGATTATATCATCCGTATCATCATGATATGACAGCTTTCATAATCATCATCTGCCTTACGAAAGCGTGTGTGTTGAAAATACTGTAGCAGTGATTTAACATATATTAACGTTTAAATAATTTATATATTTTCAAGTGACTTTTAAATTTAATTAAACAACAGCCTTAACTACAGTACTTTTTTAACATTAAAGTTACTGACTCCCACTTCCCAATAGCTTTCAATATTATCTTTTTCGTAAAATATTTTTAATAATTATATGTATTTACTTAGTTAATTGACAACGGATCTGTGTTATTTCAACCAAACACTATATACTCTCTTTTAAATATATATTGTAAACTCATTCTGTCCATTCTTTATAGAAATTAATGCAGTGAACTATAACTTTTTATTTAAAAATATAAAATTCTCGTACAAAAGTGTTTGAATTACGGATACCTTATAATAATTATAATTATCGTTACATTACTTTTCCAAACCAATTCTCAATAAATTGTAATATATGTGAAGCCTAAGATTGTATATGTTGAATATATTATAGAAGGGGTGTATTTTATGCATGCGGAGTTCGGACTAGGGATCGAGTGCACATTATTCTCGAATTCTGGTTTGATGGGCCGAACACAAAGACTTATTGTGCCTACCAATCTTGAAGATTCAGTTTAATCTCGTGCGCGATCCGGTCCGTGAAAAACGTCGCTAAATATTTGTCATTCTGTTTGTGCATGTTCTGCCATCTAATATAATGTTGTTTGTATAGACCGTTTATTGCATCCGTCATCCCTTACGTCCATCACACGGCTCATTGCACACACCGTTCGTTTAATTAAATTTTTATTCGAGAAAGTCTACTTGATATATTCAAATAAAATAATTTGATTTGTTTGTATTGAATATAAAATTTATTATACAATGTGTTTAATGCTGATATAAAAAATACAATAAATCCAACTAATTGAATAATAATAAAATGCTTTTATGAATCGTTATAAATGGAAGATAAAGCAAAAGTCACCTATTGTCTAATTTCATGTGTCATTGTCAACGATTTGGATCAAGGCAATGGCCTTGATGAAGATCCAAATCGATCAAGGAACACGCTATTCCGGTGAGGCTCTAAAAACCGAAATGACCATCACTTGTTATTGATACACTAGATCAGCGGTGGTTGAATATTTTATTAAAATACTTTTACTTTTACTGCTAATTTGATAATAACGCGATAAGGTCGTCGAAATTATAGTGACTAAGAAAAATGCAATTTTACGAATAAAGCAAAAGTAATTTATTATTATTCAATTAGTTGGAATTTTTTTGATCGGAGCTCTTATTTCTTCTAAGCTTTATTATATTTTTGTGTGTTTTAATAAACCTCAATAAATTTACAAGAAAACACAGTTATTAGATAAAAAATAATATTTTCTATAAAGACAACAATGTTAAACAGCCCGAGTTATTAACAAAATTGTGATAAAATAATCAAATCGTACATTTATTAGAAAACTACATACGCTGAATAATTTCCCATTCTACCATCGCAAGATGTAAATTTCCTGCGTCGTGAGCCGATACGCTGTATTCCCGAAGATTAATTTCATTAAAATATTCTAAGAACGAAATGGGCCGTTAGAGTATGCCTTCCAAACGATTTAATAAAGATAATACAACGCTTGGATCAGCGAAATTTTAATAATCTTTATTGACTCTAATCCTATTCCGTCCTATCCGCTCCTAAAGGCAAACTTCTTATAAAACAAATAATCTCGAAACCGGGGGCATCCGAGGAAGAAGGGAGAGTGGCCCCCATTACGAAACCGGCGATATTTTTAATTAAACATTAGATCATAATGAGCGAGAAAGACGACCTCTTTCATTAATTGTTTCCCTCGTAACGCGCTCGGATTAATTTAATCGGTGCCCACCCCGAGAGGAAAAAAAAATACAATTATTAATTAATTTTGATAGTTTATAACGTGTACATATTTATGGGGGATTTAAGTTTTTTTAGGAAAATATACTTCCGTTATAATATAATTTTTGTTATTTTCGTTAGCTTAATGTGGGAGTTGAGATTATCCAAATTATAACTTCTTAATCATTAATTAATACTTTTTATAATAGTTTTTATTGATAATCATTCAGCCATCTTTATCTATTCGTTAATAGTATACTTCTAGTGGTTGAGTTAAGTAATAATATTAAACAAATAAATTATATGCCGCACTACATATGAAAAACACATTATAATTATAATCAATTTTCTGCAACTGGATTATATACAAAATAATTAAGAAATAATTGATTCATACAATTAAATTTTCTTCACCTATTACTAAGAATTTACTAAATTCATATTTTATATACATAAACGACTTTAGGCAAAAGGTGGCGCTTGCGTCGTATTTAATTTATTATGACTTTAGTTTAGCTGAATTATCGGTAATAGTTATTTTGAATTTGAAATGTGGAAGGGTTGACGAATGCGGGATTGAAGAACTTTCTATGGTGGTGAAGAACATTCCGGAAAAAAAAAAAACACCTGGCCCGGATGGTCTCCCAAATGAGATAATTAAAATGGTGGTCAGAATAAATCCCACTTTTGTAAGGGGGGTCATAATTTAATGCTTGAGGGAAAGACATTTTCCCGACCTATGGAAATCTGCAGTCCTGGCACTAATCCCGAAAGGGGGCAAGCCGGCGGATTATCCTTCTGGGTATAGGCCGGTATGCCTGCTGAACGGGTTTGCGAAACTGTTGGAAAAGGTAGTGAACAACAGAATATTTAATCATATAGAGCCACGGGGGGCTTCTCGGAGCGGCAGTACGGCTTCCGTAGGGGCAGATCAACCATTCAGGCCATAGCAGCAGTGAAGAGCGGGGCCGAAGAGGCCAATACAGGACCGCTTAGGGCAAGGCGCCATTGTCTGCCGGTGGCACTAGACGTGAAGAACGCTTTCAATACATTGCGTTCATCACCCCCTATGAACGCGGTGGCCAGAGCCAGACTTTCGCCAGAGCTGGCCGACTTGGTGGCCTCCTACCTCAGCGGGAGGGAGCTGGGATTCAAGGCAAGGGGGCAGTACAATACCAGGGTTGTCAACTGCGTAGTTCCACAAGGGTCGGTGTTAGGACCAACCCTATCGAACCTGGTATATGAAGAAGTTCTGAACCTCGACCTGGAGGATGGGGTGGAGATGTGCGCATTTGCGGACGACCTGGCGGTCCTGGCAACGGGTAGGGACATGGCAACGCTCAAGGGAAGATTGACGGGAGAGATTAACCGCATCGTAGGGAGGCTGCAGGAACTAGGGCTCCAAGTATCGGTCGAGAAATCAGCTGCCACCTCCCTGTCCACGAAGAGGTCAAGGAGGGCAGTAGGGAGGTAATAGATGTAGGAGGGCATCCGGTGGTAAAGTCTACCACCTAATTTCGACAGATAAAAACAACCGTCGCGATCAGCAAAGGACGCTAAGCCGGATTGATGTTTGATTGCGAGGAATCAGAGGCCGGCTCAGCTGCTAGTCGTTGATCCTTGGTCGCGCGATTATCAAGAGCTGGCCCGGCCGGTGAAACGATAACGGCTGCCTGATCAATGGGAAAAATCACCATAGCTTCGACTGATTGGAATCAATACAAAAGTTAAAAACAACTCAAGAGGATAATTTGCCCAGCAAATAACGACGGATACGAAAACCATTTCAATGCAGGAGAATATACGGCAAGGGCCGTATTTCTGAGGAGAATCTTTTCATTCAATACCACAAGGAAAAATCACCTAAGGGTGACCGCCCTCTTACGCACCTGAACAAGAGGGCAGAAGTTGTTAACTAATCATGCCAAATTCATGGTGATTTTTTTAAATATGTGAAAAAAAAAACAATCTGGTGCACCCGACAAAAAAAAAACGCAAATTTCATAATTTGCCGGATTCACCAAAAGCTTATGACTCATAGCTGGAATAGCTTAAAATTATTTTAGAAGAAAAAAATCGCGCTGCTTAAAAAACGAACTAAATATGAACATTAGTAAATGCTAACACATGTCGCTGATTACCATATCTGACTTTATATTGTTTTGTTATACAAACAGGGTTATTCTATTGAGAAATGATAAATTTGAGGGACGAGTATATCGAAAACATAGATTTTTATTCCAGCTTTCCCAGAAAAGCTGGAGTTACGAAAAAAATCATACATAATCTTGTACCCATTTTGGGAACCGAGTGCATTTTGGAAAAATGCAAGTTTTTTCAATCATAAAAAAACGTTCAAAAATGATTTCTGATATGAATAACCGATGCACACCAATCCTGTTTTGTCCCCCTGATCATTTCTCTAAAGTTAAATTTTGACGAAATTTCCTGGGAAAGCTCAAATAAACATTTTCACATGCCCCGAAATTAGCAACATGCGTCATGGTCATCAACGGTAGCATTGTAGAAATATGTGCATTTTTTCAATTAGCGGGATTTAGTGGCGGATACACCATGGATACCGGCCCTGGTATGAAGGAATATTGCGGCCCCACATTCCCAATTATACCCTGTATCCTCGACTACAACCCGGCAACCCCAGCATGGCGCCAGGCGCTGCAACCGATGCCGCGCCGCGTCGGCCTTCGTTGCCTGGACGCGTGGGTCTTCAGTTTCTTACGGCCCTTTCCGCCCGAAATATGACCAACCCACCGGGCTGTATCCACCACTGGCGCAATTATTTTTAAAAGATGTTTATTATAACTTATTCGACAGATTTTTGTTGTCAAAACTAATATTTTATTAATTTTAAAAATGTATGCATTTGAAAATGTTTAAATTTTCTGCTTCATGTTTATATATCTATTCCTTAGCTATAAACGGGATAACAAATTATCAAATATAATCATTTATAAAGCTAATCTGCATTAATAAAATGTTTTATTCAACTTAATAATCATATTGATTATAATTAAATCGCAATTGAAATAGATGCTCGAGTTTTATTTTAACTAATTAATATGTAAACTATATTAAAAGGTGAATAATTGAATTTATGTTTGACAAAATAATGTTATTCAATTAAATTAACAAATTACAATTTGAAATAATCAACATGATTTAGATAGTGGTTGTAATATAAGTAGGTGTCTAGTTTTACTTATAATCATCTTAAATAGTGCGAGGTCATAACGGATACATAAGCATTATAGGTTGATAACATAACCTATAATGCTTATGTATCCGTTATGACCTCGCACTATTGAACGCTGGTACTAGGCTATTGATAGCCGTTTTATAACTTCACAAAAAATAGTGTTTCACTGAAGACATTTTTATTGGACTACGGTCTCTGCCGCCATTTTCTTTAATTTCTTTGTCAAAATAATAAAAAAATAATAGAAAGTCACTTTTAACATTCACTGCTGGTAGGTAGTAATAAAAAACACTTTGGCCCAGGTGAAAGTTTTCTCCATATAGCCATGGCGCTCAACTTGTTAAATCAAAATTTCAGATGATTGCCATCAATTCATTTATTTTTAGCATGTATTCTACTGAGCGAAAAATCACATTCTTGGATTAGCGAATCAATAATCTTTATCGCCGACGACTCAACAACCTGCACTAGCTCTTCGATCGCTTGGTGTTCGTTTCTCTTAAAACGCATTTAAATGCTGTTTTTTTTTATATAATTCGTTGTCTAATCTAAGGTTTATTAGCTAAATTTGCTCTGTTTTCAATTCAATCTGTTTTGGGTATGCCATTTTCTTTACTCAAGACATTTTTTTTCGATACTTGATAATGGAATTTCATCAAGTAAAATATTTAACCGGATTTCGTATACAATACTTTTGAGGTATATAAAAAGTACGTACATATTTCTTAAATAAAAGAATAATCCATTTAATAATATCATCATGGCATTTGTTCTGAATGTAAGAAAACAATATTTGTATATATATATATATATATATGTTATTTAATAATAATAATATATATATATATATAATGTTATAACAAACAATTATAATTCTATCTAAATTCTATAAATTAAAATCCCAATGATTTCAGTTCTGAAAATGCAGCTGTGCGCCATTTCACACAATCGTTAATACGTAATATAGTAATTAAACTTGGCTCTCCTTCCACGTCAAACGCCTCATTATTAACTCAATTATAACAAACAATTACCACAATAATTACCACAGCAGCAGAACGCCATACCCCGACCACAACAATGCAATGGAACGAAAATTACACGCAAATATGCATTGATGTCAGACAATATTACGCGACAATAAATCATTTGAAATTAAAAACTAAAAATAAGAAATTATATTAAAAATATATTGTAGACTAATAGTCCTAGTTTTAATTATTTTTACATATAAACCATTTTTGATATATTAATAATTTAAGCTTAACATACAAACACAAAGGAATTGGTACGAAAATAGCTGTACACATCTACAAAATGGTGTGTTGCCCTTTACTAGATTACGCACCCTTCTACATTGAAAAACATACAAGTCGCCGAGAGATCTGTCCTTAGAGTGATAACTTAAACCATACATATAGAATCCTTTAGATAATCCTTCAAGTTGACTCCTATCTAAACTCACCAATATCATTGCCATCAAAGAAAGAATTCCCTTCTTATCTCAAAAATTTGCTTCAAATGCAATAAATCTAGAACTCGTAACAAAACCATAAGTCCTAAACGAAATTTCCTCAGTCTGACCCTTCATTACTTAATTTCACAACATTCTATACAGTTAAATGATGTACATATCAGACAGACTTTTTACAGTAACTATTAATGACCATCATATTTTATCCGTATATTTTGACAAACACCAAAATTCAATATCCAAGCGGAAAAACCATTGGGCGATAGACAATTGACAGACTTTAACAATATACATTGTGATATTTTATGTTATATGTTGATGTTATATTACGTTTGTCAATAAAGATTATGTATATATATAATAAATTGTTATTTGAGATATTTCTTAAGTTGCAATTTAATTGTACCCTTTGTCAATCTTTTGGATTTAGAATAGATTCAAGTATTCATAATGATTGGAGATAATTTGGTCGTAAAAAAGTAAAATTAATAATCATGCATGTTTTTCTTTGTTCTTATTCACCAAATTAACCAATTGTAATTATGACAAGATTTTTTAAATAATTCATTTGTTTATTAATATTTACTTTGCCGCCCTTTCATCTTTGTTGATGGGAGAAACAAGAAATCTATATTAATTTTTATAATAAATAATATAAATTTCGAGTTTCTCTCTTCAATAAGGACTCTTAATTCCCATCTCAGCCCACTGGTGTCAAAGGATTTATGTGTTGAATTTGCTTTTTTTGTCCGAATGCTGTGTATTTTAACTAGTGTTGGGCAAAATCGAGTAATATCAGTAATCGCGTATTTCATATAATTAAATTCAATAAGTAACAATAAATTGATCTTTTTTAATAAATAAGAAACAGTTACTTACAGCAATTGAATATGCTGCATTAATAAAATTGGCATATACTTAATCTTCGAATAACAAAGAAAATAGAAAAGATCGACTTTGCCCATCTCTAATTTTAACTGTTCAAATTTTTTATTCTGATCATTGTATTTCTGTATGGATTCTGATGGTAAGATTATTGTTTTATTATTTGATTTGAATGTATGCGTTCTGATAAATGTTAAGGTTTTCTGCTCGTCTTGTAATGATAATTTTGCTTGTTTGCTTTTTGTATAATATTTGTTTCTATATAACTGTTTTTAACTTTTAAATAGTAGCTTAATTCAGTGTTCTTTATTTTAATTAATTTTTATATCAAATTGAGAATTTTAGTTCAATGAAAATAATTACTATGTTTTTCGCCACTTTTTATTAATTATATATATTTTTAATATAAATTTATATACATAAATTCTTTTTACGACTTAAATTTCGATAGTGTAAGTGCTTTGTTTTAATAATAATAATTTATTTATCAACAAGCAGAGCCTAATTAGAGAGAAATATATATGTACAAACTAAACTAAATACAGCTGTGCAGTGTGATATATATGTATAAACTAAACTAAATATAGTTGTACAGTGTTATTGCCCATATATTTAAAGATAAGTGTTCCTGTAATAGACCGTTGTATTATATATTTGTTTTATGTTGTCTTCAGGAATCTTTTTTTTATTTTGAATTATAATTTTTGTGTTATTCTTTGTTAGATATTTTAAGTGTTCATTCAATTTAAGCATATCTTATAATGTGACTTTTTAGCATGGATTATCTTAAGAATACACAATTTCAAATTAAATAATATTATGGAGAACTTATATACGTACGTGTATTTCAAATATATAGTAATAGTAAATATTATAGTGTGATTAAACTATAATAACCCCAACAAACAAATAAAAAAAAACGGTCTTGCTCTGAAATCAAGTTTCGATCCGTTTGTATAATCCAAAACGATTGCACAGGGGCCGCTTCTATGCACGTAGCAAAAATAAAATCGCAACACATCCGAAAAAGTAAAACACAATTGTTATTTGCAATTTAAAGTACGAGACATACGCGGGACGTGCTCGGGGAAACAAGATAAAGGAATCTTATAAAAGAGCTTAGAAGGTGAATCGCCTCGTATTTTTATAAAGTCCGCTGACATTTTCATAATATTTTACGGGCATAAATAATGCCCTCAACACACACCCACGCCCCCTACCCACACACACACATGATCATAATTTTATCCGGAAAAAATTACAGCATAAATTCCGCCTGAGATGTTATTAAAGTTTATAAAGGTTGAGCACTATTATGATTATATTGCTTGGAAAATAAAAAGAAATTGTGAATATATAAAATTTACGCCTTTTATAAATAACCCTAGCCATATCAAAATAATCATATATATAAATATTTATAACATTGTGTTGCATTATACAAAATATTATTGTTATGCAACAGAAAATGTCCATTATGTAATTCAATTTTTGGCAGAGTACATGTCCGTGAAGTAGTTGTTTTAATGTACATTTGTTTCAAACTGCTTATGAAAAGTAAGTCAAAAATTCATAGTAGCTAAATGGAATTTATTATTTTCACTTAATTTTTTTATAATCCATTCCACAAACGGATAAATAATCTATTTATAAATTTGATTTACGGGATAAAAAATAATGAGAAAAACCATAAAGTGTGACTTTGATTTTATGGTTTTTCTACTCAAATTTATCCGGTAAATTAATTTTCTATTGATTACTTTTAATAGTTAAACAATCTTTATTCACAGAAAAAAAAACAGAATATATATATACATATACATAAATATATAGATATAAAATGAATTAATTTTCGTAAAGTAACTATTTTTTTTTAAAGATTCCTTCCTCCTGTCTTCGCCTCAAGAGAGTGGGCCAGGAGTTGGTCCGTCTAGGGCTGCTGGTATTGGAGGATGTCTGGTTTCTTTTCGCGTATTTCTTCTTACTCTTCTTTATATTTTGTTGTTTATTAATAGGTTTTTTATTTTCAGTTTGAAAGCAGGGTATTTTAGGTTCTGTATGTGTTTATCTATATTGTTATATTGTTGTATCGTATCCGTTGTTAGTAAGTGTGCAAATTATTTTGTTTTGAAAAGTTCTGTTCTGATGTTTGATTTTCTTCTTGTTTCATTGTTGTGAATGTCTTTGTTTTGCATTAGAGATATATTTGTTTTATAGTGTTGTTTTTTATTTTATACAATAACAGTATGTTATTTAGTGTTATCAGGTCTTTAATATTTAGTTCATTTGTTTTTCTATACAGCAATTTGTTGTTAGTTCTGTATTCCAAATTGTATAATGTCTTTAGTATTTTGTTTTGTTGCGTTTGTATTTTGTTTATATTTTTCTTTGTAGTGTTTCCCCATATGATAATAATTGTTTTTTGAAGAAAATAATGCATGGTATATTTTTTAAAAATGGATTTTTTATTAAAAACAACTAACACAAATTACAATATCTGTGTTATGGTAAGAATTTGTATTACTTTAAACAATTACTAACATTAAACAAAAATTAAAATGGACAACAAGTAGTTTAAAATAAAATAATTTCTAAATAATTGCCAGTCCTTCAGTATTTAAAATTAAGTAAGCATAAGTAAACAAGATAATTAATTAATACCGAAAAAGTGTCTGCACATTGGTTTCTAGTACATTTTAATTTTTTGCATTAAGAAGGATGTTTGATTTAATTAAAATTTGCTTAAAATTTATTTATTAAACGGCATCGGTTATATAATTCAATGTCCAGCAGGGAAATTTTCCCAAATAGTAATTTAATAGATTAATTACAGAAGTATTAAAAGAAATTATTATTTGCTTAAAATAAAAAAAAATGGATTTATTCAATTGGTCACAGTTATAAAAAAAGATAATTATTTGAACATCAAAAATAATGTGAAAATAATTAAGCAAATTATATTTTAAATAAAATAAACTCGAAAACAATTCATTATTTCCTCTTTAGCTTACAGAATTGTTGCATTTTTCAATATGTAATTGTTATCAAGCAGCAAATGTCCATATTTGTATTTTTGTTTCGAATACTGATATAACATAGGTGGTAATGTCACGGTAGATAAAGAGGAAATAATTTATTAATTATTTTAGAGTTCCTTTTATTTAAAATTTTATTTGCTTAATTATTTTAATGTTTATTTAATTATATTATATATATATATAATAATTTTCTATTAATATAAAATTAATCTTTGCAGTAATTAAAGTGTTCAATTTGCAAATCGAATTAATAGTAACGGCAATCATCATTTTGAGGAAGTTAAACCGCCCGGAACGATTCTATGCGCGATAAGTAATTACAGTAAAACAACGATGCTTGTATTATTGGAATGGTTATTTCCCTTAATAGTTATTGCTGAAAATATACAGTCACAATAAATTCGGGAATTAAACAGAATTTATTGGATTGTAATATCCGCGCGCGAATTTCCACTTATACAAAATGATTTGTTGATATTATTTATTATTAATATCTGTGAAATAAATCAGAGCTATAACGAATTTTAATAACACATAAAGCTGTGTGCTTTTTTTCGTGTCGTTATCACGTAATTGAAATTCTAGATGTAATTAGATCACAGACTGGTTGTGGTGTTCCTTAAATATTTAAACAGATCAATAAAGCGGGAGTAATTTGCTGCACACCTTGTTGTCCTTGTTTTCCTTATTATCGGCGCTGAATGTATAATCACCTCAATATCCCAAAACATGCATCCCAACTCGGAATATACACGCTTATGTACTTACTACAAAATCGACGAGTGATTAGATGAGTTTAGAACCATGGCGAATTACATGCGGGTTAGAGTGAATTTAAAATTCTTAATTGTTATGCGCCTTATATCAACATTTTGTAATCTATTATTAACAATTAATCAAACGAAATCATTGAAAGCGTTATTTTTAGTTGGGATTTCTATTTGGGCGAATACCTTCTTAAATATTTATACAGAAATTAGTTATTCAAGAGAGTTGAGTTTACGAATTAAAAAGTTTTAAGGTTTTAAGCAAAGATTATTTATATTCAATAATTTAATTTCTCATTTAGATATTTATTAGAACTTCAATTTTACCACTGATAATGGACATATATTCCGCAATATAAATTTAGTTATAATAAAATAGTAAGAGAAACTAGCAAACCAATCCGAGTTATAGCTGTCAGATTTTTTTTTCACGGCTTATTTGCTAAAAATTTAATGAGTTGTTTTACTATAATTTGATATGGAATAATTAAAAACAGTAAGTGTGAATCATCGAAACCATTTTTGTTTCATCTGTCGAGAGTATATATTTAAAGAATGCTCTAAACTTTGTTAATCAGGCTTACAAAAATTACATTGGATACCCGCTGGAAATTAATGATAAGCCTCAGATCTCTCAAAATTTATGTAAGCGTTGAATTTCTACGCTTATTGATAAATAATAAAATCTATGATTTGGGGTGAACCATTGAAATATAATGATGATTGCTGTTTGTGTTTGGTGAACATAACTGGCATTATCAAATGGAAATATTCTTGCTTTCTGTCGACACATAGACGTGCACTAAGTCTACCTTAACCTGATGCTTTATAGGAGGACCCAATTGGCTTTAAGAAAAATGACAGCAGTGATGTAATATCATTATCATGATGTAAAGAAGAAAGCGTTACCAAAATAAAACTATTTAAGCATTTTGAAGACGATATTCAAGAACGAGGTGTAGTATGATTCATGTTATTCATACGAAATATAGCACATTCTTAGCATACTGTAGAGTGAATCTTGAGCCGTCGTCGAAGTAATGATTTTACTTAAACAGCATATATTATTAGATGCTACAGACAAAAATATAACCTATCCGATAAAAATCATTAAAATTGGCTGAATATTTGTGCGCATTTCAAGTAGTGGACTGGTAATCAGATGAAAGAAAGTGTGCCGTCCTAAAAACCTGAAACAAATACAAATTTTAAGATAAAAAAAGTTTCAACTAAAATAAAAGTTGCTAAAGTCTTGAAAAAAGCCATTAATATCAATTGCAAGAAAATCGATGTGGCTCTTATTATAATTATTATTATTTTTATTCAAAGATGTACATTTTCATTTTCTTTTGGTCTTCTGTTTCGGCTAGTATTATAATACTCACATCGTTGTCCTAATTATCTATGAATTTCAATAGTTACTAAATTACCTACCGGCTCATGCAGTTTTGTAGTGTGATGGAAATTTTTGACATCAGAGGTATTCTCAATATATAAGTTCCAGATTAAAACTTCACCTTCAACCCTCACTCTCCAACCGGAATACCTCTCATGCCTAAAAATTCCACAACACTACAAAAGCTGGTGGTTGATCATAACAAAAATTTTATTAATAGTCACAAGATTATAGTTTTGTTTAATTAACCAATACATAGAATTACGATCAATAAATATCTAGCAATAAGATTTGTTGTTTGTTCTACAGACTACATGTTAGGTTCAAGATAAATCGTAATGTGTATTTCGAGTCTAGCCAATAACCAATTAGCTCTATCACAAATTATGTTTCATGATTGTTTCAATTGATGGAAATTATAGACCAAGTGATAGGAATAGCTATTTCGCCGGCAATTTTTCATTCGTTGATTTTTGTTAACTAATTACCTGAATTTAGATATTGGTTTTCGATCCTAATCATGATTTTTTTTATTTGTATAAAAATATATTGAAAATAATTAATAAATTATTCTCTGTGATATTTTGACTTAGTTTACGTAAACATTTTAAAAAGAAATATATAATAATGGACACTAGCTGCTGCATCGCATTAACATATTGCAATATCCCACTTTTTACGATTCAAGAATATTTAATATAAAGAACAAAAAAAAAATACGTAATACAAGTTGATCTGCGGACACTTGTTTCGGGATTTCATCCCTCGTCAGTGCAGCTCTGCATTATTTGCTGAAAAAACAAATGCGCGTGGCAGTTGCGTCCGCCGCTAGACTCGATCATTTACACCGGAGATCATAGAGACTGTGCGTTTGTTTAATTTAATTTAACAACTTTATAATCATATAGGTATAGCTGTATTGACGAAGCATGAAATCCCTAGGCAGGTGCCTGCAGACATCCTTATATTAGGTTTTTTTGTTCTTTGTATTAAATATTCTCCAATATAAAAAATAATAATCATATTTTTTAACAAATTATATTTTTGAAAAAAGTTGCAATGTCTTTGGCCAAAGCATAATTCAAAGATTTTAGGATTTTAGCATATTAATCTTTGTCTTTAGATTTTAAAACATAAATGCAATGGATATTTTAGTGAAAAAAGAAATAGCAATAACCATTTCGAACAGTAAAATAACAGGTGTTACAGTCGGGCGAAATAGGGAAATTCTAGCAGCGTGGTGGCATTACTCGAAATGAAATGTCCAGTTATTCATCAAGCGGTGTGTTTTCATGGCGAGATATACCCCGATAGCACACATAGCGCGCATACACACCATTTATTATTGCCGGGGCGAGTTAATGAAAGAATAGAGGGGGTCAGCGGCTCACTTACATGCCACTCGTTTGCAATTTACTTCCCCTTTCAAATGAAAAACAAAACGGGCAAAAATGAGCCTTTCATTAAATTATATAATTGCCATACAACCAATTTCGGAATTCGGCCGCATTTTATTTAATTAACGGACGCCGCGCCGTTGCGCACCGAGGCCACTTGTGATTGTTCGTAAATAAATGGGAAATATGGAGTGTACCGCGCGTACAAACGTACACACGTTGGCATACATTTGGAACTTACATGTTTCACATTCTACCATCGTGGGGTGATTAATTGCGGGAGGAAATCCTTTCGAGTCGTGTTTTATTTTCGCTAATGAATGTGGAATATTTGGTTTTTATTAAACATGCTTGAAATAAAGAAGAACTACAATTTATTTCCTAATTAATTAATTTCATACTTTTAATGCATGTAACTAAATTATTTTATACCGTTCGGCCGTTGCTATCTATTCAGTAATTCATATTATAAATTTAATGAAAAAGAATCTTGAAAAGAATCGATTAATAAAAAAATAATTATTTATTTTCTATTTTACTACTGCTACTTTGATTTACGCAACGTAAATATGTAAATAATGATAATAGCCATTGAAATAACTACTTTCCTGGAAAATAGTCTATCGTATATTGGATTTACGCGAAACTGGATGTTGCACGACAAATTATTAATCAAGGCAACAATTATTTTTTAGGATATTAAATGTGGAGAATTTATTTATACAATTCAATTTTAATTAATCTTAGGGTTTATGAGGCAAAGTTGTAGAGAGGAGGAATAAATCCCGAAAGATGTGTCGGTGGGTGGCCTTAAATAGCATAACTTTCTTTATTCTCCACATATCTACTCAAAATTGTATTCATCTTTTTTAATAATGGACCTGAACAAAAAGTAAATAGTAATTTTCTAAAAAAAAGGAAATGTAAAATTGTAGACAATCTATTTTGAACAAAATATCACAATTTGTTATATTTCAATAAATTAAATAAAATTATCATACTGAATGAATGACGACGCAAGAGCAATCTTTAGCTTAATTTCAAGTGGCATCTTCAACCATTCGAGTCTACAAGGTAGACAGCAAAGAATCGTTGTTTCGTTTACACGGAACATGCTAGTTTGATGAGATTCTAAAAACCGAAATGGCCATCACTAGTTATCCATACGCTAGATAAATGGTGGCTGAACATTTTATTAAATAAAATAAATTAAATTAAAACAATTTGAAAATTATTAATTAATAAATTATTTCTTCATTACCTATTGTGATTTTTTTTTTCTACTAAAATTAAATTTATTTATATTTATTAATTTTCTCTTTGTCTCTATTTTCTATTATGTTGGATGATAATAGAACGTTTAAAGTGGTCGTGAAAGTAAGCGTTTAAGTTTTTTTGTATCCTCCCCCATCCAACCGAAATTTCTCATATTATATTACAACGTATATTAAAACTTATTACACGTACGAAAGCCGTAACTTCAAAAGCTTCCACGCAATCCACGTCAGCTAAACTAAGACGCTTACCGAGCTTTGATACATTAAACCGCCGGTGGGTTTGTAATTATTTTATTCGGAAATTAGTCGTCGCAGACGGTGAAGATATTCAAATGAGGACCATAATAGTGTAATGCATCACCGAGAAATACATAAATGATAGTGGAATTAGTGCGGCAAGTACATACACGATGTATGGGGTTTGACCCGAAAGCTCTCTCCGACCGTACGGGCTTAAGTTCTAAGATATGTTAAAATATTAACATATTCCGCATACCCACCTGACAAGCCCAACGGGAGGTTATAAGTAGTTCTGGATATTAACTTCAAAACACTTCCCGCAAACCCTATAAAATTCACCTATATATTCTGTTTTCATTACGTAACTATTTTAACTGCGTTCGCTCATTATTTAGAATAAACATAGTTTCAAATTTCATCTAAAAATATTATTATTTCATAACCTAGGTTAAATAATAACATTCTTGCAGTGAAAAATTGTATATGATGTATTGAATAATATTAATAATACTGTAAGTTATAAATTGGAAACCTGAATAAGTTAGTAGTTTAAACTTTTTTTAAAGGATATCAGGATTCATGCGCGTATTTTTGTATAATTAAGGATATAACAAAGTGTGTAATATATTGAAACAATCAACCACCAGCGTATTGAAAGAAAAAAAAGTGCATTAATGTATTTTGACCGTTTTAGTGGAAACATAAAATTTTTCGAAAGCATTTTCACTTGAGGAAGCTCATAATTGATTAAAATTAATTTCAAGAATAGTAATAAAGTAATGAAAATGAACACGCGGTCTGTAATAAAATTAGATGTAAAGTTTAAATGAAGTAATTATAAACGAAGAATTTAAATTTGTCGGAATCAAACTGACACAATATAATTGCTGGCGTAAGGCTTAATTGAAATTCGCATGGGCGGCAAGTTGAGGGGTCACTTTTAGACGTAGCCACACAGTATCTCCATCTCACACAGAACGGCGATGGCAACGGCATGAAGCGTAGCGAGGTGAAGTAAAGGGAGAACGGGAAGAGGGAGGCGGAATGAAGTTGAAGCATAATTTGGATATTGGAAGCGAACAACGATTCACCGCAGTTCAATTTGTAATGGTCGCAGTGCGGCGAGCGGTTATTCTGCTGCACGAATCCGCTGAAGCAACGAAACGTATTTAATACTAATTGGAGACTTCGTCTTTTCCCACCGACTCTAATTATTAATTTCCATTTAGTCAAGTTATTCAATTTCTCTCGCTAAACATCACAATAGCGGAAATTAACAATTACACCGTCGCCACGCTCATATTACATTAAAACTTATATAACCGGCTATTAGTTCATCGCAATTTTCGCGCCTTTGAGGTGAAGCAACTTCCATCCACAATGCACGTACAGCTCAAGCAAACTATAACGCAAAGTAATTGAGAATAATCCCAGTATTTCACAATCAACTCCTGGAACTCCCCAACTAGCTACAAATATAAACTAGAATTGCCGTTTCGGCACGGCCCTATATCCTCACATCCCAGCATCCTTACATCCTGACCCTTGAATATAATCCAGAGAGTGGTCGGCGAGGAGAAGCGAAAGGAAAGAGGAAAGGTTTTCCTCTTTCATAAAGCGGTTCAAATGATCCCCGCCCTCATTTTCCTTCTTGGGGCTTTCTCAGCCGTAGAATGGGCCTATTTTATAAACATTACTCGAGTGACTAGATATTGAATATTACGGGCAGGCCGCATGTTTTGCATATTTATGGTACAGCTGTGGAGTGCTTTGTAAAACTTTAATACCCGCTCATTTAAATGTATTGATCTGTAATGTTAACCATGGAAATGGGCACAATTGCACTTCGACTTTAAACTGTCTCCGACATGCACTTTCACTCGAACGACGCCCCACTCTATAATTTAAGCAACTGATTATTGTTTGTCGTTACACAATTTATTCCTGTAGAACATAATACCGATAACCATATTGCTTAGTTTTATATATTTACTTTAAATTTATCACATGATTTACGTGCACTATTCTATTAATTATATATATATTTCCAGGTAACAACTTCATATTTTTACAAAAATAAAATCTATTAACGGATAAATATATAACGAAGAGAAATGATTACGACGTAAAAATAATAATACCGATCATATATATAACTTTCTTTAGAGCGCTAGCAGAAATATTAAAAGAAGTCAATTATTAAAATTATTACAAAATTTACAAGAATGAGAATAAAGTATTCGTTATAACTATCTTTATTTATACGTTGTGCTAAAAGATTAATTTTATAATTAAATAAGAAAAACTACGGAACATGATTAAATGCATTATCTTTTTTTTATCCGGAGTCCTGTCCAAGGTAAAGTATTGTTATCGTAAAAAAATTCGAGTCGCCAATTTCAACAGATATACACGTTTTGACGTGTCTCTGTATTTCTGCGTAGTGCAATAACGGCTATACGGATTAAACCCAAACGTTGTATTGCTTCTTATAACAGTTGTGAGATATGAAAAGCTTTTCGTTAGAATCAAAACTCATTAGGTTCAACTTTACTCCTAGCATTTTTTTTTGATCCAATAGAATAACATTGTAGATATTAAAAAAATAAATACTTCTTGTTTTATAACTTTTTATTCTAACATCTTTAGTTTTAATGATATATAGCAGAGGAATTTCGTCTGCCAGATAAATTCGCTTAAAAATAAATAATTATTTTTATGGTAAATAAAACGTCAAAGTGCCGTCATATTTTAGTAACTGAATAAATATTTTGTAAGCGATTACAAAAATTTTCTAAAAATTATATATAGTGTGGGACAATTTGTAAAGACAACAATTCATTTTTTCATTTACTTCTAAATGTTCATTAAAAACTCATTTGACCGAATTCACATCACCATTTTTCTATGCAAATTTAGATAATTAATATTTATTTATATTTATTTTGATGACATTACATTTAAACATTATAGAAGATTTTTTAATTTTGTATGGAAAATTCATTCAGTAGATAATTGTTATCGTAATTTTGAGATAGTTTGTTTACCTAGGTATTGCCGGTCATATAAATAATGTGGAATAAATAGAATGAAAGAAATTAAATGCAATCTTTATATTTTGCCAATAGAACTCAGACAATACGAATAAGTAAAACCACAAGTGTCAACAAAGATATGCAAAATGCTGAATCCCACAAGGAAGCAACCTCCCTCCAATATTATATATAACATACGTAAATGATATGATGAATCAAAATTTAGTAGGAACACAATTTATATACGGCGACGATTCCTGCTTGATATACACAGGAGATGGATAACAAGAAATTGAAAACTAAATCAATACGGATATAATAAAATTAGAAAAATAGACTACAATGCAATCTTCTGTTCCCAAATCAAACCATTATCCCTATACCATATTAAAGTTGCTGAAAGATCCCCTCTAAGAATCCTCTCAAAACTCATGCATCAAAACAACCCTCTTCATAACCCTTCCAATGAATACCTCTATGAAACAACTCAAATCACTCTCATATCGCTTAATAAACCTATCCCAAAAATTTGTAAAGAATCCCTATAACCAATCCCTCATAATATAATAATAGACATTTGCTGTTGCACAACAACAACAACAACAACAACATATTGTATATATATTTTCAAATTCTTTTTATTTAATTTATTTAAATAACTGTGATCAAGTGAATAAATCCCCCTTTTCTATTATTAAAAAAAAATAAAAATTGTTCGCCTCGAAGGGGAACATCTAGTGATACGCAACTCGATTCACTACCATCAACCACCCCCCCCCCCTAGGGTTTTTTACATTGTTATTTTAAATGTTTAAATGTCGCTGATCAAAATGCATGGAAACACCTAATATATTTATTGAAATTTAGTGAATATTTCAACAAATGTTAAGCCAAATCGACCGCTACAGATTCGTACAATAGTACAAATGCATTAAAAATACCTCACGTTAGCGAAACTCGCAGAGGTTGTGAAAATGATTTTAAAATGCCAGTAAAACAATAGGTATTTAGTCATTTGTTGTATATCGTGGTGTTTTTGCAACTTCCTTCTTGCGTGGCATTCGACGCATTGTAGTGAGCTTAGATTGGGGATATGAATTCAACCAGGTAGAACAGGTACATATTATTATGGAACGCATGAAAGGATGCTATGTGAAGTAGTATATCGAGTTTTGCGTTGAAGGTGTTTTGGAAACCAATCGTTTTTTTTTTTGGTTCTGTTTTCGGTTTCAAATTTCTTTTGTATTAAGTGATGGTAAAATGTAAATATATCACCAAGCGTAACACAGAGGTACTTGGTGTGTTTCTTCCATTGAAATATCTCATCGTTAAGCTTGACGCTTGAATTTTTTTTTCTGAAGTAAGATTAATTAATTTACTAATTTTAATAACTTGCTATTCCTTGTTTTTCAATTTTTAACTTTGAATAAATTAAATGTATTTGGTGATAAAATTAAAATGTGTTGTCATAAATTCCTTTAGTTTCATTTATGTCAAATATAAAGACGTAGGTACTTTTCTAGTTGTTCCGCCTGTCATATTGAATATTTCTTTTTCTTTGATATTTTTAATTGGATTAATAGCGTTTTGCTTTCCCATCCCAATTCTTTTCATTTTACTTTTAAATCTGAATAAATTTAATATTTTTAAAATATATACATTGGTAATTCATATTATGGTAGATATAAAATTATTATTAAAAATCTGCATAAAAAAATAAATAAAAACACAGCTTATTCATATTTATCATCTTACTTACTTTGTTGATTACTTATTTTTTAATGTTAAAAAAGCATTTTTTATTTTAATATAAAGATTCTTTATGCATTTAAAGTGTTTTCCTTAAAAAGCAAGGTATCTAATCTTTTTCATAAGATTTTAATTTTTAAATAGGCGATAATAAGATTATTTACACACTAGCAATCAAAATACAAATGTTATCTCTAATCCAATTTCCTCTTTGTAATTAAAACAGTGGGGATATTTTAATTAAACAATTATTGAGGGATTTTATTCAATTATTTCGGCGCGGCGGGGTGGAGGGGACTTGCGCAAAACTCAAGAAAATATAATTATTCCGGATTCCTAGCCGTCGGTGCCGTGGGATTTATTGTTCATTTCGAGCTTTGCGTTCCTCTGGTAGACTAAAGGAACACTAAGATAGATCTTAAAGTACAAAAGGATGTGCAACCGCTGAATTATGAAACGTGCTTTTAAATAGAGCTTTTCATGCTTAATTTATGGTGAATTTACAAGGCGTGCCGGGGAAAAATGCTACACGAGCGCTCTATTATCATTCCTCTATTTTTATTATTTTTTTGTTTGTTTGCTAAACGTGTTTGTGTAATTCTAAAGTTATTATTTTTCTTTGTGCATATAAAAAGAAATATGTGGAAAATTAAAACGCGTCGCTTAATTATGTATAAAGTAGTTTAAAGTATGTTTAAAGTTTATGGCGTGAATAATCCGGTTATTAATAATAATAAAATCTAAATAAGGTCAACAAATCTCCTAATATGTTACATAATTTTATTTTCTAAATTTTATGGTTCTAATAAGAGTGTTGTACAACAAATATTAATTAAATATCAAATATAATTTCTACAAAAACTATGAATAAATGAAATAGAAAGAAGTCTCAATTAAAAATAGTATTTACGAAATTGGCCAATTAATAAAGCAGAGAGACCTCCGGTCGATAGCCGCCCAGGACAGACAAATCTTCATGTTAGTGTATATAATCAATGCTTGTAGAAATGTAATTCTCCAAATAAAGATATTTGTATAAATAAACAACAAATAAAATAATATGGGCGGGAAAACAATTGGTCGACAGCCAATTGGCAGACCTTTAATTTATTTCATATTATCATCATTATTATAAAATTTACATTAGGACCGATGACTGATAGCCATTTAGGAAAAATATTCTATTTATTCCTAAATGGCTATCGAAATCTAAAGTTATGTCTGATCTAAAATACAATAAATACAATGAAGCAATACGCAAAATGATTTTTTCTCTTTTTACTTAAATAGGACACCCTATATGTTTTATGCTATTATAATAGAAAATTGATCACGCTTCATTTTTTATATAATATATTAAATAGCTAACATTTACCGTTTTTGAAATATTTAATCTCAAATACAAATTTCGTATAGAATTTTTAACCGAAGTAGGTCGCGCCAGAACAACTGATTTATTTTGTTGTGAAAACAACATACTTCTATAATAAATAATTAATTTAATTGTTAAAAACAAACAACAAATATATTTTTTGGTTATTATTCAAAAAAATATTTAAAATATTCCTATATGTTTCTTAAATTGATTTATTTATACAATTAATCTAGACTGAAAAACCGATAATAGAGACCAAGTGAAATAATAAAATACTTATATCATTATATTTTTTTAGTATTATCATTTTTATGTATTTATTTTGCGCATTCACATCATTTCTTTTTTAATTCAATAGCATTCAAACATTTCACTTTTTCTAACTCCCTAAATAATCGTCAACCAAATATTTTCTTTAAATTTTGCATGCGCCTTTAAATATCGATTATCATTTGAATATCTTTGTAGGTTAATAAGTATGTATGTTATTAAATATCAGAAAACGATTATGAATTGCATTTGTTTTAATTATAGCCTACTTAATTTATAGATTACAAACGAAACTTATAATTTTGTACTTTGAATTGAAATTATTAAATAAAACAGATTCATCGGAATCTAGTGCCTCCCTGTATAAAATATCGCTGCATAATTTCCAATTCCAACCCTATATGTAGATTATTTAATACTTCAAAGTAAACGTATCGCAGCAAGATATACCAGAAATTTGCACTTATCTCCCTACATCCAGTTGAAAATGAAAAGGTTTTCAGTCATCAATAGAAACACGTGATTATTTACGAGTGTAAAAGCGGCACGCAACGCCGAATTTCCAATCTCCATTTTCCGCATCATCGCGGTAATTCCGACCGCATTAAATTATTTATACCGTCGCAAAATAAATAAAAAACAATAATGAATGAAATAGTGTATTGAATGGAAATATCGCGGATTCACCGAATAATTCGAGTCCGCGTTTTCATATTTTCAGTTAATAAGCGGGCGGCTCGTTTATTTACGAGTGGAAATAATGGGGCGGTATTAAGGGGAGAGCGTGAATAAATTGCAGCCATTTGCGGCACCATTTTTACGCAACATATTTAATTTTTCCACATCGTTTTCTTTAAGGACTGCCGTGTGTAAGATAATAAATGAAAAGTGAACATTAGGGCGTTGAAAGATATGCGCGTTATATATCATATTGTTTTTCTATAATCGAGTAGCGGTTTCTGTTATGCCACGAATTCGATTTTTCACATATTGAATAATTTTATAATCCATCAACATATTTGTAAGTAATAAAAACGCATTTATTAAATATTCAATTTATATTAATTAATTTCTTTTTGTCAATTACAATTTTTATTAATCAATGTAAGTAATCTTTTTAATTTTGGCTGTGGTATTTATTGAAATAAAAATGGTTGTAAATTGTAAATAATGTAATATTTTTTCATTTATATATTATTGAATTATGGTTCTAATTGTTAATATGGAATTTCACTAAGGAACAGTCTTAACGTTTAAATTGTGTAATAATTAATCAAGCAATTATTATCGTTAATTAAAACACTTAGTTAAGATTTCACTGTTTATTGGTGGACATTGCAACAATTATTTCGCGAGACAGAAAGATGAATAATGAATGAATATTATTACATATTATAAAGGAAATGTTTTTAAAATTGTAATCGCAAATTGAATTTGTGATGATATCTCTATCAATATTGGAAATTCTGAATCAACTATAGTTGGTTTTTCAGTTTGTAATTCCATTATTCTCGTAACAACTTTTGTTAAAAATATGTTCCAGTGGACTTTTTGTTTCTGATAACAAATAAATCCGCGTATTTTCAAACACAAAAACAATTATTAATTTTGTACGAATTAAATTTGCTAAATGTTCCTATCAGATTATTGATTTCAAAAAGCCGATACCGAACAACATAATTTATACGCTTTAAAATATTTCTATGCACGTGCTGTATGTTTTGAACGCATACCATACATGTTATTAATAGTAGTTAATTAAAGTAATTTAAACATTATTGCCTATAATAAATACACGCAAAACTAAATTATTACAAGCGGAGCGCACATATTTTCAATAGCTAGAAATCGTCGGTTCGTTCGTTCGTTCGGCGTTTCCCCATTTAAAATTTATATTGAATTTCGGAACAGGTGTACCGCCAGCCATTTCATATAAATATATCGGGCCGGGGAAAATCGGGCGAAAAAACTAAAATGCAAAATATATGGCTCTACTGACGGGATTAAAATTACTCGCATGAATTATGGATTAATTAATTCATTATTAAAATATTTCATCGTTAACGCAATACCACATTGCACGCACGCATTCGGCATTTTATTGTTATACAAGTATGTAAAGAAGATGCTAATTTTATTTAACATTTCTAGTATTGAAAAGAAAAATAATTTATTTATTCTGACAAATATGCAGTTTAGCGGAAAGATGCTACCCATCAAACACACTCTTATATGAACAAACAAAAATTCTTACATTTAACAACAAATCATACTCCTCTCCCAAATCAAACTACTCGCGACCTTCTGCACACTTTATGTTTTATGTGTCCCACGTACCCCAAATACAAGACCCATCCGTAAAAATCTCTCCACAACAAAATTTCAATTCATTACATCCTACCAAGCCATAGACAGTTAAATTGACATTAACGATTTTAAAAGCCAGTTTAACAATAACGATCAACAAGGAAATAATTTGCAAAATAAGACAATGACAGACAAATTAAAAGACAGACAGAAAAACCAATAGTCGACAGCTGAGTAACAAGTAGTCTTTACATTTATAAAATATTTTTGTTATTCTCATTATTTTCAGCTCAAGAAAACTTGTTAACAAAGATATTTATTAGGTATTTGCAGTCTACTAACAAATCTTACTAGGAAAAGGAGTAGACGGAAGTGAAACTATTGAATAAATAGATTGGAGCTTTATTTGTCATCCAGATACTGGGAGATTTTACAAATTCCTTGCAGCTGTACTCAATCCAAAGTACAATTTTAATTAAAAAAAACTTTAAAAAAATTTAAGCGTCCATCCTCTTATCTTCTTCAATTTGCCGACGGTACCGCCTTAATTGTCCACCAATCCACATTTCCCAAAGCCTTCTACACCCTATCCCATCTTTCAACGAGGACTAAAAGACAGACATGACACATATAAAACCAACTAAGACTCAGTTTTTTCGACATAATTGGCAGTTTATTAAAATTAATCTCAGCCGATTGCACGAAAACACAGGTTGTTAAGCTGCTTTAATAATTAACATTCAGTTTTCTAAGATCAGCTGGTTTGACGAATTTATCCTGGCATACCAAGGCGGGGGACCATTTACTTTGGTTTACAGTCTATATGAAATACAGAGATTAAAAATTTTAGCCAGAAACCATAATGCACTTTACATCTGACTGTCCGACGAATGCGATGACATCAAAAACGAAGGCACAGCACACATAGAAGTGCCGGCACACCCATTGACAAATATAAAATAAAAATAGATAACTGATTTACAAATTTTTATTATTTGAATTCCGGTTTTAGTTTCTGCACGATTAATCCTTAATCATACAGAAATCAAAACAAGAATATTCCTCAATAATTAAAATGAATACGGCGAGATTTTTTTTACAATAACGAACTATGAGCAAAAATTCCGAATATAAATATTTTTACTTCATATGGAGAGTAATTTTAAACAGTGCCTGAAATTATGTAATACAGTAGAAAATCAACTAAATATAAAACAATAATAAATATAGCGGCAAAAACGTATTCTCTGTTTTTAATGCTATAGGGACGATAATCTGCGGTAAACCGTAAGTTTTTCTGTATGAAGCACAATTTGGCGTCTACATGACATGATTTCCACGTACAGTATATGCCCTATAGTATTGCCATATATACCAGGATAAATTAAAAATGGTTAAGGTTATACATACATTTTTCTTAGAATTATAATTTTCACATTGAAATAACAATCCTACAAAAAATAATATCTCAGAAAAATCCAATAACAGTATGTAAATAAATTACATGATAGAACTTCGCTAATTACACCCTGGATGCGTGGTAAAATAAATTGTATTAATGGTAGGTGCATTCGGTGGAATGAAATAATTGTTTAAACGAGGAGTGGAAAGTATCCCGACCTGCAAGCCATATTCTAAGTTACAGCGGTTATTCTCGGCATTGCGCGTGCTACAAGTCCATAACCTTCATTTTTCACCTTAGTTAGAAACGTGGGAGACGCAGCACCATGAAGCCGATTCAGTATGCATGTAAAGGAACATACGTTGGTTGCCTTTCAAGTTTCTATAATCGAAAAATAGATGGCGTTAATAGGTTTTGGCATCATTGAATATATGAACATGGGCGTTTATTATTGCAGTTAGATTCTGTAAAATTTACCCAAAATGTACAAATATGTCATGGTGCCACGAAATTTTAAAAATTCGATAGAAAAATCTTTAATATATTTGTATGAACGTAAAAGCAAAACCCAATACCACTGAAGTTATTTGTTCGCGAAGTACTCCGGCAAATACCTGTATAAAAAAATATCTACATAACAAAAAATATACAAAAAATGTAAATGCAGAAAACATAATAAGTCATATACTATTAAATCCAAAAATTGTGTAAATATATCTAAGAAGGATTAATGGAAGGCCATTGAAATTTAATAAACAATTGAGACCAGCGCGACTAACCCTAACAAAATAATTTAAATATAAAGCAATACGTATCTATTAAGCTAATTATATTAAAATAAAAAATGTAATAAATTATATCTAAACATATAAAAAATACGCTTCATAGAAATATAATAAATAATATAAAATAGTATTGTGTAAAACAAACAATGAATACATTGGGACAAACCAGAAATAACTAATCGAATGAAATAATAAAATAAGTATGTGAAAAAATAAATACATCAAAATAAAAATTTATAGCCTTACAAATTCTCCTTACCATTTCACCACCGATAACCATCCTGTTTTCCCAGCCCCAGAGTGTAAATACTAAGATATCACACAAGATCCCAAACTATCCTTTAAACTATACTCACAATACTTGAAAACTAATGTAATAAGCAGGGCTCGACATTTTAGAGCTCTTACGTATAAAATCGAAGGAATAAGCACAAAAACTACTGTTCATATTTATAGTATGATATGTCGATCCGTGCTTTAATATGCAGCTATTCTTCACCACAATCCTCATCCAACCGTCCTTAAAAACTTAGAAGTTGCAGAAAGATCTCCCCTGCGAGTGCTTACCAAACTTAGACACCCGAACAATCTCCTACTCAATCCATCTAACACTCTCCTATATTACACTTGTAAAATCCCACCCATTAAAGAACGTATTGAAATCCTTTCCCTAAAATTTGCCACCAACCCCTTCATTCATGATATAATTAAGTGTCTTTTTAAGCCCTGCAACCTGGCAATCCATTCCAGATATAAAACTCCAGAATCAACCATCTATCAATTCATTGCATCCAATCACCCGGACATTGACATTGACAATGACGTTTCAGATCATAACATTTAAAGAAATGACAAAGACTGCACAGAGACAGGCTGAAAGACCACTGGTCGATAGCCAATTTGTGAAATTTATAATGTATAATATTGTAATGTAATGGTTTTATGTATATACTGTGTATATACTGTTTTAATTTCACAAATAAAGATGTTTGTATATATAAAAATATATAAATTAATTTAAAGGTACACAAACAAATATAAAATAACTGAAAGTTAAACAAAAGACAACAAACCATTATAATAAATTATACTGTAACGACATTGGATAACTATGTGCTCTTTAGAATTCGGCTCAAATTTAAAATATTCCATCACGATTTCTAAGGTTTTTATTGCAAAATCAAAGGAAACCGCGAGTGGGAAGACTATATCTGAAATCCTTTTTTGTCGGAAACTTACCGTTTGGACGCTATTCGAATTCAAAGTTGCGATTTTGAGGTTATATCCGTTCGTATTTTCGGCGAAGTAGAGACATTCTTGGTGTAAATTGCACATATGATGAACTTTCCTCCAAAAATATGACGTAATACTTTCAAATTATAGCATTTTCTTCGTTTATATGGTTAATATCACATTATTAATTTTACACCACTCTTGAAATTTACTGACGTTTATTTAAAATAATGGATATGTAATTCTAGATCTATTAGAAAATAATTGAAATTCCAAATCCCAACGCAGTAACATTTGAGAATGGCTCAAATTCAGACCTTGTTCGCCTAGTCTGTTGATAAATTAATAGAGAGTCGACTGTTTCTGTTCGTATTAGGTGTTCATACAGAAGAACTCTATTGCTTGTTATAAATAAAATAATGTATATTTTATATTCATTTTAGATTATTTGGTTATTTAAGCATATTTTAAAATCGGGTAGTGTTTTGCTCGGCTGATTTTCAGCATGTAGAGGATCCAGAGATCGTTAAATTCACGTGATCACAGAAATAATTTTCATGTAAGAAGTTTAAAATAAACAGATCATTAAAAAATATGGTAAAGAAGTCGACGAAGAATATTCCCTTTTTAAAGCTGAACTGTTGGATTTGCAGTTATATTGTAATTCCATCATATTTAATAGGTAAATACCAGCGCAATCATTTATTGACTCGAAACTTAAAAAAAAATACCCCAGAAATCGATTCAAAATTTTCTTAAGATCTTATATTCTTTAAATTTAAATAAAAAATAATGGGAAGATAGATTAAGAGATAAATGACAGACTGTGAAAAGCGGAAAATTATTCAATATTAATGAAGACTACGTTAAAAAAAATGATGTATCTATGGTGGTACTTTCCCCGGTGAATCTGGTCAAATGAGATTTTGATTGAACTTTTAATAATAAATGAAAAGTTTTTAAATGGAAATTTGAATTATTGTCTTTTAAAGTTAAGGCCAAGTATTTAGAAGTTATTTTATTCTTTACCGTACAATGACTACAAATTTTTATACAGTTTTTAGAATATTTCTTTAAAATGTTACGGCTTTTGACGTTTTATTTAACATAAAACAAATTATTTTAATAATTAAAGTCTCCGCATCCAACATAAAGAAGATTATAAATAACAAGATTATAGATAGACAGATACACACACAGACATTTTTCAGAACTAGATGGAATGGAGTCAGGGGACTTCAAAACGTGCACATTTGTTGAAATTCGCGATTCGATTTTTTTGTACGATCACAATGCTTTCCCTTGGACAGGGAAAGTAAAAAATGGTGTACAATTTATTATCATACTGATAAAAAGGCATAAAAGAAATTATATTCTATACAATTCTATCCAAAATAATTTAGAATTTGTTGAACAACAGAAAACTACTTGTAGTTGTCTGGCTTTAATAATACACGTATTCGTGTAACTTTTTTTATGAGTGAGTGGTAATGTTGGCGTGCTTTTAGACGTGCGCCATTCTGCAAAGTCCGCGCGGTAACCCTATAAATGTGTACACGTGTGTATGTACGATGGACGTGGAATGGAGGAGAGGGGAAAGGAAAACGTAAGGGAGGGGTGAGGTAAGGGCGAGCAGGAGGAGGCAGAAGTGGAGGCGAGCTAGGTTAGGTAAGGGGCAAAAGGGCTGAGTGACGTATGAACATTCTCCCTCGGTTGTATCTAATAAGCGGAGTCCGGAACATGTGAACATGTGTTTCGCGACCTGATATATATTACGGTCAGCGCGTCTTTGTGCGGGTGGGAGAGAACCATCGGAATAGCACGGCGTCCTGCACAATGTCAGAAATATGTCGGAGCCCCAAAGAATACTGCCCATTCTTTGATGCGAGAACACAAATTGAATTTCACTAAACCCAGACAGCAATATTTTTCACCGAAGAATGGACTTCATCACCGGACGGTCCAAATAAAATCGTCACGGTTTAATACTGAGGATCTATTCCGAAATTTCAAATGCTGCAAATATTTACCTTTTATATTTACTTAAATCAATAATATATTTTAATCCACATGTGTACATTTTAAATAAAAACATTTCTCAAATATTCACACCTATAAATTGGCACCCCTCTGAGTAAAATGGACATAAAAACTTTGCATAAATATTACATTTATTTATTATTGTTTTAATATTAATGTCAGGTGATTCTCTTATTTTGAATTAATTAAAAAAAAATACGAACGAAATTTGATTATTTTAATAATAAATATGAATTAAAAAAACTTTAATGAAATAAATAAAAAGACAATTTAAATGGAATAAATTTAAATTATCGACCAGCTTTTTGCTTTTATCTGATTTTCAAGATAATTTAAACATATTTCGAAATTCCGTGGAGCATCGTTATTTTTGAAGTTTTAATTCAATATGACTTACGAGCCAACAAACACAGATTAAATAATTACTTATTTAATTGTATGTAACCTCCAGCAATATTCGCCCTTTAAACAATATATACCCAATTAATTACAATCTATTTGCTTTTCATTACAAAGCCCAACACGACGTGTTAAAAATAACAGGTATAAACCAGACTTTTAAAACCGCAATTATCCTCACGTGGGGATGAACAGGGATTGATCCAATTATTCAAAACTGTTTGATACCACAGTTTGTAAGGGCTCTTTACGGCCTGCACTCGACACCAACACAGAACGGTGTATACAAAAAGACGGGAGCGAGAGAGAGCGACCGATTGGCTGTTGGATGATTAAAATGCAAAGACTAATTTTACGATGCGCGAGTAAAATAGGTCAACATCCCAATGGAGGAAGTCACCGGGAGAGCGGTGCATTTCGAGTGAGTGATGTAAAAGTTCATTTACAACACACACACATTCTCGCTGAATTCAATTATGCCCCCCTCCCGTCACACCACCGCCGCACCCTCATAATCTAAGCAGTAATAAACTAAATTGTGCCATAAGTGATTACATGACATGAAAAGTGTCCTTGCCAGAAATGCATGCTTAAGTACTCTTGAGGTCTACCTGTGGCCAAAGACTTGATTATGCGTGCTATTATAAACACATTACGCTCGATGGCGATATGATGAAACGTTGTGGTAATTAATCACAAAGTTACTCTTAAATTATTAAAACACAAAAAAATCACTCATAATTAATTTACAAAACAAATATTTATGAGAGTGAATTAAAAAAAAATCATGAGAGTTAAAACAAGACAAAATAATTGTATATTGCGAGGGTTTGAAGCATTTGGAAGAGGACCCATATTTTGGGCAAACAATCATCTTTAGCGTTGAGGAGCGTTTATGGATGAATGGCTATGTTGACAAATATATGGGGCAATGCTAATCCACATGAGTTTTGCCAGCTGGTATTGCATCCACAAAACGTGAGAATTTGGTGGGGATTTTTGACTATACTTTTTCGAAAACGACTATGGTGAGGCCTTTACGATTAACGAAGAGCGCTACAAATTGTTGGTCAATTTTTTCTAGCTCCAATCACGACATGTGTTGTTAGCAGGACGGCAATGCGTGCCACACAGCGAACGCCATGATAAACATTTTGTATGGACGATTTGAAGTTATGGTTTTCTCTCGATAAGGTGATTTGAATTGGTAAATTATGCGATTTGACCCCACTAGGCTTTTTATTGTGGTATTTTCTGAAGTCGCAGGTATATGCTAATAAGCTGCAATCTACCGATCCTCTCATAGTCAGGCCATCGCCGGATCTATGTGGCGGAATCATTAGATTCGTGCCACCCTGAGAAGCCGCGGATGTCATATTCCATATAAAATGGCATACATGGGCATTCGAAATTAAAATATAATTTCGTTATTACCTCACACACAGCTTGTTTCATTCCATTTCAACATCGATCCGTCCTTATTAAAAAACGATATTTATCTATATTTTTTATTGTTATAATTATTTTTTTGTAGACAGTATTTATTACATTTACTAACATTTCTCTGCATATATTTTATGAACATTACTTGTCGATTTATAAGTTATACATAATATTATTGTTGCTTTTATTGTATCACATTATAGTATAGACAGAAACTAAACAACTACTCATCACTTTTCACTTGTGTGTTGACAAAATGATTTGTTAATACAAGTTTGAAGCTCTTTTTATTATCACTTTTGGTCGACTCATGTTACATTTGTGTCTCCATTCACTTTCTATTCTGACACTTATTTACTCGTTATGTTAATCAATGTAAACACTGCATTATATTGTATCAGTAAATAGTAACGCTCAACCCCTTCTTACAAAATTCTGTATTCCCCGTAACCCTAATATCCTTCCTAAATATGAACATCCTACAATCACGATTCATCAATTCATTTGCGCAAATCATCAGGACAGTTCAGCTAGCTAGCATAGATTTTTCTTTAACTTCATCATAAATTCACGACAGGGCAGAAACACCTCTGGTCGATAGCCCAGACAGACTAACACCTACATGTATTGTTATTATTTATATTGTTTTATTGTTAAAATTATCTATATAGTCTGAATAAAGATATATATATATATATATATTTAGTAACGCTCAGTTTTATAAAATCACTACTTACCAATTGCATATTTAAATTTGCACATTATAATATTACGTTTTAGGGATACATACGTACAGCATACATGTTGTTAAGAATAAGTTACGGTTAATATTAGAAAATAAATATTTAAATAAAGCTAATTACAATGCAAATAATTGGTTTAATTAAGAAGAAATTATGAATTCATTAGGTAAATATTAATTACGCATGTATATTAAAGCAGTGAATAAAACCAGCCCCAATATTGATATTTATAGAGTATTCATAGAAATTTTAAATACAACCAGGAAACCGTATCGGCGCAACATCTGCGAGGGTTCTTCACCGGAAACGGTTGAATTTAAATGTTTTAATTAAAATGGAAACGCTCCCATAAAATCGAATCCCATTCCGAAGTGGCCCCTTTTCACCAGAGACCCACTCTTTCCAATAAAACAGTTCAACTACTGATGCAAACAAGTGATACGATCTCGAGATCCTCTCTTTAGATAGCTGAGAGCGGAAGGACCCGTATTTTGGACATCCGAATTTCTCCAGATGATGCCGGATTATGTAGATAATATATTGCCTCGTCGGCCACGAGAGAGGAAATCTCGGGAAAGGGGAAAAGTTTTCGGTGCGTTTTTTTTTCTGTTTCCTTCTCCCTTCCATCTCTTTCTATTTCGAGTGGATGCGATTTTAAGTTGGCCCACTCGCGTTTTATAATGATGATTTATTTTATTTCGTGCGTTCCCGAAGAAATTTTCCGGTTGGTGGGGGAAATGTATCTGCATGGAAATTAGCTTCTTGCATGCACGTTGCCCCTCTCCGGGCGTATTGATCACTTTTTTATGTCCCCGTGATGTGTTTCCGGTGGAAAGATTTTATGGGCGCTGCAATAATTTAATACTTTGGATGTGTGGGATTGCTTGAGATTGAAATTAGCTTGCAGGCGCGGATATTGATTTTTTTATGACGGGCGTTTAAAAATTGCCAGTCAAAACGGATCATTTGACATTCTGTAATATTTATTTATCATATATGTTCCTATTAGAAAATTTGTTAAATATAATCGAAACACGTGTCTATAGATAACCTTATATCACGTAACGTTTTTTTTTACACTTTACACTAAATATTCTCGAATCAAAAATTGTTACATTATGTAATATGCATCAGCAAGTATCCATTATGCAATTAAATGTCTAGCGAGGTACTGCCTGAGAGTTTGTTTTAAAGTACTTACGTAACGTAACTCAAAATGTCACAGTAGCTAAAGCGGAAATAATTTATACTTGAATAGTATAATGTCAAAACTTTTTGGTACAGCATTGGAAAAATTTAGGTCATTATAATTTATCCAATTTCTAGATCTCTGAAACCTTAAATTTGGAACGTTTAACTTTGTTGTGGTTTGATACATATGGTTTAGAGGTTGCGATTGTTTATATATATATATAAATAGGGAAATGTTATAATTTTTAGTTTAATAAAGGCAGTAATTTCGAAATCCCAGGTTGACTATGATTCTAATAGCCTTACGATATAATTCCTAAATACGGTGTATAATTGCAGAATGACCCTAGGCAACTACACTGTAAGTGAGGTGAGACTGAAATCGCGTGATATATGCCGTTCAGAACATTTGGGATGTGATATTTTTCTTTAATCCTCTAATGCTAAGTTACTTTTGTTCAATTTCGCTGCTAATTCATTCCCAATAAAGAATTATCTAAATACATACCATGAAATGTATCAACCATTTCCATGTTGGTCATTTTATGGTTGTTTACAGTATTTAGCGACCAACATCCCAAAATCATGGGCACTATAATATTCCATCGTGTTAAAAACTAAATGTTAATTAGAGAGTATTTAAAGTTTAATGCCCGTCAAATTTTGAAATAAAATTCTAAAATCAATTAAAGAAATTATAAATCAGTTTAAACAGAGAAGAAAAAAAAACATCATTATTTTAGTTCCTATAAGTTTTACAACGCCATGAATTTTTATGAGCATATTACTTTAGTTTTTATATAACTGATATGTACTCCATAAATATATTATTATACACTTGTAATGCTTGTATTATTGTAATAAGATTATGTATTATAATTATTTATTTTATTTCGCTTCATTTTGTGTGTATAAAATACCTTTTTTGCGTATACAATTTATAGCAGAAATACTATAAGTATTTTTACGAACAATGAAATTTATGAATATTAATCATTATCAATATTATTAAATATGGAAATCTGTAAACCGAAATAATAATGATAAATGTATTTATTACTATTAGTCTAAAATGTATATAATTTTATTATTTCAAAATTACTATTTTTTTTTTTAATAAAATGAGCCTTTCACATCTTTTAATCATATTAAAATAATTTAACCAAAGCAATTAGGAGCATTTTCCACGTTAATTTTAATGAACCTCATTAAATAATACTTATACAAATACGTGTCTTTTATGTATTAAAGTCCGAGTCCTAAATTCACCATTTTATATGAAAAAAGGATATCACTTACGTGTCTCTCCAATTAAGAGAAAACGTCGAGAGAGGACGAGGGAGCACGCGCGTCCCTTTTTCGGTATTAATTCTGGCCGGGGTTTATTATGGAAAAGGCTTTTGTGAAAATAGGTGTCGTGCGGCACAATTAATGCCAGTCTGGACCTTCAGTCCCTCCCCGACACACACACACTTTTATATGTATATATACAGAGCGTTATATAAATGTAATTAATGTACTTCCTGGCGCACACATGGACACACAGAAATCGCCATTAATATAATACGTTCTGACCGTTGCGGAAGGTAATTAATTTCCGCGTTGGTTAAAGAATCAGCTGTGTATTTAATTAAGTTTTCTGGATGGATTTTTAAAATAGCGTTTATAAACATTTAATTAACAAATAAAGCATTGGAAATAAATAAAAAAATGGTAGAAAGAGCAATGGTCGCCTGCCATTTAACAATTAAATAATTTGTGTGTGATGTACATTATCAATTATTGATATGTTTTTCTAAACTTAATTGTTAATAAATATTCATATACAAGGTGTACAGAAAATGAGTGAAAAGCTTTAGGTAGCGTGACTCTTTGACTAATTTTTAGATAAAAATATTAACGAAAATAAGTCACACGGTCCTTCCTTAAGCCTCACGGGCCACTTAAAAGAACTATACATTTGGCAACGCTGGATCAAACAAGTGTGCATTTATCAGGTTTATAACTGCTACATCATCCGCTGGAGGTGTTGCATACACCTTTTCTTTTACAAACGAGCGTGTGTCGTTGCCAGATC
Source organism: Philonthus spinipes (assembly GCA_963082785.1). Lineage (NCBI taxonomy): Eukaryota > Metazoa > Arthropoda > Insecta > Coleoptera > Staphylinidae > Philonthus > Philonthus spinipes. Next base: position 11,634,214 of record OY720315.1, on the reverse strand, counting down.
TATTTTCATTAAAAGAATGCTTCTGATGAAATTGTAAAAATATCCGATTTATTAATCATTTACATCAACGGAATTATACACGTGTCTAATTGATTGTTAATACTATTGATTCTTTACAAAATATTTAAAAAACAATACTAATTTATAGTCACATATTTAAAATTCCGTGTGAGCCTCAATGAAAAACCATACAACATTTTTTTATTTGGATTTTCTATTAAAAATTAATTAATGAATTGAGTTACATGAAGGTTTTCACTCATTTTCTGTACACCTTGTATATATACTGGGTGTCCGTTTGCTTTTAGAATATATGTAAATATATAATTGAATCAAAGTTATGCACTTTAAGACAAACATAAAACTCCATTTACAGATAACTTTAGATCGGCTAATTCCGGTGGTTAGAAGTTTTTGCAAGAATTTAGTCTAGCCTTATGGTAAAATATATAGTACAAAGCTTCTAATTTAAAATTTAGTGCTTGAAATAACGTACCCATAAAATTATATACTGACGGTGTCATTTATTTATTTAAATTTAATTATTTTCATAAAATTTTGCATTATGTAGCTTTTCTGCTTATTACAGAATCCAATTTCAGGCGGGTCATTTGCCTCGAAATGAATTGTTTTAATAGATATTTCATGAAGTATAACATACATGTAATAAATATATACATATATACATTGGAGTTTAAAAGTAATGCATCACATAGAAAGCAAATATTTTTAAGTGTTTTGTATTAAATTTGTGTTCAGTTTCCTTGTTAGAACAAACGATTACTATTTGGTGCTGGTTAAACAAAAAATACTGACAAAAATTCAATAATATGTGTTAGCCCGCCGCGGTTGTTGTAGCACCCTCTAACACAGATGCGTATTTGGTCCAATGTCTTTGGCGGCTGCGGCAATCGTAGAAAACTTTTCCACGTCAGAATTTTGTATAAAGTCCATAGTTTGACGAGCCGTATGCGGCATGACATTTACTTGCTTAATTGTAAAACTTCAGGGGTGCACCGTTGTGTTGTTAGACAACCCCTAATGAACACCTGGGGGTTCCTACTTCCAAGACATATAACGCTTCATACCATGATGCCGGTCTTTATTATGGCCGTGTCACGTTCTAAGGCAAACTCTACATTTTGATTTTCATCACGAAATCGACGGACACATCTACATCCATCATGGGCTCTTAAGCAGAATCTGGACTCATCACTAAAGAAAATGAAGTTCCACTCTACATCCCCGTTGAATCTGGTTGGACACCATTCCAAGCGAAGTGCTTTGTGCAGCGGAGCCATCGGTAGCACTTAAAACACCAAAACGAAAGGAACGCATAAGGCCCATGGAAAGAACTCTTCGAATAACTGTTTTCCTAGAAACCACACGTCCTGTTGCTGTGTTACTGCAACAAAATCATCTCGAACTTGTCCGCAAAGTATAATGACGATTACGTATCGTAAGAATTCTTAGGTGCCGTTCTTGATCAGCCTGTATAATTCTAGGCCTACCGGAACGTCGCTGTCGCTGATAGTCATTTTCTTCAGACTATTTTCTCCATACTCGCATTACAGTTGAGAGTCTAATTTCGCGTATTCGGGCTATTTCTCTCAAATATTATTTCTCTCCTCTTTCATACTAACAATGCCACTTTTTTGAATATCAATTAAATGATAAAATCGACGGGATGCACAAATTCTAGACATTTTAGCAAGATAGAAAAAAAATTAGAGTAGAAAACTTGCTTACTAGAAAACTTGAGATGAGTGCAGTGACACCCTTTTATTTTTAATTTTTACGCGCCCTGTATAATTGTTTCATTTATATTCGAGCTAATTTAACTGTTACAACTTAAATTTAGTTTTTAATTATATAAAATAAATCTAACAAGTAGTTTAGTACTTACTTTTTCTGTTGTTCTGTTTTTCTGTTTATATTAAATGTTGAGAAATGTTTTTAAATTTTTGTAAAGAGAATTAATACTTGTTTGTTTCATATATCTGCCTTCTGTATAAACTACAAACATCTCAAAATGTTTAAATTTTTTTAGAAATGTTTTTTCCGATGTTTCTAGAAGTTGTAGAAATAATAAAAAAATGCGTGCCCGTATATAGTATGTTCCCTAACAATTTTTTTGCTTAATCATATTTCGAACATCAACGATTTTTGAAGTGTAAAATTTCCCAGTTTAAAGACATGCTTAAAATGAGCAATCATATGTAATTGTTTATATTGTTCCTACGTACAATGTTTAAACAGAAAAAGAGCGTCGTTATGGAATTATTGTTTATAATAGATTAAGTAATTACGATTTTTAAAAATATATGTAGTACGGGGTTTTATGAATTATTAGCAGTAAATTTTATTTTGTTGTGTTTTATTTTCCTTATAATGATGAATAAACGATACGAATATTTTGAAGAAATATGTCTCAATGCACCTAAATACAAATTTCTTAGTAATACTCTATACTAATTGGTCATATTTAGTTTTCATAAAAGTTTTCAATTAAAATTATTTTTAATTCATATCACGAAATTCGAACATGTGTTACTATTTCTTTAGTGTACAATAATGTATAATGACCATTATACTGTAGATCAATGTAACACAAATTAGTAACAGCCAATAACAATATAATTATACCTGTCTACTAAACCGCGTCCTTAAGCGTTTAAAAAAATATTTCACGCATCAACTGCTCGTTAGTAATTAATATAAATTCATAGCTATCACATCTTTCAGAGTATTAATGATAATATTGATTTGTTTTTAGAATGCATTATTGAAAACTGGCCAAATGACAAAAGTGTGCAATTTTCTTGCTTTAATGTCAATTTCTTTACTTGATAGTGCCGTAGTTCCTGTTATTTATTTATTATTATTAATAATAGTACTAATTTATTTTTATACGGCTTTAAATTTGCAAATGCATTTGACTAAGGATACTAAGGATTATTGATGGCCTTGATTGCTGGTGCATTCGATTTTACCGATGTGAAGTTATACTCATGGTTTTTCATTTCTCACCATGGCGACGCCGGATAATTTACATATTTTTAAACTAATAACCAGCTTAGAATGACATTAAAATAAACCAAGCCTACATGTATATTTATAATAAACATCGAAGTTAATTTAAAATAATTTCAACTTTTAATTATTCAGAATTAGAACTTAGGCTCTTTAGATCCAAGGTCCAAAACGAGAGTGTTTGATACTATTTATGTACCTGTTATTCATAACATATTGTTGATGAAGGTTTAATTAACGATTTATACAAATAAAATCTGGGGTATGTATTCTCTAACGTTTATTAAATTATTTAACTTCCGCCCACGGATTTCGTATAATTAGAGGATTTTTTCCAAACAGAAGGTGTTTATTGCTATATTGGTACTTCTTTTTAATACTAGATTGTTGATAATGGTTAAAATAATAAATTAAAGGGGCATGGCTTCAAAAATTATTTAAACGCACGGCCACGGATTTCATGTAATGAAAAAAAGGCTCTGTCGCTATTTAATCTTATTTTTCATACTGGAGTGTACTGCATATTCCTGATTTTATTATTTAAAATCGTTGTCAGACCTTTAAAAACAATCTAGTATAACATACAAGTACGTAAATAATGACAATCACTTTCGTTTTGGACCTTGAAACTGATAAATAATTAAAAGTAAAAATTGTTTAAAATTGTCTGAGATCTTTCTCGAGATAATTCTTGTATACTTGAATTATCTCTATGTCTTCTTAAATAGTTAAAATATTTAAAGTTCCCGGCGCCGCCGCCATATGTGGAAATGACGGATAAATCCGTGGGTAACTACACATCGAGCTCCTATTTTGGGTGAAGTAAATTATATATGATTTCATTATAAGCTACTTCATTTTCAAATTTTACATTTTTAATTTTGCAGTATCTGGTTTTGAATGATTTAATATCATTTGTATGTGCATTATTGTAAAGACAAGAACTTAAAATTATTACAAAAAATAACTTTAGCGGAATTAAAATTTGTAATGAGTATTTTATAGTTAATGTTAAGTTTATTAAAAACATATTTAATGAGAAAACAATTAATGCAAGATTTTATGTACTATAAATATCTCTTAGAAGCATCCATGTTATTGTTAAGTGTTTTTATACAAAATGTTTTAATTAAAATTTGAAAGAATCTTATTACTCCGAGTAAAGGAAACGCAAATTAATAAATAAGTTAATTAAATGGCGTTAGCAAATTGTTAAAGCCATGAAACATGTAAAAACAATAAGTATACAACATATGTATATAAATCGAAAATTTGGAAATTAATTATAAAATTACAAACTGTATGCGGAGATTAATATCATTAAGCTAATACCGGCAGCCCCAATATCCATGCATACACGCTATTAACAGAAGTGTATTTAATGAAGGCAAACTCGTAAACACAGTTATCGTTGCAAATAGGTAATCTATCGTTTTATGTAAAACGAAAATGATAATCAGAGCGCGCATGCATATTTAAGCAACCACTCAGGAATAAATCCACGGCGCGCACAAACATTATTTCCCGATATTTCATCACAAAAAAATATACACATAATGATAAATGGACACCTAATTTTACTAGTACTAAGTATACACATTCATATATACACGGGGGCTAATATTTCATTAGATGAGACAAGTGGTTGGATTTATGCAGGCGCATGGACATAGCCGGGACCCTTTTCTGGATAATTAATCTTTTTGATTAATAGACCTTTTGGTTTAGTCCGTGATTTCCACCGATTAGGAATTGATGATTACTTGAGGAAATTTTACGGATTTTATGTCTGCGACGAGACCTGCTTTAATTGTGTTGGTGTTATAAACCCAAACTTTTTAATAACAGATATTTCAAAATAAATGTTATATCCTTCATTACTATAAATTTAGTAGTTATTCGAAAATTTAATTATAGTAATTATTTCTTTACATATACCTTATCACAAATAAATACCCTAAGTCTATACTCATGGACTTTTATTCAGACAGCTAGAAAACTATTATGGGCCGTACGGGGATTGTAAGTTTCTCGAAAGTTACAAAATTGTCCATTAATTTGTCTATTTATGTATGTATCGAATCGAGTTAATAAAATCCTTGCTGATCGTGAGTTTTGTGATAATGTTTGATAATAAATAAATAATATTCATGATTTTTTTTAGTCTTATTTTACCGATAAAATATTAAAATATATAATATTATAATTCAACTACGACTTACGAAATTTAAGTCGTAACAGTAATCATATTTTTTCTTTGAAAATAAGCTAATCATCAGAAACTATTCGAGTTTTTAAAGTTGTTGAAATATATAATTTGCTTCATTTAAATCATTATTTTTCCACAACATCGAAGACAGCGATCGATCTGCCCTAAGATTCTCTAATATAATCCCTAAAACTCTTTTTTATACCATTGGTAGGTATCCCTGTCGCCGACAGAATCCACAACCTCGGTGAAAAATTTCCTTAATGAAACAAAATATTTTAATATAGGTAAAAATGAAAATTCATTCTTTTTACACATATTTTATTATACATTTGACATTACTCAACCTAATTAAATCACTGAATCCATTTATAAAATCCCATAAGAAGTAAGCATTCATAGAAATCCTTCCATTAATTCTATTCCCAAATATTCCACAAACACTGTTCCATTTCATAGACAGTTATCACCATACGTAACTATAATTATGAAGGAATATAATGAAAATTCAATCTAAAATTTACGTCACAATAAACCGTCATGTAATTAATTAAACCCTGATATAACGGCTTCCGCACATTGCCGATTACTGTTTTATTTGACTTCAAAACCTATAAATTTAAAATGTTTTATATTATTGTAGAAATTTTATGAAAACAAAATCATTTTCAAAAACAGTGAGCTAATTGTTTAATATTATCATTTATTTGTATTTCTACATACAGAAGCACTGTTACTTAAAATTGTAAACAAAATAATTTAAACCATCACAATAAACCAGCCACCCTTACCCTCAGATTAATTAAATTCGATAAAAAAGTACAAAACATGTACGCACGAGGTCCGCTTTAAATGATAATTTTCGGCTTGCGGGGAAATAAAATTGCGAGCGAGTTAATAAATTACGACAATTATTGCCTATTTACGTACCCTAATCTGGACATAAATCCGGCGGATAAAGGGCCGAATATCGCCGTTTTAATGCGGAATGTATACGCGACTTGCGTTAAAGCCTTTGTAAATAATCGTGAGAAAATCCGATCGGGAAAAAAAGAGAACAAAAGTTTTATGAATGCGCGCGGGTTGGGCCGTGTATGTGCGTATGCGGCCACACATTATAATTGGAAAAAATGTAAATTTTTCGATGGAATATGGATCAGGATGAATACGCTCCGGCACTGTTTTCGCGATTGGAATTTTAAAAATTCGAAACGCGCTTTTTGGCTGGTTTGGGGAATATCAAATAATTTAATGGGCGGAATTTACTTAATTGACGAAAACGACTCTTATAAATATTGATGTTCATGATTTATTGACAAATTTACAATGGGAATACAAAGGTAGCATACCAAAAAAGTAAACAAACCCAGTTTAATAACAATAGAATTCGCCAGGTCACAGTTATTTAAATAAATTAAATTAAAAGAAATTGAAAATAATTAATAAATTATTTCCTCTTTATCTACATTTTGACTTACGTTACGTAGATACTTACAAAAATGTGCATTAAAACAACCACTTCTCAACCTGTACGTCCTGGAAACATTGAATTACAAGTGTCCATTATATAATTAAATGTCTGGAGCGGCATAGGCCCAGAGATTTATTATAAAGTTAAAGTTCTTACGTAACGTACGTCAAAACTTAACTAAAGAGGAAATAATTTGTTTATTTTTTTAATTTGTTTTTATTTAAAATCCAGTTAATTTATTAAAAAAATCCACGACAAGCATACTACTATTTAACGCCTAAAATTGGATCATATGAATTAAATGTACTGGTCAGTAAAGAATGTGCATGTGATGCCAAAAATGGAGATCACCCAGTTATAGATATTTTTTTCTTATAAAAGAGAGACATTATGATTACTAATAAATTTAACACTGGATACAATGAAATAAACTCTTCAGTACTTAATTTAAATTTGTTTATTGTTTATAAATATTTTTTTGGTGTGATATATAATATACATTTTCATATTATTTAGGTAAATAATTAAATTAAATTAGTGAAACACACATTATTTAGAACATACCCTCTCAACAACAAAAAAATGGAAACACGCACAAAAACATAGAAATTTAACTAAAAAGGGTAAGAGGAAATAATTTCAGCTTTCGAGCACGTGGGCCTAGAATGGCCTTACGAGACCACAGGGAACCATTAAATCCCCCCATCCGGGCGCCGCTTTAAAAGCTTGACCCCGTATTTTCTGCAATTTTAAAATATTATTTTCATTAGAGTGAAAAATTGTAATTGCCTTTGCTTCCCAGAAAATCCGAAAACAAACCTCTGGAACGAAATAATGATAATAATAAAAAACAACGCGGAAAGTTTATACGCGCACATTTTTCCACTCGAAATTTTTTTAACAGTGTTAGCTCCAAGGCCCGTTTATATCACCAATATGAAAGTTTACTCCCGCGCACCCTTGTAATTTTATAAAAGGTTGCTAAGTTAACTAACGACCCATACACGGCCTGGAAATAATATTCAGCCCGAGTTCAATAATGAATATCATGAAGTGTCCCGAGCGGTAAATTCGGACTGAATGGTGAAAGCTCGCTCTTTTTTATCCGCCTCCTTCTTTCTGTTCGTGTTCGCCTCTTTTGCCGGGTTTTTTTGATAAGCCATCGCCAGAAAACGTCGGGGAATTTATAAAAGCCGGCCGTTTTCATATTAGAACGAACCGCCCCCGCGATAATGGTTAATTTATGGCCTGTTTTGCTATTCTCACGACCATGTAAGTCTGTACTTAGGCTGACAGCGTGCCGTATCTTCTAATCTCTGCCCAAACAGGTCGGAGGAGCTTTACGATCCACAGAAACGTAGTTTCTGGGACGCGTTTTGCGAGCGCCATCTCGCGATAAAGAGGTGATTGTTGGAAATTACAATGCATCGACGTCGCTCGGTGCGATCCAACGTTTCTTGCGCCATTATCGCTGGTGAAAAAGGAACGTTAATGGAATACGTAAAATTCTGGTGACCGCGTTTTATATTTGACACTATTCTATGTTCGTTTTAATGTGTTTGTTCAACATAATAATAAAAAAAGGTATACAATAATATATTTTACAATGTAAGCAAATCTAAAATTTATTTAGAATATCTGTAATTAAAATCACTTCGTCTTATTTAAACTCAAGGATATTTATTTTTAAGTATTTTAGAAAAAAAACCTACTTTAGGGCTTTTAAGACTATCATTTTTTTTCCTCTCCAATATCCCACCAGAGTTATTTGCTTTTCAATCCTATTTAATTAATAATTTATCTTCATCAGTATTATACCTTGAAAATTCTTTGATTTTACAGTTTACACAACGCTACTAGCCGAACTGCTTATGGACCATATAGAAAGTAAAATATGCTAATTACCGTAATTAAAAAAATGCCTCTATTAAGTGAGATAAGTTGACTATATTTTGATTGCATTCAATGAAAAGATCTCATTTTAAATACATTTTTAAAAGAAATAAACCAGGTCCTAAAATAAAATTCACAGTCGAAACAGAAATAGACAAATCAATTAACTTTTTCCATCTAACGATAACACGAATTTTCTATATTCCACAAGCCAACCGAAACAGATATCACAATCAATACCAACTCTTTCCGCCATACCCAACAGAAAACCAGGATCAATCAATGATCACAGAGCATCTACATCGGGATAAACTTTAAACAAAATTTAGAAAAAGAAAATAAAAATATCAAATATATTGCTGATAAAAACAAAATTATCTTCGCTATTAACATAATTAATAAATTAATTTAAAAAAGAAAGAGAAATAGTCAATTAATTAATATTTACAATTATTTACAATAAGAAAAACCAACAAAACGGATAGATATGGGTCGTATATATATATAACAGTAATTTAAGAAAGAAAAAAATAATAATAAGACTCACTTAAAATCTCTAAATATAAACATTGTATTTAAAATATCTAACACACTAAGTAGGTTGTTAAAAAAAACATTAAAGATAAATTAAAAATGGAATAACTCTGTGGGGTTTATCAGCTAAATTGCAAAGACTGCCCAAGAAATACATAGGTCAAATCAGATGGTTATTTCAAGAGAGGATAAAAGAACCTTACAAAGGCTACATTAAGAAAAGAAAATTATGCTGAAATCTTCTGCTAAAAGAATGCCTTGATTTCAATGAAGATTATTAAGTAAACATTCTATAAAGTTTAGGAGTTAGCAAAAACTAAGCCTTTATAATCAATAATTCAATAGATAAACAAATCAAACTCTCAACTTTCCCTCTTCTCAAAATAAAAACCCATCCCACTCCGTTAAACGCTTATATATATTGTACTCACTCTGTAAATAATATTATTCATAAACAATAATTGTAAATAAAGTCGCTTGGTTATATTTACACTCATTAATGTTTATTGTTTATTAAAAAAATGCTTTAATGAAACAATTCGTACGAACAATGAATTAAAGTGAAAATAAAAAAAAATGTTTTATTTAAAGTTGTTTTACCTAACTAATAAAACTACATAAATTATCTCAAAAAATATGCCAGTATGTTTTTTTAAATTAATTATAAGTATAGAAACTTTTAGAAATAATTTCAACCTAGTTTTATTTAAGCAAATATGTAAAAAAAAACTTTATTACTATTAATTGATTGAAAAATTAAGTTATTTGCAATATTACGAATAAATAGTTCATGAAAGTTAGTTTTTAGAATAGAGTTTACTGCAAATATCTCCGGTTTAAATACAATTATGCTTAAGCATTTGGTTTTTTTTACTAAAATTTTTGTTATATTTTCGACTAGTTTTGGCTTATGGCATTTTCAATGTCTTGAAAACTGAATGGCATTTCGGTTAGATGCCATTTTCAATTCAAACTAGTCGAAAATATAACAAAAATTTTAGTAAAACAAATCCAAGTGATATCATTATAAAAAACACTTATTGAATACGTTTCAATAAAATAAGTAAATAAATAAATATGCTTTTTAATAAAAAATAATTTATTGAAATTTTCATTCATTGAGAATATTTAATTATAATTATTATATTATATGCAATTTAGGTTATTATTAATTTAGTAAATATGGCCTAATTTATAAAATTTCGCTTTCGAAACGATCGAATTTTCAATAGTGCTTGAAAATTAAAATCCTACTATTAGAGTAGAGCTATTGACATTTAAAATTAAAATTTGTTGATTCAAAAAGAAATTTCTATTTTCAAAAAAATACTTTAAAAACAACAACCATTACCTTAACCAAAACTTCAGAAAAATCGCTTCAAGAAGGATCGAGCTTTTTTAACCAAATACTCCTGATTGATTTCTTGAGCTTTAATTTTAAAGAAAATTAATTAAAATAATAAGTTTTAACTCAACAGAAACTCCACAAAAATCGCACTAAAAAATCTGATTTTCTGCCGTGCAATGGAAAACTTGAAATAAAGTTTACTTTATAATTAATACACAAAAATCGCTTCAAAAAAGATCGACTTTTCTTTCGAGCTATAAAAGAGTAAAAATGACACCCTAAGCCTTAAGTTGTTTAGTTGACGATTGTTTTTCATTTATATCACTTCAATAGAAATGAATTGAATTTTCAGTGTTTAAACAGAAGCTTAGAAATTGCATTGATTCGTTTCAATTGATAATATGGAAGGAGATATTAAGCTAGTTCGAATTATGCTTTTATTTTCATTTTAAGAGCAAACTGAGCCCTTATTCTTTCATTGACTCTACAAACCAGGATAGGTCTTAGCCTACTCAACAACTCTTATCAAATCTTCTCTATCTTCCACACGTCTCCTCCATTCGATAATATTCATTATCCGCAGCTGCTCCATTACTTCGCCCACCAATCTATTTCTCGGCCTTACTCTAGTCCTAGCGTGTACCGGCATCCATTGTGCCATTTCCTTTGACTTTACTCTTTCTCCATTCTCATTATATACGCGAACCAGTGAATATTCTCTGGCAAAATCTTGTAGGAATTCTTCCTTTCTTATATTCGCATAATAATCACCTAGCACTTAGAGAGTACCGTGACTTGGTGTTTTTTCACAGGATGCCTTTATATCATACTAGAATTGTTCGTTTTTTTTTCTTAAGTAGGTGTGTAGTCATTCATAAGCGTAATGTTGAAGAATCGTCCTTTAAACGAAGTCTGCACACCCTTTCATTTACCGCTTCAAGTATAGCGTTTCTAGTTTCTTTCTTAACCAAGATGGCAACTTCTCTATGTCCTTGTTTTGCTTTGTTAACGCTGTTGGCTATATGCCCTTCTCCTTTCCATCTAATTTCCTGCAAAGCGGTGATATCTATTCTATAATTATCCCATTCTTCTGCAATCTCCTGCATTTTACTGGGATGTAGCATTGTTTTTACGTTTCAAGTATCTATTTTCCATGTCAGATTCTTGTCAGTTTTCCTTTGATTTTGTCGACTTTGTGTGATCCGTCCAATCCGAGGCTGTGCTATATGTTCCGCAACTATGTGTTCTTTTTATGATGCCGAGTAGTTGACCCCGCGCCAAACCCCCTTTTCGGAGGGCCATTTCTATCGCTCTCTTTAGCCCTGATGGGTTGGTTACCACTTCTCTAATGTGCCTTTAAGGTTTCGAGGATTCATCACCACAAGGAGGCATCGTGGAGATAACAATCGGCATTTGAGTTGAAAATAATAGGATAATAAAATTTTAAGCAGTAGCTTCACACCTTTCGGTACTTATGATCTCAAGATATGAAATTTTTAAAAAAAAAGTGAAGTGTACTAAATAAATATTGTTTGAAGTCGGCATTTAATTTAATCCATAAATCACTGCCTACGTGCCAATCCCACTGTTTTGCCGCCTTTCGAGAAAGCAATCATCCCACCAAAGACTATTTTTCTATATCTTTTTGTAAATGTTTCAATGTTGGCAGCATTTTTACGGTCAAATTAAAAGTATGCCCGTTTTGCTTGACAGACCTTGAAAAGAAAGCCTTCTAATCTTTGTAAAAAGAAGATCAATATAAGCTAAGTGGAACATACATCGTTTATGTCATTTTTCAAGTAGTAACAACAAAGCAACTACGAAGTACGCAAAACTAAACAAGTTTATATATATATAAATTGCGTTAACAACAAAAAAATAAATATATATAAAGAATGAATTATTGAAATCGCTATTCTAAATAAACAAATGGAGATCCACAGAACAATTTGCTGTTCCTATTCATCTTGGCTCTTCCTCTCGTTTTTATAAAAGACTCACCTATAAATCAAGTCAAACTGAAAGACGAATTATTTAACCGGAAGCACATCTTGAGTAATGCACTCCATGTGGTGGAATGTTAATCTATTTGTCTGCACGCGAGAGTTGTGTTCATGATTCGGCGACAACAGCGCACTCGCTGTCACGGAAGACCTTCCGTGATATATCTACTTTTCTGAGTATAGCCACTCATCAAAATTGCCATCCATCTAATTACGTACAACCGAACCGAAATAATTAACGTCCACTTTACATGCACAAAATTGCCATTCTTTCACTTCCCCCCAACCCCTTCGCTCCACCCCCGCGAATCGAGCGAGGCGGAATTATTCCGGATCCTGGGCGAGCAGGCGTTGTTGGCAGGAAGAATATAAATCGCTATCGAGGATTTAATATATATGTATTTCGATACGAAATGATATCGGCAGGAATTTTTAAATGGGAATATTTATGGGCGATTGAATGTATTTGAGTACGTTTAATGGAGCAGGTCGGGCTCTATGGCGGAAGGTGCGAGGCATGAAAGGCCTCCTCAGCCGCGACTTATTCTGAATGATGATTAATACGTGATGAGGGAATTAGATGAAACCCTGAGGCTCTACTGATTAGAGAAGTGAGATTCGAGACTGTCTAACTTTGACCTGGATGGGGGGCTGTAATTCGTCCCTTTGTGCTCTCCTATGATCTTGCCATGATTCCCTGATTACTTCATTTAATAACAACGCTGTGACTTGCATTCAATGTTAATCCATTTTTTAAATGAATTAGTTTGCGTAAATGTTACCTTTCCTTTAATTGACCCGCATACATCATAATATATACAAATCACTGTAATTTAAATTAAATTATAATAAATTAATAATTATATTCATTATTTAATAAAATTATAATAACTTGATTTATTAATAAAATATTTGTAACAAAAAACCGCTACAAAACAATTAATTTTGAAATAAAAAAGTTTGATTATCACAGGCTTAAAGGATAATACATAATTTAAGAATCTGAGAAATAGAGGATAGGAATCCGGGGAAAATAAAAAAAATGAGACATCACAATTGTTAAAATTAATGTAAAATTTTATGTAGAAAACAAAATAAATTTAATATATATATATATATAAATATATATACATATATATATATATATATATATATATATATATATATTATACATTTTTTATTGTGTTATTAATATTTACTTATATATTTCCCGAAGCGAAAAGTAACAATATAGCTAGAAGTTCCGGTAAATTAAGCCGGCGGCAACTTTTCTAAATTTTCCAAGTTACAAAGTTCACCATTTGCCAAATTCCACTAGAGGAAAGTTATTATGAAAAGTCCACGTGTATCGATCAGTTTCGAAACTTTCCGCGGCGCGAAAGAGAAAGACGGAAAAACGGTCGCAATTTCTGAATGTGCACACATTTTTTTTTCATATATATATTTTTTTCTCAAAGCGGGAAATGTGAATCGAATGTGTGCGTTAATAAATTATGGACGGAAACGTGAGCGTTTTTAATTCGTCTCTTCTTCACCGTACAATTTGTTAGCCGCCCATCCCATGCAGTTACCTATGTTATCGACCGAATATGCGTTCAGCGGCACGTAAAACCTGCGCGTGTTCGTGAAGGGTTCTGTATTAAAAATAAATATTCCACTAATGAGTCAGTTTCCAGCCCCTTTATTTAATATACACCTGTTCAAATTCGTTAATGAAACAGCTGGAAATATTTAATAATTACTATGTTAAAAACATTTCGATTTGCTTAATGAATCGTGGATTTTATTTCCTATTTGTTTCCCGCAGGAGGGGAACTCGATTAAGTTTCTTGTGCCCCGTTTAAAATTGTCTCAAGTTTAAACAATTTACTGCTGCGGTGGTGAAAAACAATTGGGCTCGGAGCCGGCTAGCAACTTCTTCCAAGTTTCCCCCTCATCCCGCTTCGCGTGAAACTATACAGAATAAATATTCCTTGGAGTTATCGGTCAAGTTTACAAAGATATATCTCCATTAAACATAAATTTCAGCGAATTCTACAGTGGAGGTGAAGTTATTCAATAACACAATTGGAAAAAGTTTCGCTGATAATCTAATTCCTTGAAGGGATAAAGACGAAGTTTCTTCAGGTAATTCAATAATACATGCCGAAATAGTTTGTGAATTAATTTTTTTAATCATAAGATAAACATGTTTTTTTAGAAATACTTTAAAAATACAGATAATTTTAAGAATATCACATAAATAATTACAATAAATTATTATTATTATTATTATTATTATTATTATTATTATTAGTCTATCTGCGCTATCGACCAGAGACCTTTCTGCCGTGTCATGAATTTAAGAAATATTTTATTTTCAAATAATAAATATTTTTATTGGTCCCGGATTTCCCACACGAGATTTTTGATCCCCGGCGCATGCACCATTAATTTGATCATAACCAAACAATAATGTTTTAAAATGATGTTATAAATAAACAAAAAAGGAATTCAATAGCTTATAACTAATGATAAAAAAAAAACACGTTTATATATTTTATAACATAATTAGGCGGAAGTTAATGAGTTTTGGTACATACATTTTATCGAACAATTCCTGAAGTCTAAAACTCCGAATCTTTATAACGTACATGAAATCTATTTATTCTCTATGGCTATTCAACTTAAAAAGCGAACAACTAGAAAACAGCCAAATTGCAAACTGTCGTGATTCAGTGTCTACGGCACATCGTATAATGTTCGAGGATCATTTATAATAATTACCTCTTTATTATAATCGGTCAGAATACACTTCGTTTTATTTGAGGCCATCGGGATTTACATGGTAAAAATTGAACGTCATGTTAAGTTTCGTTATAGTCGAAATTTGAAACATTTTTTCGGTTTTATTATTAAATCATTTTTTTCTATTAAATGTACATTGCAAAAGGAACATATACGTTTTAAATTTCTTTATTTTCGCATTCAAAGTTGATGATACAATAATTAAGACAAAAAAACAACTTGGCATAAATGCCATAATGCTTATTGATATATTGCGCCAAATTCTAAAGTTTGTTAATGTGAATTTACGAAGAAAATGTTTGTTTACAATATTGAAGAGTAAAAATTGTATCAGCATTCATAAAATGCGTCTCAATCAGAGCAATTGCGGACCACTTCACTGCGGCACACCGTTCTATTCTAAGTAAGACAACTGTGCCAAGTTGATCATTTGGTTTAATTGTTTGCCCTATTAATTTCAACTTTTATTGCAAACATAAAGAAATCTAATATTTTTATGTCCCTTCTAGCAATGTACATTCCATAGAAAAGTATTTATTTATTAATAAAACAAACAAAAATATCATAATAAATTAAAGACGAATCAAGCGCCACCTTTTACCTAACGTAAAACTAGTTATCCATACGCTAAATGAATGGTGGCTGAACATTTCATTAAATGTGAAAACAATATTTCACAAAAGTTATCTCTACTTGTTTCACTATTTTTACCATGTAAATCCCAATGACAACACTTAATTAAAGCTCACTGTATATTAGACAAATAAATTATAAAGAAAAAACGGGCAATACGTAGGTCACACTTCGAATAGAGGAGAAAAATATTGCTAATCAGGCTCTCTAATAGAAATAACAAGAATGCCACGCTAGATGCCTTAGGAACATATGGAAAATATCCTTTGAGAAAAAAAAAAAACCGATTTAGCATACCGTGGCCACAGCTTAAGATGGCTGCCTCAACAGGACAAATTGGCTAGGTAGCGTCGCTTTTGGCCCTTATGGGGAATAAATGAATCCAAAGAGAGAATTACTATTTTTAGGCAATTTATTTAAAGTGGAATTTCGGAATTTTAAAAGAATAACTTTTCATATAAATCAAATTTCTAGTCAAGGATTTCCAATATTTTCGAAAAATTATAAAGTGCAACTTAGAACCTCTGTACAAACAAACCAATATCAGAATGTCTAATTTACAATTTAAAACATATCCATTAGAAGTACTTACGTAATATAAGTGAAAATATCACAGAGCTAAATGTGGAAATAATTTACTAATTATATTAAAATTAGTTTTATTTAAGACCATTAATTTTTATAGATATTAGAGGCTTTCCAAATTTTTAAATCGTGAAATGAGGTTTGCATTTCATTTTCAATAATAAGGTACTGAATTAATTTTGAAATATATAAAGTCATTGTTTAAATATTTTTGAGTTCGGTTTTAATTTTCCAGATGATGAAAGCGCATTGTACCGAAAATCCATGATTAATTTGATACATTTTTATTCAATCTTGATGATAAATTTAATAAAGAGCGCAGATTTTGACAAATTTGGAAGTGATAACGTCAAACTTGAGAGTTTAAGTTTTGACGTTATCAGTTCCAAATTTGTCAAAATCTGCGCTCTTTATTAAATTTATCATTATTATAAGCGCAGTTTAGTAGAAAAATATTGCTATATTTTTGTTTATCGTCGCCAATTAGTGTTAGATTGATGTTTTGTTCAGTGAAAATCATTTTATTTTCAGGAGATCGATTAAAAATTGATTTAATTGCAATTTTGTCCGCCCCTCCGCCCGGTGGCGCGTAGGTTATCAGGTTAAGTCTGGTTTGATTGCAGGATTGGGCTGATCGTAGTATGAATGGTGTGATTTTCTCCCAAATTTGAAATTACAAATTTGAAAGGTTATTGTGTTTTATGGTTAAAAATTTATAGATACTCAGGAGTGATTGGAAAAAATACATACATTTTTTAATTTCTTCTTCTTTTTTTCAATAAAAAAAAACACGTGCAACTGAAAATTTGAAGGATTTTACTAAATTTCACAATGAAACAAGGTGATTTTTTTAAATTCATATCCTGCAATTTTAATTTGTAATAAAACTACTGAGTTGGTGTAAAATGCAATAGTTCGTTGTTTTTTTTTTTAATTTATTATTTAGGCTGATATTTTTTTACTCGATATGTAATAAAATGTGAATTTTAATACGTCCAAAAAACTGACTTGTCTGTAGCCAAAGGCTCCCATTTAATGATATCACTTTCTAGTAAACTAAAACCTTAATGGTTTCTTAAATTTAGCAATACTTTTTATTCCTTTTATAAAATAACTGACTTGAATTAATGACATCGATTTCACTGAATAAAAAAAAAGTAGATTTAATGCAGTAGTAATTTTAAATGAAAACAAATCATAACTTTCATGGTAAAATAGTTGTTCACATTGAATATTATCACCATGCATAAATCACAAATTATCAACCTCACAATAAACCATACAGTAATTTCAGAACCTAACATTTCGAAAAATATGTATATAAATATAAATAAAAACATGATAAATATCAACCTACTTCATTTTAAATTAAATAGAAATAAGGAAAAGTTATAATAGTACCTTTCATCATTTCGGTTATATAGGTATTACACCAAAAACTTTCCACTAAAACTTAGAATTATTAAATTTGCTCGCTCAAATACACAGCACAATACAAAAGGCCAGTGTAATTTCAATGTAATCTACAGTCTGAAAAGTTTTACAATAATTAATTTTAACCTGTAAAAATTACATTTAATGAAACGTTCAGTCACCATTCATCTCGCGTATGGATAACTAGTGATTGCCATTTCGGTTTTTTTTCGAACCTCATCAGACTAGTGTGTTCCATGTGCAATGCCTTGATGAAGGCGACTGAACGGAAATTATGTTGGGGTTATATACCCGATATTATTCATAATAAATTAAAGACGACGCAAGCGCCACCTTTTGCTTAATTTCAAGTGGCAATACAAAAAGCCACTGTTCTTTCAACACAATCAACAATCAAAAAAGTTTTACAATAATTAAGATTAACCTGTAAAAATTATGTTATTTCTTAAAAAAAAAAAAACAATGTATGAACTGAGAAATAAATTAATAATAATAGTATTTGTTTATTTTATAAATTATTGCAACGATGAAGTAAACTAAAGAGCACACGTTGTATAACAAAATTCTAGCACGAGTAAATTTGGTGGAGTTTATGACGAAATATTTTTTTTTTAAATTTGATTTATAGAATATAAGACTGAAAAATTGTTTGTTTCTGATCAACAGAATTATTATCACTTGATATTATTTATTTATGAAGTACAAACAACGTCGATTATGTGATTTGTGCCGTATACGCCCGTTTTCAATCTTATCCAACGCTATAAAACTTTGCTGAAAACTTACACAACGCTTTTCCGACGCCTGCCCGCCCCACGCCAGATGAACAAACTTCCAAATTCTCAATTCGGCCGCGCCGAAACTACTTTATACATAACAAAACTCGCTAACTGATATTAATCGTACAAATCAACGCACACGGCGAAATACAAATAACAATAATTACGACAACGCTGTCGTTTGTCATTGTTACGGTTCATTTACGGGGTCCTCGACTTTACAGAAACTTCCGTGCCCCGTTGGTTGTGCTTTCGAAAATTTATCATGATGTTTAATTCTTCGGGTATAATTAAACTTGTTCCACATGTGAGTTGTGAATAATTCTTAAAAAAAATCCGACTAATTAAAGAGATTGTATTGTTAGATTGTTTGTGTTTGGAGGGTGGTAAAAGTGGGCCTAATTTGAGAGCATTAAATATCTAATTAGGTCGGTTTGTATGTTTATACAACACGAAACCATTAAATAATATATATGGTTGAGGGTTTAACAAAGATTTATTTCTAATTTATGCCCTCTTTGTATAATACATTTAATTTAACTGAACATGATGTTTTTCTTTCAGCAGATAAAGCGTTTTACATTAAATTATTGTTATTATATTAAATATATATATAAATATTATTTAATTATCATATTAACAGACTCAAATAATAATATTTGCAGTGTTTATACAGGGTCAGCCCCGAAAAACGGCCATTAAAAGTTTTCGAGGTGTCTGACCGCGGAAAAATTTGAAAAAATCTGGATTACATGGTTTCATGCAACCACCTCGCAGTAAATATTTTGACTTTCTTTCACTACCGGTTGTATCGGAAATAACTTTGTTTTTGACGAAATATTGCATTCCGTTTGAAAAAATTGAGTTATGATGTTATTAAGAGGTCACTGAAATATTGATACTTTTGAAATACCCACTGTCAATATTGACATATGTCATATTAGATGGATCTATTACTAACAATTCAAGATGTCGCTGGTCTTCCAATCTCGTTCCTACTGGAAGTTATAGGCATTTTTCGAATCGTAAATTTGATATTAAATTTTGACAATTAATTTTTAACTCAAAAACTGTAAAAGTTATATAGACATAAATCCATATGAGTGGACAGGCAATTGAAGGTGTAGTCCGCAAAATTTAAAAATATGGTGTTCTGTTTAAAATAACAAAGATGGTAACCATTTCTGGTACAACCGGAAGTGAAAGAAAGTCAAAATATTTACCATGAGGTGCTCGCATTCAACCGTATAATGTAGATTTTTTTCATTTTCTTTTGTGGTCAGGAACCCTGAAAACTTTTAACGGCCGTTATTCGTGGTACACCCTATATATTAATCTGAAAACAAATTAAAATTACAATTAAATTTAAAATTAACATATTGTACACTTCTTCCTCATTTATCACTTGATAAAACATATTTAATTACCGTTTTCTATAATGAAATCAATTGTTTTTTTGTTTATAATTCATAAAGAAATTTGTTTTTTTATAAAAATAATAAATTGAATAGTTTCAAATTCTCGGCTAGTTTTATTCACCCCCTCTCAAGAAACATAGAAAATTTAAAGTTATTTTATTTAACTTGTTTTTATTTATTTAATTGATAGATTTTGAATAATTTTTTCGTATTTATTATTATTGTATCAACTATCAATGTTTTTTAATATAATTTTAAATCTCGTGACATTTTACGGTCGTAAAAAGAATTGTGTTGAATAGTTTTTATCGAATTCGTTTCAGCTATGTTGCTCACATTATGTGCTTAATTGGTTCTCGTTATTACAAAAACATCCTCTGGAATACAGAAAGATTGCTTCTTTTCTTTTCCTTCATTTCTTTTTTTTAATGCGAACAACACAAAATTAATTTGCTCGTATTAGCGGGGAAAATATTTTACTGCGGTGAAGTCCACAATATATTTTCGTTTAGACAACACAGTAAAACAGTATAAAATTTAAGAGAAGTTCTAAGGAAAAGATGGTTATTAGAAAACACATACAAGACTTAAATATAGTAAGCTACATGATGTTTTAACTTAAATCATTTAAAATATCATTTATGAGGTAAACATCATTAATCTACAACTCCACGAAAAAACGAAATTTGGGCATTAATAATTATAATGCGTAAAAGTTGTTTCACACACCAGCTTTCAAAATTGACACACATCTATGCTCAAAAGGCTAATGCGATTTAAATACAGTGCAAGAAGTTGCAAAAAATATTATTGCTAATTTGCTGCCCGCAAATTTTAGGCATATATATGCATGTAAGAATTTTTGTCTGCATTTGGTTAACTTCATTATTCTGCTGAAATATCTCTCAAATAGCAACCCTCAAAATTATGGTCTTTTTATTCCATCCTTAAATAAGTGCATAAGAGGAAATTAAATTATTTACTTAAGAGACTCCATGTGATTTATTTTTAATGATGAAGGTAATAAAATAATTTAAATTTATAACATTATTAAATTAACATTGACATAGATTGTTGCAATATTTGGAATTTCCGGAGCTTGTTGTCGTCATGAATTACGTACGCTCTAAATGGAAGATCACGGAAACCAAAAACAAAACGGAAATACAATCTAGAACTTTTCTCCCCTCAAGTGCTTTAGTTTTTTCTTTTATTGGCATCAGTGAATAAAAACAAATAAATCGTTAGATGTGTTATTATTTTTCAAATACAATTCTTCAATTTGTTACAATAACATAATTACCAACATCATTTGTTTTAATATAAAAATTTCAAAGAATAAATGTTCTCGATTATTTGGTCATTGAAGATAGATTTATGAAGCCATCTTGCAATTATAAGCGATTTTTTTAATAAAAGTAACCAATATTCAAAACAACCAGTGGGGATTATCCAGTTTGAAAAAAGAAACCTGTTTAATTGTGCAATAATTAAAATTGCCAACACTAAGAGAATATGCGACCATTGTTTCCTTCATTGGAAAATAAGAAACAAGCATCATGTAAAATGTTTGTTAATTCATCTGTTGATACACAACATTCAAAAATCCTTATAAATAAAAAAAATATTTGTAAAGTAATCGAAGCCTTGAAATTTTGTCCATCCGTTCGGACCTTAAAATTTATGTTAGATGTGCTGAAAATAATTATATTTCTACACAAATAGATAAAAGCAGAAAAAAATATTCTTATTTTGTTCACAGTAATAATTATAATAAAAAAACTTGCTACGATTGCTCTTTTAATTAATTTTAAAATACAAATATGTAATTTACAACGGAAATCATAATAAATGCTGAAACAATACATTTACTCTATCGGCGTGTTTATTTTTATTAAAATTTATTCAAACACCGTTTCCAGCACTGTAAAATCAAATATGTACATTTGTTAACGGACATTATTTAATTAATTAAAATAATTTCTCATGTTGCAATATATTTCATTAGCTTATTGATTTCGTTACTTTCATCGAAAAAATGAGGGTAGAAAATAGAAGATAGTAAATAGTTTTTCAATTCTTTAGTTGTAAATATTTGCATGCATATAAACAAAATTAACTTGCCTATAATTTCGTATTATCCATTTCTTATTGAAATAATATTACTAATTATTTAACATTGAGATCAAAAGTCACTTTTCATGAAACATTTGTAATTATTTTCCTCCATCATATCTATAAATGTGTGTCATTTGTCACCTTAGGAATTTCATACAAGTAAATGTTTTAAACCACTTTACGTTTAAACATCGA
This sequence comes from Philonthus spinipes, assembly GCA_963082785.1. Lineage (NCBI taxonomy): Eukaryota > Metazoa > Arthropoda > Insecta > Coleoptera > Staphylinidae > Philonthus > Philonthus spinipes. The sequence goes on along the minus strand of OY720315.1, from coordinate 11,611,774 downwards.
TAACATTTTTCAGTCTTACATCAATGGTTACTTGTTAAAATGATTTATGCAGGAAAATAAGTTACAAAAACCACCAGTCGATTTAAATTATACATTTCATTTTGTAATTGTAATTGTTCATTTTTTATATTTTTTCTGTTTATATTTGTTAGGGCCGTTTTACACACACAAGAATCTCGCAGAGAGTTGTGCGAGAATTATATATAAAAGTTTTTCCACAATTAAAATTTTATACAGAAAATAATTATTGAGAAATTAAGCAGAGCAGATTGATTTTACAATCGTCCAATATAAATAGATACGCCATTGTGTAGTAGGCTACGCTCAACATTATGTAGAGACTGTTTTATATAATTATTTTCTATATTATTTTGAACATGTTCAATATATTTCACGCTATTCTAACTGGAGAAATTATGGAACATTTTGAAACAGATTCAGATATTATAATAAAATTTAAATATGCACCCATTACAAGTGTTGATGTCGAGGAAAGTTTTTCTATTTATAAATATATTTTGAATGATAGAAGACAAAACCTAAGTATGGAAAATTTAGAACAACTTTTACTAATCAACTGTTTTCATGAGTTTTTTTACGTTTTTATTATATTTACTAATTTATTTTCTGTTTATTCATATATATATATTGTAGTTTTATTTGTATTTTGTATTTTTTGTGTGATATTAAATAATTTATGTTTTTTGAATTTATTAAATTAGGGATATTACAGTACACTTTTGGATTTTTTATAATAGTTTCCCTCATTACGTTTTCTCATACAACCATTAATTTTTTTTATATATTAATAAATGTTTTATAAAACTTTGTATAAGTAAGATTTGATAAAATCCACCAAAAAAGAAATTTTTGTAAACTAATGCGCAGTTTCGGAACATTTGTTTTTATCTTGCAGGTTACTTAAACGTTGAATAAAATAAAAATAAGGTTTTCACTAAAGGAACTTTAAAAAAATCATAAAATTTGGTTTTAAAGTCTTCCTAAAACAGCATATACTAAAATATTTAAGTTATATTAAATAAAATACATTACAAAGACCGATTTTGAAATTTACTCAAATGTTAAATGATTTTGGCAATAAAGGTACGTTCAGAAATCGGAGATTTTGGTGATAGATTTGTTATAGGTAAAATATAATATTGGTATGAAATATATTATTGTAAATATATTTATAAAAAATATTGTTGCATAGAATTTTGTTTTTTTTTATTTAATTTTTATTAAATGCTTTTTTCTCCTAAAATCATGCTTTTTTTCTAGAAGTGCTGCTTTTCTAAGCGCCGTTTTTCAATATATTTGTGCTTAAAAATCCGGTCTCTTTTGATCAGGATAAAGCTTATGAAGATCGTATTATTATTAACATTCTTACGCAACAAACGAGTTTATAATACACGTAATAATTTGAATTTCTAATATATTACTTACGAACATTTTAATAATCTAATGTAATCTAAATTTTTGTTTCCATTAATTCTACGAACGCCTAAAATGTCAATTATGAAGGAAGTCTTTGCAAAAATTAAAAACATAAGTGAGGAATTTATTAAAAAATATTTGAAAACACTTCTTTTGCATAACACTTTTTTTGCAGACAAAAGTAAAAATAAAGTAAAATTATACAAAACTAAGTTTAGATGTGTTTTCATTAATATATTTATACTTGTATAACGACATAGAGGCCTCTGTAATAAATAAATATAAGTGAAGAATCAATCCTCTGAAATATTTTTTTAAATATCGTAAACTGAAAGTTCAATAAATTTTTGATTTTAGAATATCTTTTTAATAAATTCAGTTAAGGTATTTATTTATATTTGTTGTGGTTCTTAATACTTATATAAAATCCAAGCATGTAAAGAGACCTTATTCCAAAATAATTTTTTATTTACTTTTTCTTGTCAAACATATTTTTATTAACATAATTTTTTTATAAATAACTTTATAAAATAATATTAACAACTAAATAAAATACTAAATCACAATATATTCAAATACAGTTAATTTTTTTGTATTTGAAAGTTGAAATTATTAAATAAAACACTTTTTCACTTTGTTTGTATAACTTTTTTATTTTATTTTAGTGACTATAGTTTCGAAACATAGAGCATCATTATCAAACTAAGAGTTTTGTATTGGTCTTATTTTTAGTTTTAAACTCTGTTGTACAAACTTGATGTTTAGAGATGCTTTTTTTGTTTTTAATTATAATTTAAACTACTCTTTAGCCTTGTAAGCTACACTAGCATTTATTAATTTGTTGATTGTTAAGGCTTTCACTTGGTTATACATTTTGAGTTTATTAAATAAAACACTTTTTCACTTTGTTTGTATAACTTGTCATTTTATTTTAGTAACTAAACTAAGAGTTTGATAATGATGCTCTATGCTTTGAAACTATAGTATATAAAATAATAAGTTATACAAAGAAAGTGAAAACCTTAACAATCAACAAGTTGAAATTATTTTACATTAAATATTAAGTTTTCATGTTCAATATTCAGATCAAAAAATATATGTTTTTAATTAATTCTTAATTTATCAGTAGCGTTATTTATTATAACCATCACAACTAATCCCACATAACATACACATGTTTATGCATAAATGCATTTCCGTGGATGGGCTTTGCGGAAAACCTGCATGATTTATTTGGGGCGCGGCGCCCGTTTAAATAAATAATTTTCAGCGAAAGATCATTTCGGCGCGGCAACGGTAGCTACGCAGGTAATCGTAAAAATAATGTTCACACAAGTAATAAATTTTCGGCATTTAATGCCGACAGTGATTTACCTCGGACCATGAAGTTATAACATACACACACACAATCGTCGCGCAAACACACGGACTAGTTTCGGGTCGCATGCTCGCATTTGAACAAATAAAGTCGGGCTCGACTTTATTTTATATTTTATTGGCTGTAAAAATCCATGATTTGAGATAATTTATTTCTCCCCGGTTGTAAATATTGTTATTGTTATTATGTGGATGTTAATCATGTTTGATAACTTAATGTATCAATAAGGGTATTGTGTAATATTATTTATTTACAAAAATTTATTATTTTTTTTTTTCAACAATAAATTAAATAAGATTTATATTTATTTATTTACTTATTTATTTATTTATTTATATATGTAAAAGTAATTAATCATTTATCATAATTAACAATCATTTATTGGTGAACGAATTAAATATTTCATATTAAATAAGTTAAGTGAGGTAAAGTATACACGACGTTATTATTGATCATAATCTCACTCAAAAGTGATTATTTTAATCAAAATTATTTCAAAATATTTCACTAATAACCGTACTAGCAGTGGCAACTTAATCCTTCAATCGATCTAGAATTAATGAATCTTGGATTCGCGGATACTATTGGTTGATCTAAGGATTGTTTGCAAAATAATCTATAATGATGTTAACTGTTTTATTCATTTTTTTTTGCAATCCAAGAATTAATTCTCAATTCTGAATCAATTCATGACTCGGACATACAAGCCCTAGTAATAATCGCAGCTCAATCCATCAATCAATCTAGGATTTATGAATTCCGAATTCGCGAATATTTTTAATGAATCTAAATATTTTTTTAATATATAATCCAGAATTATATCGATTACTTTATATATTTTGATACGATGTAGGAATTAAAAAAATCCTAAAAAATCGCCGACTATTAGTACAAGCGCAAGTATTAAGTGAACGGTTATTTAAGAATCATTTAAGTTATTCTAAAATATTTTAATCATTCATATTTAAGGTTCAATATTAAATTTACAATAACAAATGATTATTGTATTATTTAGTTCTTATTATGTCTTAAGTTTGATATCATAAATTGCAATGTCATAAAAAATATAAAGAAAATATTAGTAATAATAAAAATATATGATAAACACAAATACATACAAAAAAAACAGAAATATGCATTCACATTTTATGTACGCATCCATGAATTTTATATTTCCAGTGATTCGTATTTTATACCTCCGGCAAGTTTTATACGATTATACACGATGATCAAGCTTTATTGCATTTTCGGAAATCAGTTGCGATTGCAAATATTGATTCGATGGAAATGTGTGAATTCGTTATACCGTCCCTCCTCATCCTCCTACCTATCCGCACATATATATGTAACTCTTTTTTTCGGACTTTTTACTCGTTTACAAAACCTGGCCGAATCAATCAGTGTAACGTTGAGGGGGATTCGCACTTACCTATAAATCGGTTTGCTGTCCTTGTCCCTGTACCAGAGCACCATATAAGTCCTATCTTCTCTGACATCCGGTTCGATATCGCAGGGAAGTGTCGCTCCTCTGCCCAGGACTGCGTCTACGTAAGATACTCCAGCTGAAATGGAAATTATAAAGAGTTAAAATTTTATGGCTTTGTTATTAAATAATAAATATTTTAATACTTTTAATATTTACAAATTGGTAGTTCATAGTGTAATAATAAATAAAATAGATTATTAAAAACTTGAAGTTATTAAATTTAATCTGTATTTTTATTTATTAGTATATTTTTAATAATCTCTTCATATTTATATTTGAATAAATTTGTTTATTTCCAGGGTTTAAATATAACATATCTTTAAAAACCCACTTGCAAAATTGGAAATAGAATTCAATTATTATTATTATCGTGACTTTTTTACACATTTGTTCCATAAATATATACTTAAAAAATTTAATGATTTACACTTTATATGCTTACACCTTCGGTTCTATCTAGATTGTAGCGAACCAAATTTAAATGTTATTAATAAGTATATACATAAATTATTAAAGTTTATTTTTATAATTAATAATTACGTAAGAAATTTCATAATAAGTAAATAAATTAACGATGTAACCAATCTCCGTAAAATCCCAATAAATAACCGAAAATGTATTCATCAAGCGAAAAAGTTAGAAACTTAATTCAATTAAAATTTAATCATGTACCCGTTTAATGCAAAATCTCTTCCACTCCATTCCTCCATCCCTCCTTTCTCTCTATCAAATTTCAATTTGATCCACCCCGCCCTCCGCGCACCCCTCCCGCTCATTTCAGGAATTATCAATTGCCCCAATATATCTCCCCGTTTTTATTCCACTGAAAATCGGAAATGAGGAATTCATAAAAGTAATGATGTAAGAGCTCGTCGGCGTAATTATATTCCCTGGGAAAAGGCCAACTGCCACCGCCGCCGTTGCCGCTGCCCGCGCCTCCGCTTTATATATACCTAGTATATATAATGTATAGTCAAGAATGAATGGGAGCATTTCTTTGTGGAGGAAATTTTCTAATTTGATTCCTATATAAATAAATTGGCCGCGCCCACAGGGCGAGATTACATATTTTCTCCTCGGCGTGTTTTCGCCGCCACTTCCCTTCGCTCCCAACTCTCTCTCTCCCCCACACCACGGATGGGGGTCTGTTTTGATAAATGTACTAAATCACGACCACCTAACGAGATGATTACTCGAACGAATGAAATGTGTTACCTAATTGAAATTCAAAGTGGTGTTATGATTGGGGCTGGCGGATTACGGATTTTGTTTGTGCGAAAACTAGAGGGAAACATTTCCTGAGAACGGTTATTTGTTCCAATAAATCAAATATCTTTTTTGTAAAATGTAATTCAAATTAATATTAAATTATATTTTTAATATATTTTAATATATTGATTGAATTTATGAAAATGATTACCTTTTTGTCTAACTTAAAATATGTAAATAAATTTACTCGTTTAATTTATTATAAATTATTACGAAATTACAGTGATGTTAAAAATATTTTAATTGAATAATTAATATCTTAATTTTTGGGTATAACTCTTTCACCACTGAATATATTTTCGAATTAATTTATTTTGAATTTATTTATAAATTTATCGAAAATGCATATTAATTAGCTTTTAACTTTTGTGTCATCCTGAAAATGTCCGAGGACATTATGACCCAGTAGTATATTTACGTGGGACTACTATATCCTAATAATAATAAAAACATACTGTTCAAATGAACTTTATTAAATCTGAATAGATTATTATGAATGATACAACAAATAATTACTGCTACAATAGAAGTATGCAAGAAATACAAATAGTTTTAGTTCTTATCTCCTAATTGTTTATGGAACAGCGTTGCTATTTTCTCTTGGAGGATTTTTTAATTTGCAAAGGGTTTTCGCTACGCTGAATTCAATAATTCTCTCTTGCGAACGCACAAATTTTATATTCATTTTTTTAGATATTTGATAATCAAAATTATATTATTATATTTCCTGTTCATATATTCAGTTTGTGGACCCGTGTTTCGCCATATTTCAATTATTGCCAAAGGAGATTATGTAGAATACTAATACATCCCAACATTCAGTAGGCTTTGTAATCTCCTTTGACAATAGTTGAAATATATTGAAACACGTATCAGGAAACTAAATATAGCAAGATTGAAAATTAAAAGTGTATCAGATACAAGGTGTGAATAATTCCTTTTAAAATAGCATGCCTTACTAAATTATTTTTTATATTCCTAAATAATTAGAGTACTAATTTAATTTAGTTTGAAATTCAGTCTACTGTCACTGTTGTCGGCTATTCCTACAATTTCTTAACTAATTCATTAAAATAAAAAAAGAATCAAATTTTTTTACATTCTTGGGTTGGGTAAAATTAATAACTAACATCAGCGAGCTTTGAAGAGGGAACATGATTTAGAAATTACAGATATATAAGGCGAAAAAATAAAACGGATTTGAGGAAGGAGAAACCTGATTTAATAAAATCCCCTTCATTCCCCTAAAGAAAAAACAAAAAAACATTTTTTTTACATTTATGGTTTGAGTATAATTAATAACTACCATCAATGAGCAGAAGGAACATGATTTAGAAATCACTAATGAAATAAAAAACAGATTTAAGGAAAGCCAAACCTGATTTAATAAAATCAATACTATTTTTTTTTTCATTAACACTATCTTTGTTCTTTTTATTTAGTTAGCAATTAATTAAAATTACCAGTCACTACTATTACTTAATTTTGTTATATGTAAATTGACTAAACCTTATCTAAGAACTAAATATTCATGTGAAAATTAACAATCGCGCACTGCCTATAAATTAATTATGCTAATTAATGGTGTATACGCAACGCAATTCAACATTCGTGACTTTATCATTAAATAATTAATAAGGTATATTACATGATAAGAACCATTTATTTTGAGTGAATTAGTAATGCAATCGTATCTACTCATAATATAATTTACAATGAAACAACAATTAAGTAAGGTTTTATTAAAGAAAAAACTATTATGTTTCACTTAATTGACAACGTGTTATTTCTATTTTAAATTCTCGGTGTAGAATTTAAAAGAATATATATATTTTTGCATATTCTCTATAGTTTTAGGTATCGAATACTATAGGGAATATATGGGTAAAACCGTTTTGTAGGAAACTATTCCAAGTTGAAATACGCGATTAATAACCTTCCCACTATATTGAGTGCCTTTCCAAAACCGATGCTTATGTTTTTTTACATTATTTTAGATGGGTGTTTGGATTGCCGAAGAACCACTCGATCAATTTTGATGTCGCTTAGCAATTTTTTTACAGAATTCATGTGTCTATTGCCGTACCGCCAATCATTGAAATAGCTTGAAAATTTCCATTTTTTTATACGTGTTAATGCTCAATAATAAGTCGATTTTTTAAACTTACTTCACAATGGCCGCGAATTTGTTAAAAAATAATAATTCATTTTTCCGTGGTTTCGATCTTTTTGTATGTATCTAAAAAAATAAGTAGTATTTATTTTTTTCCAAATTTCCTTGATTTTGTGAAACATTTCCGTTTCCCGTGGTTCCAGTTGCCACGATTTTGTTAAAATTCTACCATTTTCAGTTTCTCGCTAAACTCATGAATTCTAATATTTTTTTGGTCTTGTCTCTTTCAGGCCATCCAGTTATGTAACCTGGTACACTGGTCTACCAATGCAGCTATGACCATCTACGGCGTCAATGTCCATTTAATATTTTTGAACAAAAAAAAATGAAAAATGTAGCTAAGAGAATGAAAGAAAATAAGTATTGCTTCACTTGTATTTTGATTTCATCTATAAAAAATGTTGAAAATGGGGTAAAATTCAGACCTCTACACCGAAAAACCACCTTAATACTCGAAATGAAAAATAAAAATTTGTCGTCGGAAAATGGGTTTCCAAAATATCTCATCCACTCATCTACGGTCAAGTATCTACGTTGTGCCGATCGTGCTTCAAGAGGCATGGTTTGATCCGCAAATATGGACTGAATTTATGCCGTCAGTGTTTCAGCGAGTACGCCATTGATATAGCGACATAGCATATTTCGTGTACATCATATTTTGTCTGGGAAGATACAGTGTTACATCTTTTATAACATATGACTAAGTTAAATACAAAAAATTGTATTGTAATAATTATTTGTTTTTAGATATTAAAAAAAGTATTTAATTTTTGTAAAACGACAGTTCCGTTTAATAAAGATTGATATTAATAATAAATATATTTTTTTTAATTTCGACCAATTTTTTCTCTTATGTAATTTTCAAAGATACATGTCACATTCATCAAAATAATTTTTTTGTGTTCTGAATAAATGCCTCAAAGGGTTAGAATTGAATATTATAATTACAATATTATATTATTATAATGACGAATCCCATAAACTTACGTTACTGCTATGTAATAGTAAATCAAAAAAGCCAAATTAAATAGATACAGCACTTGCTCAACATGGTATTGAGAAAAATCACTTTTTCAACAACTACAACAAAAAATGTATAAATATTGTATACAGGTAAAAAGGGCCAGAGACTAAACTTCAGAGAAGGCCTGGAAATATGCAGGTCGATTGATAGCAGAACACCCACGCTTAACAATTTGGAAGAAATTTGGCTTTCCTCCCATTCGCTCATAGTATATGTTCTGGCGTATTTGTTCTTTTGTACATTACTTCTTGACACTGAAACTAGTCGAAGAATAAAGACAAAAAACTCGTGTTTTAAATTCCTATCATTATCATATTTTGTTTTTTTTTTTCGTTTTTTAAAGCTTTGTTATTAAAAAAAAAAATATTAAGGCTTGGCAAGTTTCCTTTATTACCTTCGTAGAATATTTGTTGATTGTTGGGGCTTCTTCTTTGTTATACATCGTAATTCGCATTAATAAAACACTTATACTTTGCTTATATAACTGAAAATTAGTTATATATACAAAGTAAAAGTGTTGTTTGGCAAAATATATTTTATTTGGTCTGTTTTTTAAAACGTGGTTCAATATGAGGCGCTGAATGAAAAACCTTTTGATGGGTTATAATTTCATTACATTCCTCACAAAAATCACAAAAAAAAAACAAATTCCGCAAGTAATTACGGTATAATATTAGTTTGTTATAATATATAGAATATTCTTGTGAACTTTGTTTCAACAAATGATCTTAATAAAAAAAAGAAGTATTTTTAAGATACATAAAAAGTCTATCTATATTTTAGTTTAGCTTGAAAATATAAACACAATGGAAATAAAATACTAATTATAGCAATAATTTTATTGTCATTTGATTCATCACACAAAATTAAAAATTTGTTTGTAAAAAATGGTAAATAAAATCGAATTTTTTAAAACATTTAACATAAACATCGAATGCATAGAGTAGAATAGCATTTATTTCTCAATACAAATTTACATTGATATTACATTGTAGCGAGTAAATTGTCAGTTTCATTGAACAAGAAATTTATCTACGCATATATGCAAATGCATAAATGGAAAAGTACTCATTAGGTGTAGTGCGATACATAAAACTGCTAAAAAAGGTTCAATAGAACAGAGCCTTGCATGAAAGTTGATTTTCATGATATTGGATCTAGTTGCTCCTTTTATTTCTTTTGGTAACAAGTTAAATATCTTAATGCTAGAATAATACGGACTCCTTTCATATACTGTTAATCTATGTTTAGGTAAACAACAAACACGATCGTGTCGTTATTGCGACTATTTTCCATAAAATTGTCGCTGAATTTATATTTTTTGCTCCAAAGAAATTTGACACATTCTAACATGTATAAGCTATATAATGTTAGGAGGTTATTACTACGAAAAATATCCCTGCAGGTATCGCGATTCTTTAGTCCATACAGTTTTCGAATGGCTCTTTTCTGTAATATGAATACTCTAATCTCATCTGAATTACTATCCTATAATATAATGCCGTATCTGAGATACAAATATATATTGAAGTAATAGAATATTTTTGTAATCGAAAAAATGACATTCTCAAACGATTAATTGATCTACTAATTTTTGAAAATATGATATTAATTTGTGACACATATGTTGAGGTTTCATCAAGAGTAATTCCTAAAAATGTGGCTGTGCTGGTTGTGAAATAATTAAGTTCATTAAATTTTAATCAATTTGGCACTACAGTTGACTGCACTGTTTTGAAGGAGACATTTTGTTTTATATACTTTTATTAAAAGTTTATTATCCTAGAACCAACTGTGGACATAAATCATAGCAACATTTCCTGCTACCTCTATATGTCGCATGTTACTGCTTTTAATAACAGGTTTGTTATTAGCATAATTGAGTAACTTCAAATGCTCTGGTTTCTTTAATAATAAATCATTTATATATACAATAAACAGGAAAAGGTACATATACTTAGCTTAAAAAGTTTAAATTGAAAAAAATATTCACTAAGTAATAACAATTGTGGAACAAGACTGATTTTGCTTCAAATAAAAACAGTGCTTAATTTGTAAATATTTTTAAAGAATGTGGCTGTTGGATTTACCGTTTTTATTATTGAAAGTTTGCAGTAATTGGAATTGTAAGTTTAGGTATTGCAAAAAAATATGTGTCCTGAATTATTAGTTACACATCTTTATTGACTAGTTTTTTTGAGTTTACGATAATAATAACAATATAAAATATTTTGAAAATATAAAGGTTTCTAGTCAATCGTCTTTCTGCCTGTCTTGTAATTAATTTTCATTATCATCTTTAGCAAATTATTTTGTCGTTGGTCGTCATTGTTAAATTGTCCATTGAATCGATCAGGGTAAATTTAAATGTCTATGTCTTGAAAGAATGTAATGAATTTAAATATTGTTGTGGAGAGATTTTTACGGAGTTGTGTTTGGGATCCGTATTATTATTTTCTCGTGTTCCATATCTTTTCAATTTAATAATATTTTCTTCGATATCAATGATATAAATAAAAATAATAATGTTAACACAATTTATTTTTATGTATTGTAAATTCATTATTTATAGTATCTGAATTTTAAAATAAATAATAGCTACTATTTTGATGTAACTAAGAGGCAGAGTTGAAAATTTCCTACCATAGATTTCCTAAGAACAATGAAGCCTTACTGATTTTAATGCTTTCAGAAGTTATATATGCAGCAATCATTTTAGTACAGATGATTTTGAAATGAATTTACGGGCCCAATTAATGAATATAGTACGAAACTTAAATCCAATGGTATATATTGCATTATACGGCACTTGAAATTTTCTTTTCTATGCAAAGAATTGCTGAATTAGTATAAAGTTTTAACGCTTATAATTTTCAATGTGTTTTATTTTGTTAATACACACAAAATGCCTTCCACATTTGCATTCACTAATTTTTGTGATCGAAGACAGCGTTAGAATAAAAGAGAAACAAAAAAGACTATAGACGATATTATAATGCGTTCGTTTTTCTTTAATAATCCTTTACTAGTCATGCTTTCACATTAATATGCAAGTGTAGATAGAAAAGAGTATTCATTCACTCGGTAACAGTTATTTAATTTATGTAGTGTAGTTTCACGTGGAATGGGCTGCAGTGGCGTTACACCTTCTCCTAAATATATTTTCGGGTTGACCATATAGTCTATTAATCGCACTTGCGATCTACATTATCATTTGTATTTTCTGCTGTTTATGTATTTTGCCTATTAAGCGTAGTATGTGATATTTTTTTTACTGTTATTTATACAGACGTTACAATATCATTTAAAGTGTTTTCCTTAGTGTAATTTTTATAACTACATTTTATTAAATATTGAATTTCCGTTTATAAGGTACCTAACAATTTATGCGATAGATTACATGGAATTAATATAGGAAAAATAATTATTTATCTTCATAGTAATGGATGGTTAATAATCAAATTAAACAGAAAAAAAGTTTCTTATGAGGACAAAACCATCTATTGCTTTCATTTAAAAAATGTACGTTTGTGTTAAATCTCGAAAACTATTTTTAGCAAAATATATCTGATAAAATTTTATTATTTAGTGTAAATAATAATAACTGAGAAGAATTGATTAAAAAAAAATCTGCACTTTTGTCATATAAATATTTAGTTATTCTTGACTTTTTGGAAATTTTTACAAGTAGCGTTTTATTCAGATCATAAATCTGCACTTCTTTGCCCATTTAACCGTTTCTCTATCTCTTATACTTTCCGGGATCAACATAGAAAACACAAAAAACTCACCCTGTATATAACAAAATTATAAAATATAATCATTTCTGTTTTTTTGTATAGAATAAATATTTATTATAATATCTGAAATGTTTATTACATATAATAAAAACGAATTAATTTACTTGATCATTTTATAAAATAGTATTTGTATATTTACAAATATGTTAGCGGTTTATTTAAACTGTGTTTCAAGTTAGTTTAAATTATATTCTAAAATACTATAATTTCTCATATACAAAACGAAATTTTAATTTCCTTATTCCTTTTATCATTTTTGTTTTGATACACTTGAAACCTCATTATAAAGCAGATATATAAAACACATCTCCACATCGATATCAATACCCTTTAAATTCACTGTTTCAATCAAATCCAGAGCGTATCGCTCGTTCGTTCCTTTTTTCTCTCATCCCTTTCGATAGGTGACAAATATTTTATTTATGAATCCGCCGTAATAGAATTTCGGAAATAATATGATTGAAACGATTCCGTCCGTATTTTTTTTTCCGTCTTGAGACGGAGCAAAAAATTAATTTAATCGGTTTCCTCGAAAAAAGTTCCCTACTTTTATGGAAAAGGTGTATTTCAAGTATTAAAAGTAAATCGAAATAAATCCTTTGGGGAGGAGGATGATTTTTTTTTCTAGGAAAATGTAATATTGCTTTTTTTTGTTTTCTGTTCCAGATAATAAACAAATGATAAATTCGTTTATATATAAATGTTTTAATGATTGAAATATATCGGTCTGTCAAATTAAAGAGAAACAACTTTTTAAGTCAAGGTTGAAATAATAAAAAGTCACAATGCATAAAGGAGGACCAAACACATGTTTTAGAGATGGTAATGAGAGCCTAAGCCCTAACGAGCCGTACAAATCGAAGAAAATGAGGACATATGCCATGAAAAAATGAAACAGAACTAAATGAAGCTATAAACAGCCTAGCAATACTAGTCTCAAAGTATCATTAATAATCATAGTTGAAACAAAGGAAATTTATCGTTCTTTACTTTTTTTAAATAACAGCTTTAATATTTTGTTTATGAATAGCATTTAAAGCATGAATGCAATATTGTTATAAAACCGATAGCGTCGAACAGCATTAAATGGAATACCCGGGCATGTCTATAGAATCCTGGAGGAGCGAGGAGTGAGTATTGGCGGAGAGTGGGATTCGGGCAATCCAGAACACAAAGAAGACAACGTTCCGTGCAATTACCGAGAAGAGGCCGCCTACAATGGGGCCATAGCGCGCACCCTCCACTATTCACCCTCTTCGGCCCAAACATACCTTATTCCCGGCTATTAATTATTCATTTCGATGTTAAATAGTTCCGCACAGTAATTGTCAAGCGCAATATATACGTCGATATCGGTGTGATGTTATTTATTCATGTTGAGACGGTTCAGTTTTGTCGGATAATCAATCAATTTCTAAATAGAAAATTTATCGTTTCAATTGAATTAAAAATACTTTTCTAAAATTTAGATTTATGAATACATAAAATTAAACGACACTGATTCTGATTTAAATTATTAACTAATGTAAACCCAATCATGGAAAGCCTTCAACAAATAATAAGTACGTTTTTAAATAAAAAATATATATCTTGAAACAAGGAGTAATTTTGCCGTAACACCTTCGGTTTTTCGATCGTTCGCTTACTGATTGTTTAATTTTTCGTTTGGATACAAGAATGCTAAAAAAAGTCTTCAAAAAATGAATAGTTTTTGTCTTGCCATATAACAAAAACTATTCATTAGATTTTTTTTATGATTTATTTGAATATTTTTTTTAATCTTCTATTAGCATTCAAAAATTTCATTTGAAGAGACACTTTCTCATTTTTTTATTAAATTTTTTATTATATAAATATCTAATTTGGTCAATTTAACAAAGAGATGTTTCACTTTAGATTATAATTTCAAATAGTTATAACAATCATTAAGTATTCACAAAGGATTAAAAATAAATTTAGCTAAATATAAAGAGAATGTATAAATTATTAAACAATTGCTATTTATAATACACACGGAAGCTGATGGTGATTAAACGCTGAAATCGAGTCCTTAATATAATTAATTTAAGAAGCAGCAGCTATAAAGGTGCGAACGAGCGAAATTATTTATGTAACAGTTGGTGTTTTATCGGGAATTATTGGTGACAGGGGATACGTTCCCTCCTGTACCCCCGAAAACTTAAAAGGGGGTGTAATATTCCGTAGCAATTAGTCCCGTAATATATAGACGTAACGACAGGCATAGAAGGGTATGCTAAAGCGTTTTACCAACTATTATATCTATATTATTAAAGCACCGCTTCGGGGCTGATTCGAACCTCTCCATCTATGTGTGTGTGTGTGTGGTTGTTCTTAATGAATGTGGAGCTAATGAGGATATAAATTCGTTAATTTCTGTGTGGTGTTTGTCGTCGCGATTACGGCGTCGCCGGCTGATCGCTCATCCCGAAAATGGATCCATTCATTCTTAATCGAAGAAAAGGAGGAAGAGAAATTGAGGGAAAAGGCGAACGTGTCGCCCCATTTCAATCCCGACCAACTTTGGATTTCTAATGCGCTCCCCCCCTTTTCTATAAATCTCCTTTTATCGTACACCACAAAAATATGCTTATTTCATATTCATGCCTTAAGAAATGGTTTAATACGAATGAAGAACTGAATTGATTTTTTTTTGATATATATTCACACCCATATCATATTATATAATACGTAATACGTATATAATAAAATATATATATACAGGATTTCTTATTTTTTTTAGAAAGACGCAAGAAGAACTATTATCATTATTATAATTAAATATAAAAATTCGGAGTTCAGTCCAAACAAATTCACAAATTATTGGCGGTTCATACAAAGTTTTCAGTTCTCTCGTAATATTTTTTTTTCTCTCAAGTCTCCTTTAAAAATGAATATTTTGAAAAAAAAATCACTCGGTTTTGTTTATATTATAATTTATATTACTTGTCCGCCGAAATCTTCATTTTTAAATTATTATTAAAAATGTTTTACTAAGTGAATAATGAGAACAAAATTAAAGATATATAGTACGGTTGTTTTATTTCAGTTAAAATAATTCACAAGTTAAAATTATAAGCTTATAATCCAATCTTAAAGTATAAATATATTTTAAATCGATTTAACTACCATTTTATTTCCTTCTAAATGTATATTTCTTCATTGGAATCATAATTTTGTGTAATTTGTTGCTATAAACGATAAAACAATTACAAAAATGTTAATTACTATTTTTTGTATCTTTTTCTTGAAAGAAATATAGCCTTAAGGCTTCAACAAGTTCTTATCACCCAGTCAGAAAGTTCTCACTTATTTGTGTTCTCACACCCAAACCTCTGATAAGCTCAAATAGTTTTTTTTAGCCCGAGTTTAAAAGTCTCGAAAAAGTATATTTTTAATTAAATTTTCACTTATCCCTTGCTGAAACATTTTTTTATGTAATAATTATGAAGTATTTTAATTAATACACTTGATTATTCGTTTCACTAAATTTTATATTTGAGTTCGGAATAGTTTCGTGGTCATTTTCAAGGAACCATTTATCGGCATGTTTGTACTTTTAATTTAATTAGTTCCTTGAAAATGATCGCTGGTCGAAACTAGTCGGAACTTAAATATAAAATTTAGTGAAACGAACAACGAAGTGTGTTAATTAAAATACGTCATAATTATTACTCGAAAAAGTTTTGAGGCAAACCTGCGATGGTGTGTATCTTTCATAAATTTTATTTTACGAAATGATTTGTGATGGTAATCACAAATTTTACATGCTGTGTATCTAAAGAGAGCTTAAGAAGGTATTAGCTCTATATGCAGCTTTCAGTGTTGCTGCTATCTGCTCCAGAAACAGCCAACCGGTAAAGCTGAAAAAGAGTCACAATTTTTTGGCCCAACGCGAAGCCTTTTAATTTTCAGCACCCTTGCCAAAGCAGCAGGAAGAGAATGAGATGTTTTTTATGTGCTAAAGTTCTCTGCAGGCCATCAGCAGATTGAGCTTTCAATAATACCCCGTCAAACTCAGCATTTTATAATGGATCAACCTTATAACTTGCCTAGGAAAAGTACGGCTTCGTTTACTTGTACGATCTTATTAGGGCTGATGCCCCAATTCTATATGCTGACCATACCTTGTCAAAATCTGAACACAAATTATACACTACTGAAAATGAATGTCTGGAAGAGATGTTTGACGAAAAAATAGATCCTATATAGAGAGTGTCCGTTTTATAATTATCACTGATCACATTTTGTCGTTATATAACTTCAATGACCCAACTGGTAGACTAGTGCATTAAGTTTTAAGATACAGCAGATTGATATGTAATTTAGACATCTGAAATACATTTCAATGCTATTCCATATTCCAACTGCGCTTAATATCTAAGCATTATTTCACGAAATTTTTATAACTAATTAGTTAGAATTATTTATAAACAATTGGTTACAAAAAATCTTGAAATATTTTCAACATATTAACTGCAGTTAGCATGTGGAACAGAATTGAGATTGTATATACTTTGTCCAAATTCCATATAAAATTTTGCATCTTAAAAGCTCAACGCACTATGGGAGAATGATCAAGGTAGCAATTTCCTATCCTTTATCCTTAGCAGGATTAGCGGGTCATATGCAATAATCGTCTTCTAAAGTTCGTTCAATGAAAAAACGAAATACTAACAAATGATTAATTTCAATTATGATTAATTGAAGTTAGTTAAGAAGGAGAATTAATGATTTGCTAACGGTCACAGATTGCATCACAAAATTAACGTTGATCCTGCGTATAAAGCTAATTCTTTTGCGATTGTCAAGTTTCTTGAGATATCCTTTTTTTGGTACCCCGTTTCTCTCAGATCATTATCAGAGACAATGGTAGCAAATTCACATCTATGTATGTATGTATGTGTGAAGGTGTGCTATAAGCACTGTGCATAGGCCTAAAAGGCCCCTAGCCTCCCTTCATTTCAGGCCTACCCTCCTCTGCTACAACCAGACTGTCCCATGGAGATAATCCAGTATC
Source organism: Philonthus spinipes (assembly GCA_963082785.1). NCBI lineage: Eukaryota > Metazoa > Arthropoda > Insecta > Coleoptera > Staphylinidae > Philonthus > Philonthus spinipes. The sequence goes on along the minus strand of OY720315.1, from coordinate 11,594,169 downwards.
ACAGATGCGGGCAGGTCTCTTATGTAGGCCATGTTAGGCCATCTCTCACCCATGGTAGTTTCACCGGACACTCTATGAGTAAGTGCCTGGCTGTTTCGTCTTCCCCCCGCAGCCTCGACAGTCTGGTGTCTCTGAGAGTCCCAGCCTGAATAGGTGAGCGTTAAGTCTGCCGTGCCCTGTGAGGATAGCTGTTATCCTCCTTAGGTTTATCCTGCCTAATCTGAGATATCTGCTAGCCGCAGACTTGCTCGGCTACTGAAGTGCTTCCTTTGCAAAGGCGCAGTCAGTTGCGTCGTCCCATCTTTCTCTGAATTTTTCCGTCATTCTTTTTTGGACTAGGTTGATGAGGGTCGCAGGAGGAATGGGTGCTAGCGGCTCTGGGGACTGAATGTTCAGTTTTGCCACCGCCTTCGCCAGCATGTCAGCCCTTCTGTTGCCCCCGTCAGAACTGTGTCCTTTAACCCAGGATACCTCTATCTTATTGTGCTGAGATGCCTTGGACAGCTGTCTGTGACACTCCCTAGTCGTGTTGGAGCAGGTAAATCTGTTCCTCAGAGAATGGAGCGCCCATCTGCTGTCCGTGAGTATTAGTATCATCTTGTTCGTTATTTTGCGATTGAAAATGGTTTCAGCCGCAAGCATTATGCCCATTGTCTCCAGCTGGGTGATATCGCTGTATCTTCACATGCCTAGTTTCGTTGAGATGCTCAAAGACCTGGAATAAATTCCAATCCCTGAGCGTTCTCCCTTAATCGAGGCATCTGTGTAAATTCTAGACTCAGACTCTTTCATTAAATTTGTGGGTAAAATTGTAATCGATAAAAACAGTGTGAAATTATGACTCAATGCAAAATACGCCCAAGTAAATTTACTAGAAGGTTACAACCCTACGATTGGTAACAACATTCGATCCTTCGTCACCCATCTAGATCTTATAGCTTAGAATCCTGAGATATCCGAGATTCGATGCGCGCTTAATACTGAAAAAAACACAACTTAATTTCATTCTAGTAGAATTAATTTTAGGTCGTTATGTTCTATTACGTGGAAACTATTACATTGTAAAGTATTTGGGAGAAGTATGGTAGAAGAAAACGGGAATTATGCGCTGTCTTCTGTTATCTCTCACTTATACAATAAATTTAAACATAGAATTGGGAAAAGTATGGTTGAAGAAAATGGGAATTGTGCGCTAAGTTTTCAGTTATCTTTCAATTATACAATAAATTTAAACATCGCCTTTCTTCAGGTTTTAACGAAGCAACAGCGGGTATAATTTACGTGGAAGGGCTACTCACTAATACAATATTATTAATGACTTGGTTTGGGTCAGTAACAATGTCTTGTCAGATGCGAGTAAATATTTTGCAATTTAGTTAGCACCAAAATGTAAGTTCGGAAAGATAAAAGGAAAGTTCGGGCAGCCGGTCTATTCTATTTGTTACAAGAATGACTGCAATCTTGGCCGTTGGCATATAAAACATGATAAGCCTTATTATGAATCCGATCTGCCTTCAAGAAATGTGCTTTCAAGGCGTTCTGCGATTGTACAGTGTATTAATTTATTTTTCTTATGTCGTTTGCCATCCGTATGTAATTTGTATAATATCACTGAGCCATCCTCCGCCTTCGATGTTTAGGTCTTCAAACCATGCAGTAATAATAATTATCATTCGATTTTCATTTTGATCATGTTGAATAATCTACGGAATGTGAGCCTTCCATTATTATCTTTATCACAAGTACAACTATCAATAACATATCTTTAAGAAAACAGAAAAAGAGTAGTTACAGTTTCTTTGATACCATGGTATAGGTTTGACCACAGTAATTGAATAAATTTGGACATATATTTTTAGACATATAATAGGAATAGACAGACACACGGCAATTAGGTTTACACATACAGATTTAGGCCCATGAAAGGTTTGCACTAGAGTAATGAAATATTAATATTTGAGACGTAATGTTTTTTTTATATTTTGATATAATTGTCTTTTTTTAATAAATGAATAATTAATATATTTTTATTTTTCAACAATTTTTGTATTTAATTTCACTACAATTGTTTTCCTACGCTGAAGATTCTTTAGGTGAAGAATGTGTTGTCATTAACATTCTTCACCTGAAAAGGCTACGAAGAGGGGCTGTACATCAGGTTAACCAGGTCATTATGGATAGAAATTTTCGGATTATTTTTTAATTTATGGATTTCAGCGGCTTCTTTCTATCTTTTTTTCGGTAAGATGGATTAATGGAAGTATATTCTTGCCTAAATTGTGGTCTGTTTCTAAAACATGTTTTGCAAAGCTTGAATTCTTATGTTTTAAATTGTATGATCTGTGGTGTTCTTTTAGTCTAGTTTGATAAATAAGACCTGATTGTCCGATGTATACTCCTCCACAATCTGGGCATGTTAATTTGTAAATTCCTTGATATACTACAAATGTTTCTTTTTATTTGAGTTTTTGTATTATATTTTACAAAGTTTAGTGTTTGATATAAAAACAAAATCAAGGTTTTTTTAAAGATATTATCAATTATTGAAAAATAATGTTAAAATTTTCTACAATTTGTTTTCCGCGGTTGGGCTGATAGCGTACATGTATCAGATGTTTCGAACCATCTTAGAAATATGGGTTTATTGATGTGGTAAATAGCTTGCGGTAAGTTTTGAAGTGTCACTTGACGTTTTGCGGCTCTTCATAATATTGTTTTTTCCATTGTATCCTCAGTTTTGAATTAATAAATTTGAGTGTATCATATGTATTCATTTTAGTCGATAGAATTGTTTAGTCATTTTCTCGGTGGCATTTAGCTAGTTTGATTTGCAATTTCATTGGCTTGGATTCCACTATGTGTTTTAGTCGAGAGAAATTGTATTTCTATAGTGTTGTGTATTAAGTGGTTCTTTTGTTAGATAATATAATTCAATAGCTTTTAGGATGTTCACAATGATTTAATTTCCTTTTATTTTTATAGGCCTTTCTACTTTTGTGTAGTTTTATTCAAAATTGCTTGGTATAAGACTCCTTTAGGAGAAACTGCTTCCAATATCATTAATCGCAAGCTTTTATTATTTTACCATTTTAGTTTATTTGCAATTAGTAGAAATTAAGCGAAACGTGATTATTAACATTTTTTTTAAAACAACCGAAGGGTTAAACTATGTGTAAAACATTTCTAGTTGTCCATTCGTGTCGCCGGAATTTTGCCGAAATGTCGGCTATGTAGGATAATCCATGAGCGATGAAGTAAGTAGTAAACGACCGCTTTCGGACCTAGCACCAAATTTCGAATTCCCTAAAAATTCATAAATTATTATCTCTTATCATTTTCTTTATTTCTTGAAATACTGTTCTATTCTTGTATCTAGAACCCCACTTCATTAAAATCTGACCAAACCTAACTTTTCTTTTCAAACTAAACTTTTGAAACTTTTCTCCTAAATGAGTGTTGTCTAAATGGTCACACGAAAAATATCGTGACTTGCGTCGTGTCTGTGATTACTTTATTTTGATCCCCGGACCACCGTCCAAGAGAAAGTATTGTGATCGTGATAATTTTCGAACCGCCAATTTCAACAAATATGCACGTTTTGAGGTCCCCTGAGTCCATTCCATCGAGTTTTGAAAAATGTCAGTGTGTGTGTCTGTGTGTTTCCGCGATAGCGCATAAACGGCTAAATGGATTAAGCCCAAACTTTATATCTCAGCTTTTTATAACAGTGGAATGATCTGAAAAGCTTTTGGTCAGAATCAAAACTCATTAAGTGCAACTTTACTCTTAGCAATTTTTCATTTTTTAATTCGGATAGGAAAATGTTTCAAATAAAAGTTTTAGATCTTGGAAAATAAATAATTTCTGTTATTAAACTTTTATTGTAGGACCTCCGGTTTTCATTTTATAAGCGGAAGAATTTCGTTTACCTGATAAATTCCCTTAGAGATTTTAATTATTGAAATAATTATTTTAATGACAAATAAAACGTCAAAGTGCCGTCGTATTCAGCACATTCGCAAAATTTTAAAAATGAAGAAGAGTGTGGATAAATGATTTCAACACATTGTAAGGTAAGAAATAACACACTTAATTATAATATTCTTCTAAATACTCGGTTTTAACTTTGAAAGACAACAATCAATTTTTTCTATTCTATTTTTGCTTTCCTATTAAATTTTCAATCAGAAACTTATTTGACCGTATTCACCGGGGAAAGTACTATTATTTTTATCTATCCATTAAACCTAGCTTTTCCCTAATCTACATATTTTATGATATTCACATTTTCTATTTAATCTTTGTATAATTCTTAAACCAGTTGTTAATTTTAAATTTTGCTTAATATTTCTAGCATGGGAGGACAAATTAGAATTTTCCCGCAGGATATTTCTACGTCTGTTGTTATATAATCAGTGTGAGTATACTTCCGTAATTATTAGCGTAGTTTTGCTTATTTTTTTATAAATTATTTACAATTTGCGAGGTTTTGTTGATTATATTGCGATGTATTTTATATAGAAAATCCTTCTTTAAATTAAATAAAAATGATTTGAAAATAATTAGTAAATTATTTCCACAATTAGCTCTGTGATGTTTAGTACTTACGTAACGTAAGTGAAAATGTCATTATTAAATTAAATGTTTATTAATTCATTTAAATAACTGTGACCAAGTGAATGAATACTCTTTTCTATTTAAATCCTTTAAATATCCCATTAATTCCTTCTATTTATTTTGCAGTTACCTTTTTCCGCGTCTCGTAGTACTAGTGAATTTAATAAAATGTTTAACCACTATTTATCTGTTAATAGTTATACTCAAATCGTTGACGATACCACATAAAATTAGGCAATAGATGGCACTTCCCTTATCTTCTATTTTTTATTAGTGTATTACGTTGGGGTAATCGGTAGTTGCAGATGAATATATTTATGACTTTTTAAATCTGTGTAACATCAAAATACGTAGTATTCAAACACATAATTGTTTTGGTCATTAAATCCGCGATTATTCTACGAGCTAGAACATTCCATCGAGTTATTCATTACAAACAATAAATAAGAACATCGTACAATTGCAATTACACGGTACATTTAGGTAAGATTATGCGGCTCAAGTACAAAGACTGGAACAGAACAGTAATTACAAATCCTCAAAGCAAACTGAGCTTGCGGATGCAATCCCAGGGTACATTGACTTAGTGCCACCATACTAATATCAACATTAACACACACACGTACAGATAGCAGCGAACACAATGCAATCACGTATGTATATTTATCTGAATGCGGATAAATAAATCCACGCCCTTCCCGGCTGCGAATAACGCGCGGCAAAAGTAAAGTTCGTTTCGGATTAAATCAGGAAATCCAATTACAATAATTTAACCGCACGGTTCGGGAATGTGCAGATTCCATCCTCGAACCCCTCCGTCCGTTCTGCTCAGATTTGTTAATCGTTTTGTGGCTGTGCACTTTGCGTTCATCGCTAAGCTATACACTGATATTAATTAAATTCAGATTTGTCTGTGCGCATTCGGAATTTCGTTCCTTTAATGATAATCTCCGGTAAATAATTATTAATATTCAATTCCATTTAATATTATAAGCATCTAATTAATTCCTTATAATAACTTACACATTGAAGCGCCTAAAAGTGTTAATGAATATATTTTTTTTTTAATCCACAGACCCCCAATTGGTTCAGGCACTGTTATGGCCTTCGCTTCGCTCGCTAGTTTCTCAACCTAGAGTGTGAGAAGCAAAGGACATCAAATAACTCCCTTCGCGAGAAAGCTCCGCGAGTTGTTAATTGAGCAGGATCACAGATCCTTGCGCTTGTTTGTCAACCTAGTGTGTGAAAGAATAAATCTTAATTTGTATTATATTTCACTTATGGTGAATGCGCCAGGAAATGATATTAATTTTAATCAAAAGTCAGTAATATTGACAATAAATACTGCGATAATTTTATGTTCATAACTGATAATGAGATTTTATAGGAATGCAATTCCAATCAATTAAATAACAAATAATAATTTCATATTTTATCTTCCAAAAAGTTAACTTATTGCATTATTTTAAGCTAAATACAGGACCGAAAAACTTATTACCATCTCTAAAACATACTGCATATACAAATGTTATAAATGTACCATTTATTTTTCTGAATACAGTGGTTTTTATAAATGAATATTAACGATATGAATAATGAAATTGTCTAAAATATAAAGTTTAGAAATTCATTTATCTGATACAAAGAATATTAAATGAAAATATAAGTTTGTATAACAAGAATTAAAAATAAAAGTTATATAAACTGAATACACCATATTTTTTAATAACATACAAATGAACATTAATTTAAGTTAAATAAAAATACAAACTAATAATAAGATGAATGCTTTTCATTTATACCCTGATTATGTAAAAAATGCATTTATTTAATAATTTTTCTAAAGTGAACTTTTTGATTATCGCTCTTTTATATGCAAGACTCTCATTTTAAACCCCCAATAAAGGCTCGATATTAAATTACACGGAAACTTTAGATATTAAGAGAGCATTAAGAAACTTCTTATGAATGTCTAAAACGACATCTGGGGGTTCCCTGTTAATCGATGCCGTCATTATACCCTAATAACCCATATACAGCGCTTTGATGGAGAATGTGCGTAAGGGCGTCGACGCTCGTCGTCTTCGATGCAGCTCTCCTCGCAATAAATAAAGTCTTTGTAAATAGGGCCCTTCTTGCTTCATAATTGGGGCGGAGTGCGAGATTCTGGGGGTGTGTATAAATCACGTTTAAATACTGCTGATCTGATGGGAATAGATTAACGAAATATATTAAATTAATGGGGGTGGAAACGGTCTGTAAATCACTGAGCCTCCCCCCGCATTTCACGCTCTCAGAATTATATATGTATCAATTATATTAATGGTGTTAATAATTAATATGGCATTTATGTTTGCTGCAATAAGTCAGTAATTATAGTCGATGAATATAATTTGTAATGAATCGCGGGCTCGTAAATTAAATTCGATACTAAATTAATTTTGCTTGCTTCAATTTAATGGTCATATAGTCCACTAACACTGTCATAACGTCATTCTTTATTCAAAATTATATTGATTAAAACGAAGTTGTTTCAATGCAACTCTGCTTTGTACTTACACTGTAATTTATTAAATGCATCAAAAAGTCTTCTCATACATATTAATTATTGAATACAATACGTATATATTTGAAATGACGATTTGAGTTTAGCAATAAATAATTCCAATCATAATGTAATTAATAGTTTTAATATTTAAATAGTTCATATTGTAATAATAAATATCAATAGATTATTAAAAATCTACCAATAAAATAAATAAAACACATTAAATTGAATAACATTAAACTCTGGATTAGTTTAGGGTTACTAGTTCATTATCAAGAGAACTCAAAATTGATAATGGGCTGATAACCCGAAACTACTTGAGAATTTAAGGTTATTCAAATTAATATGTGATTTATTTATTTTATTAATAGATTTTGAATTATCTATTCATATTTATGTTATGATATTAAACATAATTTTTACCACTTATTATTAGAATTATTTATACTCCATTTATCAAAATTTAATTTTATAATTAGAACAATTTATTTTAATTATAATAAATTATCACATAATATTTATAATGATAAGTAATGCTAATAATAAATTATGAGATATATTAGTAATCTCTAGTCGTCATTTCAATATTTAAATTTGAAAATGGACTGAAACCATTGATAACGAAACTAGCACAAAATGTTTGACAGATAATATGGAAGTAAGGCTAACTCTGAGCAAACTATTAATTATAACAGAAAAAAATATACAAACATTAAGTACAACTTTTTTTTTCCTTTCAATAATTACAAATTAACTGATTACTTATTTGTAAACAATTTTATAATTTCATTTTGATTTCGTTTCTTAAACATTTTTAATTAGCACTGAATATTCCAATTTATTTAATAAAAAAATCTGTGGTAAATGTATGTATTCAAACAGCCAGGGGCGAAACGAATTCAGTATTAATTTCGTCGTCAATATTCTTTGTCCTTCATTGATAAAACCAGCACAAAGCGGGCGAATTCAATTTATTGACAATACAATTGAGAGAGGGCAGAAAAACAGCATCAAAGCCCTGAAGAACTAATTACGCGCCGCGTCCCTTTAACAAACCATTTCATAAGAGGGAGGCACATGTAAACCACCACTTACCGACTACATTGCATACAAAAATACGAAGATTAAAATTAATAAACACATATCGTTTGAATACATTTGCATATAAAGCTGCACCTTTATTTGCATTAACGATCGCGAAAGCGCGGGAGGGCAGACCGAAGGGGGATGGACAGATGATTACCATATCCATTGTCAAACTGGTGCCGCCTCGGAACGTTTATTAGACAGCGAAAAGACCATTCCTGGAGTGAATAAAAAAAGTGCCTTTCGCGACCATTATTAACAAGCGCCGCACAAAAGCCTGAGAAATTTCCAGGAGAACTTCGAAACGCGAGGACTTGATAATTGAATGCGCGGATTGCTTGATTTTTTTTCCGGGGGAATAAAATATGATTTGAAAAATTAATGATGTCTGGTGTGTGAGCGCGTACAAAAAGAGAAATCAGGGTGCTGATTTGATTGTTTAATGGCGTCTGGTGTTTTGCGTTCGGGAGGGGTGAATGGAGTGGATGAATATATTCGAGCTTATTTCTAGCGTCGTGCGGAATGCGCGATTTTAATTAAAAGTGTATTTAAAGTAATGAGGCCGACTCCAAATTGTGCGCTGTTTATTAACTTTGTACGGAACGCTAGCTTTCATGTCTTAATTGTTTCTTATCAGACGTGGCATTGTGGTAATCTACAGAAATAAAAGCAGTGGAAAAAGGTTTATATTTTTGTCTAAAGTTTTAGTGTTTACATTATAAACAGAACATTAAACATAAAAGTTTAAACCTAGCAAGTTATTTAAAGATCTTTCTTATATTGTGCCCTCAATATATACTATTTATACCATTATTTTATGGTTGATGTCAACCTTTACACACACACACATATATATATATATATATATATATATATATATATATATATATATAATTGTTGTTGTTCCAAATTCAACATCCTTTTGGGCGGGGCAGAGAATAACTTTAAAATTTCAAATTAAATTAAAGTGACATTTTTATTCAAGAATCTGATTCTAGGAATAAATAAATTTTATTAAAACATTTTTGTTCATAGCAGATAGTGCGGTAATCTCAAAAATTAAAATAAATAAATAAGAGGTTAGTGGCTTTTTACTCATTATTTTCTTCGATTGTACACTTCCATTAGTAGAAAACTAATTATCAACTTTAACGAATGAAGAAAACGATCTTACTCTTTCAAGAATATGCCTAGCATACAAATTGACAGCATCGTAGAAATTTATCTTACATTCGCCATAAATAAAAATCATTTATTTTTTTTTGTGCAGTATGTCTACGGGCAATCCATGACGAAAAGTTAAAAGAGAAAGACAGTGACAAATAATTGTGGATAGCAAGCTAACTTAGCACAATTATTCTTCTTCTAACTTTTCATAATAGGTGATATATCTGTGCAAGAAAAGAAATGAAGTTACCCAGCTGCAACAAATAAAAATAGTGTTTTAATAAAATCGTATGTATTTTTATCACTAGTATCCGTGTATAAAAAAGGAGGGTTCCAATTTGAAATTTCAAATTCTCCCCGCCCCATACACTGATGGGGCAACGGGAGGCTGAATTGATCAGGATGATGTCGCCTCAGGAAACATTTTTTTATCTCGTAACGTATTTTTTTGTTATTTTGATTTTTCAGGTTATATGGTGCACCCTGTATACAGGGTGGTGATTTATTTTTTCGTTGGTATCTCGGAAACGATAAGGTGACTGAAAATCAGAAATGCGTTCGATTCAGAAGCGAACTATCCAAAAAGCAGTAGATGAAATAAATGTTAGGACCAATCTTTGCATTAGACAAAATGAAGCACAATTTGAACAATTTAAATTATAATTATCAACAATTGTTATTACTTATTTCGTTAAAGCTGCACAAAATATTAAGTTGTTACTATTTTTAAAAAATGTTCTGTATCTAAGGATGTTAATATCCAAAATGGCAGCCATAGAAACACATTGATCTCACAACTGTCACTTTAATTATTATTCCAATTGTTTCTCAAAGCATTCGCGATTTGAGCAAATATTTGTATTCATTTTTAAATTTCTAAAGTTTTTTGGGAAGTTATCACCATTTTGAAAATATATTTTATTTTGGTCTACCTTAAAGAATGAAACTCGAATACGGCTTCCAAAAAAATGAATATCGTAACTGAAAATCTAGACTACCTAAAATTTTTATGTCCACGCCATTCGAAGGTTATCAAAAGTCTGTCAAAATTAGCCCCAATGACAGGGAAGATATTATTTCTTTTATATAAAATCACAATTTTCGTTTTTACTTTCCCCGGACCCCTGTCCAAGGGAAAGTATTGTGATCGTGAAAATTTTCGAACCGCCAATTTCAACAAATATGCACGTTTTGAGGTCCCCTGAGTCCATTCCATCGAGTTTTGAAAAATGTCTGTGTGTGTGTCTGTGTGTTTCCGCGATAGCGCCTAAACGGCTAAATGGATTAAGACCAAACTTTATATCTAAGCTTTATATAACAGTGGAATGATCTGAAAAGCTTTTGGTTAGAATCAAAACTCATTAAGTGCAACTTTACTCTTAGCAATTTTTCATTTTTTAATTCGGATAGAAAAATGTTTCAAATAAAAGTTTTAGATCTGTCAACGGGAGGGAAGGTACCTCACGCTGATTATCAACTAGCTCAGGTTGATTTAAAGACGAAGCAACTAACCTTTAAAACACAATTGGTTTTTAAATAATTTATTTACAAAAAAAATAGCAAAAAAAAAACAGAGCAAAAAAAACAGAGAGAGTAGTCACACAGTGTACATGTAGGTAGACCTGATGTAGCGTCGGCATCTGAATGGAAGCGTCGTTCAGGCGGCAGTTTGGCGTCCTGTGATCGGCGTCGGGATTTGGCGTCGATGTCCGTGGGTTAATGCGTCGGGGTTGGATCCAGGGGCAGGAACAAACACTACCCTCGTAGTGTTGACGTCGAAGCGGTTGTATTGGCAACTTAGGTGCTTGGCGTCGGTGTTGACTGCAGGAACGACGGCGGAACAGCTAACGTCGGCGTCGGGCTGAGTTTCCTGGAGTCGGCAGGTTCCTGGATAGGACTGGATCCGGCAACAGCAAAGGACACTACACTAGTAGCGTCGGTGTGGCGTCGAGACGGTTACACCAGTAACCGTGAAGCTCGGCGTAGGTGGACTTCAGGAAGCACTGGTCCTGGAGTCGACTTCTTCTGGCAGGAACGACGTCTGGAACATCTGGCGTCTGCGTCGGTCAGAGTTTCCTGTCTCAGAGAGAAGGTTAAATTTCGAGGAACAAAAGTTCCTCATGAATCCACATGCTGCCCCCTGTACAGCACCAGAGTGGACTGAAGATCTGGGTGGATGCATCCCGTATTTAATCACCGAAAATCGTCCGGAGTAGGGATGATTTTCGAGGACCACGTGGCCGTTGGCAAAGAATTCACTGGAAAATAACTATTGTAAACAAGATAATTATTTCCAGCGAATTCCTAAATCCAACCGTTAAAATGCAATTTGAAAGTATTACGTTAATCTGTAATCTCTCTTCTTTCAAATTGCAACGGCGGCCCGTGTCCTCTCCCTGGGCGTCTTAATCTGCTGCTCGGGCCCTAATTGCTGCACGATAATCCGGAGGGCCGGGCGGTGATCTTCCAACCTCGGGTCAGGTAAATGTTGACCCGATGGTTAATCCGCGGCGGCCGGCAGGTAGAGTGCTGGCCAAAACTCATTTTATAAAAGAAAAAGAATTAAAATTAAAAATTTTAATTTTGTTGACGACGATTAAAATTAATCGCCGGTAACAGATCTTGGAAAATAAATAATTTCTGTTATAAAACTTTTATTGTAGGACCTCCGGTTTTCATTTTATAAGCATTTATCTGATAAATTCCCTTAGAGATTTTAATTATTGAAATAATTATTTTAATGACAAATAAAACGTCAAAGTGCCGTCAAATTCAACTTATCATTCGCAATCGCCTCCAGTTTGCAAAAATGAAGAAGAGTGTGGAGGAATAATTTTAACCTATTGTAAGGTAAGAAATAACACACTTAATTACAATATTCTTCTAAATACTCGGCTTTAACTTTAAAAGATAACAATCGATTTTTTCTATTAATCATTTTGCTTCCCTATTAAATTTTCTATCAGAAACTTATTTGACCGTATTCACCGGGGAAAGTGCCATGATGGACACATCACCATTTTTTTTTTTTTGCGATAAATCAGGAACCTATCAAAATAATCATTTATTTAGATACTTAATCGTCATTAAAATGTGCAACTTTTCTCTACTTTAATTCAAGCGTCGTGTATCTTATCGTTTCCGAAATACCAATATCAATTGTATAATCCATTATTATTGTACAATTCACAAAGTGGCTGTCGACCAAAGCTCTTTCAGTTTATCTCTATTTACCTATATTTTTAGCAATTGTGTAATTTTGCTTCTTATACCCCACTGGCAGGTCCTGCCTTCTGTGTCCTCATGTCTTTTGCTTTCTCTCGAGTATTTCTAGAACATTTCTTGGTTTATTTACTTTGCTTATTTTTACATATTTCTAATATCTCTTTTTCGTTTCATACAGCAAATGTTTCTTCGAATACTTGAATTCTATCCATGTTTTTGCACCTTACCGTTAATTCACTGTACTTTACGTGGCAGTGGTGTTGCTTTCGATTATACACAATATATTTATGTATGGCAAAGTACTCTTACTTGTCATGATCCGACTTTTGGTTAGATGTTTTTAGTTTGCTATTACTGAATTTTCGTTTGGGATTATAAACATTTCATTATTATAATTATTTTCTTGTCAATTCATTGTTTTTTGGCATGCTAACGTTCGTAGTGCAGTGCTTTAATAAATACTTTATTTGATTCAAGTCTGCAAGGAAAACACTTTTTTCTTCATAAATTATTTTTTCAGATATTTTTTTTATATTTCCACTTCTTCCAATTCCACATTATAAAACATGGTTCAGTCTTTTTTGTATATTTTATAATCGTGCTTCTTGTCTTTAGATTCATTTTTTTCTTGTGTTTCTTCGTTTTATTATTTTTTCTGCTTTAATTATTGTTGGTCCGGAGACTTTAATACATTTTTAGTTTGTATAAATACTCCTATTGTTTCGTCATTTCAGAATTATTTCTTAATAGAATTTCACTCGAAACAAGGATTTATTCACATGGTCTTAATTATTTAAAATAAAATAAATATAAAGAATTTCAAAATAATTAATAAATAATTCCCTCTTTCGCAACTGTCACTTCTGAGTCGAGAATTTTTGTTTGTTGTTGAGAAAAATTAAGAATGCTCGTAAAATTTCCACTGGAGATCGCAGCCGGGACAGTACGTTTAATTAATTTAATTTGATTTAACTTGTAATTGCATAAGGCAGAGCTGTATCGACGAGGATTGAATCCCGAAACAAGTGCATGTACAATAGTCTTTTATTACGTTTATTTTTATTTTGTTCTTTGCATTAAATACCCACAAATTAAAAATTGTTCCATTATACAATGTTATCATGCCACAGCAAATTTCCATTATGTTTTAATGCACTTTTGTTTTAAGCCCTTGTTGGCAGGATTATGAAACTGGAGTTTTTTTTTTTTTTTGGTGTGGTCAAAATTTCAATCGATTTATATACATGAAACAAGGCTACAAATATGTTTTTATCAATTGGCATGAAAAATTATATAAATAACTGAACTTCTAAATGTTTTGACTAAAAAGCACCGACAGGTCACGCAGATGGTAACATAATACTATAAAGTAACTCAAGGGTTGCAAGAAAATAAATAAAAAATAAAGTTTTGTCGACACAATTTATAAAAAAAAATAATGTATATAAATTTATTTATTAATTATATATTTTATGGAAAACACCAAAACATTGTTTTCTTTGCAATACAAAACAACCTAACAAGTAGTGCTATTATTAGACAAACTTAACAACGTCCTTGATTTATTACATTTTCTACAAAATATGAACCCCCATTTGTGAATCTAAGGTGTTTTGAGGCAGTAATTTTTTTTCTATTTGTAGGAGTTGAAGTTAATGCAATCTGTCCCTAAGAACGATTAGGTTTGGCACATTTCGTCGAATACGTCATCAGATATTTGGTAACTGCGCGCCGAAACTCAAGAAATGACACTTTGTCAATGTATTGACTGTTTACGACATATGAGCTTACAAAAGCTATTTCCAATATACCCCATAAAAAACAATTCCACCACTTCTATGATCGTATATTTCTCCCATAAGATAATGGCAATTGATCTACTCCGCCCATATAAGAGTTCTAATCAGGTACAATTTCTGGGCAAGAAAATTGTGCACTGAATCCATCTTTCAATTTTCTTTTAACAAATGATGATTCATTTCTATGAAAATTGCTGGCAAAATAGACCGGTTTATTGTTTTTCCACTTAAATACGCCAACATTAGAAGCTGATAATGTTCCTCGTTTAATTTTTTCATCGTCAATAAAAGATGGTAGTCCTTTTTTATTGCTGCGAATGGTACCAAACTCTAATGTTTTCTCTGCTCTTACCTTTTCCAACAAGTTGAGACTATTAAAGAAATTGTTAAAATATGGTTTTGTAAATTTACCCCACTCTCCTTCAGTTATACTCAAAAAGACCCTTTCCCAAGACCAAAATTAGAAAACCTTCCTTCAACCGTGGCGCTGTTATTTTTTTTCTGGGATACTTAAAATTTGGAAATATATATCCCTTTTGAACAAATTACACCATAAGTTATAATTGCATTTTTATGGATTGTGGTACTGCTTCTTCCTTTAAAGATACCCATGAATTCGTCGAGACTTACTTTCCTGATAACACAATATGCAGACCCAAAAATGTCATTGAATTTATCAATTGTTGGTCGAAATTCATATAAATTATCTGTCATAATAAATGGAATACGACACAAGCGCCATCTTTTTATTATTTAATGTGACATCGTGAACGATTGGTGTCTTCAAGTTAGACAACCGAGAGCCATTGTTTCGTCCACTAGAGGAAGGTGAACTTGTCCTGTTTATCAGAACAGAAAACGGAATTCATTTAATAAAATCTTGAATCACTAGTTATTCATACGCTAGAAGAATTATGATTGAACATTTGATTAAACAATTTATCTGTGTTATCTTTTATAATGTGGTTGTTGTTGTTAGAATTTAGATTCAATTACATTTGATCGAAACGATCTCGAGTCATGGCGGAATTGATCCAAGAAACCCCTAAGTCTTGTGCTATTGACTAATAATCCCTCCAGCTAGGTAATATATGATAAAACAGATAAAATGTCAACATTTCACAAACAAATAATAAAATTCTGCAATGAAATATCTTGTATAATTTAGTATTATATAGTATAATATAGTAGTAATATAGTATAGTAATTTTACAACCTTCTTGATTATTTTTATCTTACACGGCACGTATACAGACACACAGACAGATGAACACTCCACTCTTATTATCATATAATCTCTACAAAAATGAAAACTATTCTTACACAGTTTCGTGTACGCATTTATATTAAAAGGCTCACTGGTAGGAACTTTTTAATAAAAATAATAATATATTTATTAATTTTAAATCGTCTTTTATAGAAAGTACATAGACAACTTTAATCACATGTGGGCAATAAAAAATGCTTTCTTAGCTTGATTTAAAACTGGAAGTCAATGAATTGATAACTGATGTCGAACTAAGAGTAGTTGCAGAATTCATTTGCAAGAGATAATAAACTGGAGATAGAAATATACAGGCCATAACTAGTTTCGTGAATGTCGACATGGAATAAATAATGAGTTCGTGTAAGACTCTTGGGAATATTTAGTTAAAACTTTTAGGAAGTGATGGAGAGTGCAAAAATCCATTCAGAATCCGATGTAGTGTACACAGGTCAGATATTTTTCTATGATCCCTCAATTCTAGAAAATTCAAGTAATTCATAATTTTTACATACTGGCCCGTTTGATGTTATTGTCCCTTTCGATATTCAATATAACGTAAAAATTTTCTTTGCAGTGATTCAATTACGTTGATGTTAGTGTGAGTGAGCAATTCGTAGATGCATACTTCAAATATCATCTCACCAATGAGGAATATAAAGTTTTTATGCAATCAACATAAAGTTTATTGCTAATATTCCAGACATTACTCCATTCTCTCAAAGCATTGAGGCATATATTATTTATGTGAGTATTAAAGGTTAAATTAGGTTCAAATACCATACCCAAGCCCTTAATCACATCTACATTATTAATTTCCACATTTTCCATGGTATACGTATAACCAATTATATTCTTTGACCTTGACGAGGACATTATATTTAATAGTAACTAATTATTAGTGCAGCAATTATAAAATCTGGTTAGGTCGTTCTGTATATCCTCACAGTTTTATGTGTTTGTAGAATTTTATAATTATTTAGATCGTCTGCATATAACAGGAAATTTAAATTTTGAAAACAATTATCGATATCGTTTATAAACACATTGAGTAAAATGGGGCCACAATATGATGCTTGCGGAACCCAGGAGGTAACACATATTTAACTGGACATGTGGTTTTTTATACGAACAAATTGATTACGATTTGACAAGAAAAATGATAATCATTTTAATGTGCTGTTATGAAAGCCAATAAAGTAAAGTTTATTTAATAATAATTTATAGTTGTTCTTGTCAGATGTCTTAGAAAAGTCAGTATAAATTTTTATATACTAATAAAGTTTTAGTACTTTAAAGTACCGTTCGGCGACAAAGAGTTAAAGTACTTATGTTACATAAGCCAAAAGTCACAGTAGCCAAAAAGGGAACAATTAATTAATTACTTTCAAATACTTTTACTCAATCGGCAAATAAATTGTGTGTTGTTTTTTTATAAATATATAATTTTTTTTTCATTTGATATAAAAAATGAAATAACCCATTTATATTAATTATGGCACGGACAACGTTCTCGTATGTTTGATTTTACATAAAACTCTCTGTATAAATGATTGTGTTATATCAAGTACATACCCAGCAATATGTTTTTTTTTCGGAAGGGTGTGGACGGTGTTTTTTTAAATAAGATTAGTGAATGACTAGCTTTCATTAAAGCTACAGAAATTACCAATTCAGCAAAATATGTAATGTACAACCCTTCCAATAGTTTCATCTTCAAAACATGCAAAATTCCCACTATTAAACACAGACTTCAAACATTTTTCTTAAAATTCGCCACTAACCCTCACATAGCTAACAATTCATCAATTCATCTGAACTAATTTGGAGAAATTAGACAATGATGGTTGCAAATGACGATTGAATAAACCGATAAGAACTGGACAGAAACAGGCAGAAAGATCGATGGTCGACAGCCATTTTCTGATGCCCAACTTGTTGTAAATGATCGTAATGTTGTAAATATTGTGATATTATAATGTAACTTAAAGAAATTTATTTTTTAAGGGATAGCGTGATAACACCTATGACTTCCGTACTCTGGCCGCGCCTGTGTAATGTTCCATACTCCATGTAACCACTTTTAATTCCATACACACATACTGTAACGTTCACAATATTTTCGTCGGTCCGCTATATAAACAAAAGCTTATTTAAAAGCGCATTCTTTCGTTGAAGAGGCGCTCGGCCGAGAATGAAGTCAACAAAATTTGTAATAAAATTCGTTGTGATAAAGCGGCGAGAATGGAACAAATTGGAAGTGACGGGGACCCGGAGATATAAAATGGCGACGCAATGCAAGATCTGTCAGTATTTGCGAATACAAAAGCGCTAGATTGTGCAAACAAAGATAGCGTTCGGTCGCTCCTTCGTGAAAAAAGGAACGGGGGCCGCTTTCATCTCAGAGCTCTAAGAGCGCCACCTCACGTAATCGCTTGAGTTTGCTCTTTGCCTGGATTCTCTGTTATTTTACTTTTTTTTGGAATTTAGATGACACTCGATGGTTATCTTAGCAATTAAAAAGTTTATGAAATATTTTGCGTTTACGCGGAAGGGGAGTCGGTTTTAATCAAGTACTCTTGGGCTTCTTCGGCTTAAAAATGTTGTTATCAGTATATTTCCGTAAATCGTTCGAATAAACAAGATTGTTTTAATAATTTGATATAACGGATTAATAAAAATTTTGAAATTAATTTTAAATGTACTATTTTCTGCCATATGTAAGCATTTTCTAAGAATCTCTAAGTATGTTCTCATTTCTTTTTTTTATTGAGATTAGGAAGTATTATGTGATACAAATTATTATTACACTATTTAAGTATACTACTTACGCAGTGTAAAATAATGAAGTAAAGAACGCAGTTACTTAATTGTTTTAGTCAGTGTTAATATGTTTCATCAAGTGCCGGATAAGAATATAATTCAAGGTAAAATTTATATATACTAAATTATTTGCTTATGCTTCTATGTGTTTTAAAATGCCCTTACAAATGAGTCTATATTATTTATCGGAAGATAAAATTTAATTATTTTTATTTATTTTACGAAAATTTCACCGTTTTACAAACTTATAACAACTTTTAAAATAATTACTTGATAAATAAGCTATCATAAACAATAATTAATAACACTGATTAATGAATAAATGTTCATATTTCATAAAATAAGTGAACTGTTGTCAAATTAACCTGCTTAAGGCCAAGAGTGCTCACATGTTCTTCATTAGGGTTAGTTTTACACTTCAACCATTTATTTGTTTAGAAATATAATAAATAAAAGTGCCGTCTAATATATGTTACTTTTTACCATCTTGCGATATGTGTTACACTCGATAGCTCTCAACTATTTTTTATTAACAATAAAAAAAGTATAAAAAATTAAAACTTACTAATTAGAAATGAAACATAATTTGAACTATGTTGAAAAAACTCTTTTCCTTTTTATGAAAGATTTTTTGGTTCGAATACTTAGTTTTGCATTAAATCTGCCTTCATATACTCAAGTTAATTTTTACAGTATTAAAAAATAGCGCCTTTTTTAGTCGATTAAGGTGCCAAGCAGTTTAAGCGTTTATGTATAGATCACATAATTAATTTAATTTGTAGAATATAACGAATTGGGCAATAGAATTTCATGATCTGTATATGAAAAACTTCCGCCCACTTCCTTTAAAAATGTCCAAATTATTCTAGTATAAGTATTAGACACTTTCCAAGCTTTATTTTTATTCGCGCTTTATTATCATAGACCCAAACCAATCTATAAAATGATTTGAGACTGGACATTTTTTTAATTTAATTGTAATATGGTATTGTAATATATGCAATTAATCACATTATTAAATTAAATTAACATAAATAAAAACACTTAAACTTTGTTTGTATAACTGAGGTTTAAGTGTTTTTATTTATGTTAATAACGATGTATAACGAAGTAGAAGCCTCCACAGTTAACAGTTTAAATTAAATTAAATTTATTCATTAAGTTATGTAAAGATGAAATTTAATTGATAAATAAAGCACTAGTAACCTTTATAACCTTTTATTCCCCAAATGTATTGCATAAAAAATGGCGCTTTATTGCGACCTTAATATGGTGGCAACTTGTGGATTACATTCATGTGAGGCTCAGCAACAGTGATAGAAATATATATTATACAAAACTATTTATATTCAGTCCCATTTATTTGTATATTTTCTAATCGCTGCGAACTGCGTTTTCTTTTACTTTTTCTTCCAGAATTAAATCGTTTTCAATATGAATGATTTTTAAATTTTTAATTGCTTTACTTTTAACTTTCACTATATTCTATAACCGAGAATTCATTCTGGAAGGTATAAATTCACTCAAATAACACAGCGTCCTTAAAATACTTACTATTATTACAATTTTCAATACCCTAGTCATGGAGCCTCATATGAAGTTATCATTGGTTTAATACCATTTTTCTTTTATACAAAGCAAAAAATGAAATAAAAAGAGTAAAAAATCGACGTAAATATATAATCAATTAATTATCCCTGCCGAGCAAAACAATATCATTTTTCAAACACATCTCAATGGATTATACGCCGTGTATACAAAATTGATTATTATTTAGGCCCATTGTTCGGCCTCCCATTGAAAATAAAAGTGTACAAGTAATGGAGTGTACGGAACGGAATCAATAAATATCTGCCATTGAAAATGTATGTATATATATATATATATATAATACAGCTCCGAGAAAAATTCATACGAAACATCTATAAATCAAATCTGTTTTTGTACATACGTATATATATATAATGAAATATGATTTCATACGAAGAAAGTGTTAGTAACACTAAGCTGTCAATAAATATATTTAATGAAATTATTTGATTTAATAAAATATAGAAATATTTGGCAATAATAATATAGGAACAATTAAAATAACATAATACAATAATTAATTTTATTATAAATATCTTTAAGAAATATGTGCTTGACATAAATGATTTTCGAAAAATGTTGTTAGGTTACAAATATTATTAATAATAAATGTGTAATATCATATTATTAATAATAAATTTAAACTAATATAATCACTGAATAATTGGCTGAAAGACCGATAGTCGATAGCCATTTTATAAATAATAAAATAAATTGTATTGTATTTAATGTACACATACCTCAATAAAGATGATTATATATATATATCACTGAATAAGCATATTATGTTTTGACCACAATCATTTATTGTATGTATCTATAAATCATTAGTGACCTAAATTATAAAAAAAATAGATTTATTCGGGTTAAAATGAGACTTATATTAGGAATTAGTTTAAGGTGAATAGGAAAATGATTAAAATTTTACAGACCCTCGAAAAGCGGTGTATACACTAAATCTGATTGCTCGTTTAACAGATTATCGAGAGGAATATTCATTCGTTTGAAAATTTTTACGGATTCAAGAAGGTTAAGCTTTGTCATTATTGAAAATCAATTAAAGAAATGATAACAATGATAATGATAATTATATCATAATTTGAAATTTTAATTACATTTAATTTTCATTATAAATGGAAGACAACGCAAGCACCATCTTCTGCCTAATTATATGTGGCATCGTGAACAATTCGAATCTACAAAATAGATAACCGATAATCATTGTTTCATGCACTAAAGGAAGGCCTGTTTATGAGAACAATGAATGAATAAAAATTAGTAAAAGTGGTGTTGACATTTACTCGGTGCATTAATTCTTTGAAAATATATTTTTTAAAGATTTTATCAATCTGAATAAAATACTGTATCTAATGTTATAATTAGAATTAAAATTAACACTAAAATATTATATATACATATATTTTTATTCAGCAAGTAGATAACACAAAACAATAAAACATAAATTATTACGATACGTATATGTATTAGTCTGTCTGGACCATTAGCCAAAGATCTTTCTGCTCTGGTAAATATTATTTGACTATTTTTTTAACAGCAAAATGCTGATGAAAAATGATGATTATGTCTCAACAATCGGTAATTTGGGAGTAGAATGTCAAAATATCAGTCAATTTGAAGTAATACGAAAACAGTTTTAAAAGGAAATGTAATAAAATTAAATTACGTTTTCAAAAGCTCGATGCTTCATGATTCACTTGAAAAATGTTTTGTGGTTACTGCGAGAATTGTATACTTTTCTTTCTAGGCGAACGAAAGGTATTCTCGTACAGAGGGTAATGCTGCTCGCAGTAATTCTTGCTATTAGATTAGGACTGCCATCCAACGTTAAAATATTGAACGAAAAAATTTGCCAATAATCTAACCTACAGTACGTGTTTTATTCTGGCCACAAAAAACGTTTTAAAAAAGAAAACAATAAAATTCTATTTTATTTCATTATAAACTCTAGTATATTTTTTAACAATAATTAAAGATGCTAACAGATCATTTTTGTAGCAAAAAAATACGTGGTTCTGTTGAGGTTAGTAAAATGTTGAACTGTGCATCGGTTAATCCTGCAAAATTACATGTGGGTAATAGCGTACTGTGCACTATAACCTTGCATCTAATAATTATTAAAAAAATTATAGATGTCAGCATTTGGACAAAGCACTACCAATCGTTGCTCCTGGCATTAGCGGATATCAATCGCGGAGTTGGGCTTTGGGAAAGTGCACGAAAATATTTATTACCGGTCAGATTTAATAAAGTGGAAATGGAACAATTCAATAATAATTTAGAGAATGTTATGGCAAAATATAATTGTTTGCCAGGTAGAATTACAATGTGGACAAACCTGGATTGACAACAATTCATAAACCCTTGAAAATAATTTCCCCAAAGAGCCAATAGCAAGTTAGAGTTGTTACTAGTCTAGAAGAGGAACAAGTATAACCATTTCTTGTTCTAGTAGTGTTGAGGGAAATTTTATTCGACCAATGTTAATATATACTCGTATGAGAAAAATGGCTGCAAGGAACCATTTACCTCCGATCCAAGAGTGGTTGGATGAAAGAAAAAGTATTAGCAATCTGTCTGTAACATTTTATAAGTCATATTAAGGCAAGTATTGAAGATCTTGCATTGTTGATACTGGACAATCATTGCAATCACTCTTCACTGCGCATTTATAATATACCACAGATTGCAACAACTGGATTTTACATTCTATGGGCCTATGAAAAAAAGTGTATGAACTACAGGAATATTTCCCATTGATACAAATTTATTTTCGGATGTTGATTTTACTACATGTTGCTTTAATACAAATGTGGCAATTATAGAAACTACTCTAGAACCAACTTCACTAACTTTCTAATATTGATAAACCTACATCTTCTGCACAAGAATCTCAGCTACTAAATATATATTTTGAGAAAATTATACCAATATCTACATTAAATTTAGAACTGAAAACAAACTGAAAACGCCAGAAACAAAAATCTAAAATACTGACTTAAACACCAATGAAAGCCATTTATAAAACAGTCGAACACAAAAAATTAAAATAAATAAATGTCCAAGCCAAGACAAAAAGAAACAGCATTTCTACAAGAACAAAACTTCTAAACTGCAAAAGGGAATTGACAAAAGTGCTAAACAAAAAATATATAAATCCAGTTTTTTGGAAGAAGATATTGACTAGTGTCAGTTATGCGATGACGATGAAATGAAATATGTAATGTAAACAACGATGCCACTTGAAATTAGGCAAAAGGTGGCGCTTGCGTCGTCTTTAATTTATTATAACCTATATGGTATTCGTACTGTGTATCTGAATGCAAACAATGGGCCCATACATTTTGTAGCGGTGTTGATTTTTCTGAACTATTTTTGTGATAATTGTATTAAAATTTCAACATGAAATTTACTCATTTTATTAATAATAATTGTGTTATTGTTCAAGTTCATTATTACCCCGCACGTTCGGGTAATACCATTTTTGTAGAGTCGTCATTTGTTTATTTTTTTTAATTCAGATATTATGTGAAAATAGAGATTTTAATTCACAAACAACTAGATTATTTGACAGTTTAAAAACAACAAAAGTTTGAAAGCTGCACCTCTTATATTTTAGAAAATCTCCACAGAGTGGCTTAAGTGTTCACAAATACCACTCGGTCCCAGTACCTCGGTACTGCCCGTTTGCACCGCCTTGTTTAAGTACTCCTTAGTGCTAAGTAATCCTTAACATATGTCATTTGGTTTGCACCGCGCGCGCACGATGTCTAAGGTCTCCTTAAATTTAAGCCGCCGATGTTGGCGGCTTAACTTCACTAAGGCTTCCTTAGCGTTGACGTACAGCTGATTCTAACCTACAAATTTATAGATAACGAATAAAGTAGAGAAAGCGAGCGATAATGTTATAAAAAAATGGTGAAATGTATACATTCTTAAATAAATATATTATTTAAAGTTTCTTTTGATTTCTATAATGTTTATAACGGTAATAATTATCCGAAATAGTTGTGATTTTCTAAAATTAATAATAATTTTCTATGATTTCAAGGTTAGGAAGCGAGAATAATAGACGACATGAAGTTAGGCACTAACTTTCCACTAGATTTTCCCCCAACTAAGGAGACCTTAACTAAGCGGAGATTTTATATGAGCGGTGCAATCCAATCTCTACTATTCTTTCCTTAACTTTTAAGGAATCCTTAACTAAGGAGGCCTTAAAGTAAAATCGGTGCAAACGGGCATACATGTTTTATAGGGGAAATTTCATTTTTGTATATGTAATTTATTCATGTACAAGAATAAATAAATATTTTGTACACACAATTATTATTTTATTTTAATAATAATAAATTTATTACCCAACAGGAAACAGTAGTCCAATTACAGGATAATGCAAAACAATTTTACATTATAGTAATAACAAGACGAACAAGAATATGAATACCAGTACAAATATAGATATGAAAACAATAAAATATATAAATAAAGATTTGTAATAGAATTAGTAGCGTAATAATATTGATGAAAGCGTATCGTAGAATATATCACAATCATAAAACCGTTCTTTACAAATTCGACACATTGTGCTAATAGGAAAACGTAAACCAGATATTATTCAATTGAAGTGAACATAGAATATTGGTTTATGTCGCCCGTTGAATACTGGAGCATGAAAGTTGATCTGGCTTAATATATCACTGCTTTTATTAATAGTCCCGATTAATGACATTAAAAGATTTTTTTAAATAAGCTTACGTTCAATGAAATAACTGCATAATTTTCCCCATAGTTAAAACTAAACAAACTTTAATAAATCTAAAATCCGGCTATTTCGAAAAACACACAACTTTATAAATATAAATATTAGCAAAAAGGAAAATACATATTTCCACCAGCGGCTTTCGTGTTTACAACTATTTCATATTTATCAGGTCGCACACCAAATTACATGACCTCGCAATGTTTTATGTGTGAGTTATTGCATTTACATATTATTGATTTTTGCGTGTTTTACACAAACACACTTTCAAACCGCGGCTATCCGTTCGCATCGACCTGAAACCCGAGATTAGAAAATGTATAAATTGGGAAATATGCTAAAACGATAATAGTAAGTAATTTATGATGAATAAATGAATACATTAATTCCATGGAAGTGAATTGTATTGTGTCTTTTAGAAACAAATTAATTAATTAAAAAGTAATTATTTTGTTGTTTCCAAAATATTGTTTCTATATATCTTCATTTAGACTTTATAGATGATAAAAAAAAAACAATATAACATGAACAACTACATTAAATAAAAATGATTTGAAAATAAAAAATAAATTATTTCCACATTTAGCTCTGTTAAACGTTACAGAGCTAAAATGTGGAAATAATTTATTAATTATTTTCAAAACATTTTTATCTAATTTATTTAAATAACTGCGACCAAGAGAATGAATAGTCTTTTCTATTTATAAATAACTACAATACATGTAAGTGATTGTCTGGGCTACCGACCAGAGATCTCTCTACCCGACTGATTTATTAAACTTAATAATTAAAATTATTGAATCAATAAATGTTTTAAAATAATGTATAGTTGACATAATGAAATTCAATGTTAATTTAATAAATAAGGTGAGATTTTAACAAAACAAAGTAAGAGCTTCACACTTATAATGTAGATAACATTGCTACAATAATTTCAATACACAGTATTGATCGTTGAATACTGAGGCACTTACGTTTTTAAAATCTATGATTATTATTCGTTGTCTAAATAGGACTACAGTGTGGCGAAACAATT
Organism: Philonthus spinipes; assembly: GCA_963082785.1. NCBI lineage: Eukaryota > Metazoa > Arthropoda > Insecta > Coleoptera > Staphylinidae > Philonthus > Philonthus spinipes. The sequence goes on along the minus strand of OY720315.1, from coordinate 11,568,234 downwards.
GTTTTGAATAACAATAAATTCTTTTAGTGTTACTTGTAATAAAACACAAATTAAATTTAACGTAGTGATTTCACTCAATGGACAAAAACGTGTTTAATACGGCGAACAGAATTATAATTAAGGAGAAAACTGCTAAAGAGTTAAAGTCATAACGATGTTTGTAAAGTTTTCGATACTAGTTTGAACTCTATGGAATTGTGCGCCGTTCATTCGTGCCGAACTTTCAGTTTGAACTAGTTGTAATTATTCAAGCAAGCTGTATATACGGATGACATTGTCGCGCAGTGCTAATAAATTTATCAAGAGAATAATGGGCGGATTTCATTCCGAATGCACTTGAAAATATTAATATTATATATCGCGATATTTTATGCAATTATAAAAATTTTAATTGCAATTGTTAAATAAATCATTTTATTATATAATAGTTGTTCCAGGAATAAAATGAAGAGTAATTATCGAAAATAATATATAATGCGAATAGCTGCAACATTATGCAATAAATATATTTATCGATATTTTATGTAATTTAAGATACACATTATACGTTACAACAAATGCAATCTCTAAGTAAAAGCTTGACTCAACGAGTAATTTATTAGTTTTGAATTGCACTATTTGACTATTGCGTAGTAAATCGGTCAAAAATAATATTGATTTTAAAGTTAAAATTACATGATAAATTGAAATTATAAGTATAATACCATTAAAAATATTAACCATTGAAAAAATATTTGGAATTAATAATTTCTCGATTTATGGAGTTTTACCTTTCTACGATATAATAATAATTAAACGATATTATAAAATTAAATATATGTTGCATAACAAACATTGATTCCGCCTTCATTATTTATAATAATAATAAAATATTTTTATATTATTAAAATTTATTCCAAATATACTTTGAATGTATCGGCGTTAATTTAATTATGATTTACACAAATGCCGTCAGACGCACCCAAATATCTCTGATTTAAAATCTAACGTAAGAAAAATTCATAAAAGCTGATAAAGTTGATGATGCAATTGATCCCGGCCATATGTGTTAAACAAAAATCGAAACTGTAATTACTATATCCTCATTAAAAAAAATATATATAAAAATAATTAAATTGAGAGAAATATCAATTATAAAGCAATTATATAATTTTTTTTTTTTTTTTTTTTATCTATATTTTTTATTATCACTTGAAGATAGGAATAAGCCGGTTGCATTTTGTTTTCACAATGAACTGTTTGGGATTGATAAATAAATATTTTGATGCGTATTATTTTTATTTTGTATTTTGTCGTAATTTGTGATTGGTAATTTGCCTTTTTTTAATATACATATGTTTTACAATCTTTTTAGAGCGTCACACTTTTCTTATAAAATTTTTAATATGTAATTATAATTGTAATTTGGAAATGGAGATTCCGTTAATAAAGTAAATTGAAATTGAAATTGAAATTGATTCTATCAATTTTAATTTTTAGTTTATGTTTATTAAATATTAAAAAAAAAAGGCGTTCGTAGTTAATATATTGTATATTTTAAAAGATTATTAAATTCAGTTAACATCATTCAAAACGTCCACTATTTCAGCTAGACTAACTGGAAAGATGTAAATTCAGCGAGTCTAGTTCGAAGAGCGTTCAGGAAATCCATAAGGATGTCTCGTTTGTCAAGTTGAAGTTTCCAGGCCATGTCAACTCAGAATCAGATTTTGACTTTGAAATTCGAACAGACACCGTGTGCCCCATCCGAGCATTGATAAAGATTCCTAGTCAGCCATCAGCCAGATTTCCCACCCCGGTTCGCTGATACCAATTCAATTAACCGGATACATACGTAATGGGCCTTTAAATAACGAACGAGCCAGGTAATGGCGCGTTGCGAGAGTATTAACACTTCCACCTAGGAAATAATAAAGATCCATATTGAGAATGTAATTTTCCTTAATAGACTTTTTATGATGCAGGTAGTTATAAATGCAAATTGAGGCGTGCATGTATAAGGGGGTCGGAGTGGAAGGGGGTCGATTTACATTTTGCATTTCGAGATGAATTGCGCTTTTTCTTGTTAGCGTGGATTTATGGGTGAAATGTGTGCGACAACGCGCCAACAAGAAATATTCTTGGCGATTTTTACTCCGCTTTACGTTAGCGCAGAAACTACCACGCTGTTGTGCAGTTTTGCACGTAAAAAATCAACGTTTATGGATGAGTAGCATCATTCCAGTAAGCTGCAACTTTGAGTTAATATTAAAATTTCGAGCTTTATTTCCCAACAAGAATTATTCAAATCTTTAATTTCCTATATAGTTTATACTAGATATGAACTAAATTTCCTATTTAATAATATCTATATTTGTTTAATCATATTTACATTTTGAACACATAATTTTTAAAATTGATATACAATTTATAATTTATAAATTGTATATCGACCAAAGGTTTTTTATTCAGTCTTTGTTTGGTTCTTGTCGTTATGAATGATAGGGTATTTATTTTAGGTGTATTTTATGTAAGGGTAGATTAACAAGTTAATATCGCATATCCCATTTAACACTGAACGTAAAAAAGCAAAAATATAACATTTAAGCGTATAATTTGTAAAGCATTTAGCAGTTGATCGTAAAAATAAAGATAAGAATTGCAGTAAAATGTAAAATTATTTACAGATCATAATCCATTGCAATAAAAATATAAAATTAGAACATAACTTTCGACTACATGAAACAAATTAATCCGTTATATACCGAATTTCATCCATGGCCGGGTACAAAGACTGCGAAATCGCTCCGCCGCCGTAATTTACACTCGAACTATTTTGTGTAATTCAAGCCCGGAAAGAAAATTACCTTGAACGGCCATACACCTCGAATTTAGTGCAAATCGTAAACGGGGGGACTTAGACTCCATTCTTTGTTACAGCACCCCATAAAACGACATAAAGCGGCACGTGGCCTCATGGGGCTGCTAATGTCACCACACACATACACACACACGCGCGCGCGCATTTCTCTTCCAGCCCCCCGCAGTGACGTTTATGTGATTCTAATTACGGTCCTGGATCCGTTCAGAAACGGACAGACTAAACCCCAAATAAGCCCAATGTCCCATCCGACTTATCTCGTTTATCCGGTTACTGACATGTGTATACAAATATTTTATTTTATCCTCTTACACAGGTTTAGCTTTTCTGTATTTCTTAAAAAATATATATAAATACACTTCATTTCTGTCTCAGATTTATCAAAACATAAATGAAAATAAATACACATTATAATTATTTACATCGCTTGTAATAAACTGATAAATAAAACACAAGTAATTACAAATTTAATTAAGGACCAAAAGTTGAACAAAAAATGAGACAGTGACTTCTAGCTAGAAGACTGATGGTCGTTAACTATTCTAGTATTAATAAAATTAAAAAAGGTCTATTAATAGGTCAATATAATATTAATTAATCTAAATTATAACAAAATATTATTCACATTCCCAGCAGTTAGAATTTGCAAGAATATCTTTACAATATACATATATACAATACATTTTAATATGGTGCTATCGACGATATATCTTTCTGTCTAATCTTGTATTTATGGTGATGAAAACAAAAAAATCTATCGTAGCTACTTGAACTGTCCAAAATGTCCTCACAAATGATATACAATTTTGCAGTGTCTGTTTTAAACCCGATGAATTATAAGAGGAGGATGTGTGGATTATAAGTAATAGTAAATAATGTAAAAAGAGGTAGGTTGTTTAAACATACAATTTACAAATAACCCTTTTATTTGCAAATTTTATTCGTAAACTTAATATACGTTGGGATATGGTTGTAATTTCAGTTATTCATAAAGATAATCATTTGGTGGAATGTTTAGGGGATTATTGCGATATCTTAGCCTGGTAAGGATTCTGATTTTCGGTTTTTATAGAAATATTTTGTTGCTTGTAATAATGATAATAAAAGTCTTGATTTACCTAAATAAATAATTCATAATTATACCTATACTGTGCTTAAGTCCAATATAATAGCCATATAGGTGAGAAATGGCCAGAATTGGTGAAAATCAGGGATCTACCTGCCTCGGCGCTGCTAGCCTATCTTGATGAGTTATGCTGGCTACACATGGTCTAATGATAATATACCCTAAAGAACGCAAGGATTAGGGGAGAAAATGCGCACCTCCCACAAAACCGTAACCATAAACTGTACAGTAAATGCTTGAATAGAAAAAAATCCAAATATTTTTAAATAAATCATCTAAGCTGTCTGGATCTACTCCTATTGAGTAATTAAATAATGCGTGTTTACGCTTATTACAACTATCAATATTTTCTTTATATACATGGGCAAGTGATTGTAAAATTTAAGTAATGTGCAACAACGAGGTTGTTGTTGTACATCAATTAAATTTTTAAACAGTATTATGGCCAGTAGTTTTTTTTTACCTTTAAGTTAAATAGTATTCGAGTAAATATTTTTACTATAATAATCATATTTAGTGAATAATTTAAGATTAAAAATATATAAATACTATACATAATCAGTATACCACTACCCTTTTTAAATTCTCATTTGCAATTTATATTAAAGCTAAGCATCGAGAATCTTCTTTATTTTCGATTACGAATATTGTTTCTGGTCGACTGATCTACCACAAAATATAATCCCATGCCTGAGGTGTGAGTATTGAGGTTTAGTTATAATTGTTGGAACTGATAAATAATTTGTAAATATTTACAAGTGTATTTGAGATATACTACAAAGTTAACGCCTACAACACAAAGCACCTAAATAATTCTCTAATTCAAAGAATTTAAAAAAAGGATTCAATTAAAAGCTATTATTCAAATTTCTTTTTAATTTAAATAATCATTAATCTATAAGATTACAATTTTTCATTTACTTTGATTCTGTTTAATTATTCTGTAATATATTTTTTAAACTTTTTTAGCCCATTAGTTGAATAAATCTATTTGCATGTTATTGGGGTTCCTCTTTGAAATGGGATGTTTTCCATTTTTTTCAATGTAAAATAAACCATGAGAAACGACAGTGTAAGAAATATGGGTCTAACATACAATTTAAACAAAATACTTAGATTCCATAACAAGCATTACTGGCATTAAAAAATGTGCATCGTCATATTCCAAGCCAAAAAGTGTAGGTCTTTAGTTTTGTCAAGAGTTTTCTGGATAGTGAAGACGTTCGTGGATTACAAAACTCATGCATGCGTTTAAATTTCAGCACTAAACGAAGGTCAAGGATTTAACATAAACTAAATAAAACATAGTAAGTTATCCACCCTACCTATATAAAAATTACTAGTAGTGACATTCAGAATATAAATGTAAGATTTCATGCTTATATTGACATAATCCACAGTGATTTACAAAATACTCCACCTATCAAATTGTTCAACAGTTTCTTTTGATTATATCCAATTTTAAACTGGAATATTTCAATATATGGTATAATTTGCAATAATTGTAATTCATAGTTTTAAATGTTTATACTTTGCACCGGTGTGTTTATTTTCAATTTAATAGGGCTTTAATTTGAAAATAATTATTCCTTGAAATGCTTTATAATTAATTTATTTAAATAACTGCTACCAAATAAATACATACTTTCTCTATTCGATTATTACTATTCAATTTAGTATTAGTGAAACGATTTAAAATAAATGTAACTATTTTTCGCGATATTGGTCTATACTTAGATAAATTTTAATGACCATATAAATCAAATAACTAATACTACCTAGAGTTTATTTATACTTCGAAATACAAAACAATTTAGTGACTATTAAGTTATATTTTGCTTCCATAAGACCAACGTTATAATATTACTCCATTGTTTGGAACCCTAGTTTTCACCATTAAGCTGCAAAAATGCGTAGTTTTTAAAGATTCTCAACTTTATAACGCATAAAGAATATCCTATCCCACATCTGAGCTTGAAAAAGAATTTAATATACCCTCGGAAAAAAGCAAGAAATAACGCACAAATTATTTTTTATATAAATTATTACTCTCTTATTTTGAAGATAATTACCTACTTTTGAAATTGAATTTTGCAATTACCAGACGTAATAATAAAAAAAACTATTTTTAAAAAATGAAATTCTGAATGTGTGGAAAATTATAACGATCAATAGAGTAAATACATTCTTTAGCAGATAAAACATAATAAACACGGGTATCGCAAAAGAAAATCCACGTCCACGGCAATTTACGATTTCATAGAAAAAATCATAATCAACATTGAAAATAAATAAATAATAATTGGCATATTTATTGAGATTAAAAAGCTTTTAATTGTGTGGACCATAATATTTTGTTATAAAAACTTAAAAAAAAAACACATTGAGGTAACGCCCTAAACTGGTTCAAGCCGTATTTGAAAATCGTTGTCAGCGACAGGTAGTAGAGATTGGGCATTACAGCCCAATCCGAATCAGCTCTAGTAACTACCTTGCTACCGCAAGGTTTTAATCGACGCTAAAATAAACTGAAAAAGTTATATACTTAAAATGGAAAATAAGCTAAACTCAGTATTGTACACTTTCAGAGAGCTCTCAAAATATCTCAATAAATCAGTAGCAAAAACAACCTATAATGCTAACTTTGATAGTATTATTGGATATGGCATAAAATTTTAGAGTAACAAGATAGGTGGAAAAAAATCTTTATACTTCAAAAGAAAGCACATCGTATATATATGGTTTAGAATGTATAGTAAAATTCGGTGGTTTATTCAGAACGAACTCACCTTCTATGGCACTTGCATTGTAAAATCTACAATATTTTACCAAAACATATTAAAGGCGGCGATAACAAATCTTGCAAATATAATACCAGGATACGAAATTATATTTTGTTTCATTATAAGAAAAAATCTACGGAATACTGGATTCAACATTCAGCAATTAAGTTGCTCTACCAGATAAACTAAAATAATAATGATAATAATAAAAACGACGAAAAATCTTTAAAAATACACATTATAAAATATTTAATTGAAAAAGAACCGTATTCAATACAAGATTTATTTTATGAATTAGTGCTTCAATTTGTAAATAAATAATATTATATAATCTAGATAGTTTGTAACACACACTAACGCAATTTTCATTATGTACAATTTTGACACCTTTAAAATAAAGATTATTTTTTATTATTATTGATCTTATTTAGAAATTGATTTGAATTCATTTGGTCGTTCATATTACATATTGCATTATATATGGTATTTGTTTGTAAATGAGACGAATATTTATATTATTATCATTACTAAAATTGCAATTGATACAACATAAGCGATTGCTTGTCTGAGAATCTACGTAATTTTTTTCAACTAATGCAAATAATTTCAATCATGGCTAAAAAAAAATGTTGTTTACCTGAATGTGCTTCAAAATTGTTTACTGATTTTGAAGCACATTAGGGGTTAATTTTCAGTGAGTTTTCATCTAATTTTAAATATGAACAAATTTATTCTTAATTTAACACTTACATAATTAATGGTATCTTCTACGTCGAAGTAATGGAAATAATCTTCGAGTTTGCAATCAAAATAGCACACGCGTTAATTTACAATCACCCAATAATACACATACAAATATTTTCTTTCGCCTGTGTTGTTGATCTGATAAACTGATCAATTACCGGTTCGCATGAGTCATCACCGAGCGGTTTCATTTTGCCAGTGCCTAGCTTTTTCATGGTCATCCTTTTGTTCTTTACTTTCGCAGTTATTTTATTTAAGAAGCAAAAAAGGTTTAACTTCTGAATTTAATTGTTAAAGAAGTAAAAGTGATAAAATAAAATACTTTTTAATTTTCACCATCTTTATTCTTGTCCATTGAATACCAAAAAAATATTTGTGAAAAAATGAACGTCGCCTATATGGACTTTTAATTCATATTTGAAGATTTTCAAAAAATATTCGAAAAATACATTAATTTGATCCTATTTTTTACAATGTATTGTAAAGTGGTGGTATATGTTTAATTTTGAAAATTAATTAAATATTTATTTTAGGGCAGAAAAACCTCCGGTCGATTGCCCATGACAGACTACTAACCCATCAATATGTATTGTAAATATAAATAATTGTAAAGAATTGTAATTTTTCTGTTTGAATAAAGAAGTCTGTATATATTTATTTTATTACTTAAAAATTACACATTTTGTAAAAAAAAACATATTCCATAAAATGTTTTTATAATTCAAAAAAGTTAAAGTTAGGGTGTTTACAAAAAAAAAAAAAAACGTAAGATTACGTAATTATATTAATAATTTTATAGCACTGTAAACTTAAAATATATTTAAAAGGTAGATTGTTTATACTCAATAAACTTTTATTTCAAATATTTTTGATTATTTTACTATTTGAGGATTATATAGGTGTTTCGGTAATTTTGATGAATTCCGCATGCTTGTGTAATAAAATATACTTTTTTAATTTCGATCATTATCACTTTTCTTGATATTCGAAATGCAAAACAAGCACCACTTATTTTAATAAATAGCTTAGAAATATGAGGAGAAAATGAAAATATACCGTCTATTATTACACCCAAAAATGTTATTTCATTAGCTAGTTTATACTGTACATTATTGAAATCAAAGTGGACATGGGTTAACCAATCACGATTTGTTTTGAATAATCCAAAATATGTCTTATTTTTGTTTCAAACAAAATTATTATTGCTGAACCGAGATTCCAATTCGTTCATATTTATTTAATGTATTGCTGCGATAGCAAGTAATGTACGAATAAATATGTATCATACCCGTAATTGATGAATTTATAATTTGACAACAGAATATAAAATATATCATCTATATAAATAATCGATTATTTAGTTATATCTAGATAAATAATTTGAAATACTGGACGCTGTTTTGATTTTTGAGAATCTAACTGCAATTAAATATTAATGCAATGACTCGCCAGGTTATTCATCATATAGGCTTCCGGGCTATTGAGCCATGATTGGATTTTCCTCCAAACGTTTGCAATTACATCATTGTACATTTTTAAGTTATGTCAATTTTAGTAATTTGTTATATTCTTCATTTCCATCATTATATTTCAATACTGGAAGTACACTTTAAATATTATGTTCATTTACAATAGAAACTATTATAATTATTATTATTACTTAGATAATTTAATTTTAATGAAATAAAATTCTTATTTCCAAAACCAGCAAACGTTAGCAACTAAGAATGAATTTTATTTTATTTATTTCATCATTATTTAATAACTTATTTTTTCTCAATTAGCAATTTGTCCTCATTGAGTGTCGTGTCGAAAACTATATTCAATAGCACTCTCATGTAATTTATAATATTAACTATTTACTAAAGTTCAGGCAAGGAATAATATCCGACAACATGGAAATTTACTTTTTAATCGAAACGCGAAGTTTTGAAACTTTCAACATCTCATATATCGCCCCTCTCTGCTGCAAGTGATAAATTGCTCAAAGGACGGAAAATTAAAAATCGTTGCATGGAAACCGATGGAAACTTTCATTACGTATTCGTCAATGTGTCATCCATCTTTCTGAAAATCGCGAACGCCTACAAAAAATAATGTAGCTATGCGTTTTGTGGTTACGAATTTATAAAGTTTTTTTAATATTGACAAATAGCATATATATATATATATATATATATATATATATATTTATATACATTTAAAAAAACAACTTAATAATGAAATAAACTTCAGACAAAATATAATAACATCAACTTTTTCTATTAAAATCACCTTAGGAAATAGAAATGTTACAGGAACTAATAAATTTCTATATTATTTTCATAATAAATGTAAGGGGAATTTGGTAGATTTTTATGTTCTATTTTTTTGTCTTAATAAGTTAGAGTTTGCTCTACAATAATCTATGAAATAGAAAAATCCAAACTTGTGATTTTACTTGGATAACTCCTATATTCGTTCGTTATTTCACATACCGAGTGTGTACCAATAACATTTTTAGTTAATACAAACACAATTGAATACTATTTTCAATTGATACAAATATAATTCGTTAAATATATCAAAATTTATTATTATTTGTAAAATCCGGCAAGCGTATACTACAGATTCAGAAAGAGGGGGTGAGTTAGTGTAGGAGGCGACGGAATTCGCCGAATCCTCTCCCTCACTCTCTCTGAAAAGTGTTTTCAATTTCACGTGAGCCGCACGCGAAAATTTCAATCTCGCAATTCGTTACGAGCAAAAGATCAATCGTATGCATATGAGATATCCGGCCGCACGCTGGAAGGGTTCCCGATTTAACATTTCCCTCGTTCTGGGGTGAGGCGAAAAAAAAAAAGGAAGTAGAAAAAAAAAACGCGGTCTGTTTAATTTGGAATCTGCGAAAGTTCGCCGAAAGTCATAATTTACTCGGGCGGGCGCGCGGATCACCCTCTCTCGCTCGCTCACTCTTTTACTTTCCCTCTAATGTGTGTTACGCCGTGTTATTACGCTCCGCCACCCCTAATGCTAAACGCATTAGGGGGGATTAAAAAAGTGCCCGGACATTATCCTTTAACATACTGAAAAATTGTATAAATATTTTTCTAAATATTTTGCTCAGGCGTACAACGGGAAGGTATTTCGCTTTGTTTTGTTTTACGTTATTAAAATGCATGTATGTAACCGAAAAATAATTTCGTTTTTGTTTTGGTTTTCGTTTTTAAAGTAAATGTAATTTTATGACTTTTTTAATAGAATATGATATTTTTAATATAATTAGAGCAAATTATATACACCATTGTAACATTTTATCCTGTAATGAAAAATAATTCCCTCTACTTAATGAAATAATACAGTAGAATTGTATATCTTTCAGCCATAACATCAGAGTGAGATTTAGAACTATAAAATCTCGCCTTATTTATAAAACTTTTCAATACAGTATTTATAAAATTTATATGTTTTTTTTCCTACAATAAATATACATTGAAAATTGAAAAATATGTCCTTCTATACATGGTGTTACAAAAATGTTGAACTGGATATACATTAACGGTTTCTACAACTAAAAATAATAAAAAAAAGTTTATATAATCGTATATCGTAAAATGGTTCGGTACTGAGTTAAATCATAATAAATGTTCAAAATGACCTCCAAGGGCAGCAACACACTGCTGAACTTGTATCATAGACTGCCTGATGCGCTAAAAAAATCGTGGTGTATTTGGAATTTGCTGGCATCCATCTGACACTAAAAAATTGAAGATCCTCAATATTTTAAATTGGAGTAGAATATACTATCGATTTTAAATGTCGCTATACGTAAAAAAATCTAGAAGATTTAAATCGAGAGGCCATGTTACAGGTCCACCAATCGATCTTCCAGGATATACAGCATTTAAAATTTTGCGTGATGTGTGACAAGTGAGCCGGTTCACCACATGCGTTTTGTAACATTTAGTGGAACATCTTCTAGCAAGCCTGATAAGTCGTTTTATAAAAAATATTGACAAGTCATCGGGAAAGTACAACAGGACCAATCAAGAAGTCGTTTATAATCCCTGGCCCCATATTTAATGAAAACTGCGCTTGATTTCTGTAATAAATAATAGCATGAGTGTTATCTTCTTGCCACTGGTGTAAATTATGAAAATTAACGATACAATCTCTTGTAAAGCCAGCTTCATCACTAAAGAGCACACACTTCAGAAAGAGACAATCGGCGGGGCATGTTAGTAACAAGCATATACAGTAAGCTTCTCGAGGTGGGAAGTCATTTTCACTAAGTTCTTGTATTCTGCAGGTGGTACGAATGAAGTTGTTTAATTCTTAAAATATACCACACTCCCACAAGATCAATAACTTACGCCAATGCAATTCTTCTAGTACTAGCAACTGCATTTTCTTCAACACGATCCAACACACGTGTAAAAGTTATTTTAGTGTGTAATCCGCCGTGATATCAGAATATAGATTTCCCTTATCCTAATATGAAGCCTTTGGAAGTTTTTTTGCACTTGGTAAACATAGGATTGGGAAATGGACTGCCTAAGATCTTATTGCTTCTGTTCTGTTACAATGTGCCAAATCATACATTAAATGCAGGTCGGATATTTTATTGAAGGAATAAACTGTCATTATTAATTAGAAAACAGTGCTAATCACAAATAACTTAATCAATTGTCACGATTGAAAAGAGAAAGCAAGGACTGCCTACTTAATATTGGTCTGAAAAGCTTTAAGTAAATTTCTTTAAATTCACCGTTGTAATTCCGTAACGAACCATTTGAGGACACAGGTGTATATATAAACTATTTAGCTTATTTTTAGTTATATAAATCATATTTGAAAATCCAGTGCTACATTTTTGTAACGTCATGTATATCATCATTATTCAAACAATTTTTGACACAATTTCTTAAAAAATGATTATTAATATTTATTGTATTTTTACTCTGCCTATGCCTTCTTCCAACGGTCTTTCTATTCTGTTTGAATCTACTATATGTTATCAAAATTACATTCATTGGGTTTATTATTCACTATGTTCTCATTAATCACTTGGTGAAACATGATTGAAATAAAAAAAAACACAATTATAATTTGATTATTTTTATTTCAAATTATTATTTAACTATATTGATGAAACCGCCTAATGAATTGGTATTGCTACCGGTTATGTATATTTGGCTGTAATGTTGGGACTGATGCAGAATTTATTGATAATTGTGAAAAACTTTGAAGATAAAGTGAGGATACGTTGGTCTATCGAGATTACAGGTAAATGTCATTTTACGATGGGGTTCCGTTAGAAGAGATAGCGGCCTAAAATGAACTCAAATATAATAGACGATATAAGGTTAGGTTTCGTGTCAAAATTCTAAGAACAATTTAACATGTTTATTTAATGCATATTTTGTGGACTCGTATATTAAAAATTATAAATGAATGTATTTAATGAATACAGTTCAAATTCGTTTATGAAATTAATAATAATCTCTTGATATAAATAAATATAAATATTTTTTTAATAAATACTAACCCACCCGTTCGTACTAAAGTAAATTCTCAAATTGACTGTTGCCTCCTTTCTTGTAGAATCTTAATCGAACGGCAGCGGTGACGATTCTTGTAACATTTGCGGTTCGATTGAAATACATATCGTTTAACGTTTCTATAGAAGAAAGGATACCAGTTCGATCGCCTTTTTTTTTTAGTGTTTTCCCATCATTTTCATTCTCATCTTCCTTTTCTGGATTTTCTCATTGGGAGTAATATAATACCTCCATCAACTCATCTAATTCTTGATTTGAGAGTGGTTGGTTATGCATGTCGAACAGTTCGGTCACATCTTCAGATGTTACGTCTTCTAATCCACATTCGCGTGTAAGTCCGATAATGTATTCGTTAATGTTAATGCTGCCTAATCTTGTATAAATCCAAGCTGAAGTTTGCGCTAAACACCATTTAAACAACTGGTTGTTATTTCGTTCGAAGCAGACTTCAGATTTTGCATTCCTTTTAAAATGTCGTATAACCGCCAATAATCTGCAATGGTCTGATTGGAATTAATATCTATCACCTTAATCATTGCTTTTAATGTTATACGCAAATAATACGCTGTAATGGTAGAAATTACCCCCGGATCCATGAGTTGTGTTAGGGGACATGTAAATTACCTTGACATCCAATCCCGTGTCTAAGATGTCAAGATTTTGTGGATGTCATAAGTCATTGACTAATAGTAGAATTGCTTTCTTTGGAAGGTTATTTCGGTCACAAAATTTAAGCACAGTAGGTTACGGTTACGGTTTTGTTAGAGGTACGCATGTTACACAGGCACACATAGGCCTTGTTAGGCCCCTAATGCTTCCTCCCTTTAGGGTATCTGAAACCATGTATCAGCACGACCAGCCTACCTCAACGAGATAGGCTAGCAGTACCTAGACAAGCAGATCCCTGATTTTCGACATTTCTGGTCATTCCTCACTCAGTATTGCTTTTGTCCTGGACTTTAGCGCTGGGTAATGTCCATGGATATGCAGTTTCGTTTTCTAAGCAGCACCCTCCATTGTCTGGTGATTCTACAAGCCCCGATCTGTGGAGATGTGCTCGGAGTCTGCAGTGTCCAGTTATAATGGCTGTGATACGTTTTAAATTCTCTCTGGACAACCGCAGGTATTGAATCGCTGATCTTTAATTTAGATACCGACTTTCCTTGGAAAGTATGCAGCCTATTACATCATCCCATCTACATATAAATTTCTTTAGAATATAGGGATATAATGACTCATATAGGAAACTTAGAAGGGGACGCATCAGTGTGCCGGGCGTGTGGTTGATCATACTAGCCGCACTCCAGCCAGTGCATCGGCCTTCTTGTTCCCAATATCAATATTGTGCCCTTTCACCCTTTCACCCAAGAGATCTCGACTCTTTTATGAATCGAGGCCTGCTTGAGTTTTTTATGACACTCTTTAAAACACAGTGGAGAAAAAATAATTTTTATACCAAGTCTGTGAAAACCTCCCAAGTAACCCGCCCTTTTTTATTCCAATTCCAAAAAGCTGACTGCGAGCTGTAATCATGAATTTTAGTAACGCATGGATTCTAAAAAATGGTACAATAGCATTGGCTTTAATTTTAAGCAACTGGAAACATTTGATCCAAAAAAAAAAACAATCAGTCCATCCTTGGCTGCTTTAAATCTAGGAGCGCTACGTTCTTCTCGCGAAATAAACTTTATCAATGGCAACTTCTTCCAATATAGGCCTGTTTCATCAATATTGAAGATATGATCTGCAGGATGGTTGCATCGTTCTACAATTTCTTCAAATCTTTGCGGGCAAGCTGCCGCTGCTGCTAAATTAATGTTCACAGCTTCGCTGCTTAGTTTAGTGCTGTGGATATTGATTTGAGATTTCAATCTCCTGAACCATCTAGTGCTCGCCAAGAATGTTTCGTCAGTTTTTTTTTTTTTTGTGCGCCTTAAGATCAGAAAAAATCAACTTCGGTTTTTCGCATATAACCGCTTGAATTATAGTTTTTTTTATTAATGTCATCAACCCACAATCTAAAATTTTCTCAATTTTTGCTATAGTTTTGGTAGGGCTATAAGTTACGTGCTTTACACTTACAGTCGTTGTCTGTTGAGCGGAATGTTTTAATTTCTCGGCGATTTTCGTGATCGTTGTTACAGTGGACGGGGGTAAGTTAATTTAGAGCTCGACAGACAAAAGATCGGGTTTTGTCGACTTCAATGCGTTTAATTACGTCCATTTTTGTCTCCAACCATATTGTTTTTCATGCTTTTTTCGCACAATATTTGGATTCTGAATCACTATTGTCGCCCAAAATAAAACTACAAATTTATTATTGTTTTAATTTTAATAATAATAAAATTATATTATCTATAATAAATTAAAGACGACGCAAGCACCATCTTTTGCTTCATTTCAAGTGGCATCGTCAACGATTTGGGTCTATAAGGTAGACGACCGAGAATCATTGTTTCGTCACCTTCCTTTAGTGGATGAAACAATGATTCTCGGTTGTCTACCTTGTAGACCCAAATCGTTGACGATACCACTTGAAATTAGGCAAAAGATGGCGCTTGCGTCGTCTTTAATTTATTATGATTAATATCGGGTATCTAACTACAACACAATTTCCGTTTAGCCGCCTTCGTCAAGGCATTGCACATGGAACCCACTAGTTTGATGAGGTTCGAAAAACCGAAATGGCCATCACTAGTTATCCATACGCTAAATGAATGGTGGCTGAACACTTCATTAAATTTTATATTTTTTATTTTATTATTATTAAATATCATACCTTCTCAAAAACAAAACTAAACTCTCTCGGAAATAAATTCACACGCGCCTACTGTCATCTGGTAAGGAATCCTACGCCGAATAAACCGCGGAAACTCACACCAGTACCAACAGGCGTAATTGTGAATTGACGTAAATCGAACAGGCAAAAAAGACGATTACATTTACTTTTGTGGTTTTGTATAAGAATTGCAACTATAGTTGGACTATAGTTGCAATTCTTATGGGCCGGAAAATCAATGCATATACAGGATTTTGTTGCGACCTAAGTTGTGTACCTCACTTAGGGATATGACATGTAAATACATTTTTTTTACAAATTCCTGCTTCCCTAATATTTTTTTCATTTTAGAGAAAAACTAAAAAAATCTATAAGTGTTTACAATATAAATATCCTTTCACAATGATGCTTTGTTTGATTTAACAAACAGTGTATAATTGATAAATAATAAATTAAAAATAACTAAGTTTGCAAATTATCACATAATTAAATTTCATTATACATGACTTTAAAATAAAAGATGCATTTAAAATAAACATCACTTTTGACATATTTGAATGATTGCAATTGTATATTTTTCTCCATCTATCATGACTAATGCAATTAAAGTAAATATTTATGCACTATACATCCAGTTTAAAAGTTAATGAAAAGAAATTATTATTAGATTTTTAAATTCTGAACAAATTGCAATTGTTGTCGTTTTTCTCTAAAATGAAAAAGGAAGCAGGATTTTGTATTAAATTGTTTTTAAATGTAAAATCCCTATGTGTACCTGATCGCGTTAATACCCGGTATATATGAATTAAAATTTCAATAGAAATTCATAGATAACTGTACGTAAGTCCCTTGAAATGCTGTGCCTTGATTTGGAACATTTGGAAGAAAGGAAAGTGTTGTTCCATTTTTGATAAATTATTTAAATTATTTATTTCTAGTATGTATTTTTAATACTATAAGTTATCACAATTGAATTCTATTATTTTTTATTTAAATATGCCATTTTTATATACGTCTTATTTAATAGCATATTATATTAAGTTTGTACTTATTGCTCTGTAATTGGGTTTTTTACCTCTTGGGTAATAAAGTTTATTATTATAAGTGCAGTTTATAACCACACTTCAAACTATACTTGTAACGTATAGTAATTCCCTCAGCTTAATTCGATAACTGAATTATATATATCTCGGATGGCTGTATTAACAAATTTAGTTTCAAAAGGAGGCACGATATTATTCCTCATCATAAAACGGTTATTTCTGGATGATCTTGCCAATACAATATTTCTAAAATTTGTGACGAAATTTCTGAATCTGTAAAATTATATACCATTATTTAAATTACTTTTTTTCTAATTTGTATTTCTAATACAATGACAGCAAGTCCCAACCATAATCCTAACATTATATTCTGTAATGAATAGTAATTCCCTCAGCTTAATCTCCCGAGTCCCTGTCCGTTATTCGAGGCGGCGTCGAAAAGAAATAGACTAAAAGGAAATTGATTCGGCGAGTAGGCCGGATTTTAATTAATTTAAGAAGGGCCGAACCGCAAAAATGTTCGCAGACAGGACCCTCTCTTCGTCTCTTTCCTCTCTTTTCCCCTTCCGGCGGGCCGCGAGGAGTCGAGGAGTCAAGTCGGAAGGCTTAGTCTTAATCCCCACTAAAGCTGATACAGCCTCACTTTCGCCGGGACGGGCGATACCGACCGAAAAGAAAAATTTATTTAAATTAATGCGATTCAATTATAATTCGCAATGGCACGTTTCGTGCTCAACGTCGCCGGCGTTAAACCGAGGGGAAATCGCTCGTTTCTATTGCGCTTGTTGGATGAAAGGGAGGAAGAAAAAAAAAACACACATAAAGGAAAAGGAATCGGTTTGATTCCCAATGCTGCTGAACATACGAAAAAAAAATCATAAAGGAGTTGTTTCCTCTTCGGATGCACTGTTCTATTATTCAATTATACGCTTGCATTTAAGTACTTTCGTTTCTTGTTTTTAAAAGTAACAAATATTGAATTACAAATTTGTATTTCGTCTTTGTACAATTTTTATTTATTCAGAAATATTTTGTTTCTCAGAAAATACAACCTGTAATTAAATATAACGATCAATCGAAACGAGTATTCATTCAGCTGCTCACAGTTATTTAAATAAAAATACGTATGGTTGTTTATTATATATTTGTTTTAAAGTACTTACGTAAAGTAAGTTAAAATGTGAGAATAGCTAAAGAGGAAATAATTCATTAATTATTTTCAAATTCATTTTGTTTAATTTATATTGATACAAACATCTTTATTCAGACAATATGATAACAAAAATTAACAAAACTTATTATACAGTTGTGTTAGTAGTCTCTTGGGCTATCGACCCTAGGTCTTTCTGCCCATTTAATTCATTTAAGTAAATAAATCTTTTTTTTCGATTATTAAAAGAAAATAATTTGAAATTAATGAATTGATTAATTTTTCTTTTCATTCGGGGATAAAATTAATTACATTTTGTTAAATATTTTCAAATATTCTTTTCTTAATTCATTATTAGAAAATGTATTTATTTTAGAATCAAGATCTTGTGAAATCGGATTTTTTAGAGTTTCAAATTTTCTGTAGCTGAAATTATTAATAATTTTATTAAATTAAAAATTACGTACATTATGCAGAATTTAAAATTTGTTGGGTTGCTTTAAATTAATAAAGAAATGTGAAAATATACAGTTTGTTAAATATTCCGTTAGTCATTATTTCATTGTCATAAGCGGATGAATAGGAAAAAAAATACTCCCTTCAAAGACCCGAGCGGGAGAATCGAGGGGCACATCCGTATATAAAGAAGGCCATTTGTCAATGTTCAAGTATTTTGTCTCCGTTTTTTGCAAAGGTGAGGGCGATGGGGGCCCCGATTTTTTCCGGCCCGACAAAAAGGCAACGCATTTGTTATTTGCTGGCTGACGAAGTTCGCACGGCCGGAAACCAATTACCTATACCCTTAAAAACAATACTAAACAAAAATCCCCGTCCGCTAGTTGTAATTAAAAAAAGCAAACTCACACCCCTCCCTTCCACTAACCTGGGAATTATAAACGAGGGCGCTGGCGTGACCAGGATTGTAGATTAATTATACAAGATATGACGTGTTTTCCGCATCTTGGTCATCAATTTTAAAAAAGTTCCTGGAAAAAGCAATAAAGACATCGCTCGTCGTGAATCGATAAATCGGATCGAGGTTGAGGAATTAAAATAAAAATTAAAGAGGAGGGGAGAATAACGGCTAATTCGGTGCGGTCTCATCAAATTTAAATTCAAAGGTGTTCTATAGGCGATTAGGGGCGGCCGCAACTGTTTTTAGAAAAGAATTTCATTTCCCCGATAGACCCGTGCCGGAACAAATGTGACTTGTTTGCGAAGTCGTATTAGCCTTCCCCAACTTTGCAAATTCAACTCCGGCACACAAAGAATAAGATGACGTATTTAAACGATCGTCCTGATAAAATACTTCACCCGGCCCAACCCCATTATAACGCAATTTGTCGATTCGCTCTGAATTATTCTAAAGGCACATTTTATATTTACGTTCTTTTTACATTATTTAATTATAATAATATATAATATATTATATAATTATAATAATATAATATATATATATGTATTAATAATAAACCTTTATTTCATTCTAGTAACACAATTGGATTTTATTCCCATTAATTCTATAACATTAAATAATTAAAAGGTTATGTTTTTATTATCAGTATATATTTCACATACTGCATACATATATTCGACGAATTGTAATTTAATAAAATATTATATTTACCATAATGATAAACTTTCAATTTTTTTAAATAACTGAATAAACTCATAGTGTTTCATTTATGAGGATTAGCAAAAAAAAATAGAAGTTTCAATAATAAATTTTCATAATGAATTTAATTGAAATGTATTATGTAGATAATTTCAAATTCCCATTTTGCATTCCAATTTCTAAATCATCACTCCCTTTGGGTTGAAACATGTCAGCCAAGATGGCCACAGGGATATATCCGGTAATCGCAAGGACGGACCGCCCCGACCGCGCGCAATCCCTTCTTGTTAACAGTGCCCACACAGATTCTCCGAACTTAACTTTGTCCACTTAATAATATATTCTTGTTATTCCGGCAGGCAAAAACATACACCAGCATTTGTTATGTTTGTCATAAAGCAGCCGGTTGGTTCTTCCGCAGAGGGTTTATTAACTAGCACAACTTATATTCTATAATATATTTGAATTAAATGAAAGCTATATATTTACGTTTCAATTTTAATGAAAAGAATATAAAAATATTACATTTACGTTTAATGTTGTTTTTAATCTAAATGCAACGCAATTTCTAAACATATTATTCAATGGATTCATACTCAGAAATATAATCGTATTTTTGGATATTTGTTATATTTAATTTTAATGTGGAAATTAAATCAGAAAAAGAATAAACAAAGATCTTTCTATTCCTATTATTATTTCCGTTATATCGGTGCCTACGGCGATATTTGTATATTCGAGTGATGTAAATTTAAATCTGTGAAGAAAATTATTATTATTTGTAATTTTTAATTCTAGTTTGGAGTTAAATTAAAAAGCGAATTAAATAAGATCGTCGTAGTCGCATATATAACGAAAAGCCAGCGGTAAATTCGTTTGAGGATAATTTAAATCGATCAAGAAAATTTAATTATTAAAAACAAATTAAGTTCTTGGACAAGAGGAACCAAATTCTATACGTAAGGGGAAATAATAAAAAAAACGTACATAGCTTAAGCTTTAAATTTGACAGGGAAAGAAAAAAAAACAGTTATTCAGCAATAGCTAATGTTAAAGTATAAACTATACAAATATCATGTTTCTTATATTCATTACCATGTTAATCGTAACATCACAGAAGTTCAGATTATTAAAAGCTTCAGTCCTTCGTTCATGCTACTGTTTTCATTCCGTGTCAATCCCAACTTAAACCATCACATTATGTAAAAGGAATTTCCGTATTGTATATCAAATTGTCACATTGTTACTTTACCGGGACCCTGATCTGAGGGAAAGTATTTTGATCGTAAACATTTTCAAATTGTCAATTTAAACGGATATGCACGTTCTGCATATCCCTGAGGATAATAGAATGGCTATTAAGTTTTGAAATATATCTGAGTGTGTGTTTCCGTGATAGCGCAAAAAACAGTTTGCGGATTGAACCATATCATCAAATCCAAACTTTTTATTATAGTGGAAAGATCTAAAAAGCATTTGGCCACAATGTAAAATCATTAAGTGCAAATTTACTCTTAGCGTTTTTTTTTTTTGTATTGTCTGCAATGGTTAGGACTATATTGATCGCATCAAGTAGAAGTTGTATATCTTGAAAAAATAAGTATTTTCTTTACTTATCTTGTTGTTGTAGCATCTTCAGTTCTTGATTTATACTCCTAGCAATTATTCATTTTTTATTCGAATTGAGAACTGTTTCAAATAAAAATGTAGATCCTGAAAAAGTAAATATTCTTCATTTATATATTTTTTAGTTTTCATATTATATGCGGTATAATTTCTTCTACCTGATTAATTCACTTGTAAATAAACAACTCTTTTTATGTTGAATAAAACGTCAGAATGCTGTCATATTCCAGTAAATCAACACATTTTTAAAGAACATCTCAAAAAATATTCAAGAAATTAAAAAAAAGTGTGGGTAAAATGTGTGAAGCCATTATAAAGTAAGAAATAAAAAAATAAATCATAATAAATTAAAGACGACGTAAGCGCCATCTTTTGTCTAATTTCAAGTGGCATAATCAACGATTTGGGTCTACAAGGTATACTACCGACAATCATTGTTTCGTCCATTGAAGGAAGGCGTACTTGTCCTGCTTATGAAAACAAGGAAAACGAAATTCACATGTAATGAAACGTTTAGCCACCATTCATTTATAATTTATTATGATTAATATCGGCTATATAACGACAACACAATTTCCGTTCAGCCGCCTTCATCAAGGCATTGACATGGAACAGACTGGTCTGATGAGTTTCGATAAACAGAAATGGCCATCACTAGTAATCCTTACGCTAGATGAGTGGTGGCTGAACATTTCATTAAAACAAAATAAATACTAACATTCTTCAAAATACTTCGCTTTAAGTTGAAAAGATAACAATGTAAAATATCATTTAATAATTTTTCATTTGTTACTAATTATTTGACTGAATTCACCATGGAAGTACCATCTTAGGCGCAGCATTATTTTTATATACAATAGAATTATCGATCTTTTATAACCAACGTTTTTGAGAAAGAAAAAAAAACGACTTGAACTTATTTTAATAGAATTTCCACAAAATCCGATTTATCTGTTAATCGTTAAAACCGTTGTTTTTTGGACGATTTAAAAATTTATTGGTACTGAATAAACTACAATCAATATATATAACAATATACGATTTCGACGTTGTAATTTACATCAATATTCCTACAAATCGCTTTGTCATTAAAATCGGACAATGGCTTTTGTATTAATCGTCACACTACCACATACTGTTATCAATTATATGTAATTGGAGTTTTGATGTTATTGATGTGCATTCGAACGATATTAAGTTCTGAAACTGAAAACGTATTTTATGCTAATTAAATGGAAATTAATAATATTTCGTTGTGTGTTAGTATTATTAAATATAATATAAATATTTAATAAGAATTATACTTTTTCTATAAATAGTATTAATTCAAATTCTTAATGGTTCAGGCTTCTACTTCGTTATATATATTAATTTAAAGGATATTTAATTAAATATCTATTTAAATATCCTCTAATGTTAATATATATGGTATTAGTTGAACAAATAGACTTGTTTTGTTACATTAAATTTATAGTTTGAATTTTCTGATATTTTTCCTCAACTGATATTATTATGCAGATACAGATCTCCGTTAAGTCGTGATTAAAGGTTCATCCTTTAAATGCCCTTCCCCCACCCCTCTAAAAACGCGCTTGATCAAGAATGTAGCGCAAGGTTTATTAATTTTATTAATTTTTAGCGTTCTAAAAATTCTACTGGAATAATTGACATAAAAATAATATTGGAATTTATTAATTAATAAAAAATAAAATAAATAATTAATTTCCATATGCTTTTTTTTAATTTATTAAAAAAAAACTATGTAAGAATTATTACAAATCTCTTCAATTATCTACTATTAGATATATCAGACATAGAAAAATTCGTTTCATAAACCATATAAATCCATCTTTAAAAAAAGGACAGTTGTAAGATTTTGCTGCATTGTAAAAAAACTATATTTTATAAACAATTTCACCCTAAAAAGCTATGGCTATTTATTTAACGGGTATTACAATTGCGGCGGCCTCTAGAAATGTGAATTCTTTGGGAAAACGAATACACTTATGACCTCGACGTTCTTGTTAATAAAATATTCAAGTACAAAATGTGATTGGTCGACGTATATTCCTTTTAAAATAGGGACCAAAGGGAACCATGTCTGGCGTCTAAGTCTGTGTGGCCGGAAACCTATGGGCACTTTCGGCAATCTTAAACATACAATTTAGTATTAATTATAAATCTAAATTAAATTCGATGGAAACTGAAAACAAGAAAATGTGTCGACTTTTTTATACTTTTTAACAAAAAAAAATCAATTTTTAATATTTTGCAAAGAAAGTGGTTCAGTTTTCGCAGAAAAGTGCGGAAAATAAAATATTAAAAGCGCAAGTTGATTCATTGCATAGAAAAAAATTAACCTTTCCCGCCAGCGGATAAAAAGTGATTTCCATAAAAATTTATTTAAAGTTTCCAGACAAGTTTAAACTGTCTTTTCAGATTTTTACGTTTAGCCTGCGATGCCAGCTCCGTATAGAATTCCTTCTATACCATGATGGCCATGATGCCGTTCTAGGATGGAATCCTGGGCTGCTAAATTGAAGTGAAGTTTCGTGTAATTCACACGCTCTGCGTTGACCCCAGCGGTTCCATTACATTCAAAATAGAAGTGAATTAAATAAAAATGATTTGAAAATAATTAATAAATTATTCTCAATTAAATTTTAAATTAGTTAACGTAAGTCAAAAGTCAAAGAGCGAAATGTGAGAATAATTTATTAATTATTTTCAAATCATTTTTATTTAATTTATTTAAATATTTAAATTTAAATAGTATTCATTCACTTGGTCACAGTGAATGAATACTCTTTTCTATTTATAGAAGTGAATCCTTAATTAAATATACTGACGGCCAGGAACGTTGAGATGCTCTATATTTATGTTCCACAATTGAAGTGCTTGGTTTTTAGCTACAAAACGCAAGGAGGTCTTCTTTTGATCCTCTGCGGATTCTTCCAAGAACATACATTCGTCATTAAGTCGATTTGGGGTACATTGTCAGCCCGACCCCGCAGCTACTCCCCAGGAATAATTTCTGCATATTGCACTGATGGCTTCAATGAGTGAAAAAAAACAACCTACGAATTCATCAACGATAAAACAATTTTGGGGCGTTAACCTACATATTATAAAGTATAAAAAATGCGTAATTTAAAAAATCTTTATTTTGGATTCTCGTAACTGTAATACCCTCTTATTAGCAGAAAATCGACCACCTAATTTCTATTTAAAATTTCTAGTTGAATGAATGAATGAATTTTAAGTTTTAAGGCACTTCTACAACGTTATTTGCACAGCACCTATACTAAAGGTATTTTTTAAAACTAACATATCCAACCAAACTTACTTACTAATATCACAGATCAGTGTATATAAATAAAATAATTAAATAAACACGCATATAAAGAGTTAATTAAAATGCTCATAGATCTTACACACTAATATATCATACAATGTGAATAAATATATAGTATAAAATATTAATGCATGTATTTCTAGTATTTCAGAAATTTAAAATACAATATTTCAACGAATTAGATCAAATGACCAAAGCCATTGCCACGAGTCGCTCAAGAATTCAAGGATATAATTAAAAGGGTTCTTAGATCAATTAATAAAATTCTGTATACTTTTCTTTATTATTTTTATTTTACATCCAAATGAACATTTCGATCAGAAAGTGACCATTCTCAATGGAATAAAGAATAATTTTAAATATATAATATTTGCTTGTATCTGTGCCATTGAGAATGATAACTTTATGATAGAAATGTATATTTGGATGTACAATAAAATCAGTGAAAGAATTTTCACAGAGTTTAAAGTAATAGCGATATTTATATACTCACAGTGATATAATTGGTTCTTATATTAATAAAATTGAATAATGCAATGAAACAATTTTATTAGGAATCTAACCTTGATATACATTTTGGGTATGAGAATCTTATTAGATTTCTTGTTTCGTGTACATGAATAGTGGAAGTAGTGAAATCCCTATAATTATGTTCCGGACTCTATGTGATTTTAACAAAAGATTGTTTATTATAACACTTTCTCATTTTTTTTTTAAATTTTTTCTGTAAGGTTTGAAGAAGAAAAAATCCACAGATGCGTCAACAAACGACTGTTTTTATTTTTATTAATTCGAGAAATCGCTGAAAACCATAATATCTGTGATGCACTCAGACATACATAAAAGTCTCACACCCTCCGTCTAATTTTAGTGCAAATTAATCTTCTAAAATATTCTTTAAATCGATTACTTTGAATCATCAATCTCCTGGCATTTAGTGAAAATTTGAGTTGCACTCGTTAGAGCGGAAAGATTTGGATCTTCTGACACAAGAGGACCGATAGATCCGCCTATTTTTTATGCAAATTTATTTTCAAAAATATTTTTAAGATCAATTACTTTCAATTATCAAAAGAAGAAGCACGTATTTTTAAACCTTTTTAATTATATAATATTTGTAAATATTCTTGTTGGCGTTAGTAGGAGTGTTAAAGATAATTTTATTTTAATTTTCATATCCATGAACCATTGGTTGGACCTCAGAATCAGGAGGTCTTGACAACCGAAAAATAGAGTCGACGACGAAGATGTTTAGTTATCTGGTCTAGCAGTAATTAGTTTCGTTTTTTAGTGTTCGTTTATAATCCTGCTAGCCGCTAACTTTTGGTTAGAAATTCTCAAGTAACACAAAATGAGCTTGATACAGTTTTAAACAGTTCTCAAAAAACCATTTGCAAACACTTGGTAAGGTCCAAAAGATTAGAGAATGGATTCCACATGAATTATCCGAAAATAACCCCAACCAAAAAGTCATAATATGCAGTTAGTTCCTCCCTAATCCAAATCAATTGTTGCTATTAGAGAAAAAATATTACCAGAGATGATATATGGTGCTTTATGTTAAACTGAAGAGACAGCTACAATCGTTGGACAAAAGCGAAGTGTTGCAGCCCACGCCAAAATCTGTTGTGCATATAAAAAAATGAGATTTGTGTGTTTCGTGGGATTTTAAAGGAATTCTCCAGTATGAACTCTTACCAAACAACCAAACTATTAAATGTGAAGTGTAATGTTTGATTTTATCGATGTAACCATTCCAATAGTGCATTATTGGAGTGGTTAGATCAAGCTTTCAGACAAAAAGAACCCGCTCTGTTTAATCGGAAGGGCGTAATTCTTCATCACTAAAACGTCAGTTGGGACACAGAAAAGCTTCGAGGGAAAAAGAACCCGCTCTGATTAATCGGAAGGGCGTAACTCTTAATCATTGTAATGCACGACCTCATGCTACTACCCCATTTGGGATGGGAAGTTATTCCACAATCTGCATATTTTCCAGATAATGTCCCATCCGACTACCATATGTTTTTTTCCTTAGAAAATTTTCTTCTTGAAAAATATTTTAATAATGGAGAGGGCATCAAAAACACCATTACCGATTCTTTTAAATCAAAATCACAAGAATTTTATAATAGACGGATTAAGATTATATTTGAGTAGTTGAAATCACGACATTGTGTGATTGATTAAAATATTTTGTTTGCATAAACTACTTTTAAAAATGGATTAGAAAACGACATTATTTATTACTTGATATTTTAATACTGTATTGACCAGATAATATATGCAACGATGATTGTAACAAAAATGATGCAGGGAGACTATTGCAATAGATAAATATTTTAACTTAAGACTTAAAGACCACAGATCTATAGGTTTTACATTCCAAATGTAACAGCTACAAACCGTTCAATGTTTCAATTATGATTCAGATTAATTATTTATTAATTAATTATACAGAATTTAATGTTTTTATTTTCAGAAAAATCACTTGATATGTTCCACTGTATTACTTTTATTGTGACTATAAAAATTATAAATTGAATATTCAAAGTGATTAAAAAAACATTACGTATTGTTAAATGTTTCATAAAGATGATAAAATAATTCGAAATATTTCTCATGGCATATGAAACACATGGTAATAAAACATCCAGAAAAAATGAACGAACAAAAAACCCTTTCACAATACATTTTATAGGAACAAACATGATGTTTATACTTTGATGACCTGTATTAATGGCGGCCGGGGAACGGAAAGTAGTCGCTTTTGCAGTTTGAATGTCGCGGTTAGTGGTGTCAGTGGTCAGCGGGAGGAAGTAATCAGTGAATACGTGGGGCCCTCTCTTTGACTAACTTCCGGTCACAACTCATTGTGTCCCTGGCGCTGTCCACAAAGGACTATAAAACATCACCAACCGGGACACACACTTATCAACTACTTTGTATACACACAATCTATTTACCCCGGGTGATACACTCATATTCTGCATTTTCCTACATTACGCTCACCTTTTGTCCGCCTAATCTCTGCATGTGTTACATTCGCTATTCGTATCAGCAGTCATTAACGCGCTGCTAAATGATATGGTATTATTTAAAGCTCCTTTTTTTTGCTAGTGCTGCAAATAATTACGGCCATACATAATGTTAACAAGTTAAAAGAAATATAATTAACATAATATTCGTACTAATAAATATGATCAGATTAAAATGAATAAACTTTAAATTCAATCTGTTTTACTTATTTTATTTGTAAATCAAATCATATTGAATAGTACAATATGAACTACCAATGTGTAAAAATTAAAATTATTGATAACATAATAATATTTAAGAAGAGATGTAATAATAATTTATAGTTGTAAGTCCTAATTGTTATATTCATTTATTAGTTAGTCACGTCACTTGCCTAGCGAGAAATTTTCTATCAAATTAAATGATAATTAGAGGATTTTGGGCGTTAATATTACAGAAGGGCATTTGCGTCCCTTTAAAAGGACAGACATGTTATTTTTAGAATATCATAAAATTTTATATAATTTAATAAATTAAAAAGGTCCTTATAATACAATATTTAAATTACAAACTTTGGATATTAAGATTTTTATGAATTGAATATTTCAATATAATTACATTCCAATAATAAAATTCCAGCAAAGAAGCTACACTCCTTCAAAATATAATCAGAGATAAGAAGAGGAAAAAAAATCTTAGAAACAGGAAAATGACTATTTCTATTTATTTTTTCACGGAATTTAAAAAGCCACCTTACGTATATCGTAAAATATGATTTATGTATGATGTACACATAATTAATGTACGCCAGGAGGGAATTTTAACTCCAAAAAATCGGCATTGGCTTATAAATCTTGTCTTTTTATTCAATTACTTAGAGTGTAAAATAAAGTTCCTAATTTCTGCAAATCAATATCATTTGTTCTGTTTAATAAGAAATTTTCTATCAATTTAATCTATCGAAGCCAACATTAAACTAATTTAAATTCACGTGTGACAAATTATTTTTATTAAGTGTTAATTATTTGGAAATGTTAATTTATTATAATTAATGGTCTAGTTGTATATAAAACAGATCTGTACTATAATCAATATTAGGGTTATAACTATTATAAACAAAGCATATCCTTTTGTAAAACTGAAATTTGCCTATATTACACATTAAAATATTGTAATTGAGGTAATTTAAGTAGCATCATGCAATGGCGACAGATATTTCATCCTTCTTCTCGGTGGCGAACGCAAGTAGTAAAATTACACCGTGGCGAACGTCAGTATTAGATATACGTGATCGCTTAAAGTTCGTAGCGAGAAATTTTCCATTTCCAGCTCTAATAATTCCGTTTTAGCGGAACGTGTCGGTTGCTCGGTCGGATTCTAATTTCCGCGGAGTATATATCAACAGAGAGAGGATTGTGCCGAGAGCTATTTTTGGCGGATTCCTTACTATAAATTTAATTATCGTTGCCAAGTTAGTTAATTACTCCGTTTGCCTCCAGCTACACGCGGAAGCTAAAGGATTGATTCAAATTCAACGACGATTCCTTTAGATCAATAGATCTAACTATATTCTCGTCCGTTTCGATTAACTTGTTTTTATTTAATTGTATTTGTTATCATTCAATTTAACCCTGAAACTACAATTAGAGAGAGTTTTCGCCAAAGTCAGGTATTGACAATAGAAACGGATAAAAATATATATTATTTTAGGTTGGCACCTTTTAAATTTTAGAATGAAGAAATTTCTATGCAAAAAAATATACACAAAGTATACCACAAATAAATTTGGATATTAAGTTATTTTATACTTCTTCTAAAACTAGAACGCCTTTTAAACTTGAACTTAAAGGTTATTTCTCAATTATATTTTCAATTCAATTAAAAATTATTATAAAATGATAATAATTTCAATGTAAATACATTCATTAATTCTTATAATATTCAAATTATGTAAAAGATTCGTCAGTTAAAATAAAGTTTTAATTAATTTATATTGTTGCATATATCGTTCACAAAATAAGGCAAAAAGCAATACACTTGTGGACTGTTGAGGCTTCTAGATCGTAATTCACAATAATCAAACGTTTTTACTTTGTATGTAAAATTTGAAAAAAATTATTTGTGACCATAGTTTCATAGCTCAAGTTTGATAATTTCATCGAAGCCATTAAAAATCGGACATCTCTTAAACTCCTGTCATAGTCATAATCCACTTCATTATGAAATAACTAATATCACTCCTACCGAATATAGACTTTACTTTTTGGTCCACAAATTTGCCTCAAATCCAACAAACCTAAAACTAATGGTTTTAATATTTAGACATTGGTAGTTCATATTGTATGAAATAAATATGAATAAAGTATTAAAAATCAACCAATAAAACACAGATTAGATTGAATAACTAGTTGAGAATTTAAAGTTATTCAATCTAATCTGTGTTTTATTGGTTGATTTTTAATACTTTATTCATATTTATTTCAAACTTAAAAATGATCAATTCTCTCTGTATCACACGTAATACAAATTTAAACCCCAAATGACAGTTAAATTATCAAAAAAAAAAAAACACGACATTATCTTCTGACACTCTCGGTTAGATATCATTATACCTCTTTCACGGCAACGACATAAACATGAAAAAACAATTAAGACTACTGGTCGATAGCCAATTAAGACGTATAAATTATACATTTGATTTTGTAAATTTTATTATTTAATTAATATATCTTATTAAGATAACCTGGAAACATCAGATATTTAATTAGCCTATTTTGCTCACTCAATTCATACACGTACAACTTGACGGTAATCGTGAAGTTGTTTACAGTTGATTGTTGATTTAGACTCGACGATATTGATAATTTAGAAGTAAATGATCTAATTAATCTTGATTTATTTTCTGTATACAATCATGAAAACACGCGTTTTGGTTATTCCTAACTTAGGGGCATGAAAATCACTAAAGATGGGGGATAAAAAATCGCTAAAAAACTCGAACCATCTATTTATTACTCGGTGGACTCCCAATGGCTAATCGATATACGGCGCAACCAAAATCCGACGATTAAAGTTAATCATGATTAACTAATCACAGAATTTAATCGGAGTCGGTGCAATTGGGCACTAATATTTAGACATTAGTAGTTATTATTTATTCTGTATATTTTTATTTTGCTGTATATATCTGTTAATATAGATTATTATTGTTATTAGATCGTATCACTAATTACTTAATTATGTTAAAACCACATAATATAAACGGTTAAATAAGCTGATAAAGAACTGTTATCATGTGAACGGAAATTGTTACATGGTTACATGATTTTTTTTAATTAAAATTGAGAACTCTTAATTTTTATTAAGTTTTTGATTTTAAAACTTTAAAAGCAATCATCTCAAATAGTTGGGAATTAGGGCTTTGACAACTTTGTTCATTCGCGCATTACATTATAATTACGGTGCAAGATGTCTCGATGAATTATCTGCTATGAGTAAATAAACAATAAATTAACTCGTTACTTGCTATTGCTCAAAAACATTTTATAAAATTTACATTAAATTAATTTCAATCAAAAATTTGTCATTTTCAACCAGACTGTGTCAGAGCTTTTCTATCATTAGCAGTTTAATTCAATTCTCTCCTTTCGTTTTGAAAGCTCTATATATTGTATACAATTATAATGTCTCCATTTAATTACTTACTAAAGTTGTTTCCAATACAGTAGGGGTTGTTTACTGGTTGTTAACAAAGAACAAGTCGGCAAGTATTTTAGACTTCGGTAAATATATTTGCCGTTATACAACGGCTAGTACATTAATTCAGAACTCCGTCACCATATTTTAAACAAATAAAATCGGTCTCATTATATAGGTTGTTCGCATTCTCAGAAATAAGCTAGTCATGCTTAATCCATAATGTTATTATCACTAATTTCATGTATTAATATGCAATTCTGATGACATTTAATGAAATTAATTTCGTGAGATGTCAAGATTGGTAAATTTATTTATAAGGTCAACTGATTTACACTTTATGGTTTTGATCACGTCACAGGAGTTCATGTAATATTATGTTGTCAGATCTACTATTTCAAAATTCAAAAATATATTTATTTTTTCAATGTTCGAAGTTCAATTACAAGAATTATACTTAAAAGCATGAAACATATTGCACTTAGAAAGAAATAGTGTGTAATTTAGAATTTTAAATTTTAGTATTCTTATTTATTTATTTTACTCTACAAGTAAATTATACTAATGAATATAACTATGTTTATAAGAAGCATAAAACTAACACAAAACGAAGCAAAAACGAATTGAAGTAAAAATCAAATACAGAATGAATGAAATGATGGTGATCGCAATAATCTGACACAATGACAACAACGTATTTGTAGTATGTCAAATATGTAAGTGGGAAAGAGAGATGTGATAACTTCACGGAAGTAAAGATATATATATACAGTGCATTTTTTTATCCAGGCCTCATAGGGATTTGCATAGGAAAATCTTTTCGTCGTGTTAATGGTTTTTCTATGGTATGGATTTTGATCAAATTAAACACACATTTAAATTAGAGTAATTTAATTTGAAAAGTTCAGTAGTTTTTAAATTATTTTAAATGCATTTAATGTTTTAAATAGTGATTTAAAATAATGATAATTTTAAATATTTTCTTAATTAATAGGCTTAGTTCTCTGACATCTACTGAAGTTGTTAAAGTATTCTAGTTCATTGTACATCTTTTATTGCAAGAATGTTGATCACGGTGTAGACCAAGAAAAGATTTAAATAGTGATGGATTACACAAAAGATCTTATTTTGAAAAGATATTAAGGTTTAGTTAATTATTTCAAATTAGTTTTCAATATTCAATAAACTTTAATTAATTAACTTAAACTAGGCAATACAATAAATTTAAAAAACCATAACATTAAAGTAAGTTTCAAACTGTTGCCTATTAGCAGCTAAACAATGACCTAGCCTATCTTTAAAATGTCTTTTCACATTTTGAAGCTGCCGGAGAGTTATTTTAGCAGATTCTTCGAGAATTCTTGCTTTTAATTCTTCTAAATCCTTTGGTCTGCTTGGATATCGTCAAAAACATTGCTTGCCAAATAACCCCAGTAAAATAAGTCGAGCGGTGTTAAATCGGGACTCCTTGCTGGCCGTTTCAGAGGTCCAAATCGCCCAATCCATCCATGCGGAAATTAAGTATTTAAAAACTCAGTAATTTGTCGCGTGCTATGTGGAGGAGCACCGTCGTGCTGGAAAATTATTTCACCATTTACTGGCACTTGTTCAATGACAGGAAAAATATTTTCCATCAATAATCTTCGATATTTTTCACTGTTTAGCGATTCCTCTATAAAAAATGGACCTATAATATGGTTACCTACCATTCCTGCCCATACGTTGACCTTTTGTGGCCATTGTGTGTGTGTGGTTTGGAAGAAATATGGATTTTTTCTAGACCATAATCTTGTGTTTTGATTATTTACTGACCCATTCAATATGATTTGGATTTGGATTTTCATTAATTTTATTAATCCAATACTCGCAGAATTCCATTCTAGGAAAATAATCACTTTCTAACAGATGGTGGCTATTGTGAATTTTATAACTTTTAAACTTTTCCAACTTCAAAGCTTGGTAGCAACTGCTTCGTGTAACTTGAAATTGGCTGGATGATTTTATCACACTTATTAATGGA
Source organism: Philonthus spinipes (assembly GCA_963082785.1). Taxonomy (NCBI): domain Eukaryota; kingdom Metazoa; phylum Arthropoda; class Insecta; order Coleoptera; family Staphylinidae; genus Philonthus; species Philonthus spinipes. Next base: position 11,534,879 of record OY720315.1, on the reverse strand, counting down.
TTTTTTTCAATTGCCAAAGACACATTTTCCCTCAAGTCTTCTGTCACAACCCGATTTGCACGTTTTCTTCCTCCACTATGTTCCGCATTAACACAACCAAATTTAACAAAGTTGTAAAATTTTAGAATTGTTTTCTGATTTGGAATTGGCCGTCCTGGATACTCCACGGAGAAATGATCACGCACTTGTCTACTTGATAGCCCTTTTATGTATTCCATCACCATTTTAACCTTTTCTTGGGTGGTATAAACCGACATTCTTTTAATAAAAGGAGTACAATAAATTGGAACACTTTGACAATTACGATTGATGTCAGTGAACTAAGCCAACTATTTAAAAAATATTCAAAATTATTATCATTTAAAATCAATTTTAAAAACATAAAACCCATTTAAAATAGTTTAAAAACTACTGAATTTTGTACATATTACTCTAATTTAAATGTGTGTTTAATTTGATCAAAATCCATATCATAGAAAAACCATTAACACGACGAAAAGATTTTCCTATGTAAATCCCTATGAGGCCTAGATAAAAAAATGCACTGTATATCGAACGTATAACAAAAATCGTCGACGAAGTTGGCGTTGGAAGTCTCGAGTTAGGTCTGTACTAAGTTCACACGCGTGAAATGCTGGTTGCGGTTAAACAGTGACATGTCATATATTAATTTTGTTAAATGGGTAGCCAAACTAAGTTTATTTTAAATTAGAATAGTCAAAGTAAGTGTTGAAAATGCCCACCGTTTTGTTGACAATCCAATGTTCCTTCCTACCATCGAAAACAGTTATCATCAACGGCAAGATTGGGAAATCGATTTCGAAATTCCTCCAAACAATCGGGAACATAAAACTGCCACTCTCCACCAACGTTTCACCCATTACGAAAATAAGATTCAATCATAAACGTTTTATGTACCTTAGAAAACATGTTTACGATAATTAGGGGTTATTTACAACTGACTTGTCAACATGACAACCAGTACTTTACGCATGAGCGTGTGATTTTAGTTGAGACATGGCTTTAAATTTCCAATGCCAACTTCGCCGTCGATTTTTGTTATACGCTCGATATCTACGAATTTTGGTGAGACATCAATAATCGCACTGTCAACTCTATTATTTTATTTTCACAATAAATTTATGAAAACTGTTGTCATTTAATAAATATATTAAATAAAATGCATAGTAAAATCATAATCATCACGAACTGTATTCTCCAAGTTATTGTACTCGATAGCATTTTTCATACTATCATTAATATACTGACTATCATGAATAAACTGTTACAAAAAGTATATTAGGCCATGGCCTATACAACCGATACACTGGTGATTTTTTATATCCCAACTTTTTACATTCCTCGAATTAGATGACTCTCTGCCATTATTTAATGGAATATAAAGGCTATTACTTCGACGTACAAACTTAATTCAGCAAATTGAAAAATAAGTTACTGTTAAAGGTGGCGTAAGGAAGAATATTTATTATTCATATAAAGGAACAAAATTGTTTTTATTTATTTATTTGACTCTAATGGATGATTGTTTAATATCAAACATATACAGAAAGTATTCATAAAAAAAAACAAAGTGCTTACGTTCTTTAATTATTTAAATAATTATTAAATTAAAAAAATACTTTGTTATGTATTTACATACTTACAAAAGTGTATAATTTAATCCAAACATTGAAAAAATAAATAACGCCGGTAATAAAAAATATACAGGAAAAGCCCTTAATTAAAAAAGATGTAATTATAATTTAGCAAAGTTATAGCTTCGCGTGTAATAACGGGAAAGAGCGCTGGAAATTTTTCCATCAGCAATTTAAAGAGGAGGGTACGCATAAAAAGCACACATATAAAAAAGTTGTACATTGTTTGTAAATTCGCAAATACATAAACGCGAGGTGTTTAATAACTGTTGCATCTGAAAAAAGGGTGGAGGATATGGAAAAGGACCAACTGGGAACGGTCCGCCGCCTCTGATATATATGTACCCGTACGTGTGTACTCGCATAAAGTAAAGCAATTAAGCGGTCTCGTGCCGACGAGCGCGAGTTCATGAGTTCATTCGTTGGGAAGTGGATAAAAATTCGAAATTCGGCGAGGAGCAATTAAATTAATCGGTAATGTGTTGCCATAAATCCGGCCGGGAGGGAGATAAAGTGGGCCGGCGATTAAATATCGACGTATGGGTGTGTAATTACTTTGGTAATAGGGCCTTCTAATTACACCTGAAAGGTCGAATTAAGGCTGTACCGATGCACGCCGGAATCCGGCGACAATCTAATTAAGGTAGAATTAGAATCCGACTGCTAATAGTAAGCCTTCCCTTTTCGCAAAACTACGCCACCTCATCTACTCATCTACTCGTCTACGCCCTGGGTGAATCTATCGGGATAGACTATCCAGGAGTGCGGTTCCCTTTGTGAGATTGATGACGGCCGCACTAGTTTACGGATTTACGGACTTCGGATGATTGGACCTGTTTCAGCATTTACGCTAAAATCACACCACCAACAACACGAAACAACAAATACATTTAAATCAAAAAATACATTCTTAACTTTTCAATCCCAAGTCCATTAAACCACTCTATTATTTATTTTATTACTTCAAAAAATTTTTATTAATAATAGTAATATCTTTATTTCACACAAGTAATAAAATTATTGACATTGTATGATTTTGTTTTTATACATCAAAAATATGATTATCTTGTTCGGTAATTAGCTGCCGACCAGAGGTTTTTCCGCCAGCAACATTTATTTTCTGTATTTTTAATATTAGAGACAATCTAAATAAAACAGAAATATATCCACTAAAAATAATATTTTCATTTTATGACCAACAAATGATAATGTAATATTTAATAAATTACTCTTCAATAAACGAAATTATAATATTTGGTAATTTCAAATTAAAACATTTCTATTATATAAAATTGATTTGAAAATAATTAATAAATTATTTCCACATTTAGCTTTGTGACACTTTGACTTACGTTACGTAAGTATTTTCTATTTAAAACATTTCTTTAGTTTCATTTTGTCATATTCAGTTTCTTGACACGTATTTCCGCCAATAACGATACTTTCTGGCGTGTTGTAAGTCTTGGTACTTTTTATGCAAAATTTTCTTAGGCTGAGGAACTGAAATTGACGTGAAGATACTCTTGACATAAAAGAACATTAGAATTGCGTTGTTGTTGACAGCTAGGTTCTTGGTTTTCTTCAAGAAGTCAGTGGAGTTTTTAATTCCGTATTTGAATGTGCCAGGAATTATTTATGGAAGTATTTTGTTGACCAAGGAAACCCACTTTATATAAGGGAGCAATGATGTAGGAAACGATTGATCTTATTGGGATGTTTATTTTGTGCATTTTGGGTAGGCCGTATAATGTCATTGACCGAAATACGTGTCAGGAAACTTAATATAATAAACGCGTCTTTTTTTTTTCTTTTAATAGAAAATATTTGCTTCGTATTGTTTCCTCATTTATTATCGAACGCAAGAGGAAAATAACCGCAGGCTGAGTAGGTGCTTGAGATGAAGGAAGGGCCAGTTTGGACAGTGAGTCGGGGAAAAGCGCTTTATCGTTATTTAAAGAGTGGCACGTCGAACTTTGGCCTGGGAAGTCATCTTTTAGGGCTTATCTCGACGGCAGATAAGACGTCGCGGCCACACAGGACGGATTAAGACAGATAAAGGCTGACCGACCGTCTCTGACAACCGATGGATAAATTACACCTCCTGTGTATGAATCATAGCTTAACGGTTGATTTACCGAGGGCGATATTTACCGTCCCGCATTGAAAAGGAAGGGGGTGTATTGCGAAGCGGCCGCGCGCTCAACTTTTTCAAATTTATGGTGTCCACTTTTGTAAAGCCCCGCCGGATAACGTTTTTCGACATAATGCACTGCGATGTACTTCGGGCCGGATCAAATAGTTTTCGATTTAAAATTCTCCTTGCCATCAAAACATTCAATATGAATACAGTTCTGTATAACTTATATAAAGTATTTCATTGTTGCATCCTTTATCGATAAATATACAATGTGCATTTGATTTCATTGAATATAACATAACATAATCGTATGAATTGATAAATTTTTTATTAATGATAGTTTACTGTTTAATTAATAATATTTTTATTGGGTTGATTTAGATTTTATTAAATTAAATATATTTAATTATATAAAAATATTACTATTAATTCTAGTTAATAATTATTGTGTAAATATTACACAGTAACGGTCGAAACAATCGTAATAAAAATTAATTAAATATTTAAATTGTCTCTGTAATTCATTATTTCACGATACGTGAAAGTTTTTTGCTTTGAATTATTACAATAATTGAATAGACGAACAAACCGATCTAAAACGAAATCGAATCTTTTAAATCCGTGTTTCTCAAATCTTTATTGTGCCACTTTAAAATTATTAAATAAAACTCACGGCAATCCTTGTCAATAAAGAATGTATTTTTTCAAATATGATTATTCGAAAGACTCATTTACAGTTATCTTTAAATTTTTGTTATTCTTTGTTTTAATATCCAAAAGTGCAGAAATTGTTGTTTCAGAAGAATACGATATAAAAAACAAAATTAAAATGTTAAATGTTATAATTTTTGTGGCACCTTTATGTCATACTTGCGGCATACAAAGGTGACACGTTTGTTGAGAACCAATGGTTTAAACAATGAAACTTTACCCAGTTAACAACCATATTTTTGTAAATTAAATTTCACAAATTAAAAAAAAAAATTAAACATTTTTTTTTAGTCAGTCTCATATAACACTAATAATTATATGTGCTAATTATTTAAATAATTATAATTTATTTCAATTAATTAAATTGTATATTATAAATATTTTTTTTAATACAACATGAGTATTTACAATTACAAAAGCGTTTAGTATTTTTGTCATATGTTCTGTTCAAAAGTGAAAGTGAATTTCACTGAGAGAATTTTACTTTTATTCGCCGGCAATTAATCTGCATTCTCGCCCTCGCGCCGTTATCGAATTAGAGGGATAAAATAATGCGGTTTTTTCTAAAGGGATTAAAAGGATCAGCATTCTGTGCGACAATTGTATTATACGGATATTTATACGTTTATTTATACATTTCCTGTGTATATTTGATTCAATTTGTATTCACTTCCGTATGCTTACTAAGCACCACAAATGGAAGTTTGGATATTGTTTAACTTATGATTTATAATAAATTCTTTTTAAATAAATATTAAAAATATTAAATAATACTTAGCCATACGCCACATGAATGGTGGTTGAATTTCATTAAATTAAATAATAATCATTTAATAAAATGTTCATCTAGCATATAGATAACTGGTTATTGTCATTTCGGTTTCTCGAACTTCATCCACTTTCGAAATCACCCTATTATTATTAAATAATTACTTCCTGTTTTTTTGACAACATAAAGTAAGTACTTGAGATTTATAATTTTAATATATGTAAACATAATTCTGCTACAATTTCAGATTAAAACAATTTAGTAATAGGATTGAACTTCTTCTACTCCTTTAGTTATTATTTCAGTAAAAAGAGAATATACTTTTTACTGAAATTCTGACATATTCATATAAATCGCAAAATTGTGTCAGTTATCTACTGTTTATTTCTAAATATATTTTTTTGTGTTAAATGAACTTGATCTTTCTATATATTTTCAGAATTTAGGGTACACTTTATTTAAAAAACGGAAATATTGCACATTACGTGAATGTCTGCACTAAATATTGATCAATATTTACTCCACATCCTTGTACTGTACAGTGCTTTAAAAATATTCGAGATATATCAAAAGCCGTGACTAGAAAACCGCAAATCCAATTCAATTCAAGTGCAATCGACACACCGATAAATCCGGGAATGGTGAATACTTCAATACAATTCTGCTAAAATAGAAAAAAGCGCAAGACAAATAATAAAAATAATATTAATATACAAGAAAGAATAGATTCATTTCTATAAGTTTATTATTTTTTTCTCATTTATGTGAAACAGATATCAGTTTTGAAATCCTTTTATTGAAAATTAAACGAAATTTTACAAAACGGAATGATCGATAAATGAAATAATAAAGATTATAAATAATGTAAACTTATCTAAAAATGTTCCCCTTAAATTTTTTGCAAGTTTAAGTAAATGTTGTTAATTTATAAATTCATAAAATTTAAATAATATGAAAACAAAAACTACAAATTTTATTTTTAAGGCCGATCTATCATTTTGACGTGAAGGTTTTAAATTGGTTTAAGTGAAGAGGAAATCCTCTACAAATATTCCCATGATATTTTTTGAAAGTTTAAGTAATACATGAATATCTGCGTTATAAATTCATAAAATTTAAACAATATGAAAACAAAATCTACTAATTTTATTTTTAGAGCTGATCCACCATTTAGCTACGATGTTTTTAAATTGATAAAAGTCAAAAGGAATAGTCTACAAATGTCCCCATGATAATTTTTGTTAGTTAAGTAAATAATAATTGCAGAGCAGAAAGACCGCAGGTCGATAGCCCGGACACACTAACACAAAATTTATTCTTGTTAAGTAAATATAAATGTATGTATAAGCTTATATGTAATGTTGTTTGAATAAAGATGTTTGTATATTTATAATAATTGTAAGAATTTCTGTAGACTCGTGTTTCGCGATTTATTCCGCATCAGTATAACTTTTCCTTGTAAGCCCTTAGTTATTATACAATTTTTATGTACCGTCTTCACTGGGATCTTAGAGGAGCGAGATCATTTTCATCTGAGATCCTAGTGAAGACGGTACATAAAAATTGTTTAAGAACTAAGGGCTTACAGAGCAGAGCTGTACTGATGAGAGATGAATCCGGAAACACGTGCTTACAGATAGCATTGTAATTTTAATTATGGTTTCATTTCATTCAATATTTTCGTTTAAGTAAATAAAGTTCATGAAAATCTGCCTTATAAAATTATAAAGTTAAATAAAATAAAAAGAAAATTTATAAATTGTGTTATAATAGATAAAGTATTTATTCATTTAGCTAAAGTTATTTAAATAAATTAAATATAAATAAATATCTGTAGATAGCCTTATATTACATAATTTTTATTTTTTTAAATTTTATTTTTGTTTTGTTTTTTGCATTAAATATTTTCGATTCAAAAATTGTTGCATTATACAATATGTTATTGTTATGCAATAGTAAATGTCTAATATTAGACATGTGCTAAAGTACTTATGTAACATTAGTCATTATGTTACAGCTAAAGGGAGAATGATTTATTAATTAATTATTTATATTTACAAAAAAAAAATATTATAGTTGATGCAACATTTGACCACGACGGTTGTTAAAGTGAAATATATAAATATATGGTTAACCATATATAATATCAATTCCATCTGGAAAAATCATCAAATTCTCTACACAAAGTAGTGATATGTAAATAAATATGTAGTAATATAAAATATGTCCTGATATTTAGAACTATATTTGCGATAATCTCATGTAAATATAATGCGATCGATCAAGAAAACGTATTCAAATATATTCATGTACGGGAATGATATCTTTTCTGGCCGAAAAAATAAAACAAAATACGAGAGGCGAAATGATTAACAACACGCTCAGCCCCGTATCGCCGTTCTGTGTGCCACTGTACACTAAAACCAGGGCCACAGTCCATAAACAATGATTATGCAGATAATAAGTGCAGATGGTATATTTTTAATGGTGGTCATCCTGCGAGATATAATTTCCTCGGGCCGGTGTATAACGGCGGCGAACAATGATTTATGCTTCCGTTTACAACCTGTACTTTGGAGCCATCAACGCGAATTTTAAATACCAGATAGCCTGAAATACAGCGCCGGCCCGAATGCTAATGAAGTCCGAAATCGATGTAATTCGTTATTTTGCGATTCACCGAGGTATTATGCTTTGAGTTATTACAATAATTGAATATTAAGTGCTGCTTGAAATTTATGAAGACATTTTCTTTCATTTAATAATACCAACAGAGGTATCTTAAAAGAAAATGCTTTGTATAAAAAATAACCTTATCAAAAACAACATTATAGAGCATTTTATTTTTTATGTTTAATTTTTTTTCAAAAAATAGCAGGAATCATTTTCAGTGTTAATTAATATATGGCTTCTAATTTATTTCATTTAATTAAATTGTAAAATGAGTTTAACCGATCGCTGCTGTAAATCATTACTACTGAAATAAGCAAATTATAACTAGGAGTAACATTTAATTAGTTTGATGTGAATGATAAAATTGGTATATATTTTGTGCGGATTCAATTAATAATCAAAAAAATAAATTGGAATTTATAACTACAAATCCAACATTTATTTACGCAAAATAATACCTCTAATTATTGTAAATACTTCATTTACAACAATTAGAGGTTTTATTGTATGACTTCAAAGTAAGTGAGTTTACCTTAAATGAAACTCTAAGGGTTGTCATCACGTTATCATTAGTCTCACAATCTATGTGTCGAGCGTATAACAAAAATCGACGACGAAGTTGGCATTGGAAATCTAAAGTTATGTCTGAACTAAAATCACACGCGCACGCGTAAAGTACTGGTTGTTATGTTGACCACAACCAGCATTTCACGCGTGTGATGTTAGTACAGACATGTCTCAAGACTTCCAACGCCAACTTCGTCGTCAATTTTTGTTATACGCTTGATATAAATCATTTATTAAGGTTATAGTTTTCGTAAAATTCACACTTGCTTAAATTAGAAGCACAGATTATTTTTTAATAAGACTATACTCAGTATGATGAGGATTTCCTTTTGAGCTGTTGTAATTCTTGGGATTCATTTATCCATCAGACAAACAGTGTTCTGCAGAAATTTTCTTATTAGAGTCGAATCCGTGGCTGGAGTTAAACACTCATAAAAAAATAAATATAAGACATACTATTTTCATACCCTCTGAGTTACTTCATTAGGATGTTATTAACAAATTAACATGCAAAAAAACGAATAAAAAAGTGACAAACATTCTTCTGTAGAACTTTGAATATTTCTCTTATTAGAGTGGAATCCGTGGCTGGAGTCACAAATTCATAAAAAAATAAATAAATTTAAGACATGCTATTTTTATAATCTCTAAATTGGTTCATTATGATGTTATTAACAAACTAACATGGAAAAAATGAAAATAAAAAGTGACAAACAGGATTCTGCAGGACTTTGAAGCTAGTTCATGTTGAAGACTATTTTAAGTATAAAGTATTATATTAAATTACATTCAAATATAAAACACTTAAGAGTCAAACAAATTGCACTAATTAAAAAAATATTTAGTAAGTTACAACTCAAAGAAACAATTTTTAACAATTAGCAATAGCTGGCGCCTCCGCCATGGTGTATGCGCCTGGCAAATTCGGTTCAGATCAAAGTTACAAATTCTGAATTTTAGTTTTCCATCATTAAATTACATGTGTTACAATTAGTTACAAGCGATAATCTTTTTATACTACACTAAAATATTTAAATACCTTAAGTGGGATAACGCACCGAGAAACTTCTTTATCTCGAAATATTGTATTTCTGAATGAAATTTCAGAAATAAAATATTCACAGAGAAATGGATAAAAAGGTTCTCAAGAATAATGGAATCGTTCCAAATATCGCTTGAAGAAAATAGTACCGCCTAAAAATCGCCACGAAGTTCGGAATTCGCATAGTGTAAGCCGAATTTCGAGTGTAGCAAACACCTAAAGAATATAGAAAGACAAAATTTGGAACAGTTAGTCATAATTGACAAGCTCGAAGACCTATATTACCGACCTGGCGTGGATGATTCTACGTAAGTTGAATAATTTTGCAATTTATTCATAGCTCAATTTTCAAACGCGTTTTTCTCGAAATCATGTTTTTATGTCGGTACTGAATATATGTCGAAAACTAATGCACCGATTGCAATCACTGTTTTATACTTATTCTATACATAATTATCTGGTCTTTGTCATAGGATTTTCTTTTAATTTTGTTGCTTATTATGTTTTTAATGGGCGAAATAAGATCGAATTTCTGCCAATTTTTTTATGTCAAATACAAATGCCCGCAATTTTGTCAAAAATCCAAATTTCCAAAATCCTCTGACGAAGACTAGATAATTATATCAATGTTAATAATCTTTTTTTATTTTTTGTTTGTTATTCTGATGATTACAGATGAAGCAGATTGCCTGCCGCGGAGGGCAATTTTTACAGTATTTAACGGAGGAGAAGAATAATCGGAGAATATTGCAAATTGTTCAAAACAAAAAAATAATATAAGATTATGTTATTTTTTGCACAATCATTTCTAAAATGAATTGATTTATTGGCCCTAATAGGTTCCCTTAAAAAATACTTTTTTCGCGCTTCTCGCTGCATTACTCCCCGTTTTTTTTTTCGAAATAATGTTTTTAAAGACGTTATTCAAGAAATCTCGAAAATTAATAAACCAATTGCAATTATCTTTTATGTGCTTAGTCTATGCATGATTATATAATCTTCGTCATAGGACTTTTTTTATTTACTGGCTCGTTTATTATTTTTTTTTTTTTAATAAGGTCGATTTTTTTCTTAAAATCGTTATATTAAGTTCAAATGCACGCCAGTTTGGCAAAAATTATTGATATTTTCAAAATCGCTTATGACAAAAAATTAGATTATAATGTCAATTTTAATATTTTTGATTCTGATGATTACAGATAAAGCAGCAGTACATATCGCGGAGGGATTTTTCTACAGTATTTAAAGGAGGATAAGATTATTTGACGAATATTGCAATTTTTTAATGCAAATAAAATAACTTACTCTTAAAAATATCTACTATCATTCATGAAATGAATTGGTTTAGTTACAAGTGTTTTGGGATTTGATCCCTCGTCAATACAGCTCTGCCTTACATAATTGCAAAGTTATTAATTAAAGTAATTTAAAATTAAAAACGCACTGTCTGCAGATAACTTTATATTACGTAACTTATCACTATTTTTTTTTAATTTTCTTATTTTTTTGTTTTTTTTTGCCTTAAATATTTTCGATTCAAAAAAATGTTGCATTATACAATTCTTATTGTTATGCAACAGCAAATGTCTATTATTAGACATTTCTTAAAGTACTTATGTAAGATAAGTCATTATGTCACAGTAGTCAAAGGGAAAATAATTTATTAATTAATTAATTTCAAATTCTTTTTATTTAATTTATTTAAATTGCTATGACCAAGTCAATAAATCCTTTTTCTATTATTCCTAAATACATATTCTAATTCATATCACTCACTGTTCCACACATATTCTCTTCTTTTCCCTACCCAATCTAACCACGATTTTTACGCCTGCTGATATACAAACATCTTTGTATATTTTCTCTCATCCATTCTTCACTTCCTTGCACTCTTGTCCTAAATGACCCTACCAATCCTGCACAACATAGATCAACCATATGTTTCTCCAATCCAAATTTTCCATCCTCTCTCAGCCGTTATATGAGTCACAATTTTTTCTCCCAAAAGGTCAAAAAATATTTTGTTCATATTGAAAATCGCAAAAATCAAATCATTAACAATATTAATTATTTTTATTGTGTTCGTAAATATACATTAAAACAAAATTTATTTGATTGGCGTATCCTTCCACTGTTTTCAAAATTTACAGCTCATACATCGTCAGTCTTACGCTAAAACCGCTAATGTGCACTTATTTAACACATGATATGAAATTGGAAAGGTAGTAGAAAGCGCCATATTTTGCCTAATGTATAAGTGCTATAGACAATAATTTGCGTCTACTAAGTAGACAATCGAGGATCATTGTTTTGTCTACTTAAGGAAGCCGAACTTTTCCCATTTATCAGACCTGAAAACGAAAGTCTTTTAATAAAATATTCAACAAATTTTCACCCAGCGTATGGATTGTGATGGCCATTTCGGTCTTAAGGACTTCGTCAAACCAGTATGTTCCACGTGCAATACCTTGATGAAGGTGGTTGAACGATTATTGTATTGAGATTAAATAATGTGATGATTAGGTTTATTATGTATGAATATATTTGTTTTTAACTTGTTGTATTTTGTGCTTTGTAAGAGCACTTAGTTGTTACGACTTTGGAAAATAACAAGATGTACAGTTTTTTGGTTAGAGCTTCTTTATTTTTCCATGGCTGTACAAGTCATCACAATTTTAAGGTTATGATAAACCACGTGTAAAATACAAACGTAGGCAACCCAACATGCAAAACGTGTTAGAGGGCGCAAGCATCCTCGGTCCCGTTGTCCGGCCGTATTTCCACGAAGATTGTTTCCGATGGGCTGCGAACCAACCGTTAAAATTTCCCCAAACGAGGAATCGGCACATAGGCAGTATTTTTTGTAAAATTACATGCCAAACCCGAACAATGTAATTAAACATTAAAATAAACTTTACTTTATTTATGTTGATTATTTATTTTATGCTCTAATTAAATAATGGAAATTTAGAATTTTGAAAATATTTCACACTCGTATATTAATTATTTTTGTTGTGTTTTATTCTTAGATTTCACGATCCGTATTAACGAAAATTGTTTATAATTACATCAGTTATCCTGATTTCTTGATTGTAAAAGAAATAATTGTTTTTAATTCAAAATAAAACTTCACAAATACATGAACATACTGGCAAGTATGAAAAGGAAATAAAAAAATAATCATTCTTGATGTTCTTAACTAAATTAAAAAAAATAAAGTAATTTTAGTGTAGCTTTAATAAAATGAATGCTACAAACCAAAACACGTTCCTCAATAATAAATATAATTGATAACACTTTATGAATTTCTACTTATTTAATTATGACGTAGAAAATGTGTATGGTAAAAACGAATTAAAATAATGGGGAACATTTATGAAACTTTTAAAATTTGAGTGCAATAAAAGTGTTTAAAAAGCTTAGATTATGTATGCAAATATGTTTAAAAAAATTAATTTTCATACTGTTGGATTTTTTTTATATAGAACCTGATTTCCAGATTTTTAATATTCTTTTACCCAATTAATTTGTTTTTTTTTTATAGAAGAAAAATCTATTAATATACCAAATTATTATCGCAAAAGAGAAAATTGCTTTAAAAATCATAATAAGATAATACACATGTTATATGTTCGGCTTTTTGAGTAAATACGCAGTGACAAAAAAACAATGAATGAGTATATTTGCTTTTTATGATCCAAAGCAGTATAATTTATATTTGCATTGTTAAGTTGTAATACTAAAAAGAAAAGTTCTTGCGAAACTGTTGTTTGTACATTTACTTGCAACAACTAAACAATAATTTTAATACTAAAGAGGTTTTAAGTGAGTGATGTTGATGTACTCTCGTATAAAACGTTTTATGTTGATGTTAAGACAAAGTAAAGAGCACTTTTGCAGAAATAGAAGCGATGCAGAATTCCCGCTTATAAAATGCAACGGGCAGGATGAACCATTAGACAGAAGCAGGGATAAATAGCACGCGATATTACTTAAACCGCGAGCATTATAGCCGTTGGGATAAACGTAAATAATAAAGCAAGTGGCTGGTGATGGTTGAGGCGAATGAAAACATAAAAGAGCCGTAATAAAGCCTCGAAAAAAATCCGTTCCTTTTTTTTTCATTCCACCCTCGCAGGGTGGAAGCACCTTTTGGAGTTAAAACTAATTGGGGACCCGTGTCAGCGTTATTCCACTCTAACATCAACTAGTGGGTCGGTAAATAATGATGTCCATTTAGCAAACTGGTGCATCTACACGCTTACACGCTAGGCCGGGAATAAATGATCTCCTCCGAGTCGTTTGTTGTGAGGTGACGGCTTGACTTGTTAGGAACCCTCCTGCTCGGCCCTTGGCCCTTTACTCCGCCGCCGCCCTTCCCGTCCTGTTATCCTGTTATCCGACTAGCTGGTACACAGGATGGTCAGCGCCTCTGGGAACCGGCCCTCTTTTCTCCTCCGCCTCCTCTTCCTCAGTCACTTCGCTGGATCCGTTCTGTTTTCCCACTTTTAAAGACCAAAGGGAATTAAGGGACGCACGGCTCGTGTTTCAGCTAATTCTGGTTAAAACGTAATGCCCAACTCGGACTAGATACGGGAACCTATTCAAAACGCCCGGCTATTGTGCTCCTCTTCCGAGCACTTTTGACGGGCCACTTGGTTTCTCCGCCGAGATACACACAACTTTGTGAAACTTTACTATTTAAATAAACCAAACTGCGCTTTAACGACAAAAGGGGGCTCAGTTCAAACGATTATTCCCCCTGATTTTCTTGAGATGAAGATCTTCATTAAATCTTTCATTAAATACATTATTTTTTTCATTACACAATCCCCGTTTTATGAAAAATAAAAAAAATCTGTTTCATGAGTGCACTTTGTAATTGCCACATATTAAAATGCTTTTTGTAATATGTGGCGATTCGTTCTGGATAGTTACTTTCCGGTTTTTATTGCTAACCGCGGTCCGTAATTCGACGCTGCAACACAGTTTTGTAGCAAAATGAATTCGAATCAATAACCGTTGTTTTAGTAATCGAATCGCAATAAAATATTCCATCGCGAAAATTTCCAAACATTTTTTTATGGACAAAAGCGATAGGGAATAAAAATATATTCATAAATGCACACACTAAAATAATATTTATTTTCGTTATAATTAATTTATGAACGAAAACAATGACGCGAGGAAAACAATTCATGAAAGTTGTTTAGTTTTTTTATTGCGTTGAATAATTAATTCTATATAAAATGTCATTGGCAACATTTTTAAATATAAGGTCCGTTTTTTGGAATGAAACAAAATATAAATGTTTCTTACTGCCAATTAACTTTAAAGAATAATATAATTGTAATTAAACGTAATGAAACAGTTACTGCAGATGTCTAACGACATTAAATAAACAAATTGAATGACGTATTGTTGCAAAAATAACTACCAATAGCAAATAACAGACGCAAAGTTATCATTTTCATAACAATACTCGGCCACACGTTGCAAGAATTGTGAAGGATAAACTGTTGTAGCTCAGTAGCTACACAGTCTCCTAATACTTATTTTAATGCTGATAAAACAACACAGAAAACAGATTTTATAAACAAACATGATTATAATTATAAAAAAACGAACCCTTCAGCGCGTTTTTAATTTAATTTAATTATAACACAATGGAATATAACTACAAAGTAAATCCTTACAAAAAAAACTTACATACACCCCCTAAATTTTTTGGTGGATGTGCCGGGCTTTATAAATATTTCATCTTCAACTTTTATTCCGCATGCAAATTTATTTAAATATTTTAAGAGATATAAAACGCGAGTAATCTATAATTCAAAGTACTTTCCAGCTCACCTACGCTGAACATTAATGCCGTACATAAAACACACGACTCCCGTTCGGGCCGCCCTTTTTTTTTCCTCTACCTCACTCCCTTGTTCTCTCCATCTCTCTCTGCAGCACGTACCGAAAAACGGGATTTAATTACGAAACGCGTGGCAATTATTCTAAAAAGGCGATTTTTTGTTGCCCTGTTTAGATTTTATTTCGTTTCGGTTTTGTTTCGCATCGGGGAGAATTGCATGCGCGGAACGATAAAGTTTGTGTACAAAAGGTTGGGTTTTTACTGCTGAGATATTTGCATACTTTTCATGGGGGTTTCATTATAAATAAGATTGAATGACTTGTGGTATTTAATATAAAGGTTTATTTTTAGTCGTAAAATTTTCTTGGAAATCCTAAATACATATTGCAGTTTTTCAATTAAATATTACAATTTTAATGCATATTAATATATTTAAATATAAAAATAGGATTGACCTGAAAAATAATCAATTCATTTTTCTAATAAAAAAATCCCGAAAATCATTAAAAGGGGCGGTAAGTCCACTAGCCGATTCTTATTATTTATTTTGTATATTTTTCTGAATATGTCTGTTAATAAAGATTGTTATTATTATTATCACAAGAAATTATTAATCTAGAATAAAATTATAAAATAAAATAAAATAATAATTAAATTGTAGTAAATGTCTGTATTGCTATTAATTACATATGTGATCTCTATTTTAGTACAAATATATTTAATTATAAATTAAATAAAAAGAATTTGAAAGTAATTAACAAATTATTTCCTCTGTAGCTATTGTGACAATTTGACTTATGTTACATAAGTACATATTTTATTTAATTTTTTATAATGCGCTCGATTTGCATTTTCTTGAATGCTTATAAAATAATGTCAACAAAACATTTGCCTCGAAATTAAAAAAAAATATATATGAAAATTATAAAAGCGGGGTGTGTTTAAAAATTCCTGAGCGCGCCCCTCAATTATATAATAAAATATTTGTTGAATGAATTGAAACAAAAAATAACATTAACAATTATGAATTAAAAGGTGATTTTCAGACACGACTACCATTCATTAAATCCCGCAAAAGTTTCTGCCCGACCGTAATGTTGGTATAAGTGGTATTCAAGGTACCCGCACGCACGAACTAATAAGGTCAGGGTGAGTAAGGGGTGACGTGAACAGGTGTAAACAATATTTATGTTTAGTAGGTGATTAGTAACTAGCTGCGAACTTAGTTCCACTTCCCAAGTATCACTGGTTGTAGCAAACCTCTGAATAATAGCCCCACCACCGCCCCACGACCAACCCTTGTGCACGTCGGATTCGCCCCTCTTATAACACCGTTGATCGATGAACGCGAACACTAAACCGGCTTAAGGGTGGCATTAATTAATTATTTATTAGTTATTTTCAAACCGCAAAAAGGATAGTGAACTTTCGGCGCATTACTTAATCACCTTCGGTGTAGAGGGAGAAGGGGAGGGGATTGAGGAGGGGATGTGCCGCGCTTAAATTAATGATTCCCCGTTTAGGCGGCCGCCTATAAATTTACTATCTCTAATTAAATGGACGTACGAAACACTCGCCAGACTTAATTTGCAAGCATTATCACTATTTAATACAATTAGAAATTTCTAAACATTAATAATTGCTTAATTTAATTTATTTAATTGAGCAACTACAATCTGAATCGGATAAAAAAATAGAAGTGTGATTAATTTACATTAAAGTTATAATAATAAAAAACAAACAGAAAACAAAATTTAGTTTCAAAATTATTTTTTTTTTCTATTTGTTTTTTTTATCGTAAGTTTAATGTAAATTAATTACGCTTCTAATTGTTAATCCGATTCAGATTAATAGAATAATTCGATTCATAATAATAGAATAATTAATCATTTTCTCTTTAGCTGAAGTACATATCGATTACTGATATATACGGATTTCGGCTTGAGATTTTTGTTCTCAACGCATCCAACATGACGAGGCATATATATATATATATATATATATTCGGACCATACAAATAATCCAAAACAATATAACATAACTAATTACAATACATGCAGGGGTTTGTTTGGGCTATCGACCAGAGGTCTCAGTTCCCGTAAAATTTTATCGTATTTTATGTATATTATATATATTTATTATTATTTCTAAATGACTTCACAGTAGAATTTTTTACCAGGTGAAAAATTTTATTTCTATATTAATTGTTATTAGATTAATTGACAACAAATTAAAACAATTTCCAGATAGCTAATTTTCATTTTTTGATATCAGTCAACCAAGGATTTTTATATGAAGAGCGGTCAATTTCATAGTGAAATTTGACAAAATTTGTCGTGAGATAAATTTAACTTCCTATTTTTTACTACTAAATACACTGCAATATTTTAAAATAATTTCCAGTTGGCCTTTTTATATTATTTCTTTTTATATAAATATAGTCGACAATTTCAATCTGTATATAATAATAATTTTTGTCATAAAGGTGTTTGATATATGCAAACAATTATTGGTTTCTCAGAAGATTTATAAACATACTATCAAGTATGAAGTATCACTGGACAACCGCCACAGAATTATCAGCAGACATCATTAATTAAAAGTATAAATTTATTAATAATTTATTTGATCACTTTTTGAAGTTGTTGGTTATATTTTAAAAAATGATAACATGTAAAATCCCATTGGTAAATGTTTTAATTGATAATGCACAATATATAAAAAATAAATCAAATTTACCACGAGGCAAAGCGTGCCATAAAAATCACCGCTGTGGGTAGCGAAATACTTGGGTCAAAATTTAACATCTTTACTGCCACAAGAAGTAAAGATGTGAAATTTTGATAAATTTTTAACTTACTATAAAACATTCTTTTTTGAGACCATTTAGGAATGATAAACAAAATATAAATAGAATTTCCCAGACTCCGCTATTGTGGATGCGCCGGGCACAAATATTACATAAGTAATATAAACTATTTTAATTTTTCGACGCGAAGTTTCAATGAATATTTGTTTTTAAATAGATTCATTGAAACTTCCCCGCCAAGAATTAAATTCTTCAATTGTTTCAAATTCTCTTCCGATTTCTTTTTTTTATTGCAAAAATTAGCGAAATTTATTTATGTGAAAATTTTAATAATAATTTAGTCCTGTCACACTTATTTCAATTTTATCATCTGAAGTATTAATTATTTATTGATTATGACAAATCAATAACTTTTGGCATTGGTTTGTAAAATTTACATTTGAATTTGGGTAAACCGGAATATTTCTTTATTGGTTTTGAAACAAAATGTGAGTTTCTAAAAGAGGATAATTTATCAAATTTACTTTTAAATTGGAGAAAGGCGCGTTTCAAATTTCAGATATAAAAAGTGCTTCCATTGTGATAAAATGTGTTTTAAATATAATTAATTTTTCCTACAAATATTATTAGGATAGAGAGAATAACTATATTGGCGAAAAAGTAACATTTACAGTGAATAAATGTTATTTACAATATATCAGTGATTAAATTATTTGTTTGTAATTATCACTGTCAAATGGCAATCGACCAGAGGTCTTTCTGTCTAAATTAATTGATTTAATTAATTGTAGTGGGAGAATGAGTGAAATGATGCAATAAATTGGAATAGAGTTTGTACGGGGTTTTTGAATGAATTTAGGATGTTTAAGTTGTATACAAAATTTAGAGATGGAATGGAAATTAAAAGGATTTTTTTATTTTTTGGACAGGGTTTCAAGGCGTTCGTTTCAAAACAGGAGAATTGACAAAAATTTGGAAAAAAATAATTATAAATAGAAAAGAGTATTCATTCTCTTGGTCATAGTTATTTAAATAAATTAAAAGAAAATTATTTGAAAATAATTAATAAATTATTTCATTTAGCTCTTTGCAATATTGCATTGCATTATGCAATATTTTATTGATTTGCAACAGCAGGAGTACATTATGTAATTCAATGTCCAATGGGTATTTTCACGGGAAGTAGTTTTAATGTGCATTTGTTTAACGTACTTACGTAACGTAAGCCAAAAAGTCACAGAGCTAAATGTGGAAAATATTTATTATTTTCAAATAATTTCTATTTAAAAGTAAATTAATGAAATAAAATTAATGCCTAAGATAAAAAAAGATAAAGATAACTGGCAAATTCTTTTTTAATTTCCATATCCTTTTTACTTAAATATATTTTACATTTTTAATAAATACCAGATAATCAAAATGAAATTTATAGAGAATTGAAAATTTTAAAAATTTGCAATATATTTAATTTGCCAATTCAATAACGAATTTTATTTATTGAAAATTTCAATTCGCATTATATCAAATGCGTTTCATTTATCTCAAAAATATTTTTCATTTAGAAAATTTGACATTTGTTTAAAAATGTAAATTATATTTAGTTAAAAGGAAATTGTAAATTAAAAAAGAATTAATTCAGTAAACTTTGTAAAATATCAGTGAATGTTATTGCATCACTTTATATGGAATTGTACATGTGTTTAATTAATTAAAATTTTATTTTGTCAACGAGCAACTAACTAATAGACAGCAAAACAAATATGGCATGATATATTACCCACTACCTAAAATTATTTTCCCTAAATTGTTAAATTGAATTTCTGATGCAAATGAGTACAAAGTTCCGTATATAATGCATTATTATAGAAATATATTTTCGATTGATACTAACTTGACCCTTTTTTTTACAGTTACCTTAATATACAGTTCAGTACCGAACACTGATAATTTTCAAAACTTGAATTTTCTAATTGATTTTACCCTACCAGTAGGCTCTTGGAAAACGTAAATTTTGATTATTTGTTCTCGCTAGATGAAAAATTAGAACTATGGACGAATGTTAAGACTTTTTAACATAACTTTAATCAAGAAGGCCTGCATTTTTATCAATTCGGGTTCAGGATTATAAAGTAAGTAAGTAAGTAAGTAAGTATCTTTTATCGACCATAAACTTGTACAATAAATAAAATTGTTATAGTATTTTCTGTCAACATAGAACGGGGGCTCATTAGTGTGCACTGAATGAGAGCTGTGTTTAAATGTTAAAAAAAGTTATTATAAATAATATGCCATCCCTTTTTAAAAAATGATGTAAATGGTTTATTTATCTCAAGAAACTCGTACACATTTGTATCTTACGGAACGAAGGGATGCCTTTATTTCATTAGCTTTTTTTTTCTTTTAATATTTAGAAAGTCATTACCTTCCTATATAAAAAAAGACACACTTGTGCAAAAGAATTTTAAAATTGCAATCTCTAATTAAAAATAAAAACATATTTAAAATATTTAATTTGTACTTCAAAAATTAAGGAATATGTTGTAAGATGGAATATAGAAAATTTATTAATATAAAGTATGGTATACACAATAGATCTTACAGGTCGCAGTTCACATGAGGCTAACTTACGTCTCACTTGCCCCGTATAATCTATGGTATACACACCTTCATTTTTTAAATTTTTCAATAAATTTTCCATTACTTTCCGAAAGCAATGGCTATTTCTAATATCAAAAGTAGTTTCATCCATAGAATTAATAATAATTTCAATTTGACTTGATTATTATTAAATTTATTGCGAATCAAACCACCTCTTTAATTATTGCCTATTTAATTGACAATGTTTCTTAAATTATAAAATCTGATGTAAATTTTTAATTCATCCAAGAAGAAGAATCACTACGCGAAACAAACAAAATTAATGAACGATCTTTTGATTTAAATATGATACAGGATAAAGGGAAATAACAGTACTTGTACCATTTTTAGATGAGTAGTATCTTCAACTTGTATTTATTCCAGTGAAATTTAAATAAATTCCCCTTTTTTCAGTTATTATTATTATCCATTTAATATTATTATTTTAAATAATTATGGAAAAGGATATACTCTCGTGGTCACGGCTATTTATAATACATTAAATAAAAACAATCTGAGTTTGTTTTATTTATTTTTTTTTCTATTTAATCAATATTTTAGAGTTGCGAATACATTACAGTAATTCATATTTTATATCTTAAATAATCCACTAACATAAAACGCAATGGTGTTGACACCGCCATATCCCCCCATCGTATATAGCCTTATCGTGTTGTCCTCATAATGTCATTATCGGGATTGATAAGGGAACGTCTCTCTTCGTGGGTGTCGGAAAGCAGGGGGCGATGCGCTGATGCTGCATTCCTACTATTACTGGACGGCCACATCACGTCTATCCGAAGCTGCCCTTTAATGACACCAACGGCCATCAGCTACGCTATATTAGATCCAACGGATCATTAACATCATGCCAAACTGCCCTCTTGCTATTTTAATTAACTCGCCTTTACGGCAAACATTAATAAAGTGCACTTTGCCGTACAAGGAGGGGATCCTAGTATCAGACGGCTTCTTTATTGAAGTCTTTCTAAGAATGTAAAAGATCAAAAAAGGTATTTATTTTGATTAATATCATTTGATATTAAAAGTACATTCACATAATTTATTTCTTAAATAATTGACGAACATATATTCAATACTACCATAACTATTACTTTGTAAAGCATTTTCCAACTTTGTATAGAAAATTCATTATTTTCAAATATTTATAAAAAAATCCTTATTCAGACTATACAAATTATACAAAACATTTTTTTAATATATGTCGGTCTTGTTTTGTATAGGCCATAATTTATAATTTTATAAAAAAAATGTTTTATGCTTTCACATAAGGTATATTTCTCTAAACAAATATATTGTATTAAATTAAAAATAGATTGAATTTACAATTCTTCAACTTGCGTTAAGGTATAGTACATTTATTTCATTTTATACATTTTAATTTTATACCAAATGTTTTATTATTATTACAATTTCTATATAGCAGAAACACGTTCAATGGATACACATTGAATATCCCTTTTTTAATATTGGAATATCCGCGTATATCCATTGAGCGTCTAATGGAGTTGCAAGTATTAAAATGTACGGAATAAATATTCTATGGATATATGTATATATATATATATATATATATATATATATATATATGTATATTCTATACCCTAAGGATATAGTAAAATAAATATCCATATTTAATTCATGAAATGATATTCATTGAATATACTTTGATGAATATTCATCAGAGAATTGAATTTCCATTGCATATTGCCGAACGTATTTGCACATTTGGGATATATGGTGGATATCCATTGGATATTTTGTGCTATGTGGGTTATTTATATGATGTTTTATATTCTTTTAAATGACTTACTGTTAATAATGCTATTATTATTATTACTATTAATTGTTATGCAATTTATTTTAAATTTCTTTGACCAAGTGATTAAAACCCCTTAATATTCTTAGTATATAATTGAGCCATTCATTAACATGATCTTCATTTGTTTCAGGCAGATGTAACAATTAAATTAAATAAAAAGAATTTGAAAATAATTAAAAAAATATTCCCTCTTTAGCTTCTATGATATTTTAGTTTGTGTTACACAAGTTTTTTAAAAACAAATATTCAATAATGGATATTTGCTGTTGCATAACAATAACATATTGTGTGATGAAACAATTTTTGAATCGAAAATATTTATTGCAAAAAACAAAATAAAAAAAATGTAATAAATAATTGTCTTAATGTATGCATACACAATTTCGATAGAAATGGAATATTTACTTTTGTGATAAACGATTATTCATTAGATATTATGCTTGAATTTCTAAAAAAAATGATTAGAAATTATTTAGTATTTTGAATTTTGTGTGTGCAGATTTATGACATTTATAACGTAATTTGTAATAAATGTTGATAAATCTGTAAGGGATATATTATACGTCATTTTAAAGGTATATATTTTTTTAATTCAGACACATATTCAAACTATATTAACGAATGGACT
Organism: Philonthus spinipes; assembly: GCA_963082785.1. Taxonomy (NCBI): domain Eukaryota; kingdom Metazoa; phylum Arthropoda; class Insecta; order Coleoptera; family Staphylinidae; genus Philonthus; species Philonthus spinipes. Next base: position 11,511,545 of record OY720315.1, on the reverse strand, counting down.
ATAGAAAATAAAGAATTTCAAAAATACTAAATGAAAGTCGATTTTATCAACAGGTACACGCGTTACATCAAATTGTAATTAGCCGAATTCCGCAGACAACACGCGTCTATAAGTCGTCGGGGCTGAGTTAATACACGGTGAACTTTCCGATTCAAATTATAATTAAGGTGGAGTGCAAAGCCACAGTGCGGTGACGTCTTCGACGTTCAACAATGTGGCTAGCCTGCAGAATGGCGAATGGAGAATGGAGAGCACTAACAATGTTAGTTAACCCAACAACATCACTACTCGAGTCTCTCGCAATGGCGGCGCGAGTGTATCGAGGGCTCTTTACTCTCTACTCGTCCTACTTTGCCCTTTGCCTCCGCTCTTTGCTTATCAATTAATTTACTAATCACGAACTGAAGAGATTACCCACTGTTGGAAATTAAATAAAAACGTGGGAAAGGTTTGTACAAAACGTTCACGTTAAAAGGTAAATTTTAATTATGAAATGTAATTATACATTTTTATTCGAACAATCACCATTTTAATTACAATATGTTTTATAATTTTACAATTGTACTGGAAAACAATTGTAATAGTACATATTTATTTACACAATTACAAAGTGTTTCCTAATATAATTGTAATTCAATAAAATTAAACAAGGAAAATTTCTGGCAATGATCAATAAAAATCGATCAATCCCTTTTTCCAACAGCAAAAATTGCTTAGACTTTAAATTTGTGGCAAATTTCTATTGAAACAACTACTTCCCGAGCCTGGCATTGGATTTCACAATAGAAATAAATGTTTGTTGCATACTACTACTGTGCATTGCAACGGTTTGAGTCGAAAATATTTAATGAAACTAAACCATAAATAATCTCGAAACACGTGTCTACTCACAAATTATTATTTGTGGTTTTCTGTCATTAAATATTTTCAACTCAAACCGTTTTAATGCACAGTAGTTCTGGTATGCAACAAACAAATATTTATTTAGTAATTTAGTGGGGTATTTGCTCAGGAGTAATTGTTTTAATAGATTTTTATAAAAAATTACCGTGTAAGTATATTTTGCAGTTGGAAAAAGGGCTTGATTGTATTTTATTGATTATTGCCAGAAATTTTCCTTGTTTAATTTTATTGTAATTTAAACAACTGTAAATGTATAAATTTTATTTTATTATAATTGTGATATTACAAAGTACATTGTAGCTGTAATTGTGTAAGTACAAACGTATAATTACGAATGATTGATGAGTTTTACTATGTATTATATCTAGAATGCATTTAGAGGTTGCATTTAAATATTGATGAACTGAATATAAATAACAGAGATCTAGAAGAGTAAATTTTAAACATGTATTAACTCATGTGTTTATAAAAATATGTTACGAATATCATTAATGAATTAACCATTCGGCGTGTGTAATTAAATATTAATATTTTATTTATTGACATGTATCAGATGTAGCCTCACTGGCGTAAAACTAATTACTCGGTTTGATCAGATATGAATACTGCAAATATGCTAATTTAAACACAGTGTTGATTTGTGGATTTATTTCTGATTTTCACGATAGCGCCCCTATTCATATGTGTAATTAGCCGGCGGGAATAAAATTGCGTATTATTTATGTATTCGCGAATATAAATTACAACAATAAAATATTAATATATCAATTTAATTATAATTAATCAGCGTTACGTACGGATTTCGCGTGTGCCGTTTTTAATATCTGCGCATAAATGAAACAATACTGTGCTGTTAATAAATGATGTGATTTTTTATTACGGTCTCATTATATTTCTGTACTGAAACAAGCGTCATTCGTGAATGCAATAAAAACCGACGAGTGTATAGAAGAGCGAGAGAGTCAGCAACGAACAGCGGAGTCAAAAGGAAATAAAAAGTGTCCCAAAGTTTACGCAAATTATTAGTATATAGGTCAAAATGATTCCCACACAATGTCCTGTGAACAGTTTAATTAAATTTTCATTAACTCTTACGGTCCTGATTTTAACTTGGTGCTGTGAGATCACATCCTTCGACTATTTCTCAATTGATTTCAATTTTAATTAAAAAAGCACAATGTGTTATCAACTTGTTATTTTTGAGTTATATTATCAATATAGATTTCAGAGCCAATTATATTTAATTGGCTCTGAAATTCTACCTTACTATTTTTAAAACACTCGTAACATAATTTCTCTACATTTCCCTTCTCCAACTCGCTTGCACTTCTTGTCTTTTTACACAAGATCGATTTATTTTTTATTACTATATATGATGATAATGTACTTAGAAGAGATATAAAAATATTTCAAGCGCGAAATATTTACTCTTAATTGCTTTATTTATATAGTTAGTGAATACAAAAGCAGCACTATTCATGTATTTTTGAATTAATTTGGTTTAATTTAGTTTAATTTGATTTAATATAATTGATTTAAATTCGCTGAGTGTAGTTGAATTGATTTAAATTATGTAAGGCATAGCTGCACTGATAGATCCCGAAACACGTGTCTGCAGATGGCCTTATATTAAGTAACGTCTCTTTTGTTGTTTTTCCATTAAATTTTTCTCGAATCAAATTTTTTTGCATTATGCAATATTTTATTGATATACAGCAGGTGTACATTGTGTAATTCAATGTCCGGCGTAGGTATTTGTCCGGGAAGTAGTTATTTTAATGTGCATTTGTTTAACGTACTTACGTAACGTAAGTCAATGTCACAGAGCTAAATGTGAAAATAATTTATTAATTATTTTCAAATCACTTTTATTAAATATATTTAAATAACTTTGGCCAAGTGAGTGAACACTCTTTTCTATTTATATATTTTTCCATTATATATGTATGTTACGATTAACTAAAGATGTTACTACTGTTAAAAGAAATTTAGTGACATAGAAATCAGAACACCCAGTATTAATTGTTTAATTTTAATAAATTTTATATGTAGTTTTATCCTGTTGACAATAAAAAAACGATTAAAAATTCAGCTGTTTGTGATAAAGTTTTATATTTTTATTCAAATTATTTATTTATTTAGTGAACAAGGTGAAATTTAACATGTTTGCCACAGTAACGTTTTAAATTTTACTGAGTGAGGTTCTAAGGTTTTATTGTTATCTTTCTCAACCAAGAAATCAATTTATTGTCCTGGCCACTCAAGCCTCTTAATTAGAGAGAGCTTGTGAGAAATATGATGGCTCGAACATTTCTTAATTTGCAGCAACCCCCAAACTCTAGAATAATTGCTTAGAATGAGATATCACAGGAGGACATCAATCATCTAATTAGAAGCAACCAACCGATATAACTCATACCAATGTGAAGCAACTAAGAGCCAACATTTACGGTACGGGAGGATATTCAAGCTGGATAGAGTTTTATGATATATTTACGAGCGTGATCCATGCAAATAATACATTATCCAAAGTCGAAAAACTCCAACTTTTGAAGCAGGTGTAAACATCAGATCAGAAAAACTGATTCAACATTTATCACTTATAGGTAATAACTATTCTAAAGCTTTGGAACTGCTTCAAGATCGATACAAAAACAAACGTATGATTTTATTAACACTAAATGATAAAATTTTTGATCAAGCACAATGTACAACAGAATTCGCTACGTAACGACAAAAACTCCACGATATTACCAATTAATGTGGTTTGGTAATCAAAAACCTTGGGTATGATGTTGATACCTATAGATCTGCAATTATCGGTCGTCTCATTACCAAAAAATGGAATAACGAAACAAACTAAGTATACTCGCAAGTTTTCGAATACTCGCAAGTTTTCGAATACTCGCAAGCAGTGCATCCATTAGAACGCATATTAAAAGTTCTTGGGAAAGGATTCCATTCATTAGAAAACACCATGAACACTTCTAGTAAGTCATAAAATCACAAAACTGATCGCAGAATTAGTTCCAATAAATGCAATTTATCCATAATTCCTAAGAATGAGAGCAAAACACCGTTTTTTTTATGTAAAATCCACTGGAAGTTGTCTAACTGTCTCTGGATGCATACTATCAATAATAGTCACAGCATATTTAAATGAATAACATGCGGGAGGTCGCATTATTCTCTTCTGCATAGCCTAGGATCACAAGCATTGCCCAGACATCGATTCGATAGAACACACACTCCACAAGAAGAGGAAAATCCAATACCCAATGCAATGATACAAATCACAACGTACTTGGAAACTATATTACATGTGATAGCACTCTCACATGTAATAATTAGATCAAAAAATGACTACCTCATTGATAACAGAAGAAGTTCCCCACAGTTTGGACTTCTAAGAGCACTATTGCATTCTGATATTAGTTAATAAGATGCGCAGTTAACAATACTAATCGACCTGTCTGAGCGTTTTTCTAGAAAATAATTAAATTAATTTATTCATTTCGTTATGAAGGCGCTGTATATGTGTATATACATAGGGTGGGCCACGAATAACGGCCATTAAAAGGTTTCGGGATCCCTGACCAAGGAAAGATTTCAAATAAATCTACATTACACGGTTGAATGTGATCTCCTCATGGAAAATATTTTGTCTTTATTTCACTTCCGGTTGTACCGGATATAGTTATCAACATTATTATTTTAAATGGAACACCCTATACATTTTTTTTTTCGGAATTCCCCGTTCAATTGCCTATAAGTTATACAATATACGTCACTAAAATATTACATATCTTATATTGAAAAACTATTTTTTTGCTGAAATCCGTGAAGAAAAAGGTTTGTATCGATTAAGTAGAAATAACTGACAGATTGAAAAAATAAATTTTGTTTTCATTATATGTTGCTGTTTTCAAATTTACAATAACTGGGTTTTACTGAAAACAATACATTAAACATAATACATTATATTAATGAACGAATAACTTTATTATTTGTGTTTTTTTTTTATTTTATAACTTTTTGTTAAAATTTCTATTCTCTACCAAATTATGATGAAATATATAGCATGTTCTATTACAAAAATGTTTTCTTAATATCTCTAAAATATGATACTCCTTTGTTTTTCTGATTCCGCCGTAATCTCCGAAATATTTTCTACTACTTTGCTAATTTATCCAACTTTATAGCTCAAATAATATGCACTTAATTTTGAAGAATATATATATATATATATATATATGATTAGATTAGATCCTAAATTGAATGACTTATTCATTTTTATGTGGGAATATTAGAATATATCATTACGTGCAATAAATCCATTATGAATTTGTTATATTTAATTTAATTTGATACCGAAACAAAAATTTAAAAAATCGATACGTGGTATTATTATTATTAACTTTATTTTATGAAAGACGCAGGCATAAATCAACTTCAATTAATTGTAACCTTGTGGAAAAAATACCCAGCGAGGCTTTTTTCAAATCTGAGTCAAAATTTTTTTTTACTCGAGACAATTCAGAATGTGCGTAGTTTTCGCTTCTGTTGCGGAGCTCGACCATTTACACCGGAGATTATATCCGTGATGGTACGTTCGATTGATTGAACTTAACAACTTTTTATAATAAGCCTCCGTTGTATTGATGAGGGGTTAAATCCCAAAACACGTGTCTGCAGATAGCTTTAAATTACGCATTTTTTTCTTTCTATTAAATATTTTCGATTTGAAAATTGTTGCATTATATAATACGTTATTGTTTTTCAACAGCAAGTGTCCATTACACACAGTAGCTAAGAAAGGGAATAATTTATTAATTATTTTATAATTCCTTACATTTAATTTATTTAAGTTCCTCCTACTTCTTTTCCAGACACATAAATCTTTCCATCATTATTTCATATTAAATTGTATCTACTTCGAATATTTATTTGCAAAAAATTAAAATTAAATTAATGAAAATTCACACTTAATGGTTATATAAATAAAGCCTGCTAAAACATAAATTTAATAAAAAAAACCTTTTTTTTTTCGTGAATCTCTTAATTAATATATAAATATAAAGCTATATTAACAAATTTATAAAACAACCCCTGCTTGCTTTGTTTCAAAATTTATGAATTTATTAAATAAAGGTCATTAACATTTTTGATTGGAGGTAATGTTCACAGCCAGCTAATTATCGATTATATGCAGCATTTCGGGGATTAAAGTGTTGTGGCTTAATCGAGTTTTAATACAATGCGAAAATTAATTTTCAATATTAATTATTCATCAGATTTATTATCATTTAGCACTGTGTTTATAATGTAAATTTGGATCACATTAATAAACGCATTATGGGTCTACGCATAAACGAACAGGTCATCATTTTACAAATGCACAAGAAAACATTTCAAATAGAATTTTAAATCAACTATTACATGAAGGGTAGAAAAACCTCTAATCGATAGCCCAGGACACCATCGTTTTATAGAACAAACATCATGCGTTTATAATCGTCCATGTAATTGTCTCAATGAAGATATTTATATATTATTACATGAAGTTAGATCTTAGGACTTATTTAGAATTTTGCTTGATCCATCTATTAGATGTTTCAAAAATGTCTATGTAATAAAATTATCACTATTACTTATTCTATTATTTAGTTATCATATAAATTCTATGTCTAAAGTCTGAAAATTTAATTTATTTATTTAGTTATAATTATTTGAAGTAAATAAATAATTCAATGTTAAAAACAATGACTTAAGGTACAAACTTGTCAAAGTAAAAATAAATAATCAGCGAAAACAAACGAAATGTATTAATCAAAATATATTATTTAAATATGTTTCACAACGGGTTAATTGAGAAATTAGTTTATAGAAGTTGAAAGTATTTAAAATTTAACAAATTTAAACTTCATGCTTAAGATGAAAAAAATTAAAATAATTTCAAAATAGTTAATGTGACATTTACACTTACGTTGCGTAAAAAACAAATGTACATTAATAGACACTTGATATTACATAACAATAACATGTTGTACAATGTAATAATTTTGATTCAAAAATATTTGGACCACATTAATAAATCCTTTTTCTATAATAATCTATGTTTAAAAACTGAAAATTTAATTGGTTGTTGTTTATTTTGATTAAACTTTTTTATATTATGGATGGTTACTTAATAAATTTTTCAATATTAAAAAGAAAGTTGAATGTTTTCAATACATTTCTTGTTTGTATTATAAAAATATTAATCGATGGTTGTTTATGTAGAGTTATACAAGAAAACTACTTATTTTTAGAAATATGTATGTAAATACATAACAACTATATAGTAATTTTTAAAAACTTCCTTCTATGAGAAATTATGCTCGGATAAAAAAAAATGTATTGTGTTTCTCTCATCATTGAATCAGCATCGCTTATTACACGTTTCGCGAATTATAATAGGTAAATGATTGCAATTGTAGTCACTGTATATTATTACATTATATTTCTTGTCTTTTTACTCATAAAGACTATGTAGTTTACCTACTCCTCGCTAAAATCATCATTTATTATCATTTCGTAAAAGGACGCTCGTATAAATATGATCGAATTTCACAAGTAAGTTCCTTTGTTTAGTAATTCTGTTTGCAAATTCAAACATAATTTATTGCATTTTAAGAAAAGAAATTGGTATTTTTATTTATAATTTTTCAACGTTATTGATGCTTTGATTTAATTAAAAAATATATTTTTCGAATTGTATGACTAAACATATTGAAAATATTTAGGTTTTTTTATTTTTATTGTTTGCTAAATTTGTTTCAATAATAAAAAGTCATTGATGCTTATAATTCAATTAAGCAATGATTTTGATTGCATTTTAAGATTTATTTAAAAAAAATAGTAAACGGATTTAGTATTTTTATATGATTTTTTTTGTTGGCGTGTGTGTGTGAAATTGCAGTCATGCCCGTTTTCAGTTTTCGCGAAATGATTCATGTTGGCGTGTCTGGGATCAGCAGATGTTGCAGTCCAATGCTGCGGAAGGGTGCAGGGGGTGAAATAGGGCACGCGGGGCGTATGTCCGACCGGTTTAATGTACAACTCCCCAAATGCTGCTCAACAATAAACGACGCCACAATTTAAAACAGATTATATGTAAATATAATACATTCCAATTTAGCAAACTAACATTATCGACTATATGTTCTCGTTTATTATGGTGGTTGTGTAGTGCCTGTAAATGAATTATTTAATCCGCACTTTGCGATCCGCGTTTCACTACCCTTATTATTTATGCGCTCGTCAGAAAATTGATTGTACACTTCAGAGTTGGGCGTTATCGGTTCATTATTTATCTAGAATGCTCGTTTTCGTTGATTAATAGCGATTTTCTAATCAATCAGCTATTGTGGTCAATTACCTGCACTTTTAATTTCAAAACATGCATATTTAGAGAGCCCATTATTATAAATTTTCAAAACTTACATTATTATACAGAGTGATCAACAATGATAGCAGACAAGTTGAATTTCATTCCGAAAAATCTGGCGAGTTTTATCGCTCGAAGTTCATGACAAGGAAAAATGAATAACATTTGACACTAGCAGCGATTTCGGTTGTATTTTGGCATTGCTTTTTTAAAAATCGAATGTATACCCTAAACGACCTTATAGTAGCAGTTGAAAAAGAGATAAATAACATAAGACCGGAGCAGCTTCAACGTCTATTTGAAAATAAAAATATAAAGTTAATTTTTGCATTGAAAAATAAAGTTTGCAACGCCAATGGCAATCTGTCGTATTTCTTTACATATGGTCAATTTTACCAACATGCGTATTTGGTTGGCTACCTTTTAATCTGCAGTCATTGTTGATAATGTTGTTTTTAAAATATAAACTGTAACTAAAATTTTCATTTAAGTTGGACAACTTTAGTATAATAAACACTAATACAATTGTTTAAATACACAGTATCGTCATCAGAAATATGTTTAATAATATTATTACTTTTAAAAAATAAGATATTTTTAAAAGTAATAATATTATTAAACATACTCTGGACAAAAAATAGTAATTTATCAACGAATACTAGATTGGTGTTATTTAATTAATTATTTTTAAAACTGCCTTGTTGCAACGCAAAAAAGTTTGTAATTTGTCATTGACGATTTTCCAACTTATTTTTTCAATCAATAACAAGTATTAAATTATTTAGAATTATCTATAAGAATTTTTATCGATCACGCTAATTTATCCTATTCAATGCCTTTTAGGCTTTCTTAATAAGTACATGGTGATAAAAATTATAGTAGCATTTAACCATTGCGATTGTTTAATTTTTAATGCTCTATTTTCTAACAAATTATTTTTCATAGTAATTTTTATCTAAATAACAAAGATACAAATTTTATGTCGATATGAAATATATTTTTTAATCGGTGATAAAACCGCTGAATATCTTAAACCGCAAGAATGGGCTTTGAAAAGTAAATAAATTGCGGATATCCACAAGATTTCCCCTTAAACACAATGCCGCGCCTCACTGGCTCTGTACACACATCCATACATATCCGCTAAAGGCGTAATAAATCTCTTTTTATTTTTATTTCATATTTTCTGCAGTGGAAAGTTCCAGCCACGTATATTATTACCTTTCCTGTGGGGGGTTCATACGCACGCACAAAATTCTAAGGGTTTTATGTAGCATTTTACTACATATAGTGGAAGTAAAATGTTTAAACCGCACACAATACTTTCCCGTTTTAACAAAGCCCGGCACTTTAACTTCAAACGGTCTTCGTTCTTTTTTCTCTGGGCCCGCGTCCGTCGACGTTTTATGAAAGCGAAATTTTGACGGTGCAATTTTTTATCCCTCTATTTAGAAGCTCATCCATATAAAAATGTATATGTATGAAAAATTACTTTATGTCATTCAACAACTATTATTTAATGAGATTTGAGATTTTAACATAAAATGTTTATTAAACAAAGTAAAATTACTTTTGTAGTATAAAAAATAATTTTACTTTGTTTAATATGACTTGCAATTATATAATGCCATTTTACATTTAAAGAGTCAAATGAATTAAATCAATGAAAACAGTGATTACAAATGTGAAAGAACGTTTTTTTATCAATTATAATAGTTATAGTATAAGGGACCGCTTTAGTAGAAAGAGGTAGCAATATAATTTTTGGTAGTCACTAATTCTTCTTACAGTCACATGCTGGGCGATGGAAAATATTGTGTTATGCATTAAAGTTTTCGTAAGACACACATCGTATTTCGTTATTTCGTAATACAAATTAAAAATAAATATAACAATAAAAAAAACGATGGAAAATAATGAAAAGAAGACATATACTGTGATTTTCTTAATCAATTAGATACAATTATATCATAACTCACAAATTTCTATAATATATAATATTTAGGTGTAAACTCTAATTTTACTTTGGACAGAAAGACCTATCGTAAATATCCCATTACAGATAGCTGTTGACAAGCACTGTAAAATTATACAAATAAATATTTATAATACTCTAAATAGAAAAGAGTATTCATTCTCTTGGTCAAAGTTATTTAGATAAATTAAATAAAAATGATTTGAAAACAATTAATAAATTATTTCCACATTTAGCTTTGTGACTTTTGACTTACGTTACGCAAGTGAGTTAAACAAATGAACATTAAATGTCCGGGAAGTAGTTGCTTTAATATGCATTTGTTTAACGTACTTACGTAACGTAAGTCAAAAGTCACAAAGCTAAATGTGAGAATAATTTATAAATTATTTTCAAATCATTTTTATTTAATTTATAATAATCAATATAAGTCTGGTAATAAAGATATTGCTCTCTCTGTCTCTATTTTTCTACTTGACCTATAAAACATATAAATATTTTTTTATATTAATAAATCTCATAGACTGACTTTTATAAACGATTATTTCCATTTTATTGTACAGCAACCTTAACCATTTCAATAATTGCTTGTTTTGAATAGAAGTCTGTGAAACAACCAATTAAACATAAACTGTTCGTAGTTGACAGATTTAGTTATAAAATATAAAAATAATTACTACGTATACATTTTTGCAGTGTCTGTTTTAAACTCTATTACCTTCTGGTTTTTGAAGTCTAATTAATAAATATTTGGTTTACCGGTGCAACGAACCAGAAAACAGATTTATTTTCAGTTTTAATAGACTTGACGTAAAACTGAAAACTTCTGGAAATTAAACGCCCTTCTTTCTCAAATTCTCAGCAATCCAAAAGAAATATTATAACGTGACTTTGTTTTGTATATAACAAATTTATAATTGACCAGCCTAGAATAAATTTTATTTATATTGTTTAGAAAACTAATGATAACAATATAAATAAATATTATAAATATAAATAAAATTTATTGTACAAACGCTAGAAGATAGTGGTTGAATAAAATAAAAGGGATATTATCAGAGCATTATAGTTATTGCCACATTGGAAATTAACGGAGCATAAAAAATATCAAATCTGTTTTCAATTTAATGTTGAAATGAAATATTAATGGAGCATAAAATTTATTTATGAAATCAGCAGTCTTGAATATTATGAAGATAAGCATTGCCATGCCGAAGGGCTTTAGCGGCTAAGGTGAGTAAAATGGTAGCGTAAACTAATTTATCACAATAATATAAAATTCTTACTTCGACTTATATTCAATATTATATAAAAGTTTTTAAAAAATACTAAACAAAATTATGTCAGGATTTAAATTTGGTGATTATTAGAATGGATTTGAAATATTATTGGCTATTTTACCCTCTATAGATAAATGTTGTATTTATTTAAATCGATATTATTCCACTTAAAAAAATCAAGAATTGGCGATTGTTTCTACAAATAAGTTAATATCTTTAAAACCAGAAGAAATGGGTATAGGGAATACTATTATTGATCAATGCAGAAATAAATTCATTAATGTACCTCCTTTTATAGGCTTTTAGCTGATTTAGCGGCAAAACAAAGCTTGAATATGAGACCTCAATTTTCCTTTAGAATAAAGAATAAATTAGGAAATTACAAAACATTAATTAATTTCGACTTGAAATTCAATAAAATTCCTAGAGGGTATTTTTATGCTACAATAAATAATTTAAAGGAGCAGCCTTGAATTTCTGTTGCTCCTAAGGCTGCTTTTTCAACATAAATTAAAGAATTAAAGAAATATGTTTTGTGTTAATTTGTGAATTAATATTAAGGTTGATATTCTGCAAATCACTTTTATTTAAAAAAAATAGTTTGTTAAAAACAAATTATGTAAATATTTGCTCCATTGCAAAACTTTTTAGATACATTGTATTTTGTACCGATTACTTTTAATTTCGTAGCATGCGTGATTTCTTAGAATGAAAGATTTGTTTTGTTAAATCTGTGTTTATTTATTAGAATAAAGACATCATATGCGATATAGTTGTAATTAGAAAAAATAGAGGATTTTATGAAAATAAAAAAAAAAACATTATGGCGTCCACAATAAATAAGAAAGTTGATGATGGTCCAGAAGAAACGAAATATGCTATTAGTAAAATGAGTACGCCATAGATTAGATCATAAAAAGTACTATAAGAATGTCCAACATATAAATAAAAAAAGAAATTTTAATTTTAAGTTTGTTTTTCTTTTTTTTTTCATTTTTCTTAAAAACAAAGAAACTTAGCCCAGTTTTCTCAACGGGATATTAATCTGCATGAAATTCTACAAAAGTGCCAAATTTAAACCTACCCTCAATCTCTTATTATAAACAAAATCCCCATGGTGAGGCTCGAATTTGAAATACCCCGTATACACAGCATTTTTTATTATTATTGTTTAGTTAATAAGAGATCTAAGAATTGGTGAGTTCCACATGTCATTTACTAGGTGTGCCCTACTGAATTCCAGACCTTCTCTTAAATTAGATTCGTGCCCTTTAATACCCGTGTACAATATTTCAAAATCTTCCAGATTGAAAAAATAGTAGCATTCGATACAATGTCTCACAAATTCCGTTGATTTTTGTATTCTTTACAGATATTTTATGTTATCTGAACCATTTTTCAAAACTTCGACCGATTTAGCTCTTTATTACACAAACAATAATAATAATAATAATAATAAATATTGTTTATATATTCATTTACAAATTATTTTTTGTTCACTCTCTAAGATTGACGAGAGTCAAAACTAGTCGGAAATAAAATAAGTAGTGAAACAAACCAAGTGAATTTTCAACCTATTAATATTATGATCACGTTTCATCAAGTGATTAATGATAATCTGATAAGAGGCTCCCATTAAATTATTTGTGCCATCAGATGTACAATTCTTAAGAAAATACTGAAACAAGCTAACTTTTGCGAATTAAATCGGTTATTATTTTCTAATATAATATTTCTTTAAAATATTCATCCACGTTGTACATCAGGGAATACAAAATCATATATCACATATTATATATGTTATATAATGAAAGAAGAAAAGCAACACTTCCCGTAAATTACGATAATTGCCATAATATCAGACATTTTTACACAACCAAAAGTATATAATATAACAACAAAATCTCCAGTGTGTCAAATCTCTTCTTTTACCATATATCTTAGCTTGGTTCATGACGTTTTGGTTATGTCACAATCCACCAGTACTTACTACAGGATGCACTTGAAAAATAGCGGGAACTTAGTTGCGCACCTAATATTAAAATGTTAAGAACATTTTATTAGGGCGGTATTAATTTATCAAGTAATTTATATATTTTCACTGATTTTTATGAAACCATACATGGATATTGTATAAAAAAATATAGTCAGTTAAGATAAATAATTATCTCAACGCATGCAAAATATAATTTTTTAATAAATAAAATTGAAATTTAGCGTCCCTGTGCTTTTGCGCATGAACTCACCTGGTCGTCTCACCTATGTTCATAGCTCTTAACCTACGTAATATATTCAGGAAGGCTTTTGTTACCGATTGTTGTAATTTGTATATTGCAAAAGTTAAAGCAAAAACTAAGTAAAATAATTTATTAAAAGGTGTCTCAATAAATGCAATGTTATGTAAAATGTATTTGCAGGATTTGAATTTGGAAATTGTAGCGATATTATATTTTGCCATATTAATATTATATCAAGCGTATAACAAAAATCGACGACGAAGTTGGCGTTGGAAGTCTCGAGTCATGTCTGTACTGGGATCACACGCGTGAAATGCTGGTTGGGGTTAAACAATGACAACTGACTTGTCAACATGACAAACAGTACTTTACGCGTGCGCGTGTGATTTTCGTCGTCGATTTTTGTTATACGCTCAATATATTGTTATAAATAACCAACATAAAAAGTCAATGTATCTGTATATGTCGTTTTTCATTTTCATTCAATGATTTTTTTATTTCAAAATACTTACATTCATTGGCGATTTTATTACAGAGATAATTTGGAAAACGTACCTGAAAATAAAGAAAAATAAGTTATTATAATATTTAAACACTGTTTGAAATATTAATATTATATAAGACTTATACATAAGTTTTATTTTAATACTAAAACTATCATACATACAATCGACGGTCGTCTTTTAGCTTTTATTTTTTATCTTTGTTTAAACTTATTAATATTAACGTGTTACTCATTTTTAATTTAAATATTGTAAACAATAATTTTAAATTCTATTGAATTTGATGACATAAACATAATCCATATATATCAATATAAAAGAGTATTCATTCACTTGGTCATAGTTATTTAAATAAATTAAATAAAAAGATTTTGAAAATTATTAATAAATTATTCCCTCTTTAGCAACTGTAACATTTTGACTTACGTTATATTATTTTAAATATTGTATTTTTGAATCAAGTGTATCCACTTGTTGGAAATTTATTATTGTAAACCCAACAGCTAAAATTAAACCAACGAACTTTAGGGTCTTGTGGCTTCTTTAAAATACTATAAAAAGTTTTAGTCACAACAATAGTGACAACAATATTTTACCCAAATTTCTGTCTAGCTGTAAAACCGTTTTATTTAAAATTACTGACGATTTCGCGTGCTTACAGGAATTCGTTATATAACGTACTCACAAAAGAATTCATTTTTTAGTTAAAATTTCTACTAGAAATAAATCAATGAACCAGTCTATCTGAAGATTGTCACACCTTTCCTGGTCACATTGTACATCATCAGCATATAAGATTGCACAAAATATAATTTTAAAAGGTAACAACCTAAATTTTTAATTTCTATGAAATCATTTCAAATCAAACAAATTACATAAAATTCACAAACAACCCCCTCTAAGGAAAAAAAAAAAAACGCTAGAAACTTTTTTTTATTTCATTTCTTTAAATATCCTCAGAATTTAATTACACCGCTTTGCCAAGCCGTTTAATTGCTCATCAACACTTTTTTAACAGCCACTTATTTTTCATTTTCCGCCGCCCATTTTTTTCCCGCTCCACCCGGAGTAAGAACACTTGTACTTTATTTTCTCGCCGGCAATTTTTCCAAAGATAAATAAGCCCTTAGAATTTTTCGGGGCGCCGGGCATTAACGCATCTTTCATCGCGCAATAAAAGCCGATTAACATTAAATTCGGTATCATTCGTTTCGAGCTCTTAAAAATGTTTTTATATATATATATCAGCGAGGTTTTTATTTTATTTTATGGACGCGCCATTAGTGCCGGCATTAAAAACGAATAACTTTCTTATCGGTTTAAATATAAAAATAAATATAAAGGACGTGTTTACTATCGGCTATTTCGCCGTTTAGGAAATTTAATTATCAAGTAAATAAGTCGTTACGATTTTTAGATGATGTCTTAATTAAGAAATTTGAAAAAAAATGTTTTATTTTGATGGAATAGTAAGTTTTTTTAAATTTATTTTTGTGTGTATTAAGTTAAATTAATTATTTAAATTAGTATTTTCATCATTTAATTTAATCATGAATTAATATGACGGGTAATTTTTTATTAGGTCTCATAAAGATTTACATAGAAAACAATGTTCTGTGGTAATGGTTTTCTCACATGACACATTTTTGTAAAATTTAGTATACAAATGAATCACAGTATTTTAATGTAATTTATTTTTTTGCTAAATTAAAAACTTTACACTTTAATAATTTTAAATGTTTATTGGCAAACTACATTCTTGTTCTTTACACTCTCATAATGTTAATTGGACAAATTTATTGTTCAATTATTTTAAGAAGGTTCAATTTCTATATTTCGTGCAAATTTAAAAGACTCCCACCAACGTACAAAGTAGTCATTAAAATGTAGAGAATATTTAAAAAAAAAAACCAAATATATCGTACGAATGGTTCCGGGATTAAATTACGCAAACTTTATATATATATATATATATACAAACATCTTTATTCAGATAATATGACAAACAAAATTTTAGAAAATTTATTATAACAATATGTACAATCGTGTTAGTAGTCTGTCATGGGCTATCGACCGTAGGTCTTTCTGCCCTGTATGAATTTATGGTGATTTTCAAATTAAAACTAGCTAGCTGAACTGTCATGTATGCATGAGTTAAAGAATTGGTCGATAATGACCGAAGGGTGCAAACTTTATTACTTTTGAATTAATTACTTCAAGTGCAATTATAAACTATGAATTATTAAATAATAACTGACTAAAATGACGCAAAGATTAATATTAGGTAGAAAATTGCAATGTAAGATATACAAAATATTATATAATGAAAATTAATATTAAAAATTACTTGATATTAAATAAACAAATTCTTATGAGTTTATAGAAAAATCATGCAAGTTAAATCTACGTAATTGTCTCTTAAATTCATTAAACAATGGTGTGAATAAACGAAAATCGTAAACGTTTTATTATATACTTACATTCCGCATAATGTGATGAAGTATATTATGCATGCCATAATTAGTCTTATATAAGACTTCGCTTTAATATTAAAGCGAAGCTGCTCAGAATTACGGAAGTTACTTCCTTTAGTAATTCTGAGTGCAGTCGAAAGTTGTGGATTTAAACAAAATAATGTTAAAAAATTCAGGAAATAAAAACAAACGGAATGGCGGACATAACAAATTAAAACTCAGATTAGTACAAAGAATGCAACTTGGCAAAAGTACCTAAATTACAAAATAGCCGAGAATTACGACCACTATAAAGTAGAACGAAAAAGAGCGAAACAAATAATAACAAACTCAAACATCAACAAATGAAAGGAGTTATGTAAAAAAAACGAACAGGACAGTAGAGCAACCAGAAACTTTTCTGCAGGGTTTTGAAACCACTAAGAACGAACAAAACAAACAACTCCTTCCATGTCAAAAACGAAATCGGAGATAAATTGACAGAAGGAAACGGTATAAAGGACAGATGGCGATTTATGAAAAGTAAAAAAAAAACAAATCGAAACAGACCGAAACCAACATTGCGAGAAGTAAAATCGAAGACGAAAACTTAACTAGTATAACCGAGTTGTAGGAAATTATACAAACACTTAAAAATAGAAAATCACCCGCCTATGACTAAATAACGACAGAGATGGTAAAAAATCTAGGAGAAGAAGGAACAGAAATTCTTGTACACTTATAGAACAACATCTGGAAAGAAGAGAAAGTATTAAAGGATTGGAGTATGACACTAATAAATCCAATTCAAAAAAGGCGATAAACTGAATTGTAACAACTAATAAGGCATATCATTAATATGCACAGCAATGAAATTATTCGAGAGAATTTTTGACAAAAAATCACATATGTGTAGAGAGTACATTAGACGAATCACAAAGTGCAATATATTTTCTTTTCAAAGAAATGAGGTCTGAAACTATTTAGAAACATTCATTACATATATTTGTGGATAACGAAGAAGAAAATTAATTAATTAAAACAATAATAATACAATTTTGAAATAAACATAACGAGAAATATTTTTTTTGAATAATTCTGGATTACTTTTGAAATTCCGAACATTCCGAAATTCGCATGAAATGGAGGTCACGCTGCGAAAACTAATCAGCCTGATTATAACTAGCTTATTGATTAATAAACAGCCGCATGTAAAATATAAATTAGTGGCTTAGGAGTGAACAATTTATTTGTTCATTTAAAAATAAAACAATTATCAGGAAATTTAATGTTATTACCCAATTTTCATTATTATGTCAACACTAATTATACCATTTTTGAAAGACGTTCTACGAAAAACCATTTTATTTTATGTTCAAAAACAACTCAAAACAGACCTTTAAAATTAATCGAAATACTTTAAAATTTACTAAATTTATTTATTTTGTAAATAAATATTTTTTTTATAAATTATCCATTCATTCGTGTTATTTGCTGATTCCGATTTCGTAACAATTAGATATTTCATTTAAGTAATTAAACATATTACAAAATTTTACTCCACATTAAATTGATATAAACATTGTAACACTTTTAATTAATTTAATGAAATACGAATTATATTATTTTTTATATTTTCTCATTTCATTTAATAATAAAAAGCTAATAGGGGCTATTCTATAAGGAAAGTGTTCAATTTAACGGGTACGTTAATTTTATTGTCACAGTCTAAGTTGCTTATATACTAGATTTAAATAAATTCACATTCTATGAATATGTGAATTTATTTAATGTACGCTAATCGTTAAATTTAATATTTCCACTCGCTTATAAGGAATATAAATAATTGGCATAATTTATAATAAATTATTATTATAATTCCTATTACGACATTTTATCTCTAGATATAATACGTTGCCTATGTAAACAAAACTCTTTGTATGATTGTTGAACATGTGTGCTATTCATGTATTTTTTTTTACATAAGCATGCGATGCACACGCTAGACTGGATTGAAAAACTGCCCCAGTTACACCGGATTCACAATGGGTTTCAATTCGAGCCAGATAAGAATCGCCCACAGATTCCAGAGAAATGCAAATAACATAAAATTCAATATGTAGCGTAAAAATCGCATGTATGCTCAACGTTATTTGTGCTTTTAAAAGATGTATGTATGCCGATAAAAAATCTGAATAAAGGCGAAAATTTTAGCTGCATGCTTACGTTTTTCATAAATATTTCTTAAATTTAGGCGAATTTTAAAATTAGTGGTTACAACAACTTAAGCAATTTGCTTAATACTAATAAATTAAATATTAATTCGTTATTGAACATTATTAGTTAATTTAACAATATGTCTTCAATAATAAAATAAAACAATAAAATTGTAGAAGAGGAAAATTGGAATTAAAATTAAATATATCGCAGATGGTCTTAATATACTTAATAATAGTAATAATAGACTACATCTCTTTGTTCCACAAAGAGTTGAATTGGGAATAAAAATTAATTAAAAATCGAAAAATATAATTATTTTCTAATATGGAGGCTTTTATTCTTTATAAATTTATAAATGTCTAAATTTAACTTTACTAAACACTTTTTTTTTAAATTTAACAAGCACTCCCATATATTCCGAGAACACGTTAATGGGTTTTCATGTGTAATATTAACCACTTACCACTTATATAATTAAAATTTAATTCAATCATTCATTTTGCCATTCTTTTATAAATTACCGAGGATATACCCTCCTTAATCAATCATATTTATCTTATTGTTGCGGGCAAAGGTGGTATATAGAATGACGGATCTTCCATTCCTGAAAGTGCTTCTTTTGAAATTTCAATTTGAACTAAGCTACCAGTTCAACTTCATTAAGTCGGTATTGGTGAGTGCAACCATGGATGATGCATTTAAATTCATTCTTGAACCATTAATTACAATTGTATTTTAATATTTCAAATATTTAATATATTAAAGATGATTTAATCAAATTATTATACATAAATATATATCTACTAACAGAAAAAAGGATTTACTTACTTGGTCACAGTTATTTGAATAAATTAAATAAAAAGAACTGGAAAATTATTAATAAATTATTTCCTCTTTAGCTACCGATATTCATTTTGACTTATGTTAGATAAGTACTTTAAACAAATGTTTAATAATATACATTTGCTGCATAACAATAACATATTGTATAACGCAACAATTTTTGAATCAAACAAATTAATGCAACAAAATACTAACTGCTACTATCTAAAGAGGCAATTATTTATTATTTTCCATTTCTTTTTATTTATTTAAATAAAAGTATATGAAAGGAGAAAGGAAATCTATTTTTATTTAAATAATTAAAGTCTCCACAACCAACTTAAAGATCTTTTTATTTAATGTAAATATATATCATAAATAAGAAGATATAGATTAAACTATCGTATAATAGACTTATTTTTATAGTAGCAATGGTCCTAACAATAACAAAAGTAATACACTCATCTTAATTCATCGTTTTAGCAAAATGTAAATGAGTTCTGTCCGTTGAAGCGTCCATTCATTACAACAATACGTTTGGAAGGGAGAGCGAAACAAAAAAAAAGTGGGGGGGGGGGGGCGTATGCGGTAAGAAAAATTGGAAAGTTAATGAAAACTCTGTAAGTAAATTACGTCGTTTTTCAGTGGTACTCCGGGCCCATTATCCCTGTTTCTTGTTCTGTTACGAAATTGCATCACATTCTCCCGCGCCGTGCATTCACGTTGCAAATGCCGTGCTTCAGTTTATGCGGCGAAATAATAAATTATTAGCGCTAAATTGGATTATATTCATCTCGCACTCCGCGAAATGAATAATTTTAATCTTGTTTCTTTTTATTATAAATATATTGCATTTTGTATCATACGCCGTAGTGAATTTTCAGTGTTATACAACTCTTTATATACACATTTCTATTTTGTTTACTAATAATAGAAACGAATTTTATTTAATCTCAGTATTGCAGTATAAATAGATTATTTTAGGTTTATTAATAATTTCACAAAATATTTTTTTTATTGTCTAATTTATTTCAAATAATTTGACATAAAACCAAAATAATTATTTTCTCTTTAGACTGCAACACTGAGTTACTTAACGTAAGTACTTGAAAGCACTTGTTTCAATGGAACTTCAAGTGGTTACGATAAGCAAGTCAATGTTGCTGTAGATAAAGAGAAAATCGGGGATACTCTGTAAGGAAAATATTAAGTTTAATGTGCACCTAAACTTTATATTATCACAGTGTAAGCAACTTCTCTTGTAGATATATTAATACATATAATCTGGAATTAATTAATTTATTTAAAGGATTTAACTTTTTACAAATCTTCTACAATATAATTAATAATATTTAAGGATAGAACAAAATTAAAGAAATAATAAAAATAAAAAGAAAACAAATAATTTTGCGCCGCTAGATTATAACAAAAAATAATAATGTAAACGTTAAACTTATATTAATTAATATGGATCATTTTGTAATATCTAGGTTTGAGACTAAGCAGAACATTAAGATCCGACTCTAAAAAAAATATCAATTATAATTATTGTGCACTCAATCCGTGGCCATACTGTATATAATTATTATATTGTAGTCAAGTAATATAAGTGCAAGAACTTTATAGAGAGTCAACATGAAATACGCTAGATTATAATAAATAATTAAAAACATGAACGTTAAATTTAACATTTAGCACTAAATTATAATTTAAGGAATATTTTTTTATTAGTTTTAAGTTTATGCATTATACTCTTTGTCTTTAAAAATAGTTAATTAAATATAAGCTGCATTTTTTAATACAGTCAGGCAGCTGATGTAATAAAAATATTGTCACGTGGGGTCAGTATGATATTTGGCGCAGGCGCCGGGTATATGTACCTGTCATGAGGGATCTACCATCTGAGTACGCTCCCATTTGAAACAGTTTTATAAATAAAAAAAAAAATGAATAAAAACTACACAAAATTAACAGCGGCAATTTATTAAAAGAGCAAGTAAACAGAAATGTGGCGGCACATAAAAGTAGGTGAATTACAAAAAAAAAATGAGGAACATTTATGAGAAGGGAATTTTTTAAATCAATTTGTATCTTCAAATTAAATTTTCTTTAATTACATTTACTAATTTATAGTTGGTTAAATCCATTCATTTTTAGTATTTAATCAAGAAATCTTGATTTACTCGTGAATAAATATATTCGATTAAAATATTGAGTTTGATTATTTTTTCTTGTAAAATTTTCGAATTAAATGAATTCCACACTGAATCTGCAATCTGATTTCTCGCGAAAATCCCCGAACGAAATGCACAAATTTATACGGCGTCCCCTTCCGCGGAATGCGCCCATTGTGCGGAAAACTTGCAGGACTTAAATATTTCGAGCGACTTTTCATCCCTTAATTTGCAACGGCGAATGCAGCGGGCCACCCCCCGAGAGAAATGTCCCGGGCATTACGAATGCAAGGGAAAACATCGTGTATTTACGAAATACCGAAACCGCTCAATTTGTTTTTTTTTTCAGCCCCTCGCGATATTCACTCTTGATGTAATGTCAAGAGAAACTCTTTATGTTTCCCTCGCTTATATTTGCACGCATTACTAAAACGCAAATGTTTATTCAGACTCGTCGAATGGTATTAAAAATATTGAATATTTTCTAAGGAATCGTATTAAATCTTGTATGAGGAACATGTTTTAAGAAAATAAAGAAATAAGTACGGGGCGATTTTAAGTGTGTAAAATTGATTTTATATATTCACTTTATTAACGGAATCTCCATTTCTAAATTACATTTATAATTACATATTAAAAATTTTACAAGAAAAGTGTGACGCACTAAAAACATTACAAAACATATAAAAAAGGTAAATCACCAATCACAAATTACGACAAAATAAAAATAATAAACATCAAATTAATTATTAATCATTCCCAAACGGTTCATAGTAAAAACAATATGCAACCGGCTTATTCCTATCTTCAAGTGATAATAACTATATATAGATACAATTTTAATTTTATTTCATTTTAAAGATCTGCTTTTAAAAAAGCTATTTTGAATTACACATGTTTCCTCAAACATATAAAAAATAATTTAGCATTTGCGTGTCTCAGTTACGTTCCTCTTGTACCAAATAAACTCGTGTGTAAAGTACCCTTTATAACACTTGTTGCATTATATGCTATTTCTTTTTTATTTCGGTTTTTATTTTTTTTTTAATTATTTTTATTCAAACATATTTAATATAAAAAAGGGTTTATTAACATGGTCATGGTTATTTAAATAAATTAAATTAAAAAATTGAAACCCTGCAATACGTGTCTGCAGATGACCTTATTTTACGTATTTTTAGTTTTGTATTTGCATTAAATAATTTCGAATTAAAAATTGTTGTATTATACAATATGTTTTTGTTATGTAACAGCAAGTATCCATTATTGAACATTTGTTTTAAAGTACTTATATAACATAAGTCAAAATGTCATTGTAGCTAAAGAGGGAATAATTTATGAATTATTTTCAAATTCTTTTTATTTAATTTATACGAGCATATTTATTTATAAATTTAGAGAATTATGTTTACATGCTAAATAGATGACACATTATTGAAATATTTCCGTTTTTTAAAGTCCAATTAAACAAAGTATTAGTATGTTATTATTGTTATAGGAAACTAAAGCTTTACATTTTAACAAACAAAAAGTGAGAATTTATTAATTTGAAAATTATAATGTATTTTTGTTTGATGAAAATCGAAAAGCGTTCATCAATTAAGCGATTATCGGAGGCAATTATTAAAGATTTATAATATTATAAATTAATGTAATCACGAGATAAACCCGCGACTTAGGAAAAGTAATTAGTATTTCCGTTCGGTCATTCCATCCGAAATATCTTAATCCTCCCCGGAGGAGATAAAATAGTTCGTACCCCGCACCAACCCCCCGTCCACTCCCTTCTCCATTTCCTCGAGGGGCGCGTTTAATCTTTAATTTTCCGAACCCTGAAAACACTTCAATTAGTCACGATTGGATAATTCCAATAATGCAAACTTAAACTTTCCGAAAATGCAAACAAATAACACCGCCCTTCCGAAAGTTTAAAAGTTCCCGCATGTAATAAATAGGTAAAGTGGCGCAATTTCCAATTTCAGCACTTTTAATCGCATTTCATTTTAATAAGTACGTTTACAGCCGATATTAAAACTCCGGAGGGAAGCTGTCGGCTTTTCCGAAACTATTTGGTTTAAATTCCGCTACGGCGGCGGCGGCGTGTTCGCTAATTTTCTTTCGGAATTATGCCCCATTAAGGTTTTATTGCTGTAAATAATAAATCAGTCCGGTAAGTAAATTTTCCGTTTGGTTTTATTAATGCATTAAATCGCCCGGATTTGATGTGTACGTTCCGTCGCCCACTCGCTTTACGAATGCATTAATGTTTCGCGATAAAAAAAGATTGTAGAGAATTATGCAGTCCCTTTTTAATGCTCGGATTTTATTTAAATTTATTTTCTATTTAGTAATCAAGATTCATTATAAGTAACTTATTTGCATTCAACGTGTATCCGTACTCATTACTAAATACTTTCTTTTAGTGAATATTAAATATTTTATCAATACCTTGGAGCAAAATTTCATTAATAATTGAAAATATGCATTCTCTATACCAATAACTAAATATTTATCTATAAGATTTTAAAACATAAATTCTACCAGAGTCATATAATAGACGCCTTGCTTTTAATTCAAAATCTACTATTTGACTACATTTTACAGCTTAATTTAGTTAGATGCTGTGCATTAATATTCCTAGAAATCCGTTCTTATTTAATATTTTTGAAACATTTTTAGAATAATAATTGTAATCAGGCAATATTTTATCAATAAGTGGGCGGACATGCTTATTTTTCTATAAAAACAGATTTTATGTCTTGAAAAATATTTTTTATAACTACTTTATTTTCTCATTTTTTTTAAAAGGGGTTGAATGTTTATAAAACTATAAGTTATAACGATTTTTTATATTTCCGGACTTTACTAAATATTTTAAATAGAAACTTTCTCTTTTAACGTAATTGTCATCAACTTAATATCAATTTATATGGTTAAATAAAAAATCCTTGATTTCTTAAATAATAAATCGCTCTTTAATTAATTTAAATTTTATAGACTGACTTGTAGTTTACTCTTTTAAATTATAAAAAAAACTGAACGAAGTGTTTCATATATATATAATATTAATTAACAGATATACACAAATATAACAATATCAACTTATATTTTTGTATATCTATATAACTTATATCAATTATTTCGTTATCAACCAGTGGACTGTCCGATCAATTGCCTAAATAAACCGTAATTTAACATTATTACATACAAATTAAATATAAAGTAAACTAAACATATTTATTATTGGGCTTAATTAGAACTGTTTCAAATATATAAAACATATTAAATAAAAATGATTTGAAAATAATTAACAAATTATTTCCACATTTAGCTCTGTGACTATTGACTTACTTACGTAAGTACGTTAAGCAAATGCACATTAAAACAACTACTTCCCGGGCAAATACCCACGCCGGACATTGAATTACATAATGTACACCTGCTGCTGCATATCAATAAAATATTGCATAATGCAACAAAATTTTGATCCGAGAAAAATTTTATGTAAAAACAACAAAAATTAACGTTACTTAATATAAGGCCATCTGCAGACACGTTTTTCGGGATCTATGCCTCGTCAGTACAGCTATGCCTTACACAATTTAAAGATGATAAAAAAAATCAATTAAATTAATTCAAATACAATCAGCAAAATTAAATGTGACCAAGTGGAATGAATACTGTTTTCTATTTATATAAAACATTGTAAAATTATCGACGGAAATTATTTTGCTACACTAATTAATGGCTTACAAAGTTAGCATAAAAACACATTTTATTGAAGCCACTAATTCACGGCAAACCATCATGACGGACTTTGAATTACGTTTGCCATTGCATTTTGTTACCGGCGATTAATTTTAATCGTCGTCAACGAAATTAAAATTTTCAATTTTAATTTTTTTTTTATAAAATGAGTTTTGGCCAGCACTCTACCTGCCGGCCACCGCGGATTAACCATCGGGTCAACATTTACCTGACCCGAGGTTAGAAGATCACCGCCCGGCCCTCCGGATTACCGTGCAGCAATTAGGGCCCGAGCAGCAGATTAAGACGCCCAGGGAGAGGACACGGGTCGCCGTTGCAATTTGAAAGAAGAGAGATTACAGATTAACGTAATTCTTTCAAATTGCATTTTAACTGTTGGATTTAAGAATTCGCTGGAAATAATTATCTTGTTTACAATAGTTATTTTCCAGTGAATTCTTTGCCAACGGCCACGTGGTCCTCGAAAATCATCCCTACTCTAGACGATTTTCGGTGTTTAAATACGGGATGCATCCACCCAGATCTTCAGTCCACTCTGGTGCTGTACAGGGGGCAGCATGTGGATTCATGAGGAACTTTTGTTCCTCGAAATTTAACCTTCTCTCTGAGACAGGAAACTCTGACCGACGCAGACGCCAGATGTTCCAGACGTCGTTCCTGCCAGAAGAAGTCGACTCCAGGACCAGTGCTTCCTGAAGTCCACCGACGCCGAGCTTCACGGTTACTGGTGTAACCGTCTCGACGCCACACCGACGCTACTAGTGTAGTGTCCTTTGCTGTTGCCGGATCCAGTCCAATCCAGGAACCTGCCGACTCCAGGAAACTCAGCCCGACGCCGACGTTAGCCGTTCCGCCGTCGCTCCTGCAGTCAACACCGACGCCAAGCACCTAGGTTGCCAGTACAACCGCTTCGACGTCAACACTACGAGGGTAGTGTTTGTTCCTGCCTCTGGATCCAACCCCGACGCAATAACCCACGGACTCCGACGCCGAATTCCCGTCGCCAATCACAGGCCGCCCGAACGCCGCTTCCATTCCAGACGCCTACGCTACATCAGGTCTACCTAACATGTGCACTGTGTGACTGCTCTCTCTGTTTTTTTTTTTTTTTTTTTGCTAATTTTTTTGTAAATAAATTATTTAAAAACTCATTGTGTTTTAAAGGTTAGTTGCTTCGTCTTTAAATCAACCTGAGCTAGTTGATAATCAGCGTGAGGTACCTTCCCTCCCGTTGACAATTTCAGTGAAACTACACAATGCAACGTTTTGTATGAATTATGAATGATTACTAAAATATCATTTGCAGGCAACTTTTTCGTGGTTTATCCCTCGACAGTAAAATTTTGCTCTATATGTAATGATGGACAGACATTTTCATTATTTTTTGCATTATTGTAATCATTGTAATAAAAAAATCAATTTAATTTTTATTCAATGAATATTTCCTAAGTGAAATTTTATATGTTCACATAATTAGTGCCTAAATTACTTTAAGAAATTTTATTTATTTTGTATAGACAGAAAAAGATAGAAAAATCGTAGCTAATAAACCCGAATGAATTGTTCCGCGCGAAGCTCAGTAAGCCAACCGTTTTTTTCTTATTTCCTCTCCTCCCATGAAATATTTAAGTCTATTAATTAATCTGCTCAGCTAAAAGCAGCTTTCACTACGTCTAAAAAGAAAAGGAAATGAACGAGATGTGCCCGGATTTCGTGTTTGAGGAGGGCCCGATTTTAAGAAAATTAGATTTAATATCGCTCAAGGCGCTCGGCGCTAAAGCGTTAATTGTTTTAATTAAATGGGCTCGATCTAAAAATCACGGTTACTGCAGAAATTCTTTGAAATAGATAATTAACATGTTTTTTTTTCAGCAACAGTTGAAACTAGCCGCAGTAAATAAATAAATTATTAGTGAAAAAAACATCAGTTTCTAGGATGTAATAATTTGAATATGTTAATAGTTCTAAGCGAATTACCTGAATATGATCTAATGAAATAATTACAATTGAGTCATAATGATCTGAACGAAGTTTACATTTGGTGCAAATAAACATTCAGTGAAGAAAAATTTACAGTGATTTTATTTGAATACGTACTAACTTTTTTATTAACAAGTACAAACGTGTCATTCATTTAAATAAAAACGGTTGTCCTTTCTCCTACTTATTTTTCTTTATGGAACTAGAAATATTTCGGAAACTATGTTTGGTTAGAATCTGTGAATGTGACTAAATAAAGTTGAAAGATTTTGAAAATAGTGGACATATGTAATACATTTAGCGATGTAAAAGAAATTAAATTGTTTAGGTTTGAATTTCCGTCAAAATTAAATTCTACGCATAAAAACATCAGCGAGTGTATGAATTAGCGATACTTTTCAGTCATACCATGATTGAAACTATACAAGTGAAATGTTGGAGCGTACGTTGAAAACTGAATCAAAATCCGGACTCTCCCGTATTTCACATGCAAATTAATGGGGTCTCTGTTTCTATAACTAGGAGAGGAAAGCGCACTATGCGTATGCATATTCAAGAGGGCAGTAGAATTAAAAAAAAAAATATCAAAAAAAAAAAAAACGAAACGTGTGTACTAACGTGAATATATTTATAGGTGTTTTACATTTTTTTATTCTTTTCGCCGGAGACCCCACCTGCCCAACATAAAACACTCGTTTTTTACGGCAAGCAAATTTGAATAAACCTTTATACGCACGGTTACTGAACTCTTTAAATAGACGCTATAAAACACTCCGTTTCGTTTAATACATACATCAGAAATCCGATTCGCGGGCTCTGGGCGAGTTCCGGGGGAGGAAGGCGCGCAAAAAAAAACAACGCACATACGCTTCAAATTATATTGAAATTTATGAAAAGGTACATTGCGAAGAAACGGGTCGGGCGAGATATGCACGCAAAAACGGCGGGCATAACTGTCGGAATATTAATCCGGACTGGACGGTTATGAATTAATTGTGTCGGGGGCCTAAAATATGGATATTTAGTGACGCAAGAAAACTAAATCTAATTTCCGCATTTACATATTAAATATTTTACACAGGACGCCCCCGTCCGCTCCGCCACCCCCAACACACCAACACTTGACATAATTACATAATATTTTCCTTGAAAATCGATACCAGTTTTCTCCGGCGGAATTTCAACAAATCGGGCTAATTCGCACAAAACGCCATGCCCTAAAAATCAAATCGCGACGTAAGTAATGTTTTATTGTCGTATGTTTATGTAATTAACTGCCATGTTAATGAACCTTTGTCTACACTTAAAAAAAATATGGTTGCATGTCAAATCATTTTAATTTAATTTCAAGTTGAAATTGAAAGTAATTATAATAACAGCACTTTATTATCCAACAGTTACAAATACTTCTTACAGGATAATATTAAACATACAAAAAAGAATACAAGGCAGTTGATAACATAGTCACACAATTGTTATTGTCTTAGCTGTCCAAGAAATTAACGTAAAGATTTATTAAATATATTAACATTTTAACAATACATATTAAAGAAACTACGCGATGAAAGTAAAGTTGATTAATGTTAAAAATAATAATTTAGGTTTTTTTTATATATATTGGTTGCTGTTCATAATGAGTAGTAAAGTGTTCGAAGAAAAAAAGCGATTAAAACATTCTCTTTCTCTTTTTCACTTTATCACCATTTTAATATATATATATATATATATATATATATATATATATATATATTAGAATCCAGTGAAAGAATCTGATATAAGCCACGATTTGCTTCAAAGTCTAGCACCCCTTGAACTTAGTCATGGATTCGTCTATGCTTTAAATGCCACTATTCTGACGGCATTTATGGAACGTAGCTTCAAACAATTTGCTAAGTCGTCAGTAAAATATATTTTGGAGAAAAAATTTTGTGCAGGTTATTGCATTTAGTACTGCTGAATTTTTCCAACAAAAACTGCACAACATTGTTTCTCCAAAATATATTTTACTGACGACTTAGCAAGCATGAACCAAAGCACTTGTAGTTCCCCTTGATTTGTTTTTTTTTTTAAGCAATTGCACACTAGCCGTGCAAATTTTCCTTTAAGAGACACAATTTTCCTATGGTTTTGACCATACAATAATCAGAAGGCTCTTCATTTTCTTTTTCAGCTTGCTCATCACTTTTCGGTTGAATTACTCATTCTTCATCAGAAGATTCGTTGTCGATCTTCATCAGAAGATTCATATCAATCATCCTGTAATCAGAGTCATAAAACACATTTGCTGCTGCCTCTTCAAGCTTATTTTGTACTAGGGAATTTACGTTTGGAACTTATAGTTTTGCTACGAGGATTTTATAGGGAAATCATCAGTTATTTGTTTATTAATAAATATAATTGAAGTACAAATAATTCACGATCATAACTCTCATTAAAAAAAAGTAGCATTGTACTGCGTAGCAAAAAATGAAGTGAAATAAAATAAATTGTTGAAAATGGGAAACAATGTTTAATTTTGATTCATTATAGATTTTAAAATTAAGTGAATTTTAGTAAATTAAATTCCTTTTCATTTTTAATACATTTAAAATTAAATGTATAAAGTTAAAAATAAATAAAAATAAAGCAGCCTTAAGAAAGCCGGTGAACGAAAGTAATATTTATTCTCTCAGTTTTACGTCTATTTCAGGGGATTGGGGTACACCTCTCATAATTATGTCTCCGAGTGGCCTTATTTTTACAAACTCCTTCACTCTTAAGTGCCAAAGTTAGAAACTGTGGACATAATCATTATTTTATATGGACTTGTTCGGAAGTTTTTTTCGTTCTATGTTACGCTTTTATATATAATTACTGAGAGGAACGAAAATACGGCTAAATTATTATATTAAGAATTACAGAGATAATAAATTTGGATTTACAAATTTTTAAGTGTGAAGTAACAATTAATAAATATTTTTTACAGAATACATAAATTAATTACGAATACGTCAGGTTTTGTTCAAGCTATACATAAAAAAATGTTTTGTGTATAGAAAAACATAGAAAAAGAATTTTGAAAATAATAAATGAAAATTAGTTACTTTACATTATCTAATGCAAATTTAACTAACATAAATATATAAATAAATACAACAGGAAACAAAAGACCTAATTACAGGATGTTAACTATAAAACATAAATAAACAATAGTAATAAGAAATAGAATATACAAATAATATTAACATAGAGCGACAATTGAAGAAAAGTTAACATATCGCTCTGTCGCGATTTTTTTTAACTGAACTGTCTGTATGATTCGCGCAAATGTATTTGTGAATGGTGATGGTGCCTGTAAATATTTCACCAATTAGAAATGATTTCTAATTGGTTTTGTATACAATCATCAACTGTAGTAATTCACTTTTTACCAAGTAAATCAGGATGGCCACAAATAAATAAATAAATATAGAAATACCTTGAGATTACATTTTTACAAACAATAATTTTATGTATACCCAATAAAATGAACATTTTTGTCCAGAGCTATCAACCTGAAGCCTTTCTTCCCAAATATATTTTTTAATGAATTGTCTTAATTATTTTTATTATAAAATAAAATTTCGCATCATATTAGTTTCTGTTTCCTGACAGTCGCCATTGAAACATTATTTGCAAACCCTTGAAATAAACTAAAGCTAAAAATCACTTCCATGAAAATTAAAGAAAAATTTGAAACAAATTAATAGATATTATATTTAATAAGTCAATGATTTAGAGTATTACTTGATAAAACTGCATAATCACAATTAAATAAAATACAAGATTTATTGATTTAATTTTCAATTTTTTTATCGTTTTGTTTTTATTTAATTATTTAATTGAATTTATATATACAAACATCAGACAGCAGAATTACAATTCTTTACAAATATTTATATTTACAATACATATCGATGGGTTAGTAGTCTGTCATGGGCTATCGACCAGAGGTCTTTCTGCCTTATTGAATTTATTTTTAATAAACTCACAAAAACCCAGCGATGAAAAATCTGAAAATTAAATTAATACATGTTATGTTTTTATTTAATTGTAAATAGTTAGTGCTATATAATATTGAAAAAAATCATGAAAAGTTTATTTATAATTTAACAAAGTTAATCAACCCCCATTTCTAGATTTATTGGTGATTAGAAACAACGGAAAATTAGAATTCAACATCTATTGAAAATTAACACACAACTTTAATTATACACACGCTAGCTCATATTCCCATTCTTAATATAAATTATCCGTTATTAACAGTATCATACACAGAGCAACTTTTTTATCACTCTCGGAACAAACCCTATTGTCACCTCAATTAACTATAATTTAAAGACCATTAACGACGTTATTTTTAAACGTATGAGAAAATGTGTAATCTATTTAAGAACTACATTGGATTAAATCTCCACAGAAAACAACAAAACATTTATTAAAATAATCCACATATGGCTGAAAGACCTGCGGTCGATATACGATTCATCTACAGAATATAATTCTAATTTTATATATTATTGTACATACATTACACATTTGTATAAAGATGGTTAGTTAGTTAGATAATCAAAATACCACAGGTATTAAAAAATGAAGGTATTCAATCTCTCCCCAATAAATTACTCAAGTACGAAACTCAATACATTATTTGGAAATGCTTTTAAAATGAAGATAAATTATCCATATCTGAAATCTATTCTATCAGTTGTAAAAATTATAATATACCTGGGGCAAACTAAAAGAAATGTTGATACACGGTTTAAAGAATACTCATACCGTATTAAAAATTTTGACTCATCCCAATAAACGTTTCACTACCACATTCTAGAAATAGGACATATGTTTAATATAAATAATGTTCATTTATTAAAACAATCATCTGCTTACAATTGAAATATATATAACATAAGCGATTTAAATGAAAAAACACCTTTATAACCTGTTGAATTTTGACCTGAGTAAATTTTAACTAAGTAACCCTCTACTGGACGTAAACCCTCACAAATCTAGCGCTAATAAGACCGCGGCATTCCCTTTGAGCAGGTAGTTTAAAAAATAAGAGTAGACATCATTTTTATAATTCTTTATGGGTTTATACAATATAAATAAGCCGTCTCCTTTGTAATATTAATAGTTAACTGTAAATAATATAACTTATTATTAGAAATATACATATAGTGCTGAAATAAATACAGAGAAGAAAGAAATTTAACTAAGTTTTATTACCATTAACAAAGCTTCAACATTTTTAAATAAAATATTTATATTTTTCTATTATTATTATTCACAACTAATGGGTTGGCAACTACAATTTTTCATTTATTCAAAAATCGTTTCATCTTTGTTGTTTCTCGACCTTCAACAAAAAATTATTTAATATTTATTTTTATTGCAAACATCATGTTGCAACATAAATATTTTTTTAATATGAGCGCCATACGTTAATTATTTGTATTATTTATTTTTTCATTATTGCATCCGCATAAATAAACATAACAATTCATCACGTCCTGTCACAATATAAAATTCAAATATGCCGAAGGCGAAGCGCGTCGGGGCGAGGCAGGCGGAGACGGGCCACGGGAGAGGTAAAAAAAGCGTCTCGTTTCACGGCGAAGTTTTAAGCTGGGCGAAATCGGGCTCCCCTTTCCGAAGTAATCCCCAGAAATTTATGTAATGCTACCTTTAATATTCATGTGATTCAGTAATGAGTAATTTATAACGCGGAGCGCTGAAAAATACCTCTGTACAAACCGGCGGGAGCTGCATTCGAAGTTGGGCGGGTATAAATTTGAAATTAATTTAAAGCTGCTAATTGGATCCCAGACGCTCATTCTATTTGTGAAAATCCGCGACGGAAATAAAAACTCGTTCTCATTTGTGATGTTTTATTATTATTTTTTTTTTTTTTTCGGTGCAGGTTGGTGGATGTAATTCGTCCTCTATTTTGGTTCATGTGTTCAATAAAATTGATTTTTTATTATACACCTAATATGAGATTGGGATTTACCTAGTCCAATTTTCAAACCATTTTACACTAAACTAGTCAAAACGATTTCCATCACCACATCTTCCATATTATCTTACATCTTTCCGTGTCAGCTGCGTATTTCTAATACGGAAGATGTGTCGATGGAAACCGTTTTGACTAGTTTGGTGTAAAATGGTATGAAAATTTGATTAGGTAAACACATAGTGGCACATATCTTGAAAACTCCATTCAATTCAACTCCAAGAATCCTCATAACCAGTACTATAAGTCGATTGATTTCATATCGGTTGCCGATTAGCAGGCACGAATTTATATATCGGAGTTCTCACATTGGACAACAAACCCAAACAATCGAGAACTGGTTTCCTGGAATTTTAAATCGGAACCGCACTGCTAGCAGACAAACAATTTCGATAGTGCGGAAAACACCGACAGACGGTGGCCAAAAGATTGGTTCATATATACGAGGAACTGCCCTTTCGACATCCTTAATTTCTTTGCCTTCTATCGTATATCTATTATTGAGCTTCCGTTTCGGAAAATCTCATATATAATTTGTTGTTCATTTCGAGCCATTTTTGTTCGAGTACACTTCTTTTATTCGAACTCATTCTTCACATATTTCAAACACTACAAATAAAATGATATGAAATGTATTAAAATCCGATTTGGGCATCACAGTATCGATGGCAACGTCGGTAATGGCGATAAAACAGTAGTGATAAAACCGAGTGGGCTCAGAAGCTCTCTCAGCACACCGATAGATTTTTTTCAAGATCTCTTCGTAAAGTGGTAAGGAAGTTCATGGCGTACTTGTAATATTTAATAAATTATAGTACACATCATAAAGAATATTTTAAAAATAAAATTCTTTTTTTTAAATTACACAATCTACTACCCTTATTTAAGTGACTAAAATATATTCATTGTTTAACCAAAGTCTGAAAATTTCAAACTAATCTGTATCTACAAAATATATGTGCCTGGCATCGGTCATCGTTTGATAGAGAGAGTTATTCAAGATGGTATCTAACCTTGAATAACTCTCTACCTAATATAGATTGAATTAAAAAAATGACAATTTAATTCAGGATGGTTAAAACGAAGGCGCTGTATATACTAGTGTAATTTTAGATCATAATTATTCAGGAAGGTTCTTTACATTCCTAACCATTTGGCTAATTCTAAACTTTATTATTAAAGAAACTATACAAGTTGGCTGCCATATTTTTTCTCACGGTTTTGTGCTCAGTGCCTCAACTTTGGTGGCTGCGCCAGGACGTCTGTATTAATATTTTCTATTTTTTTAACAATAAATGAAACTGTGTTGATACGGTTCTAAGCAATAAACTAACGGAAAAATTAAAAAAAAATTGTAGGCCTTAAAAAAGCTTCAGTTGTGATTTTATAAGTGGAAGAATTTCGTCTACCTGTTAAATTCCCTAAGAAATAAACAATTATTTTTATAATCTGTTTTGTGTTAGCCGTAGAGCCTTTAATTATTTAAGTAATTATTTTAATGACAAATAAAACGGCAAAATAATTTAATATTTTAATAACACTGAATATGTTGAGTGAACGAATAAAAATAGTAAAGAAAGTATATACAGTGTATGGAAATTATATCAAGGCATTGTAAGGTAAGAAATAAGAAACACCACAAATCAATTTTATCAATTAATATTTTTTTCAATTACTAATTCATCGGGAAAAATACCATGATGGACACATCACCATTTTTTCCAAAATGTCCTAACGACCTTGTAGCAAACTTGTAGCAACAAATAAACGTGAAAATAAAATATCTAAAAAAATAATAAAAAATGTTTTATAGGACTATAAAAAAATTTAAATTGTCGTAGGCTCCGACAAAAAATATAAATAGTTTATATTGAAACATCCCACTTTTATTTTGTCACAATATGTTAATGAGGTCCTTAGAAACAAGCTAACGTCTAAACAACTTTATAAATTGACAAAGAATGTTTTGCACAACTTTGAAATAATACCAGAAATTGGTGGGCCGAGACAAAAAAGATATAAAATGTTCAATTTGAAACGACCCACTGTTATATTCTCAAAATTCGTTAAAATAGTTCTAAATAGTAAATTAAAGGCAGACAGACCTCTGGTCGATAGCCATTTAACAATTAATTAATTTTTGTGTGATATACATAATCAATGTTTGTTACCTTATTGAAAACTAATAAATTAACGTCAAAATCAAACAATCTAAAAATTACAAACAGTGGTAAATACAACCACCAAGAAACGTAAAATTTATTTTTATTTACAAAATGCATTGTGGAAACTAATGTACGCTTTGGTTGAGGATTTAGTTTGAATAAAAAATACAATTTTTAATTTATTTGCTAGGAATATTTAAAATAGAATGGGGGAAGTTACGCGCACGAAAATCGTGGGGTAATTTAACATCGGTATATTTTATTGTATTTAATTTTTCAAATTATTTACATTAAAATAACTCACAAATAGACAATTAAATTGTCATGTTTTAATAAATTTTGTTTCTGTGAACTTTTAGCAGTTATATTAGAAAAAAATTACGTCCAAGAATGTAATACATATGTGAACCAATATTAAAATTTAAATGTTTAATACGTTCATTGTTTGTTAAAAAACATAAATGTTAAAATATAGCCTAGAAATTTAATTTATATGTATAAAAGCATATTGCAGTGAATCAAATTATTTACTTCTTTTTTTTTTTGTACTCCTTGGTTCCATGTAAACCGCGTCACACGATTTGGGGAGATAATTTCCGTGATTGATGTCGGTTTAAGCCGCCACCGGAATTACGCCGGTTTTATCTGTCCATTAGCGAAACACGTTTAATAAAAACGGAGTTATTGTACTCCTGTCTCGCACTAAAGCTCGATATTTTCCCTAGGATCCACTGTTGAACGTATTCCAGCAATAATTAAGCCCCTCCCGCGCTCCTCCGCGCGTCCTCTCCGCCTTCCTTAATCTTCATTATATTAAAAGCTCATAAATCTAAAAAATTTGCCGGCGGCCCATTAAACCGCCGTTTCTGGATTTTTTTCGGGGTAAGTGAATGTGGCGGCGGGGATAGTTTTCTGAACAAATTACTGTTACGGAATGACAAACACCCGAAGCAGATTTTAGAATTCTTCCGCGAAATGCTTTTCTATTTGAAATTATAATTTACTTCCGGATGCCTCTCTCGCGCCAGCGACGACTAAAAAGAAGACGCACCTACTTTAATCTAGCAAATGTACTGGATGCAATATTTCACGTTTCGCATTACCATCTAAACTAATGTTATTACACTTCCACAGAAATCCATTATTTGTCTCCTGGATGGCTTTACACAATCTGATTTTCTTATTTATAATAAAATTAGAAACGTATACGACAATTTTCATAAAACAAATTATACATTATATTTCTCCGCAATGTCTCAAGCGGATTAACATGGCAAACACTTTGACTCGTGTTATTGGATTTCTATTTGAATCAACTATAATAACATTTTTAACAGAATTAAAAAGCAGGAATTCATACATACTATGCAATATTTTTATTTAAAAGTAGACACAATTAAATATTTACTCTCAATCATTAGTCTTGAGTCTGATTTAATAACTTTATTGTCTATTTTTGAGAAAACATAATGTGAATAGGAAATAAATCGTATTTTTCAGGTTTCTCATTTTTGGCTTAATGTTTTTTTTGTAATTTTTCAACCATTTAATTCACTTATTATTGTATTTAGAATTAGCAAATTATTGTCGTGACCAAAGTTGCAAAAAAACGCGTTGTGGTTGAATAGGTCAGATTTTTTAGAAAACATATATTTTAAATATTATAACAATGGCGACGATTTATGTTCATTGAATTTTCAAATATCTTCTGAATTAAAATATCGAAAGTATACAGCATTGTTAATAGAATTAAACACATATATTTTTAGGTATCATTTTTCTATGAAACATGTGGCTGGTAAAATGAAAAAGAAAGAAACGATTTTATCTTTACTTCACTTTTTATTTACAATAGCTAAATGTACATTTCGAATAACACGTTAGCTATTATAAATCAAAAGTGAAGTAAGAACCGCATTTTTTTTTTTTCACATTTCACATAACTCATAAAGAAAACTTACCATGTGGCTGATTTAAAATGTGTCTATTGTTTATTATCTTTTAACTGTTGCATGTATGTTCACTAATATCAATGAATCAATGAATTATGAGGTTTATATGGAAGATCAGTTCAGCATTATCTTTGTGCTAAACTGAATCTCTCCTTATGGTTCGTTGTTATTTAGAGTTGTACTTTTTTTATTATGTCTTTATAGTTGTGTTGTAATTTTATGCACTT
Source organism: Philonthus spinipes (assembly GCA_963082785.1). NCBI lineage: Eukaryota > Metazoa > Arthropoda > Insecta > Coleoptera > Staphylinidae > Philonthus > Philonthus spinipes. The sequence continues at coordinate 11,473,423 of OY720315.1, read as the reverse complement.
TTAGAATTACAATTAAAGATTATTGTTATTATATATTACAAACAATTAATTGATTGATAAGGCTGATAAATGTTGAAAGTTCATCTTCACTTTTATATAAATAAAACAATTTATAACTTTCAAATATATTGTAAACTCGCTACAATTATTTCGCCACACTGTGGCTTCTTCAGGCGAAACAATTGTAGCGAGTTTACAATATATTTGAAAGTTATAAATTGTTTTATTTATATAAAAGTTACAAACAATTGATAAATCCAAGAGGATTTTCAGATGTTTTAGAAAACCGATTAATTAATTAATAATAATAGTTTATTAACGGCTAACGCTGTTTACATAAATCGTACAAAAATCATCAATAATTCTAATAAGAATAAATACATAAAAATTTATACATGAAATAGTGAACACAAATATGCCCGAAAATATTAAAAACATAACTACGCCAAATGTAGTGAAATACCAAAACATAAATATCAGTGTATGTTGAAACAAAATTAATACTAACGCAGTTACACTTGACTTCGATACTTTCAAGGATTTCTTACAAAAATAGCGAAGCGAATAAAAATGATTGTTTGAATGATTCACACAGTCTTATCTGGCTCACATCAAAGATGCATACAAATACCGACTTTTACGCATTGAATAAATAATAAACCTTTATTAAGAATTAACAATAAAAATGTAACTTAAATGAAAATCACAAAACTTAAGACTATAAATAGATGTAAATGCTCCGCTTGAATCCAAGCCTCACTTTTACTCATTAAATAAATTATACATAATTGCATCTCTTCAACTTCATCTGTATGCATATAAAGGAAATCAATTAAAGTATAATGTAATTTATGAGGTTGATTGTTGACGCTTGATATAAAATATTTATTCACATTAATTAATCAAGTAAATATATAACAAATAATTCTGTTATATGTTTCGATTATCGATAATTTTAAAACAAAATTCCATCAATCGATATATTTTTCTTGTCTGTATTAATCGTTTCTATTGATTGTATACTCTAATGAATAAAATGAAATATATTAGCCTACCAATATTCTTTAAGTCGGTTGTGGCAGGTATTTTAATTACATAAATAAAAATACCTGCCACCCCCCATCTTATTCATCCAACGACATATATATTCCAGAAAATACTTCGCACTTGAGTGGAAAAAAACTTCAATAACTGAAAATGGAAATATAGTTCCCGAAATATATACTTAGTTCATTAAAATTAAAATTAGGAGAAAAAGCAATTTTATCCCCATTCAAACAATAGACCATTAAAATATACTGATATATTTTATACAATAATATTTATAATAAAATAATAATAATAACATTATTATTATTATTCAACAGGAAAACCCAATTACAGAATAATACGAGATATCAAAAGAAAAACAAACATAAATACAAATTGAATAAGAGTAAAAAAGAATAAAGTTATATTTTGACGGTGAATATATACATGTAACATTTAAATGAAAATGTCATCGTAACACTCTTCTGAGCACTTACACAGTACATGCACTGGTGAACGTTGTAGGACATTTGAGTTGGAGGTCGTTAATCTAAACGTAGAGGCAAATCTTATGATTAATAACTGATAGCAATCTACGAAAAGAGTCAATATTCCGACAAAATAAATCGAAATTAGGGAATATAGTAAGGATTTGGCCAAATGCATTATTCTACACATAAAAATAAAATATTTATATTGAGTTCTATGAGTTTTTTTCTCTAAATAACATTTTTGATCGAGTGAAAGATCCACCGCAGTTAAATCAAAAATGCAGACTTTCTAAAAGAGATGAAGAGTTAATGTATCCGTTTAAGATTTTATATAAAAAGCACGTATCAAATAAGTTTTTGTGAGACAACAAGGTAGCAATATCCAAATAATTTCTCAGTAAACTATATCCGATAGTGGAATAAATTATCTTCATTTTGAAGGAGATGTTTCGCAGACACTTATTTTGAACATTTTCAATCGCGTTAATTAAATATTGCTGGTGTGGGGAATGGTTGCATATTCTAGTTGAGAGCGGACGAATGTACAATATAAAATTCTTAATGTATCAACATCGACTTTGAAGTCAGGTGTAAGGCGTACAATGAAACCTAGCATTTTATAAGCCTTGTTCACGATTGTTAATCAAAAAATAAACTAAAACAAATAACTATTTTATATTTCCGTACGAGTAATTGTATGTATTGGGGTTAGTACTCTCCATGTTACACACAATTCTCCTAAAATATTTCATTTCACGTGCGCGTTCGGAGTTTTTTTATTGTGTGTGCGGGCGCCCGTGCATGCTCTACATGCTAGTTGGTTGTTTAAATAAATCGCACACATATTGATCAGACCGCACTCCAATTTCCCCCGTAGTGAAGGCGAATTTTATTACCTGGCTTTAATGCGGCTCATATTTTTACGACGCAAGCAAACCGCAATGTTAGTAAGTCGCAGCGAAATGTCAACTTGTTCAAATGCGTGCAATTTAACCCTCAGAAATCTAAAGTACAAAAAATGTAAAGAAGATTATCTAGCGTATGGATAACTAGTTGGACATCACTAGTTATCCATACGCTAGATAAGGAAGGTGAACTTGTCCTGTTCACACACATTTAAAGAAATGTTCAGACACAATTGATCTATTAAATATATATGGCTGAACATTTCTTTAAATGTGAATTTCGTTTTCCTTGTTTTCATAAACTGGACAAGTTCGCCTTCCTTTAGTGGACGAAATAATGATTCTCGGTCGTCTACTTTGTAGACCCAAATCGTCGACGATTGCCAATTAGGCAAAAGGTGCGTCCTTTTTAATTTATTATGTACACAAAATGTATTGATAAAAAAACGAATATTTTTCTGTATTTATATATATATATATATAATATATAAAATATGGAAAATTCTAATTCGTTCAGCAAACTAAAAAGTGAATTAATCAATGAATTCACTAAGAGCCCACTAAATGTACAGGCCGGAATTTTGGAGTGGGGAAATCCAAATCTCGGAATACACGGAGTTCATGCGAGATAATTCATTCGCCTACAAACGATCGTTCACAATATTTTTTTACCTAATTTATAATGTTACTTTTATCTAAATAAAAATAATTATTAAAAAACTATATATAAATATTTATCATTATAACTACATGCAAACTAATTGTTACAATGTAACCCGTTTGCATTAGAATAGTGCGCGAGATGAGCAGGCGTTTCAAGGCATAGTATACGTATGCATCTCGGAGTCCTCCCTACTCCGACATTCCTGCCTGTATATTTATTTGGGACTGATTCACTTCATATAAACAACAATTTTCATTGAAAATTAATTAAACATTGAAATGTGCATTAAAAAGGAAATTATGGATATTCGTAATGTTTTGATTAATTTGGAGAGGCAAAAATAACAATCGACGTTATCGTTACAGAATTCCTTGAAACCGTTAATCAATCACTATATATATTTAATTTATATATGTTTGTTTATTACGAAGACGCTGTAGTCGACGATAGGACACTCCGTATAGTATACAAATCGCTACACTATTGTCGAGTGAAATAATAAGTTATCTGTAATTACATCTACAAAACTGAGCACGTTCCATCAACATTTATCATAAAAAAATCACGTGGAATAAATTCGAAATGATCACATTTTTACTTTTGTACTTTCTTTGCTGTCGCGTTTACAGATATATGGATATACAATATTTTTGCAAGTGATTTTTTTAATTTAAACTACGTTGTCTTCCATCGAGATAACGACTGTAAGTTTTCGCCATTAGAATTGTCGGAGTTCTAATTGATACTTCAATTTTCTGAAATCATTTGTTTTCTGTAAACTTATCTCGTCATTTTATTGATTTAGGCACAATCAGTTTTATTTTTTAAAAACTGAATTAAATAAAGTTTTTGTCATGTTGGAATTGGAACAATACTAATCAAGTAACATGCACCATTAATTTACTATAAAGCATGCATTTTTGTTAAAAAGCACCAACATCTCATTAATTATTATTACTAATTCAAATTTTCTTTACGTTTTAGAACAACTTTCACTTATTGTATAGTCAATAAGTGAAAGTTGTTCTAAAACGTTATTCTAATTCTCTTGAGCTCTATGACTCAAAATCAAGTAAATCGTATATATTAGGAGCTTGCATGTATTATGATCACTTCACCCTCTGAGGGGGCAGTAGCGGGGCTTGATTTAGAAGAGGATGATGTCCCCTTACGAAGCATTAATTTTTGATCTCGTAACATTTTTTCCTACGATGAGTATTTTTGAATTATTTTGATTTGTCATGTTAAATGGTAAACTCGGTGTATTTTAATCAAAATATTTTCCATTATTTCCTACACTTTTACTCATTTTTCTTGCAACATCGCGATACAGTGTCGAAAGAACGACGTTGGTTTTGTTACCGGCAAACATTTAATAGCGATTAAGTTGAACGGTCTGATGTGGGTGGGCGCTAGACTCAGGGGGGGGGGGGTGTCGGATAATATATGAAATTGGGAAACACGGCTTTAGTTGTCCACTTGAGCACTGGAGGCGCTGAAGTCTCAAGTGGAAAATTTAAAATACTTTATTTTTGGGTTTTTACAATAATTTATTTATTATTGGTGACTTTTGTCGTCCCATAAGGTATATTTCTTAAACATTTGTACTTTTAATTAAATATTAAAGATGTTCTAAATAAAGATCAGTTTACCATATTTCAATTTGATTGATGTAAATCATATGAATTGTTTTTGACAGTTTTTTTTGTATTCGTCAGAAGTTTCTTCACTTTTTCTTATAAAACTACAACTGGTAAGTTATTTTTTTGTAGTTTAAAGTACGTTTGTTTATTAATTTCTATGAATTGTATATTTTTGAAAGAATATACATAACTTAAAATTATGAACCAATCGAGCAATAATTAATTATTAATAAATATGATTTATTTCCCACATTCTCAAAATTTTGTTTTCTGTTTATAAATATTCATTTTTTATTATATAGTTTATGCTTTTTACAATATTTTCCATTAGAAAAAATGTATTTAACGTAGACGTTTTTGAAGTAATATTTATATCTATATTTTTCTAGATTCTTTAAGGAAAGGAGTTCATAAAATTATCCAGCTGGGAGATATTAATTAATTCAAATTATAACTGTTGTTAATATGTTTTAATTAATGTATGAATGTAATAACAGGTTAAATGATACTTTTATAAGTTTAATATATTTTACTTAAAAATATTGTTGTTTTTATATGTTATTTTTTATGTATTTTTCAGATAATTTTATTAATTGCAATTTCTTATTTGCATGACCTACTGATATTTTTTTCTGTAAAATAGCACATTTATAAAAAAAACTTTTATATAAATAATTTGAAGTAAAATAGTGAACAAAAAATTATTAATAGAAAACTGTTAAAAGTCCCGCCATTAGATTTATTATAGTGTGTATATGAACTTAACCTCAAAAACCTTATAAAGGTTTGAAACTCGGAAAATAGTTGTCCACTTGAGCACTGGATGGCGTTGCGCGTGTTTCCCGCTAAATACATGGATCTGGCCCTCTTATACTTTATCTCTATGGCTAGACTTCCGACGAGGTTCCACTATGCAACCTAATATATCGTGACACGAACTTTAGTCATTTGTGATTATTATGTTGGCGAGACAAACAGTCGGTAATAGTTCAGCAGCGATCCAATCATCAATCTATTTTGACACTTCTTCAGTTTTTCGAAGTCGTGTACCAACCACGCCATGTATCTGAAGAAGTGGAAGTCAGAAGACGCTATGTCTGGTGAGTATGCCGGGTATATATATATATATATATATATCAATGCTAATATCTTAACAAATGCTGAGTACGCTGTGTATTATAGAACTTCCCATTCCACCTGCAGCAGTGTATTATTCGCAACTCTTGCAACGTGACTGGTCGAACATTGTTATTCAAGAGGAATACTTTGCGTCTGATGTTCTCTATTGCTGTTTTTTTAAATTTTTTTAACAATTCGTCATTCAATTTGTTCAATTACCGTTGGTAGACATTTGTAGAGACAGTTTCAATACGTTTCAGCTGCTCGTAGTACAATATGTATACTACCTCACCGATCTCATCATTTGGATAAACTTTATAGTCATACATATTTCGTATTGGTGTCGATGTAGATGGTTCTCATAGGGCAAGCCATTACTTTTTGCGCATGGGATTGTTGCAGTAGATTCACTTTTCATTACGAATCACAATACGCTACAGAAAACGCATCTTTTGTTGCCTTGCAATCAATGAAACCGCGACGTTGAATCGGTTAGAAATGGCATCAGTCAATTCACATAGTAGCAATTTTTTCTCCGTTTGGATCTTTCTATATTCAAACATCTGAAAACAGTTGATTCATCAAGTGCTAAGCTGTCTTCAAGTTCATTGAAGGTTTGAGCTGTTTTTTTTCTTGCAATTCATTGTCTTTCAATTTCATTTGCCCTTCAACTCTTTTTTTATGATTTACGTCAAAATTACATTAAAAACGTTGAAACCAAAACCAACAATTAGAATATGATGGAGCAGCATCACCATACGATTCCATTTTTTTATTACGACAGCTGATTTCTTAAAATCAAAGAATAACAGGAAAAAATGTCGAAAATACAATTTTGACAATCCCATGATTAGCATGTGGATACACTGAATAACTTAATAATATTTCATAGAAAACGAACTTTGAATAAACTTTTATTCAGAGAAATATTAAATCCATTCAATTTAACAGTTAGGTTAGGTTGTTTGCATTATACTTCGTATTTTCATTAATAGAATTTCGCTGATAACGATTCATGCAAGCATCTAATATAACCACTATAATATAGTATTATTTTTGACCTTGATATGAGTAACTTAGTTTGCACTATATATCACACCTTTCGTCGTAGAGGAGAAACTTCATCCCGTACTCTTAATCGAATTCAATGCCGACGTAAAATATAAACAGAACATTTTTTTTCACAAAAATCCTAACATTAACCACTTAAATATAAAAGAACAAACTTTACTGCCCTTAATGAATTATTTTTGTATTGATTGATTTATACACGCATGAGAAACTGCTTGAAAACGACATTAACCAACGAAGATAAAAAGCACCAAAACAATAGGGTCTACGCAGCGAGACATTCCTCAGTATGATTTGAAATGGCATTTTCATACGAAATACACGCCAAACTCTTAATGTTTTTCTCTGGAGAGACTATTAGGAAAGCAACTCTGAATATACAAAGAGAAGGAAGAGTACATGCGCCAATTCGAACGACTTGGTGACGTGAATCCGATAATGGACTATGGATATTAATTGGAATATATTTCGATTTTCAAGCGGAAAGCATTAGTAGAAAACTCAATACCCGTTCATCAATCATATGTTCCTGCCATTGAGTCTGAGTTCTTTTCGTTTGCGTTGTTACGGGTTTATTTCAGTTACGAGTAATGTCTTTTGGACTTCATTACGCTTCCGCAACTTTCTAACGTTATTTAGATTAGTTTGCGCTATCGGAATTAATTGCCATGTTACTTGGACGATGTCAAAATGTTCAGTTCATCTTTTGAAGCGAATTTTAGAGATTTGAAAATTGTTTTAAATTAAATGAAAGAGTGTGGTTAGAAATTTAACTAATTATCACTTATGTGCCGGAAATAATTTACTACCTAAAATAAAATGACTCATAAGTCAGCACCAGTGCGCATACCAGGACGGCGGATAATCTACCATCTTTCCAGGAAGGAATACCAATTTATTAATTTCGGTTAGTCGACCGATTTTGTTCCTCACATCTGGATCTTTCTTTAGAGGAGAAGGAAAAAAAAAAGAATTCCTGGAATAGATAGAGACTCTATATAACTAGCATCCCAATTATAACTGGTAAAGGAACAAAGGAGTCATATTTTATTTTTTTTTATTTCTTGAATTTTTAATTTTTTAATTTGTTATTCCATTTTTCTTATTGCATTTTTAAACATAAAACACATAATATCGTAGTTATTATTTTTTTTTATAATAGTAATTTTTTTTTTAAATTCTTCCGAATAATAATTTAATCACCTTTGTTACGTTTGTTCCTTAATTATTAAAATCCATAATTATTATTTTCTGAAATGCAATTATATAACTAAATTTCGCGTATGCTAATAAATCATACATAATTTTCTCCTTTAATACAAAACCGCTCGACTCGCATATAAATAAACATCAGGCGCCGTAATTTAATTGCATTGTTGTGCAATGCCTGCTCGTATTTTTCTTTGCATCCAGCGTCGGTATGAGTGTTCTCTGCACGGCTCACTGGCATCTAAATAATTTAAATTGACTCTGACACGGTTGCGTTTCGCCGTTTGTCGGAGAGAAATGTGGATGTATTAATAATTCTTGCTGTTAACTTTATCCACTGAGGGTAATAACGTATACACAAAGGGATTTTATCTAAATAGTTAATTCACGTAAACTCTCTTTATTGAGATTTATTCACGAATAGTTACGCATGCGATGATGGATACGGTTTGTTTGTTTGTTTGCTTGCACGTTATTAATGATTTATAGGTATTTCAAAGAATGGAACTATTTTTAATATGAATCAATTTTCATTTCGATTGTGATGAAATGTATTTCATTATTATGAGGAAAATATATTTTATGTTAGGTATCGCATACTATTAATCATAATAATATTTAAATACAACGTGATCGTTGACAGTAATATTTACTATCAAAAATTTTTTAGTATATTAAATAAAAATGATTTGAAAATAATTAATAAATTATTTTCACATTTAGCTCTGTGACTTATGACTTACGTTACGTAAGTACGTTAAACAAATGTACATTAAAACAACTACTTCCCGGGCAAATACCCACGCCGGACATTGAATTACATAATGTACACCTTGATGTGCAACAGATCAATAAAATATTGCATAATGCAACAAATTTTGATCCGAGAAAAATTTCTTTAATGCGAAAACAACAAAAGGAACGTTACTTAATTTAAGGCCATCTGCAGACACGTGTTTCGGGATCTATCCCTCGTCCGTACAGCTATGCCTTACATAATAATAATTTATTAATTATTTTCAAATCATTTTTATTTAATATATTTAAATAACTGTGACCAAGTGAATAAATAATACTCTTTTCTATTGAAATTTTTTTAGTTTCACAGTTTTATTGTGGACATGCTGCTTACATTATTTCACCAATCGTGTCGCATTATTAGACAGATAATTAATATCAATAATGATATATTTATGAAAATAAAATACATAATGATCATACATGATTCATTTTAATATTTTAATCATTTACTTGACAATTGTGTTAGCGAAACAATTTCAGGTTTCTATCTACCATATAACTAAACCAAAACTTATTTAGTGACTATAGTTTCGACAACATCAAAACTAAAAGTTTTAGTTTGATAATGACACGCTAATGTTGTTGAAACTATAAAAAGTGTTTTATTGAGTTATAATAAACCATGTACAACCAAGTGGAAGCCTTAACAATTAACAAGTTAAAAAAAAATCTGTTAATATTTAATTGTGAATATGCAGTTCAATAAGTAACAGTCCGAACCAATATTTTTAATAATAATAATAATACTTAAAGTTATATAAAAATATCTATATTAGCAAGTATACCGAGTGTCTGGGATAAGGGGCGAACATAGGAATTATATATGTAAAATTAAATGTATGATTATTAGCTCATAGAAAACATATAAATTAATATTTTTTAGAGTATTAAAAACTGTATTGAAAGTATCCATTCAATTAATGTTTTTACCAGAATCCATAATATCGAAATGCTACCAAAGAAATTTAAATGATGAAAAATAATTATAATGCAGGCATGTCGTTTGGAATAAACCATAAATAACACGTAATAGGTGGAAGAAAGATAATTTATTCATTATTAAGATAACTTATAGTGGTGCCAGATTACAAACAGTTCGTGATTTATTTTTGTTTAAATTTTTATTTTACTGTATTTATTTACGCTCAATGGGAAATGTTAGAGCAAGTATTCAAAATGTTATCCATTCAGGTGTAAACAATAACCCAATCTGTTATAAAATGCCTGCCTTACATTAGCCAACTGCCTATCTGTAATTAATCTGCTCTCCACAAAAATTGCTTCCCGCAAAGATTAAATATTTGGATGGCGTTTTTTTATAAATTTTATTTTTCCGGTGACCCCCTAAAAAGAAATCGCATGGTGTTGAATCAGATTTTGGTAGCCTGTTGTTAGTGCCACCACAATCAATCCAACAATTGGGAAAATTAGCTTTTAAATATTCCCTCACATTTAAATCATAATGGGCCGGACATCCATTATGCTGATTTCCTGATTATCACGTGTAACTTCTTCTAACGCAGGCCTAACCTGGTCGATTAAATATCCCAATAATATTATTCATAAAACTACCAGCCCAAATATTTCTTTTTTGGGGGAACCAGGTTTTAGTTTTTAAGCGTATCCATGGATTTTCCTTGGTTCAGATTTCCGAGTTTTGTGTCTTGGGCTCGTTATTAAGTGTGAACGTGCATTCATCAGTAAAATAGATAGGCCTGTGTTTGATTGATCCTGCGTTTTTTTATACAATACACGCTTGCTTTATTCATCCACTAGTAATATCTCCTGATGACATTTATGTTTATATGGTTGGTATTAAAGCTTCCTCAGAATCTTATGTAAAAAAAATTTAGACACATTGCATTCACGAACAAAAAATTCTATATATACTGGTGTGAGTTACGCGAAGATTAATGAATATAATAAGAACACTGTAAACTTTTCTTCACTAAATTTATTTTAGTCCAGATGACATTTGAAACACGATGTGTTCATTCTCAATGGAGGAACAGTTATAATAAATTCTATGCTAGTTGTTGGTTCAGCATTTATCAAACCCAAAACTTTTTATTCTAATTCATTGTTGCATCTTCTGTTCCGTTTGCCTATAATGTTAATGTTTTTTAATTAATATTTCTTGAAATCGGACTATTAAAATACCTTTTGAATCATCTTCCGCTACACTTGCTGTATTTTCAAATTTTGTCACAAACTTGGTTATTGTTGATACAGACGGAATTGGTTGATTTATAAATTTAACCGAAAATAAGTCACGAACTCTACGTAAACGCCGCTATAAAATGGAATAGTTCAAATTATTATTCATAATAATTATAGTGCATGAATTGGTATATGGCTATCAAAAGTATTTTCATTATAATATGACATTTTTCAATCTCGTGGCAAGAGTTTTTATTAATGATACATTGTTCATCTTATTTCTATTATTTTTGAGATGGATTCTGGAACAAACGTAAATTAAATAGTTATATTTAAAACAGTTTTTTTTTTAATACACTAAAAAAATTAATTTATTATTTTTCTCTGAAATCAACAGGGAAGCTAATAATTATACACAATTAATTTTACATGTTAAATTCTTATGTTCGCACCATATCCCAGACACTCGGTATATATATTCTAACAAATGGATAATGTATAATTTAATAATATTTACAATATTACCTGCCAATAGACCATAGGTCTTTCTGTCCGAATAAGTCATATAATTTTTGGTTAACTGAAATGAAACTTTGTGTTCAATAAGTCTAGTGGAATTATGGGAAGCTACGAGATGCCGGTAATTGGCGAATATGTTAAATTTCACTAATAAAATTGTGATAATAAAAATCCCGAAGTGAATTTCCTGCTTCGTATTTTTTTATTCTGTGCTTATAACAAAATTATTTTTTTTTTAAATTTTTATATTAATTAAATGATGATTGTAAAACTTATTTTATACGCTTTATTTTTACTAGGTTTGGTGTTTATACTAGCGTTTATACCATTAATTTTCTTTACAGTACGCTTTGAGCAATTCCCCTAAAATATGATTGTATGCTTTTTTATGGGAACTAAGCTAATAATCGAAGAAATATTAGTGTTAAAATACTGATTAATATCATTTTATAAATTGTTGTATTGAATTTTCATTATTTAATAGTGTTATAACGAGTAACATACCTTAAAATAAAAATAACTGAAAATCCATTGCTGGTAAATCAAAATCCCCGAAGACATACATAAATTAACTCACTTCTAACCTCTCACTAATCACATTTTATAATAAAAAAATCATTCGCGTTCTTCATCAAAAATTATTTAAAGCGTTAAAAAATAAAGAAAAATCGTCAATACACGACGTGTTTCGGCGAACTGGATTGAAATCAGCGAGCGCAATTATCGCAAAAGAGAAAAAAAAACAACAGTCGACGGCTCGCTCTGCATTCCTGAGATAAGAAATAATTAGTTTCAGGTGCTACGTGCGAGGGCAATTTAATACGTACGTTTTAAATTGATTTTCTGTTGATTTTATTCATTTTTCAAGAATATGGATTGTCGTTAAACAACAAGGAAAAGACAATTTTTTTTCTTTTTAATTCAAACTTATTTTCATATTCAGTTCTAGTCCAATGTAATGTTCAGGAAATACTTAATCCACTACATTATTAACATAATTTAATAAGTAACTAAATATCTTTATTCATTTAAATAATCACATTTACAATGATTTACAAAATTATATTCTGAAATCGAAATATAAATGAAATATCAAATGTAATTTGTTATTCTTTGTATTATTTGTTACATATGCAGATTTTATTTATTTATATAATTTATTGAACCCATTTAATTCATATGCAATTACTACTAAAATTGAAATTAAATAAAAATAATAACCTAGAAATGCAGTACAAATATAAAAAAAAACAGGCTGAAAAACCTCCGGTCGATAGCCGATTCATCTACAGAATATAATTCTAATTTTTGTATATTATTGTACATACATATACACATTTGAATTAAGATGGTTAGTTAGTTATAAAAACAGGAGCGAAAGTTCGAAAGCGGATAGCCGTTTTCTAAGGACACGCATAATATAGAATAAGAAGTCTCTTATTAATGTACTCTATATAGAATTGAAAATAGAACTAATTAAAAATTCGTATCAACTTATCTAAGAAACCGCCAGAGGAAACGAAAGTGTCACATAATTTATTAGCATTTGTTAGAAATTAGTTGCAGCAGAAATCCGAACGTATTGGTTCTATGAAACAATTCATGGAATAATGCACTCTTACGTAAAGATTGCTCGAACGAGTAAGCCTATTAAACTAACTAAGTGCGGATAGTCTATTCAGAGTTTTTATAACAATATCAGAATGAAAGTTGAAACAAGTTTCAAGACCTGTTATTTTATATTTAGCCATCAAATTCTTATTGGTTATCCAATATCCATTTGTATTGTCCAAATATAGGGATGATACAAATCACCAAAAAGATTTTTTTCAAATGGCCTATTTCAATATTAGTATACGAATACCACATACTTATTTAATATTTGAGATGTAGTCAAACTAAGCAAATCTAATAAAACTAGGTATGATAGTCGCGAAAGTCAATGCAAAAATTATTATACTTATCATCAATTTTTTGTGCAAAAAAAAAAAACAAATCTAGAGATTTTGTAAATAAAGATAATCAAACTAATTTGTAAATCAATACAATTCAGAACTTTTACCGAACAAAACGATAAAATATAATTTAAACGTAAACTATTATTTCTAATATTAAATTTAAAAGAATTATTGCAAAAAATGATTTTAATAAGCAGATTCTCCTCAAATTATTAACCTAATATACTTCTCAAAGAGCTGCTTATATAACAAGCTGCTGAAAAAGCTCGCTCCGTATCTACACTAGAAGCCAATTTAATTTAATCATATAATTAATACGATTAATTATAGTACTTACTAATCATAAAAAAGCCTATGGAATGATTTAAGAATTTTAAACAATAAAAATTTTATTTGTATACTTTATTTATAAATTAATAAAGTTTCTATTAATTTAAGCAAACCCTGTTTTTCTTCTCTTCCCAGAGGCCAACTATTCATATTTACACTGTTATTCTACGAGGTTAGTCGTAATGGTACAAAATTGATCTGTAAAGACGCTACGAGGTAACTCGTAGTTGACAGTCAACGTGTTAAGTTCTTAGAATTTACAATATATTCAACTAACGCACAATGATTTTAATAAATTGATATATCCGATATATATAGATAGACATATTTAACTGGAGAAATTGTTAAATATGGCTATAACTCCCATCGTATAAAAAGAAAAAGAAGTTATTACCATTGTTTATATTTCGGCGAGAGTCGTCGATTTATAAAAGTACGAATGGAAATACTGTTGGGTCATTTGTCGGATTGTAGGAAGGTACTAATATTAATTTCGGACGCGATAATGCTCACTTTGAAGATTCCTTGTTACATTGATCTTTGCGAGAGCCATATCAGATGCATTTTCGATCTTCAGATTATTTTTTAAGAAATCCAGAATTTCCTCTGATGTGTTAGAAGGGTTACAATCGTTCACAAAGATTACTCGGTTCATATTCAACCATTTTGGCATTTTTGAATTAACTCCACAATTACATATCTCCAAAATTTTTCGGTCTTTCAGCACGTTTTTTTTGTCTCTTACTTTGAAACGAACCACATCTCCCGTGTTTATATTGTTAGAGCATGCTCAGCATAATTCTCAAGTGTCAACGAAGCCTTTCAGCGGCTATTTTCTTTTGTTTAAAATAGAGAATTAATACATGCCGCAAATTCTCATTTTCAGGCATAAAACTCAACATTTTCAAAAATCTGTAAATCTATATCGCTGTTATTTCGGAGAACGTAAGTAGTATCAATATTTATTACCGACACAGCTGATTTATGATAATTGTAGCATTATAATTATATTGACGTTTGTTGATTATAATTTTTTTTACTGGGACTGATATATAATATATATTCGTATTATTAAATCCAAGAGACTGGCACTTTCTAATAAGTCATTTCCAGCGTATTTCATAGCCATCTCTCCCTTTTAAACTACATCCCTATAATTTTTATAAAAAAATATCAAAATAAATGTACTATCCTCATATAAAATACCCTGGAATATTCGTAGATAGCAAGCTAAATATTTCTCCACTACAAATAATAAAATCGTAGCTCAGGCAAAATATATCCGTTGCCTAACCTACCGTAATTCCGGCATCACAATTAAAAACGCCACAATAATATATGTTCCTATGTGTGTATATTAAATCTTTTTACCGTGGTATACCTGTTTGTTTTAAAGTCGCCTTGAACTACCCCTTGGCGTGAAGAGTACCCTATGTTAATCCTCTAGATTTAGTTATAAATTATAAATCTTTCGTTAGTGGCTGATTGGAGAAAATCCTATGCCAAAAAAAATATGATCATATGCAGATCCTCTCTAGATTATATCTCCATTATTTACTTAACATTCTTCTCCGCAGCCTTCTACAACATCCAAGTCAGCCATACTATCCTTTACCAAAATTCTTCAACGACTCAACTCACTCTACAATCCCCCAAACGCCTTTTTAAGCGACCATACTAATATAATTCCTATCACCGAGAGGATCCACAACTTCGTCAAGTATCTTTCCCTTAACAAATCCAATTTTACTATCATATAAGAACTTTGCATTTCTAGAAATCCTAATATTAATTCAAAAATTCGAAATTCCCATACATATACTGTTTTAATTGTTAACACGTTACCACCATGCATTAATTACAAATTATCAGCCCATATTTCATGTTATAATTCAGCTGATATTAAACCATTATTTAATTTATTGAACCTTGGTAGAACGATTATTTTGAAATTTTATGTATTATTGTGTAAATATTGTATCCAAACAATAATAAGGATGTTTAATATATCTAAATGTATTAGTAAAAATGTAAATTAATATTTTCATAAATCATATCTGTTATGAAAATACTATTATTCGATTTGAAAACCTCTTAGCCGGCGTTTAAAATATTAGTACTAATTAATTATTAATTAAAGGAGTTATAATTTATAAAATATTTTAAATTAATATTTGTATTCCTTTAAAGCAATTTCTCTTCGTATACCGCAATTTGATTAAATTCAACATCCCCGCATTACGGGTGAAGTTTGCTATGTTAATACAATATTTATATTAGTACTAAAGTTTGAAAGCTGCACATAGGCTCCGTGGGCGAGGAGGTGAAACATAGCAGGGAGGGGAATTTCGAGTTCGGCGAAAATCGGCAACTATTAAATTTACCCGGGATAATTTAAATTGTCAGCCTTTTAACGATATCAATCCAAACAAAATGTGCAATGCCCCGGCCTAGGGTTAATTTGCAAGTTTCTATTTATTTAAGCCGCGCCGTATAGCAAACTAATGAATTTAAACCGGAATCCGGGATCCTTTGTGCCGCCAATTTAAAACGGGATATTTCCTGCTAACGTTTCCCGACGGGAATAATTTTAAATACGGCGAAGGTGAGGCCGTTTCTATAAATTCGATTAATAGCTTGCGAAATAACTCGGATTTTCAAACAAATTCTAGTCTCGTCTCATTAACAAAACCCGCCGCGCGCATAAATTCCTGAAACCGGCAAACGGATTACTTGTTAATCCACGCCTATCCGCAAATAGTTAACTCGACCTACTTTCACTTAATGACTCCTTAGTTTAATTTGAACTTATGTTGCGTTTTATTATTACTTTTTTCTTTCGCAAAACGCGTAATCCTACCGAGGAAAGCTCCTTTTCCCTCGCGGGATCAAATAAATTCCATTCGATGCCGTAAGGAAACAAAAAACATATTAGCTCTGGGTGTATGCACGGCTATAAATTCGGTATTTATCCAGTATTAACTTCTTGATGAAATAAATCTAATGGCTGGTGACAACGGGGGTGAGGAATTCGAGGATTCTGGTTCGTTTCCCTTGGATTTATTTATGCACAAAAACATACATAAATCAATTGGATGGGATTTACGTTTTCTATCGGTGTGTCTACATTCGCGATTATCGCGCGCTCGTTTTTGCTTCTTTTTTTTTCTTTCTCTCTTCCCCTCTACATTGTTGTATACTTGATTGATATTCATATATAGTTCTTATTAACTAATTAGATGTGTTATTTGTTATCTATTTCAATCTACAATAATAAAAAAAATCATTTAATTCTACAGGGAGAAATAAATATATATTTTAACAAATCATACTAATTAATCATGCACTATTAGCACTCAATTTATATTAAGGTCTATTTATTAAGGGTCTCATTGGAAATAAATAAAGAATTGTAAATATTGAATTGCTCATATTAAATATTCGTCTAAGTGAATATTTAATATGAGCCAGGGCAATGTCTCTGCCTAAATTCATGTCGTTTGTACACATTATATTTCTTGCATTGCAACCTTGAAATAATAGTAATTTAGTATTAGTTTAAACAAGTACATAATTATTTAGAGTAATCGTAATTGTTATAATAATCAAAATGAAAAAAAAAGAACCGTTGCAAATGGTTTAATTTTTGTGTATTTTATTTTTGCATTATCCAAGACTATTATTATTACTAAATCATTTTTTATAAACAAAGTATTATATGTTAAAAATAACCACAAGAAAATGTGTATGATCTCAGGAACTAGTAAAGCACGAACATTTGGCCAAAATTTGGTTAAACATCCGAAGATTCAAATGAAATGGAAGAGAAAATAAAATAATGTAAATAGTATTTTCTTGCAAATTAAAACTAAAATTAATAAATATTCTGTGCAAGTAAGCAGTAATTTAGATTTTCAATTAGTGCTGATTTAAGTTACTATTTCTGTTAAAATATTTTATTGCCACTGAGCAGTTCACATACAGAACTACATACAAGAATTACAAGAATTATCATAACAAGTGAAGTGTTCGATGCATCAAAATATCTCTCAGTGTTTATCTCGACATTGTCAAATCTTTATTATATTATTGTTTAGAACAACACACTATCCGTTAAAAAAAAAGATTGTATTAAAATTTTAAGAAATTTTACATCTATATTTCGAAATCGGTCACTGGTAAATTTATATTGCACTCTTTAATATAAATATTATATAAATATATTTCTTTAAAATTATTTTATTTCATTTTTGTCGTATGCACGAAACTAAACATTATTTATTTTCACGAGAAGCTAAACTTTTTATTTGATGAAACCAAAAGATGATGAAATTAAAACTAAGACTTTAAAACTAATTTAGAAGATTGAATCATCAGTGATTTCTGCTTATTAGCCACCACAATGATTCCTTTAAGGTTTAATTGGAACCGTTCTATGAATAACAAGAGTCCGTAATAAATTCGATTTTGACGTCATCTAATGTTACAATTTATTAAATGCATGTTTTTAAATCTCGACATAGAAATAGAGCATTTGTCGTATGTTAATAGAGGATGTTCGGGAAGTAAAGACGAATTTGGATTTCCAGTCTTTTGAGTAGATGACGGTCTGGTTGTTTCATAATTATGATTTACCATTGGTTACCCTATATGTTTTATCTGTAGAACATTGCGTGTCCGAGGCCCTGCTAACTTCATAGGATTTCGTTATTTCATAATTATTATTATTAAATGTAATTCGTTTGGTCCCAATCCACTAGAGGTGTAAATGTTGTTAATTATTAAAGGGTTTACCAATAAATAGCGAAATGCAGTGTTTCTGACTTGGGAATTATCTAAGTAAGCGTTGAAATCACAAATTAACATAAATAATTCATTGTGCAAATTGAAATGTTTTTTTAAAAATGTTGTTGCCAAATTGAAAAGGTGGATGAAGACTCCTGATTGCACACAAATCTTTACAAAAATTAAGGTAAGTTTTCTGTTTAAAGTAAATATGTTTAGCCAACAATAACATTAAATTAATCTGAGAGAGGAATAGTGTTACTTTGCTTCATAATTTTCAATTGTTTATGATGTTAATATTTTGTTGTATTAATAATTAACAAATTTTATACAAAAAGTAATTTGCAAAGGTTTTACAAGCTAAATTATGTTATTGCATTTTTTTTCTCACTATCGAAATAATGTAATTTTATCATTTATTAAAAGTAAAATGATGTTAAAAAATATTGCTTTTAATATATATTTATTAATATTATATTAATTGTTTAAAATTATATTTATATGTAGAATATCACATTTTTTGTAATAAATTGTTTTTAAATTGTTTATGAATATTCTTATTTTACCTTCCCTTATAAATACATTTAACTTATATTTGAATGTATCCGCTGAAATCCCTCTCCCACTAAAAATTTGGTCACTGCGCCTCTGGTGTATTGGGGAACGCGGTATGAAACGTTAATATAGGAGTTATGTATCTTTAAAAATCTGTGGTGTTCTCTCTAGATCATTCCGTACTTATTTGAAGATGATGATAGAGCTGTTTCAGAAACAATTTTTTTAATTATTTTTTCATTATTGTAGATGAACATGGCAATTTTTAGTTTCAACAAGATGGCGAGGCATGTTAAAAATCGCGCTAAAGGATTGCTCTGCTGAATAAAAAAGTTTCCTAAAATAATTATCTCGTTGAGTGGTAACCAGGATCGTATACCTTGTGATTTGTTTCTGAGGATTTGTAAAATTAATAGTGTACGTTAACAAACCACACAAGAAAAAACAATTGAATGTTGGAATTTAAAGGGTTATTAAAGTGACCACCAGATGTTTGTGAATATTATTGCTCCTTACAGCGTAGCTTTGGGTATCGAAACAAGTAACAGTCACGCGGAGCAATATCTGGGGAATATGGCGGGGTAGGATTTCGCGTTTCAACATTTTAAAGTATCTCTTGATCACTTTCACAGCATTGGGTAGAGTATTGTCATTCTGTATAATCATTATTATATCATGTCTATCGTTGTATTGTGGCCGTTTGTCTTTCAATGCTTGGCTCAAATTGCATTCGTCTGTGATTGTTTCAGTCGGTTTTAGGAGCAGAAATGTCGAGCTGATACCCCGAAATACAGAACATGACTTTGGAGATACGAATATTTGGTTTGGCCGTTGACGTGAAAATACTCATGAATTTTTGCATTTGGGGTTGTAGTAATGCAACCAACCACAATGCAATACGAAAATCCGCTCAGAATCAAAGTTCGTTTCAACATCTCTCTACAGTCAGTCATTTTCATGCCTTTGAGTCCTTTTTAGGTTCTTGTTAAGTTGTTAGTTATAAGCGTGCCAATTCTTCTTGTCTTCGACACGAGTCTTCAACAAATAATGCGTCCAATTCTGCATCTTCGAAAACATTTTCTCTTCCACCTCTATGTCGATCTTTAAACCAATGTTCCTTTACTAATAACGGCCTTGTCACAAGTATTTGAGAGCATTCGATGAGCCTCATCCGCAGATGTCTTTGTATTGAAGCAAAAAATTAAAAACTTTCGTAAATGTTAAGAATTTTATTCGAAAACAGACAGAACAACTTTATGATACAGATATAAATCGATTAATGTTTCTATAAGGCTATTTTGCAAGATATCAAACTTTATTGTGTGACGTCTATAATCCATTAATTTTTACAAAATTCATCAAAAATCGTGAAAATTCCGTAAAAAATCGCAAAAAGTTACTTACCGCTAAAGCCATAGAAAAACGAAATAGTTCTATATTTAATAGTATTTTGATATGTTTGATTCACGAACACTCTTTGTTAATGTAGTACATAAATCCTTTATTTCTATAAAAACAAAAACAACTAACGATCCATCAATTCATCTCATCTAATCACCCTGACTCTGACAACAACGGTAGGCTGAAAGACCTCTGGTCGATAGCCAGTTTGTGAATTTTGCTTTATTGTAACAGACAGAATTATAACATATATTAAAATGTAAACACACACCTCATTGTACAAAATTCATAAATAAAGATTTTTGTATATATATATAAAAAGAACTAAAGGGAAAATAATTTATTATTTTCAAATCCTTTTTATTCAATTTACCCTTGTTTTAAATTCGAAACAGTGATCCTTGATAAAAATTTGTTGTTTTAAATCAATTGCTGTTCATCGTGCTTTATTTCTAACATGAATAGGCAAATATCCTAATAAGTAACAAAAGTTAATTTCATAGATATGTCTTATATGTGAAATGGAAACGTGTGTACGACAATTTATCGAAATATAATCACTCGTTCTTGGTGATTACATGTCTATTGCACTTAGTATATATCATAAATAAAATGGCTAACAACCGAAGGTCTTTCCGCCTCCGTTAATTATTTGTTCGAGTTTCTGCACATTTTGTTTTAGACGGCAAAACGTTTAATTCACATGAGGATATCAACAATCATTTGGTTCACTTAATTGATAGTTAGAAGACATTACTTCATGAAATATTTTAACTTATATAAAAAGCGTTAGGTTTAAAAATTAAACACTCTTATACGAACAAGACAAATATTTCTAACGACGATACTTTTACGCTCATTTTTTTGTTTAAATTACATAATAACGTTAAGAACAAATATTGAATAATGTAAAAAAATAAGCATTGATGGATAATTTAAATAATTTTAATTACTTTGAAATATTGAATTACCGCAAATTATATAATTATTATATACACAAACATTACTTTGTCAGATTATACAGATAAAATAAAACAATATAAAAAAATCTATTAAAATATATCTAAGTGTTAGTTTGTCTGGGCTATCGACCAGAGGTCTTTCCGCCCTTTGATTATTATTATTATATCCATAACAGTCGTTTGCATTCTTTTATTTTTCTGTTGTCATTTATTATAAATAATGATTGATACATAAATTTATCATTGCATACTGACTAAATAATTATTGTTTTTAAAAGTAATCATATTTATATTAGTGAAAACTAAAATAAAAATTAAAATCATAACTTGATAAATCGTTATAAAGTCAAAACGCTTCTTTCGTAACCTCAAAGATAACTGCATAGAGAATAGAACCCCGCAGGCTCTGTAATACATTAAAGGACACACAGAAAACAGAGCAGCGGGAAGGATGAGCAGCGGCGGCATCAACATCAGCATCATCCCGAAACACAAGGAAACGACCGCCTTATAAATCTAAAGGGCCAGATGGTTATTAGCCAAAAGTTTAATGGAATATATCACAGATGTTTAGTGGCTCCCGAAATATATTGAGAAAAATGGCAACTGAAGAGGGCTAGATTACTGAAATATATGTGATGCGAACGGGGGTATAAATCGCTGTTAGCGCGCGCTCTGCTCAAAAGAGCTGAAAAAAAAAGGAAGAGAGAGAAGGGACAAAAACGGGAGAGAAAGAAAACGGGCGAACAAGGAGGAAACTCTTGAAGGCGTAATGACAAATTTAAAACGTATGGAAAAACTGCTGTCGCCGAGATAACTATTTTAACGCGCTGGGGAAAATAAAAAGGAGCGTCATTCGGAATCACCCTCAGCATCCCGTATATTATCATCAAATCTAAGGCGCGTGTGGGACGTGGGGGAGATTTATTACGCGTACAGGTTTACGTGAATTATATCCCGTGTCATGATTCGTGAATATTTTATTAAATACTTTATATTTTTTATAAAATGCTGGAAAAAGTTATATATTATGTTTTGTTCTTTATATTTATAAAAAAGATATTATTAAAGAAAATAAAAATAACCGACATAATCTCTCATCGCAAAATCCTCAATTCATGAATTCATTGCATCATTTCATAACAGTAGCATTCATAACAATTGAATCATCCCTTTATACAGACTAATAGGACGATATTATCAATCATGACCCGTTTTTTTTTTTTCACATATTAAGACAGTTCATTTAAAACTCTGGTCAATAGCCATTTAACAATTAATTAATTTTTGTGTGATATACATAATCAATGTTTGTTACGTTATTGTAAACTTAATTGTTAATACAGATTATTATATGTATAAAAATAACTAATATATTGTTATATACTTAAATCTAAGTTACAACATCCATTTTGGTATCTTAAATATCTCATTTAGATTTAATAATAATTTCATCCCTTATCACAACCAATTACCCATCTATTCCAAAATTTTTCAACAAAACCTCACCGGGAACTTTTAAACTCTGCATTACCATAAATCCAAAATTGAAACATCCTCAATCCACCATTCATGAATTCATATCATCACACATAAATGAATGATAGACGAGATAAAGGATAAGGACAGCCGGCTGAAAAACTATAGGTCGATAGCCATCTTGTAAATAAAAATTTAATGTTTGCAAACTTAATGTAACTGTAAATATCGCAATAAAGATGATTTAGTAGCAATAATTTCTTTTCGATAAGCTGTAAACAATGGTGCAACTTATTGTTAGTATCTGTATGTGTAAACATATTATAAACACAGTTTTGATTTTCGGATTACCTTGAAATATTTGTCTGTATATTAACAGTTCTGATCCATGGAAAAACCGTTTATTTGAAATTTTAATTCCACATTTTTGTTGTTCTTATATAAATAAATTTAAATCGATAGTGTTACAATAAATACATGATAGGACATGTTTTGTTTTTAGCTTAAATGCTATCGATCGAAAAAACGTTTATTTAAAATTTTGTTTTCAGAAAAGGGTGTCAAATTATGAATTACCCCATTTGAATTATTAAATACAATCATTTTAAACGTCTAGTTGTAATTAATATAAAATGTACTGTCGTATCTTAAGTCTTGATAGATATGGGGCATCTGCACAGCTGGAATCTAGAGCCAATATTTTGGCGATTTTGAAATGCAGTAGTTGTTAACAGTTTACGATATGCAAACATGTTGCAAATGTTTTTAATGATACCATCGGTCAACTCTAGTTACGATTAGTTATGACGTGGTTTCGACAAGACGGTGCAGGGCCTCATGTGTTATTTTTTTTTTTGTATGGAGGATAAAACAAGCTATTAATGACCTAAACTACCTAAACTCTAACCAATTCCTAATTTTCTTAAGAAACTTTATCTCAATCTCAGGACTCCTCAGATGCTCAATCTTATTCAATTTAACTTAATGATTTAAGTTAAATTTAAACTTGTAACCTTCAAAGCTTCCAATAAAGAGGGTCTTTATTTATTTATTTATGATACTTGGAGTATCCACCTTTAATTACTATTTTTAATTGAAAAAGAAAAAAAAAACAATTTTGTTGAATATATGTAGTGCATGTAAATGGGTCACTTATAATATTATTTTTTTTCGTTCATAAATTTAAATCAACCATTTTAATATAAATATATGGTATACCATTTTTTGTTTCTTCATTCTCTTCTATTTTTTTATACTTGCAATATTTCTGGAAACAATGTGTTGAGATTTTTTTATTTAATAATGAACACGATTTCTCTTGGAATGTATATAGCATTGTGAATATTTGATTAATATTCAATTAGAAAGTCAGAGAACCTGTGCTCTGAATTCAACGCATTAATTTCCACACCTAAATATAACATGCTGCATGACGAGTAGCTAGTTAGGAGGAACATATCTTCAAAAGGAATACGTGAACACACGCCAACATGAAAAATTAATCAATGTGCTTCCGCACTATGATTCCATACAAAATTTATTATTTCGCTATTTAAATCACATTTAAAGTAAACACAAAATTACAATATCGCAATATCTAGATTAATACGTTAAAACAAAAAAAAACGCGTTGGTTTCATTAAGTTAGAAATTGTTTATAAACAAAACGAGGCACGAATTAAATTAGGCGTATTATTTAATTTTTTGTCGTCGCGCAAGGGTGGCCCGGATAACACAATTACAACTGTTAATGTTTGCGAGGACGGGAATGACATGGCAATTGGTTGGAATTGGTGGGAGGGTCGATATTTAAGCTGTCCTTTAGCCTGGGACACGAAGGCTTATCTGTGATCATTTTTAAATTTGCCCCGTTGGTCCCGAACACCCCGGACCGGACCGACTCACAAGTCGATTCCCATTTTGTTTTCGGTGGCAGCTGTCACGGCCCGTGTCCGGTCCATTATCAGCCACTTCTGCAACCCCGCGCCTTCGATACGATCCTGAGGTCCAATTAAAGGTTACAGGGCCTTTTGGCAATTAGCACGATGACATATTAAATAATTCCTAATTAAAAATATATATAATACGTAATCACAAAAAAATATTAGCAAGTAGAAATAATTTAAATAACACACCCAACAAATCACAGGCGCATTGGAAATTATTTAGAGAAACTGTTCGTGGAAGCAAGATTGAAACAATAACTTATATTATAGAAATTAGTGAATGAAATTAAGATATTTTTTTTAATGAAATAATGAACTAGTAAATTATAATTCAAATAAATTACAAATAATGGTGACATTTTATTTAATGAGCCTTCCACTTTTTTAAACATACAAAATAATAACCGTTACATTGAAAATATCAAACAATTATTCAAATAAGACATGAATTGTCTGTGCATATTAAAAAAAAAAAACATCAAATAGCATCTCCACTCCAAAATTATATAAACTGATCAATAGAATGACGAAAATTTACTGCTTCTATAGCCATACAAAAATGGAAACAAAAATTATTTTGAAAAACTGGGTGTATTATTATAGAATAATAGGCACATTGCATAACAGTTGATATGAAGTTATGAATCCTAGCGATGTTTTTTTTAATGTATGTCAGAAGAAAAGCATCCTTCTGTTTAATTATGAATCCTAGGAAATGTTTTTTTTAACATTAAAAAAAACATTCCCATTTAATTTATCAGAAAAAAAAAACATCATTTAAAGTTCTGTGTTCATCTTGTAAGAATATTTTTTTTCTACAATTGTTCATCTACTCTAACAGGAGTCTACTAAAACACGCTATGGGGCCAAAACCCGAGTTTCCAGACACCAGGCTGATTAATTGAGTTTTAATAATAGGTTTAAAAGTGAGGGGAAAGCTAAGTATAGCAATGAACGTATTATCAAGTATTCCAAAGCTGATAGTCCGAGAGAACTATGCTAACAGATCGTTCTCTGTTCAGAATATATTTATTCTAGATTAATTGAGTGACTACATAAACGTAAGTGAAGCAGATATTGGAAAAGGTTTTAAGGCCAAAGCATATTTTTACAATCGATCCATGTGTGTTTCCACACATTAGATTAGCCAAGACAACAACAAAAAAAAATGTCGACGGAACTTGAGCAGATTTACGACGACAAAGATTTTTCTCAACTCTTGTATTTTTTGACCACATTTCTGCTACGATATTTTTTTACCAAATGTAAAATAAAATATTTTATAGATTTTTCTCAACAGATAAGTCTGCTACAATACTATTCTTAGAAGATGAACACTGAAATTTAAAGAATGTTTACTTTTGTCTTTGTTAATGTATGTAAAAGAAACATTCCCTTGGATTTTTAACATTATGTCAAATATTGTGCAATGTGCATACAACTAGACATCAATTTATCATTGATATCTAAACCTGTAGGCTTCAGTCTATAAGTTGTTTCGATTAACTCTGTAACGTAATTTTGCTTACACTCACATTCATTTAACCTAATCGAAATCACCTTAAATGGCAGACTTAAATTCTAGAAATATAATTAATTTAAAATATATATCAACTGAAAATATGATTGAAGATATTTTGACAAAACAATTAATTCGTACTAAACACAAACATTTTCTTAAACAATTAGGATTAATTTTGTATAAATATTATATAATATTGTGGGGATGTAGAATAGTAGGCATATTTAACAGTATTTAACATATTGTTATGAATTCCAAGGAATGAACTTTAGTGTTCATCTTCTAAAAATTGTTTTGATCTATAATTGTCTATCCACTGCAACAGATGTCTGCTACAACAATTATAAATATAAACAATCAGAGTCTGTAAACAGCTATGATAAAAAATTTAATAAACTACCATTCTTCGAAAAATATAATTTACGATGGGTTACAAAAAGGGAAAATGTTGGATCTATTCTTTTTTATTACTTACATAAGGTAATAAAAATTATAGGAAAAAATATAAAAAGACATATTATTTTTGACATTTGCAAAAATAATAGTTAAAATTAAAGAAATTGTATTTTGAAATTATTTTATATCTCAAATATTCAATCATTTTATTGCAAGGAAAAAGGCGAGTAAGTACGATATAATAATAAATTTTATTCCTCTAGATACGCAAGCCGGTATGGCCTCGTATAAAATCTACTTAATCGTGCGCTAAATAAATTCGAAAAAGTTATATTGGTTAAAATCTGCACATGAAATAAGAAATTTTGTTTTAATTTATCCAATTATATAACACTTCGCACTGCTCAACTAAATTAATCTTGTGGAGGTTATTTTAATCATTTTTGAAAATGTATAACCAATTTTCCCCATTTAAAAATAACTATACAACAAAAATTAAAATATATGAACTTTGTTATTCAATCATATTCTTTGTCCGATTTTTAAGATTTCGAAATTGAATTAGCTATTTACATGTTAATGTTTCATACAAATTTTATATATTTATTATATGCCAATAAGAACTAAAATAAAAGTAAAAGAATCTATACTCTCTTTTTATAAATAAAATTGTCACCGATTTTTTTAACGTAAGCAATTTATTCTCAATTTAATCAATACATCATGTTTTGTAAGAATACACGAAAAAGAATTACTAACTGCTAGCAATAATAATCTGCGACAAGGGAATTCGAGGGAATTGCAATTTTTATGAGCTTTTAAGTCTATGTCGAAACTCTACTATGGATACATACCCGATATGGATATTTTCGTAATATAAACCATAAAACTATAATATTTGACCCCATTTCTGCTACGATATTTTTTTACCAAATGTAAAATAAAATATTTTACAGCAAGAAAATATATGAACAATGTATCTGTTAAAAATATAATGGATTTCAACATAAAAAAATAGTTGTAAAAGTATGCTGCATGCGCCGGGATGGTTTATATTTATATTAATCATTTGAACGATAAAATTTTAAAAAAATATTTACAAGTATTAGTATTGGATGAGATACATGCACCCTATGTATGCAGTATTTTTAGATCTGAAAGCGGCGTATGACAGGGTACCGAGAGACAATTTGATGGAATGTTTGAGGAGGAGAGATGTGAGCAAGGATGCGAGAGAATGGGTGAAAAGGATGTATGAGGAAACGTACGTAAGAGCAAAGGTGGTGAGACAGGGATGCCCGCTTAGCCCATTGCTATTCAATATATATAAGTGAATTAGATGAGGTGTTGAGAAAATGGCAGGCGGGCGGTGTGGTGATTTGAAATCAAAAAGTATGGATGTTGGCGTATGCAGACGACGTGGTGCTAGTGGCGAGAGATTTGGCAGGAATGGAAGAGATGTTGCAAATAGTGGATAGGTATATGGATAAAAGAGGATAGCATGTGAATGTGAGAAAGACGAAATGGATGAAATTTAGGAATAAGGGAAAGGAAGGTAGAGTGAGTGAATTGAAGTGAAAGAGAGAGGTGATAGAAAGTACTTGGGCTTCATATTCAAGTGTACTGGAGGATATGGCGAGCATGTCAAATATGTGCAGGGTAAGGCCAGGAAGGCGTCAGGAATTATGGTGCAGAAGTGGGGCAGATGGTTGAAGGGAAACTTCCTGATGGCTTGCAAACTCTGGGATGCTTGTGTGAAGCCCATACTACTGTACGGCGTTGAAACATGGGGAATGAAAAGATATGATACATGTGAGAGAGAACAAGGCAGGTTCCTGAAGCAAATAATAGGGTTGGAGCCTAAAACTCCGGGCTATGCTTTGCTTCAGGAAGCGAGTAGGTGGAGCATGCATGGTGGGTCTGTAGAAAGAGTGATAAGGTATGAAATGAAGTTATGTGGTTTGGAGAATGAGAGGCTAGTGAAAGAGGTATGGAAAGCATGTGTGGGTGTAGAGAGGAGTGAGTGGAGGATGGACCGTAGAAGGATGTTTGAAAGGGCGGGGCTGTCGCAGAGTAGGGCAAATGAGTGGCTGGAGAGGGGAGTGAACGTGGCTGCATGGATAAGATAAAAGTGGAAAGAGGTGGAAGAACATGAAAGGCAAGTATCTATAAGGAAAAGTGGGTATAATCCAATGTATGGAAGGTGGCAAGTGCATAGGAGTTTAGTAATGTATCTAGGCTCAAGGAGTTTATCGGTGGAGGAAAGGGTAACCTTGGCAAGAGCTAGGTGTGGATCCGGAGTGAGAGGATGGAAGATATGGATGGGGGGAGGAATGGTAGATGTGTGTTTTGTGAGAGTGGCAGGGATACATGGAGTCACTTGGGTGAGGAGTGTGAAGGAGTAAGTAAAGAATGGTTGCTGGGAAGAAAGAGAGTTGATGAGTGGATGAGAGAGGATGGAGCTGGCGTAGAGATACTGAAGAGACTGGAGTGGGAAAGAAGAAGTAGAATGCTATTAAGTTGATGTGAAATTTATATGCCAATAAAGGTTTTTTTTTTTTAAGTATTAGTAATATTGTATTTATGTAATCATTTTTAGATTAATGAACCATTTCTAATTTTGATATTTCTATCGAATATCAACAGTACATCTAATAATTGACTAACATGAGCATAGTATACCATTCCATGACACCAGTACAAGAACATTTCAAATATATAAATACTGTACTAAATTAAAATATTAATAGTTTTACATATTACAAGCTTACTATAAAATGTTATAATAAAAGATAAAAAAAACTTTCAAACTTTTTCATCGAGGAATTGCATTCAAAAAACAGTAATCTGATGATGTTTAAAAAACCGAAATAGCTATCACCAGTTATTATGATGGATGGTTAAATATTTTATTAAATTTATTCAATGTTACGATCTATGCAAAAAAAAATAGATTCTTTTTGAGGTTATAAAACAGTTTTTAATTTTTTTTTTATTTTATTATTACTTTTGTGAGTGATAGTTTTTATGATAATAAATAATAATTTCGTGAGAGGTTAAATAAAGTGAAATGTAGAAGAAATAATGTAAAGTCAACACTTCACAAACATAATACAAAAGCAAACAAAGGAGGAAATGTGAATAAAAGTTCATTTCAACAACTTTGACTTGAGCAAAACGCGATCCTCCGGGCGGAATAACTCGATGAGAATCGATTGTTTACTCTTCTAAAGGAGCCGAATGGAGGGGCGGGTCGGCTGACGAGCGCGCGGGGTGTAAGCATATGAATCCCCCATGATGTGCACAGCCCTGGGACTACTTACAGATATGGATACCAAAACTTGGAAGGCTAAAAGATAGAGAAGCGGAGAGAAAACAGGTCGGACTGCAAATAGAGATAGAGCCGATGTGGCGATATTGCGGCCTCTTCCTATATTATATATCGAGTGGCTCCTGGGAGACGAATTCGCCGGGCATTACTTTTATCCCTTTTTGCTTTGTTTATTGTTTGCGAAATTGCAACGGATTATTGCGCACCGGCGCCGGTAAATAATAAATCATGGTGAATTGTGCGCGTGTAGCGCAAGGTGTTGTGGAATGTACACGGAGAATTCGGATGCAGATAATAAAATGAGGGGATGAGAAAGGGGTAGGGGGTTTGGCGAACAAGCCGCTGAAATTTGCAATAAAAATGAATATAAGCGTGTAGTTTCGCCCCTCCTTGTATTCAAAGCAAGCGCCAACCTAGGTAGTTCTCACGTCCCCCTTTATTTTATTTTCCCCGGCGTTCGCGGGCTCGAACAAAAATTTAAATCACTTAGAAAAGAAAAAGAAACGACATAAATCCGCGCCGAGTCAAAAGCTCTGCCGGTAATCTCCAAGATACTGCGACGGGAATTGGAAATGTAAAGAGTCACAACTTGAAAGTCATTCTTTTTTTATGCACGCAATAATGCATTAAATTTATCCAAAAACAACTTCTATTGTATATCATCTAAATTTAATTTAAGTAATTCTGATTTAGCGTATCGTGATATATTTTTAAAATCAGAAATATATTTTTCTTTCTTTAATATAACAAAAATTTAAATAAATTTCATTCGATAAGAAGAATAAGTCAATTTTATTACGCCACATAAAATAATAATTTAGATCATTTTCAAAAGAAAATATTTTGAAATACAGCGTCATAAAGTTAAAATATTCCTAAAAAAAATCCTTAAGTAAAATTTTAAAACACTGCAGGAAAACTTGATTTTAATTAGAAACAATTAAAATTCCCAGAATAATTAATTCATGTTTTTGCCCGATTTTAAGGGCATAAACCGGTTTCTCTTTTAATGTTTCGTAGTATTGGATATTCCACATTCAATTTCTAAAAGGCTTAAAAAGCTATACAAATTTTCTATATTCGTGTATTTTTTAAGCATATGACTTCATCACATACAATAATTAAAAAAAAAAAAAACGATCTAAATGCAAAAAACGCAAGCATGTATTGATTTTATGAAAAAATTGTCTTCCTGTTTTCTGAAACACTTTTATTTTTAATAATATTTTTCCATATTCGTGAATAAAAGGAATAAACTTAAATCTTCTATGGTCTATTTCTTTTTATTATTTATTGGCAGCAAATTCTTAAATAACGTTAGTAAATGAAAATTCTTGAATTTTTTTAAGGTTCGAATTAGGGATGGTCGTAAATGATTTACACCAAAAGAAATATCTTAATTAAGTATTTCTTCATAAAAAACAATGTATTTCGTTCAAATTTCCCTAAATGTAACGTCTGAATTTCTAAGCAGGCCACTATAATATTATTTTCATTTATCTTCTGATTCGTTACTGACTCTACTAAACATTTCATGGAATACAAATTTTCTTTCCCCATTTCACAGATAAGAAGCGGGTTTCTATACCTGCATTGCTTTATTATTGTATACTAGTCCTCTGCTATGTAATTTGTTTTTTTTTTTACGATTTCTCTAATGCGTCCAAAATCTCGATCGTTTGTTATTAGATAATGGTGTCATTAATTTAATATTAATATTGTACGTATATCTTATGAAACATTTCTCCTTGAGAATGACAATTAGTCGAAACTAGTACGAGAGAATAAAAAATAGTAGCAAAACAAACCAAGTGACTTTTATTTAGCAATACTAAAGAGTACTTTTATTTAGTTGTCAATATTAAAATTAAAGGTATACGAAATATATGTCTGAACAATAAACGTTGAGCAGAACAGACACTTTTGGTTAGCAATATTGTTATATTGTGAGACACAGTGGTATCTTTCTTCTACGATTACACTTAAAGTATGCTTCTGACACATACCATCATCATGTTGTACTTCAAAGTCCCTATAATACCACCCGCTACTCTTATCATGTAATAAATAATTTCCAAACCAGTATAAAAAAAATAACGTCAAATGTTAAATAAATTAAATAGAAAAAGTCGGATAAAAGCGTTATAAAATTTATTTTTAAAATATGTATTTAGAGGATGATTCATAAAAATCTATATTTCGACAAATATTGTACACAAAACCAATTTTCAATTAGTTTATCAAATATAAATAAAAAAAAAACAATTTGACAATATATTTGCTTCATATTTATTTTCGCACATTTTTTGTTATCGATGCGTTCGGGGAAAATAATTGCTGCATAAATATTTGATAAAAATACACGATTTTATATTAATTCTCTAACTAGTATTCCATTTGAAAATCCAATAACAATTTCGATGAAATATTAGTTGGAAAATTATTTACATTATATACGCCCATATTTTACTCAATTTTTGTATAATTATTTGTGTGTTATATTTGAGCGTATTGATAAAAATATTATAAAAACGATTAATTCAAAATTATTTTTTCTTGTGGTGGAATATTTATAGTTGAGAATATTATTGAACCACAGGCCTATACCTGGCAGACGCTATAGTTGTATATTACAAAATTAAATAATTGTTATTATTTTCTCTGCAATTTAATTTATTAACTACAACAAATATAATTTCATAAGACATTGAAAATGCATACGCGGTATGATATGCGAAATCTCAAACTGTAAGATAGGCAAATACAGATTTACTGTAATTAATCGCTTGTATTTGGTGCTCAGAGATGTGTTGAATAGTGGGGATATCATTTGTATTTACTTTTGCGCTGAGTCGGACCTAACTGCGTTCGCATGTTGGATCGAAGAAATTAAATCAACTTTTAGGTTAGAAAAGACATATTTTTTAAAGTCTTGTAGAATGTATTAAACCTTAATACGATATTTTATCTCAAATAATCTCTTAAAGTTTACCACATTTTGTGAACATAATTTTAAACATTCGTATATATTTTTATCTCATTTACTACAATACAAAAAATTCAAAGAATTTTCTTTTAACGCTAACTTAATCTTAATGGCTCGAGTAATCTAAATAACATATTGTTATACTTATCACACATTTTACGACCCCCATATTTTTTGTGCGCTTTGTATTTTGCTTTTTCTGTATAAACCGCTTTTGCAGCCCCGACCACAAAACATTCGATTGTTACAGTCGTGAACGGCCCAAGGCTCCGTATTGATTCCTCCAGATTAAATCTGCATCCTATATGCAGCCGCAGGTATGCGATGGGAATGTTTGCAGTGCAAGTGCAATGTAGAGCATTATCTTTGATATTCCCAGCGGTTCGAAGGGTGGGGAGCGAGGAAGGGACGCACTTATAATCTTCAGTAGTTTGCGGAAATTGCGGCGCATATTGGAATTTAATTTAATTTTTGGCGGGGGAGGAAGTTGTTTGCCGGCGGCGGCGGTGACGGGGGTTGGTTTGTCCGTGTGAGAGTGTCAATTGGGGAAAAGAACACGTGCTGTGTTGAGGGGTGTGGGAAGGCAGGCAGAGGGTGGGAGTTTTTGTATTTATTGAACGGACTCTGACGAAACAATTTGGGGAATGCTGGAGATTTCCAGGGCGCGACGGTGGATTGTCGGAATTTGTCACGTTTTGACAGGGGGGTAATTAATTCAATTAGAATGTTTTTGTTGTGAAAAGTTGAATTAAAAAATGTTTTTATATAGAAGCTTGTAAAACAAATTAGCCCTTGTAAAAATGTGGTAATAATTAATTATTATTTATTTGGTAGAATAACTCAATTTGGGCAGAAAGACCACAGGTCGATAGCCCAGAACAGACTAATGGTAATGGCGAATTTAAAACTTCTTCCAAACAAATCAAGATATAGATATGAAAAGCAAAATTCGGAATTTTTAGAATCGTGTAAAAAGAAGCCTGTTACTACTATTATTAAATTATAAATGTCAAATAAACATTCATATCTAAATTTATTTTCTAGGTTAAGGGTAAATAATAATAATAATAAAAACTTTGTTCTTTTCTACCATTATTTGTAGAGATTTGAATAAACATTTTATGTAATTTTCTTGTAAAAAGTTTTTTGATTACAAATTTGTTTAATTTATATTTTTCGTAATTAATAAACAAATCTATAGACTAATTGTACTTTAATTCGTTTACAAATGATTAACAAATAAAATATAGTAAGTCAACGGATATTCGTGCGATCGGATTTTGATTTTGTTCGTTTACTTTACGCGAGTGAACAATTTTTAACAATGTCAATAATGTTAAATATTTTAACATTGCATTCTTAAATAACTTACGTAAACTGGAATTCGTAGATTTCATATTTGATTCTCACTCACCTGCAACAGAAAGAAGAGAAAAAATACATATAAGTTTCATTTGGAATAAACAAACTATTATTTTGCGCGGGTGTTGTTGGGTGGTTTTTAGATGGCTGTATTATATTTTAAAGCGAGGCCTAGCGAATGTCGCCGCTATCTGGTATCTGCGTGCTTTACATAATTTAATATCCAGCCCGCAAGTTACGGCGAAACTTGGCCAATTTGCCGAAGTTACGTATCACCAAAAAGCCTTTTAAATTAATAATAGCCAACCACCGCCTCCCAACATGGACCTCAAAAAAGGTGCCGTAACTTTTAATTAAAATTATAGGTGACACTTTTTCAATATAATTCAATATAAGGCAACCGCAATAAGGAAGTAATTATAATAAATCAGAGTACTCGCAAAAAAAAAACGCATTCAGTTAGGGTTTTATGTTGGATTTAAAATGCTTTTAATCTGAATTAATTATAAGAGCTTTGTATCTTTAATAAATATGTATGATAATAAAATTTTCAAAAATTTTAACGCGCACCAATTAATAAAAAAATAATTAAATGAATACACCTCCCAATGTTTACATTGTAACTATTTTTTTATTCAACACGTGTACACTTCCAGCCAGAGACATGCAAATTAAAATAAATGTATTATATATTAAAATTAAGGTGGATTGACTGAAGAAGCAATTTGAAGCTCGAAGATGATAAAACGCATTGAGTAAAATTATGGCTGTTTCCATATATATTAATTAATTTTTGCATAAGGACAATTATAAAACACACTAAATAAATTTTTCAATTGTGTGATGATTAAATTATTTAATAAATTAAAATGGGGCTTGGGTTTTCATATATACAAATACATAATAACTGTCTGTCACCTATATACTAGTAGACCTTATCGACATTGATTTATATTTGTTATTGAGAAATGCAATTATTGTTATTAGTAAGAAATCATTGCAATGTACGCAACACTTTTATAAGAAACATAGCAATTCTTATTTATTGAAAAAAAAAAAATGAGAGAAAGTGTATATCTGTATATCATGCGATTATAAAAGTAATTACAAGGACAAATAACTTATATATATTTAGGCAACCTAACATATTTTGCAGCGGAATTTTAAGTCTTTTAAAATACTGGTATATTTTGTATTAATTCTTAACGAGAAGAAACTTTTCCTGCCCGGTGCTTCCACCATTATAGGCGTTCTTAAATACATGTAGGTTAATAACGTGCAGTACCATTGTTAATTCATTCAACATGTGTTGAATGACCTCGGGGTAATTGAGGCGCAAACATTCTTTTTTTGCCACTGGAGAGCAATTATGATACTTGAATCACGATTTCAATGTCAGAGAAAATAAATTATTAAAGTATCATACATTTTATTATTGAAAATGGAGAGATAATTTCCGTATTTTTTTTAGAGCAGTGTTTTAAAATTGAATACAGAAATACTTAATATATAATTAATATTTAGTAAGAGCTTCGACTTTAGATTGTTTAACAATACACAAGATAAATAAATAAAATATTACTAGAAAAGTGTATTCATTCACTTGGTCACAGTTATTTAAATATATTAAATAAAAATTATTTGAAAATAATTAATAAATTATTTTCACATTTAACTCTATGACTATTGATTTACGTTACGTAAGTACGTTAAATAAATGCACATTAAAGCAATTTACTTAGTTTAATTTGATTTAATATAATTGATTTAATTTTGCGGAGTGTATTTCAATTGATTTAATTGATTTATTTTAACATCTTTTATGGCATAATTTATTTGTTTAGTGTCACTGAGATTACCGTTTTTGATATTTCAATTATTTGTTTCATCGCTAGAGTCGATCACTTGGGTTAATTTTTATTTTGCAGTTTCTACTACTGATATTAAAATATGTTATATATGTAAAATTGTATTATTTTGTTTGTATCTGATTTACAGTCATGATATTTATCTAAACATTTTGAATATTGTTATTATTCTGTATAAATGTGATTTACCGTAAATAAATGAATTAAATTGAATCTTTAAATTATATAAGGCATAGCTGTACTGACGAGGGATAGATTCCGAAACACGTGTCTGCAGATGGCCTTATATTAAGTAACGTCCCTTTTGTTCTTTTTACATTAAATTTTTCTCGGATCAAAATTTGTTGCATTATGCAATATTTTATTGATGTGCAGCAGGTGTACATTATGTAATTCAATGTCCGGCGAGGGTATTTGCCCGGGAAGTACTTGTTTTAATGTGCATTTGTTTAACGTACGTATGTGGAAATAATATATTAATTATTTTCAAATCATTTTTATTTAATATAAATGAAATATATTTTTTATTTTGTACATTGGGTGATTTTTAAAAGAGATCATTTGTTAAAGACTAAAAATCTATAAACAAATATCTTATCCCTCATTTTTGTATGAATTCTTAAATAGTAGAAACATATCATTGCCCGGCGCATGCACCAATACGGAAGATTCTGAAAACATGAAAGTGAATCAGAATTCGTATTGCTTCGTAATTAGTACATGGATTTAATAAATATTCCAACTTCGCGAACTATCACATGACTTGTTGTTTTGTCGGCCATATTGCACTGGAACTCGTGCATTCACTCCTCGAGTCAGTGTCCTTTTCTTGCACTCATTGGGGGCGAGTTCAGAAGTAAAAACCCGGGTGAGTGTTCACTGGTGCACTAAGCAGAAAGCGATATAAGATATTTATGATATACATACTACTATCTGAGAGAAATACTTTCCAATGAGACACTAAAAATCATATAGTATTCATTAGTTTAATCCATCTTAAATTATGTAATCACTGTTTGGAGGCTCGTCTCGTAACATTTGACTAATGATATTGCGAAACATCATGACACTATAACTAAACGCGTCAAAATAAAACCACATCAATGAAATATTAATGAAGTCTTAGCATGAGGCGATTTGTAATTTGAAGAATTCCTAAGATACAAATATATAATATATAACTTTAAACATATGGATCTCACCCAGATCTAGGCACTCATCAAACAAGAAACAATACAGCAGGTAAATTCTGTATACCAATTATAAATAAAAAATACGAATTTCAAACAAGTAAAATGCAACTATTAATATTTTTAAACAATTTTTTAATTGAAATAACTAATGATAAATCTTTAGAAGATTGAAAACACACTTATAATTGTTCATTTTTAAAACGAAGTATTAAACTGAAAAATTGCTACAGATAACACCACAACATACGCATTCGAGAAAAATTCTTTCTGTTTGAGACATTTATATATATATGAAGGAACGGATTGACCTACCATCGCGATCTTTAGATCCTTCACGATGATATTATGTATTTTTTGCACTTGGTATATACATCAATTTGGAATTAAATATAAATAAAAAAATCCGTCGATAGCCAGTTTCAGAGTTGGAATTATACTGTGAACGTTAGTGTATTGTTAAATATTGTATTGTAACTGTATATTCCAATCTCAGAAATAAAGATTTTATGTAAAAAAATCCATGGGATCGTGGGTAAATATATTACCCGCAATTCTTTTGTTAAGTCATGAGGCCTTGTCACATTCTTAGCTCTTTGAAAACTCAAAAACTTAACCGTTATTAAATACTGTAATTTATATGTATTGATTTTGTTATTTTCTGCTTATTAAATAAAAGTGTGGTATAAATGAAATTAAAATCGTATTCATTCTAACAATTATTAATTAACAAAATAAAACGATAAAAACACAAAACATTTAATTTCATAGCTATTGTCTGCGGCTTTACAATCGATTCGCCGGCTAATTATAACACACTAATTATTAATCAACACCGCAAATAACCTTGGCGGGTAATCAGCTGCTTTTGATGATACACATCGAATTTAGAAATCTCGCGCGCGGTGAATCGATTTCTGCGTAACACCGTACAGGGACGGATTACGAATTTTAATGGAAACTCCCCGACCTGGCCTTATTGTTAGTATTAATGTCGCTCCCGAGAAATTTACATAATCCCAACTTTTAGTGGGAGGAGGCGGAGTATTAATCATGTGCACAGGTTTTATTGCACACAATTTATAAACGTACAATAGGTAATTTAAGTTAATATTTGATAGACATGCGATATTTTAAATGTGCCCGATATATAGAACGAATAAGAATAAAAAACAAGACTTTTTCTATGTGTGTATGTATAAATTTAGATTGTTAATCGAGAACTATTAGAAAGAATGCATAATATATTGCTGTACAGTGTAATTCATTTTCAAATATAACATTATGATAATGTTGGGTATTCAGACAATGGAGACTAAACTAATAAATATTATATATATATATATACAGGGTGTACCTAACAAATCAAAATATCTTGAGAAATACGCATCGTACGAAAAAACATTACGAGAACAAAACTTAATGTTTCATAAGGGAACATCATCCTGTTCTAAATTCAATGCTGCCCACTCCGTGGGTAGGCGGGGGTTAACTTTGAAATTTCAAATTGAAACCCCCATTTTTTTATTCAAAAATGGGATTCTATTGATAAAAGTACGTAAGATTTTATTGAAACATTATTTTTCTTCATTACAGATGGCACTATAATCCTAAAAATTAAATTTAAAATAAATAAACAGTTAATGGCTTTTTATGCATTACTTTCTTCGGCTGTACACTTCCGTCAGTAGAAAACTGATTAACAACTCTAACGAATGAAGAATATAATCTTAGTTTTTAGGAAAACGCTGAGAATACATATAGGTAAATAAGGACTACTTAAATAAACATCCCTGCCTTGCCTCGTGATAATATATAAGGATAATAATAATTACGAAACTATATTGCGTAATTAATTTGTACATCGATAAAATTAACCCGAATGAGCATTTTTTTCTCAATTTAATAGGTTTTGCGTTGATTTAAGAGCTGCTTTTCAATAGGAATATTTAGAGAAAATGTCAAAAGATGCAGTAGGTAATAAAAAAATAATTAATGAATTATTATTATAATTTTTTATTTATTTTTTTTATCTAAGGAATATTTATATCATATAAGCGTTAATTGAAGCAAATAAATTCATTAATAATTGCCATAAAACATTAATATTTCGAAAAAAAAAAACGTCAGTAATTGTATGGGGAGGAGGCATTAAAGAAATATTCTCCGCCCGTTCCGTAATTGCAAAGTTGTGTCTTCTTGAAATCGGCAATTGTTATAGGAGGGAGGGCTCGTGGAGGAGACAATGAGTCGGAACCGAGGTCGGTTGGGCGTCGGATAATGCAGCCAACCCATAAAGAATGACTTGTGATTCTGGCCGGTCGTTAATTATATAAGTAGCGCCTTCGGAAGGCAAACACAATTATCCTGACACGTTATCCTTGAACTGCCTTGAAATATTACGCGGCTTCATTTTCATCAAATGAGTTACTAAAGAAAGTTTCGCTCGGTGTTTATCGTGTATTCTTTAATATATCAATTTTGTTAAAATGGTTTTATTTTTTTAATTAATAAAAACAAAAGAAAAATATACATATAATTTGCACTTATAAAAAGCAATATTTTTTTTACAAATTTTGTATAAATTTAGATTGCTAATCCATAGCTATTGGAAAAAATGTATAATGTACAGTATAAGTAATTTTCGAATATAACATTAGGATAATATTAGGCACCCTTCAATTTGTGACACTTAATTTTTGATATAATAACATTTTCATCAAAATTGTATATTTGGTAATTTTTGAGAAAGAAACATAATAACTTACGATGATGAACAACGCCTTCATATTATTAAAAGTTTATCAAAATATTTGCACAATTAAAGATTAATTTTGTTACGTTGAATTAAATTCTTATCTAACCCTTGGTGAAACATCTACTTTCATTCCGAATGTAAGCAATTAAAATGGAGAAACGGTTGTTTTCAGATTGTAGTTCTCTATTTCAACATAGAAGGTTTATAGTAACTTAAATTGAAAAAAGATTTTTGTCCTCGTCTAGTAACACTAATTTTAATTATTTTTCACATATATTTTTAATTATTTTATTGACAATTCGATATAAATTTGATTTTTAAAAATAATTAATAAATTGTTTCGAAAATTTAAATTTCCAATGATTTCCTGTGCAAATATTTTTTTGTAGGTATAGTATTCTGAGGTTTAAATTCAGATGGAGATTCTCCTGTTATCAGCATATTTGGTTTTCAAAAACAAATCTACGAAATAAAATTGCGGTTCACATTAGCACATTCATGAATTATTTCACAAAAAGTTTCTCTCGGTTCTTGATCAAATGGCAGTAGTTCTAGATGGCATTGAAACTTGTAAGAATGATAGCGGTACTTTTTTTAAAAATTTGCAGACTGTTCTTTGCGATTTTCCAAATTCTAAAACAACAGGTCTTGTATTTAGCCGATGATTGGCTCGTCCCGCTAGTTACCATTGCGACGTTTTTTAAAACATAATGCAATCTTTCTAAAACTATAATTAGAAGTAAATAATATTTAGCTGAATTTAAGCAATCAGAATTTACTAATTAAAAAAACTATTTGCTGTCGAACTCTTGTTAAACTGCACCGGAAACAAATCTCCTACGATAACGCTATAAACGTTTTTACCGTGGTTTTAAATGAAATTAAAAAATATAAATAATATAAAAGAAACACAATAGAATAAAATCAGCAAATTAAAAAATTGTAATAAAATAATAATAAAAATAAACCATCAATACCGTTAGCTACAGGTTGGAATTAAAGACTTAATAATCCATATTAACAGCGATATACTTATTTTATTATTATTTCAGTTAATACAACTAATATGTATTTATTTTTGTATATAAAGATTTGTAAGAAAAAGAATTTTCAATAAAATAAGGAAATACGAGAGAAAATTTATAAAAAAAATCGACTTTCAATTTATGTCACCATAAATCCTGTATGTTGAAAAGGGGAGATGAAATCTGCGAAAAACCGTTTTTCTAGATTAATTAAGCATGCAATTATTTTCCCGGTATATGCACGTAAAGACAAAAATGTACAATCATTTATACAATATATTTTTTAATCGAAATTTGAATTGGCTGTCAACTGTAGGTCATTCGTACAAAAATAAAATATTTTAATAATGGTTTAAAGAACTTTATATAAAAATATGCATAACTATACAAATAATAATATTACATGTAATCGGAATTAGTCGAAGATAATTTACGATATTATAACTAATCTTTAAACAATATTACAAATTGAACCGTATTATAGTATACTAAGATTTCTAGTTTTCAAGTCGAATAATTCTGTTACGCATGTGATTCTCAGATAGCTCACCTTAAATCTGATAGTTAATCCAACGCATATATAGTTTTTAATTTACGCAGTGTCATTTTTTTTTTGTAGAAATTTAATTTTAACCATGGTGTTAAAATTGTAAATACAAAAACCGGTAAAATTTATTATCATACCTGCATATTTTTCTTATGAAAAATAATCAATTAATTGTCTATTGGAGATTTTTATAAATCAAAAACATTTTTTAAGTATTATAATTTTTGGACGACTTTCAAACCATTTCACATTTAATTGATTGATGAGGCTGATAATTGTTGAAAGTTCATAATTACTTATATTAAATAACACTATTTAGTCTTTCATAGTCTATTGTAATATCGCTACAATTGTTTCACCACACTGTGGCTTGTTCAGGCAAAGAAATGATCATTTCTTGGTGAAACAATTGTAGCGATATTACATTAGACTTTGAAAGACTAAATAGTGTTATTTAATATAAGCATTTCACATTTATTCGGCCTCCTGAAATAAGTGCTTTTCCGGGTCTAAAAGTCTATCTTTATTTGGCTGTAGAAAATAAATAATATGTGATATCCGAACATAAAAAATGTATAGAATATGAGCCGCTGTCATATTAAATGAATACACGTTGCATTATCGCCGTCATCCATTTTGAAAATGTGATTTCGAGGTAATTGCGTTTAAACTTTTGAGATGTGTTCACTATGGTCTCGACTAACTTTTCATTAACTCGCATAACTTCGTCAATTTGTACCCAGTCAAAATTAAACTTTTTTTATGAAATAATTTTAAATATACACACTTTATAATTCCACGAAAAAAATGAAAACGATTTTTTGAAACTATGCAAGTATGCTTCATCCCTTGAGGCAACTAACTCGTTTTGCAAGAAAGCTCAGAGGACAATGAAAAGTCACACTA
Organism: Philonthus spinipes; assembly: GCA_963082785.1. Classification (NCBI taxonomy): domain Eukaryota; kingdom Metazoa; phylum Arthropoda; class Insecta; order Coleoptera; family Staphylinidae; genus Philonthus; species Philonthus spinipes. Next base: position 11,430,505 of record OY720315.1, on the reverse strand, counting down.
ATTATAAAAAGCTCACTACCCTAGCTAGATTGCTTACTTATAGCACGAGGAGTCAAGGTCTTCATATCACTAACCAATTATTTTCGAACTCTCAAGATTTCCTTTTCAGGAACATTATGAAAAATTATATTTTTACAAAAAATATAAAAGAAAATATTATTTGTAAGTACATTTCTTTTTAATGTAATCACAAATTCCTTCGTTCGAATCCTATTGTTATAAATAATGTCGGGATATTTTCAAGAGCCCACAATTGTCTAGGAGCCTGAAAGTATCTGAAGTAGTTGGGCCACCTTAACTATCGATTCTCCACGAGGCCATTAAAGGAAATCGTGAACGAAATAAAAGAGCATAAGGAGCTATTAGAGGAGAAATAATGTACCATATCGCATGAGGGTGTATTATCCTTGGCCGTGTGCGTCTCTAACTGCAACGGTTGCACTAAAATACCCGTCCCCGGTTTATTTCATTCACCTAAAACCCCTATGAGTACTTTAAATGCCACCGACTTCATCCGCTTAAATTTACAATGAAAATACCAACCATTTTTGTATTTCGTGTATTCATTTATACTTGTTGACAAATTTATTGCGCTTATTTATTTTGGACAGTTTTTAATTCAACATTTTGTCAAAATAAAAAATAAAAACATTTTATTCCTTACTTCACTTTTACTTTTATTCGTTAGAAGTACGAACCACTAAGTAGTTATTATCAATAACGAACATTACTTATAGATAATGAGTGCTTAATGTAAAAACATAAGCTTGATTTATGAATGCTATTGATTTCATCACAGTGGATTTTATTTTATTAAATACAGCCCTACCTACTGTTTATGGAAATTTATAACATAAATGATATTTCAGTGATTGCTTGAACATATTTGCAATGCATAGGCTTAGAACAATAGATCAGCCTATGTTCAAGGAAACTTTATATTATAAAATCTATAACACGTATTTTCATTATCCTAATACATTATTTATAAATAAAACAACAGTTTCTTAAGTTTCACAAAATTTATTGTAAATACTGCTACAATTGTTTTACAGTCACATCATCAGTGAGATGATTAATGTGTCTATACAATAAAATTTTTAAACTTTAAATGTTACTGCAATGATAAATATGATGTACAATGATGTAAAGTAATACATTAAGTAAAATATTTTTATTTTTATAAATGGCTATCGGCCAGTAGTAGCCTTTCTGCCAAAAAATTGTTGTTTTATTTACAAATAGTTTATTACGGAGATTAAACAGGTAAAAGCCTCAACCATCGATCATTATCATAATATTGAAAATATATCTCAAAATGAACGCTTAAAAGAATCAAGAATTGTAATAATAACAATAACGTTTTATTAAAGGAAATTCACCTTTTAACAAAATATTATATAAATATTACACCAAAAGTAAATTATTAAATAATACAATTTTTAATCATGTGTATATATATCTGGTAAAAAAAAACATTATTACATGTTTTTATTACTAACTAAACATTTTTTATTAATTTAAATAGACACAAGTAGAATCATTTACAAAATTATATTCTGAAATTAAACCGGAGGAGTTTCAGCCATTTCCACTTATTTTTCATTTAAAAATATTAATCGTGATAAATCAAGTAAATCGCGTGTTACACAAAATAATCAATACAAAATTCCAATAACACTAAAACACATAAATCAAATAATTTCCACATACTCGTATTAATACCGAGAATTACGTTTTAGTCTACGCAATGGTATTTCAATTTGTCTAATTCATGCGTAAATGATACACAAGCTACAAGCTAGGTGAATTTATTACCTTAGTTCTGTATGTACAAGCGGCCCTCCGCAATCAATATGCAAGCTATTAGTGAATTATTAAAAGCGACATTAATCTTCGACTATTAGTACACATAACTCGAATTCGTTCTTTATCCGTTTTTTCATTTGATAAATTGTTCTCCAGTATAAACAGACGACTGTTTGTCCAATGGAAGTGCTGTTTAAATAATTTTACCTGAAGATGGATTATTGAAGTCAAATGTTTATTGACTGTCTGCTGGCAATAAACGAGTTTTAATTAGAACTGATTTTTGAATAATATTGACATTTCTTTTGTAAATTGTATATTAATTTTACTAGACTGAGAATGATTTTTTTTCTTCAATTGATTGTTAATTGGTGTTATACCATAATATTATATTTAATGTAAACGTTATTCTTTGCCATCTCAATCTACGCGAGTTTTATTTCATTAACACACATACGAAGATTGTTATGTCGGAAAATAAAGTAAACATAAAATTTAACATTTATGGAATAGTCCTGAAAATCTACTTGGGAACAAAGACTATAGCAAAATGTGTTTATATCCTGATTTTTTTTTCACTTATCATATTGTGAAACATTTAGAAATAAATTAATAAAAAGAACAAGTGGTATATTTCATAAATTACTTCGCCGCACTACAAATAGTGCATATAGCATCAGTGGCGAAATTGATCTACATAATACATCATTAAGGGATATAAAGAGGCGTCTAAAGGAAGTGTTATTGTTATTTTGTATGAAGTATTCTTAATTTTGTTATGCATGTTTCATCTTTTTGTTTAAAATTCTGTTTTTTTTTTAAAAATTTTTGTATTAATAATAATATAATCTTTTTTAACCGAAATATTCAGCAAAAAAATACAAAATAAAGAATAAAAATTACGATATAAAATGTATGATTTATATCTGTTGATTAACTATCGATCAAAGGTCTATCCGCCTTATTTGTATTTTTTTTTTTTTGTAAAAATAGGTTCTCATTAATAAAATTAGTATTATTAATTTATAAATCAAGTATTAAATATTTGTACTTATACCAGAGTTTATATACAGGGTTATTATAAATGATGGACTTATTTTTTAAAAATTGGTAATTAATAAAGTACAAATCCAAAATTAGCAATGTTTGTGCAATGAAAAGAGGGAGTTTCACAGTTTTTTATTGTATCCACCGTTTGATGCATGGTAAACATCTACGTGGTAGCTGAATTTGTCTTTAACATTAGAAAGCGTATCTACTGTTACTGAATGCATGACATCAGTGTTATGGTTCCGCAGATCGTACAAACTTTCTGGTTAAAACTCTGAAGAAAGAATTGATTCAAAAAGCTTCGTACAGCGAGGAGTCAATGGAACGGAGCTCTATCCTGTTGGTAAATGAAGTCCTGCGAATCTTTCATAATTGGAGGGAACAGCTATTTATCCAATTGTCTATGTACACTATTCCAGTTACAGTTGTTTCCGCAAAGAAAAAAATGTCTATAAACTTTTGAACGGAGTAAGGCATAAAACACATTTATCTTCGGTGAAGCTCTTTTCATGTTGCAATACTGAATGTTTGAATGAAATATATAAAGTCTAAAATGTTAAAAACTCTAAAATGGTTAAGTGGAATGTATAGATAACAAACACGAAGGAAATACCGAAGAAAAAAACTTAAGAAGACAATATAATAAAATAAAGAGCCCAATAGAACAAGTGGCGGGAAACAACATTAGAAGATGCAAGTATAAAAATACAAATGATTTTGATGGAATAGAGAATGCAGTAAATATATGTATAGAAACAATATGCATAGAATAGAATGGCTAAAAGCAAATATGGCCTCGAAGAAAGAAAAATACAGTGAGGAGAAAATAGAGCGTAATTTAATAATGGAGGAAATTTAGTATAACTGGCTTCTAAGTAAAGTCCATAATATAGAAAAAGAAAATTAACTGCAGAATCTTTCATCAAAACATGGAAAGATACAAAAAGGGGCTTTTTAATTGAAGCCATAAATTTGAAAAAATAGAACAAGATTCAAAGATGATATATAATATTTTTTCCCTCCGAAAGAAGTCAAAGAAATCACTGAAAAATAATAATAAAATCGCAGGAGAAGAACTCTCTTTTACATATAACTGATTAAACACAGATCACCATAAATCAGAAGAAGAAAGGTTTAATGTTATAAAGTCAATAAGGTTATGATATCTCAATAATAACTATAACAATATACAAAAGAGATGCTCACAGACAATACAATAAGCATAAAATTATGAAATACATCATCATTGGAAAGACAGCACTTAGCGCCATCTTTTGTGTAATTTTACAAGTGGCATCGTCAATAATTTGGGTCAACAAGGTAGACCACCGAGAATCATTGTTTTTTTTTAGCAAGGGAAGGTGAACTTCTGTTTATGTTTAATTAATTTCTCACCTAACCCGTGGTGAAACATTTTTGATAAATAAATCATCCTGAATTGTCTTGTTTATGAAGCCAGGGAACGAAACTCATTTAATACAATTTTAATCCACCATTCATCTAGCGTTTGGATAACTGGTGATGGCCATTTCGGTCATTCGAGCGTCATCATTCCATACCATGCAATGCCGTAATGAAGGTAGTTTTAAGGTCCGAAATGGTCACCTTCAATTATCCAAACGCTATATGAATGGTGGTTGAACTTATTATTGTATGAAATACATATCAAATAATCATACAAAGAAAAACTAATAAAAGCAAGAATTGCTATTGAAAATACATGGAATCAAACATTATGATATGGATGTATAATACCTTAGTAAATCCCTTCATATTCTACGGAGACACCATTATTATGAAAAAAGGGTGCACAACATTGACAATGTTAATTTTGAATGAACTCAAGAACTCTAAAAAATATTTAATGGAAAATTAATGTTTCTTTGAAAGAGTATAATCGATAATAGACGCATAGATGTTTAGTGAAAGAAGTTATAGAAAAAAAAACGAACACAATATGAACATTGTATTTATCAACTTAATATGATTTGCTTGAAAGACCAAAGTTGATGGAAGAACTAATGATCATGTTGTTACGAAATATCTTGTAGTAAATGTCATAAATTTGTTCAAGCCTTTATAATTGAAATATTCAATATCTTATGTTATAATTGAATACATTTTCTACATTATCAACTTAAACGTCAAGCTTGGCGAAATATTTTATAGCTATTAGACATACAGCAGATTGTAGACCATAGTTGTGGGTAGATCGAACTATCAGCAGCCTCTTTAACAAACAAACACACATTTTCACATAAGACAAAAACGCGAGATATATTTCCGACGACGTCAAAGGATGTTGGTAATTTAAAAAAATAAATAAAAGCGAAAAATGGACTGAAGTCCATAGTCATTGTTTTCCACAGTGTATATTTTAATTTAGTTTTTTGTCAACAATATTTGCATAGTTTTGATACTTCCCAAATTTAATAAATTATGGGTATATGTATACATTTTATGCTTTATTTATGATTTTTTGTTATTTGTAAATATAACAGAACTTTTTTAAGTTTCAAAAATGCATTCTAAAAACACTGCTACAATTGTTTCGCCAGCACAGTAGCATCATCAAGCATCAAGAATCTATTATCAAGGTTCATACTAGCATCATCAGGCAAATAATTAGTCTGATGATGCCACAAAACTGGTGAAACAATTATAGTAGTGCATCCACAATACTTTTTGTGAAACTAAAAAAAAAACTATTTTTTATTTACAAGTAGTATATTATGGAATTTCATCAAGTAAAAGCCTCAACCATCGATTTTTTGTTATTAAAATCTGTTTATATAAATTTTCTGTTTTCTGCTCCTTGTTTCACCTTTCATCAACAAGTTAATTGCTATAAAACATAATTGTGGTTAACGGTTTACGCTCTATAATCCGAAATATTTGCTACCAACTAGTGTGAACTTTAAAAATAACGGATAAATGAATATTTTATATCCGATTACTAAGCAGCTCTCGATATTTTTGGGCTATAAGATCCAATCTAAACTGATTAAGAAATGCCTCCAAAACCTACCAAGTTACACAGTGAACTACAAGTCACATAGAAGAGGAACTCAATGAAATTACAGATAAACTAGCAAGGACTCGAACTTATAAATAAACCAAACATTGCACAAGAACCTACGTACCATCAGACCAAGGAATACTACCCAGAATATTAGATAAGAGGCTGTTAGAGATATCAAAAATAATCTAACTTTTTGATTGACTATAGAAGAGGAGTAGAAAAGAGTAATAATTCACTCAGTCACAGATATTTAATAAATTAAATAAAAAAAGGTTTGAAAATAATTAGTAAATTATTTCCTCATTAATCTCTGTGACATTTTACCTAAATTAGATTATATATTTTAATTCCATTAATAGTAATCGAAACCATCAAAAATAAGTATTTATTTGAACATGGTATAGCTCTATGTTGAAATAAATTAAATCCTTACTGGAAAATATGTTTTATAAATGTGCATATTTAAATTATTTCCCTGTAGAAAGACGTCTGGTCGATAGCCCAGATAGACTAACATCTACATGATTTATTTGTTGTCTGAATTAATATATGTGCTGCAATACTTCTTTTCAATTCCAAATATCCAATTATTTTCTTATACAAAATTATCTATAAAAATATTTGCATTTTAAATAGCAGCATTTTTTAGCATTCCCCAAAGCAAAGAGTTTACGGATCTCGCTAATCCTGCAGGGAATTAATTCCGTCCGGACTGATCAGCGCCGAACAACGTAACAGAAATGGAGCATTCTGTCTGAAATTACGCGAGCATCGATTTATTCATATGTAGCGTTGCATTGCGCTTATGATGATTTAGTTTACAGTATGTGATTGCACCGCGAAACCGACTGAAACCAAACATCTTTAATGAGAAAAGCACGCCCTGAATACATCAGGCGTCCCCGACATAATGTACTACTATTTCGCGTTCGCCATTTACATGGAAATGCCTGCATTAATATTTTATTGCATTTCATAAAGGAAGACAACGCTGTCGCTGCATCCAAAGTGATAATTACCGGGGACAAATACGTACCGATTCAAACGATCCCTTTCAATTGATTAATGAGTAATGGGATGTTTTAGGTATATATTCACTATTAATTTTCCACTTATGAATCCATAATAAAAGAGAATGATTTAAATCGATATTTGCGATTTAAATTCATTTTTTACATGAATGTCAATTACATCTTAAAGCTAATTTAAATCTTTGTAAATGTCAATAAAAAAATACAATACAGAAAACACAACTTTTATTAGATGAATTAATTTCTCAACCCGTGGTGAATCATATTTACTTAATACACTTTAATTAATACACTTGGTGTTTTTCACTCATTTATTTTTACTGCGAATATTTTGGATCTTAACAAACCATTATTTAAATTAAAGTGTATCAACTTTTATTTGTTTAAAAATAATGAATAATGGCGACACCAACAAACCTTTTTAAAACATTGATAACAATTGTATTTCGAATATATATATATATATGATATATATATATATATATATATATATATATCCAGTTGTAATACTAGTCTAGCTGTAAGAGATTGGAATTCTTTTTGATTGTCTGAATTAGTTAAAAATGAGTGTCTATGCGAACAACTGGGTACAATAAATACAAGAAATAAGATAACTTCTACCCTCAGAGTTCCCCTAAAAATCGTTCCCATAATAGGGTAAATGTTGGAAAAATCAATTTCTCATAAATGATAATGAATCTTAATAAAATAATTCTGCGAGCTATAGGCATAGCAGATTTTGCCAGCAGAATTTGTTTCATTTGTATCATTAGGATTTCTGTGCTTCTTACTAATGAATTATTTGTAATTTTCTCAAACTTATATATACACAAATTTTTATTCTGACAATACAATTCAATATAAAATAAACAATTACAATACAGGTAAGGGTTAGTCTGTCTTTCAACCCTGTCGAGAATTTATGATGAAGTAAAAGAAAATAATTTATGATAAATTGTCCTGGTGATTCGCACAAATTAATTGATTAATGGTGATGAGTCTAAAAGTTATTATTACAATTATACATGTTGTATAAATGCTCAGAAATGACATAATTTAAGTATGTTTTAGAAAATTACAAATAATTTATTAGAAAGAACCCTCCCTCCCGTGCTTGCACTAACAATTTTGCGCCGCATATATTAAGCAATTAATTACAACATTTAATAATTAAAGATCTCACAAGCACACATCATGATGAGTCGTCGAGGGTGAAGGGGTTGGGGTTGTTCGAGTGAAAGTGAAACAACAGATCGGTAGTGGCCCGGGCCGCGGGCAAACATGACAACCATGAAATATGAGCAGACGCCGACAGACAGAAGATCTTTCCCTTTCGTTGCCGAGACGGATCCCGCCAAACATTAAAGTAAATAGCAAACAGGGCGCGCGCCCCCCGTATCAATCACCGGATATGTAAACACGTAATAAGCGGAAGCCATGAATCTTTATTGCCGTACGAAGCTGACAATTTTCGAATCGCGTATATAACTGCAATATTGCGGACGGATCGTGTTTGGTTTCGCTAATGCAACGCGGGATTCCGCCGCTTAATTGCGAACAATTCTCTTTGTATGCAAATAATGCTGTTTGAGTTTCGAAAACGTACAAAGCCGGCGTATATTAATTGCACCCGTTTGACGTTTAAGATATAGATTTATATTTTTGTGCATTCGGGCATATTATTTATATTTATTATAAAATAATTCTGATTAATAACATATTTTTAAAAAAATAATAATTACAATTACACATAAAAAATACAATTCTTTTAAACTAAAAGTTTAAAACCAAAAGTACCAAATTCAAGAAAAAACCTTAATACGAATAACCCAAGAAGGGAATCAATACACATATCCTTGAGGCAAGAACAAAGGGAGACTAATATCACCCATATTATGGTAAATTGTAGTTATTAAAAATATCAATAATTTCTGTCTATGTAAAATAATAATAATAAAAACTATTGTGTCAAGATAAATCAGTCTGTGTCCGAATCAACCCATTAAATGATATACCTCAAGGATCCATGTTTGGTGTGGTATTATTTGCTGTTGCTGTAAATTGCCTTATATAAGTAATTAAACCGAAAAATATTGCAGTTCCTTATGTATCATTTTATTTAATGACGGTGATCCTGATGAACTTAAAAATCAAATAAATATAACAGCAAAACAGCGAGGCTTCCAAATATTCAGAGAGAAATCTTCGGGGATTAATTTCTCTTGTCTGCGTCGACCACACCCTGAACCAATATTAACAAAAAACGATCATATACTGAACGTCAGTTCCAGAGAAGTATGAATATTCTTAGACGGTTGGTAAACTAAATATGGGATCCGTGTTTTTACTATAAATATACAGAGCAAAATTTGTAACAAAAATCGAATATGACAGTTTACTTCTTGCATGTGCTAGGAAAACTACTTTAGAATAGCTTGATAAAATTCAATTCCAAAGGTTACGAATAGCGACTGGGGCATTTCGAACTAGCTACACACTTTCTGTATTTTGTGAAGCTAAAATAATACCACTGGAATGCGTTCAATGCGATGGTATATCAATTCTCTAGAATTTAACGTTAATGTTACTAATCCATTTCAAAATCGGCAAAGTATTACCAGAGCAGCGGATATTGTATTTTAAGAGATGTTATCTGTAACTAATTTGTAAATTTCAGAGCCAATAGAGATATCGTTACATAAAATACCTGATTTGTGTATATGTAACCAGTTACAAACAAATCGATAGCGTAAGGAAACATCAGAATAGCTTGATAAACAAACATTAGATAACATGTGAAAAAACGATGCAAACGAATATCCCAAATGACTAAATTAAATCTTGATACAATAAAATAATATAAATCTAAAGTTCTAAAAATAAAATTAAATTCGATTTTCAAACCAACCAACCAATCCATGTGTTACTCCTCTGCTTTATTTATCAGTCAATATACTTAGATTGACAATTACAAATCGTGAAATATTGTTTATAACTCTGTAATGTGTCTCGTTAGTTTAAGTCATGTAAGTATAGTTATTAACTATTTAATCGACCGACGAATGTCTAGCGCGTTTTTCGAGTGCCTCAGCTGCGTGCATTCCACGCGCAATCTTTTGTCATAGTTGACGCTTGAGATCGTCGCGTTGGGGTTTGCCCATATAGATATTTGTATTTGGGACAGGTATCCAGCCTGCTGGGGAAATGTAAGTACAGTCATGTAGATAACTTGAACTAGCTAAATAAAGAACATTGTAGAATTAGAACTAATATTTATTTAAATTAATTGTAGTACAAATAAACTCAAGATATAATTCAGAATAAATAATGTATCAAAGGTGGAGTAATAAAAGATGAATATCCAACCGGTAATATGTATTATTCAGAAAACAAGGAAATTCACAAGAGGCCAATATATTAAATTGATAACCCAGTGACAAACAACAAACAGGCCTAATAACACACGAGGAGAACAAAAGTGTTTCCCGAGACAGTAAATAAGATAACAGGCGAAAGGAAGAAATACGCGCCTAATTTAATTGTATATACCGGCCCACTGCTGTTATCCTATTAATTCACGTGCTATCGTGCTTGTAGAGATAAGGTAATATTCTTTTCGTGATGTCTGCGCCGCTGCGAACTTAAATTAAATAATCCTAATGCCAACGCCGGGCATTTGTAACTTTTAAACGATTTATATAATTCTGGAAGTGCACGTTTTGGAGTGCCCGGCCCTTCGCTTCCCCCCGCGCAGTCAACCTTCCGACATAATTTTGAAAGGTGGAGATTACAACTTCGCCAACTTTTAACTTTTTGATACTCGCCCGGCTAGAAAATAAATATTTTCACAATTACAAATAAGAGAAATAATGGATTACGCCACTTTACTCATAAAAATTTTAAAATATATAAAATTAATTTAATAGAAAAAATGAGATTTATTCACTTGGTCAGAGTTAAAAGCTTAATAATAGACATTTGCTGTTGCATAACAATAACATTAATTATTTTCGATTCAAAAATTGTTGCATTATACAATATGTTATTGTTATGCAATAGCAAATGTCTATTATTAGACATTTGGTATAGCACTTATGCAACATAAGTCAAATTGTCACAGTGGGTAAAGAGTAAATAATTTATTAATTATTTTCATATTCTTTTTATTTAATTTATTTAATAAAATTAATTTATCACATAAAATTATTTATTTCCGTCTTAAAATAATAAATTTTTAATAGTCTCAGATTTATATATTTAAAATGGATTATTATAATATGGAAAATTATTATTATTATTATTAATATTGGAAAATTTTGTTTCTAATCGATCGTATTTTTAGAATAAGCATTATATTTTTATTTGTTTCAATTCAACCTTTCTGTTTTTTTTGTCGGTTGCTAGGTTTATCTTTCAAAAGTATATATATATATATCGATCAAAAATAATATTTTCTACCCAATTTGATAGTGAATTAACTGCATCATAATCAGGGTTGAACTACCTGATTATGATGCAGTTAATTCACTAACTTGAAACAGAATATACTTGTTGATATTGTATCGAGGTTTTTTCATTCATTACCAATATTATTTATACTAGTTGAATTATGATTTTAATTAGATTTTTATAACCTATTCGTATTTATTATTACAATTTGAACTACAGATGTTTAAATATTAAACTGTTTAATTTCATTAAACTTGTATTTCATTTAATGATAAAATATTGTAATTAGACAAGCAGAAAGATTGATAGTAGACCACCACATTCATAACTTTGTCAGGAAAAAAATCAAATTAACACTTATTTTATTGAGTACCTTAAAATTTAAAATTAACTTTTGCATTACATACAGTTTTATTTATTTTAATTTCTATTTTAGATGGGTTTTAAAAGGTAAAAACGTATTTTAAAAATGTTGATTTCCGGGCTATTAGGCCGTGGTCTGTTGGAGTTCAATCCAAACGTCATACGAAGGGCGTACGAACTCTTCGATGTCTCCTCAACATTTCTAATCACACTGGTCTTGAAAGCCTACACAGTTTCATAACTTATTTTAACTATGTATAATTAAGTTAAAAGTATTGCCATTATTTAAAATAAATAGAAATATAAGTCTTAAAAATGCAAAATTTTATTTATAATTAACAAAAGCACACAATCTAAATCCATTTCAATAATCTGAAATTTATTACCACACGCTTTCCCTGAGCAGGAGGGAAAAAAACTACAATATCGCCACATACTGCGTGCGTGTACAAAACGAGTGGGCTAGAAGATAAAACGCAAACCGAGATTAAATGAAAAAAAAAAAAAGAAAATCCGGCAACGCGCATAAAACGTAACATTTCCAGCTCTGACATAATTCGTTTTTGAGGAGATCGATGCCAACAGTTGCTTCTAATGTGTCCGGGCAATCCCACCGTAACGACTTTTAAATTGTTATCCTGGCTGCGGCTTTGAGTACTGTTATAAATGCGATTCCATGCAACAATGTTATTTACTTGCTTATATTAGTCTGATGAAAGGTTTATTAATTATATTACAAAAAAAAAACACAGAGCGAGGATTTTATTTCATTGAACAAAACCTGTATTCGATTTAAAAAAAATCAATGTCATGATGTGACATTAAGAATTCAATTTATGAAATTAATCAAATACTATTAATCTCATAAACTACCTAAAACCGTATACAGGGCAATGATAAATAAAATAAAATCGTCATTGTATTTATATTAATAAAAATTGGTGATGTGTCCGTCATGGTACTTTGTCCGGTGAATTCGGTCAAATAAGTTTTTGATTGAAAATTTAATAGGCAAGGAAAAATTATTAATTGTAAAATGGTTTGTTGTTTTTTAAAGTTGAAGCCAAGTATTTTGAAGAATCTTGCAAAAAATCCTTACCTTACAATGGATTCAAAATATATCTCCATACACTTTTTTCTTTTTTGAAGCTGGAGGCGATTGCCTATAATGTATTAACTATGACAGCATTTTGACGTTTTACTTGACAAAAATAATTATTTTATTAATTAAAGTCTCCACAGCCAACGTAAAGAAGATTATATATAAAATTATTTATTCTAAGGGAATTTATCAGGTAAACGAATTTTTTCCGCTTATAAAATGGAAACTGAAGGTCTTACAATAAAAGTTTTATAACAAAAAATATTTTTTTTTTCAAGATGTATAGCTTTTATTTGAAACATTTTTTATTCCGTATTAAATAATTAAAAAATCGCTAAGATATTTAGTGATTTTTCATGTTTTAATTCTAAATAATGCAAACTTTTTGGGAGAAAAGAAATTTCGTAATAACTCAAACTCTATTTGCTTTAGATATTCGGATGCATAATACTTTTAAGTTGCAATTTGTCTTGCCAATCGCTTTATGAGATAAAATATTGGTCATTTAATTTGAAAACATTGAGCTGTGATCTTTTTAAGAGGGCACTGAAATGATAACACTTTTGAAATACCTACTGTCAAATTTACAAATGTTATTTTTTATTCTAAATGGATCTATTACTAATAATTCAAGATGTCGCAGGTCTGTCAATCTTGTTCCCACTATAAGTTATGGGCATTTTTCGAAACGTCAATTTCAGGTTAAAATTTGACAATAAATTCTTATCTTAAAAACTGCAAGAGTTATGTAAAAATGTGAAATGGCTATCGACCATAGCTATGCCTTCTTGTTATAATTTTAATATTAAAAAATAATTTTACTAATAAAGATATTAAATCGCTAAAAGTCTGTATATGAGATAAACCAAATTAATCTGCAGAATTATATTTTCTCATTACACACATATCGAGCTTATATCGTAGTTAATGTTTGCGAGCATTATACATGGACGAGTATGCCGTAAATAATTCATGTTACCTTGCAGCGTTTTGTGTAGTCAAGCTTAGGTTAATCAATTACCGCAAAACTTGGAAAGCACCGCACACACTTAAACAAATTTATATTTCATATTGCGTTGTGTTGTGTTGTGTTGTGTGCCGACCTTGTATAATTTAGCGTGATAATTATTTGTTTGCAGTTGTATAATTGTGCTGAGAGGAATATGTAAATAATTGCGTAACATTCGTATAAACAATAATTTGTTAATTATCGGCATTACGTTAATAATTTTACAGCGAATTGTTTCGGTAAATGAAATTTAATTACTTAGTTTGGGAAATGATATTTTTTTATTTTGTCAATTTTCATTAAACAAATATCGTAAATAAATATTAAATATCATAAATCAATTATATAAGCTGCCATGGAAATTGTAAAAATCAATTTTTAACAAACAAAAAAATAATTAATATTTAAGACATAAACGATATTAGATCATATAATAATAAAGATATTTGTTAGTGAAGAAGTGAAGTTTTCTTGAATAGTAATATTTATATAATGTTCCTTTAAATATCTCATCTTTTTATAGTATATGTACATTTGAAGCCATTTGTTCAAAAGTTTCTTTTATTACATTGGCAAATAAATTAATTTAATTAATTTTATATATTTGAAATCCGATAAAAATTAATTAAATTAAAATGAAATCAATTAATTATTAATTGAAATTAAGTGTTGTTTCATGAATTAAATAAAATTTTAAAAGTGGAGCTTTTAAACATCTTAATTGCTTTAACGTGTTTAATTATGAAGAATTTGACAATTTTAGATTTTTAATTCTTAAATATATATATATTACAAGAATGTAATTATATGTTTAGCAATTTTTGGCTCGTAATTTTTAATAATATATGTGTTATTTATTCATTTGTTTCCTTTTTGTTTGTTCAATGGAGACTTTTTTACAAAATATAATTAGTCGATAGCCAATTTACTGAACTGCATTGATAATGTTAAGATTTGATTGTTGTGTAAATATAGAAATTTATATGTTCTGTAATTGAAGATTGTTTCTATTATGAAAGTATTTATTTGTAATATGCTGTTGAGAAGAGGTTTTTCTGTCGAGTGTGAAATTTATTATACTATATAATTTCAAATATTTTTTTTTTTATTTAATAAGGCGTAAGCCTTATTGAATCCAAACTATTCGCTAAATTGTTTTCCTAATGTATTTCTTCTTCATAATTGTGTTTTAAATTTTAATTACAATTTTGTTGACTTATTAATTATTATGACTTTTTTAATCATTATTTAAGTAATACAAAACTAACTATTTATCTAAATAATTTCCAAATTTATACAGAAAACGTTAAAAATGTATTTCATTTATTTATTTATTTTTTCATATCAGGTTTAAAAAATTACCTAAATATAAAGCAAAAGAGAAATTAAATGAAAAAAGAAAATGTTTATTTTAATTGCATCATGGTAAAGCAACTCACTTCGTTTAAGCAATCTATCTACACGTAAACAATATAAAGGCTTTAATTTACTCATATATTAAATAAAAATGATTTGAAAATAATTAATAAATTATTTTCACATTTATCTCTGTGACTATACTGTTTTCTATTTATTTAATTTACTCGATCGTTGCGGCAATTATAAGTAACAACATGTGAAAGTTATTATACGCGGAAGCCCTAAACTCCATTCTTGTAATATTTAGACACAGTAATGCCTTAATCCGGCAATTTTGGATGTTGTAATATGCATAATATCCTCAGACGTTACAAATCTGCTTAAGCTGTTAAACAGACATTAATGATTTGCCTTCGTCGGCGCGACGACAAAACATCCCCTCGCCCAAAAACTTCAACTCCCCTGATCCCCCTTTTTCTCCCCACCCCGGAAGAATAATAATCCCGGAACGGGAGCTTATTTTTTGCCCGATTAATGTCAACGTGTGTATGTGTGTGTGTATGAGGGTGGGTTTAGCGCGAGTTTGCGGTTAGCGAATGTGGTAAATATAAAATTAATGGGATTTCGAAAGTTAATTTTTAAAAATCCTCCGGGGGTGCATATTGAATTAGGCGGGGATGTGTATTACGTGAAGATTTAACAATGTTAAATTGAGCGGATGATTCGGGGATTATGTAATGATTAACGCGTTAAATCCTCTTGTTGTTTAGTTTCAATTTAATTTTGAATTGTAGTTTTGTTTTTACTTAAAATTTTAAGAAATATTTTTTTATCTTTTAATTTATAGGAATAATCATTTCAGAAAATCATTATTTGAACTACATACAAAAAAAAACATATATTTTATTCGCTGCATAAGAAGTAAAATAAGTTCTTAATTAAACAATAATGTATAAAAATATATGAAAGTTTCAAATGCATTCCTTCTCATACAGCACTAATTCTGGATCATTCATATAAGTCAATTAAATATATATTTTTTACGGAAGATCAGCATACCCACAATGACTTTTAAAATTTAAGATATTATTATTTCTTTTTATAGTTTTACTTCTGTTGGGACTAATTACGATATATACAGTTCGTTCTACATTAAGGGCGCACCATTGCTTACTTCGTTATTAGTTAAGCGAAAGAGTCGGTTGAATTAGCAAAGTAGTAGCAAATATTCCGGGGAATACAACTACCAGATTATAAAAACAAAAGAATATATTGTTTTAAGGCATTAAAAATTTTTTTTTAAAAAATAAAACACTATATACTTTATCATCATTTGATAGATAAAGGTACTTTTCACGAAAAAGTTATAAAAAAAAACTTTATTGGCATTTCCACAAATACATTCCATCTATTTTACAATACATCATATTTAAAAAGAGAAGAAGGGAAGAGTGAAGGTAGAAGATGAATCTACCTTCAGTCTTCCCTTCTTCTCTTTTTCTCCCACCCCAGCTTTTCCAAAGTCCTTACGCCGGCCCTATTCTCTTTCATCCACTGCTCCATCCTCCTTTCCCCATACAACCACTCCTCTAGCACCCCTTCACATTCATTATCTAAATTGTTCCAAGTATATCTTTCATTCCCATATAAAACACATCTCCTATACCTTTCATTCATCCATACCTTTCTTCCTCTCTTCTCCGACCCACACCTAGGTTTTACCAGGGTTACCTTTTCCTCCTTACTCAAATTGTTATCCGTAAGAAAACCTGGCCAAACGCCAAAAACCTGCCATCTCATATACAAAGGATTACATGAACTTTCTTCAATCACTCTTTGTCTCTCTTGCATTTCCACTTCGTCCCACTTCACTCTCATCGACGCTGCTACATCCACCCCCTAATTCAACCACTCATTTACCGTCGTTACCGCCATGCCCCCCTCCTTATATTTTTTTTGTCTTGCTCTATGTCACTGGCTCATTTAATTGTTCAAACACGCTCTCCATACATTCCTTACCAATCGTTCATCTCCCAACATACTCATTTTCATTTCAAATTTTGTCATTAACTTCCAAGGATTTACTTTCATACTAACGCTGTTTGTTTCCCGAAGCAGAATAACGAATTTATTAGCATTTGAATAATCTGTTTTCGATAAAATAAAATTGCTATAAAAAAAAACAAAACACTTACAAATAATGAAAATATAGTTTATTATAAGTTAATTTATAACATATTTAATAGATTTAAATTCAAAATTAATAAGTATAAATGATCTATAACTTTTCATTATTTTTTTCTTTTTTCAACATGTGACCTTTTTATCATGAAGTATGTGGACAGGAAAATAATTCCATAAAAGAAGAAATAAATAAGGAAAATCTGAAATGAGTGTAAGTCACTTCAAATTAAAAATAAACGAAAACATGATAGACTGAATTTGAGAAGACGAAGAGTAATTGAGAGAACAGAATAAAAAAAGTACACTTGATCAGTAAGTAAAGAAGGAGTATTTCGCGAATTTCGCGAGGGTCGCAATGAAAAAAAAAAAGATGGAACGCTCGCAAACGTTTGAATAAAGTAATAACCAGAGCAGTGACTCTTCTCGAAATCCCTAATCTCATAAACGTCAGTCTTTTTTATATATATATTTTTTATTTTCCGGAATTATTGAATGAATTCTGGTTGTATGCACAGGAATATGAAATAAATGATGTTTCATGCTAAAAAACTATGATATTTTATTGTAGTTAGAAAGAACAACTGAAATAAAATTTAAAACAGAGTTTTTGGTATGAAACAAGTACAATTTTGTTTAATTTTTGTAATCGATGTATTTAATAATGATGCTATCAATGTTTGATTTTAATTAAAATTAAAAGGAAGGGGTTGCAAATTAAATAAAAATATCATTCATAAAAATGAAATAATTAATTGCTCGTGGAAAGTTATTCAAAAGTTGTAATAACTAATGGGAAAATAATTAGTTATTTAATTTAAATAAATTTATTACTTTTAATTAACAAATTAATTATTTCCTTCAATTGCTCTGTACTTCTGACCTACATAGTAAATATTTTAACGCAACAAATATCAATTCAGACAATAGCAATATTCAAACTTCGGTCTAATAAACGGCATTAATGCTTAAATATCTTTTTTTATTTAGTTTTCTATTATTAATTCTAGTAAATTGTAACTAGGTTAGGTTATTTAAATTATGTATCGAATATCTTTTATACGCAGATGGTCTTAAAGCATTTAAGAAAATTCAATGCGCAAGTAATCAATTAAAACTGCAGGAAGATTTTAATTCAATTACTGAATTGTGTTCAGAGAATTATCTATATTTAAACTTGAAAAAAATTTTCAAATTAGCTTCCATCGGGGGTGCATTTCTACCTATGATTATTCTATTACTGGCCAATGTTTGGCACAAGTAAACTCAGTGAAGGATTTAGGCGTTTTATTTACATCAAAACTGGATTTTGGTAAACACATAGCTATAATTTATAATAGAGCTCTGAAGACAATAGATTTTATTTGCAGATTTGGTAGAGAATTTTCTATTAGTACGCTCAAAATGTTATATTTATCATTGGCAAGGTCTCATTTAGAATATGCCTCTATTATATGGTCACCCTATTCTAAAAGTGCTATTCACAAAATTGAAATGGCTCATAGTAGATTTTTGAGAATAATAGCTTTTAGAATGGCGAGAACTTTACAAAATTTTAGCCACACTGAGATGCTTGGATTCCTGAATATTGGACCTTTAGTTGAAAGAAGACTATATTTGGATTTAAACTTTCTGTATAAGTTAGTGAATGGAATTTGGAACTCCGGTACATACCTCAATTATTTAAATTTTAATATACCTCATAACATCGAATCGAGGCGTAGGCAATTGTTTCGCCTAGGGTTTCACTTAACCAATTATGGATTAAATAATCCAATTAATCGTATATCTCGATATGCGAATATAATAAGTGATAATCCACATTTTATTTTATTTGTTTCAACATTTCCGCAGTTCAAAAAACATTTACGTAATATACGTTTTTCCGACGTCGTTTTTAACTAATTGTATTTATATATATATATTTATTTATTTATACATTTGTCTGTTTATTTACTTTATAATTTGTTAAACTGCTGTTACAATTGTAATTTATTCATATTGTGTTGTACTTTTATTCGCTTTGGGATTTATATAATAATTAATAATGTGTAATATTTCTGTATTTATGTATTTATAATATTTATATAATGGAGATTCTGTAAATAAAATATCTATTCTATTCAATATTGTGAGTAAATTTTACACACTAAGATTATGTTACATTTTCTAAAACTCTTTCAACAACATAATATAATTAATTAATTTTAACTTTCTACCAAATATCATTGCTATACACTTAGTGATATTTGCAAATTATTGTACTTGCGTCGCCCAGATGGTCTGCGTAGGTTATTTTAAAAGTTTATCGTAGTCATCATTTCTATTAATATTATTGTAGACCTTTAAATCGTCATTGTATAACAATTATTTATAATCAAAATAATACACAGTAACATTAATAGAGATTAGGAAGAAAGTCCCAAGATTGGAACAGATTTTTCTTATCAGCTTTGAAGTAATACCGGATTACTATAAAAGAAATAGAGACCTTTAGTATTGCATAAAAGTTGTTTGTGATTTTGTGATGCATTTTGTGCTGTAAGATCGAGGAACTGTAGAAATAGCATAGTTGGCATTATTCTACTAAGAAAGAAAGAATTTTGCGAGCGGATAATTTTCAGAGACGAGTCAACGTTCCACATAAGTGGCAAGGTGAATAAACACTACGCCAGAATATAGGGTACTGAACCTCCGATAGTTGGTGGAGCATTTGCGTGATTCTCCTTTCTTATTTGAAGAAAATATAGAAACGGAGCGATATATGATCAAACGTTGATCAATTTGTCGATGCCTCAATTGCATGAGGAAGGATGGAATTTTATCTTCCGCCAAGATGGAGCACCTCAGCACTGGCACCATGTCGTTAGAAATCATCTTGAGAAAACATTTCTACAACGCTGGATAGACCGTGCAACGGCCGACAACCGAGTTCTCGTATTATGGCCCCGATTTTATACTCTTCAATTTTTTTCTATATAGATTTGCGAAAGGCCTAGATTATGTCACTTCATTTCCTAATGATTTCGATGAGTTAAAACAACCCTTCACGAGAGCTGTGATAAGTGTCAATGCAGTTATGTCACACCGGGTTTGGAATACTTAATATAAGGCCATCTGCAGACATGTGTTTCGGGATCTATCCCTCGTCAGTACAGCTCTGCCTTACATAATTTTTTTAATGTGCATTTGTTTAAAGTACTTACGTAACGTAAGTCAAATTATGACAGAGATAAATGTGGAAATAATTTATTAATTATTTTCAAATCATTTTTATTTAATTTAAAGAATTATGTAGCATTATTAAAAACTTTTTTAACATTTTAAATTATACATTTTGATTAAATATTTAAATATTAAGTTATAATGGGTAATAAGTAATAATTAATAAAATATGACGACTTAAGCAAAAATGGACACTACCCCTGCTTCACTGGCAAAGCGTACAGAGTATAAATATGATTTGTGGTCACGTATGTATTTTCCAGTCTAGTATCATACTTCTAAGACAATTGGTGACATTTAGATAGCACTGATCAAGGTGCGCGAAATGGGACTTTGTCAGCTTGGTCGAGTTCTGGAGTGCAGTCGCACACAAAAGTTCTATGGCCGCTCATACTGAAACCGTAAGAGTGTACTTTTTTCTTTGAACCTGATTCGACCAAGAAGGATGGTCTATAATAACTTTAAATAATTACACAAAATATCTTCCGAAAACGAATAAATCTCTGAACGACAAGAGACAGGTAGACGCAACCAATAATAGATTCCCAGGCGTCATCAGCAGTGGATATAATTTTGTCGGCGCATTACATTTTTTTTTAAGGGAAGGAGGTAAGTAATCTTAGTTTAGGGTTCCAAAGAACACTAAATTAAACAAACAAACTTGAAAGTATGGTCGATTATCTAGGCATTCTTTTAAATGATCAAGCAAATTTAAATAATTCACTCCCTTTGAATTTGTAATAATTATACTTTTTGCTGTATTTTCGTATTGACAATACGTTATATTATTTTTCATCTTACTTATATTTTTGTATGTTTTTTTTTTAATTTTTTTATCTATATTTCACACTCCCAACCTCAACTCCCTCAATTTCCCCCGGTGTCATTAGTTTTAGTTTGTAAAAATACATTATTCAACTGTCTGCTGAAGCTACTGTGTAGTGAAACAATTGTTACAGTATCAACCAATTAATAGTGAAATCATAACAAAGTGTGTTACTTACCAAAGTGCAACAGTTTTTAAATACGTCAATGTAGTGGTAAATTCGTTCTTTTTAGGATCAGAGTCAATCAACCTATACTTTCAACCACGAAGACGATCCGCCTGTAAATATTTGCGTAGTGCCTTACGTTTAACGATCTCAACCCTGTAGTCGTAACTCATAATAAACCCCATACATTCGCAAGTGCTTAGGATTCATATTAAATGAAATAATAAAAATTGCGCGAAGTACTAATAATTAATTCTGTTAAGACTGTTGTGAAATTACCACAAACCGTTTTTCCCAAGTAAAAAGCATACACTAATAATGATTCCATTAACAATCACAACTCAAAATCTCATAAAATATTATAATTTAAGACTTAAAAAAATATGAACTTTAAACATGTTACTGTAAGTCTCTTGGCACTACTTATAACTAAAGGAGGAGGCGGTAACGGTAATTTTTTTAATGAATATAATGAAGCAGAGTCAATTCGATTCTAGTGCTGCTTTTGCACCGGCTCTATACAATGTTATTTAGCGTTTATCTGCGTTGGTTTTGGTGACTTAAATCTGGGATGAGGTGGTGTGCTTTCTTAATGTATTGTGATTACGAATTAAGATTAAATAAGAAAAGGGGGCTCTTTACGTTTACCGGATAAAAAAACGATTTTTATTTAATTGAATTTTCTGATACTGCGAAGTGTACAGAATATGTGATGAAATTTTCTTTCTCAAAACTTGTTTTCCCCATTTGAATCAAACAATGCACATATATAAAGCGGCCTTTTCGCGAGCATCAATTTGCTTGCTTATTTTACCTCGTAGAGTCAGATCCGTATTCTGATGTTATTATTGAGAAAAGATAATGCGCGGATCATGTTGAAAACCGTCCGAGGAATGTAAAAAAAACAGCACAAAGGCAGAGCGTAAAAAGACGAGGTGAGGTAACCGAAAAAATGATAAAGGATCTGACAATCTACTTCGGCTTGGCAATCAGATGGCACTCGGTGGACGACATGAAAGCGATTTAGGCGTCTTATTTTCATAAATATTCAATAAAAGACTTCCCACAATACCAACATTGTCCAGAGGAAGAGAGTGGTTGGTGCAGGTCGCGCCTCGCTGAAGCCACTGGGAAGCTGGAGGAATTCACCTACAAACCACCAATCTGCGAAGAAGTTCAGGCCGTGATTCGATCGATTTATGAGGATTTTCTGCATCCATGTCTTGGTGGAAACAAGCAAAATTCAAATGAAAGTTTGAATGCGTGTGTTTGGAAATTATCTTCAAAATATCTTTACTTTGGTCCTCATTAATCACATGGTGAATCATGTCTGAAATATATATATTTAAGTGAAACACACCAAGTGACCATTATGTATTATTGTTTATAAATTAATTTATATATATTATTTCCAAAACTTTTGCACTGCGGGGGTTGCGCACCGTCGAAATTGCAACGTTTTGGCCGTTGTCATTTTCAACGAGAGATTTTCTTCTATTCTGAAAATCATATCTACAATGAGGATCACCTTGGGGATCTACAGGAGGCAGTAGGCCAAGTACGCCGGCAATCGCCGAATTGACGCTGCCGAGAGGCACGAGGCAAAGAGCAAAATTTTAACTTATGCTGCCGGCGTCGCCGATTAACCATAAGTTGCACAATAACTCGATTTTCTACCGTCAAAAATGTAAACGAGTTTTTCTCGAAACGGTATGTTTGCAATTGCGTGGTAAAATATCTAGGGAACAAATGATTCGATCGAGCTTTCGATTTAAAAATATTGAAACGCATTAAATTCTATTGAAGTTCTGCCACTATAAAACATATTCGTCAATAATAAATATATTTAAGGTCCGCCAAAGTTAGAAAATTCGACGAATAATTTACTTTTATTTCAAATGCCACCTTTTTGCAAATTATTGGCCCAATAGCCTAGGAGTGGCACAACTCCTAGATAATTTCACTAGTTTTATGTTTCTAAAATCTATTTTGGTTTCAGATCACTTGGATAAGAATGGCTATAATTGAAAATGTGGAAATATATGTCCAAAATCTAATAAATAGATTACCCAAAACCGTAAATTAATATCTTTTACACATCCTGAGAGAGTAAAGACTCCCCCAAGGAATTTAATTGAAGAGTGTATGTTAATTTCTGTAAAAAAAAAACGGTAGTAGAAATCATTTTTTCTATTGTCATAGTCATGCAAAATGATTGACATTTACTCTCTAGAGGCAGAAATAGTATTATTTCTACTTGTTGCAAAAGTGAAGATGTGTAATTATGTATTAATAATATATTGACGTTTACCGGAGCATCAAATTACACCTCATGAGAAGCCATTCATAACTCTCCCTCAATGCCTAATGTATTAATATACGAACAACAATTAATAACATACACAAATATTAGTATTTGTATTAGTGGTTACAAATCGTCAACATTGCGGTGAAAATTGTGACAATTAAAATGTTGATAGGGGAAGTAAGGTTTAAGCTTTAATAATATTAAATCACGTAAAGTTTTTCTAGTTAATATGTCAAAATTTGGACAAAAGGGGGCTATTAAGTAGAGTGTTGATGTAACAAAGGAGGCAGTAGGTCGTATACGATGGCGACGTTTAATATTGAAATGAAGTTAGCGTTAGCCATTAGCATAACACTGTGGCGAAACAATAGTGTTTTTACAAGATTAACCGAGCAGATCAATAGGGCCCTATAAATACCATTATCACGCAATATGTTTTCCACGTATTACCCAAACTGTAACGCGCAGAGAGGGTTCGAAGTTTCGCCCGTGTTATAATTGGGTCGTTATAAAAAAGGGAGCGATAGGTGGGGGGTATGACTAGTCAATATTTGCCCTGTTATATTAGTCTAGGGAGTAGGCGTATTTCAGCCAGATACATTCGGGCTCATTTGATCAGATGCGGGTAGACCAAAAATTTTAAGCATATCGCTGCGGGCCCTCCGCCGCCCCCGACAATCCCTGAACAGACAGGGTCGATAGATAACGCTCGCACGTCCCCGTTTCCAGCCCGCCCTCGCCGACCCCGAACACTTGTGTTTGAAAACCGACACTTCTCCCTTGATTTCTTAAAATGGGCCCCCGCAACTTCTATCTTATCTTGGAAACTCTTGTTACCAACATGACCTTATGCACCGCATCTCTCGCCATCTTTCATCACGGAAACACAATGAGCCCGCCCGCCTCTCTCATTCATATAAAACGATTTTATGATAATTTTTTATATTAAAATCCACAATATCTTCTCCTTCTCCACGGTAGGAACCCAATCTCTTCAATTATTTATACATTATATCGTACTCCGTCATCTTGTGCAGATATATATCTAATGTATTCAACATTAGGGATACTGATGATAACGCGTTCTCGTTATAAAACATCCATTTATTTAACGTTACGCTTTTTTTAACAAAAATTATACGACATCAACGTAAAATATATACCTGCTCTATTTTATTTCACCACAAAAATTAAATAAAAATACGTTTTGTATAACTCCATTATTATTATTTTATTAAAATATTTTATACAGTTATAGATAATATTCTGAGAAATTATATGGAATAATAAATTTAACTTACACCCTATTCTTATCATGACAATATAAGCGAGTTTTGTAATTGACATGCATACTTAATTTATAGGGTTTTATTTGTTCCGAAAAACTGCTTCTTCACAAAAAACACACTTTAATTCTAATTAGTTTCAATAATTAGACAATATTCAATAAAGTATTTCAAATACATTTTTGAAACATCTTGTACTTTTATAAATGTAATTATTATTTCTCATAAATTCACTAACTGAGTGTAAGAATTGGTATTGATTTTTTAAATAATTTACCATACCGATTATTATTTATACACTCCTCACAATTGGATTAAAATAAATAGTTATATTTAATATAAGTTTATGTTTTTTTAACGCTGCACAGTGCGTCATCCAAAGAACAAAAATCACATTTGGAACAATTAATTTCAAAGGTATAATTATTATGATTTTCAATACCAGTAATGATTATATCAAAAAAATGGATTACCCGAACTTAAACATAGTTTTTCATTCTGTTTTAAATTCCTAAAGTGGCCACTTGTTGATTAATAATTTATATTTTCAGTTCGTTTGTTAGCGTATCAACATAATTATGTTTTTTTTTTATAACAAAATAAGAAAATTATATATATCTGCTTGCACATGTAGATTAACTCATAATGAAGTTTATAGTCTAAGGGTGATTGGATGTTGATTATGTAGTGTTTTGATGGATTTTTTTAATAGAAATTAAATATTAAAGCCAACTATATATACAGGCCGGAATAGTACTCCGAGATGCATACCGTGGAGCGCCTACTCGCCTCATACACTGCTGTAAAACACCCGGTTGAATTGTAACAGTAATTTTTGCTTCTAGATATAATGATAAATACTTATATTTTCTATTAAAAACTAATGACTTCTGGTCATTAATTACAATGATATAATTTGGCTGAAACGTGCAGTACATTACTTCCTTTACCTAACATATTTATCTATAACAAAATAATTGCAGATATACTGGCTTCGATCGGTAACCATTTTTTTTTTAGAAAATTATTTAAAAAATGCTGTTTTTATTTGTTATAACGCAATTATTTTTTGTTGACAACGTTTTATTTTTTAGATAAAAAACCATAAAAAACAATAATCATAAACGTCGACCATTTAATGTTAATCGTGTGCTAAATTCTTGACGGTGTGAATGTTATGAATATTTGAGATTCCATTTTTGATGGCGGCGTAAATGCACGCTCAATTAAGCTTAATGCTCGCCCGATTTTGACGGAATAATTTAAATCATGTGTTGGTACATTGCATTACATTTTACACAAGCGTACTCAAGGGATCGATGATGGATTAGAAGCGCCGTCGCTAATTGCATAAATACTAATTATGCCCTCTACGTGCATGCGAAATCATGCACCCAACCCATAATAACTATTTAAGATTAATTATTTATATAAAGATAAATTATTATATATTTATTACTTTATTTTTTTGTAATTAGGCATTTGCTTGAATTACAAAAAGTTATTACAATTCGATTAAACTTAAACTGGATTTTAAGGATTTCACAAATATATTTTTTTATCACTAATAAAAATGTCTCGCGCGTATTGAACATCGTGATAATTTTTATGCATAACTAATGGTGGGGAAAACGAATGTTTTCTTGTGTTTGGGGTAGTGTCACTAAATATCTGGCCATTCGGGCATGATTTTCGCGGAATTCTGATATATAAAATATTCAAACGTGGTAATGGATTATTTTATATAAATGATAAATTGCCACATACATGTGTCTAATAGACAGATAACATATCGAATACAAGTAAAGTTCTGTATGAAATACGTTCCGAGTATATTTTATATTTACAGAAATTCAAATATTTAAAAAAAAAAAAACTCTTTTGAATTTTCTTTTGACAGTTGATAATTTTATTGTAACTGGAAAACCAAACAATAGCGCAATGTATAATATATGAGTCGTATATTTTAATTGCTGCATTGGTGTCCTTAAATTCACGACGGTTGCATATAATAAATCCTAACATTATATTAGAGTCATTTACTGTGTTCTTAATATGTCCTTTGAATGACAATTGATTGTCAAACAGTTATCCTTAATCCTTAAAAGTAAAGTCGGCGTGATGTATTATATATCAAAATACGGTACTTTAAAATACTTAATTTTAAGCCATTATTAGAATATCAAGAGTACAACCTATAAAGGTTATTTTGAAGGATATGACAATCAGTAAGTAAGTAAAGTATGGTATGACAATCAGAGATATTATTTACGAGACGGAACAATTTATCATCCTCAGTATACATTAGATAATTACAATCATTTATGTATAACAAAAAAACTGTGCGCCTAAATCAGACCCCTGGTGGACAACACCAATTGCTACACATTCTCATATATCTAACAAAAATACTCCAATTCTATAGCTAGGATGCAATTAGAGATGTAATGTTTCCATTTATCAAACAAAAATACTCCAATTCTACAGCTAGGATGCAATTAGAGACGTAATATTTGATGTTAAATTATATCTTCGTATAGATGACAATAGCTTGTTATTTATTTATTAACATAGAGAACATACATTAGAAATAAAATTAGAGTAGTTACAATAAATAAAATTATAGGGTAAGAACTCTTTTCCCGGTTATGATAACATTCCTAGATCAATGCACTACCGAACAAAATTGATTATTACATCTTCCAAATATTCAATTATCTCTACAAAACCCAATCCTTTCCTTCGGAATGAAAGCATGCTATTATAAATTGTATACTTAAAAGCAATAGTGACGCAAAAGAAGCATCTAGTTACTTCCCTTTTACCATGCTTCCAGTTCTGGGAAAAACTCAAAATCCATCCTGAAAAAAATCTATTCGAACGTAAAATCTTCAAACTTCGCGCGTAGGAATTAAAAATCTGCAGATCTTTTCCTCGATGTCCATAAGGCCTGAAGGACCGAAAATACCCTGCTATAATACACTTAATGACAGCTTACTCAGAAAAAAAAAACGTTAGTTTGTATTATGAGTACACAATACTTTATCCATGCCCTTCATATCCCAACAAGGTATACCAAATCTTAATCTTGAAGGCCCTGTTAATTCCTCAAGAAGTGATCGATACACTATCACTGTGTCTAGTTAAATGGAGAATTACCATCAATCCCAACAAATCCATACTGTTTATCCCCTACCATACTACACCTCTCCATTCAAAATTAACATCAACCAAATATTTTTCTCTTCTTCTCCCACGTGTAAATACCTTTAAATTATTTTTGACCCTAAGCTTACCTTTAAACCCCATTCCCAAGTTGTAACAATGGTCCAGAACAGGGCACGGCACTTCAGATCGTTAACTTATTCCAATAAAGGCATCTCAAGAAAATACAGCAACTTACATCTACAAAATGACCTGCTTCATTACTGTGCAATACTTTTATACAATCCTCACCCTCTTACCCTAGATAATATAGCGGTAGCGGAACGATTAGCTCTAAGAATCCTGAAAAAAATCCGGCATCCAAACAATCCTTTACACAACTCATCCAATACGTAACGAATTACTTCCTTCCTTCCTTCCAAAAATGCTGTTTCTGCATTACCAGAAATCCCAATATCCCTCCAAAATTCAAACATCCTCAATCCACCATTCATTAATTCATATCATCACACATAAATGACTAACTGATAAACGAGAAAAAGGACAAGGACTGCCTGCTGAAAGACCATTGGTCGATAGCCATCTTGTAAATAAAAATAAATGTACTCTTTTGCCAATTTAATATAACTTTAAAAATTGCAATAAAAATAATTATGTACTTAAAATTATTTTGTCACATAAAGAAAACACATAAATTTGTTGTGGTATAAAAAAGCTGAGTATTCTATTTACATCAAAATTGGAAATATACAAGGTCCAAGAAAAAAATATATGCCATACAGTCGAATGCTTTGGTAATGTCATTGTAAAGTATGTTAATCTGGGCACCACAATCAAGTTTCCTAGATATATATTGCATAATACATAACGAAAGTTCAGTAATTCTCTTAGAAAAAAAAAAAAAAAATGCTGGATTGGTGATATTAACTGTTTTGTCTTTGCAAAAATGAAATCGTAAATTATACTTTAACATATTTTAGAAAAAAAAAATAAGACCATTGCATTTTCTTTACAATTTTGTACATGGTCCAGATTTAAAATTGGACCACAGAAGAATAAGTTTCCACTGTTCTGGAAAAGTACCATCAGAAAATATGAAATTAAAAATACGTGGGACACATTCTGTTCGTTAATTTTTAGACATATCAACGTACCAATATAATCATTGCTTACTTTAGAATTATTTACATTATTCGCACTAAAGCACTAGCAGATGATTCAAGAACTTAAAACGATTTGTCCAATGTCTTCATAACCCCGGGAATTTTTCTCTTAATCATATCAACGTATGACCTAAATGCGTTCGGATTCGACAATATGTAATTTTTCGCATTTTTCATGTATTCGTGAATAGCACAAGTATTATATGTTTAAATATTTTACGTAAAATTTTAAATTAATCAAATGTTGAGGCAACAGCAGTACCCAATTTTACAGGATTATTAATTTCATTGATTACTGAGGTACTTATTTTGTCATTGATTCATTTTAAATTAAGAAAAGGTTCTGATATTCAACCATTTATTCAATCACAAATCGTGTTTTTTTTATTTATAATTAGTTTATAGGTATTCGTTCTACCACACAAAAAATTAAATTATTTTTATTAATTTATTTAATTCTATGCCTTTTAAACTATATATATTGATAGGTGTTCAGACGCACGCCCAAACTTTTATATTGTTCAATAAATTTAATTAATATTACTATCAAATAACAGATATTAAAAAAAAAATTTATGTATACAATTTATCTTTAATCTGACAATTACAAAGGTCAATTACAATAACATTTATATACAATACATTTAATGTGTATATGTGTATTGCCTAAGCTACCGACTAATTTTTAGGTTTATTCTATTATTTTCTAGCATTAGTAATTCTTTAGAAATAATAATGTGAAACTAAAAAATAAACTTCTCGTGTTATTATTTTAATTCATATGGGGAGTTAGCTATAAAATGTTTCATTAAGGGTTATGCATGTATTTTTTTTAACCATAAAATAATAATATACTTATATATATATCTTACTTGAACAACTTTATCAGTAAAAATGTTGTGAAACCTTCTGTGATACTTTAGTGTATGTATGTAAAAATAAAAATTACGGGCAGAAATACCTCCGGTCGATAGCCCAGACAGACTAACACCTATATGTATTATTATTATTTATATTGTTATATTGTTAAAATTATCTATATAGTCTGAATAAAGATATATATATATATATATATATATATATAATACGTGTTTTTTTTTCTTCAATAATATTACTACTAAATGTTTATTATCTGATTAAAATGATATATTGTGTATTATCTTACAAAATTTAATAAATATGACTGAAAGACCTCTAATCGATAGCCCATTACTCTAATAACTCTAACTATTCATATTGATAATATAAATGCTTTACTTATTGTAACTGTAAAACCCATATGAATTGATTTTATTGATTTTTTTGTGTTATATTGTTCTGTATTGTCTATAGATGTTTGGATAAGGATGTGTGTATATATAATAAATAAATATTTTCATAATATACTCCCAAGTGAGGGATATCGATCATAGGTCTTTCTGAAATGAATATTATATTATTAGAGTTTATTAATGTTTTTTTTTTTTATATCACAAAAAAAATGAAAAAAAAAGTATTATAATTGAAAAATTCTACTTTCGAGTGAAATATTTGGATAATTTTACAGATTTGTGAAACAAACAATGTTATTTGTATTGATACTTAAAGTAAAGTACTAATGTGTAATCGCTAAAATTTAAGCAAGTAATAATTAATATTTACCTAATTAATTTAATTGATAAATCTGTGAAATAAATTAAATTCCTATTTGATTTTTTAATCCCACCCTGGTTAAATATTTGAGTGTAAAAAATGACATAAATTACAAACCGTAATATTTTATAAGAGCAATTACATAAAGAGGTCGAGGGCCCGATAAAATATCTCACCGATCGGGGCCGTTGATACTGCCTGAAAAAAAAGTGGGACCGTTAATACGGTGGATTTATGAAAAGTTGAAACTTCAAGGAAAGAAAGGGCCCATTCATAATTACGGCTTGCGTCGATGAGAAAGTGTCCGAACGGGAATTTAGTCGACTTCGGCGATTTATATTTGTGTGTTTGCGTTTGGCGTTTTTCGCCGCGGTTTCCTCCCTTCATTTTTATACCCACTCAAAATTAGTTCACTAAAACCTTTATTCTATTAAGTGGAGTACAGCAAATACTTAAAAATATATAATATGAATGGTAGACAGACCTCTGCTCGATAACCCAGACAAACGTAAGTAGATAAAAATTGATGAACTGAAATGTTTCGAAAAGTCACAAAGTAGTCTCGCATCCGGATGACAACCTAAATTACTCCAGCTGCTGAGTGTTGTGGTAATCATATTTTTTTGCCTGATTTGTTGAAGGAGAAATTGTTTTTTTTTATTACCACCTACCAGTAATGGATGTTAGGTATGACTTTCTATTATTTTTTATAATTTTTATAAAAAAAAAATGCTAGAAAAACGGCGGCGGTCACCGATGTCCAATAAAAATGTCTTCAATAAATTACTATTTTTTATAAAGTTAAAAAACAGCTATTAGTAGCCTAATACTAGCGTTCAATAGTACGAGGCCGTAGTGGAGACATAAATCGTAGATTCGATATATTTGAATACGCTTCGCCCAGCTCGGTTGATATGCATTGAGATTTCGAGCGGACACCGATGTCCACCATGGTGCTCAACATACTAATCTATAAATCATCCATTTATTAAAAATGGCAACTTTAAATTTATTTTCAATTTAAAGTATATTTGATTAAAATAAAAATTAAATTAAATCAAGTGTCTGTTCACTTGACTCACTGAATCGATGATCAATGATAATTTTGACTATTTTACTTAAAATAAGTGAGTGAAACTCAAATAAGAAAACTGATTAACAATCGAATTCAAGTAATGTGCATAGAATTATTACGTGCCATAAAAATATA
The DNA here is from genome assembly GCA_963082785.1 of Philonthus spinipes. Taxonomy (NCBI): domain Eukaryota; kingdom Metazoa; phylum Arthropoda; class Insecta; order Coleoptera; family Staphylinidae; genus Philonthus; species Philonthus spinipes. Next base: position 11,398,149 of record OY720315.1, on the reverse strand, counting down.
AGTGTTTCCTTTACATCAAAATTGAAGGTGAATTTCTCGAATATGCAAGAATTATATAGTAATATTCAACCATTGATCAAATTAATTAATGACTGCATAAAAACGGAAATCAACCCAAGTGCCTTGAAACGCATATTTTCCGTATTTAGACACACCTAAATTAATATTAATTAATATTTTATTGCTACTATTTTTCTTATACGATATATATCTGTTGAATAGTGTGGGGAACATTGTGGGCTCAGCCAGTATCGTACAATACGTTAAAGGCTTGCAAAATAAAGACACAAATTCCCCGAGGTTATTCGGGATTCATGACAATGCTTTTCTTACTCGTTTCCAGATACTACCTGCACGTATGTGTACGTGTATTGTATAGAATAAGTACAAAGCACCGAGAGACTTCGATCTTACGTAATGCCACTTTTGATATGACGGAAAGGTAATATCTTGCAGCTATTGCCTCGAAAATAATCACTTCTATGTTTACTCATGCATGGTTTAAATGGTTTCAGTGAACCGAAAATTTAATTTATGTTTAATTAAATATATCCAAATGATATATTGTATAAAATGTAATTATTAATTTTATTATTATACTTTGTGTATAAAAGAGAAACTCGCAAGAGCATTTAAATTAAAATGGAACAAATTATTAACTGTCAGGCAGAAAGACCGATGGTCGATAGCTGTTTTCTGAAGACAACGTATAATACGAATTATATTGTTAATTTATTGTATTTAAAATTGTCCTCCGAAATAAAGATGTTATCTATTATATTAATTACTGCTTAAAAAATTACCGATTATTCTCATAAACACTTGTTGTATTTAATTCTAACAAGTGGAATTTAACAACAATAAAAAATATTTATACTATAATGAAATAAAACAAGGAAAATTTCTGGCAATGATCAATAAAATTCGATTAATCCCTTTTTGCAACTGAAAAGATCTATTGAAACTACGACTTCCGGAGCATTTACCCCGCCAGACATTGGATTACACATTAGATATTTGTTTAATGGCAGTACTACTGCGAATTGTAACGGTTTGAGTCGAAATTATTTAATTAAAGGAAACAACAAATGTTCCCGAAACACGTATCTATAGATACGCTTGTAGTATCTATAGATACGTGTTTCGGGATTAATTCCTTCAAGAATACTGCTCTGATATGTAAAATTTTAATTGTTAAACAATGTTTAATTATGTTTTCCTTACCGTCTTCAACAAGATCTGGGATGAAAGTGATTTGCGACGAAATTAAATAAAATGAAAGAAAGATGTTTCACAATGTTCAATAAAATTCCATCAATCCCATTTTTCAACTGTTCAACTGCTCGGAAAATAGTTGTTTCAATAAACGTTTGTAAAACTTACATTTTTAGTATATTTTTTGCAGTTTGAAAAAGGGATTGATCCAATTTTATTGACCAGAAATTTTCCTTGTTTAATTTGATTTTAATTTAAATAACTGCAAATTTGTGAATATTATTTGTTTCATTTTATTTAATTTAAATTATTTACATAGTTATAAATCGGGTATCCTTGGCAATTTTATATGTAAATCAATTAAAATGTTAAAATCGATGTATAGTCAATAATTAATTTACATTCAATTAATAATTAATATTAAAATTGCATTAGCAATGACTTTCATATAAAATATGCATTTAAAAGCTGAAGATGAAATAGCATAGTAAAAAACAAAACTCACAAACTATAGCCGCTTTATCAAAAATATATATACAACAGAAAACAAATTTACCATACATTGTTTATGTTACAGAACATATATTTAAACAAAATCTGGAGAGATACTACACAAAAAATATAAAATGCAGCAAAATAAAGTTTTAAAAATTATATATAGATTAGAAAAAAGAAAACACCCAAAACATTTATCAAACAACTTATGAATTAAACATTACAAATATATAAAATTGAGAAATATATCGAAAAATAAAAAAAAAACGACCTAAGGAAATGAAACATATATATATTTATTTGAAATATAAACCAACACCTACACAACTACCCCACAAGGAGAAAATTTAATATAAGAATCGAAAAATTTACAATAACAAACATAACTTCACAAACAATACAAGAATATAGCAAATTATTATGATCGACTTAAAGTGTTAAAAAACATCCTTTTTCATAGATTTTTAAATTATATACATATTTTATTTCTAATAAGAAAACAGATTTATTCGCATGGTCACAGTTATTTAAAATGACTCATTAGACGTAGCTTTTACAGTTAAAGAAGGCCATTCTGAATTGCGAAAAATTAAATATGTTTGAGGGGTAAGAAGTGAAACGCTGTCCGCCTTGGTGACGCGCAGGTTAAGCGTCAGGCTAGTAAGCCAGAGATCTCTGGTTCGATTAGATTTGGCTGGTCATTGTATGAATGTTGTGATTTTTCCCCAAATTTGAAGTTACAAATAAACAAAGGTTATATGGTTAAACCGATACCGATAAAAAAAACGAAAATTAATTGAACAAAGCAGAAATATTCACCAAGAACTATAAAAACGATGCCATTTGAAATTAGCCAAAAGATGGCATTTACGTCGTATTTAATTTATTAATCAAAAGATTAATTGAGTAAATCAAGAATTTTCACTGAAAACAATTAAGACTAAAACAACATAAAAAAAGAATATTAATTGAGTAAATCAAGCATTTTCATTAAAAACGATTTAGGTTAAATAATAATAATAATTGTAATTGAGTAAAGTAAGAATTTTCACTAAAAACATCTAAGTTCAAAAAGACGAAAATTAATTGAATAAAACAAACATTTTCACTAAAACTATTCGGACTAGAAACGAAAAATAATTGAGTAAAGTAAGAATTTTTACTAAACATGATTCAAAATACGGTGTAATCAGAAAATAATTAGATATTCAATGTCAAACTCCATGTTTATTGGCGTGAAAAATATTCTGAAATTTGCATATTTTTCATGCCAATAAACATAAAGTCTGAAACTGAATATCTAATCATCTAATTTTTTGTGATTACATTATGTAATATTGATAAAATAAACTTATTCTGCTCAAGTTAATATTTCTGAAGAATTCGTGGAGAATTTAATACTTGCTGTAGAAAAACTGATATATATATATATTTTAATAGAACACAAATAGCCAAGCTATTAATTTATCTAACCATATCAATTTCGTTTTTTTAGTAACTATAATGATGTAGATGAAATTTTGGCATACTTCGTAAGTCCTAACAGACAACACAATTGCCTTATTTCAGTTCATGCGTCGATTATCTTCACAGCAGAAACATAAACTAATAATAAAGTAAATTTTCCTTTACTCACTACCTTAGTTTGTATTTAGTTATACTGTTTTCTTATTTACTTAAATAATAGTAATTAAATTCAATACAATTTAATTAAAAAAACGTTTTTAACAATCATATAACTTTTAGTTAAATAACGAATCCGGTAATAAAAACTGCGTTAATTAATGTCGGTTTGTAATTGAAACGTTTCATTGCGATTTCATAAAACGTAGTTGGGTATTTTCCATTCGTCCGTGCTGGAAAATACACAGGAAAAAAATATGGGAGCAAAAAAAATATCATTACCTTAATTGACTTAATTTAATCAAATCTTGTTCCAGTGAGTAAACATAATTGTTTTTATTAAACAAAAATGTGTCGGTTTTGATAATTATATAACTTAATTCTAGATAATAGATAAAAGGATTTATTCCTATTATCATAGAAATGTCCATGATATTAATTCTGTTATATAATTATTTATTAATATTTAATGACATTCAAATAAAGGCTATGTACCTAACAAATATGTCAATATGCATTGATTTTAGTATATAGTTGTATTATTGTATTGTCTTTCTATTAAATTGCCTCGTTATTGGAAAATCCTATTGGATAATAAAGGCTATTATTATTATTATTATTATTATTTAAACCGGACACTTTCTCAACACAAGATGGAACAAATTTATCGAGCCAACAAGTGCGATTTATAGGTTCGTCTCGGTCAGTGCCTACTAAAAGAAACAGGCTAGAATATCGGAGTGGGGAAGACTCCCGGATGCATGCGTATGCCTGACCTTGGAGCTCTCGTGCACTGCTCTAATGCAAGGAATTAAATTGCAACATTTATTTTCAGATGCTATTATAAAGATAAATATATTATAAAAATGAGTAACTAAAAATCAATGTATTAAAAAATGAAATTAAACTTGGTATAATTTCAAATAAGGCATATAATTGAGTTCGAGTGAGAGATTTTTCCGTCTCGACGGTCTGCTGAATTAACGCGAATTTAGAGTCTCCAGACTTCGAGATTTCGAGTTTCCCCACTCCTATATTCCGGCCTTTATCTTTAGTAGGCACTGGCTCGGTGGATGAAGATGAAATACATCATATCCCATTTATACTTATGATATATTCTGGTATTATGTGTTTTATCCGAGATATTTACTTGATATGTAGCAAGTTTTTAGAATAATTACTTTTTGTATAATTTTGGTAATTCAATTTGTTTTATATTTTTGTATTTTTATTATTATTATTATTTTTTTTTTTGTGTAAATTCCACTAACAGAAATTATGATTGGGATTATTTCGATAGTTTCAAGTTTCCAGATGTTTTTCATTTATATTGCGAGGTTTTCATATTTCGAGCAATATGTTTTTGACAGGTTATGAGTTAAAGGGTATCCTATATCAATGATGAATGCTCTCTTGTCAATTTTATCAATAAATATAATGTTTGGCCGGTTAAAATCAATTGATCTGTCAGTTATTACTGTTCGGTCCCTCTATAATATATACTTCGGTGACTCTAAAACTGACTCAGGGGAGTATTATTATTGTTATTATTATTACGTTATTGTTTAATATATATAAACTATGAATATTAATATATTAGAAATATCATTCACTAATTTACTTGTAGTACCAGATTGTTACTTTTTCTTGGAATTACTTTAAATCGGTTGTGATGGGATTTTCATTCAACTTAGTATGATAAATAAATTCTCTTGACAAAGAATTTAAGAGTACTAATAAAATTTCAATAGAAATTAATAGCCAGCGAGGTTTTTATTAAAATCTGAGCCGAGGATATTTTTTGTCGGAGTTGCGATAAGACGAGTGCATTATTCACGTCCTTCCCTGCGCTAGGTCATTTTCATCCGTGATTGCAGCCAGGAATATACGCGGTTAATTAATTTAATTTAATTGATTTAACATCTTGAAATTGAGTAAGGCACACCTGTACTCAAGAGGTCTAGATCCCGCAACACGTGCCTGCAAATTGCGTTATATTACCTAGTTTTGTTGCCCTTTTTGTATTCTTTGTATTAAATATTCTCGAATCAAAAAATTGCAATTTGTTATTAATATAAAACAGGAAGTGTTCATTGTGTAATTTATTTTAAAGAACTTATTTAACGTAAGCCAAAAAGATTAGAGATGCAAAAGAGAAAATAATTTATTAATTATTTTCAAATTCTTTATTTAATGTATTACAATTGTTTTCAAATTAATTTGTTGATTTGCTTAATTCATTATTATCGTACTTACAATTGCAAGTGATGAAACACTGAATACATCATAGTACATTAATAACCGATACACTATTTATAAACTTGAGTGGAGCCAATTATCGGAATAAATATATTTCTAGACATAGAACCTTCACCTGCCATCATCAAAATAATAAAAATCTTTTTTTTTCTCTCTCCACTTGGCTTCACCATTTCACTTTGTCCAGACTTTCCATATAGAATTATCATTCTTAAACCATTCGTTATTTATATTATAATTATGATAATTCACAATCTGTCAAATATTTATGAAATTGAAAATATATTCAGAATTAAAATTTTTAATATATAGATGGTTCATAGATTAAAAATGATGATATTGAATTTATCAAATACATACAAAATTGAAAATTAATTCAGATCACTATTAATCTATGAATAATTCATGGATTGTAAATGATAATTCTATATTTATTTTCAATTGAATATATAGTTCATTTAATATAAAATAAAAAGAATTGTGCGTTAATAAACATCCCCGTCACCGATAAAACACGTCAATTGATCATAACGGAATTTTGTAGTAACAACTTTATATAAACGCTCGGTCCACTTATAAACAGGCCGTGGCAGAATCAATAAAGAAAAGTTGTTATGTTTTCCTTTTTCTCCGCATCCGGTTTTGTCGTTTTCTTTCTTTTTACATTCAGGAAACGTGCGTCGGTTATCCTGACGTAATCATTAGATATTTCCCGATGTAGCGGCAAAAATTCCCCATAAAAATTTATATTCTTGCAAATATTGATTTGGAAATTGGTTTTGTCGTTCAGCGCAAATTGGGATATATTGAAAATATAACCGGGCCATAAAAAATATGTTTATACAGCATCTCTTTATTCGAATAAAAAAATATAATGTCAAATGAACGGCGGTATATTTGATTTAATGCATTCAGAATAACATGGTTCGAATGTTTTCAAACAATGATAATGGAAATGAACATTTCAGAATAAATATTTGAATAACATTTTGTTGTTTTGTAATTTAATTCAAAATATTCAACGTCAATTATGTTTTGCTAAATAAATGAAGCATTTTGTTAAAGAAATCATTTTTTAATTATAAAGAATTTTAAAATGTTAATATTGGTTGTTCATTAATAAAAAAAAATATTTAAGATGATGAGTTTTAACAATAAATGGGAAATTATTCAATCTTTCTGCTCTACCATAATTTATGATTAACTGTCTTGATAATTGGCACAAATGAATGGTGATGGATTTTTATTTAGGAGTTTAGGATGGATATTATGGTTACCGGGAATACAGATTTTTTTCTTAAAGTTGTATACTGTGGGACATGGGTGGGATTTGGGTGAATTCATAAAGATAATCGCTGGAAAGATGGCAAAGTACTTATTAAAATATATATATACAAATATCTTTATGAATATTTCTTGAATAACTGTATCACGTATCATTTGGTGAAACATTTTGAATATTAAAAGGTAAATAAAGTAAAATTAAAATCACTTGGTTTGTTTCACAAAAAAATTATATTGACTGAATTAGTTTCGCCTATTACAGAATTATCACTTGATAATGCTGTAAAAGGCGAAACTAATTTAGTCAGTATATATTTTTTTGTGAAACAAACCAAGTGATTTTAATTAAACATTATTTACCTTTTAATCTTTATAAATTTACAGCAATTAAATTTACATAATTATTGTATAATAATAAACATTATATAAAATAAATATATATTTTCATAATATATTCTCAAATAAGAGCAATCCGCATTAGGACTTTCTGCCCTTATCTTCTTTTTTTTCTATATTTATGGTAATTAGGATTTGTGTAGGGATAGGAGGGTGTAGTGAGGCTATATATTAAAATTAAGTGGTAGTTGGGTTTTTGAATTTAGAAGTGATGTCGGAATTTCCGAGGATGCACAATTGTATAATATAATATATAATTATTGTAAAATTCACAAATGGCAATCGACCAAAAATCTTTCAACCCTTATTAAAATATTTTCCTATGAATTGGTTAAACTACGAGAGAATAAAATTAATTAAATTAGAGAAGAAAAATAAACCTATTATGCTATTGTTCATTTTGTTGAACCGAATCGGAATATAATTATCATTAAAAAATAATTCTAACAGTAAGCAATAGTTAATTAGATTATTCAATTATAAAATAAAACCAAATAATAGATACTTTTACCGAATAATTGTAACCATGATTTTTGTAGGCGAGCATAATTACATAATGTTTGGTTGTGTGTTGTAAACATTTATACAATGCATTGTATTATTTTAAATAAACATCTTTATGGATTGTTAAACATGAAACAAATGATTAAAATTATATTATATTTTCCTAAAAGCTTCCGACCATCAACATTTCCTCAATTTTCCATTTTTTCATTTCCGGTTTCTTCTGATGAACACCACTATTGTATTTTCAATATTTTTTTTTAACAATTAAAGAAACATTAGAACGTGAAATACAAGAGATAAATTCATTGCGCATCCGGCGCACATTATCCATTACATTTAAAACTTTTAAGAGTGAAAATTCGGCCGCACAAAAGGACGAAGATAAATCATTTAAGAGGGTAAGCGTTATAAATATAATTAGCGTCCTTAATCACGATATATGGGGGTGAGAACTTCGCTTCCTAACCTAGTAAATCTTCCCCACACTTATTTCGCCTCTTCCCAGTTCGGTATATAATTTTCATCGAGGACGGCACACACACACAGAAAAACATAAATAAACTCCTTCTCTCTTCTTTTTTTTTCGGTCAAGATTTATTGATCTTCGGCAAACAAGTGGAAGTAATACGGCTCGGTGGCAGGAAAGCAGGAAATGTCCCACTAAAACTCACGCATTCCTGCATTCTGCCAAAACAGAACGGACTGAAGGCGTGGGGGATAGAGGTGGTCTCATGTTTATTTCACCCGGGGCTCTTCTCACTCAAATGGCCGTTACAACACGGAATGGAATGAAATTCACACACGGCTACATCGGCTTCAAACTAGTTTACGAATTTATATTCAAAAGTTAACTCAATTAATGCCATTGCGAGGGAGTTAAGGTTTTATTTACGAAACTGTATGTTTATTTTACCTTAGCGTTTACCTTTAATAAATACAATGCAATTCGGTGTTTTTTATAGAAGGACCATTAAACGTTGAACATTTGTCTTGATACCCACTGAGAAAAATGGACATAATATTGTTGAATTAATGTTACATTAACGTTTAATATTGTGTTTAGTCTTGATAAAATTTGTGAACAGTTTTTTTTTTCGATGAGTAACTTCGAGTACGAGTACGCTTCTCTCAATGATTTTTTACTTTAAATTGAATTGGTAATTTAATTCATTCACTAAGAATTCGGTAATCAGATGTAATTTGTTATTACGAGGATAGTGTCAGAAGTACCTGGCTTGTCATATCAATGGCGGTAGCTGTTTAAAAATAATGACAATAGTAGAAAGTAATAAGCTATGAAGCTTAAGTTCAAAGCTTGTTTAATATTTCTTTGGCAGTTATTAATGGTGAACATTCACGGTGAATTTATAAACATGGACAAAATTGAAAATTGTTATGTGATATAATATTTTCATTTGAAAGGCCTCAGTCCATCCAATATCAAAACTGAACTAGATTCAACTCAAGGAGAGTCTACTTCTTCATATACCACAGTAAAATATTAGGTAGCAGAGTTTAAACGAGGCTGTCAAACGAACATTGCAGCAGTCGATCAAATGCAGTCAGTACGCCATATATGGTGAAAAAATACTTAAAATGGTATTGGATGGCCGTTGGCTGAAAGTGCCAGAGCTAGCAGAAATGCTTGGTATTTAAGAAAGTGCTGTACGTCGCATATTGACTGAACATTTAGATACGAGAAAGCTGTGTGCAAGATGAGTACTGCGATTACTAATTGTGGAACAAAAACAGCATCGTGAGAATGTTTCAATTAAGTGTTTCTGTGTTGATTCATAACCATGGATGAAACATGAGTTCATTACTAAATGCCGAAAACGAATGAATACTCAAAACAATGAACTGAAAGGGGAGAATCGGCTCCAAAAAAGGTAGTGATATTTCCATCCGCAAACAAGGTTTTGGCGTCACTTAACTTAAAGATATATTGCAGAGTTTAAATGATGAAATCAAGAAAAAACGGCCGCGTTTGGTGAAGAAGAAAGTTTTATTTCATCAAGAAAATCGTAAAAAATATATTAAAAATATGATGCATAATATGATTCACTAGTTCACACATCCGTTATCGCAATGATGAAAATAAATTAGTTAATATTGAAATTACTTCTTCGCGCACTATTTCTGTCAGTTTTAGCCCCATCGAATTATTTTTTGTTTCGAAACTTGAAAAAAATGGCTTTGTGGTAAAAAAATTGACAAAAATGAAGAGATAGAGTCTGTCGTTAATGGCTATTTTGAAGATTTGTACCATAAATAGGGTATCGAAGCTATTGAACATTTATAGGAAAAACAACTGAAGAGGTAGAATCTGCGGTTGATGACTATTTTGAAGAGCTCGACGGTTCTCACTAGAAACAAGGTATCTAAGCCATCGAACATCGATGGGAAAAGTGTAGAGAAGTAAATGATTTTTTTTCCAAAACTTGTTTTGTTTTCCTCTTGTTAGATTAGGTAGTTCTGGGACTACCCTCGTATCAAACTTTTCTAGGATAATACGAAACTTAACGTTTAAAATCGTCTGAAACTAATTGATCTGCATGATCCGTCTTTAGTTACTGTAGCATAACAACCAAAATTGTAAACATTTTCTTCTCAAATGTTTTCATAAAAGTAACTACTCTCTGAAAATATAGCGATTTTTAGAGTCTTCGTGTAGGTAAATTGAAAAAGAATACATTACCAATAATTACTTTAATAAATGAATGCATAAAATATTTTTGATCTTTCTACAATTTTGTATTTAATTTCATTGGAATTGTTTTTCTACGCTGTAGTTTCTTCAAGTGAATAATGTTAATATAACAATTTTATATATCATTTACTAAAGTAATCATGGTTTTTTAAAAATTAGGTGCCTCTGTAATCAGCGATATTACCAATAATATGTCTTGCATACTGTGAATTCAACTACGTCAATTTAGCGTTTTGTGTAGAAAAATAAATATGATCTCGCTAAAGAAATGTCCGCGGAAGGGTTAGCTTTCATTTTATGTGATTGGACATTTAATATGTAGAACAATGGAGTATATTATACAATAAGTGCAGTCAAGATGATTTGGAGCACTTCAGCAGACATCTTAAGATAGAAGTATTTTAAATTTTGTAAACGAGTTCATTTATGGACACGCACATTTTAAGAATGCAAAAAACGACCTCTACATAAAAAGTAAAATAAGAAAAAATGAAATGTGAGTAATAAATTTCTCACAAAGTACGATATTTTTTAATGAAACTGACCTGGACTAAAGAAAAACATGTAAAGCTGCAAAGAAAATTGTATTACATTTCTACCCAAGAGTAACCTTCCACAGATTGAAAAACAGCAAGTTGTAAGGTTGCTGTTTACGGTTTTTTTTTTGGAGGTGCGTATGTGCAGGCACACATAGGCTTCGCTTGGCCGCCAAAACTTCCTCCCTTTAGGGTATTTTAGACCTTGCATCAGCACAGCTAGCCTACCTCATCAATATAGGGTAGCAGTGCCGAGGCAGGTAGATTCCTGATTTTCGCCATTTCTAGCCATTCCTAGTCAAGAATGGCATTTTTACTGGACTTTAGCGCTGAACAATATCCAAGGATATGCCCCGCTGTGTCGTTCTCCGTGCTCTACAGTCTGGTGATACTACAATCCCCAATCTGTGATGTGCTTTAAATTGTAAGGTGTTCGACTTTAAGCGTGAAACCGGAAGATTTAACTCAGTGTTATTAAAGACAGAACAAGGGTGAAATCAGAAGTTGGTCGAAAGTAAAATTTTGATTGAAAGATCTACGAAGAATGTGTTACCCAGTAAGAATGAATGTATGGAAAGGCGGATAAAATAAATCACCTGTGAATAGATCTCTTTATATTCAATATCAAAAGGATAGTATAAAAATGCACTTATTTGCACAAATGTAGCCCCTGAATGGGACAAATCTTCGGCAAAAAAATATTGGACTTGATGTTAAGCGGATGAAAATTATGAACCATTCTAATCGATTTGCCACAATTGTCTATGAGTAGTGTAAGTGAACCAACACTAGTGAAACTCATGATCGTCATTAATGCCGTATTTTCAGTTTGATCAAAAAATCGTTCGTTTTATTCGAGCTAACATCCAGGATACAGTTACCACCACCGCTATAAATACCAGCATGTAGAAAACTGTTAATGAAAGACACGGTAATTCTAAGAATTAAGTTATTTGTAAGAATTTTATTATTAACAATTGTCCGTAAATTTAATAAACAAAGTAGTGATGGTCAAGATTGATCATAAAAGATGAAGCCCGAGCGGCTCGAGTTCATATAGATCGAGCATCGATATGATCTCGAGCGGCTCCATTTTTTTGATCAGTGAGCCAATAGGCTCGATCTTTTTTGGACTGCTTTTCCGAAGTGGATTTTGATGATGTTATGCCGCTCGGCTCGTGCAATGATCTAGTGAATTCATGAATTCATGAAATTGGTATTGTTAAGGGTAATTGAAAGAAGAGGGGATACGTGCTCATTGCATTTTTTTAACAATGCTATTTAAATCATAGTTAATTTTTTGGCATGCTGCAATAGTGTCCTTTTCGTCAAAAGTATATAATAACTAGATATCGTCTGCGAATAAGTGGTAGATGTTTAAGTTGAAGCTTGAAAAAATTAAGACGTATAAATCAAAAATAATATAAGCCCCAAAATGAAGACTTGAGGTATACCTCTGTGAGTTTCCAGCTCATTCGAAAAATTATTCTTCAAGTATACGATTCACGATCGGTATTCTTTAAAAAAGTTTATGAATATCTGATCGAAACCAATATAAGGCAGTATTCCAAGCAGAGTAATATGATTTAAAGTGTCGAAGGCTTTCGAAAAATCTAGTAGTATAAGTAATGTTAAGAAGCTTTGGTCTTGGGAAATAATGATACTAGCTGTGATGTCAACTAAAGCTGTAGAGCAACTATATTTTTTACGGAAACACGACTGCGTATCCGGCAGAATAGAGTGATTGTCTAGGGAATATCTAATTTGTGTGTTTTTTTTTTTTCTAAAACGTTTTCCATCTAAAGTTGAACTATTACTGATGATTTATCGACATCCACATTTTTGCAGCTTTTCCGATTACTTTATATTTTTAAGATGTATTTAACGTTCGGCATAATTATTCAAAAAATTTTAATTTATTTAAAATTTTCGAGAATTTCCAGCATTCATTGTTAATTTTACTGCTTTTAATTTAATTTTTATATTTAATTTAGTGTGTACCATACTATTGACATATGTTATTTATTTATTTATTTTTATTTTGATTGAGGTGTTTGAAGAGTGTTTTTGCTGAGAATTTTACATGTGCGGTTTTTCGAAGTTTTTCTCGATTGGTAATAATTACTCATTAATGGTGGGGTGCTTTCCAGAAATGATTTTACAGCGGACTGTTTTTGAAGTGAATATTTTTTGAGGGGTTGAGATTTTCCAACTATGTTTCACGACGTAGTTTTCAAAGGGACTGATTTTTTAGTAATTTTTTATGGGTTTTCTGAATAACCATGTTTAGTCATAGCCATCGGCTCGATCTTTTCGAGCAGCACGACCGGCTGGATTCTTCAACTAATCGATCATTGATTGATCGAGGTTTGAGATGATTGATCTTGCCCATAACTAAAATAAAGTGTAAATTAGTTAATTTACAATTGATTTCTGGAATTTGTAAACGTATTAATTAAATTGCCTTAATGAATTACACTTAAGCCTTTTGGTCAAAGATAACTAGTTATTTTTAAAATTTAAAATATATATAACAATCTTTATTAACAATTAAGTTTACAATAAGGTAACAAATATTGATTATGTATATCACACAAAAATTAATTAATTGTTAAATGGCTATCGACCAGAGGTCTTTCTGCCAATTTAAAATATTAATATGATAATTATTTTTAATATTACACATTCATAATTCGAGTCTTTGGGCAATTTAACTGCAAAACCTGCAATTCATCTCAAAGGAAGCATTTTTTCTTTACTGCGAAAATATGTGTGTGTGTGAAGCTTTATATTTTTAGGACAATCACGGCGACTGCATCATTGACCACAACATAATGATATCGTTATTTTTTACCAAATAATATTTCATAAATCCAGCTCATTCCTAAGAATTCGTGTTTTTGTATTTTACAAATTATTAAACGTAAGCAATTACTTTTGATAAATATTTTTAGCAATGCCTAATTAAATCCACTAATCAATAACAAATGTGAATTTCTCGATTGTTAAAAATAAAATTAAATCATTGCATGACTTGATAGTTTACTCTTATAGCAAAATAATGATTTCAATTTTTTTCTTTTCCCAAATTTGATATCCCATCACTCTATGAAAACTATTTATGAAAAATGACTGTCGGGGTACAGAAAGACTTGCGGTAGATAACCCAGGATGGACAAACCGTCATTTTAGTCTATATATTCAATGTTTGTAAAAATATAAATTTTTGATTAAATTATTTAAACAAAAATGGTTGTCTTTTGTCCGACTTATTTTTTGTTCAATTAAATATATTTCAGAAACTATGTTTCCATCTTTAGTAGTTGAAGTTTTTATAAAAATAAATAATTCTTTGAATAAAGATATTTGTATATATGACTGTTTGTGTAACTCGTAATTTATATTTTAATCATACCTTCTGATTTTCAATAACTTGCTTAATTGCTAATCAATCAACGTATCGGCCCTTTTAAGCTTTATTAGATATTGTCAAAACCAATCTATAAAATGTTAAGTTTCGCAGGATATATTAAAAATTCACGTGAAGCATACCAAGTACCTTTCTGGACACAATATTTGCCCGAGAAGTAGTAGTTTCAATGTTTTTTTTTTTTTTTTTTTAATAAGACGTACAGTATTATATCAAATTGTATTCATAATTTTCAGTATTATTCCTTACTTAATTTTATCAATTTAATGACATATGATGTTGCGAAAGTAATTTACATATTTAACAATGAAAATTTAATTTAATTAAAGTAGAAATACTTTTCATACTTTTCCAGTTATTTAAAATTAAATATTGCTGCAAAATTGTGAATCGTCTACACTTTGATTATATTGATAAATCAGTGTTAATTAAATATAAATTACTTTCGCAACATCTTAAGTCATTAAATGAATACATTTAACATAATTGTTAGATTCATTAAAAGGCAACCAAACTTTTTTCACACACTCTATAACAGCAGCGTTTGTGACTTTTATTTCATACGCACAGAATGCTAAATTACATGCGGATAGGGAAATACAAAAAAATGTAAATACGTTTGTTTAACCAACCTTTGTGCCCAACAAAGGTATATCGAAGATCAAAAGTGGAATACTTTTAATATACATAGAGCCCCCTCGTTACTTCCACATACGTGCAGATTGTACATGCTTTGCATATTTATAAGTATTACGATTTTAATGCGGCCGCATCGCGCGTAGTCCTCTCAAAAACCATCAAAAGAAAACGCAGCCTTTCCAACCGACATAAATACCTGCCTGCATTTCGTATATTTTCATATAAGGCTGGGTAAATGAATTTTCGCTCGTTTTATATAACTAATTCATATGAAAGTTTAATGTGAAAAAAAAAATTAAACGTTTCCATGCTTCGTGTGTTTTGGATTCTAATTACATTTGTTAACATTGCAAGGAAACTAATATTAACCGTTTAAATTATTAACGAAAAGCATATATAATTTGTGTATATGTAATATTTCTATTTTAAGGTAAATATTTTATAAAAATAATTATACTGCTAGATAGAAAAAAAGAACATTCAAACTCGTGTGTACATATAGCCTTGTCATTATAATTTATGGGCACCTTTCATTAAATACTTCGACACACATCGTTGTAATGAACAGTAGTACTGGTATGCAAGAAACAAATATCTATTGTGTAATCGAATGTCAATAGATGTTTGTCAAAAATTTACATTGTAAGTAATTTATGTTTACACATTGATATATTTTTGACCTACTACGCAGGGATTTCATTTCCCGTCTAGGCTTTTATTAAAAATTGTGGCTATTGATTAATACAGGTGAAAAAGAGACAATATTTTTATTGAAATAACATTAACATTTACAGTGTATAATATTTATTTACAATATATCAGTAATTAGATTAATTTTTGTTAGGGTTTTCAAGGATGCTCGCTTGCTTACTTGGATTATAGGGACGGATTTGAAGAGGTAGAAAAAAGGATATATCCGTATTCAATTAGGGAGCTGCATATCATTTTATAAGTTATAATAACTGGTTTAACATATAGTCCTGCTTTTTTATAGGTTATGTTACGGAAAATTTTCGCTTTTGTTGTCGTGTTTATTTTGTTGATGCATGTGTTCTTCTTAAAATTGAGTTTTTGATAGATAGTAAAAATAAGGTATTTTATATTAGGAGATGTGTAGATTTTGTTCTGTCATGGGAAAATTATTATTGGGTAATTGTTGATTTAAAATAGAAGTTATCTTAAATGTTCTAGATTTTATTATACTACGTATACAAAACATGAAATTATCGAAATCATTTTAAGCTTTTTTGTTGTATTTATACTATGTCAATCATAAATAACTATTTTCCTGTTATATTCAATTTATATATAACAAAATACCGTAAAATAAATCTAAGGGTTTTGTTTATGGTAAGTTAATTTTAATTATACAGTTGGATTCAGAGATGTACTGAGGATGAAAGAATAAAAGTAGATAATTGAACAAGCTTATTTATTTATTTAAACAATTATTTGTAAACTGATTTGATTAATATTTTTTTTTATTATTTATATAACCACCATCAACTATTTATATATTAATAATATCAAAACAGTTGTATATAATTTTTAATTAAAAGAATTAAATTGTGAATCGAAACCATGAATTTCATATAATAGGATATTTTGAAATTATAATTAATTGAGAAATAATAACGCATTGATCTAAATATCAAACTCAATTACCATCCCGAAATTTCTAAAAATAATTCAATTCCAATTTAAAAATAAATACCAGAACGCGAATCCCGCTTATTAATCCCATCATTCGTTTAGAAGTTAATGGAATCGGTATTCGTTCTGTAATTGTATTGTAATTTAATTTCAGCGGTTTTGCATACATCAAGCCAAGATGTCAACTCTATCACAAAGCCCCCCCCCACTTTCCGTTATTCGATATCCCCGTTTGCGGAGGCTTTTAATTTAATTCCATTGCGGGGAATTTAGAAATGCGTGACAACCACCAAACAAGATTTTAGCCGTGCGGGCGCAATTTTGGCAGAGGTGCAATATTCATCCAGGAATTTGGAAATTTACAGGGGACGAGGTAGGAATGTCCATATGAGAGACTTGTGTTTGTTTAACACTGTGTACACCCTTTGCCGTTATTAATTCAGGACGTATATTGCCCCTCGAGCGGGCCCCCTCCCCGCCGCCGCCTCTTGAAACATCCCTTCAGGACTGACCCCGTTTGCTTTATTTAATGCAGTGGAGACAGTTGATCTAAAATTAATTGTATTAATAAATTGTATGAATTATATACACAAGTAGTAAACTATTAATTAAATTGTTCATGTCATTAAAACTAACAAAACAGTGATTTTTATTCACTTCGTCAAAGATATTTAAACTAAAATAATTTGAAAATAATTAATAAATTATCTCCTCTTTAGCTACTGTAGATTTTAACTTATTTTAAGTAAGCAATTTAAAACAAATATACATTAAAACAACTGTTTATCGGACAATGCAAGATTTTTATTTGAGGATATTTGATGTAAAGGTCAAATGAAAACGTTACGTAATTTAAAGAATCCTGTATGTTATTTTTTTTTGTTTTTTTTGTGCTCGTCATCAAGTTTCCAGAAAGATTTACCATTCCCTCGTATCTCATATTCCGTGTTTTTAATGTAATTGGAATATTACTGCCCACTTAACGAATTACATTTCCGCCGTTGTTCTTGCAATATCAATTAATCCGCATTACTAAAGCCACAGTAAAACAGATAACAATATGCAAAATTATTAATTTTCTCAAAATGTATTGATAGAGTATAACCAATGTGGTGATTTTTATTTTCACTAAGCAAATCAATGGCCACTTCAACCAAATCATAATTATTGTTACTCATATCAGATTAAGAAATATATTGTTTTTGTTCGGAATATTAATCTTTTTTTTTAATTTAGAAAAGAAAAAGAATCAATAAGATCTTGTGCTTGATTATTGTTTGTTGAATTAACGCATACTCCATGTCATCATTCAGCCATTTATCCGACGGCAAGTTGTTTCCGTACAAAATAATTTCTTCCACGGGAATCGTATAAGCAATTCCATTTAAGGCGTTACAATGAGATTCGTACTTGCCAATCGAAGAACCCGGGGGATTTACACAATACCCACTATATAATTTTTATTAGACTGTTAAGACCAATGCAAAATGACCAAATTTTAGTTAATTCAGCCTTACCAAACAAATAATGAAAATAAATTTGCATATAAAATATAAATGTTACATGAAAACCAAATTTATTATTAACTGTTTTGTGCGGAGGCGTTAACTTTGTGGTACATCGTAAATACGCTTGTATAAAGTTGAGTTTTAAAAAGTGTTTTATTTACAAATTTAATATTAACTTATTTCTGTACACATCGTTTAACTAAACTAATTAACGCTTCACTAATTTTCACTAAATGTATAAGCATATTAAAACAATAAAAAAATAGTTATAAGTAAATTTAACATAATAACCATATTAGCAGAAAGACCGATGGTCGGTAGCCATTTTCTGATGTATTTATCAACCATGATTGTAAATATTAAATGTAAAAATTCTATTTAAATAAAAATACTTGTCCTTTCTCTTACTTATTTTTTATTTTACTAGATATATTTCGGAAACTATGTTTCCATTTTCAACTACTGAAGATGGAAACATAGTTTCCGAAATATAGCTAGTAAAATAAAAAATAAGTAGGAGAAAGGACAAGTATTTTTATTTAAATAATTAAAGTCTCCACAACCAACAACCAACATAAAGAAGATTAAAAATTCTATGTTTAACTTCAAAAATAAAGATATATATAATCATATTATATAATTTTGTCTTAATTTATTCTCAAATCATCTTTAATTAACTAAATCGCCTTGTAATATTTAAACAAAAGCACATACAATTTCAAACACTCATAAAAAAAACCATATTTCTTTCTTTATTATCATCTTTACATTCTGGTGTTAACGTTTCCCTTTCTTTTCAATTTTTTCTTTTTTTAGAGTTTCTCCTTATTTTCCTTTGGGCAATAATTATGGGCCCTTTTTCGGCAATTCAATTTCGGTCTTAATCTGTTTACAATTCTTTTAGACTCCGGCCATTTCCGAATTACTTCTGATTGCTTTTCACGGATATTGTTATCTGGAGATCCGATTTTCATTAACCTAAGTACCTCATTTGAAGTAATGTCCGAGGTATAAACATTCGGTCCGGAATAAACTACGCAATACTCATCCACTTTACTTTTTGGGCGCGAAGAGAAACGGCACACAAAGGAGTGGCGAGGAAAGAAATGTGTAGAATGAAATGGAATGCGTATTTTTGAAAAGTTTGCATCACTTAAATTGAGTTTATTATTTTGAAAATAATACGATTTTTTTAAATAATGGAAAGACAAGCTAAATGTCAGATTAATCGCAATTACTAATAAAATCAATAAATCATAACTTGGTTTATTCCTTTGTTCACTTTTTATTTACACGTTAGATGTACATTTCGTTCACAATGTGGAATAAATCAAGTTTTAATTTCTTGATTTAAAACACTTCACGTAAACTTGAACCAATTTATTGTGATTGATAAATATTTAACCGACAGAAATCTTAATATTTCGACTTTTTAAATTTTATTATGAAATAAGCAGCAATCGTGTCAATTATTATGATTAAAAATTCAAATTAATAATGACCTTTATTTAAATAAAAATGGTTATTGACTCTCCTACGTACGTGCTCCACGCAAAATTTTATAACCAATATTTGACGGAGACGTTCTCTAACGACTACAAAAATATTTATGAAAGCCTATAAAATCAAGATTGGCCTAAAATTTAAACACTAACAAAAAACAGTATCAAATCTAGTTTGATAAGGAAATTATAGCATTAATTAAAGAAAAAAGTAAACTATGGGAAAACATAACTTTGTAATTCTGCTGATGCCCTAAATCAATATCAAGAGTTACGTCAACTAGTAAAACGGAAAATTAAATTAGCATAAAATCACTATGTCTTACATATGGAATATGTAATTAACACGGACGCATGTATATTTTGGAATTTCGTTCATAACGAAAAGCGTCAGATACGAATTCCAGGGTGTATGAAATTCCAAGATACGACTTTAGAAAAATCATCAGATATCGTCGAAAGTTTTTCTACTCATTTTAAATCTTCTTACTTATCTAACGACAGTATCATTGATGAAACATCCTGAATTTTTTTGTTTTATTAGAAACTATCATACATAAGACAATGAAATTTTGCGTAGTTCACGACGCCTTAGACCTAAACTTACTGTGGGTTTCGATGGATTTTCATCATTATTATTGAATGACTGCACCACTTTCTTAGTTAAGCCCTTTTTGCACATATACAGGGTGGCGCAAGATTCCAATGAAGTTCAATATCTCAGTTAACATAGAGTATTTTCTCCTATTGCTGAAAATTAATAGGGTTTTGTCTGTTCCACAATAAACGCGATAAGTACACGATTCAAAACTGTAGACCCATCCTTAAAAAAAAAAATTAGCAAGTTGTTCGAGTCGATTTTTGTTGATCATATCTACTCTAATATTAGTAATCTTCCGAGTCCTCGGTACCACGATTTCATCCGAAAGCACCCGACTCAGAGCAATTTGATAAACATTAAGCAATTTATCGCCAATAACCTAGATCGTGGATATCAAGTGGATATTCTCTACACCAATATGTCTAAAGCCTTCGATCCTATTTCTCACAACTTTCTTATCAACAGAGGGATGGAGGTACTACGGACGAACTGGAAGCAGCAGAATCCCATACCAAAGGCATTTTAATATCTTCCTACGAAGCCAGCTGCCTTCTCAAAAAGAAACAGCTGCCTTGGTGGAACAATGACCTTGATAAGCCAAATAATGCGGCCAGGAAGTCTTTGAACTGTGTGCATATAATAGGCAATTGGGAGGCCTACAGAATGGCGCTGTTTAAAAGGAAAACCTGGAGAGGTGAGGGGATCAATCAATGCGCGCCAGCAGCAAGGATATAAAAGGTTCCCCCCAAAGACCAGTCGAATGAAATCGGACTGCCTTTTAAAAAGGTGCCCGCTATAAAGGCAGCAGTATACCTATCAACCAGGTAAGTCTACAGTGGACGCTCTACACAAGCAAGTAAAAACAGTCTTGCAAGGCAAGGAAAGGAGAGAATCTTTATTGACATAGAAGTTGACAAAAATGCAGCCATCAGGAAGTGGAATGACACCTTGACAATGGATTGGTTGCAAGATATACCAAACGGACGGAATATAACCGCAAGGTTGAGGGGATTTTCCTAAACAGTAGCCACGAATTGAGACTACATATAGGGTGGGGTACTTTCACCTCTGATATGGTTTCTGGTGATCGACAATCTCCTTAACGACTTAACAGACAACGGGATCCAGACGGTTCGATTTACAGACGATGTAGCGGTAAGCAAAAGGGGAATGTTCGAATGTACGACCTTGAACCTTCCACAGCGAGGGGCTGAGTGTAAACCCCAGCAAGATGATCGTGGTTCCTTTTACTAGGAAAGGGAGCTAACCTTATGGCCAAGTGCTTGAGTTATCCGAAGAGGTCAAGTATCAAGGAGTTATCCTGGACAAAAAACTTACATCAAGGCAGAGTTCTCGAAACAGCGATATATGAATATGCCGTAAACTCTTCGGGAAAACATGGGGGCTGAAATAAAAAATGGTATTGTGGTAGTACCTTACGGTAATAAAGCACATTATAACCTATGGCTCCTTGGTCTCGTGGACGAAGAAAAATAATAGAAAAAAGAGACAAGGCAAACTTCAAAAGCACATAAGCGATGCACGCAACTCCAACCACAGCCATAGAAGCTACGTGCGAACTGCATAAACAGGTTGAAAAAGAAGGTTTACTCAGTGCTGTCAGATAAAGGCGCAGTAGGCCTACGCTGGGACACTTGGATATATGGGAGCAGGCTAGGAAAAATTCCCAACATACCCCAAGAAAGCTATGCCAATAGAGTTCGACTTTAACAATGCATTTGAAGTTATCATAGATGATCGCCAAAGCAATGTTCAGAGTATTGAGAACCTAGATGACAGGAAAGTGTACTTAGGACACTCATCTGGGGTTACGGGGAGTCTGTGCCTTTGGGCGAAACCCCAAGTATACTCCAAGGAAGTCATTTCTTATGCAAGCGGATATTTATCATTAAGTTCAGCCAGGCAGTCCTAATGAGTCTAAAAGCCAACAGCTTTGACTCCAGGGTTGCCTGGCAATGCAAACAGACCATCAATTAACTGGCAAAGAGAAACAGAATAGCCTTATGGTGGTCTCCTAGATATCAGGAGACGGTATGGAAAAAGCCTTCGTCCGCGCAAAAAACGTGGTCGCAGCTACCTTTACTGGACCAGAACCTACTTGTGAGCTCACCAAAGCCAACTTTAGGTAAATGGTCAGAGAATGGGTGGTTGTACAGAAGCGAGCCTACCGGAGAAACATTCCAGGTATAAGGCAATCTAAAATGCTCATATAGTATTCGGCAGACTGAACTAAAAAGGTCCTATGTCGCTCTAAAAGAGATATTAAAATATTAAAATTGTGGTAGGAGTATACACTGGATACTGCCTGCTAAGGTGTCATCTTCGCAGGATGAACAAGGCAGCGGAAACCACTTGCCGGTTAGGTGATTCAACAGAGGAAATCATTGAGTTGATAACATGTACGTGTTCGGCATTAGCGCACAGTAGATTTGTGAGGTTCGGAGAGGCAATTCAAACACATTAGGAACTACGAACCACGTCTCTCAAGTATATCCTGGACATTGCACAAGGGATAGAATTCCTTGCAGAATAAAGACAGTAGGATAGGCACAATGAACCTCATTGTTCGCCGTGCAGGAAGGCTGGACAACCAAAGGACTCCGGGTTTAAAAAAATCAACGTACTAAAAAACTGCGACATCAGTGCCAACGTTGCGTCTGTTATTGCATAACCAATAGACTTCAGTTCTTCTCTTACATGAGTGTAAAGTCAAATCTAATCCAATTAATGTTTTTAATTTATATCAACAGTGGATGCGTGTGTTAGACTGTAAATATACTTTATACGCAAATAAAATATTTATAAATTACAATATAATTCAGTGGTGTTTTTCAAACAGTATAATTTTAAATGTATCTAAGTATAGAATCACGTCATATACATGATCCATTACTCCTATAATATATAACTATTGTTAGCATAATGATATAATCTAAAAAATCTTGGAATTCACTTCGACGATAAACAAACATTTAACACCGATGTTTAAAACACTACGAATGAATGTCAAACATTACGATACCTAAAAGTCACTAGAACTGACTTTAAGTCTACAAATACAGTCATTAAATGGTATCAGTCTCTTATTTTATCTAGATTACTGCGCTACTGTGTGAACTCCAGGATATTCAACCTATATATATATTAAATATGCTCGATAAAGTTAATAAAGGCTTTCTTAAATTTCTATTCTTTTTAAAAGACAGAAAATTTACAGAATTACACACAAGTTATTCTGTACTGCTCGGCGAATTTAATTTAGACACTAGACACAAAAACATCGCCACATATCTATTATCGACTTATATAAATAAATCCATAAACTTCTGAATTACTGTGTAACATCGTTTTTAATGTGCACGGACAATTATAGCCATAAGCATACATTCAATTATACAATGCCACCTAATAACCATTACATATTCTCCCCCTTATATAAAATGATAAGTTATTTTCACGAAATCCTATATTTTGTCGAAATTGTTTTTTTTTTCACTCTGTGTAGAATGTAGTAATCAAATTATATCTCTAATCACTTTAAGGGTAATTGTTTGGATAAGGGAATAACACCGTTGTTTTTTTTTTTGTAAAGTAGTGTTTTCGATGGGTTGTGTAAGGGGTTGTTTGAATGTCGAATTTTTGTGAGGATTTTTTTTTTCGGCTTAATGCATTATTTCCTATTTATTGCATTATAATTGAATGTTATATTGTTGAAATTAGGATTATTGTATGTTTCTTTGTTAATAAATACATCACTGAATCATAACCAACCAACTTTTATGAAATTATTTAATAATGTTTAAACGCAATTACTTAAAATGTAATACAATCGAACAAAGTACAAATTAAATTCGATCGCATCGCCCTTCAATTAAATCAACGTGTTGTCATCGCATCACGTTCGACAATTTTCGTGTTTAATTGGTATTTTGAGCGTGTCCAATTACATTATTAAATCCGTCGTCGGAATGAAAATAGCTTCACACTCACACACACCCACCAGCAAAAAAAAAAAAAAACAACTAAACAAATGGAATAAAACGTATCGGACAGTTTTAATTGAAACAATTCGGCAACTGTAATTACAGTCCGGAAACAGTAATTACTGACTTCTGAACTAGAAAGTGCGTGTCCCTTTAAATACCGGAATGGGTCACTGCGTGAGGTAAATGACGTGAGTGTGCGCCTTTCTGGCGGGATTAATTTATTACTTACGGGGCCACCCCTTCAAAAAGCCACCCTCAATGGGTTTTATTGGGCTAAGGAATAAATAAATGAAATGCGTGCGATTGTTAATGTTGTTGGTTTTAATTAAATTAAATATAATTTATTTTTTGTTAAGCTGGACATTTTTTTAACTACACATTCCTGGCGTTTTGATGTAAATTAAAGTTAATTTAAATATTTTTCTTGTATAATTATTACATTGAAATTTTGCAAAAAATAATAAATGTTAGGCATTTTAAATGTCGTAAAATATAATAACCAATATCTTGTATGTAACTCACAAAAAATTGGTTCTATATTTTACGACCTTTAAAATGCCTGAAATATATATTTTTTTACAAAACAAAACACTTTTAAAAATATTCCCCTATTTCTTTCCATTCCATGCCGACATTACCCCAGTTCTCCACCACCGTTCCTTATTCAATTCAAATCAACTCACTTCCGGTTTGAATTACGTATTCCGGTTCTTTTTTATCACGTGTGCGCTGCACGTGCTCGTGCATGTCAGCATTCGGCTCACCTTGTTCGGAATGTGGGCACACATTTAGTGCATGATGAAATTTTGAGTGGGCACAGAAGGCGTCCGAAATTGTTATTACTTCGGGTAATTTCTTATTCTCGTCTGAATGCCACCTTAGACGTAAATTTATTTGACTTTTCTCGTATGGATTTGCATTAATTTAAACGCAACAAGAATAAAACGGGATTTTCGGAATTAATACGTACAAACAATATATGTGTGTTAGCAATAATACCAGCAATAAACCGACGCTTCTAAAATTGTATATTTTCTTATATATAGAAAATCTTTGTTTCTGAGAGATACATTAAATTACATTGCAATATTTACAACATTACAATCATAAACATCTAGTTAAGCCGCAGAAAATGGCTATCGATCATCGGTCTTTCTGCCCATTTTTTTTTAATAATTTAAAAAATACAATTCATGGAAATAATGCTCAAAATACAGCAAAATCTGAAAAATTGAAATATAACTTCGAGAAAGATACCTGGATATTTTCACGATAGAAATATTTGAATATTAGAAAGGTGTGTTGATCGTAATTATTTAAACAACTAAATAGAAAAAGAAATGTAAGGCATTCTTTCAGTGAATATAATATTGACTTTAAAGACAGTACATACATCGATGTACTAATAACTACAATTAAAGTAATGATA
Organism: Philonthus spinipes; assembly: GCA_963082785.1. Taxonomy (NCBI): domain Eukaryota; kingdom Metazoa; phylum Arthropoda; class Insecta; order Coleoptera; family Staphylinidae; genus Philonthus; species Philonthus spinipes. The sequence goes on along the minus strand of OY720315.1, from coordinate 11,372,355 downwards.
AAATTTTTTAGTCTACACAAAATTACAAAATAACCGAATTCTTTAAAATATATGAAAAAGCTATTGAGAATCCTGATCCCATACAGACTGGAGAGTTATCAAGGATGCATACTTTTATGTTTTGCGCTTGTTGAACCGATCAACAAGCGTGTAAGTAAAATAATCGAACACATTTTTGACAGCTTCAATTTTCTGATGATATGTTTTCACAAGAAAAAACCGATACATTAGATTCCATCCCCATTTTAATTCCCAACATCCCATATCTACATGATAAATTGTACTGGTTGCAACTATTAGTTAAAAGAATTCAATCTTCCTTAACATCTCAGCATTAACATCTCTTGTATATTGGGAAGCAAGACGCAAAGAAAGTAATAAGTTTAGTTCTTTGGTTATATTAAACGGTATAGGTGTTGTGTTTGTGCAAATTGTCGAACATTTATTTTATGTAATTTTACAATTCTTTTATATTTTTAGTAAAATCTTGTTTAACAATATTTCAAACTTTGCCTTATTTTATTACTCAGATAGGGGCTGCAGACGTGGAGATAAGGTATTCGGTTGCTCTAAGGTTAAACGTACCTTTTTATAAATGCTTTTCAATCATACCTCTAAATCCGAAATATGTGAAGATTAATTTAAATAATTAGTTCCCGTATACGAATATTTACTTTTCGGGTAATTTCAAAAATCATGGCTGACACCATTCATCTAAGGGTTAATTTCTTCATGGATAATATTTTCATATAAATAAATAGAAACGTGTATTTATTCACTTGGTCACAGTTATTTAAATAAATTAAATAAAAATGACTTGAAAGTAATTAATGTGGAAATAATTTATTAATTATTTTCAAATCATTTTTATTTAATTTTTCCATAAAAATACTGATACTTGCGTGTTTAAATTCAATATAATTTCTTTCGTCTTGATGTTAACTTGCTCTTGTCATTTCATCTATTAAAAGCAATATCAAGAGTAAGAATGTATTTAAAATTCTCCCGAGGACCAAAACATAGTAAAGGATTTTATAGTTGGTCAAGCTGTGTTGTGTTTTGCAGCATTGTTTGTGCATTTTTTTAATGAGGAATAATATTATTTCCGAAAATGCAGAGTTATATCTATATTTTTTTGTTTTGTTTTATTAATTATTTATGCATACAATTATCTTTAATATATATAAATATATATATATATATATATATATATATTTAATTACTGTCATTCTAAAGGCATTTCTGATTGTTTGAATTATAAATCAATTTAGCGAATATTTACAATTTAATGATTACATTTTAATATTTTGCAGTAAAAATATTTTATTAAATTTTATACAATTCATTCATTAAATAATTATGCGCTTATTATAGCCCCCGGCGAAATTAAATTAAATTCTTCTTTTTCAAACATAAAAGCGTAATAACAATTATAATCATGGCAACCTTGTAATCCTCCCATGTGTGAAATTAACCACAATTGGAAATTAATAATTGAATTAGCCTACGTTTGCGCTTTTGCCCGTGACTAATACACTGCAGAATTGCGTTGCACTTTTTATTGATAAATCAATAAGCTCTATGCACTTTCGGACTTAATAAACAATAATTCATTGCATGCTCACAGGCTGTATTTTTTTTTCTTTTTTTTGCGTTACGTTTTCATTAATCAAGGGACAGAGAGTTTAACGAGTATATAATAAGCGATTAAATAAATAGATAAAATAATATTAATGGGAGATTAATGCGGTAATTAGTCTTCTTTTGAATAGGGCAAGGGGTGGAACGGAAAGTTTAGGCCGCTGGTGTAAACAATGCAAAACGGGAAGGGTGTTTTATCTAATTTGTGTGTGCGTGTATGAGAGTTTAGCCCTTTATTAAAAGGAGATTTGGGGGTTAGTTCTGAAATATTATTTCGTTTCGGAATGAATTCAAAAACACTTGCGTAATTGCATAGATTTTTAAATTAAACAAGCTGTGATTATCGATTGATTTAATTTCTGTAATAGAGCTAATTATATAGAGAAAAAATAATAACAATATAAATATATTAAACATTATTCCGTTATATTTTCTAATTTATGCTTTAGTAAAACATAAAGTCTACATTAATAAATAAATTAATTAGCGTAATACTACCGTATGATGACTTTCATTTTATAGCTTCTTTTTAATGCTTAACGAAACATTATTTCTGTATATGAGCTCATAAACATTAATATTTATTACAGAATTTATTATGGTTCCTTATGTTTCATTATAATTTTTAATAATACATTTAGATTATATTTCTTTAGATTAAATATATTTTTACCGTATAGAAGAGTGTACAGTTATAAAGGATAATATGAATTTAATTTCATTTACAAACCTACGTATACATTTTTACCCTATATAAAAAGAATTAATTTAAAATCTAAATTGCCATAACTGAGACGACAAACACAATCCGTTAGAAATGAGTTTATTTCTTGCTCTCCGCTTTCTTTCTCTGTTTAAATAAAGGATAAACAGTTGGTCTATAGAAATAATTTATACAATTCTTGAGGGTTTCGGCAGACAATGGCGACTGCACTTTGCTTTTATACGGCCTCAATTCCAGAGATTTCAAAGGACACAGTTTCCAAACATTTATTGTTGGGAATATGTCTTTCATGTAAGTATTTCTGTATGTACACACGGACTAGTATTTATACCACAAACATGGTATAAAGTTTCATTTCATAATTCTAATAATAGAAGTTTTTATTTGCGACTAATCCTTTTGATAAAGCTTGAATAATAAATAGAATTAAAATGCAAGCAAAAATTAATTTTATTTTGAACATCAATTGTGTGTAAATTCCTCGCGTTCTTTGCTTAAAAGTATGAAATAAAAAAAAACATTTTTAAAACAATCTTAAATTAATGGGAAAGCTCTCTTTATTTTTTATTCTCTTTTGTATTATGAAAATCTATAGGGTTATAAAATTGATGAAAATAAAAAAGCAAATTACTTTCGGAGTGTGTGTTTTGTTAATTTTTTGTTTGCATTAATTATTTTTATTTTTCTTAGATACGAATGCAAAAGTTTAGACAGTATAATTAAAGCCGACGGACTAATTAAAATTATTAGTAGTTCAAAAAGCGTATAAAATTTCAAAACTCATTACCGTTTTAATTACACGCAGCGGCAAAAGGGAAAAACAACTCTCTCTAAAAATCGCAATTAGCGAAAGTTCGGTAAATTTTTAATAGAGGAAATAGTCAACGCGCGTAATAATTTCCTCCATTTTCTGTGTGCCGGTGCTATCGATTTGGAAAATAATAACCTCCCACCCTCACCGCGGGCATTTTCGAATTTTCGATAAAGGTGCGTTTAATAATAAAGGCGCGAAAAGCTCCTTCCCTTCCGCTCCCTCTCATTTTCATTTTCCGTCCGCGCCGTGTAATTTATAATATGGCGGAGAATTAAGAAAATTGGCTGCCGCGATAAGTCCCATGGTTTTCCTTTCGGCGCGCCGTTTCCCCGCACACAGCACACACATACACGGGGAGAACAAATAACAACTTGGGATAATTAAATCATAAATATCGATTTTCGCGCAGGCAATTACACGGGTTACGCAAATTGCAGGTGTAATTCATTCCTGATAGTCCTAATAACGTTCTGTATACATTTTGAATTGTGTGAGCAATTATAATTGCGTTTATCATTACTTCGCTAATTAAAATCAGCTGAAAAATAGATATTAATTACGTAAACATGAATAGTGTACTATATCAAATGAGCATAATAAACTACATACTGAAAAAAATAATTATAAGTATATTTAACAAAGTTCCGTAAAACATATTCGAATACTTCTTGCAGTGTGTGAGATACTTGAAATATTGAAATATTTGTAAAAATATAAATTAACAACACTTAATGTGTTCAACAAATTAATGCGCTTAATTTGTTAAATAAACCAAGTCTGCTTTAATTATACTTACACTATAGTAATATTATTTTTCTAATTGTCTATCTACATTTAACATTGCTTCGTTTGACAAAATATAAATCTCTATTAAATCCTTATTTTTAACTTCGTACTTTGAAAGATTTTACGGATTACAAATAAATTCAAATAAAATGTGCTTCATTTATTATATTCTATTTAATTGGCAAAAAAGTAATTTCGGTTTTATAGATTTAAATAAAATTATTTTTTTATAGAAAGGAAAAATACTTTAATCAATTATATACATTCCGTTTTGTTTGCTGACTTCATGCCATCTTATTGAAAACTTAATAATTCCACGATCATTTTGTTCGATGACCTATTACCACCTTTCTGGTAACAATGATTCTGCGCTTCCAAGGAATCAGGTAATCAATTAAAATGTTTACTACTTACGAAACTTGATTAAGAAATAAGCACAAATGGCCAATATTAGCTAATTCTAAAAGAATTATGTTCCACCATGATAATGCAATACCTCGTGCATCTTTTGTGACTTGCAGGAAATTATTGGAAATTGAATGTGAGTGATGTTGCACTCCTCATTCAGTCCTGAATTAGTGTTATATAATTTATTCAGAAATTTGCAAAACTCTTTGAATGGTAAAACTTTGACCAATGACGATGGCCTTGCGCTCAGTTTAGTTTTTTGTTGATGGTGAGTAGACGTTTAATAAAAGTTGTATTTTACACAAAAAATCCTTCAAATCACCAAAAATGCACGAGGTATTGCATTATCGTGGTAGAACGTAATTCCTTAAGAATTTGCTAATATTGGCCATTTTTCTGATTTCTTTTTTGAATTTCTATAAAGAGACAGCAAATATTTTTATATGATTTTATTGTATACAATAACAAAAATTTTCGTAATAATAATAAAATAATCATTTAAACTGATGTTTGGTAATTTGTTATCGTGGTAAAATATACAAGAAACAGGCATCCCGTAAGGATCGTTACTTAGCATCGCCCTATTTGGAATAGCAGTAGACTAGATTCTATATTAAATAAAAATGATTTGAAAATAATTAATAAATTATTTCCACATTTAACTCTGTGACTATTGACTTACCTACGTAAGTACCTTAAACAAATGCACATTAAAACAACTGCTTCCCGGGCAAATACCCACGCCGGACATTGAATTACATAATGTACACCTGCTGTTGCACATCAATCATCTAGATTCTGTCTGGTATCCATCACTCGATTAAACGATCCCTGTACGTGGACGACATAGCCATATTTCTTAGTACACCTCTGGGATACCCATCTGATGCCGTATATACTACGTAATTTCTAACGCACTAGCTATTGAGTACAAGTTCTCACACAGAAAAACAATTTGCATCCATTTCTACAGAAACAAGGTTCCTTCATCAGATGTTTAGTTTAAAACTTGATGGTGCCCCTATACACTTGCCATCTATTTTACATCGGGTTATACTCACTCTTGTCGATATACACTTGCCATTCATACTCTTCCAGTTTGTTTAAATTGAACCTCATATATGCAGTTATATTTATTTTCTTCACCAACAACTCGTTTGACAATCTTTCAGACAGTTAAGCTCTTCCATACATCTTTTTCCGAGTCATCATCAAATCACTTATCTTCACCTCCACATCCGTTTTCTATACCTTCTTAACTAATCACTGATTAGTTAAGAAGGTATAGAGAACATTTTCTAATACATACTACATTATTTCATACCGGAACACACTTTTACACATTTCATCTCCTTGTTTCAGATATAGCTAGCTAATAATTAATAATATATTTGGATGACGCGTTGATCGATATGCTTCGGTAATGTTTGACAAGTCGTAGTAAACTGATTTTGTTGCACAAAGAAAGAAATAGGAGAAGACTCATTGAAATTCCTGGCTCACACTGAGTGTCTTCTATTATATACCGGGTGTGATAACATTTTCTATGTCTTATCTCTGGCCAAGCAACACTTTAGAGAATTCCAAGAAGACAAACATGGCTCGATGAATGGTTTGCATTAAAGCATTAGAAGTATTTTGGATGGTATTGAAAATTACCATAAATAACAAAGTGTACAGATTGGAAAACTTTATTTTATTTACACAAACTAGTCTGATGAGGTTTGAAAAATCGAAATGGCCAACACTAATTTTCCATACACTAGATGAATGGTGGCTGAACATTTCATTAAATAACTTGTTAATTGTTATATAATGTATAAATTGTTATACATTGTAATTCAATTTTAATAAATGAAACACTTTTTTACTTTGTTTGTATAACTCGGATTGAATTTGAATTGAATTTCATTAAATGTCAATTTCGTTTTTCTTGTTTTCATAAACAGGACAAGTTAGCTTTCCTTTATTGGATGAAACAATGATTCTCGGTCGTCTACCTTGTAGACCCAAATCGCTGATGATGCCACTTGAAATTAGGCAAAAGATGGCGCATGCATCATCTTTAATTTATTATGAATTATTTTATTTAATTACAAACGGTGTATTTTTTTATTAAAAAACTGTAGATACTTGCAGTACATTTAACAAGGAAATTAAATCATCGCTTTAGATCAAAAAGGCTTACGTAACGAAGTTTTAAAGCTCCTAACGTTTCAACAATAAGCAAACTTTATTTATTATATTCATATATATGTACAAACATGGATACAAATACAAGTCTTAAGATAGTAAAAATTGAAATACGAGTTTGACGAAAAGAAATATGGTGCACGTATTCACGTGATACATGTTTCTAAGGAACTATTATTCAAATATATATTTTACAAACATCTTTATTCAGACAATATGAAAACAAAATTTTACAAAATTTATTATAACAATATGTACAATTGTGTTAGTAGTCTCTCATGATATTCAAATATATTTTATTATTAATTATTATTTATACTAGTAGTAAATCAATTTAATGAACCGAAAAGAGTTGCAAAAGGCCATCTGCCGAGGTATTTCAGTCTTTTGTATTTATTTATTTATTTTAAATTTCACTTACCTTCTATAACAATGTCGTAATTTATTAAAATATTATTATAAGCAATATTAAATTTGACACAAGTGCTTAAATTGAGCTCAAATATTTATAAAACGAATGTATTAAGGAATTATTTGAATAGAAAATCACAGTTATTTAAATATATTAAATAAAATGATTTGAAAATAATTAATAAATTATTTTCACATTTAGCCCTGTGACTTTTGACTTACGTTACGTAAATACGTTAAACAAATGCACATTAAAACAACTACTTCCCGGGCAAATACCCACGCCGGACATTGAATTACATAATGTACACCTGCTGTTGCACATCAATAAGATATTGCATAATGCAACAAATTTTGATCTCAGAAAAATTCCTCTAATGCGAAAACAACAAAAGGAACGTTACTTAATTTAAGGCCATCTGCAGACACGTGTTTCGGGATCTATCCCTCGTCAGTACAACTATGCCTTCTTGCAATATGCAATATTTTATTGATGTGCAACAGCAGGTGTACATTATGTAATTCAATGTCCGGCGTGGGTATTTGCCCGGGAAGTAGTTGTTTTAATGTGTATTTGTTTAACGTACTTACGTAACGTTCCATTAATAGCCGTAGGGAATTATGTACGATAGCCTTACTGATTTCTTTTAATTATTAATCTAGTCAGCCAATACACAATTCCCTATGATTTATTTAAAAGTGGATAAACAAAAACATTGCAATGTTAACGTATGGCTCATGTAAAAAATATTCCCGGTATATAGAATTGTATAATTCTAATAAGCAAGTGAGGTTGTGCTGCATTATTCGTTAATAAATCGTATTTCTGATAAAAAGAAATGCAAAAAACAGTAATTGAAAAAAGTTAATGCTTGTTTACTAAATTAAATGGTCTAATTAAAGTAATACAGTTTCGAAATAATATGTTAAGCGCCGCATTTCCTTAGATTCAACTAACGTAACAGGTAAAATTCACAATATATTTTTTTTGTTGTATTAAAACAAAGATTGCGTGCAAATATATTTTGGCACTTTTGTTATTATACTTTTAACAAAACATATTTACATATATGGAAAAATTAATGTATTTTACTTCTTACACGCATACATTATTTATACAACATTCCCTGTAAAAAATGTTTTTATATTTACGTTATTCTTTTCAACGTACATTTCCCCTCCATGTGTGTATATATATATACGTGGGCGGAAAGAAGCGAGCAACAAAATAAGATTTATTCAGCTTCGGGATTCTTTATTACGCCGAGCGTACAAGGTTAGAAGGGACATAATTAAATGTAGGACAAGGAGGGCACGTTATGGATCATAATATATCACGGCCTTTTTAGTTATTAGGTATCCGAGGGGTATATTTTATTTTCTGGCCCAATATTAAGTAAATGACACCCATGCAGTCGCTGCCGCCGCCATAATAATGCCCCAATATTTCATACGCCCTGATTTATTTCATCCTGCGCCCATTACATTCAGCGCACTTTCGAATGCAATTCTTCTACCGTTTGCACCCGGAGGCGCCCAGTTTTAATCTTATTTTTCTGTTATTCAGGTAAAATATTAGATTTTTCGGGAGTTTTTAAAAATGTAATTTCTTTTCACACACTATTTAAACACAAATCAAATTTCTTTAATTCATTGCCCTTGTACATCACAAACGTACCTTATATCATTTCCATTTCCATAAAATAAAAAAATAAGTATGCTTTATTTTTACATATTAATTGAAATAGTTGCGTATTTGTATTTTCGAAACAGAATACATTTATTTTAAAACCACACCACGTTTGAAAAAGATTTTTATATAGCCATTAGCCACTAATGCGTCTTTCATTGAACAAGTTTATTATACATCAAAATAATCTTAAAGCATTCACAGATAAATTAATAATATCACTAAAACATTCTTCTGAAAAAAAGGTAATTCCAATCAATAATTTTGATTATAAAATCGCCTAAAATTTCATCACATTCAATTTTTTAAGTTACTTAACTGTAATTTATGTATTAAAGGAATGTAACGTTATATTTTAAATAAATTGATTTATTTCAACTTAGCATCACCAAATAGGGTGAAAGCGCTATCAAAGGATATTTAATTCATTATCGGAAATTAAAAAAAGTCGATGACAGGTCATAATAATTTTCGTTTACAAATATTGTTTTTTTAAAAGATTGTGCTTCAAAACAACACAATATAATTGTGAAATATTTATATAGGCGTTCCAATTTACATTTGCGTTTATTTGTGTGTATTACGAATGTGTGAATTGCAATAAATTGAAACGCGTTATTAAATGTATCAAAAATGATTTCATCTATAAAAGATATAAAACGCGCACAATGAAAATTTTCGATGGGTACATTCGTTTGGATTTTTGCAATTATATTTTTTTATTTAGCTTTTTGAAAATTAATAATTAAATAACAATTCCATCACGTACAAATTCATTATTGTAATTAAAACGACCCTTGTTACTCCACTTTAATCACCGGCGCTGTGTGTGTGTTTTAATGGAAAAAAATATATATAAAAAAACCGTATTAATTGTCGTTGTTTCGCGTGCCTATTAACCTACCGTGATTTAAATCATGTAAAAATATGGAAATGGCCCACGGTCCGCGTATAATATTTACAATTCAGGTAATTTATAAAACCCTATAAATACACGGCAAATATAATAATACGAACACGTTACAATATTGCATTATTTAGTTTAATTCAGGCGGTGATTTTTTCCTTTTTATTCAGAATACGGATCGCGTGATCGGAGAGCTTTCAGGATCGATACAGGTCCACGGAACTATTTTCTCCCGCGCGAAATTAGCGTCTTCAACTGTTTTACGGTAATTTTCTCATGCCTTCCGCAAGTTGAAATGCTTCGCTCAAAGTTTTAACTATTTCTCTTTTAAAAAAATTAATAAAAGTGAGTGAAAAAAATGAAAATGGTATGGATATAATGTTCCAGCACTACAGAATATGGATAATAAAATCATTTTAGTATTTATTGAATCGGTTTTTTTGTATAACTTGCAATTAATGTAACCTCATTTATTATTAACTATACTTGTTTTGCTATTTTCTTAGTAGAACTGAAATTTCAAATTATTAAGTAGTACACTTATGTTCCAAATTTTTATTTAGTTCGATGAATCGCTTTTATTGTATAGCTTACAATTAAAATAAAATCATATATTATAATCAATACTTGTTTTGTTACTTTTTGATCGAACAAAATTTTCAAATTAGGGAAAACGATATACTTCTTATTTTTATTTCAGTGAAATATTGGTTAAGTTCAACAGAATACCCTAGTCAGACATTGAATTACACATTAGATACTGTTCGTTGAATATCAGTGGTATTGATTAAGCAATGTTTATTTGAATTAAACATATTGTTAATGTAAAAATATCAAGATGTATTGTGGTTGAGGTGCAACTGAAATAAATAATTAATTAAAATAGAAAATAGCATTTCCAAATTTAATTTAAATAATTAATTATTTTGCAAAATTTTCTGTTTAATTTTAATTAAAACTGCAATAAAAACATTTTCAATTACATGATCATTAAGTAAATAAATACATTGAATACACACACATATATATATATAAATGAAACAAGGCCAGAAAATTCAAATACTAACGCCTAGCACGCCACAATCTATTTATGAATTAACGAATTGTTGTTTATGTAATTAAAAAATATATGTATAATTTTTAAAATAATTTTAGAATTTAATGTTTTCCACAGATAAATATTAGTTGTACTTCTTTTATTTATTTAGCACACAATTGTTCTCGCAAATTACGAATAATTACATTTACAATTATTCTAAAAGCAAAATGTTGAGTGGTTGTACTTGTTTTTTTCTGCAAGATTTTTTGTAATAATTCTCGCCAGAAATACGGATTGTTTTGTGTCTTCTATATTTTATTCGGCCTGTGTTAAAACGCCCCCGACCGTCCTATAAATAGGCATTTTCCCCGGTTTTATTTAGCACATATCATTTCCACATGAAAAATCCTGCTTTTCCCCCTAACACACACGATAAAAAGCGAAACATTAGCCTCACTGATTTGTAACAGTTTCCTGTGAGGTGGCGATTTTTCGCGGATTAATTTTTAGATAGTTCAAAAATGTATATGAAAAATATAATATTGTTTTATTGAATTCTATTGCATATTTAATGCTATGGTTGGCTGTGTATAGGAGCTGTGTAACGGGCTCTCAGGACCTTCGGAGAAGTCTAAAAAATCTAAGTTGGCAACAAATGTATGTAAAATGAAATGGTGTAATTGAATTTTACTTAAATAAATTAAATAAAAATGATTTAAAAATAATTATTAAATTATTCTCACATTTAGCTCTGTGCCTTACATTACGTAAGTACGTTAAACAAATGCACATTAAAACTACTTCCCGGGCGAATACCCACGCCGGGCATTGAATATCATAATGTACACCTGCTGTTGCATATCAATAAAATATTGCTTTATGAAAAATGCCAATAAGCTGAAACGAGTTGAATATATATATATATTATTTTAACTATATATTAATAGAAATGTTTTACCAAGTGATAACGAGAAACTAATTAATCATACCTAAACAGAATGATTTTTTAGAATAAATGTGAACTAAAATGGATATTTTTATTAGAAGAAATAACATTGAATAATATTATTATTCAACTGTAATATATTCTGAAGTTACAGTAATTACAACGTGGTGATTTTTTTATGTGTAAGTTCGCTTCTTCTTAAAGTTGTATTAATAACAAGAAGGCAAGGAAAGGCGAGGCGAGTAAAAGTAGCAAGTGGCTGGTGGTCGACAGCCGACACCAATAGGAACGATGTAGCTGGGCGTGTGCTGTATAAATTAAGCCGCCATAAATCTCAAAGCAATTTTCCTCTAATTTATATTACCATATTTATATAATTTTCGGGACATCCACGTAATATGTGGCGCCGTTTTTTGATTGATGCATTTTAAATATCGCCCCCCGCAGCGGGACCCTTTCGCCGTTGAGACGTTAAATAAAAAGGCTGACACTTTCGATCAATCGCCTGGCGAAATCTGGCATCAAATTTAATTTCCCACTGCTCAAGTTGGATTTTTGTGAAATCAGCACGGGCGCGCGATGAAAATAAATGGAAATGTTGTTTTTTTAAATATACCATTTTTTTCGCCACTTAGCAAGTTTTCCCTTGATCTATTCGTTCGTCGTAAATCAAAATGCGGGCCTAAAACCTCCCCGGATGCAAGCGGCCGGAAAGAACGAGTGAGAGGGGTGGAGATAGAAGAAAAAACCCGAAGCCCACATAACACGAATTTCGGATCCCTCAAATCTCTAAGCGACGTTTTTTATGACTCTTGATTTTAAAGTTATTCACGAACTTTTTCCAATAAATGTTTGTATAAGTTATGCATTTATCATTTAATATCTAAATCCCCCATCAATTCATCTTTCTTTTTATTGCTGCAACATAATTTATATACCTTATTTAATTATTACTAATAAAGCTATATTTATTTTTATTACATTATTACATAAAATTACATTTTGCAGTCACACTATAAAAAAAATAAGTTATTTTAAATTTTGTTAAAATAAATGTTGCATTATAGTGCACGTTGTGTCTCAAGAATCAAATAATACAAAGGAATAAACGTTGTTAAAATTAAACAAACCTGTATTAGTATATACATATACATATACATATACATATACATATACATATACATATACATATACATATACATATACATATACATATACATATACATATACATATACATATACATATACATATACATATACATATACATATACATATACATATACATATACATATACATATACATATACATATACATATACATATACATATACATATACATATACATATACATATACATATACATATACATATACATAAACATAAACATGTTTTAATTGCTACAATTATTAAAATTTTATTCTTAAAATTGTTTTATCTTATTTCATTAGGAAATTTGATTTCTGTTAAATTTGGTGTATGCGCCGGGAAATAGCTCAAAATAAAGACTCGCATAAAAACACAATATTCAAAGCTACATTAATCAAAATAAGTAAATAATTATGTTAATTTAAATAATAATTTGAACTTTATATTTTTACGATAAACTTTAATAATTATTTAAATTTCCCGGTGGTTTCACCAAATTTATGATTTATTTATAATAGGTTAAAACATATTTAAGCGGTTACCTAGAGTCAGACAATTAAAAAAAAAATCAACCAATTTAAAAAAAAATGGTACGAATAGATAGCGTGAAAAGCCAAAAACAGCATCTCAAAAAATCATATATTTTCACACAACCAAAAAAATATGAAGCAACAACAAAATCACTAATGTACCGAAGCGGTTTGTTTCCCACAACTTTAAGTTCGATTCATGACGTTTTTGTTCTGTTAAAATCGATCAGTACTTACTACTGGAGCCATCTCTTAAAACATAACGGGAACTTAGTTGCGCACCAAATATAATGAACGGCTTCAGGTATGTCATTCAAATGTTTCTTGAGCCAAGTGTTTTTCTTTCGTGCGATAGTGGTATGAATGTAAAGCGCCTTTTATCATAATAATATACAGGGTGGGCCACCAATAAGGGCCATTAAAAGTTTTTGGGGTTCCCGAACTTGACAAATTTTGAAAAAAATCTACATTGCACGGTTGAATGCAACCACCTCATGAAAAATATTTTGACTTTCTTTCTCTTCCGGTTCTACCAAAATTAGTTACCAATTTTGTTATTTTAAATGGAACACCTTATATATATTTTTTGCGGATTCCCTTTTCAATTGCCTAAACACTCATATGGATTTGTGTCTACATAATTCTTACAATTTTTGAAATGAAAATGTAGTTGTTAATATTAGCTTCAAATTGATGTTAATAAAAATGCCTATAACTTCTTGTAGAAACAAAATAGACATACCAGCGACTTCTTGAATTATTGGTATAGATCCATCTAAAATAAAAAAATAACATGTGTCAATTTTGACAGTAGGTATTTCAAAAGTGTCAACATTTCAGTGCCCTCTTAAGAACATAAATCTTTTTTTTTTCAAATGGAATGACCAAAATTTAATCTCATAGAGTGATCGGCAAGATAATTTACAACATAAAAATATTATGCATCCCAATATCTACAGCAAGTAGTTTATTTCGAAATTTCTTTCCTCCCAAAATTTTTGCACAATCGAGTAATTTCTTTACTCAAGATCAATTTGAGGTTAAAATGTGACAAATAAATTTTTATCTCAAAAACTGTAAGAGTAATGTAGACATTAGTATAAAAAATATAATGTTCTATTTAAAATGACAAATTTGGAAGCCATTTCCGGTACAAACGGAAGTGAAAGAAAGGTCGCACTCAACAGTGTGACGTAGATTTTTTTTCAATTTTTTTCGCTGTCAGGAACCCTGAAACATTTTTAATAGCCGTTATTCGTAACCCGCCCTGTAAATGTTGACATATATTATTAAAAAATATTATTGAAACAAATAAAAACACTGATTAACTTTAAATAATTTTAAATTCTCGAACTGGAGTTTATAACTTATTATGAAGAACATTTTAAGTTTAGTTTATTCGGTGTTTTTGTTTGATTTATTGGTAGATTGTTAACGATATGGCTAAAACCCAAGTTTTCACAAATGCTATCTAGAAAGATAATTTCTAATATAAAATGCAAATCACACCACAGAAATCTATATTTGGCCACATACTTCTATCATCTTAAAAAGCAATTTTCATATTTTAGATAACTAGTGAAGATATATATATATATAAAAATTCCAATTATTCAGAGCGAGTCTTCGAAATTCCAGTCGTCAAAAGATTCTTTGTCGTTAGAAATTCAGCATTAGTTTATCAATTGAATGTACGTGACTAATAAACACACATAATGCAAAGTTATTTTCATATATACACCGTGTCCCATTTTCGCGGAATTTATAACAACTTTGTTATTTTAAATTAAACGCTCTATACATAATTTTTTATTCGATTCTTCTTTAAAACAATAATAAAATATTATTTTTACTTTAAATTAGTCGTTACTGCAGATAAATATATCTTCTAAAAAAAATCCGTATTGATTTCTAAAGTTGATATCAATTCTGGGAATATGGGATACACTGTATTTATAAAAATTATTTAACAATATTCTCCTTTAGTAGTTGAACAAATATTATTAATAAATTAATGTGGAATTTCTAACGACGCGAGGAATATCGAAAATGATAATTGAAAATTTTAACATATATCTTCACCAGTCATTTAAAATACGAGAACTGTTCTTTAAGATGATCGAAGTACGTTGCCAGGTAAAGTTTTCTGTGGTGTGGTTTGCATTTTATATATCTAAAAAAATGTGCAATTATAATAATAAAACTAAATAAATTCGACCAATAATGTTATATCTTGCAGTTACTTATTATCATGAAGAATAAGGTAGAGCCATGACCTTCCCCTAATTACTTTTTTGAACAGTTGGCAAGTGAGCCATTTTCTGCTTGCGTTCAGCGATCAAATTTTGTTTGTAATTACGTCTACGATAATGCACTATAAAAAATTTAAGCAGATTAAGGAGGGTGCAATCAATCAAGGATGCGCTCAACCTTAGCTCATGGCAGACATAAGTGCATTATGTGTTCGTAGAAGATTTATAAAACGGTGGAAATATAAAAAATCAAATACAAATAGTAGCAAGTACTAAAATAATTTTATTAAAATTTAATAATTAACACTTTCAGTGTCTCAACTTAGAAACATTATTAAAATTTATATTCAAAGTAGGTAAAAAAAATCCTTTAGGTTTTGTTTTACTTATTTGTATATATGTTCAACTGGTTTCGGCTAGATGCCATTATCAACAATTTTTGATAATGGCCGAAACTAGTTGAATAAATATAAAAATCAATTAAAATCAAATTAAAATGATTTTTCTCTTTCACAGCCTCTCCCCATCCCATTAAAATATTGTCCTTATAAAAGGTGTGATAATCTTTAGTTAAAGTGGTTCGTTAATCAATATTAGTAAAAAAAATACAAAAAGAAGTTTTGAAAATAAAAAATTAATTTAAAAAAAATAAAAAAATAAAACACAACAAATATTGTGTATTTATTCAATAAGCTTTATGAGGCCATTAATATCCTAAATATGTGACTAGAATTTGTTTTTAATGTTATTAATAATCGACTTATCATTAAATAAACATTTGTAATATTTAGCTGGATATAAATAGAACTAATTTTAATCAAAATATTTAAAAAATATTACTGATTTCTAGTCACATATTTATTTCATCAATGGCCTCGCAAGTGTTAATGAAGAACCGTACAATACTTTTTTACTTAAATTTTCTACTTCAAATTAATCAATGAACCACTTTGCCTGAAGATTATCACACCTTTTCTAGCCACCATGTATAGAACGTGTAACCAATGGACAATACATTTTTGTAATAATTATTTATTTATTTCTCAGTATATACACTGTTTGTTTTTTTAAGAATAAACAGTATTTTATGGGTAAATTTTAACTATTGTAAAGAAATTCTGACTTTATTCTTATCACTTGATTCTGAAATTTTTATAATATCCGTAAATTTGGAAATTTTTAAATTAATGTAATATCTGGTCGATTTACCATTATTGTAGGTTTAGTTGAGGGTCACAATATAATTTATGTGTAAAAAGATTTTATTTATAATAGGGATCTAAATTTCATAAAAGTTATATATTTTTATAAGTGTTTAATATATAATTTTAACAATAGTGTTGAGTCAGCGTGTGTAGTCCGTATTAGATAAATCAATATACGTTCGTGATGTGGTCAATAGTTTCTGGGAATTTTTATTTATGATAAAACGCATTCAATAAAAAAAGTATTTATTAACATGGTTACAGTTATTTAAATAAATTAAATGGTAAATATTTTTATCTTTATTAATTCAAAAGACCCAACGTATATAAAATAGAATTTTGTATTTAAATATTATTCAATTATAACAAGGCGCAGTTTTCAATTGTGGCTTAAACATGTTTTAATAATAGTTCACATTAATACATTTTATTTAAAGATTATTTTCAAATAAAACATATACCAATAGTTTTACTATTTAAGAGAGATACAAAATAATATTTTAGCTCTTAATAATTTGGCAAATATTTCACTTCCATCTATATTTCTTTAGCGACTAAATGTATTTAAACAAAGCTTAAATGCTTTATGTACATACATAAAAAAAATAATGAACACATGTTTAAATCGCTTGCAAAGTTTTGTATTATTCATATAAATTGTTCCTCATTAATAATAATAAAGTAATCCTTTTACAACAATAAATCATTCATTGTTAATAATTTATTAAGTACAATGTGTTGCAGTAGAATTAACATGACATGTGAAGCATTTTATTTTTATTGTAAACGTGTAATTTTCATATCGTTTCAAAATGAGCACTTCCGAACGTAATGCGTGCAATGTTGAAATAATCACAATTTTTGTATACAGATAGTAATTTTGTTGTTAATTAATGACTGACTAATTATGTTTATTTAAGAATTAGGGCCCAGGTGTATTTACAAATAAATTATCCATAATAATAAATCAATGGTATCGATCAAGTAATAAAGGTCACTTGTTTTGCTACTTATGTTTTCATTTCAATGTTTATTTAGCCAGTTATAAATATAAATACCAATATCATAATCATGATGATGGTTGCGACACAAACTACGTGGTAGTTTATAAGTTAATTACTGAAACGTGCTACGTTTTTTAACCACTAAATATTTGTTTTATCTATAACCTAAATAATTCACAAACGGTGAAAATTTGTTAAAAAATATTTCAAATAAAGGTTTATTGTATTTAAATAATCTACCATTTAATTATATTCTTAAAATATAGGGGGTTTAATTTACTTTGGTAATTTGGTAAACTTTCGTTTTTTTTATTGAATACTATGATATAAAAGTTATTAAGACGTCTAGTATTTTATGAAAGATATAAAAATCGAAATCGAACGACCATAAGGAGCGAACATTTAATAGACCGAGATTTTTAATCTTATAAAACACGTATATTCTTCAAAATTGTTTCCAATAATTTTATTGTTGTAATAAACAACTCTGATTAAAAAAACTTATTTGCTTATAGAACGTGATAGAGAGTGTATTCATGTTACTGCACTAAAATGATAATTTGGTTAACGTTCGTTTTTTTTTGTCGAATACGCTGATACAATAGTTATTAAGACGTCTAGTGTTTTACGACTAAAAATGACAAATAAAATGTAATAACATATTCGTAGTCAGAATAAAATGTTGCTTTGAGAAAGTGTTTATTACAGTTTTATATTTTTAATAATAACGGTGTTAAAGGCATCATCAAAAAATAACTCATCGCCAATTTCCGGTAATAACCCGAAAAATATAATTTGTTTCTTCGTCATTGTTTTTATTACCAAAAATTGATTTAGGGTTGCGAAAACGGTTTTTCAATATTTTTTAAAATAAAAAAGTGTTCTACCACCATTGTACAAACTGGAACAAATTTAAAAAATCAAACTATTAATGTTTGCAAATTAACACTGACAAAAAATATAAATTATTTTAAATAGCAACGTGTTTATATTGTTTTCTATAATTTATATTCAGTGATATATTTATATACCTAGATATTAATGGGTTAATTGGGCCTTTACTATTCATTTATTAAAATAACTGCGATAATGTGAATACATTATTTTCTATTATTATTATTTTAATAGGATAAATCATGATGTATAAATACGGCACCGTAATAATCACTCAAATGACGAACTGGCATTTCCTTAATGTTATGTAATCCATAAAGGAGAGTGTATTAAATATTCCAATATGGAACCAAGAATCCAAAATCTCTAATTAGTAAACCTTAACGATTCCAGACATTCTCTATTCAAACAGAAAATCATGCCAGACGGCGCCTATTAAACACAGCCCTGAGTAATATCCATTACACACCCCCGACAATTAAATAAACATCTGCGGATCGATCGAATTGGATCGGATTTTAATAATAAATCGTGGATTGTCATGGAATTTCTATATTAGGGGTACGAGTTAATAGGCCGGTATTAATACGGTAAGGAACATCGATCGGTTATTGGGGAATATCTTCAGGATAAGCAGTGCCGTGACAAATTAACGACTATTAATTGGCCATTCCCCAGTCTCTAATACTATCGATCATCGCTTCAAATCACGGCCACTTATCAGACTTGATTTACAGGTTCGGCGCTAAAGCTGAGCGATCCATCCATTTCCGGGTTTACGGCTCTATAAATGTTTAGGTTTATTATAAACTAAGATTATTGTTATTATTATTATTGAAGCAGCAACGCTAAGCTATGGACTAATATTTCACAATGTGAAGTTGAATTCGGTCATATTTAAAATCAATCTTGTTACACATATTTAATTGTAAAAATATTTGTTGGAGCCACGCTCATCCGGGTTTTCTTTGATTAAATTGTAGTAGTAAGTATGAATTATGTAAGTCAAGCAATAGACGTCAATGAGTAAACATATCTTGAAAACATACCCACAAAGTCACATTTCACAATATTTGTATTATATGTAAATATGTATAATAAAAATAAGTATTTAAACAAATACAATGTAGAATGACAATATCTATATACAATACATTTATGTGTTAGTCTGTCTAGGCTATCGGTTTGAGGCCTTTCTGCCTTATTTATATTATTTATTATATTAATTAAAACTAAGTGTTATAGAGATTCTTAATATCTTAATTTATATAAAAAATATTCCAATTTGCTTCAAACTATCGTCGGTACACAGTATAGACAATTTTCTCATTAATAATTGAAAATCTTTTGATTAATAGAGTTTTAAAGTAAATGCCGTGATCATTTATATTAAAATATTGGCCCATATATCCGATGTAATTAAGGCAATTATACTTTCTTTTGTATAAAAATCAATTCATTCTGCGATTAAAGAAATAAAAAAAGTTGGAAAGGTTCGCCTTTTTTTTGTTACCGCATAATTAAATTTATAAAAATGTTCTTATTGTTATCTAATCTATTGTTTATGAGTAATATTTTTGCAGAATATCACTATTTATGTTTTAATTATAATATGTTTTATTAGTAAAAAATGAATACGTTTTTGTACAAAACATTACATAGTCTAAAATGTTCAATGAAGTGATAATTATAATAATAGCTTTTTCATTACTACCGTAATTACAAGATTAACATATATTTACATACAGATTTATAAATACGTTTAACAGGAGTACATTCAGAATGTGACAATGCAAAAAGTATGTATCTAAATCCAGATCCTTTACGCAAAAATTTTGTTCACTGGATTACATAGAAATTGATGCAGTTAATAAGATTAATCATAATCTCTTAGCTAAATGCTTAAAATAAACAAACTATGAATTAAATGTTAGAGGGAAAGACTAGGGTGTAGTTGATGAAAATTTTAGTGGACTCTGATGTAATTTTGTGGAATGGAATAAAGAGTTTAGATATAGTAGGATTAATTTTAATACGCCATTTTGAGTACCAGGCTTGTACCAAGTCGAAGGAAGTTTATAGTGATCGTTGGGCAGATTGAAGAGTACGGGCATGGGTGATGAGGGCTGTGTAGTTAACGAAAAGTAAATAATACTCGGAAGCGCTAAAGTATGTGTGGTCAGGATTATATATGTCATGGCAAAATATGTTATATTGAAGTGGGGATAAAAGAGAACATTGAGCGACCACTTGTAATATTTGAAATGAGTGGTAGAAAGTTTGACGTATTTTTACTTGACTGGATCTGTTGAAGACTCAAAAATAATACGGTCGATTGCTGACCTTCCAAATGTTTGCATATTTGAAGTGAGGATAGAGTTAAAATTATTTTGTTATTTTTAAAACAATTTCGATAATTCAGCAATTTATTTCCGTACATTACAATTTTTTATGAATGAAATATAAATATCGTAAGAACAAATAACGTTTTGAACGCCTAATAATAGGTTGTTGAACTTTTCAAATGTAGCTAGTGAATTGTCATTACGGGCGTGCTCAAGTTAAACGAGCGCCATTATGTAATTACAAAAGAGGAGGCCATTAAATTGCATGTTTGAAAACGGACACCGCTTATCAATAATAAATACAAAGTATGCTCAAAATGTAAAGATAATAAACATGAAATGGCCCTCGACACCGACCCGACGACATTACATGATATTTTTATCGACGGACAGGTTATTAATAAAACTCCCAACATCTAAAATTAATGTTACAATAATCCAAACACGTTCCTCGGTAATTATGATAACCTGAATATTATAGTAATGATAATAATGCAATTATTTTTATTTTACTTCTTGATTTTTTGATCTTTGTGTAATTGCCGTGATTATTTTATTAGGGGTTGTTGGGAATTAATTATGATTAATTAAGCAGCAAACTGATTTTGATAATAAGTAATAAAAACATGTATTATTTTCACTTAGCATAATGCAATAACTTACCGAGCGTATCAACATATAATGACGAGTTTATTTAACTGGTCTAAATTGTTCAAATAATTCATGGTCAATTGTTTCTGTGAAAATTTGTCTTATATTTTATCGAATTAGTTTTTTTTTTTGTTGAAATGTGTTTAAATGGAAATTAGTACTTTAACATTCAAAAAGTTGAAAGAGCCGCTTGATTAATTGCAATAAATATATATATATATATATATATATAAATATATACTGATGGATGAGTAAATAAGACATTTAAATTGTGACAACAAATGCAATCTAGTGATTAGCGAATAGCGATTAGCGAAGCACGATATGTGACAATAGAATGCAACAAGTAAACATATAAAATATTGAGATGACATGGCTGCATTTAAATAATATATATAGTATTTAAATAACTACAGCCAAATTCATTTTTATGTATTAATAAATTATGCTTTGAATAATTCAGACTGTTTAAATATGTATTTTATGATAAAATTTCAATAAGCGAAAGTATTGCTACTATTGTCATTGTATTTTTTTTAAATGTCTGTCTATGGATGATGCCTTAGAGAACATATTTATTATAGAAATACAAATAAACTCTGCCATGGCCAATCATACCATTACATTTGACCAAAATATTCATAATTAAATATATTAGTGTGCTGTACTATTACTAAATTATACATTGAGTATCCAGCTATATTGCATCTTAAACTGACCAATGAAAAAGGAGGATATTGAGTTATTTTAAAAAAAGGTAAAGATAATGTTGAAGTATGCGCACGGTTGACTGTAAATAGGTTAAATAAAATTTCTAAAAAAATCGCTACTCTGAACATAAAATAAAATATTTTCAGCTTTCATTAAAATAACATTCTCAACTATTTTATAATTGATATTTTTTTGTATATGTGAATAAATCATTCGATCATTCGTGGATTTTGAGGAAAATAACGTTAAAAAAATCGATATAATATTGACTCTATAATAATTTCTAAATAGTTCGATTGGATCGCATGTCTTAATAGTTATAGTTAATGGTGAAGCATTGTCGAAATAGTTAAAAATATTCCAAATATTTAAATAGAAACACATGATTTATTTCAATAATTCAAAAGTTGAGAATGCTACAAAAACGCAAACGTGTCGAGTTAACGGACGTGAAGTTACAAACGGATTTACTTGGCACCTTTTCCTGCAGGAAAAAGAAGTTCGCATTATATTATTCATTTAACAATGAAGTTTGACCAAACGTGCAAAATTTATTATACATTAATTTACTATTAATATATTTCGATAAAAAACGGATCTTCGTCCAGCTTTTCTAAGGTTCATTCACGGTAGATCGGTAGACCTAGCCCAGCATCATTTCTTTCACGGTCTGTATTTTGTATGGCTTTATACCGAGGTCCTTACATAAAATATTTCAGGTAGTTGAATAAGACAAGCTCAATTGCTGCAATTAGCGACGGATGGATATATCGCGATTTTCATTAACATTGCCGGATACAGCAGAAATATTCTCTTCTGTATGCACTCTGTGGAATGAGGTCCAATAGTCAAATTGGTGTGAAATTTAATAACAATGCTTAATGGCTTCAATGGTAGGTCAATTACGACGACCATAAAATGGATGTAATTTTCGAAACGCAGTTTTCACGGAGCATGACTTATGATATTATAATTCAACGATTTGCAAACGTTATTCGTCTGTACATAGTAACTGAGTCCTAACTGAGTATGAGTGGATTTGAACATATCATGAATCACACATCCACTGGTAAAAATATAATACTGTAGAAACAAATAGAAAAAATATCACCCATTAGAATGTATGAACATCAAACATTCGAACATCAAGGTCAATAATATATACAGTGCTACAAGAAGCAGAAACTCTGAAAAAGTTTAGTTTAATAAAGAAATTTGCTCCGATTTCGCCAATTTTAAATCACAGTGGAATAGAAGGACACGTGGGTCATACCCGCGAACTAGTAACAACTGCTATACAAAAATACAAAATGCTATTAAGGGGGCAGTAACCAGAACAATGAAATTGCATTTGTAGACATACCTCAATTTTCCAGTTGAAAATATACGCTTGTGACTGGTGCGATCATAACATAATGAAATAGGAGATCAATTAAGAATCAATTATAGCTTTGTCAAGCAGCCATAAAAGCATTAGCCAATCGTATCCAGGCTGGTTATGGTTATGGGATGGTTTCATTGTGGGAAAAAGTAAAAACACCTCTGGTAGGAATACCACCGGGATAAAGAATTATTAGACATTTGGGGGATAGCATAAGAATTTAAGGGACCTGAACCCACTTTCAGAATGCTCATGAAACCGGAAAGGAACTAATCCGATGCAAGTTAGTTGAGAAGTATAAAAAATCATGCCAAAACCAAAAATAAATGAGACATATGAGACATTTCTTAAACGATCGCTACTTACTGGAATCGTTTTTTTTTTTTTCAACGAGCCATCTGGATTGGGGAAAATGAAATGAAAGGACAAATAACTGGACACTGTGATGACAAGAGTTCCTTGAGTGCCTGGAAGGGGAGAAAACTCTCGAAAATAATATAGAGTAGCTATAACCGACAACACATGGATAAATTCGGGAAGTCTGCACTTCCTGAAACAGAGCTCAAACACCACAACTTCACAGAAGTCTCGGAAGTATACAGGGAGTCGAACATCCAGAAGCATACTAAATGGCCGGGGAAGACCTTAGTGCAAATACGCTCTGAGAAACCACCTTATGAAAAAAAAATAGTCCAGTTAAAACAATCCCTATGTCCTTTAAAACTTTTAAAATTACTTTTTAAAATCAAACTGCAAATCCATTGCAGATACGTTATGAAACTGTTTGATTCAAGTTATTTTTGTATTGTTATTGTAACAATAAATTTAAAAAAAAAAACAGTGGTATATCCTTTATAACTTTTTAAAACAATTTTTTGAATGCACCAGATTGGTCCAAAATTGTCTTGGATCATTGTTAAAGGTGTAACAACTAACAATATTTTTATATCTAAATAAAAAATACATTTAATGGCTTTCTATTATTTTTTACACGTCTAGCAGTATATATAAAAAATGAAACGTTATTGTTTAACAGATGTCAAGTTACCCACGGATTTTAAGCCAAGAATTTGTTGGACTCCTCCACTATGGCGTCGGCGCCGGGTAAAGTATATACAAGGTGGCCAGAAAAGGTGGGATAATCTTCAGTTAAAGTGGTTCTTTAATCATTTGTAAGTAGAATAAGGCCATTAATATACTAAATATGTGACTAGAATTTGATTTTAACATTTTATGTAGTATTAATTATTGCTATTAATAATAAACTTATCATTAAATGAACATTTTCAATGTTTATCTGGATGTTAATAGAACTAATTCTAATCAAAATATTTCAAAAATATTGCTGATTTTTAGTCACATATTTATTATATCAATGGCCTCGTGAGTGTTAATGAACTTTTCAATTGATGCGCAGTTTATAAACGAGTGGAAATATTCTAATTATATAAGAACTCTGACAATGTATAGCCAACTTAATTTAAAATCATGTTTAGTCTCGAATCAAGACTTTAACATCAGATTCATTTTTTTTAATGTTACAAAATACATACCCTTGAAATAAAATCAAGGTCATATATTTTGTAAAATCATTGTTTAGACTTTTAGCAACAATTTTGTAACAAAAATAAGTACTTGAATAGTGGTAAACACCTACGTTTTTGATTTTATCCTTATATATATAAGTCTTTATTCGAGGCTAATAATTGAAATTAAAAATGATTTTAAATTATGCTGCATATAATTTGTAACAGTTCTTGTATAATTAGATTAATTTCATTCGTTTCTAAAATGTGAATCAATTTTAAAATATATAATTTACCCTGCGCCTCCGCCATGGCGAACAAATCCATAGATCACTACTCATCGGTTATTGTTTAAATTACACAAAATAGAGTCATTTTGGTCACCCAATCTGACACAAATGGAAATTAAAATTGTCATATTTAAATTGAGTTAAAATACAGGTATGAGTGTCAGTGTGGGTTCTATGATCCATTTAATAATTGTTTAATATGAATTTTAGTCATTATATCACCGTCTATTAATGAATGAGGTATTTCTAATCATTCGTAAGTTGCGTGTTTATTAATAATCTATTATATTTCAAATTAATAACAATTAATTTAATTTTTAAAATTCTCATGATTTTGTTTAGATAAAATGAAATTCAATTTATATTTTACTATATAATAAATGTCTATAATACTTTAAATAATAATGTGGAATTGTATAAAAATATTTAAATTGAAATATCTTGAGCACAAACACAGCAGGATGTAGTAATTTTTTCATAAAATACTTCATAAATTACATTAGTAATTACCAATATTAGATAAACTATAATGCTGTTATTATTTCAATTAAACAGCATATAAATACAATTTATGTATTATTATAAACCCACATTGTTACGCTCACATTTATTATAACGGGAACATCTCATATCAGCGTAGTGTTGGGATAAGAAATCATAACCTCTGAAAGTTTTAAAGTGAACATATTTGAACAAAAAGTAATATTCTTAAAAATAATATTCTTAGCTAATGTACAATATATGTATTGTAAAAAAAGTAACTATTTGATTTTTTTCTTAAAAATGTTTTAATTAAAAAAATGGTATAAATAGTATTTTCAAAGTATTATAACATTGAAAATTTAAGCATTAAAGAAAGAGTAAAGAATTTTTTTAAATTTAATTGTTAACGATATAGTTTAGTTTAAACTAAAAGTGCAATAAACGTTTATTTTTTATATAACTGCTGACACTTCAATTTGTTTGGCCTTAATTAATGACTGAAAGTTATGTTTTGATATATTTCATAACATGTGATTATCTCTAAAATCCACTAGAAAATATGGATTTATTTATGGAATGGTCGAATGTTAGTGTGAATGCTTGAATTTATACCGAGACGATTTTTTTTCAGTTAATCCATCTAACGATTACGAAAATATAATTTGAATGGAAAACAGTATTCATTCACTTGGCCACAGTTATTTAAATATATTAAATAAAAATGATTTGAAAATAATGAATAAATTATTTCCACATTTAGCTCTGTGACTATTGACTTACATTACGTACGTGACGTTTTATTTGTCATTATTAACATATTAACATCCGCTACCATTAGGTATACTCTTATAATAAAATAACACTTTGCTGAATGCGCCAGGAAAATTAGTGGTGGGAAATGCAAGACTTCACATTGATTTCAAGTGAATAAAGGAGTTGAATTAGTGAAACAAACTAAATGTTCTTGTTTACCTTAAATATCCTAAACACTTATGAATTAATTTAAAATGATTGTAAATTCTCCAACATATTTATGTAATTAATAATCAGCATAATTTATTCAAACAAATTATCCAGCGCAATTAAAACCCTCCTCCACCTCCTCTTTTTTGTCCACAAGCACAATAAATCACCCTCAAACATTTCACATTTTTATTGTCCGCGAGGAAGAGAATCCTCCATGTGGAAATGATACGTGCTCAACAAAAGGCCGTAAAATCCCTACTTTGTATCGCGACCGGATCGTCCCGGTGCGAGGCAAACAATACGGAAAGCCCGAGTGGAAATGCGAAAGTGGACAGTCCTGGGGCGGCCGTGTTTAATTTTAATTATTTAATCATTCACTTGTTCACAAAGATCGCTGACGGTTCACGTGACTATTCCAGGTATTTCCTATTTGCGGGATTCGGACGTTAACACGTTTCTCTATTTCTATATTTAAATCGGTTAAGTTTGAGAATTATGCTCGGAGTTGTGTTTCACGGGTGTTTGCTTAATTAATTTTAGTCGGTTAGTGTGACAGGGTTATAAATATTTCTGTGTGAATGCTTGAATTTATACCGGGACGAATCTGTTTTGTTTTAGTTAATCCATTTAACGAGTAGGGATATATAATTAGAATTAAAAAAGGGAAAACTACATGGACGAAATAGCCACACATCTAAAATTAACGTTAATATTTTCATTTATTGTGTTTCAATAATCTTTAGCCAATTAACAGGTGCCTTATAGTTTTAATTATTAGTTCATTTTATAATAATCAATATGAATACTAATAAAAAACAAATATAAATTGTTTGATTGAAAATTCTCGACTGGTTTTAACTTATTAGCACGCAAATTGGCGGAGAAGCATAAGATGACATGGCAAAACCAGAAGGGAATTAGACATTCTAAACTATTCTTAGATGGTCTGGTACCTAAAAGCACATCGATGTTAACAGGACTGTGTAGAGAAAAACTAAGAAAGATCACAGGACTAATAACTGGACACTGTGATCTAAATAAGCACCAGCATAGAATGGAAATCAATGAAACCCCTCTATGTCGTGGGTGCCTGTAAGAGGAGGAAACACCCCAGCACCTACCGTGCACATGCGAAGCCTACCAAAAACAACACATGGAGCAATTTGGGAAGACTGTACTTCCCGAAATAGAGCTTAAACACATCTCCTGGTGCAAACTCCTGGACTTCATAGAAGACAGGAATATACAGGGAGTAAAGCATCTAGAGGCGCACAAAAGGACCACGGAGACCGAAGTGCAGGGACGCCAAGCGACACCACCTCAAGAGGAAAAAAAACTTATTAACATATTCTCAAGAGTTAATTTAAATTATTTAAATTACATTCTCTTGAAGGAGGGCTAATAACCCGATGTTGAGAATTTTGGGTAAGTTTAAGTAGGACCTGTGGTCGATAGCCCAAGACAAACAAATACTTTCATTTTATTGTATATACATAATGGTTGTAATGTGTAATTGTCTGAATAAAAGGATTTTATATACAGGGTGTTCTAGCTAAACCGCACACTAAAAGTATATGCACTTCTATTTAATGTATTGTAATGAAATTTTCAAAATTAATGTAATCCTGTATTTTTATTTTAATGAAATATTTCTAAAAAATTAGTCTTCCGATTATACCGAAAGTTGTCAGCAACTTCCTTATTTTAAAAGGAAAGCTATATATTTATTAAGAATTTTAATTCTGCATTAAATTCTATAAACAAAATTATTAAAAAAAAATATCATTCGGATAAAAAAATGTTTTTTTTTAATTCGCTTAAAAATACACATCTCCGAACAAAATAAAACTGAAGGAACGCTATGTTAATTATAAATAATTAATACCCTAAGATACACAAGATACTTACTTTTTGGTTAATTAGGAAAAATCGCGAAAGTTTAACTAAATATCAAACATCTTGAAAACTGTTAAACTTCGAGGTTATATTATTTAATGATTTTTACTTTCCCCGGACCCCTGTCCAAGGGAAAGTATTGTGATCGTGAAAATTTTCGAACCGCCAATTTCAACAAATATGCACGTTTTGAGGTCCCCTGAGTCCATTCCATCGAGTTTTGAAAAATGTCTGTGTGTGTGGCTGTGTGTCTGTGTGTTTCCGCGATAGCGCCTAAATGGCTAAATGGATTAAGCCCAAACTTTATATCTAAGCTTTATATTACAGTGGAATGATCTGAAAAGCTTTTGGTTAGAATCAAAACTCATTAAGTGCAACTTTACTCTTAGCAATTTTTCATTTTTTAATTCGGATAGAAAAATGTTTGAAATAAAAGTTTTAGATCTTGGAAAATAAATAATTTCTGTTATAAAACTTTTATTGTAGGACCTCCGGTTTTCATTTTATAAGCATTTATCTGATAAATTCCCTTAGAGATTTTAATTATTGAAATAATTATTTTAATGACAAATAAAACGTCAAAGTGCCGTCAAATTCAACTTATCATTCGCAAACGCCTCCAGTTTGCAAAAATGAAGAAGAGTGTGGAGGAATGATTTTAATCTATTGTAAGGTAAGAAATAACACACTTAATTACAATATTCTTCTAAATACTCGGCTTTAACTTTAAAAGATAACAATCAATTTTTTCTATTAATCATTTTGCTTCCCTATTAAATTTTCTATCAGAAACTTATTTGACCGTATTCACCGGGGAAAGTGCCATGATGGACACACCACCATTTTTTCATAGAATTTCATATAGAATCCAAATTCATAATAAAAATATAGCATTCTATTTAAAAGAAGAGAGTTGGTGTCTACTTCCGGTATGAACGGAAATCGTATAACCTTGAAAATAATTTAATTGAAAATAGTACATACTATTACTATAATGCTGAAAATATCAATATAATATATTGATTTGAGTCCATATCCATTTGGTGTGCGGTTATTATAGAATATTCTGTATATTAATTTAAAATACTTGCGTTATGTAATTGAATAGTTGCAGCAACTAAAGGGAAAATAATGAATTTTTGATTTAATTGTTTTTAATCTATAATTTTCAAATTCTTTTTTATTTAAAATACAGACGAAAAAAATCGAGGGTTGCAGAATGCATTCTCATAAATTAGAACATGCCAAATTAACGGAAATAAAAACCATTAGAATTAAATATTCATTGTGTTAATATTTTAAAATCATTAGATACGATATTTCAAATTATTTATTTAATAAAATAACTCATTGCAATGATATTCGCGATCTAAACACTAATTACAAAAGAAGGATCTCTCCCCAAAAGTATGGAATATATTTTTATTTATATGTTTAAAGCTCGCTAATAAATATAGCAGGCTTGCAAGACATCTCACGAATTAATCCATTTGTCTTATATTAAAAACTTAAACTTTTAACAAATGCGTTTAATAATATTGATAAACTTATTTCGTACAAGCCTTTGTATTTAAATATTTATACGTAAATTTATTACTCTAAACTTAAAACAAAAATACGTATTAAGTTTAGAATAATAAATTTTGATTCTAACAAATTTTAGTTTTTAATATTATCTTTATTATGATGTATTTATTGTGTTATCTTAAATAATGTTACTCAAATATTGCAGTAATGATTTTTTTACTTCGATATTTGAATCACGTACTAATAAAGCAGAAAGTCTAGCATTCCGAACAAAATCTAGACAAGAGCTTTAAATACTAACTTGCTCACTTAAAAAGTTTATGGATCTACATTTCCAGCAAATTATTCGAGGTTTTAATATTGAAATTATATTGAGTTTTTCCAATATTTTTCGAAAAATCTTTATTATAAGTTTTAAGAATAAAATAATCCGTTTTGGCAATATTTATTATTAATTTAAAAATTTCAGTCAAATTCTGTATTTTTAGAAATATAAAATAAAATATAAAAACTAGATTTCATATTGTCGTATGAATCACACACTAAATTAATTCATAATAACACGTTCTTGAAATTTTTTAAATGATTTTTTTTTAATTAAAATAGTTTTTGTAAAATAATGAATGATGAATTTCTTGTAGAGTATTTCGTATTATTAGATAAATCAACAGTGTCCAGTTGACACTCCGATAAAGCCATTTAGATGAGGGAAAACAAACCATGGAGCATTTTCTCAATCTAGCAGGACGTAAGTAATTATTTTAGTAATATATAGAGATTGAATAATAAAAAAAAAAAACATGGAGGTGGTTCATCGAAAATCTAATAATTCTAGTAATTCATATTTTATCTATAATTAATAAAAGTTTACTTTTCAGCACTGTTTAAATTGATGACTCTAAGATATTTGTTGGTGAGTACGTGAAGTTTCTTGATATAATGTAGTAATATTTTATTCCTTTCTTCACTTTTTTATTTTTATTACTATATGTACATTTCAAGCACAACGTGCTCTTTATCAATAGTTTTTGTTTTATTTTTTGTCAATTTTACATAAAAAAATATTGATAAAGAGTACGTTGTGGTTGAAATGTACATATAGTGATAAAAATAAAAAAAAGTGAAGAAAGGAATAAAATATTACTACATTATATTCAAACAATAACATACATTTTTACAAATAATATGTATAAACAAGGTGACCAGACATGGTCTTCAGGTAGTGTGATTCATTCATTAATTTTAGATAAAAAATCTATTCATATATTTCCGAACCACTCTGTGTAATTTAATAAATTGTATTCCGTATTATCAATGATCATTATCAACATATTGTAAATTAAAAAAAAAGAAAACGATTAGAATCATACATTTTTGATTGTTCAAAGTAAAGAAATTTTTGCCCCCATATATACCCTACGCATTCACCAAATACTACTACTAACCATCTTTATTCAAATGTGTATTTGTATGTACAATAATATATAAAATTCGAATTATATTCTGTAGATGATTCGGCTATCGACCGGCGGTCTTTCTGCCTGATTCACCAAATTATTATTTTATAAAATTGACATTCAAGAATATAGTATTTGGTGGATCCGCCGGGTTCATAATGGGGCACCTCTCTATGGATTATAAAGGTAAAGAGTTAAAAATATAATATAACATTGTAATCTCTCCCATTTTATCACACCTATCATATACAAAATATGCGTTGTGACTATGAAAGGAAAATAATTAAGCCTCTGAATTAATGAAGAAAATTGGGAAAGGGTTCGAAACTTGAAAAATTGATATGTTATTTTACTAATATATTTTCTAGTATTCCATTAATTTTGATTTTATAAAAAAACAATTCAATTTTTTCGGATAAAACCACTCAACTATCCGAAATCGAATAAAACTGGGAAATTGTTTTTATTCGAATGCTCGAAATTCTGTATTCGACAATTTATAATAAGTTTATTTCTCCAATAGTAAAGTATTTTATATAATACACACTCACTTGTAGGCTCACAGACACACTCAAACATATATATGTTTATGAATTATTATTTCTTGATAATATCAGACGTGTATTTCAAGTTGATAGAAGTTTTTCGTACCAAAGTTGCAAAAATTAAGTCACAATACAAATCGTAAGAAATGAGCAATTTTACTTCCGAGATTTTTCTTTTCACTTCACTTCTTTTCTGCAAAACTCGCGTTGAATTTTTAAAATACAATTTCTTAATCCATTAAAAATCATTTACATTTAATGTATTTGTCTAAATATATTGAATAAATTATTATATCGTCCCACCCATTTCGTTTTGCAAGTCTGATAGAGAGTAATCCATCACTTTCTAAAAAGTATAAGGTGCAATTTTGAAATAAAATGGCATACGTAAGTATTTTAAATGCCTTTTCCACATCTGCTTAATTAAAATCATAGGCTTAACTGGGAGTTAAATTAAACTTTTAAAATATTTTATTAACTAAATATCTCACTTCTTGTTTATTTAAAAATTATTAAAAATCTTGATTAAAACGAGATAAAATATGTCTTTTTATTTGTTACGCAAACTTTTTTTTTTACTTCGCCATTGTTATACAAACAAAGTAAAAGGTCTTTTCTTTACTAAAATTGAATTATAATTTATAATAAAGTTAACAATTAAAACGTTTTCGTTTAAGTTTTGCAATATCCAAAATACAACTGTGTTTCTGAAGGAAATCTAAACGAACAATTCCATAAATTCTTGGGATTAATTAAAAAATATCAAACTTATTTAAATCATCTGGATTGATTTTTATATTTACATTTTTGACAATGCTATGACCGAAATGCCAGCTTTAATTAACTAATTAAATTAATTTCTAATTTTTTAAATACGTTTTAATTAATCTTGTTCAACCGCCATTATCTAGAAATTTCATGCCTGATGATGAATGATATGGATCATTCTGATCTTATCAGAAAGTGTATTCCAGGTGCACAATTAATTTTGACCCTATTTGTTCGAAATGTAAAATTTTAAAATAATTATTAAATAAATGATGTTTTGTAAAAGGAGGCCGGGATATGTTGAACCGCGTTATTATTATATAATTATTTGGAACTTCTTGATATCCTATTTTCTATTATTATAAAGTGTTCAATATTGAAACAAACAAAAACTTGATTTTCAGCTAGAAATTATAATAATCTTTGTTGAAAAATATACAAAATAAATAATAAATATTACAAAACCAAACGTATAATTTATATTTCTTAATTTATCATCAACATTCTTCATAGAAACAATTTTATTAAATTATCATTAAGAATTTGCTCATACATAAAACATTTTAATTTAAATGTTTAAGTGTGATTACTATATTAATAAAATCATTATTGCAGAAAAATTAAATGGCGGTAAATGGTTCATTTTAATTAAGTTACCAGCATCAATTAATAAAAAAAATCAAACTGAAACGTTTTTTTTTATGTAAACTTAAATAAACATTATTCTTCGCACAAATCAGCTATTTATTTATTTATTGACGGAATCTCCTTTTACACAGATCTACAAAGATTAATTACATATATAAATATAATAAAATATACAATAAATTAAAAGAACAACCTAAATCTTATAAGCACAGCTTGGTAGTAAAACGGATAAATAAACTTAATATACAAAACGGCTAAAATTTAAAATGAAAACTGCATAAAAAAAGGACTGCTTATGGAAAATATTCTTAATGCTAATCAAAATACTACTCTTCTTGACCCTTCTTTATATCTGACTAAACATAAATAAATTGGGATTGAGTAACGTGATCGAAATTAAAATTAATTAAGCACTAATAAATTTTACTCACAATGTTTTATATATACAAACATTTTTATTTCTGAAATCAAACAATCTAATAACAATACATTAGAAAACTATTACGTTACATTAATAATTACAAATTTCCCAAATTAACCATCGGCTAATTTTGTTTGTCTCTGTCCAGTCTATGCCATTTCTTTAAAAGTCATGATCGCCAACGTCATTGTCAATGTCCGGATAATTAGAGGCTCTGCATTGATAGATGGTTGATTGAGTGTATTATTTTATTATCATGTATATTTGGACAAATAAAAGTTATTTGAAATTTATTCAATTCGACTAAATATAATGCGTAAACGTAGTTTCGATTATTAGAAGCAATGAAGTTTTATATGTATATATACTTTTTTTTATTTTTCACCAAATAAATAAAATTCAATTATCCGAAATATACGCTTTCAAACTGGAAACTTTGATTATTAGCAGGCACATACAATTAATGTTTGTAATTGTTCTTATCTTCTATAAGCTGGTTTATACGATAATGTTCATAATTTTAATGAAATCATTTTCATTTTTCCTCCTCTTTTACTTTTTACTAAATATATTTTATAAACAAAGTTTCCATTATTAATACCAATAAAGTTTTATAAATAATAATAATATAAAAATAAGTTATTATTCATTACACTCTTATAGATGATGGAAACTTTGTTTCGTAAATAAACACTTTTTTTATTGAAATTAATAACATTCTCCTTGGCCAGTTTATAAAAGGTTTGTAATAAACACAAATTTTTATTTTATGATAGAAGAAACGGAATTTATTTGCGAAAATGTTACTTCTTTTTATTAAAAAAAAAAAATACTATTAGGACCTGTTTTACCTGTGCTATTAAAAATATGTAACAAAATTAAATCTCAATATGTTCTACTGGTGTCACTCAGTAAATTAATAAATATCGTCTAAAATATAGTTATTAATTTTCTATGGCAGCTATTGAAATTAATTAATATCGTCTACATTATATTCATTAATTTACTATATTCGCTTGCGTCGTCTTTAATTTATTATGATTACTATATTATGCTGGTACCACAGTAGAATATATTAGGTTATATGTTTCTTAACATATATCAGAGAGGGTTTAAATGTCTTGACTGATCTCATGGAACAGCGTATTTTATTTTAAAATCATTGATAATTTTATATCCTATTGTAAATGTTTTTTTATAAAGTTTATGATATACTATAATACAGTTAAAATAATTAACTATTTCTTTGATAAAACATTCCGGTGATATCAGCAACATGATTTACCCCTATCATAAGTTTAACTTTTAGTATGGGTAAAATAATTAAACACTTATACATACAGAAGCTAGACATCTGGTATTAATAATATATTTAAATGTAACTTATTTCAAAATGTAATAATTTCAAAAATAAATACATTATTTTTTATTAACTTGCTATTGTATATCTTATTCATCTTATTTGATTTAACAAATTGAAAAAAAAAAAATATAATAAAAGTTAACATTATGTAGTTATGTAAGTAAATACTTCCAATATAAAGTTTTAAAATAGTATATTTCCTCAAAGACGCATTTCCAATCGTGTGTTTAAAAGATTTAAACATCATTAAAGCAAACTTTCCATAAAGTGGATGGCGTAAGAAAATACCGGTGTGCGGGTACTAAGCCCCCCACCTTTTTAAAACCCATCCGCTTCCCCGCATCGTCCCCCCCATTGGCAGCTATTGCAGGAAATATAAACGCTAAGCTCGCCATTTATCCGCAGCCTTATCCACACCTTCCCCGAAAATCCTAACGAAAGCTTCAATTAGCCCCGCAAAGACCGGGGGCTTTGAGGGCAGGTCTTTGAATAAAGGTAATCTGGGGTCATCAAAGGTGACGCTCAGCGATTCCGAAAGGTGGTTACCGGGGGTTGGGTTAGTTAACTAACCTGGTTCCTCTTCATCCGGCGTGTTGGTTTGCGCGGTAACACACAGCAAACTGGCGAAAAGCACGGCTAAAACACGGGACATTTCACTCAAACACTTTGCTATCCTTTCCTGCTGGAGATTATATTATCAAATTTATTTTATTTCCCAAAAACAAACAAAAAATCACAATCACTTATTTTTTTAAGTTACAATAACAATTCTATTCCAAGTCACATGCACTTATCGTAAGCACTATTCAGTTTAAAATTGTTTACTTCTTATTATTATTACTTTTTGTAGCGGGGGGGTTGTCGTGGTAATAATAATAATGATAACGGCGATGTTGAGTACGCGCGGAACGTGAGGGCACAAAAAGCTCCCATGCACATAACCGAGTCGAGTCACTACTGACACCGAGCTTTCTGCCTCAACAGGGGAGGAAATCCTTTTCCGTGGAACCGCCGAACGCCGCCGAGGTTTCACGAGGGGGGCTTTCAGCTCACCTGAAGACAACTTTCATCATTTATTTCGGCACATACACGAATGAGATTACAGCTCCGATAAATGTTTATTTATATTATCTATTATTTATGGATAAACTTTCAAAAAAAATGTTTCTTTTCATATAGTTATTTGATTAATGCGGAATGTTTTTTCCAAATAAAATATTTTTATTATGTTTACTAAAAACATAATAATATAAATATATAATTATAATTTATTGTAAATTTTATTATACACATTGTCTAAAGAAATAAATGTATTTCATAGATTTTTATTATAAATTGATAAATAAATATAAAGAAACATAAACTTCAAACAATTAATATTGTTGGAATAAATTAAATAAAACGAATTTGAAAATAATTAATTAATAAATTATTTCTTCTTTGAGTACCGTGACATTTTGACTTATGTTACATAAGTACTTTAAATAAATGCTCAATAATGGACATTTGTTGTTGCATAACATATTGTACAATGCATTAATTTATGAATAGACAATATTTAATGCAAACAACAAAAAATAAATAAAAGTTTTTGTATTAAATAATTTCGATTCAAAAAATGTTGCATTATACAATATGTTAGGCAACAGAAAATATCCATTATTGAGCATTTGTTTAAAGTATCTAACGTATTATCCGGATCTGGCCCATACCTACCTTTTCCTATTCTCAGACCTCAAGAAAATTCTCACTGGAAAGAAAATTAGCACCGAAATTGAAGTATATTTTCAGACGAAAAACAAATCGAACTATAAAACAATATAACAAATATTTACAGTGGATGTAGGTGTTAGTCTTTCTGGACAATCTACCGGAGATGTTTATTTTCTGTCATAGATTTATTATGATGTCAAAGAAAAAACAAATCAATGTCAGATTAATTGTGCTGATGATTCGCAATAATGAATTGAATTATATTTGGGATTATGGGGAATACAGAATTTTCTAATAAGGTGCAGGTTATGCCTATTATTGGCATTTTTTGCTTAGGGCCAATATACGCTGGAAAATGGGTGGGTTCATACAGGTATTTGTTGGGTGGATTGCTGAGAGAGGGATTTTTAGAGAGACGGAAACTTAGATAATAGAATTATTTTTATAGAAATTATAGAAAATCATATATTAATTGAATTTAATTTTTATTTGTAAAATTAATTAATTAGGAGAATTTTTATTTTGTACTTTCTATTTAGAGTCACAGTGATTATTAAAATATGGTGACCAAATTACAGTACAGTATTCCAAGTGAAGTCTCTGTAGACTAATGTATAGAGTTTTAAATAATTCTAGACTGAACTGATTAGAGAATCTGTTCACAATTTCTGATGTAAATAGAGGTCTACTTATAATATCATTTGCATGAGGAATAAAAGACAAGCGATTGTAAAATATTACGCCCAAATCACGTATTTTATCCATATTTGGTAATTTATGGTTATTTATTGAATATTCAAATAATTTGATTTAAATGGAGAAATTCAA
Source organism: Philonthus spinipes (assembly GCA_963082785.1). NCBI lineage: Eukaryota > Metazoa > Arthropoda > Insecta > Coleoptera > Staphylinidae > Philonthus > Philonthus spinipes. The sequence continues at coordinate 11,334,245 of OY720315.1, read as the reverse complement.
TTTTCAACCTCTCTCTAGATATTTTTTCGTAAAATTGTTAGTATAATCACAAAAAAATAAAATAATACATAGGCATTTGTCGTCATTTAGAGTTAACTTTTTTATACGATGTTCAGGAATTTATTTCTTCCATTGACTACAGATTGTCAAATGATTTATTTCACATGATATTTACCTATCCGTAGAACCACAAATAATCTCTCGTTTAGTTTTGTTTCCGAAATACTTGGAAACAGTTTTTGTAGGTATTAAAAATCAGCACTAGTTTCATCCATATTTCGCAAAAATTTGCATGATGCTTATTTTAGCATGTAATGGGGTCAAAATTACGTTTTGTAGATCTACTAATCATTAACTTTTATTTGTTCTGGATAAATTCATTCGAAGCAAGCCATCCTATTTTAATTTGTATTGATATTCTCAAGCCCAACAGTCCGATACACAGCGAAAACAGATTTGTCAAAGCGAAATCCTTAGGTCTCCACATATTTTCCAGTTGTACTGTTGATATTTTATCAGTTTAAATAGAGCATATATCATATCATATGCGTCTTTACTATTCAAAGCATGGTTAATTGGCATTTTTTTATTACCATTGTAAAGCAGTTCGGCTTTTGATCTATAGGAGGGCTATTTGGTAAGTACCCGTATTAACCGACCAACAGTGCCACTGACGTAAAATATGTATACCATTATTTAGCGCCATTATTCAAACCATCACTGTCAAAATTTCAACAAATCAGTCGAATACATTTTTTATAATAAACCGAAATGGCCATTACAAGTTATCCATACGCTAGATAAATGGTGGCTGAACATATCATTAAATGTACATTTTTTTATAGCTTTTAGAAGTCTTCAGGTTCGTGTTTATTTGTAATCTTGGTCAGTGATTCGATTTTTTTTTTTTTGGATGAGAAGACGTATGCGGAAATCAAAGTGAAGTTGCATGCCGTTAATAGGAACCATGAATCTTCGATAACTGCCATCGTATATTGTTTAATCAATTTAAGCTGGCAAACATCCGTAATAGATGATGAGCGCTCAAACCTCCGATTGAGGTGACTACGGAGGCCATGGTTAACAAAATCGATGACCACGTCTTAGAAAATCGTCCGGAGAAGGTGAAAGAGATTGATGCCATTATACACATCTCTATTGAACGCATACAAAATATTATACACGAAAAATTGAGAATGAGGAGAGATGGTTACTGCGTTTGCTAACAATGGAGCAAAAACGGAATTGACTAACAATTTCGGAGCCCTTTTTAGACATGGTTAAGCGCAATTCGTGTCGTAACTGCTGAAGAAACATAGATCTAGCACTACACGCTAGAAATAAAAGAACAGTCAAAACACTGGATTTCACCCGGAGAAACTGCTCCAAAGAAGGCGAGAAAGGTTCCACTGACAGAAAAAGTTATGGCCACCATTTTTTGGTATTCGAAAGGCATTATCTTCACCGACTATTTTGAGAAACGAAGGATAATCACGGGACAATACCATGCTGATTTATTGGACCGTTTTAATGATAAATTGATGAAAAATAAGCCTAATCCTTTTTGACATGACAACGAACCTGTTCATTCATCGGGGAATCGCCACGTGAAAATCCAAACGTGAAAAAAAGGCTTGGTGAAAAGCGATTCTCGTCAAACGAGGCAATCATCGCAGTACGAGAGGCCCATTTTGCGGAATTCGGATAATCATATTTTTTGGATCGCTTGAAAAAATTGAATATCGCTGGACTAAATGTATCGAGCTGAAAAACACTATAATAAGAATTTTTTAAGAATATGCGTTTACTTGCCTATCCATGTTAGACAATCACACAGCCCTCGTATATTTAGGAATTGATGAGAAAGTGCCAATCAATTGAATAATATCGTCGATCCAACGCCTTGAAAAGTCTTGAAAAATCCTGATAGATATAAAACTAATCTTTTTAATGATAAAATCACTGTAAATTTTACTCTTTTTTTCTACAATATGTCATTTATATGCTTTTAGTCAGCAGACTTCATTGTTTTAATCGTGAGACAAGAAGCTCTTGGATATAGACTGTTGTAAGTCACTTACCAGATCGTTCAATTCAGTTTGTTTAAATGAACATGGTTTATCGTCTTCAATGCAGAAATATTCATGAGAGTCAACGTCTTCAACAAATTCCAGCTCCTCATTACTTTGGCTATGTATATAGCACGTGCACAAAAATGATATGGTTCGATGCCTCAATGAAGTTTTAGAATTAAAACCAGAAGTCTGTGTCATATAGAAATCACAGTCATTTTCGAGATTCATGGGCTCTTGTTATAATACTGATACTACAAATTGAAGGAATCCATCTTCTCTTAACACATATTGCGCTAAAGCCATCCTACAACTTTCATCAAAAAAAAAAAACATGTCCTGCCCATTTTTATATCTCTTGATTAGACACTGCAAATCCAAATAATGCAGCCATAGCTTTTTTTAGCGCTTCTGATATAAGTCTTCCTTTTTTTGCAAAGATCAATTGTCCGCAAAGGTAATAAAATGATCAAGATCTGTTTCTCACAATCTATTAGGTAAATTAAATAAAAGATTGCTGTGCGCAATTATTTTCAAATTATTTTATTTTTTTATTGAAATAACTGTTACCAAGACAATAAATCCTTATTTCTATTATTACTATATCATTGTTATTGTTGTTTTATCAAAGCGTACTAAACATAAAAATAAGATTTAATATCATCGTCATGAAAATATGAATTTGATCAAAAGTATATAAAATATAATCGTTTTTAAACTTGTGTAATTTATAAAATTGTTCATGAAAATTATCAGTAATTTTTAAGCAGCCATGGTATTACCCCCGATTACATCATTCATAAACAGGCTGAACGTGAATTATAATACCCGATTCGATAGGCGTTAAGCGTTTGAAAGGACCCCATTAAATAATTCCAAGCGCCGCGGCGCTTTATGAATGCAACAAAAATTGCTTATATCGTCAATTGAATTTCTAAAATCGGGCGATATTGAAGGGAAAATTCGAAATTCGGCGTCCGTATTATGGCCAGAGAAAACTGTGCAGTAAAGACGGCCGTGATGGAAGCTTGAGCGCTTAATAATAAAACGGAACGAGCAAAGCAATTCAGTCTTGATGATTTACAGAAAGCTTTGAATTCCTTCCGAAACGAGATACCGTAAAATAAGCGGCGGCCCGGGCTTCAAGCTTCGGGCCGACGCGATGCGGCGCGGGGCGCCGGCTCCGCTTGCGCCAAAGCCCCTTGTGTATTATTGCCGCTAATTAGTGAGGCCAGGGTTACAGTTTGTAATTAAGGATTTATTATTAATTCAATTAGGTTTCCGCCGTGGAATGTCTTTCCTGTAATATGAACGTGTGTTAAAAATATAAACAATACTTAATTCACATGTTCAAAAATCTTGCAATAAAAGTTAAAATTTTATAAAACAACATTTTTACCTTGAAAGCATCACTTTAGGTTTTCGAATTTTAACGAAAATTTTTTTCAGAATTATGAGAATTATTAATAAGATTAATTATATTTCGTTTAGAATAAATAAATTAGAAAATTATTTGACATTTTGACTTATGTTACATAAGCACTTTAAAACAAATATTCATTAATGCACTTGTTCAACATTTGTTTCATAATTGATTGTTGCATAACACTAACAAATAACTGTTATGCAACAATTTTTCATTCGAAAATATTTAGTGCAAAAAAAAAACAAAACAAAATATACGTAATAAAAGGCCTTCTGCAGTCACGTGTTTAGGTATTTCATCCCTCATCAGTACAACTCTACCTTATATAATTACAAAGTTGTTAAATAAAATTAATGAAACGTTCATGTTGAGATCTTCAGTGGAAATGATCGATAGGACATTTACATTGACAGATTCATTTACATTGATAGCCTCGCTGGCTATTAATAATAATAATAGAAAAAAAAAGGAATTACAGTAGCTAAAGGGGGAATAATTTATTAATTATTTTCAATTTCTTTTTATTTAATTTATTTAAATAACTGCAACCATGTAAATAAATCCTTTTTTGTATTACTAACTATATTTTTATTAAAAAAAAAACATGTCATTAGCTAAGTCGTTTTTGATTTAGAGAAAAAAATGTACAATTTTTAATGCATTGGTTTTGAAAATCTTTTATATATCCACATAACATAAACAAAGAACTAATTTGAGTACTTAAACCGATTATTTATGATATAATTCGCCAGCCTGTTTCTGCTTCTTATCTATACCAAGGAATGAAAATACGATAATAAGTTGTAATCTTCTTTATATTTGGTATATTCAGTCAAATTATACTAATAATTTTATAATTAGATTAAATTTAATAGACAGTATTCTTTTCTCGTAACTATCGTCGTAATCAACTAATAATATTAGCGCTAATCAAAACTTTCGCTAGAAGTATATTTTTTTGTCTGTTATAATTGCCATTTGACATATCTTAAACTTAATAATTAATAACGTCTTTATTAGCGATATACACAATAGAAGAATACGGCTAATTATGTATATATATATATTATTTTTATTCGTTTCAAAATTGTTTTCTTTTTTAATTTATCTTTGAAAAATTGATATAATAATAAAATAGGCTAAAACAAAATAAAATAAATAAAGAATATAGTACATTTAAATATAATGGTTTATTGACAGAGATGATAAAATGAACATTAAACCTTCTCTAATCTCGAAACTCTCTAAATAATTGTACGATCACTAAGGAAAATTAACTCCATAAAATAAACTCGATTCATCTAATGTTCAAAGTAAATCTTAAAATCTACTTGCAACGTTCGTAAATCCCCGTCTTAACGATGCCACTAATTGTGATGTGGCTACATTGCTCTTATAAGAAGTGCATGTACATTTCTCTTCATCAAGCTTAAGACGTTGCCACAAAAACGGTATTGATTCCAAACGAGGCCAGACGCTTTTATCTTGGATAATGAATGCTACGAGACTCTTCGTTTACCATATAATTGCCTCAAATCCTAAATGGGATTCACAATTGCTCGACTGAATCATTTGCTTAAAATTCATTAAGGTATTTTTACTAAACGGGATTTGGGGATTTCGATGAACGTCGATAAATTCCGGAATACGTTTTGAATAATAATGTATAGGTATATAAAATGAAAATAAAAAAATATTTGAGTATATTCATTCTAATGACGGTTTTTTTAAAGATTCCGTGTTTTTTGAAAAACATATAATTCATTTACTTATTCATTCTTTAAAAATTGTATCAATTTTGTATTAAAAATGAATTCAATAAGATCAAATAACTTTAAGCTTCTACTTTTATGATACATTATGAACACAACTTATGTGCGAGTATATTAATGTCAATAAAGATTTATTTTACTACCTCTGTATTTTTTTACTAATATAAAATCATTTCACCTATACATAGAAATATTTATATTATTCTTTGTTAAAAAAAACTATATTTAAATTTCTAGCATGTTTATCAATTGCTTGTTTTAATAAAATTCACAAATAAATAACCATAAACAAAATATACAAACATAATGTGAAAATCAGAGAATAAGACAGAATACATCTTTATTAATTGATTGCATATAAAACATAAATAATATATGAAACATAAATAATATGTGAAAGAAGCAGTCTTTGCAGTAAAGAACACTCTAAATAATGAACACGCGACGGTTAACATGGTGTCATGGAAAGTTCTGGAAAATTCGAGAAACAAGCACGCCATATAAGCGCGCGATAGTTGCGAAGCGAGCACAAATGTCCGGGTGCTTAACATCTAGTTATAAATAAATAGTGACAGTGTGATATTAATAAATTTGTTAAATGTAATGTAAATAAATAAATAGAAATTAGTTTACTTATTTCCGAGTCTGATTAAACCCGATTTCGTAGCAATATTATGTGCATTGAATTTTAACTAAATAAACGGATAATTAGTTATCGATGTGGTGCTTCAGTCTGTCTTTATAATTATGTGATTTTACGTAGAGAAAAAAAACACAAATAATGGTTAACTGTCTTTATTATGGAGAGATAATACGGAAATACGGTGGAATTGGAATGACTAAGTCTTGGATAAGTGTTGAAAATGTGGTGCAGAAATCGTTGAGGAGTTCAATATTATGTTGTTTATGGGAGATTTTTTCTGCTAGGAGAGTGAGGCGTTTATCAATAGAAAAGACTTGTGCAATTTCGTAGTGGAGTCTCTGAGGGGTAATGGAGAAGATTAATGGGATGTCTTGTGATTAGCACTCGAAGGGCAGATCTTTCTGCGACTTGGATATTTTGGAGAGCGTAGGGTTAAATAAAGAGGATTTAAAGTGTAATCTAACAAAGGACGTCATTTTGCAGATTTTAACTGCACTTTTGTATTTGTGCCTTGCTGTCGATACATAAGGCTTCTAAAAAGGGGCGCCTTTTGTTTGACTTTTATTTTTAGGTTGAAGGAGTGGGTTTTATAGGAAAGTTTTGGTTCAAAAGTAATACCTAGGTATTTAAAAGCAGTTTATGGATGGATAGTGAAGTTATTTATTCGGATGGTAAATGGAGAGGTGTTGGGGCGGTGGTATGGGATAAAGAGTTGTGATTTGTTGAGATTAATCGAAATAGGCCGTTTCGCAAACCATGCTTGTAATCTATCAATGAGGCCCCGAAGGGTTGTAACGGCTTTATGGAGAGTATGAGCATGTGGTATGAGTGCAGTTTAATCAGCGTGAAGGCAAGGTTATGTACATTTGTTGATGAATTTGGTAATCTTGATTGTATAGGACTAAGAGGTTGTAGAAAAGCGGGAAGAGAGGAGAGCCTTGAGTAAGTTCCTGTTGAGTGATGAAAGTATTTCACGTACTCTAATTTGTAGGGATCTGTCGAAAATGAATCTGCCAACGATGTTTATTAGTAGATTGGAAGACTTACGGTGTTACATTTAAAAAGAAGGCCTCATGCTAGAGAATGAAAATCAGATTAAGGTAAATTAAGTGCAATAGGAATGTAATCACTAAGAACAAGTTATTATATTTCGATTAATTTTCGTAATTATAAGGTTAATAGTTAATTAAAGATTGATTTGGTGTCATTTAAAAGTAGTCTAATGTATTTCTGTTACTTTCTTCTCATAAATCACTTGGTAAAACATAATGAATAGTTAGTTTAAAATTAGAAATAACATTCACTTGGATTTGTTTTACTAAATAAATTTTTGTTTCAACTAGTTTGGTTTGATTCTTGATAATGGCATGAAGACGAAACTAGTTGAGACAAAAATTTATTAAGTAAAACAAAACCAAGTGAATGGTATTAATAATTTTAAACTAACTAGTCCAATGTAGCTCTAGAAACATATGGCTGGGCATTATCTTGTTGAAAAAGTGAACTTCGTAGTTCTGCAAGGTAGCAAAATTTCTTGTATATAGGAGAGAGATGTCATACTGCCTCTAATGAACACTAATGAGGACCTGATACCATACGCAATTTCTCCCCATACCATAAATCCAAATGTTCTATATGCCTTACAACACGTACTGTGGATCTTGTCGTTAATCGCATCGTCTTCTCACCCTTTGTCGACCATCATTTATGCCCAAATAACGCGAGATTCGTCACTAAAGACAATTATATTCCATTCCTCGTTCCATTGTAATCACTCTCTGCACCACTCTAGACGATTACGTCGTCATTCGGATATTAGAGGTTTCACAAATTGTGGGCGGTAAGAAAGCAGACTGAAACTTCTTATCCGATGATATACCGCATATTAATGGGCCTTCTCATTACAAATCACTGATCTGCAATTTCCCTTATTCTTGCAAAACGGTCTAGTTGTCTGAGGCGGCGATTTTGGCGCTCCGTTGTTCTTCGTCGGTGTCCTTTACTACTTGCTCGCTATGTTCGGCCTTCTTGACAACAACGAATCACAGTTCTTACACTTCTGTAAGGCGGGCAATTTTCCGCAGAGAAGGTCCTGCATCTCGCATGCCGACAATCCAGCCTCTCTCTAACTGACTAATTTAAGTAAAATTCGTATTTCTTCGCACTCTTGGCATAATAAATAATAAAAGTAATCGTCTCAACAAGAGAGGTCTGAAGTTAAATTCATACTAAACCTAACAACATTGAATATAATATTGCAGATGTTGGGACAAAAAAACGCAAAATTAACAAAAAGTAGCAAAGCTGAAACTTTAATCAGTTGTTCTTTACGTCTAAACAAAGAAGTATACAAAATATTATCGAAACATAATAACTCGTTTTTGTTGATTACGTTTCTATTACACTTAGTACATCAACTAATTTTTATAAATTGTTGATTAAGCGAGATAAATCCAAATATAACAGTTTACTACAATATTTGTATTTATGCTAACATAAACAATTATGGAGAATTTGACATTATTAAAATTTTCTTTTCTTTTAATAATATATTACTTTTTTAAAACATCAAATAACAAATGCTTTGCATTTACATGATATGTCATTTCAAAATAAAGTATGTTTGAGTATATTAATAACAATAAAGGTCTTGAATGTTTTTCTCTTTTTTTTATGATATAAAAAATCGGTCCCAAAATGACAGAATTTGTTTTAACAACAAATCAACCGTACATGTGTATCAATGTAAAGTTACGGTTGTAAAAGTTGGGAACGTTGAAAAGCACGGAACATTATTCGCGTCAGCATGGATATCGGTAAAATTTCAAACTATCGTTAGTGTGAGATACACACGATAATCTGGCGATCTGGGAATACGTTTTACAATTGATTGGAATCGCCCTGACAGAAGGAATTGTTATAAATTCAATACGTTGAAGGCGTATTGAGTTTACGCTATACAACGTATTCTATTTATTATTATGATGAAAAATAAATCCATTTCTAATATCCAATTTAAAATATCAATTCGACTTGATTAAGAAAAGCAGATTTGTGGAAGATAAATAAATTTTTGTTAAAGAAAACGTTTTTTTTTTTTTTTTTTTCGTGAGAATCCAGTATTTACATTACTGTTGTTACCATTCCAATTGGATTAAGTCTTACGTTAAGTTTTTTGAAAATCCATGATTTTAATGACATTTAACTGATTAGGTAGGTAGGTAGGTAGGTTACAATGTCAACAGCCCAAAGACTGTTCACTTAGGCCCATAGGGCCCATTGTGATACCATAGAGATGTAGATCCTTCCTTCTATACAATCCAATTTGAGCACCTTATGAACCTGATCAAGTCGTTCACCCTAATAGCTGAAAGATCTGCCAGCTTATTTACATAGTGCAAACCGAGGTACTTAATTCTTTTCCCCTCAAGAGCAGGACATTGTCCTAGATAGTGGAGTACTGTTTCTTCCTCCTCCTCATCCAGGCAACTGATTACTTGAAGAACAATTGCAATAATTCATAAAATCTATTGGCATAGATTTATTTTAAATTGAACATTTAAGGGTATCAATAAAATAAAAACCTCACTAGAATTTTTTATTTCAAAATATTTTTTTTAAATTAATTCGTGACACTAAAACACATTTCCATTTATTGGAGAAAATTTCTGAATTTAAGGAATAATTAAAAAAAAAAAACAGTGTATTTTTGTTTGAAAATAAAATTATTATTTTTTAAATTAAAATATACAGTAATGCATAAAAGTATATAGACAATAATATTTTCTTTTTCTTTTTTTTGTGGGGGGGGGAGGGGGAGCTGGGGGCATTAAAACTTAAAATAAATAAACACTAGAATTAAACTATGTTGCAAAATAGTAATAAAAAATATTAATATGTTTTTAATATATCGATAAACTAATTTATTATTGCTCAAAAATTATAAATTGTTTCGAGAAAAATATATAGACATAACTTAAAACATATTTATTACAATAATGATTAAAAAAAAAGAGGATGTGTTATCAATAATGTATTTAGTACTTAGTAGGGTATCCCTTATTATTAATTATTTTGTGACACCTTCTTGGCATTAATTGAACAAGTTTATTAATGTAGGCACTATCAATACTCTTCCATTTTTCTTCTAATCATTTGAATAATTAATCTTGCTTTGTAAAGGTTGTCTTTCTAATTTTATTTCAAAGTGATTCCACAAATTCTCGTTGGATTTAGGTTGGGGGATTGTGATGGCCATTTTAAAATTTTTTTTTTTTTTCTGAGAGACAAATTGCTTCACTAACTTTCACGTGTGTTTGGGGTCGTTATCATGTTGAAACGATGATCGTAGTGCCATACTATCCTGCATATAGGGAAGCATAATATATCCCAATATATAAATCTATTCATAGTGCTTTGAATTTTATACAATGGACCCATACCAAATCCGGAAAAGCAACTCCAAACCATAACAGATGTCTAGCTGTGGGTAATGTGCACTTAGAATGCAATATTTTATTAAAAAGATGTCTAACATAACGTGTGTCAGCAGATCCAAACATTTTAAACTTGGACTCGCTGAAATGTACCATTTTTCAATCATTGGAAGTCCTATGCAGATGACGGTGGGCAAATTCTAAACGGGCCTTCCTGTTTTTATTTGGGAGCAAAGGTTTTTTAGTTGCACGTCTTGCAAATAAATTCAATTCATTCAATCTTCGTTGTAATTCTTCCTTGAAATTCATTTCTGATTTAAATAGGTGTTTTAAAAGGATCCTTTGATAGAGTCATTTTAATCACTCTCACGTCTCTTTCACTAAGTTTTCTAAGACGATCACTTCTTTTAGCTTCACACAGTGACTATGCTTGATTATATTTCTTAATAATTGCCCACACTGTTTTCCGATTTAAATTGAAGTTGGTTACAATTTCAACTTGACGCTGACCGATCTCAAATAATATAATTATTTGCTTTTTAATAGTAAGGAAAATTTCATTTCACGACCACGAGGCATTATAAGAAGAGCCTACACTAACGTTCTATACTGCACAAAATCACTTTTTCTATTAATTTCAATTCAAATATTAATCATAAAATACGTGTCTATACATTTTTTTACCTCATTGTGTGTAGTTATTGAATGTCAAACAGACATCTCATTAATGCCATCCATTTGTGTAGAATTGTTGATAATACAATTAATAATTATATAAAATTATAACAACATTTGAAGATGTGTAATTGTTTGTCTATACGAGCTTTCCTAAGTTCTTCATGCTGTGACGCCGGTCATTCTTTTTCAACAGCAATGACCCATTAAAATGGCCTAAAATTTTCTTTCTAGATTTGCGAATCAAATAAAGTTTTCTTTATTCTCCGGAGGACCCGTCTGGAAAACGGGTACCGGCTGCTAGTTTGTCTATATAAATTTCTCCATCACTTTAGATCAACTTTATTAACCATTTGGGTATATTTAATGGCTGACACTCGTAACGGGCATATTTTGGCGTATTTAAAATTGCCGAATGAGGTTTGCCATTCAATTAATTTATAGCAAACTTTATGTCCAGTGCGAACTTCAAATACAACTAAAATAAATTAATTTTTACGTAAAACTCAGGTGAAAGTAACGGTCGTACTTCGTCGAAACTCTCAGGGATTAATAATTCCTGAGTTGTTCTTACGTAAAATTTATAACGCAACAAAGTACTTTTCAGATGTAAAGAAATTTACCAATAAATAGGCATCTTAAGGGTTAAAATAATAACATTAATTAACATTAAATATATTTAATTACAAAAGTATTTAAAATACATGCATTTATTATAAATATGGTACAAAATTGTATAACATACAAAGGTCAACAGGAGATATTTCATGAAATATTTATATAGCAATAAAGTCCCCCCATATTTTTGTGTGAAAATAGTTGTCTTCACCTGGTGCGGAAGAGGAGGAAGCGGCGGTCGTATCGCGGGCGCAATTTATTAAAGCCCTGGTAATAATAAGTCGCGATATTAAGAACGTGCGGCCCCAGCCATCCGATAGGTACGCTTTACTGCATTGGCCCCCGTCCATTTCTTTTTATCCGCTCAAGAAAACAGATGTTCGGGCATGTTCAGATGTTCCGATGTTCAAATGTTGCCGCCGCTGGCAAACAACCAAAAACGCTCAAATCGCAGTTTCCTCCACCCAAACACACTTATCCATACATAAATTCCAATTACGAACCCCTGATTGTTGTAATTTTCAAATAGGAGTCACTTGAATTAGAAATTACATGACGCAAATGAATTCTTATTGCAGTATTATTTAATTTCTTTATTTTCATTATACCAATTATATTGGCAGACAAGACAAACGATTAATGTGTGGCTTAATCCAATGACAAATATGCACATTTTATTCACATTTTGTGTACGACTTTTACACTTATCCGAAAACTTAGGCAAATATAATAATAATATTAATAACTAGTCACCTGTTCTACTTTGATCTTTTCTGAGCTCTTCAGTATATTGAAAAACCTTGCTAAAATACCTAGAATTTGTGTATTTCGATCGATTTCATCAATTAAGTGATTTTCAAAAAGGTTGCATTGCTTCAGTTTGAGGGACAGAGCCCTAAACTGTAATGTTCTTAACCACCGTTTTCTTTATACTCGAACACGGTGGTTAAGAACGGTATCTAAAACTGCTACGACAAGTAAATATTAAAATAAGTAGGACATTCCTAAAACAGGATAGTACAGATTTACTTGTAATATTTGTTTATCTCGGTTAAAATGTTCAACGGAGAAATAAAACATACAAATATGAAATACACATCACTTGTAAAATATATACCTAAAAACAAATACTATACATACGTTGAACATATAGGTTAAGCCATTTCGTTGAGCGTAAGCTTGGTGCGGATATGCACATACACACGGTGATTTAGATATTTATTATACGCCATATTTGAGGAGCCTTTATCCGTATCCTTGTCGGTGGATTTACGTGAGCGATATTATTTTTCGAATGGAGCCGAGCGTCACGGACTTTTCCCTTGTTGCCACCGCAAATATTTATTTCGACGCGTATCTATCATCTCACCCTCTAAATTCAATACCTAATCCGCGCTCGGCCAAAGGGGCGAAAGACGAAAAATACTGGCGGAGGGTGGAAAGCGTGCGCTTTTTTTAAATTTTAATTATATGCAGATTATAAGGGAAAAATGTTTACACACAAAATCCTTAAATAATCAATGGGTGTGTATACAGGGAGGGGTTGAATTATATGGAGTTTCGAGCGTGAATCATGGCAATCCGAAAGTTTGATACTTTTAAAAGGGAAATGAGTAAGGTTTATTTTTTAAATTAAATAATTTATATTTATAAATTCTTTAACAAAAGACAATCGAAATAAAAATATTCAAATTTTTCCTCCAATTAGTAGGATTTGATAGCTTCATATTTAGTGTTAGTAATTATGAAAGTAATTAAGATTAAGAACCGAATATCGCTTCACATTGCAATTCATAAAAAGAATATTTCTTTAAGCGACTATATTTTTAAATTATTTTGTTGTAAATTATTAATTTGTCCAAGCTTCCACATGTACAAAATTTTATACATTTTTTATCTTTGTTCTCAAAGAATACATACATATTTAATTTAATATAAAATACATGAAACGATTTGAAACAAATATAAATTCTTAAGTGTAATGGCTGTCGACCGGAACTCCTGGCCTTTTATTTTATAACACAATATATTTTCTTGAAATATATGATATTGTATTATATGAAAACGGTATAAAATTATTCTTTACATTGAAAATTAAAGAAAGTTAATGAGTAATAACAAAAGTTATAATATCACAAATTCTATTATTAATTTAAAACACCAATTTCGAAAGACCAATTATGTTTCAATTATATATTATAAATTAATGAGGACCAAATGGAATATTTAATGAATTGGTTTTAAATGAATATGAATCGAATGTAAAGAGGCAATAAATAACAATCAATAATAATAACATTATAATTTTTAAGTTTCCGTGAAATAATAAATTACAATAAATTAAAACTCAGCTACTCCTTACTTCGCCTATTTATTTCTATCGTTAAATGTACATTTCGAGACACCATATGCTCATTATTAATTAACAAATATATAAGTTAAGTAAGGAGTAGTAATGTTAATTTTTTTATATAATATACTTATACGTAAATAGTATTGAAAGGGCAGAAAGACCCCAGGTCGATAGCCCGGACAAAATAACACAATATTTATTCTGATTAAGTAAATATAAATGTATGTATAAGCTTATGTAATGTTATCTGAATAAAGATGTTTGTATATATACAGTATTGAAATTTATTTGAATAATGAATTAGCTTCAATTAAAATTATTAATTAATTAAAATTTTCATCATACTTCACATAAATTCACGCTGTTTCTAAAAAAAGACGCTATTTTTATTATCATTTCATAGTCACTGTTGTAACTTTCCTCTATCACAAAGACCGAATCGTAATAATGAGACCGCGTTCTTTTTTTTTTTTTTTTTCGGGGGTTGAGCAGGCAAATAGAAGAAAGCTGTACGTGCATAATGTATTAATAATGAAGGAACTTTTAATTAGCGTCCGCATAAAAGTGGAAACCTTTAACAATGAGAAACTTTAAAAATGTTCAAAGACATCGCCCCGGCATCTTTGTGCGTTATTAATGTATTAATTAAGCTTTTGAAATTCCCCACTTTTTTGCACAATGTTAAGTATAACATTAATAATAAACGCCCTGCTGTCCGCCTTTGATGCGGACGTGTCGCAAGAAGTGCGCCCTGATTATATTCGCGGCCGCGCTTTTAAATATTTACCGCGTGATGATTTTTATATTTATAAAGAGAACATTTAATCGATACTTGTAATGAGCTCCAATTAATTAGTGCTACTGAAAATTTTGCTTGTATTTTAAATATACATAGAATACAATTTTTATTAGCCATAGTTTTGATTCAAAACAGTCGGTGATCATACAAAAAAAAAAAAATAATTTACAAACGATAATTTATATAAAGAAGCGTACGAACGAAAACCTGATACCATTTTCACTCACGTACAACTATTGATTATTTAATAAAATATGTTGAAATGTTTCTAATAAAACCAATAATATAAATGATAAGATTCTAAAAAAAACTTAAGGCTTCCTACAGTGCTCTTAATAAAAGCGGAAAATATGCTCAATATTTCATATAAATTTTATAAAAAGAAAATAGAAATTTGTTACTACTGCCTTTTAAATTAAACTAGGTATTTATCTTCATTGAAAATACGAACCTGTTTGAAATTATAGAAAATATTTCACCAATATCAAATACATCAGGTACACAAAGTAATACGTTTAAAAGTAGATATGTAAATTTATTCATTGGAAGAACAAATGTTTTCATCAGTAAAAAAATCCACAATAAAGAAAATATAGTAGCTTCCAAATGAGTGGAAAGTGCTACCTCGAACTTAGCGTAAAAATAAAAAAGTATTAACTTGTTTAAAAACAAATAAATTTTAAACTATAAGAAAGCTTACAGATGAAGAAGCGTTATCAATGTTTATTGATTGAAAAATGACGGCAGAAACTTAAAAGTTTATGAAAAAAAAAAAAAAATCTCAAGGAGCAAAAGATCTTTTACCATCTGACACAAAAATTAAAATTATGAAAACAGTGTGTCACCCAGCTAAAATTTCAATTTCTCAAAATGGAGCATGAATAGCTTTCGTGGTCATACTTTGTGTGGATTAATATATACAATTCAATTTCTACCAGTTCTACCAAAAAATTAGAAATTACTGAGAAAAGTGTGTTTATGTTTTCACTGATTCCACGTAGATTATTTTCTGATGAAAGTGTTATTTGGAAAATGAAAAATCTTCATCTATTAAATTATGTAGATCTATAACAAAAGAAATAAAACAACTTATTCTATATTCTATATATTTCAATATACAACTTGGAATTTTTATTAATCGTGACTAGTTTGATCGTTTGAGAATGGTTACCGTGTAATTGATTAATAAAAAAATCCAAGTCGTATAAGTAATTTTGTTTTCTTTATATACTTATTCTAGGGAAGTTGAAAGTATGAAACAAGAGGTAGATTTCTTAAAAAGAAAAAAAATGTATATTATATCTTGTTGGGATAACGTTTAATTTGTTGTGTAAAATGTGCGTTAGCAAAATTGTAAATAGTTTAATAAATACTCCGAGCTTAAATTATTTTATACGCAAATTGAATTAGTTGAAAAATAATCGGAAATAAAAGCATAATTTTACAACTGAATGAATTTTATATTTATTTAAACAACGAACTTAATTAATAGTAATAATAATTTTATTTCGCATTTCTTATTGTAATGAAATATATGGATTATTTTATATTCTCTTGTAATTGCCACTAATATTGTTAATTTTTATTTATAAATACTCCAAAAATATTGCTATTTCAAATCCGGTTATAACCTCTACCTTTTCTCGAGATTTCTGGAAATAATTAAAACTTAGATTATTAATCTCTTCTCTTATCGAATGACAGTTATAAACGGAACAATTATTTCATTAATTGGTTTGTTTCGAAGCCTTAAAATCAATTTTTCATGCAAATAAATTGCCGATTATAAACATTTGTTTGTATTTTAAAAGTGATACAGGTAGTAAAACAGGTGATTAAATTTCCTGTCGCCAGATGGCGCATTCGAACGCGTTAGTCGACAATTTACTACTAAATACAATTAAAACACTCACAGTCAAATTCCGGACGTTAGACGAAAGAAATAATCGAATGGAAATTATGTAGCCACAACAAATTCATCAGGAAACCCACTACGCTACCCAAGTTGAAGATTAGCTGCACGATCCCAAATATATATATATATAACTGATAGAGCAAAAATGGTATTAATGAAAAGAAAGCGTGCTCTCGGAAAAACATGGGGCCTTAACTCAAGAATGACGCTTTGCCTATATAGCACTATGGTTAAAATCATGACCAAGTACGGTTCCACCATATAGTCGAATGTTGAGCAAATAGCTCTCCCTAGAGTACAGAGGCTAGCCTGCCTATGCATAACTGGCGCTTTGCTACCTCAATGGAAACTCGACTAAACCTCCAACCACTAGACTTAGTGATTAAAAGTGAGACAGGACTAGGAGCATACCGATTGAGAACAGTTGGCAATTGGCACTGCATGGGAAACCATTCCAAAAAAGAACAAATAATCAACGTAACTCAGCTGCTACATGACACCACGTAAAGGGACAAAGGGAAGCGTAACTCTGCATCTGGATACTTGATATGGTATACTGATCGATTAAGAAAAGAGGATAGAGCAAGTGTGGGAATACATGGCGTAACCCCAAGATTGCATATATCTCTGGGAAAGATGGCAACAATACATCAATCCGAAATCTTCGCGACCAACTAATGTATATTGAAAAATCTACGTATAAGATACAAATAGCACAAAATCCTAATTCTCACCAACAACCATGTAGCTTGGTAACTACAAGATCCAATCTGAGTTAACATGGGAATGCATCGAAAACCTGATAAAACTGGCAACAATAAACAGCGTAACACTGCGGTGGATGCCGGAACATACAGGGGAGGATGACAATGAGAAGATGAATACTGTGGCAAAGAGAGCTTCACGTGGATCCTACATTGGGCCGAATCGATGATACCAAAATCAAAGAAAATAATAAGACCATGCGTAAGAAATTGGACCCTATACAGACACATCGAGCGCTGGAATAACATGGCAGGGTACAGCCACAGCAAACTAATGTTGGAAAAACCCTGCCATGAACTTGTAACTGAGGCACTTATACACAGCAGAAATAACCTTAGAATAGTCACAGGCATGATAACTAGATACTGTGCCCTAGGAAACACACTCTTTAGAGAGCAACATATATGTAGGCTGTGCCATGAAGAGGATCAAGATGCCTCTCATGTACCAACAAAAAACAAACACAGCGGATCCGTCCCATGCCAATCAGACATGGCCAGAGAAGCAGAAAATGATTAAGAGAATAAAATAACTAAAGATTGATGTAAAGAAAATACTTAAATTTTCTATACTAGATTTATGTATTTTTTTTGTATAAAAATGTTTGGTGTTTTCTTTACATGAATATAAAAATTGTTTTCGATTTTTTGAGCCTACCGAAGTGTTATTTTAGCAGATGCTTCAATTACACTAGTTTACACCGTTTATATAACTTAGCTGAAATCTATAAGTTCTTATAGATTTTGAGCCACTGAGTCCAGAAAAAATATTTAAAAAATCTGTTACAGAAATACTTAATTAATAATAATAATACAAAAGTATCAACAAAAAAATTAAAAACGACTTATTCTACTTTGTTGCTTATAATATATTGGATCAATTTCTCTTATAATAGACGAACATTAATCCCCTAACCTACTTTCATCCCATAAACATCCCAATCTTCAAAAACCTTCAGATCTTGGTGAAAACGCTCGCCCTGCACTACCTAAGTTTTCAGGAAAAAAGTCCAACTGCGAGTGAAGGAAATGTATTTTAAGAGACATATTCACACCCATCTCGTGATAATTTCGTAATAATTCTGCAACCATTTCCTGATATCTCTTATTTTTTTATTTCCTAAAAATCCTTTCATAACTTTTTTAAACGATGTTCAAGCATTTCTTTCTTTTTAAGACAACAGATTCTCAAATTAAATAATTAAATAGATTTAAATAAATGCTTAATTTCACAAAAACCCATACCGTGGAATAACATTTAACACTAGGTATTTTTTTTCCTATATAAATCCTTATGAGACCCAATAATTTTTTTTAAATAAAAGCTAGTACTAACAAGAAAATAAATTAATAAGGAACTCTTATATAATTTGTGTAATAAATTTAATTAGTTTAATTATTTAAAATGCTTTGTGTGCATCCATACATTTAAACAACGCCCTATAATAATCCAACAACCCGCACTCCATGTTAAAATAAATCTCGTTCAACTTCGTGCACCCATCGAGTTGCTCTGTTTCCGCAGTTTTACTCATTTTCTTCGCCTGCGACTTCAAATCCTTATCACGTACAATTTTGTTTGTCCTATAGCTTTCGTTATTTTCCCGCACGTAGGTTTCGAAAGCGGCCTTCATCCATTTGCCATTACTGGAATCGTCATCATTGTTTTCGCCATGAGCAATCATATTTTGTCTATTAGTTTCTTTGCGCTTATTAATTTGTTCTTCTAGAAAATGGTTGAAGAAGAAATTGAATACGTCGTAATCGAGCTTTGCGAGATTTTTATTTGTGAAATTGTCTGTTGATTCCATGTTGTTGTTTTTGTTTAAATTTCCGATTAAATTAAATGAATCTTCTGTTATTTTACTTGTTTTAGAGTCTTGATGAAAATATTATACAATACTGGATAACTTATAGTTTAATTATTTTCTTTCTATGTAAATAATGTAATTCCACTTTTATTTAGGCATTAATCCTGCAAAAAAAAAATAAGTGTAAGTGAGAAGTTAATTATTAAGTAATTAACAAACATTGACAAAAAATTAATTAACTATAAATCAACAATTAGCGAGAGCACGCTATACCAATAATAAATTGTACATTTAATTGAATACAATTAAATAAAACATATAATTAATAACTTACCCAACAACATCAGAGAGACTATATTTAAAAAATCACGTAAAAGAAGTAAATAATTGTAAATGGGTATTATTTTGCAATTACATCCATAGCGCATAAGTCTGCCAATGGGATTTTGCATACCGTAATTTGCAGGGTGAAATGAAAAAGCAAATTATGGCTCGTGTCTACAACTTACCCTTTCTGGAATATTAAAACTCAACGTACAAATTAATATTACATAACGGTTTTGCTATTTGCTTTAATATCCTCGAGTTAATTAAAAATGTTGAATTATCCAATAAGTTGTAATAATACAGCAAATGTCTTCTGTGTAGTTCAATGCCTGGCGAGGTATATGTCTGAAATATTCAATGGAAGTTAGTTATAAAATTTTACTCAATGTTGGACAAAAAATTCGCAGTGGCGAAAGAGGAAATAATTATTTGATTATTTAATTGAGTAAATTAATTATTTTTAAATGCTTTTATTTTATTTAACTTGTAATAAGTTTCTACTTACTTTTGAATTTAAAATATTATTAAGGACAGTCCACCAATTGTTGATTATTATGGTTAAGATACATTCTGATACTTTCTTCTACAACAAGCTAACAATTTCTTAATGAGTGATGTGCATGATGATGATTTTGAATAAGACTGACGCAATGTTTGTCAGTATAATGTTATAACTGACAGTGACATTTACAAAAAAGTGATGAAAGTGTTTGATTGCAAGACTTGGAGGCTCATTGAAGAGTACGGGGATGCGAAGCATCTGAATATCTCTTTAATGCTTCGTAGTCACGCGATCACACTTTCATGACGTGTAATGTGCACTATTTTTTTTTCCTGAAATAGCATATTTCACATATATTTTAAATTGCAATGGCGTCTGTTTAAATCATGACGTTTCGGTTTTCATTGTGAAGCGTTTGTAAAAACATATACAATGTGCGAACCATCGACATCTTCATGTAATGTGGCTGTTGCTGCAGCAGTCATAAAGGACGAGCTCCTCCCGAATAAATCAAAAGAATGGTATAATAAGGCATTCAGAAATAGTAAGTAATGGTGCAAATCCAAAATGATAACTAATTTTACAGAAGAGGTGTTCCTCGCTTATTTTTTACTGAAAAAGAAAAAATACGGATGTGAACCAAACAAATCAAAAACTTTTTCTAACAATATCGACAAATTTTTATTAGATGTACAATGAATGGACAATGCATTTCTTATGAAAACGGTAAATTCAGTATTCGTGTAATTTTGTATAAATATATTTTTTGCATTTTACTCTCATGATTTGTACTGTAACGAGAGTCAGTAAAACATTTTGAAGTAGTTATGAAAAGGACAACTTTCAAGACTCAGTATAGCCTTGAAATTGACTTTCTTGACTATTTCAGGAAAACATAATTTTAATTCAATCTATTATTTTGAATGAATGATCTCCGAACATAAATTATGTTAATGTCATTTTTTGTGCGTTTATTCAAGCTAAACTACTTTAGGTGAAAATGAACTGATTTTAAGTAATTTAGAATTTTAAGATTATTTAATTAGGTATGTCAAGCAAATATTCTTGAAAAAATAATGAATTTACACTTCTGTGCAATAAAATTAAGACGCCTTAAAACTAATCTCCACAATATTTTTTTATATTTAATAGTTCGAGTGTCATTCAGTTTACTTAATACAGCTTCAAGCTACGTAGAAATACTATAATTTGGGAATATTATTTTTTAATGAGTAGCTTGAAGCCACTGTAAGTAAATTTAAAGACATTAAAATTTATATCACTATTTGAACTCAGTTTATTTTTTTTTTTAATTATAGATTTTTGAAATGATTCATTCATTTAATATTTGTTAAGAAGACGAATTATGAATTTTATTTTAATTTATAAATTGTTTATAGAGTTCACACCCAACATCCGAAATGGGAATATATATATATATATATACAGAGAGCTTTTTTTAACAGTATACATTTCCCCTATGTATACCTGCAAAATACGCGACTCAAATGCGTTAGTGTATGTGTTTTTAGTTGCCTATAACACGCATTTGAACACACATATGCCAAATAAGCAACTAAACATACACACATTGCGTTTGACTCGCGTTTTTTGCAGGTATACACTTCCCACAATGTATACTGATAAAAAAACCTCTCTGTATATATATGATGTGTGAATATATTTATATATATATATTATATATATATATATATATATATTATAGAGTTCATTAGTATTATTATGCACCGATTTTTTATTTAATTTATTGTAAACGTTATTTTAACGTCAAAATCTAAATATATATATCAATTATAAATTTTGCTTATGATGATAAATAATAACGTACAGTTTACGTAAAGACAGTATTATATTAATTTCAGAGTTAAGAAAATATTTTGTTATTAAATATATACCTAAATATTTCTATCTTTTACAGGACTAATGCATAAATAAAAGTGGAATTAGATTATTTATATGCCAAAAAATAAATATTTAAAGCTTACCCAGTTTGCTATAATATTCTCATAAAGCTTCTAAAACAAGTCAAATAACAAAATATTCATTTAATTTAATCGGAAATGTAAACAAATACAATATATAATCAACAGACAATGCCACACGTTATTATTATTTAACATTTTACGTACGGATTAGCTCTGAATATGTACAGATGTAAATTTTATGAGTAGCTAAGAAATTGTAATATAACTTCGGGTAGAAAGGGAGAAAGGGTTAATCCTCTTAAGCGCTTAGGAATTCTATCCCCACTCCTTTCTAATGCAAAATAGGCACATTGTTTTCTCTATTGATCATCTTATTAGGAAATTTTATACGCCTGTAACCAAAATTCATCGACACTTCTACGCAACTAAAGTAAGCAATCTTATAATTACATTTAAAAATAATCAATAACTGATGAAAGTCCATAATACACTATTTGTAAAGAAAACAACAGTTTTTGTAAGTTTCATAAACTTTATTGCATCATCTGGAAAATGATTAATCAATCGGTTTTCATTAATAACCTGCATGATTATACCATTGTGTTAAAGCGACAATTTTTGCAGTGCCTCTGCAATAAATTTTGTGAAACTTAAAAAAAACTGCATTTTTATTTAAAAAGAATGAATTAAACTTCACAAAATTTTAATTGTATTATAATTCTTTTGCTACAACTTCAAGGTACGAAAAATGCCATAAGATGAAAATTTTATTTTGTAAAATCTCTTTCAATTTAAGTGTGATATATCAGTTTTAACACTTAACATTTCGTGGTATATTGCAAGTTGTGTTTTAGGTTAGAAAAAAATTATATATATAGACATCTTTATTCCCAAAAGTAATCAACACATTCATAATTTTATACAGAATATTTAAAAACGTCAATTTATATATACATACAATGTGATTCAGGAAAACAGCTATCGACCGCAGGTATTAGTAGTCACTAATAAAAATTTGATAATCTCCCATATATCATTAATAATTATCAAAAAAGTGTTCATTATTGTACATTTGTTTCAAAGTACTTATGTTTAATCGTTTGATTAATTTAACTTAACAACTTTGTAATTATTAAGGCAGAGCTGTATTGACGCGAGACGAAATCCTGAAACACCTACCTGAAGATAGCCTTATATTACGTATTATTTTTGTTTTTGTTCTTTGCATTAAATATTTTCGAGTATTTTTTTGCATTGTACAATATATTATTGTTATGCAACAGTAAGTGTTCATTATCGTACATTTGATTTAAAGTAATTACGTGACGTAAGTAAAAAAGTCGCAGTAGCTAAAGAAGAAATAATTTATTAATTATTTTCAAATTCTTTTATTTTACGTTAAAATATTATTGAATACAAATTTCAATGATTCACACAATAAACTATTTGCTAACCATTATGCTAGAAATAATTTTATTGCCTACATTATATTATGCTGAAACGATATAAAATAAAACATGTTTTAATGCATTTATAAATAAAATGAAAACAAAATTCTACAATATTAATAGAAGGAAGGGATCTAATGTGTTTGAAAAATTTATTTAAATCAGCACAGGAAATAAATGATGAGCATAATATGAACAATTAATAATGGAACGCTCGAAATTTAGTAAGAATTCAGGTTTGCTTTGAAACGGGGAAAGGTATGCACCAGAAACAATAAAATTATGTCGGGTATTTTTAATATAAATCCAAAGTTCCTCATTGTTACTTTCATTTCGAATTGATTTGTATATGCTTACACCCCACCCTCTGGTTGAACGATCACTTCTTATAAAGATATGATTTAGGATATGCAATGACTCGTTATGTATATTATTACTAAGCCAGGTATCACAAATTGCTAAAAATCATGAAATCGTTTTTCATTCAGCAGACGTTGAAGATAATTTTAGTTAAATATTATATTAATGTGCGCGATTAGAATATTATTATGCATTGAAGTTAGATAGTTGCCGCTATGGTGAAAAAGGCTAAGGGAAAACAGAAAATGAGGATTGAAAAAAAAAAAATACGCCGAATAGTGAAGTGGAGGTAAATTGAGGTTATAAGTTAACAGTGTTGGAACTGATTTATGTTAACCTGTTCGAGACTATTTAAGTGTAACCGTAATTTAAATGTGTTAATTTATTATTATTAATAATAAAGGCCTTAATATAAGTGAAAACTAATTATTTGAAACCGACGAACCTACCAAATTATAGAAAAAGCACACATTTCTGATGAACAATTAAAACGCCTTTCAGCAAAAATTAACTATAGTATAATAATACATACATACTCCTAAAACAAATCTAAATATATTGATTTGGACAATAATATATCTAATATGGTCGCAGCGTGCACATAAAATTAATGCATATTAAATGGTTCAATATCAGATATTAATTAATATTTTTTGATTTTACTCACTGGAAAGAGTGAATATTTGTTATAGCAGTTGTATGGTGGTTTGTAATAAATGAGAATTAAACAAGAAATAGTATTTTAATTTTATTTTTGTTATCAGTAATTGTACATGCGGATCGCTTTAATAATTTATCAATAAATATTTATAATATAAACAATGCGCATTTATTATAGAGATCAGGTGTTATAAATAGCTTTAACACTAAAGGAAATAACGAATCACGCCATTAGTAAATACAGCGAATTTATTTCTGTGTAAATTTAATGATTCCCTCGCTATCATTTACACGCGCTCAGGCCCGTAAATGTATCAATAGATAGAAGGCAAACCAGGAGCGTTGAATATGATCCAGCTGAAATCGAAATCGAAACCGTGGCCGCGTAATAAGGCAATTAAAATGTAAGTTTAACCATTAAAACAGACACCGGCGTTGGCCAATACGCGTGTATGTAAATCAACAATCCGGCGAATCCAACTGCGCTGGACTGTAGCCGAAACTAATTACGATCAGACCGTGCATCAAAACAAATTGTCCGCGAAAGCAAACATAAAGGGCAAATAAAATTTCCACGATCAGTCACGTCGACATATAAATTGGCTTATTAAAATTTATCGTTTTCGAAAAGGTGAGTGAGTGTCCGATATATGTGTGTGCGTATGCGCTTATTTATGTACGTGTGTGTGTGTGTGTGTGTGTGCAAGAGGGGTGCGCACCCATACACTTGAAATAGTTCGACCCCCGGTGTTATTAAAATTTACAATTGAAACTTCAAGTAACGTTGTTTTGTTGTGATTATGTAGTAACCCTTAATTATTTAACAGGCCCGTGATTTATGTTAACATGCATTATCGGTACTTACCGTGTTTTCACCTGTAACTTAAAAGGGTGACTTGTGGACAAGAAATAAAAGACATTAAGTGAGTTTTACGGCAAGCAGCACTAATTTTAATTTAATAAGGCATTTTTTTAGATATTGATAAATGATTACATTCATTATGTTTGTTAATATGTGTGCGCCTTATTTTGTCATATTTTAGTTTGCTTGTCATGTGCATTTTGACTGAAAACTCAAAAAAAAATGTGTGTGGGACTACGCGCTTCTGCCCCGCATTTGCTTCGAGAGGACGGAAAAAACCCACTAAAACTGAACCGCCTCGGGGCATGACTTTTGGTTGTGTGATTATCGCAGATCTGCCCAGACACTCCCTATCAGTATTTTTATGTGTATGATAGTTCGGCTGGAACAACATCTTTGATGTGATTTTGATTTATGTGATTATCGCAGACTGGCCCTGGCTCGTCCTGTTGCATTTTCGGTTTTTTCGGTTACTTTCGGTTTTGTTTGCAACAGACCGGGGGACATATCTTTGATTTATTTTGCTTGTTGTGATTATCGCAGATCTGCCCAGACACTCCCTATCAGTATTTTTATGTGTATGATAGTTCGGCTGGAACAACATCTTTGATGTGATTTTGATTTATGTGATTATCGCAGACTGGCCCTGGCTCGTCCTGTTGCATTTTCGGTTTTTTCGGTTACTTTCGGTTTTGTTTGCAACAGACCGGGGGACATATCTTTGATTTATTTTGCTTGTTGTGATTATCGCAGATCTGCCCAGACACTCCCTATCAGTATTTTTATGTGTATGATAGTTCGGCTGGAACAACATCTTTGATGTGATTTTGATTTATGTGATTATCGCAGACTGGCCCTGGCTCGTCCTGTTGCATTTTCGGTTTTTTTCGGTTACTTTCGGTTTTGTTCGCAACAGACCGGGGGACATATCTTTGATTTATTTTGCTTGTTGTGATTTATGATTTTACTTTTTCTCAGAATCGTTATTTCATAGGTTTATTTATAATATGTGTAGTTCTAGGAATAGCACATTATAATCGTTCGAGGTGTGCTTCATCTTAGAATATTTTGTGGATAGTAGTGAATTTTATTGTCCTTCAACAATGTGCAATTCATGTTTATGAATTGTGTTTTGCTTTTAATTGTTTTATGTGTGGTTTTAAGAGTAGGCACATTATAATCGTTCGAGTTTGTGGTTATTCGTTCGAGTTGTGCTTTATCTTAAAACGTTTGCGGGTTATTGTGAATTTTGTTGTTTTTCAACAACGTGTAATTCATTTTATGAATTGTGTTTTACTTTTAATTGGTTTTATGTGTTGTTTCAAGAATATGCACATTATAATCGTTCGAGTTTGTGGTTATTCGTTCGAGTTGTGCTTTATCTTAAAACGTTTGCGGGTTATTGTGAATTTTGTTGTTTTTCAACAACGTGTAATTCATTTTATGAATTGTGTTTTACTTTTAATTGGTTTTATGTGTTGTTTCAAGAATATGCACATTATAATCGTTCGAGTTTGTGGTTATTCGTTCGAGTTGTGCTTTATCTTAAAACGTTTGCGGGTTTTATGTGTTGTTTCAAGAATATGCACATTATAATCGTTCGAGTTTGTGGTTATTCGTTCGAGTTGTGCTTTATCTTAAAACGTTTGCGGGTTTTATGTGTTGTTTCAAGAATATGCACATTATAATCGTTCGAGTTTGTGGTTATTCGTTCGAGTTGTGCTTTATCTTGAAACGTTTGCGGGTTTTATGTGTTGTTTCAAGAATATGCACATTATAATCGTTCGAGTTTGTGGTTATTCGTTCGAGTTGTGCTTTATCTTAAAACGTTTGCGGGTTTTATGTGTTGTTTCAAGAATATGCACATTATAATCGTTCGAGTTTGTGGTTATTCGTTCGAGTTGTGCTTTATCTTAAAACGTTTGCGGGTTTTATGTGTTGTTTCAAGAATATGCACATTATAATCGTTCGAGTTTGTGGTTATTCGTTCGAGTTGTGCTTTATCTTAAAACGTTTGCGGGTTTTATGTGTTGTTTCAAGAATATGCACATTATAATCGTTCGAGTTTGTGGTTATTCGTTCGAGTTGTGCTTTATCTTAAAACGTTTGCGGGTTTTTTTTTTGAGATTTTTGTTGTTTTTCAACAATGTGTAATTCATTTTTATGAAATTGATCTGAGAATAAGTATTGTTCGTTCGAGTTTGTGTTATTTACATTTTCTGTTTGAGAATTAGTATTATTTGTTCGAGTTTGTGTTCTTTTTGTATTTAATTCGTTGATCAAATTTTGACTTACATTTCGTAAGTAATTAATTCATAATATAGTTATATATATCTTTCGAGAGAGTGAAAAGTTTAAGATTAAAAACTCAATTCAGATATTAAATAGATATAGGGGTGAAATTTTATCACAGTACATACGTACTTATCACCAGATAGATAATGATATTATAACGATTTATTTGTTGTATAGAGCTAGAGAATGAAAGAGAAAGCTTTCTTAGCTTGGATTAAAGTTTCTGACAGAATTAATCGAAAGAAAGAGTGATTGCCTTTAACAACTAGTCAAATTATTATATTCGTTACTGTCTTGGATAACATCTATTCAAGTGAAAAGAATGTAATTGTTTTTCAGTGAAAGGAATTTGGTCACCAAAGTGTTTAAATTTGAGAGGAGAAAGATAACAAGTTTAAAAGCTGTATTGAATGTTGGTAGCATTTAAACGGTTTTGATTATGGTAGATTTTGTATAACTAATTAACAAATAAAATATCAACTTTACAAAAACAGAACTGAATTAATTATCCCTTGTTGATTTAAATCGTAGTCCCTTTTTATATATTTTTACTTTATGCTTTATGCACATGACTTTTGAATTTATTCTTAAATTTTGGTGATTACTTTATATTAACTATATATTATTTTAATTTTTTTAAGCCCCAAAATGAAACATTAATTATTGTGAAAAATCATTGCTTTAAATAATCACCTTATATCAATTAAAACTATTGATTCCTTTTAATAAAATTTGAACTTACTTGATTTCAGACTTGAGCGATACCTCTGCAGTTGTTTGACCCGTTTTCACAAATTTATTATTGAATTAATTCATAGCACACGTGCCCGCAACCAATTCTCTACTTTTAATTCTCTTATTATTTCCGGATCTTTTTTAATCTACGCACGACCGCGAGTACTTTCCGCGTCCCTTCTACCCGTAATTTATATTTAATTAATCTTCAAAAACCCGATTACTTAATTTCACGTCCGTCCCCGTTCACGAATCCCGTCGAACTCCCCGATTTTCTCTCACCATTTCTCGTTCACACAATTTTGACTTATTTGCAACTTTTCGCCCTGACCATATATGGTCATGAACGCTATTCCATTTTTGCAAGCTCACACTCGTTCTCACGCATTCAATTCTCGCTTATTTTCCAATTCTGCATAAATTTGGGTTCAAACACGTGCGGGACTTACCCGTCAGAATCTGAATCAATTAAATTGTATAAAATATAAACAAACAAAATTGCCGCAGCAACGATACAATGTATGGATAATTTCCCTTATTTAATTATTACTTTTTAATAAATTTTATCGAAAAATAAATTCTGCATACACCCCAGTTGAAACTATTACAGACGCCCCCTTTTAAAATTCTAAATTAAAGATTTTGTTAATTTTGACATTTTAAAACTCCCTAATTTTTAGTATATATACGCATTATGTCTTCTTTGTTTATTTTCCTTTTGTGAATAAGAATCCTCCCTTTCCGCTCTTGTCACTGGATGGTCCATTGGTTTCACCTGGTTTCGTGGCATGAGTCTCCAAAACAACGGCCAGACTCCAAACAGAAGTTTGATAATTCTGAAAATTTGAAAAGAACTGACAGGCCACTTCTTATCAAATAACGTTTCTTATTTTCAATGATTACGAGACTATGATTTTGTAATTTTTTTCTTTTTGTTTTTGAATCTACATGTTTTTTTTTTTACTATTTATATTATTATCACTATTGTTTAGTGTATTTCTTTCGACTGAAGCTTTATTTGGCCTCTAAAAAAAAACAGATGTACGTCTTATAAAGAACTTTCTACTACAGGGACTAAGATATACTTATTTTATAACGTAAATTTGCAAATATGTATCATCTTTGTGTAAAGATTTATTTTGATTGAATTCTTTAAATGTTTAGATAAAAAGTTCATGAATTTAGTAGATATTGCTATTGTTTATTTCATCTTTTTATGTTTCTATCAATGCAAATTTTATATAAATTTTTCAAACTGAAGAAATGAACTAATTCTTTCTTAAGATTAATATCTTTATTTGAAATCTTATATCTTCTTTTCCCTTTTTTTTTACTTTGTAGTTGGAAAACTTTATTTTAATTTTTTTTTTTTTTTTTTTTGTGAATTTTAAGTTCGCAATTTTATTAGATGTGTGGAAATTTGCTCATGTAAGATTTCATTCTTTAAGTTTACAAACTTTATTTCTTTTCTACATTATTGGATTTATGTTGTATTAACTCTACAGATCCTGCATTTATTCAATTATTATTTTTTTTTTATTGTAAAGAAATTGAGGAAACTGGTTGATTTTCTAATTGCTTAATAAGACATTTACTGGTTATTGACATTGACCCTATATTCCGCAGTTTAGAAATAGTTTATCCATATTTTGTTGTCAATTGTATTGTTCATTTTTTTTTTTAGTATTACAGCCCTTTTAATTTACAAATATCTTTGATGTATACACAATTTTATGTCATCATTTTGTTGAATAAGATACCTATTACTTTAAATGGATCGTTTTCTCTATTTATTGATTAACTATGCTTTATGAATAATCGATTGATTGATTTTTTTTTAATCAGCAACATGTTTTCTGGATCTTTACTATTTATTTTTGATTTTATATTTTTTTCATCTTGCTGTATGAATATCGGATTACGACGGCCGATGTGGAAATTGGAACCAAGTGCACTTCAAACAATTATGCTTGATGATGTGTTTATGAATGGAGGGCGAAAACGCCGAAATTCTCGATTTTAATGTGGCAGTTGTTGACTGATGTATTACTTCTCCCTTTTTTTTATAGTGTCAATGCACTGTAAATTGATAGAATGTATGGTTTTCTATAAACGAAAACATTATGAAGATTTAGTCCCTAATGAAATGTCTTCCCTCAAACACGGTTTGAGAACAATTTAAAGTTGCGCTTCGGTATTTTATTATTATTATTATTTTCGAGTGATTCGTCTAAAAAAAAAAAAAAACAGTAAACTCGGGTCGGGTCGTGCTTCTCTCCACCTTTGTGTAGATGTGTTTTTTTTTTAAATACGTCCAACCTTGTGACTTTATCTTAGCTTTTTTTTGTGAAAAACAATTTATTATTAAGAATTGATAATTCTGTTAAAAAATATCGTGAATATATATTTTTTTTTTTTCGGGAGTGTTTGATTTAGCAATCTTACAATGTGCGTAAAGTGCTTTTCTGTGTGACCTAATTTTTTTTCTTTTTGGATTTATTTATTCTTTGAACTGAATACGGAATAATATTTGGTAAGCAATACAAAACTTTTTATTTTACTGATCTGTGCACATAATTTGTAATGACTGATTTTTGGATGAGGGATTTCATATCACCTAAAATAAACATATTTGTTCACTTCACCAAGAGTAAAATTCATTTCAGAGAAGCACAGCTTCTCAAAATCTTTATAAAGATCCATTTTTTTTTTTTTATGTCATGAAAAGTCGAAAAGTCTTTATAAATTGAACTGTGTTTATATGCCCCTTTTTTACTAAATTGACTCAAGCAAAAAATAACAACAAAAGATTCTGAAAGGACAATTCCGATTAATTTTTTTTTTTATTTTATTTTTTTTTTCTTATCTTAAATCATATAATATTCAAACCAACAAACATTTCATTTTTCAATTCGAAAGAAAAAAAAACTGCATGTATAAGATGAAATGACTGCACAACTTTCTATTCTAGAATTGTGTGCTATTTTATTTCCATTATTGTTTTTTTTTTTTTATTTAAGATCAACTCAATGTGTTGTTTATGCTTAAATTCCCTATCTCAAAGCTATCTGAAAGGATCACAGTTATTTGAATTTTTAATGCCAATTAATTTAAAAGCAAATTTTTAATTAGATTTATATCCTCGCTTCTTTTCTTTTAATATAATTTGTTACGATTTATTTTCTAACTATATATGTTAAGAGTGAGAACAGTCGCTTTTTTTTTTAACCTTTGTTTTTTTTTTACCTTTATTTAGTTGATTACATAATTAATATTATTTAAATTAATTATCGTAAATTTCTTTTATATTTCTGTTTATTATTATTAACTATTATTATTAACTTTTAACTATTCTTTTATTTTTTTTTTTAACTTACAACTATTAATTAATTCAAATCTAAAAGCAACTCAATCACAACAATTAACACTTTCTAATTCTGGCACTTGACATTTTGTTCCCAACAAACACTATTCTCATCATATTTTTTTTTTTATCCCGTAATCAACTCACGTATTATTAAAGCCTAAATCAATCAACTCAAATTTTTTTTATTATTATTATTATTCTAATATTTTCAATTAGCTCGTTTAATTTCTAAAACGTCGAAAAATGCCGATACAAGATGAAATGTTTTTTTTTTTTATTATAATTTACTTTTACCTATATGTATATATATATATTTTTTTTTTTTAGTCAACTTAAAATATTGTTTTTTTTTTTTTGACAAACAAATCTAGGCCGTCGATTTTTTTTTTAAACAAATCAATTGAAATGCGCAAAAGAAATTTTAGTTTACACCATGACTCATTTCTTTTGTGAATACTTTTATTCATCTATTTCTCTTTGTTTCTCTCTTTTTTTTTATTTCAAATCGAAATTTTCTTTTGAAGATTTAAACTAATGATATTTATTATTAACTTGAAGACATTTAAATTCAATTCATTTTATGAATTCAAAGCGTTTTTTTTTTTTTTCCGCAAAAATAACATATTTATATTTTTTTAAGAAATGTTTTACATATTAAATTATTATATTACTTTAACTATAAAAAAAAAAATACTTGATTCAAGAATTCATTTATTTTTATTATTATTTTTTTTTTAAAACCACGAGATTAATTTTTGTATTTAATTAGAATAAACTCAATTTGAAGAAAATATGAATTTTCATGTTTACACGACAATTAATGAATAACATATCATTGCATTTTAGTCAACTGATTATCGACAAACTATCCTTGCGCCTATTTTTTTTTTATTTACTTTTTTTTTTTGAAAATTGTAATTTGCTGTAAATAATAACAATCTTAGATTCTTTTTATCATTTAAACGAATCTAGTACCTTTTTATAAATGAATTTATGGTTTTAAATATCGATTTGAAATTTAAATTTTGAAAAAAACAATATATTCGTCCAATTCATTCAATTCATCTCATTTTCTCTCTCTCTTTAAATTAAGCCAAAAAGGTACTCCCCTGTTTTGCCATTCCTGTTTTGGGTCTTGAAGATTCCCGTGTTGTTCCTGATGAAATTCCATCCTCCGGTCATCCTGGTCTCCTCGAACCTTGATGATGCGGACTGCGGGTCGCCCTTCTTCTCCCATGGTCTCCAATGATTGTCTTCTTCTTCTTCTTCTCAGGACTCGGGATCCGGACCGATTTCGCGTTATTATTTTCTCAATTTCGCGTGATTTTCTCGACTTTACGCTATTTTTCTCGGTTTCGCGTATATTTACTTTTACTTTCGAAAATTGGTTGGGTTATTATTTAAATTTTCTGTTCCTCACAACCCCGTCGCCCCCATTTCATAGTAACTTACTTATTATATTTTTTTTTTTTTTTCGCCCCCATTACAAAAATCCCCTGATTGTTAATATGCTTTCTATTTGATATTTATTTCTTTTTTTTTTAAGAATATTTACATCTTCTTTATGATTTTTTTTTTTTTTGCTGAACAGTATCATTAAGAAAGAACACGTGTGTTTGTTTTCTCTTTAGGGCATTGATCTCCTCTTTATTTTTTTTTTTTTTAAACGGTTATCTTTAATTTTTCATTAACAATCCGCCGAGTCGATACCATCTCAAGAATTCGTCAAGTGCACATTAACGAAAACATCGAAACAGCATCCACTTAGTCGACTGTCGTTTCAATCTGATTTACTTATAATTATTCGTATTTATTTTATTTAATATTTTATTTTATTTTCTGCATTTGATTTTGGAAAATTGTTAGGTCAAATCTGAAATCATTTTACAACTTATTGCTGCATTAGTAAAACTCTAAATATTTATTGTCCACAAGTTAGCACGGCAAGATTTGAAAATTATGTAATGCATGTTTATTTTACTCATAAATTATCCTGGTCACGGCACCAATGAAATAGTTCGACCCCCGGTGTTATTAAAATTTACAATTGAAACTTCAAGTAACGTTGTTTTGTTGTGATTATGTAGTAACCCTTAATTATTTAACAGGCCCGTGATTTATGTTAACATGCATTATCGGTACTTACCGTGTTTTCACCTGTAACTTAAAAGGGTGACTTGTGGACAAGAAATAAAAGACATTAAGTGAGTTTTACGGCAAGCAGCACTAATTTTAATTTAATAAGGCATTTTTTTAGATATTGATAAATGATTACATTCATTATGTTTGTTAATATGTGTGCGCCTTATTTTGTCATATTTTAGTTTGCTTGTCATGTGCATTTTGACTGAAAACTCAAAAAAAAATGTGTGTGGGACTACGCGCTTCTGCCCCGCATTTGCTTCGAGAGGACGGAAAAAACCCACTAAAACTGAACCGCCTCGGGGCATGACTTTTGGTTGTGTGATTATCGCAGATCTGCCCAGACACTCCCTATCAGTATTTTTATGTGTATGATAGTTCGGCTGGAACAACATCTTTGATGTGATTTTGATTTATGTGATTATCGCAGACTGGCCCTGGCTCGTCCTGTTGCATTTTCGGTTTTTTCGGTTACTTTCGGTTTTGTTTGCAACAGACCGGGGGACATATCTTTGATTTATTTTGCTTGTTGTGATTATCGCAGATCTGCCCAGACACTCCCTATCAGTATTTTTATGTGTATGATAGTTCGGCTGGAACAACATCTTTGATGTGATTTTGATTTATGTGATTATCGCAGACTGGCCCTGGCTCGTCCTGTTGCATTTTCGGTTTTTTCGGTTACTTTCGGTTTTGTTTGCAACAGACCGGGGGACATATCTTTGATTTATTTTGCTTGTTGTGATTATCGCAGATCTGCCCAGACACTCCCTATCAGTATTTTTATGTGTATGATAGTTCGGCTGGAACAACATCTTTGATGTGATTTTGATTTATGTGATTATCGCAGACTGGCCCTGGCTCGTCCTGTTGCATTTTCGGTTTTTTTCGGTTACTTTCGGTTTTGTTCGCAACAGACCGGGGGACATATCTTTGATTTATTTTGCTTGTTGTGATTTATGATTTTACTTTTTCTCAGAATCGTTATTTCATAGGTTTATTTATAATATGTGTAGTTCTAGGAATAGCACATTATAATCGTTCGAGGTGTGCTTCATCTTAGAATATTTTGTGGATAGTAGTGAATTTTATTGTCCTTCAACAATGTGCAATTCATGTTTATGAATTGTGTTTTGCTTTTAATTGTTTTATGTGTGGTTTTAAGAGTAGGCACATTATAATCGTTCGAGTTTGTGGTTATTCGTTCGAGTTGTGCTTTATCTTAAAACGTTTGCGGGTTATTGTGAATTTTGTTGTTTTTCAACAACGTGTAATTCATTTTATGAATTGTGTTTTACTTTTAATTGGTTTTATGTGTTGTTTCAAGAATATGCACATTATAATCGTTCGAGTTTGTGGTTATTCGTTCGAGTTGTGCTTTATCTTAAAACGTTTGCGGGTTATTGTGAATTTTGTTGTTTTTCAACAACGTGTAATTCATTTTATGAATTGTGTTTTACTTTTAATTGGTTTTATGTGTTGTTTCAAGAATATGCACATTATAATCGTTCGAGTTTGTGGTTATTCGTTCGAGTTGTGCTTTATCTTAAAACGTTTGCGGGTTTTATGTGTTGTTTCAAGAATATGCACATTATAATCGTTCGAGTTTGTGGTTATTCGTTCGAGTTGTGCTTTATCTTAAAACGTTTGCGGGTTTTATGTGTTGTTTCAAGAATATGCACATTATAATCGTTCGAGTTTGTGGTTATTCGTTCGAGTTGTGCTTTATCTTGAAACGTTTGCGGGTTTTATGTGTTGTTTCAAGAATATGCACATTATAATCGTTCGAGTTTGTGGTTATTCGTTCGAGTTGTGCTTTATCTTAAAACGTTTGCGGGTTTTATGTGTTGTTTCAAGAATATGCACATTATAATCGTTCGAGTTTGTGGTTATTCGTTCGAGTTGTGCTTTATCTTAAAACGTTTGCGGGTTTTATGTGTTGTTTCAAGAATATGCACATTATAATCGTTCGAGTTTGTGGTTATTCGTTCGAGTTGTGCTTTATCTTAAAACGTTTGCGGGTTTTATGTGTTGTTTCAAGAATATGCACATTATAATCGTTCGAGTTTGTGGTTATTCGTTCGAGTTGTGCTTTATCTTAAAACGTTTGCGGGTTTTTTTTTTGAGATTTTTGTTGTTTTTCAACAATGTGTAATTCATTTTTATGAAATTGATCTGAGAATAAGTATTGTTCGTTCGAGTTTGTGTTATTTACATTTTCTGTTTGAGAATTAGTATTATTTGTTCGAGTTTGTGTTCTTTTTGTATTTAATTCGTTGATCAAATTTTGACTTACATTTCGTAAGTAATTAATTCATAATATAGTTATATATATCTTTCGAGAGAGTGAAAAGTTTAAGATTAAAAACTCAATTCAGATATTAAATAGATATAGGGGTGAAATTTTATCACAGTACATACGTACTTATCACCAGATAGATAATGATATTATAACGATTTATTTGTTGTATAGAGCTAGAGAATGAAAGAGAAAGCTTTCTTAGCTTGGATTAAAGTTTCTGACAGAATTAATCGAAAGAAAGAGTGATTGCCTTTAACAACTAGTCAAATTATTATATTCGTTACTGTCTTGGATAACATCTATTCAAGTGAAAAGAATGTAATTGTTTTTCAGTGAAAGGAATTTGGTCACCAAAGTGTTTAAATTTGAGAGGAGAAAGATAACAAGTTTAAAAGCTGTATTGAATGTTGGTAGCATTTAAACGGTTTTGATTATGGTAGATTTTGTATAACTAATTAACAAATAAAATATCAACTTTACAAAAACAGAACTGAATTAATTATCCCTTGTTGATTTAAATCGTAGTCCCTTTTTATATATTTTTACTTTATGCTTTATGCACATGACTTTTGAATTTATTCTTAAATTTTGGTGATTACTTTATATTAACTATATATTATTTTAATTTTTTTAAGCCCCAAAATGAAACATTAATTATTGTGAAAAATCATTGCTTTAAATAATCACCTTATATCAATTAAAACTATTGATTCCTTTTAATAAAATTTGAACTTACTTGATTTCAGACTTGAGCGATACCTCTGCAGTTGTTTGACCCGTTTTCACAAATTTATTATTGAATTAATTCATAGCACACGTGCCCGCAACCAATTCTCTACTTTTAATTCTCTTATTATTTCCGGATCTTTTTTAATCTACGCACGACCGCGAGTACTTTCCGCGTCCCTTCTACCCGTAATTTATATTTAATTAATCTTCAAAAACCCGATTACTTAATTTCACGTCCGTCCCCGTTCACGAATCCCGTCGAACTCCCCGATTTTCTCTCACCATTTCTCGTTCACACAATTTTGACTTATTTGCAACTTTTCGCCCTGACCATATATGGTCATGAACGCTATTCCATTTTTGCAAGCTCACACTCGTTCTCACGCATTCAATTCTCGCTTATTTTCCAATTCTGCATAAATTTGGGTTCAAACACGTGCGGGACTTACCCGTCAGAATCTGAATCAATTAAATTGTATAAAATATAAACAAACAAAATTGCCGCAGCAACGATACAATGTATGGATAATTTCCCTTATTTAATTATTACTTTTTAATAAATTTTATCGAAAAATAAATTCTGCATACACCCCAGTTGAAACTATTACACACTTCAACTTCCGGTTAAATTCCAGGCTTAATTATCCAATCCACATTAATCCGTACAAACGGCGCCACTGTTTTGCATATTGAAAAAGTTTCCAAGCTGGATGCCTGTATATGCAAGGTTGGGGGAGGCTTTCATCCACTCGTGGACCTAGTTAAAAAGGGATTTTTATATTAAACTTTTTAAATCGAAGAAAAGTACCACTGCGTTTTGTACACGGAATAAATCCGATTAAATTGTGTGCTCAAAGCTTTTCTTAATATCCCACGAAACGGATATTTATCTATGGATTAACTGTTTCTTTTTACGAATTATCTACAACTATCAATATTATTATTTTTATGAAAAATATGTCGATACTGAATAATTCTACTGGGTATTCATGCATGATTTAGTGCATGATTATCCAGAAGAATAAATCAGTACAGAAATATTTTACAAGCCAAGAAAAAAAAAAACAATTGACTAATTGAATAATAAATTACTAATAACTAAAATTTAGAAGTTCATATTGTAATATTAAATGTGAATAAGGCATTAAAAATATATTAATAAAATATAAACAAGAAACACATTCAATTGAATAAATTTCAATTATTTACTGGTTTTATGATATTATTCTGAAGAGAATTCATAATTTTGAATTCTATTGAGAATAAAGTAACTTGAAGAGAATTTCAAGGATCTGTTTAATTGTTAATTTATTATTAAATTTCGACAAATAAAATAAATAAAACACAAATTTTATTTAATACCTTTAAATTCTTGACTAGTTTCGAGTTATCAACCCATTTTGAAAAGAATTCAAAATGTATTTATTTTATTAATAGATTTTAATAATCTATTCAAAATTTATTTTATAATAAAACACTTTTTAACATTGTTTATATAACATAATTTTAAATTTAGTGACTATAGTTTCAACAATTTACACTTGTTATTATTATATTAAAACTTTTATAAACTAAATTTAATATTCTGTAATGTAAACAAAGTTGAAATGTGTTTTATAATAATTTTAGAGAATGTATAACGAAATAGAAGCCTCAGTGATCAGTAATCAAATTTATTATTACAATATGAACTACTCATGGCTAAAAACTAAAAATTTTAATTATATTAAAGGATTTTATTTATTTAATTTCTTTTTATTTGTATTTATTCGATTTTTTAATAACGTGTACTTATTATTAAATTTCTTAAGATAAATGGATTCTAATATTCTTGTGAATGGGTACGATAAATAGATGTATTATTTAATCTTAAGTACATATACTTACAAATAATAATAATTGCAATTTATTTAAACACTCGCTAATACTT
This sequence comes from Philonthus spinipes, assembly GCA_963082785.1. Taxonomy (NCBI): domain Eukaryota; kingdom Metazoa; phylum Arthropoda; class Insecta; order Coleoptera; family Staphylinidae; genus Philonthus; species Philonthus spinipes. The sequence goes on along the minus strand of OY720315.1, from coordinate 11,295,356 downwards.
GTAAGTATGATGGGGTTGGAATGCATTTACGTGGATTCGTTAAGACATGTGTAGAGTCTAATTGAATTAACGCTATTCCTCTCACAGCGTCGCGACGCCGCTCGGCGTGCAGTCTTAATTGATATATTCAAATACCGTGTGCCGGGGGCGCGCTCGGCATGATAATGTCCCCTACGACAAATGCCATCGAATACTTGGCACGTGCTGTCATTCTGGACTCACCCATCCACACACACATACATGCATATACACGCTTCATAAATGTACCTCTATACACCTCATTAACCTACAGAAATATTATTCGTGGCATATGAACTAGTGCATTCAAAATGGATAATAAAGAAAATGTGGAAAAATAAGTATTGATAATTTAATTTTAAAATATTTAAAATTCGTGCGTAGTATTAGTTATCATAATATTAAAAATACTCCAAAATCAAAAATCGATTAAAAAACGTAACATCTTTTAGACACCGTCACATGCTCGACTCTACAGAAAACTGAGAGGGCATTATTGTTAACATTCAATTGAAAAATCATTACTTCAGACGAATTGCAACTTTAGTCACTTTTAGTTTTGTCGTAGAAACCCTTTTAACTGTAGGTACGGTTGAGAGTTTTAATATCTGACTACTTATTGATGGTCGTAGAACACAGCTTCCGAAATGAATAACTGGTTTGGTAGAAGCCAACGCAATTTCAACATTACACAAATCTAGATGAATGAAATATATAGATTTTTTTCATTAGAATCTATGTCGATGTTGTAGTCGTATTATTTTGACGTCATCAGTAAAATCTGTTGTTTATTATTCAGACACTCACACTAAATAACAAATTATTCGATTCAACAGTACGTTCGAATGATAATTCTGTCGCGAAACGCATTGAGTGTTGGGTAGCATCCAGTACACGACTATTTCGTCAAATACTGCGACTCTAAAGAATTTATTCGATTGTAAAATGTATTATTGCTGATGAAGGGAGATCGAGTAAGTCCATGAAAACAGTGGAACGGGAGTCGGCGACCGGACGTTCTAAGGAGAATGTAAGTACCCCTATTCCATCATTTAGCCCTGTCACACTAATCCTTACGTAATATATATAATAATCTTTATTAACAATTAAGTTTATAAGAACATATCAATAATTGATTAAATATGTCACACAAAAATTAATTAATCGTTAAATGGCCATCGACCATTCGTCTTTGTGGCTGAATTGTAAATGAACCGTCTTTGTTTTATTATAAGTAAAAACGGATCATGATTGCTAATATCGTCCTATTAGTACATACATTACTACTTACAGTACTATCAAAATTAATGTTCGTCAATGCAAACATTGAGCGCCATTTTACGCTGGCCTTTCAAAGACGACGGAAACAGTTTTAGTTGTCAAATTCGAGATAACTTGTTGGGTAAGTAATCAGTCAACATGCATAGGTTAAAGTAACCGCTGAATAACCGCAAACATCGTCGCTGTCCGTAAAAGTATGCAGAAGAACCCGAGGTAATTAATTCCTCTACGTACACAAGAACTCGGCATTTTACGGACTTTAAAATAGTTATTTTGCGCGAGCAATTGGATCTGAATCCGCCTAATATTCAATTGGCCCAGAAAATTATAGTTAATGATCATAGACCACGCCGTTTATGAAGTTTTTTACATACAGTTTCTTTTTGGAGGAGATATTTAACAGGCAAACTGAAAATGTAATTATAAACACAAATCTTTTATTCATAATAAATGTACAGTGTATAAAAGTTTTGAAGTCTACTTAGGTCATATGACAAATGTTTTCAAAAACCATTAGGTTTAGCCATGGGATCTTCTCTAAGCGTTCTTTTAGCTGAAATGTTTATATAAGACATTGAACAGAAAATATTTAACTTGGACCAGAGCCTACTAAAAGCATTCGAATGCCAGGCCTTAGAGCGCACACGGTTCTAATATGAGCGTGCCAAATTATTTTCAGATGCAGTTATAAAGAAAAATATTCATTTTATACAATAATATATTATACAATGAATAAATCAATGTTTTGAAAATGAAATTATATTAACCATAAAATTTGGTCTTTTGAGGCTATCTACGAATCAAGACATTTTGAGATGTCTTCATATGAGCGGACCTGCTAATTAACCACACCATTTGCCATCGAATGGAACAAGTAATAATCGGACCAAAAATGTCTGGGGAATATGGCGCGTGGGGTTCCCATATGGGTATTTCTGAGTAGGTTTTAATGGGTTTGGCAACGTGAGGCCGAATGTTGTCTTATTGTAGAATCACTTTTTCGAGCCTCTGCTCCACTGCTTTGTGGCCGCTTTGCGCGCAGTGCTTGGCTCAATCGCATCAATTGAGTTTGATACCGCTTCTCAGTAATGGTGTGGTACGGTTGCAATATCTCATAATAAATAACACCGCCCTAGTCCCACCACATATATAGCAAAGCTTTCACAGCGTGAACATTCGATCGATTCGACGACGTAGAAGCAGAAACGGGCAGTCTCATGATTTTGTTCTCTTTGGGTTGCTGCAATGAATCCATTTTTCATCATCCGTAAGAATGCGATGAAGAAACCCCCTTCCTTTTTTTGCCGCTGGAACAGTTGTTCACAGACGACAAAACGACGCTCAACGCATGCAATAGAAATGGCTTGACGGGTAACTCTTATCGCGTTTGGCATGGATCCTCATCGAGCAATTCCTCCAATTTAGCATCTTCGAAGATCGCTTTACGCGAACGGTCAACATCGAAATCACCGTCTTCGAAGCGACGGAACCAATCACGGTACGTTGTTTCACTTAGAGCAATATCTCTGTAAACTTTATGGAGTTTTCAATGCGCTTCATCGGCCGTTTTCTTCGAATGAAAGAAGAAAACAACACTTCCCGCAAATGACGAGTATTTCGCACAAAATCAGACAGTTTCACTCAATCAAAAGTATATGAAGCAAAAACAAAATCACTGTGTCAAAGCAAATGTAAACATATGGTAAATATGTCTAAATTTGCTTCATGACATTTTGGTTATGTCATAATCGACCATTACTTACTACTGGATTCATATCTTGAAAAACAGCGCGAACTTAGTTGTGGACCTAATAATAACATTCTATTATTTATTATTATTTTCCCTAAACCCACAAACGTAAATTCAACAATTTCGTTTAATTCCAACTACTACATATCCCACAAATTTGTTGCTTACCAATGATCCATAGAGCCTTTTTCTATTCGACCATCCCAAGATAATCGAAAACGAGAACTGGATAAAATAATATAAATCGGAATTTTGCATGGTTTTATTTGATTCAAAATCTTATTAATAAGAACAGTACCAGAAGACTATTTATCTAATATACCCCAAAGTAAAAATGCATCTTACATTACGCTAACTTACTTTAGTAAAAATAGAAAGGAGATTGCTCGCAGTGTCAACGATTGCATTTAAACCAAACAGAAAACTTTACTATTCTATTTTAAAGATAAAATCAAGCAATACAAAAAATCTGGTGTGTATAAAATTTGTTGTAACGAATGTAATGGTATAAATATATCTGCCAAGCGGGACGTAGTTTAAAAACGCGTTTCTAGATGAAATCTTCTACTTATTCGTCCGACCAAAAATGGTTACCTTATAACACCTTTTTCAGTAGCAAAAATATGTGAAAATCACAAGGCGATAAATCGGGACTATCAGGTGGATGCTGTAAAATCCTCTTGCAGCAGTATGACGCCACGTGAAAGTTTCCCTGGAAGTTTACGTTTTATTGCTTGATGGCGCTTATTCAAAGTTTGATTATACAGGTTTGCAATGGTTGCAAACCTTCAACAGACATTAATCGAATGACCGCATGTTGATTATATTTGGAAGGATTATTAACAACAAACACCAATTTAAAGTCGCAATACTTAAAATCGTTGTCATATACAAATGATTGGAACTGACCAGTATAACATCACTTGAGTGATTACAAGTGATTCTAAAGCTAAACTAACGAAAGATGGATTTTAATTGAACAAGCCTTCTATATGAAAATAAAGTTAATAATTATTTTCGATTACTTTTTCTTTGGCGTGCGGTGTTATTCCAGTGAGGAAATAATTCAGTTTATCTCACTAGTTTAAAAATGTTCGAACAATATACAATATTTGCAATAAGACTACATGTTGTCCAACATTAATGCCTTTAAGGTTTTTTTTTACGATTCCTTCAGCTGATATTACCGAGGGATATATTTTTACGCTCTTGAGTTTCTGTGACAAAAATAGAACAAGCATTAATTAATATCAATATTACGGGCATTCATGTACATTAAAAGTACCTTGACGAGGCATCCTTCAAAAGCATACAATACTCACTAAAGACATCTGGAATCGGCGATATTCCAAGCAACTGGATAAGCAACCTGCTAAATAGCAAACAGGCGATACTGACACTTCTGTGGTCACTTTTAGTAGAGGAACTGAATAACCAATGTTACTTCACGATAGGCTAGAAATTTCTTCAAAATTTATCTCGGATCTCGTTGGCGCATGTTTTCTAGATTGCATATTGGTTGTACATAAATGCAATTTTTCAGGAATGGCCACAAAAAAAATCGATTCGTGTTAAATCGCATAAAGGCAATCCCTGCATTTCGACTAATGATTCGGTCCTCAAAAAATTCTCGAAAAAGGTCAAGTTGTTCGCAGTGAAATGAGGAGTTGCTCCATCCTGATTGCAATAACCACTTTGCAGTTTATTATTAATAATAAAAATAGGATTTTACCTTCAAAGCATATCGGTCCAACTAATCTCCCACTAATCGCAGTCCAAACGCTAACTTTGGATGTAATCATTGCTCACGAAATATACGAGGATTTTCATTTGACCAAATACTCATTGTTTGGAAATTAATATACCCATCTTTGTATAAACATGCTTCATCGGCGAAAAAACTAATTTGTAAAAAAATCCTCGTTTACATTTTTTAGAAATCATTGACAAAATTCCAGTCGTCTGGGATAATCAACAGATAATAACCCTTGCACCGAAGTTATTCTATTAAGGTATACTTGCAAATCTTGCAAGCTTGTAACATGTTTCCACCAATATATTAATTTGCTGTGATAAATGGCGCAGAGAACTCCTAGATTTATTTTCCAAAATTTCTTGGGTTTTGTTAATGACGTCCTGAGTACGTTTAGCTGGTCTATCACTTCCTGGTTTACGAAGAATACTACCCGTTTCACGAAATAATTTAATTGATCGTAATAAGGTATTTTTAAATTCTTCATAGATACTTGGAATGTTAGGAATTTCCTTCTGAAACTCTGTCGAAGCTGCATCTAATGAATATACCCAGTTCCCTTCAACTTTAGTATCATTTCGGAAATAACTTTCAACTGTAAACGTGATTGCTGGTTGCTGTAAACCATTGTGACTTTTAAACAGAACTGACGTTTCCTAAATCAATTGTTAACAGGTGTGCCAACTATTTTTTTAAATAATAAATCATGGCACTCCTAAGTTTTTTTTTTAATTGAACATGCGATATATATATATTTTCCATATACACATTATCCCTTTAAATTTTGAATACAGGCATTTGAATATTGCTGAGTAACATATTTTAATTGAATGAGCAACGGGAAATAATCAGTCATTTCTAATTTGTAATAAAATATGAAATCAAAGTGACGATTTTTTAATATTACCTTTTTTAAAAACACATTTCTAACGTAACGAGTAACAAATGACTATAATGCTCACCTTATTTTATGTCTTTTACAATATCCCAGACGATCATAAAATTCCTGTCGCATGTCTTGTAACGTGGCGGGAGAAATATTTTTAGTGGTTTGAAGAATTTTTAATCTGAGGTCATCCACATTGTATTTAATGCTGATGGATATAAATTGTTTGCTTTAAATGGCCTCGAAGAAAAAAACAAACTCATCTGGTAAAAAATCTGGAGATCTAGGTGGCCATTTTATGCATCTTTTGATGCTAATAACGCAATGAGAAAATATTTTATTTAAATATTCCCTAGCTGCATTATTAGTAGGACATCTGTCGTGCTGATACGAGATGCGGGTCATTTCAATATTCTGTAAGCCTTGTACTACTCGTATTACTTGCTTTTCAAGCAGTTCCAACTACTTTTAATCATTTATTTTCTCCTCAATAAAAATTGTCCTATAATTGTGTCCCCTAGATTTCCGGTTCAAACGTTAAGTTTTTGGAGGTTCTGAGTTCTTAAATTTATTCTTAGGAACAGTATCTCAGTACCGAAGAATTGTGATGACCATGTAATGGGAAAGTCGATTCGTCACTAAATAGAATTTCGTAGAAATTCGTAATTATTGTATACTGTATCCATCACATCTTCATAAATTTCCAGTCGGCGACCATGGTTGTCGAAAACTTCTTGTGTTGTTTTAACTTTGAACTACTTAAAACCATTCCTTTTAAGTAGTCTACGCACTTCTTATGATCCGACATGAATTTTTAAGAAAGAGCTTTTTAATAATGTGTAATTTTCTGTTATCATTTTATAAACCATAACTTCTCGCATTTCAGCTACTTAACTTTGAGGCCTCCTTTAGGATAACCAATTAAATGTTGAATTTACAGAACCAGTTTCCTCAAAAAATTGTATTACATGGAAGACTGTCATATCGTATGCCAAAACATTATTCGCGATTTCATTCGATAAAACCGTTTAACAATTTGAATTTTCTGTTTACTTGAACCTATGCAAGTCAAATTAACATGCATATTGCAGTAACACATTATATTACATTAATGTTATTAAAAATTTCAGGAAACAACGTGAATACAAGGTAGAATTTAAAACACTGCACTATATATAACTATAAAATGCAATGACTGAGATAATTCAATTTTAATATTTTTTTGTGATTTTAAAAATGTTTAATGAATTACTTTAAAATAATATGCTTATAATTTAAACTGATAAATTAATCTTTCCGAACTTTTCTTTAGTGACAATTCTCGAATTGACGGTTCTGTAATAAATACTTTCTATAATTGATTATGTATCTAAATTCACATTTTCAATGTTAATATGAATAATAATAAGTTACCCATTGGACATATCACAATTTATTTGTATTAATAAAGGACAAACAATGGATAGATTTCTTTTCAAATAATAATTAAGCATTTTTTGTATTTTGCCTTCGTTTTACGTTAATGTACTATTTCACCAAGAATTATTATAAAATTTAAATAAAATCATGATTTCAAACTTTAGCATCAACCCGTGTTGACTTAACAATGTGATATGAGCGAGGGGTATCCGTCTTTGGCGAGGAAAGTAAAACTGGCGAACGGAAGGCATTGTTGGAGTTGTCGGAGTCATTTCGCTAAGTGCCGAGCTATCTACGTTAAACAAACAGGTCCGCCATTGCAGCTGGCGAAAATTACTAAAGAAATGGTATACATCCTTCCGTCCGTTGACATCCGAGATGATTCTAGTTTTGATTACAATTAGTTTCAGTTGTGCACACCCCCTCTTGCTCGACCCATTGTTCCCTTCTTCGTCTTCCTTTTTTTGTCCCTCGCGCGCGCTTTATTTGAAGGATCCTTCACACTCCACCGTTTTCATTTTTGCTAAGTTAAGGTGCGCTTTTGTTTCGGCGCTGGTGTGTCAACATTTGTGTTTTCTTAAGAACGTCCTTTTTTACACCAATCATTCGAATTATTGGAAAGAGTGAATTTTAGTCATTCAGTTTTAATTATGGCGTCCAGTTAAACTGATATTTTTTTGAGAAATTATAAATTATAACCTCGAATATAACTAAATAATTTCATTAAATCAATTACAAATTCAGAACGATTATATGATTCATTGTGTCAGACTTAATTATTCGCATAATTATAGCTTGTACCTTAATAGTAAAATCTACTAAAACTAAAGTAAAATCACTGTGTTTTTATGATCGCATTATGGATATTTAAATAAGAGCAGAATTCGCACTTCTAAAATACTTAAATTATTTAGTAGTAATTGAATTTTATTATTTAAAGAAATGTATCCAATTAATAATTAAAGGTATAATGAAATAAAATAAAACACTCGCTTTGTTTCGCAATAAATTTATAATTCATAATTTTTATTGTGAATGTGAAACAAACCAATTCTTTTATTTTATTTCAATATACCTTATTTGCCATTTTCATAATCACAATAAATGGAAGACGAAGCAAGAGTCATCTTTTGTCTAATTTCATGTGACATCGTGAACGATTTTTATAATGTTTCACCAAGTGATAAATAAGTAAGTTATTCAAGAAATATTCTTCAATTAATGTTGAATTATTAAAACAAAAAAAATATTCCCTACTTCACTTAATTTTTATTATGAATTATGATTTTGTGTTAATATTAAAATACTTCATATAAACACACATGAAATATTTTAATATTAACACAAAACCACAATTCATAGTAAAAAGAGGTGATTTTGTATTAATAACTCAATATTAGTAAAATAATGGTGATGTAAGTGTTAACATAATTATATTTATTAAAAAAAAAATAGAAGAAAAAAATACGTTGATCATTTCTCCAGTGTTTTATTAGTTCCATAAGTAACAATTGGCGGGAGTGAATGGCCGACTGTTTGGAGCTGATAGCCGCCGAAATGAAATAAATTCCATTTTTACAGCAGACAAGACACCGCGAACTCACGTGTAAGTTCCCCCATTTTTTCCTTTCCCGAGCGTTTTCCTTTCCGTATTTAAAATTCCGAGTTTTATGCGGCGAGATGCATTCGGCAAAAGGAGGAGGAAATATGCAGACAATAGCGGAACGACACATATATTTCCTATGGAGAGAGGCCCGTGTTTCGTATCCAGGAAACGGAACCCGCCTCTTCTCCGGCTTACGCGAGGACCACTTTTTAAGAGACGTAATAAACTGAATTTTCCCCACTTCCCTTTTGTTGGTTTTCTTTCTTTTTTTTTGTTCTCTTCTTCTCTCTTTTATGATTATAATTCACCTCCGTCCTTCATTTATGAAATTTTCCACATCAAGGAATTAAATAGGAGAGGATGGAACGTGTGCAATTTGATTTTTTATCACCGGGGCGAAATTAGCGCTTTGTTCCCGAACTCGAATAAATCGCGCTGACGAGATAAAAAAGTTGTAAAATTTATATTTTCGGTAAACTACCGACTTATCTTCCTCTTTCCCTTTTACGCCCTTTTCTAATTAATTTCATATAAAACGTTACCTTAAGGTTGGGTTTATTTAACGCATAATACACAACGAACAATTGGTATTGTTGAATGGCGAAACTTTAACTATGGCTCATGTTATTCCCAACTGAGTTTTCTCTGAATAGGCTCACCTTAATAATTGTGTAAATGTTAATTGTATCTTTGCAAACTTTGCTAATTATTCGCTTTCCTCACATAATCGTCGTTTACATATCATTCAAATTATTTACATAAGATTATTATTATTACTTCACATATAAAGACCTTGCTATATCTAATCCAAGTTCTGAATACATCAATAATGACAATACATAAATTATCATTATCTTAGTATATTTCTTATTTACTCTTGACAAATTCCATTAAATGATATTATTCATTTATCTCTTGCTCTTTTATGACATCTACATCATTGTAGTCCACCAGAAAAGTTAATAAAAGTCAATAGTTTAAAATCATTAAGTGGTTTAATCAATTTTAATTTAAGCGAGTATTACAGTTCCGATGTCCATTTTTCAGACTATGATTTTTTTTTGGAAAAATAAAACACTTGGGCCTTGCTGTTTATAAACTATTCGAATACAAAAAGTGCCTGTTGAACATAAATGGTATATGTATATCCCTTTCAAAATTTCGACCGAAGTGGACCATATCGGGCGTCTAAGCATGAGTGGTCGGAAAGGTATCGTAGGCAAACTGAACCCTGGGAAGAAACATTTTACCGATAAATGGCAGCCATATGAAGAAAAAGTGTCGATTTTTGACACTTTTTTTTCAACTTTCAGGCGCTCAGAAAAATTCAATTTTTAAAATTTTGAAACGAAAGTGGTTCAGCTTCCGTGTGAAAAATACAATACTAAAAGCACAAGTTTATTTATTTTCAGGAAAAAAAATGTGTTTAAGGTTTCGAGAATAGTATTTATAGATTTTTACATTTAGTCCACTATGACAGCTCCATAGAGCTCCTTTATCTTTTTCAAAGAAATCCTGTTGAACCTGCAGGTCATGAAGTCGTTGCTGAAACTAGTCGGAGAATAAAGTATAATCTGTGAAACATAAAGAAAAGTGTTTTAATTTTAAATCATTATTAAATTATTTTCCCGTTAGCAGGTTGAGCGCTATGACGCATACCTGTGGGCTATGGCAGTCACCGGTATCCACCCAAAATCTGAATCCATATGAATCTGGCTGGGCCAAACGTATTAAATTACATCAAATATATAATGTTTATGCCTCCGATTAAGCTAATACTATTAAACTCTGAATCTAGGCTACTGATAGCTGGTTTGTAACTTTACAAAAAAAATGGAAATCCGTTATTATTTTCTGATTATTTTTTTTTAATTATAAAAAAAAATAAAAGCCATCTAAAATCCATTACTAGTAGGTAACTCCAAGCTGTTAGCAGAGACTTTTTGACATACGTTACCTAAAGTACTTAGGGTAGTTTAAAAAACTTATCCAAAACAATTATTCGTCGGGTCTATACCTCACCAGATTTGTGATTCCATAATGGATACAATTTTCTATTATTACTATAATTATATTATAAACATATTAAAAAATTTAAGAGTGAAAACCAGTCAAAAAACACATATAATATTGAAAATATGTTATTAATGCAACTACCATCATCAATAAAGGTATTTATGTCTGTATTATGAACAAATATTTGATAAAAAGTCATAAAAATATTCATTTATAATACAAGTGCTTAATTATTTAAGGTTGAATGGATAATTTAAGGGATAATACAAGAAAATAAATAAAAAAACATTATGTAAATACTATCGATTCAATAATAAGCGGTTTAATTAGATTCGTATCTGGATGAATAATTTATAGAGGAAGTAGCGGAGATTTAATTGAAAGTTGTTATCCCGAAAGCCGTCTAGTCTTAGTAGGTGTACAAGACGGTGCCGTCGGAGAAAGAGGGTGAGTAAAAAAATAAATAAATGAGCTTGATTGATTTTAAGGGGTGGTAATCCGTGGGAAAAAAAGGTGGAAAGAAATGAATAGAGGAGGCTGGCGGGCGCAGATAATACTTTGTTATGTAAATGAATATTGTCTTTTCGCTTCGAGGTGAGCTAAGGTGCAGAATAAATTCAGTGGGCTATCTACTTATACTACAAGCTCAACGCAAATATTTAACTTTGTAAAATCTTTCGGCTCGGGCTGCCGGTTACGAGTTTTGATAACGAACGCCGGGCGCTCTTATAATTTTCATGACTTTAGATCTATTTACGATTAGGTTATGATTTATCTTTTACTCGGAGCGCCGGCTGTTCATTATATAAAACACATTGTGTTCTCTTTAAACAAATATTTACGGCGCTTTTGGTTTATACATGAAATACCCTCCACACTCATTCAGCTCTGGGCTCCATCACGCGACCGAAGGGTTAAATTCCGAGGAACAATGTTTACTTTGGCCCTTTCTTTTCGAAATAATGCGACGTGATTAATTACGCCGCCCACAAAAATTTTTCTTTGCGGGGTGGGAGAAAAAGAAACCGATGTTCGGCCGGCCATTAACTCCGACCTCAAATTATAACAGATTGCTCCTTTAAATAACAATTTTTACACGTCTTTGTCAACTTTACTTAATTTCACTTGGATTATTCAAACCTGTTAATCAACGCTTAATGTGATTAATATTTTTCAATATTTACAGAAATTATTACAATTTTCCATTATGGAAATTTTAAAATTAATTAGATACATTTTTTTATCTATAATCAAGTCGCATTTTGAGCACACCCAATATTATTAACTTAAGTTTGTCAATTCACTTTCAATTAAATTTAGCATTTTTATTACATAATTCAATACTATAAATTCTTGAGTTGTCGTTGAAATTTTTATATGACTAACTTGAACTAAGAAAGTTGTAAAAATATATCTAAAAATATCTTTATTCAGACAATTCAAACATTTATACAAATTTGTTAATTATTAAGGCTTTCACTTGGTTGTATATGGTCTACTATAAATTAATTTAAATTTGTTTGTACAACTAATATTTTATTTATTGACTTAAATTTATACTCCTTTTAGTTTGATAATGACATGCCAATGTCGAAAATATAGTCACTAAATAAAATAACAGTTGCACAAACAAAATTAAAGTGTTTTATTAAATTTTACAGATATTAATATTAAGTATACACAATAAAATTAAATTGTCTGTCCTGAGTTATCGACTGAAAGTTTTTCTACGTATTGAAAAAATATTGTTACTGTCGTATCAATTTATTTTTCATTGTAATGCTGATCAATATATAATTTTAGAGGTTACTACACCCGACTATCTAAATATTTATTATCTTTTGAACACCATCATTACACGAATCCGTTCAATTAAATAACACATAAAAATAAATTAAGTAATTATAAAATATTAATGCCGGTTATCAGTTGTAAATATACCCAAAGCGGCATACACGCCGAATGTATATAATTTACAAATGAATAAACACCGAACTCGTTCAGTTATTTATAACATAATGAAAGTCAGGGTACTTCATAAAATATTAATATTGTGTATTCATGTAATTATGTATACACCCCATCAACCCATGTGAATCTCTCGTTTGACACATGTTATTTCAACTCCTTCATATTTTATTAGACCAAATAAATTCGAAATATAAAATTTCGAATTCAATAAAATATTTACAATTTTTCGTGTTTGTGGAATAACAAAAAAAGTGGCGAAATGCATTTTTTTAGAGAGTACCCAAAATGTGTAAATTAAAACCAATTATTAATTAATTTAAGCATAATGAAATAAGTACATTTCTCTTGGAATTTAATAGCTATGCTAATTAAGCAAACTATAGAGTTTCTATCCTTTATTATTTTTTATTTGATTATTTCTTATCATATTTTATTGATTATTTATAGTAACTAACTAACTAACCATCTTTATTCAAATGTATATATGTATGTAGATGACGGCTATCGACCGGAGGACTTTCAGCCTATTTATAGTATTAATATGTATTTCGTTTTACTTATTTTGTTTAGTGTTTGTCTAGATGAATCATCTCAATGAGCGAATACGCTTTTTCAAACAACTGAAAGATCATGTAGTGTTCGAACTTAACTAAAAATAATATTTCAAAAATAACAACAATATAATGCAATAATAATATATATATGACATTAAACATCTGTTTACTGTGTTAAATCACTTTTGACAACTATTTGTCCAATTCCAGACTTTGCCCGTTTTTATTAATTCATATAAGGGATGCAAAATGTCGGGCATGTGTGGAACAAATCTGTGATAATAGTTTGTTGTCCCTAAAAATGATCTTAATTGTGTGGTATTCGTTGGGACTGGCATATTTTTGATTGCTTCAATTTGCTGCGATTTATGTAATTCGTCTTTGTCAATAACAAATCCTAAATATAATAATGAATTTTGAAAGAACGATCATTTATTTGCTTTAACGGTTAATCCATGTTCTTACAAAATAATTATAACTTGGTGCAATCTATTAAAATGCTCCTGTTTGCTTGATGCAGAATGTCAACCAAGAAATAAATAATAACTTAACAATCTGTCTACAATGCGTTGGAATTGAGCTGGGGCACAATTTATACCGAAAGGCAGTCTGTTGAAGACAAAAGTCCCGAGATGTGTTGATTTTAATGATTTTAGTATCATACGAAAAAATCTTTTCATACAGGAGGAAAAGGTATTAAAATCAAATGCTACAAAAGAAAATATATTGTAGCAGTGTCTGCATTATATTTTTTGAAACTTAAAAAACGTTGTTTTATTTACAAATGGGATATTACGGAGTTTCATCAAGTAAAAGCCTCAACCATCGATTATTTCTAGAATAAATTTCATCTTTAGAATTTTAAAAGTAATACCCTATATACTGTTTTTCTTATTGTATTCTTCTTTAAGTTATCTTTACAACAATATAAAACTAAGAGTAGTTTTAAGTAGTCGTTCCTGCAGAAAACAAAATTCTAAAAATGTTGACAATAGTAGCGATTTACTAAAATATCATTACTTTTTTTTATTTTTTAGATAGATAAATGATTTTTAATGCTTTCTGAGACAGATTATTCTATTCAATAATTATGATTATTATTTTCAAATGAGAAATATTTTAATACATGATATTTATTAAAAATTAATTTGTTTGTGATTTTCAACATTTTATTAATTTCACTACAATTGTTTCGCTACGCTGTATCTTCTTCAGGTGAAAAATTTAAATACAAACGTTTTACAGAAATTTCCACTTTTATAGAAGTTTTATTACATGTTATGAGGTGGTGGCGCGACTATCTTTTTTCAGCTTCAGAAATGGGAAGTTCGAGAAATCAACGTGTTCGTTGAGTAAATGGCATGACATGTTTTTTTTATTAATTTCTAGATTTTCAAGAATTTTTAGTTTTCTCCCAATAACGACGATAAAAAACGGGAAATAACGAAAAAAAATGACAAATTAACGTTTAAAAAATGTAATGTTTAAAAACTGAATGATAAAGGACTGGGATGATAAATCACGTATTATATGAGAAATATATATGAACGGAGGATTAAGAGTGATTATAAATATATACTATACAGAAACACTAATTGTTTTAGTGTATTTCACTGTTATTAAGTGTAGCTAGCTGGAAGGAAACAAAATTATATCTATTTATTTAATGGACACAATTATGGAAATATTAGAATGAGTAATTGAAAACAGAATAAGAAAGGCTATATAGAAGAGACTGCATGATTCTTAAAGCGAACTTTGGCGTAGTTAGAGAATACAGGATCGAATATCATATATTACAGAAACAAATCATCGAAAAATCCACGACGAATAAGAAAATGTATAAGTTGTGTGTATTGTATACAGAACATATTCGACACAGTCATAAAAAATAATATGAACAATCCTAAACAAAAATCATATTCGTCGCAAAATTATGAGAATAACACAAAAACTTTGACAACAACAACTTTCTTTCTTTACAACAACGCAATGTAGGAACAGTTTATGGCAAAGATAAACTTACGGCAAACAAATCATAATTATTTCATGGATGAATATTAAAAGTAGTAGAGCTAAAACCAATTCTTCACTAATTATAATATTAATCAATGAAAAAATTATCTTTTGCAATAACAAAGCACTATAAATAATTAATGTTGTAAATTAAGCCAATAGGTGTAAAGAAAGGTACATTTACGGATAACTTGATTATATACGGAAAGAGCTATAAAGACTTTTACTCAACATATTCTTTTGTAGAGAAAGTATGGAGATATACAAAGACTAGACAAAATTAATAGTAATTACGAAATTAGTCTATTCTGTTACTAATTTCTATTATTTTACCTTAACTATATATTCATAGCACTAGGCACTAGAAAAATGTTTATTATAAATGTTAAAATATCATTGTACAAAGATTAAAATATTTATAATGATTTAATGATTTCTATTAATCCTTAGTTTTCAAACATAGACATTCGCCTATAAATATATTAGCAAATTGTAAACAATAAAAATTATACTCTGAAGAGCAATTAGAAGGGCGACAAAAATAGGCCTCTTAAGAAACATAACAATAATGACAGAATTTGAAATGGAATAAAAATTTATTTTTATATATTATATTTTTATATTTATATATATTTAGAAAAGTCGCTGGGGTTATTTGCAAGAGACGAATAATACTAAGATTAATCTTACATACATAGAAAATTTAGTACAATTATCAATGATAATCGCACTTGAAAACTAAATTATACCATTTTTATATCTATAATAAACTGACTGAATTTATACAAAAATAACAACACTTGATGTAAATTTATTAAAGGAATGGGTGAAATGAATACGTACTCATTGACTACGTAAATTTAAGCATATAAAAAAACATTGAAAACTCCAAATAGTAAAAGAGTTTAATATTGTATTTACATATTTATTAATACACAAAAAGTCAAATGAAATCCCTTATTATATCTATTAAATCATTAACATATCATTTCCAGTATTATTCAAGCATCACGCAACAACATTTGTTGCTCGCTCCCTCCTTTCTGGTTCCGCATAAAACACGCAATCGCCGCCACAATAAATAACAAAGTTGCCATCTTAAGTCCACGCAGAAACACTCAACACCGCCACCGCCGCAAAACTTAATTTATCTCCTTCTCATGCATTTATGTATGGCGGTTTCTTGATTACACCATTACAACTTTTTTATGCTCATCAGCCGTCCGTGAAAAAGCAAGAAAAAAGATGCCCTCTGTGCTTGACCTTTTGGACTTTTCTCGGCTTTTGTGTTAATCGTTCTTTTTTGTCGCCGTTAAGAGGGTGGTTTATGGAATGTAATATATACTGTTTAATTAAGTTAATTAAATTACTTGTGTATGAGGTGAACTTTGATTTTTTTAATGTAGATGTTAGTATGTGCGTGATAAACCTTCTAGCATTAAAACTGTGAGTCAATTATCAATAGAGTAACAGATGCAGGAATTAAAAATATATTTTGTAGCATCCAAGTATTCCAAATATTTAAATACATTGTTCAATCGTGACTTTAAAAACTTTCCTCCTAAGACTCATTATATCAGAAGCAGTAGTTGCTAATGTAATCACAACCAGTGCTGCATGATCGTCATCAGCGCCCTTAATCATGTAAACTAATGACGTCTACGAAATCGGTTACAGGTAGGTTAGATTTAAAATGCAGATGAAATTATGTACCCCACATATGCTCGAATAATCATATGAAAGTGACCACGATATACCTATTAGGGCATCCGCGATATTGAATGAGTTGGTGTGACGTGATAAATCTACAGCCCTATAACATTTAATGTCGTTTCTCCCTACAGACTTTTCCATTACCCCAAAAATATAAATATCTTGAAATTAAACTTACGACTCACGACACCGACAAATTCCTAGTCCCCGTCTCGAAAGGAAGGCTCATTTCAAAATTATTATTTTTATTTTACGTACACGCTGGAAATCTATAATATTTCACGATCCTTTTCATTTTCGACTATTACCCGAATCTAAATACTACGTTTTAACACCTCTCACAAAAAAAATATAATCATCAATTTTTTGATGAAGTTGGAGGCTTCAGTAGTCTAACAATTATTTAAACTTTTAATAAGAATATGAATATTTCTTATTGATTAATAAGATGAGAATAAATATGAAATGTAAATAATATTTTATTAACAAATGTAAATATTTTGTAATATTAACCTTTAACACTCTAATTTTAATGCAAGTCAGGTTGGCCGAGCGGTCTAAGGCGCCAGATTTAAGCTCTGGTTCTCGAAAGAGAGCGTGGGTTCGAACCCCACACCTGACATAAAGTGTTTTTTATTTAATTTAAGAAAACAACGACAACTTATAATCATCATTGAGTAACAAATAGAAAACATATATACAGGATGTTTCAAATTCGAGTCTCACCATGGGGATCTCGCTTATTATAAGAGGTAGAGGGTAGCTTTAAATTCGGCACTTTTGCAGAATTTCATGCTGATTAATATCCCATCGAGAAAACTGGGCTGAGTTTCTTTGTTTTCAAGAAAAATGAAGAAACTGAAAACTACAATTTTCTTTTATTATTTATATATTCGTTATTTGAAGCAATATTTCAATACAATGAAGACATTCTTATAGCACTTTTTTATGATCTAATCGATGGCGTACTAATTTTACTAATAGCATGTTTCGTTTCGTCTGGACCATATCAACTTTCTTATTTCTTATGGGCGCCATATTAGTTTTTTTGTAAGATTAGAATCCTCTGTTTTTTTTTTCTGATTACAAAGATATCACATATGATATCTTTATTCTGATAAATAAACAGTCTTAACAAAATATTTTTTAATACTAATAAATCACGCATGGCATGAAATTAAAAGTAATCAATAGAAAATATAATATAACTTGTAGCTTTGGTCTCATATTCAAGCTTTGTTTTGCCTTTAAATCACTTAAAACCCTATAAAATTAGGTACATATTTACAAAAAGTTGCTAATAAAAATTGAACGATTTAAATATTTAATAAATAGTAATATTTAATTTTAGATTTTGACAATCAATGACAGAATGACATCCATCCAGTTGCTAAAAATGAGTGCTTCTTTAGTGTCAATAAAGAAAATTCCAAAAAAAGAACATAACCAATTATAATAAAGGTATGATATATTATATCATTGTAATTAGAATAAATAGAGGATTTTAATCTGATAAAAACAAATATGGCGCTCATAAGAAATAAGAAAGTTGATGATGGTCCAGAATAAACAAAACATGCTATTAGTAAAATTAGTACGCCATCGATTAGATCATAAAAAAGTGCTTTAAGAATGTCTGTATTGTATTGAAATATTGCTTCAAATAACGAAGATATTAATAAAAAAAGAAATTCGCATTTTTCAGTTTTTTTTTTCATTTTTCTTGAAAACAAAGAAACTCAACGGGATATTAATCAGCATGAAATTCTGCAAATGTGCCGAATTTAAACCTACCCTCTATCTCTTATAATAAGTGAGATCCCCATGGTGAGACTCGAATTTGAAACACCCTGTATAGTGGTTAGGGCTCGTAGATTCGCATTTTACCAAATAAATAGAAGGAATTGTCCAACCAAACTGTACAAATTATCGAAATTAATATAGAGACAAAAAATACTCAAAATCGACCATTCATTGAAATAATATTATTGCTTCTGTAACTAAATAAATTTGTAGGTAATTATTTATTGGTTATGTTATATTTTACATTTACCACCAAGTGATGGTTTTCATATTAACTCAGATAATATGTTATATCATCATATTAAACAATAGTATATTTCATTAACTTCGGATGACGCACTCAATTGTTATCAATAAAATAAATATTATTTTATTTAAGTTTGAAGATGAATTTCGGTTTAACGGTTGTGACGCCTTTTTTTTAAATAAACATAATTCTAAAATGAACAAAATAACTAAATATCAAACATTTTCATACTTGCGCTGACAAAAAATATATAATATTTACTGGGCGGATTCAACTTTGGCTCGCGATTCAGCTGCTATGGGGGTGGTTCGGGGTTTGGGCGCCAAGTAGTAGATCTTAAGAGCCTTAGGGTGACTGCGGCTTCTTTCCGTTGTGTGTGTGCGGCGGATTTTTACTATTGGTAAATCGGTATTTCAATACATTAATTTGACTGAATTTTATTTTCAAATTTTCACCGTTAATCCGCACGCACTAATAACACATTCAACAATCATCATTTATCAAGCGTTCGCTCTGCATCTCCGATCACTGTCAGCCGAGCTCAACCCACGATGACCTTTGATACCGCGAAATTTAAATTTTAATATACCTATGAACTTATGTGCGTTCAAGAAAATGAACGTCACATGGTTAACTTATGTATATATATATAAGTTCGGTTGAATCGTCATAATTTGGTTCTTAGAATCTGAGGTTAAACCATTTCCCAGCATTAACAGGACACCCTATATAATAAAATAAAATTTGGATGTTCATTGAAGAATTATAGGAATTCAAATAAAATTTAATAAAAAAAAAATATTTATTATAATTGGGCATTAGAACATTGTTCATATCCCATAAAATAAATATTAGAATTCTAGTTCTATAAAAAAAGAATCCGTAACGTAAAAATGATTTCCGGAATTTGTAATAAAGTCTATTTCAGTAAATCAGGTTCTTCTATGAATTACAGCAATTAAAATTAATTTAAATGCATTTATTATGATTAGATATTAAAAAAAAATTGAACCTAATTTTAACAAAAAATTAAACCATTTCAATTGTAATATATTTTAAATTTGACGGTTGAAGTATTTTTTTAGGGCTAGAAGCTAAATAGGGCTACCAGCGGTGAAAAAACTGTTATATAACAAGAGACTATTTGGGTCATAACTTAACATACTTCAACCATCTTCGAAGATGGGACATCAATTTATGACGATAAATAATTATACAATTAACTCGATTTATTATAATTAACTAAATTCATTTCTACAAGGATCAAATTCGGAATATTAAAAGCTCTTACTCTTACCAAAATGCTATACACACTTAATCCACTTCACAATCCACCAAAAAGGGTAATTTTGGTCCGGTAAGAGAGGATGCTATATCTTACCAGACCAAAGTTACTCCGACCAATAAACAAATCCTTTACCGATCTAAAAGTTTCACCCAAAATGAACTCAGCTACGAAATTCTGTCCCAATTATGCATCCCCAGAATTGATTCCGTTAATCCCAAATTCGTAAATCCCCACAAACTTTGTTCTAACTGGTCACTCACTATAACTTGAAGTAACCATCATTTCAAACTCATATTTTTTTCTCATTTATAAATCACTATCTCCTCACAATACGCGCATAACTCCCATAAAAATCATCAACCTTGGCAGAAAAGCTACTGACCGATAGTCATTTATTTAAATAAAAATGTATTACTTAATGTATTATTTTAAATTAATGTACAATCGTATGATAATAAAAATATTTACTACTATTACTAAAATCTCTTAATACTCTAAATTTGTTAATTCTAATCTAGTGTTTATAGTTCGGAAGCAAATCTTTCGAAATATTTTAAATTTTCGTATATACTCATTCTTTTTAAAATAATCTGGACTTTACAAATAATGAAATTATACAATAAAAAATACAAAACACTATTATACTTAAAAATATCAAACGGAATTAGTATACTTCACTCTCTTTCAGCGGATAGTACGTTAGTACTATGAAATATACTAACTCCATTTGATATTTATTCAAACGAATAATCGATCTAATAATTTGGGAGAAATTTAATGAAGCGATTAGATTTTTACTTCATTGGACAACGATAATAACGAAATGATAATTTTAAAATTATATAAACTTTATAATTTGCAAAGAAATTATGAATATAAAGTGTATTTAAACAGAATAGTAAGATTTTAATCGTATCATTTATTCCGTCATAAAACACTTCTCATCGCTATACTAATTAACGAAGTTTATATACTTGGAGCTATTTATTTATTGAACAGTGATATACTTATTAAAAACAAAAATTCGATAAAACAACTAGTTGTCCAAATATCATATAGTTTTATGTTGTAGTGGTTTCCACTTTTCTATTTGTGAAATCATATATTTATTAAAAAGACAATAAATATAAACGAGCAGGTGGGCCCTAAAGCATTTCCAAAAGGGTGGGAAACGGAAATGGATTTGGTCAAATTGTGTGATGGAAAAACATAGCGTAATAAAGTTCATATTGACTGTCATAACATGCAAACGGTGTTTATTGTCACGGAAAATCGATACGCGATACAAAGTCCTTGTTATAGAAATGCACACACATCCAGGCAATTATTTTTTATTGGTCGTGTTATGAAATAATCCCACCGTTTTTAAAAACAACATATTTTCATATTTTAATCAAATATATAAAACTAAATTTATTAGAAAAAAAAAACAAATATTTACTTTAAAATTATTTTATAATCATATTAATAATAATTATATTCTAGGCCTATTGTATAAATATTATTAAATTTAAATAAATATAACAAATGTCAATAATAATTATTTATAAGTAATCATTAATTAATACGAAAATTAAGATATTTTACGGCATATTTTAGAGTGAAATTTCTATGAATCAAGTTTAGAATTTTCGTTTACCTTTAGCAGGAACTGCAATTGTCATAAAATAATATTAAAATAATTTAATGAATGATTATTAAGTTTGTGTTCATAGATGATTGCGAATTACTTAAATTTATTTAACTCCTGAGTATATTAACTTTATTCTTTAATTAATTCCATCTGTCATTTATTAACAGAACAAGATAATCTATATTTATGAAACTTATTTCCTAATAACACCTAATTTTAACAAAATATTAAACTACACTGGAGCTAAAATTAATGCAACACCCAGAAAGAAAAATGTTTTTGTATTAAATTAATGTTCAGTTTTCATGTCAAATCAAACTATTACAAATAGTGTAGGTTGAATAAAAAATACTGACAAAATGTAATAATATGATGGCCCACCGCAGTTGTAGCTCTCTCTAACTCGGCGAAGCATGGACCAATGTCTTCTTGTGCCAAGCGTCGCAGGTCTGATGAATACAAATGTGCAATTGATCTAAAGTCCTTGGTGATGGCGATAAATCAGGGGATCTTGCAGGCCAATTTATAACATCTACGCCAGAATTGTATATAAAGATCTTGGTTTGAAGCCTGGCATTATCTTGCTGAAAAATTTGGGATAGTCTCGATGTATGGTATTGCAACAGGTTGTAGAACCAGGGAGACCAAGACACGCAGCGCCCCATATAATGATGCCAGGGGTTTTGGATGTGTGGCGTTCTAAGAAAAACTCTACATTTTTAGTAAAAGAGTTTATGAAACAACTTTGAATGATCTTTATCCATCACTATTAAATATTTCGTTTTAAACATGTAAATGTCAATAATGTAGTTATGATTGGTAATGAGATTATGAATACATGACTCTTTAATTAAATTGTTGCCGATTTGTGTTGGTTTTTAGTATGATAAATAAAATTGACGTTTGTGGTTCCTGACTTACTTACGTTACCTTTTTGGGAATTTGGTAGACTATGCTCATAGATAAGATTCTACATACCCCTGAATTTTATCGGCAAGTTGGTACTATATATAGATGTTGGCCATTGCCCAGTACACTTACCACAGCATATGGTTTCTGAACAGTTGCTTATGAAATATATCATATTTATTACATGTGCTGCATGGCTTTGGTAATACGAGTAGTGGTTTACTCTTCATATCATTGAATGTCCTACATGAAAATCTTAATATTTCTTGTAGACATTCTGTGTAAGAATCTATATCACATTACTATATATTATTATTATTAAATGTGATTACATTTATTACGCTAGTCTACCACCAGTATTTTTTTTTTATATATGATATGGCGATACTAGCATTCCGTAATCCCAAGTTGTTGCAGGGACACATATATTTTCCTTTCTTGGATTTCCGGCTCAACTCCTATTGAGATGCATCAATGCGAAGACAATATGAAAGCCACTGTTGTATGCGTTTACGTGTAGGGGTAAGTGAAATTTGTGGATGATCCGTTCATAATAGTTTTAATGAAGTTAATTAAAAATATTAACGTTGTTATACCTTTCAGTATGTTGTAATCAAAATTCCGTTCATTTTAAATTAAGAAAACGAAAATACGCGTGATAATTCTATGATAGTGTTGAATGAGAATGTGTAATTGTAATGTTGATTATTGCGACTTCTGTTGTATGTTGTAGTTATTTGTTTATATGGTAGAGAATTATTATACTTTTACATGGTTCCGATTTTGTGATGAGCGAGTAAGTGATGCTTGTTAAGATTGTCTTGTTTTGTGTGGTATTATTTTTGTTTTAACTAATTTTGTTAAATTTGAATTTCTTTGTTAGTCATTTTGACTGTGTAACCTACCAAGTATGCTCTTCTTGCGGTGGGGTATTTTGCGGCAATTTAAAACTTTTTTTATTGAGCGTTATTCATAACTAAATTAAAATATTTAATTTGCGAGGCCGTTACTTAACAAAATTTTGTATTATGTGTAATTTTTGGGTTTACATGTAAATGGAAATCTTGTTTTGTTTAATTTGCATACACGGAGATTATTTTTAATTAAAAAATAAACCTACATCAAGAAACAACCTTCTAATAAATTTTTAATTGAGAAAAATGTATATTCTGCTGATATGTGAAACAAAGTAAAAATTTAATTATCATTGAAAACAATTTACCCTTGTTGTATGTATTTCATTAGGGAGTACTGTTTACAAAGTGTAATAATTTTTTCGCCGGAACGGGCAAAGTATTTTTTGTCGGTTAAAATTGATTGATGGCATCCCGAGTAAAAAGTGTTGACACATTTTTTGGTTAATAAAATGTAATAATCTACCGGCGAATAATTTAAAATAATGAAGATTTATTGAAAAATCGCATGCACGGGGCTTGTCGGTAACTATGGCGCTCGTGAAAAATGTTGAATCGATTTTGTATACGTGTGTGTGTGTGTTGTGGGGGAGAGTGTGCAACTTTAAACCTTCATTGTTGGCAAAGTTTGAGCTTGTATATCAATTTATAATACTAGAGATACACACGTGTAAAATTATTATGGGGGTGTATTATATTGGTGAGGGTTTCGGGTGTATGACCTCGATTCATTTGAGCGGAATGAAATCCATCGAATTTAATCAGACGAATTCGTTAAATAAACTTGGAATTTGGGAGAGCGCTGATTTTACGCCGGCTGTTTTATCCCACTTCGGCTTCTGTTTTCTGCGCTTTTCGGATTTTGCTTGTGTACAGGATTGGAATGTTGTTTGAGTTCAGTTCAGTTCCTTTTTTGCCTTTTGTTGAAAATTTGATTAATTAATAACACAAAATAAAAACATTAGATTTTTAGGGCTTTCAATATTGATATAATATAAAAATGTATTGACTTTTTTTTATTCCATATACATTTATTAATTTGTGATTAGTTTAGATTGCACGGTAATCATTTTAAGTTATAACACCGTAACAGAGTAATCAGAACGAGTTAAACGTAAATAAAAATGAATGGTATACAAAAGTCAAGAAAACTTATTATGAATTGAAGCAAATTAAAAAAAATAATTTTAATAGTAATAAATTATTAATGAATTTATTTCACTTTAACTGCACGTATTTTTTTGATTTACGTTACGTATTTTAAAATAAATATACATTTAAACAAGCACTTCTCGAGCCTATATACTCCAGACATTGTATTACATATTCGATATTATTTTAAATAATATTCGTGTCGGAATTAAACAATAATTAACTAAATAATAAATATTAAGACAATATTGTTTCTGGTTTATTTAGTAGGAACTCGATTTCTGTCAATTTTAACAATTCTATTTGAAATGTATGATTAAATTCTAAAAATTATTAAAAAAATTTGTAATTCCAATAATTTCATAAATTTATAAATAAGCATAATAATACATAAAATTTGTTTTCATATTAAACATCCATGAAAACATATCTTAAAACCGTGTTTACATCCATGCCGATTTTTATTCACAAACATCTGAAATCCCTTTTTGCCTCGCACAAAAAGAAACTTTCACGGGTACTTATTTTCCGGATCGGAAAATTTCAATACGCCCGCACACACATGCACGCATATCAATTACACTGTATTAGATAAAATGTAGCCAATTTCCAAATTGTACGCGTCCATAAAAGCACAAACATCAAAAGGCTACACGAAAAAGAGAAGGGAAGAAAAAAAAAATCGGAACTTATTCGGGGTCTGGATGCTTGTCGGAGAATTCAATTCCGAAGAATTGTATAAAACGAAATTTAAAAGTTCCATTACGCTTTTATGAAATGAATGCCTGCCGATAGGTACGAGTGAAGTTTGTATTAATGAAAAATAAAAATACGAAAGAGATAAAACGCGTGCAGATAACAGGTCGCTTACATACTTGTGCTCCACGTAATCTTATTCCGCAGAGGGAAATATTCCTTTTCGAGGAAATTATGTAATTCGATTATCAAATCTTATTAAATTAAATTAATTCGGTAATAAATATTTCTTTTAGCAAATTTATGAAAGCTTCAATGATAATTTAATGTAACTCCACCCACAAGTTAGGTTTACGACGATACATTTTATTTAAAACGCATTATGTTTTCAAATTTTAAATGTTGTAACATTCTCCATTAAATTATATTTGTTATTTGGAGTGTTCGAGTAACGTGGAGATGAATTTAATTATAGATATTGCATTATTCTTTAGTCTTATATTTTAATGAAGTTTATTTTTAGAAATGAATAAAAGTTTCTGCTACTGAAGAAGGTGCGGTTCTCCTGAATAGGTAATGACCTTGTAATAATTACCCTGACAAATTAAATTCTAAAAATAAATGCGAAATACTTACATTTGGATGAAGATCTCATATTTGGCAGTCATACAGAGGACATTCAAACTCAATTCAAACAAACCCCCAATAAAAAAAGAGGTAGATAAATTAAAACAAAATAAATAAATTCATGAAATCAAATGAAATATTCTTCACATCGTGTACCTTCGAGACATTTACAAACTGATAGAGTGTCGTGCAGCACAAGTGCTATTGCAACGATATTTCAAAGTGCATTGCAAAACGAGAATAATTTAAGAAATACAAGTAAGTTTAAGTGAAGAAACAGCATCATAAAGAGAAAAATCTGTAGACCAAATCAAAACCAATATCAGGAACATCGGGTCAATAATTAAGCCAATCGATGCAGAAAAAACCATTACATTTAAAATAGAATCATGCGCAAATGAAAGTGTTGTGCCAAAAAGGACTTTCGACACAATGTGTTCTACGTACAAATTGAATAAAACAAATTCCAGACTGGTCGCACCAGAACATAGCGTAATGAAAACTTACGAGAAAATAAAAATTATCACCTTAAGGATAGGTAAAGAAAAAAACTCAATGTGTATGTTGCGGAAATTAGAGATAATTTATTAAGCCGGCCTGCAATAAAGACATTACAACTTCTCAATCTGGCAACAGGGTCTATAAAAAAATAAACTGTAAAAATAACAATACATAGCTTAATCTTATATAATTCTTCTGTTGTACATATTTTCCTTAATAAAGATATTTGTTTATAAATTATTCTGTTTTATAACCTGAAGTCTTACTTTTAAGACTTAAATTAATTTGTCTATTTCGTTCTTTAAAATGATAAACTAAGAATGAAGAAAAAGTACAGTATTTACTTATATTTTTGCTCTACTTATCTATATAAATTGAAAACATTACACTTTATATAGACAGATTTATTTACAATTCACAATTTTTCATCTAGATAGAAAACTGCGCGACGATTTTCTCCAGATAATTATAATTAAGTAATTACCACGCACAAGTTTAGACAATTTAAATTGCGAACGTATCAAATAATTAACATCGGCGTTTAGCGTTCCTGTGAGTATTAACACAAGTTGAAAATATCCTACCTGATTTTGACACGTTAATTAAATACCTACCTGCAGTGTGTACAAACGGTTTTCATTAACTTCAACAAAGTATTCGGCAAACATTATTTTAGGTTCACAACACAATTCACACATTCGTTTCGATTAATCCGTGCGTTCACGTTGGAAATAATAATAACTTCTCGGATAAAAAAAAAAACTTGCACAGTTATGTAATTATTGTTTTTTAAACTTATTATGTCATACAAAAATTTCAGGAATGTGTTATTGACAATTTTAGTATTTCATTGATAGTGACAATTTAGTATTTTCGATTAACATTTTTAGAACTACTAAGATTTCAGATATATTTGGAGACACTCAGAATTACATACAAATTTCCTAAATAAAAAAATTATTACATTTAAATTTGATTGTAAAAGCAATTATTACGATAAACGCGAATATGAATATTAAAACTTTATTTGTGTGTAAAAAAATATTTTTTAAGCGATTTAAATTTCGATAAATTCGGTCTTTATCCAACTTTTTTTTTTTAAATGAATAAAACAATAGTAATACAAACAAAGAGTTTTGTTTTTCAATTTTCACATTCTCCTAAATTTAATATTTTATATATGTATAAGAAAGTAAAGGATATGTTAATGAAGGATTCATCGCTAAACATTATAAAAAAATATTAGATTTTTTTAAATTTTTTATTCAAATATAAATGAAAAATGAAATTTTGTCCATATTTAGTTTTATAGAGAAATATTATAAAAAAATGGTCTTGGCATATAAAGGTATTTCGTGGTTTAACTATATAAATGCAGAACGAAAATTAATTATCACTTTAGCATGTGGTACATTTTATTAAATCGTCTCCATTATGCCAATGTTCAATTCATGATCAAAATTAAATTTCAGAATATAAAGGAAATTGTGTCAAAGTAACAACAAAAAATTCAATAATATAAACTTCTTAAAGCAATTCAATTCATACAAAGGGACAAAATACTCTTTTATTCAACAAGCTTCGCACTAATTATTAATAGAGCTTCAACAAGAAGATTATAAACATCTGATTTAAATAGCTCCAATCACTTTATCTGTTTGATACTTACTGGGAGTGCATGCATCCATGAAATGCATTTCGGCCAGTTATTATCAGCCTATTTATTGGAAAATTTTGATCCAGATTCCTTGTGTTCTTAATTTTTTACGATCATTCCAGAACTGATGTGTATTTATGAAAGTTTGTAGGCCGAGCACGAAACCTAGGACTGCCATCTCCTCACCTAGGCAAATGGGAATCTACCTGCTTCCACAACTTTTCGATGGTGACACCTCTGTAGTGGAGCGTTGGGCAAGGTGAGAGATGTAGTCCTAGCGGCGGTCTATCTATCCCAACAAAGGGAATAGAAAGGCTTGTTGATTACTGCAAGAAGAAGGAACTACCACTGATCATGGGCTGCGACTGAAATTCGCACCATATTTCATGGGGAAGCAGAGCTTCTGATAGAAGAGGTAAGTCTTTGCATGACTATTTAGTTAATAATAACTTAGAGATAATCAATCTTGGTACGGAACCCACATTTGTAAACACGCGTGGCCAGACCGTTGATTGATAACACATTGGCGACCTTTGATATCTCTAACATTATAGATAAATGGGAGGTAGTCGGAAAACG
Organism: Philonthus spinipes; assembly: GCA_963082785.1. Classification (NCBI taxonomy): domain Eukaryota; kingdom Metazoa; phylum Arthropoda; class Insecta; order Coleoptera; family Staphylinidae; genus Philonthus; species Philonthus spinipes. The sequence continues at coordinate 11,266,367 of OY720315.1, read as the reverse complement.
TCCATGTCTGACCACAGATAGATTACTTTCCTGTTGTGCCTAAAGATGAGTCGAGCTAAACCTAACCGGAATCCGAAGCTTACGGACAAGGAAGCATATATTATACACCTTTATGAGGGATTGCCGGATAAAAATAAGCAATGTCTTGAGAACTGTGCCAGCTTTAACCTCCGAGTAAAGGAAGTGCAGGCAAAGATACATACTCAGGGCATGCAAACTGCCCTGTCCACTTAGAAGGAGGTCTGCGACAGTGTCAGCCATCCCATGGTGGTGCCCAGACTCCTTAAAAGATGACACCAGGAGGGCATTTTATGAAGTACAATGCTTTAAAAATAGCTCTGGTTGGGCACAGGAAGTTAGGACACTGAACAAGATTCTCTATCACAGGTATACCAACACTCAGTGAGAGTTCTGAATAAGGAGGACGGTAGACTTTTGCAGAATTTTCAAGAGGTTGTCAGCTAGACAACCTCTTGAAAATTCTGCTCAAAAGTCACTTCTCTGGATGCACTCTAATATCTGCGCAATCTAGGGAAGAGGCTCAGATCAGAAGACTGGGACTGACCCATGAAATGATAAACGAAGAAATCCTCAGAACAATTAAAAGCTTTTCCGCCTTGCTACAGTGGGAACGGGATGAACTACTAGAGTATGTGGTGATGTTGTTTCGATCCAGTTTGGCGTTGGGATATGTTTCAAGAGTTATTTTCATACCGAGGCCTGGTAAAGCAGACTATACTGCTTCCAAGACATACAGGCCAATCACACTTTCCTTGTTTCTTCTTAAGACACAGGGAAGGATTTTTGAATAGCACATAAGAGCAGAAGCTCTTATTAGAGAGCTCATGATGACGATGTAACATGTATACACACAGGGAAGATGTGAGCAGGATTGAGAGATCAATCAAAAGTTCCACAATGGGGGTTTCTGTTGGCATTGAAGGTGCGTTTGATAGAACCACCATACCGAAGATAATAAACGCGCCTACTACTTTAGAGTACCATCCAAAATGCGTGACTGAATTGGCAATGTACTGACCAATCATATAGTCACAGTGGAGAGGAAAGGGAACGGATTACCTGTAAAATTGATAGAGGTGTCTCCACTCCTACTTTGTAATATGGTTCTAGATAGCCTTCTATATGAACTTCAGCAATAAGGCTTGTTCGTTACAGCCTATGCTGATGACTTAGCCATACTTGATTGTTGCAAATTTGAAGATCAGTTGCAATGTGCCTTAAACACAGTTTCACGATGGGGCAATGATCACTTCTTATCGGTAAATCATACCAAAACGGAGATGATGCTATTCACCAAGAAAAGGAAGGTGACGGAAAAAGCACCAACACTATTGAATACGATGTTGCGGTAGAGCGACAATGGTGATGGAAGTCATGCTATGTCTTCAACCAGTTGAAATCCATGTGAAAAGGGAGGCTTTGGTGACTATAATTCGCCTTACGAGTAGTGGGATCTGGAACGTTAACAGCTGTGGGAAAGTTATAGGATACTTCTAGAGGAGTGTTTGCAAAGATATACCTATTTTCGAAGCGTCCACTGACTGTTGTGTACTGACAGTTATACGGAATAGGGCCTACAATGTTATTGTCCAATCCACTAAATAGATGAGAGAGTCGGATATAAGGATCTACACTGATGGATCTAAAAAGAGAGATGGAGGTTTCTCCAAAATTGTAAAGATCCTGACAATGATTCCGATGGGAATACATGGAACCATCACTTAATTGAAGCCGACGGGTATAATACTTACGGCTGAATACATCATAATGAAATGCAGCCATATTAATCCTAAAGGATATCAGGCGAGCGAAACTGTCTCTGCAGAGAGCCTATGCCACGTGAAAGACCGAAATAGAATGCCATAGGAAACTCAGGTAGGCGGCAATGCATAGTTACATTGAAATCTGGTGGGCGAAAGGGCATGATATAAACACAGGTAACAGTAGAGCTGATGCCCTAGCAAGAGTTGCTCACCGGAACCGCTAGTGCGTCTGACTTCTGTTTCATTGTGTAACATGTTACACACCAATGTCCTAATGAAATTTATGAAGGGTTGGGATAACATTGAAGGCTGCAAGCTCTCAAAGGAAACACTTGTGTATCCTAATGAAAGATCAGCGAAACGGTACCTGCAAATGAATATGAGGAATTTCAGGTACTTAACTGCCATCCTCAGTATCACTTTAGACTAAACGGGCCTCACTACAAGATTGGGATTGTTGACTCTCCGTCTTGCAGAGATGCAACATGTAAGACGAGACTGCTTGGCATTTTCTTTTTGAAAATGCACTCTCATCATTAAGGGAGTCCATACTAGGTTACAGATGGCCTGAAATGGCTTAGATAAAAGATCTATCCCCCTTGGCTATACTAGACTACCTAAACTCTTTGAACTGATGGTGAGTGATCCATGGAAGCTAGCACAATTGGCCTAATATGGCCTAAGTGTAGTGTAAAGCAGCACACTCCCTTATACAAATTACCAGATATCACAAAACTGTTATAATTTTATTAGATCTGTAACATGTGAGCTAAATATCAATTTCTTAAACGTTAAACTAAAAAAAATTTAAAAATTAGTTTGAAATAATTATTGTAATATTCAGCAAAATGTAAAAGCAGATTAGCAGATATTAAATACATTTTAATTTCGATTTATATACAATTATGCTAAAATACTCACAGTTAATGAGATACATGGGTATTTAAAAATAATACATTTATATAGTTACGAAATCGGGTTTAATCAGACTAGGAAATGAGCAAAACAATGTTGTAAATCAACAAAAAATCGAAATCAATAATTTGAACAATTGCGTTTATGAAATTGGAAATGGATTCTGTTACTTCTATTTCTATCGTAAATTTTAATATTTTCGTGTTGATTAATAATGTCTTTTAATAAGTTGTTTGATTTTCTATCCATGCCATGAAATGCAAACAAAACATAAACAATATATAGAAGCAATTCTTTAGGGGTGAAATCATCAGTATTTCATGTTACAGCTATGCCCTGGCGAATTAACAATATTGTAATTAAATAAAAAAAAATATAGGAATTTCGTCAGTTGAATCAAAAATTTTATCAATTTGTTTTTTTTAATATATTGAAAATAATAAAAATTTGTCAAAACATTCATTATCTTAATTTTTCGCAACATTAACATGTGCAATGTAAAAATCAAAGATTTGTTTAAATTTTACAAATATCTTCACACTTATCTTACCATTTTATTTTCTAGCATGGATCTCTAAATTGGTGTATTCCACAATATATTTTTTTATATAGACTCATATTTTCCACTTTATAATATAACCCTTTCTAATAAACAGCAAGTTTCTATTGCATCCATAAAAATATATGCTGTTGGTGGTATTAAGGGTTTCCCATTTCCAAACACTTTGGTTGCAAATTTCAAACTTTTATGTAAGATATGATTGCTGATTAATTTTTGCAAACATGTTACCTTTTATTAATAATAATAATAATGACTAATATGTACGCTTAAATTTTATAATTAATTTATTTTAATAGCATTTAAGCGATTATTATTGTAAAAGTTGATTTCCGTAAAATAAATTTAAAAAAAATGAGTGAATTTCGAATGACCCATCTTGATTATTATACAGAACATGTAATTTATTTAAAGTGGATAGACCATTATTTGTTAAATAGTTTCTTGAAAACAAATAAAGGAATCAATGTGCTTGCGCGACTCGGAGGTTTATTGACAGTAAACTAGGGAATGGCATTATTTGTGCTTTTATGTAGGCAATTTTAATTATGTAGAGTAAAACACTGTTAGTTTAAAAATACATTAAAACTTCTCAAATTTCTGTCAACACACACACAAAAAGCTCCACGGGGGTGAAACGCATTAATGTTTGATTAGCTGTCCCCGGCAAACAGCACACAATGATTACCCACCTTTTCCCATTCCGCCCTTTGCACACACCAAATTTATTTCCAAATCCGAATAAAAAAAGCAACCCCATCACCACCGAGAATTCAAATCGTGTAAACGCATCAAAGCGTGTATGCGGCCGTTGTGACAAAACTATAGCCGCGCATAATTGAGCCGTGAAACATAAAGAGGGTGTTGTACAGATCAACAAGTTGTCAGTCGTCAAATAAGGGCGAATGCAGTGTATTTGACCCTTTGGCTATGGACCGCGGCCCTTGATATTCCGGGCGAGCCTGCGGGCATCAGGACGGCAAGATTTATTGTTTAATTTCTCCGGCGAAAGTCACTTTATTTTCCCCCCTTTTGTCTTTCACTCTGCGTTTCTAATAAAATTACGCCCGCCGATCATATAAAAATAATAACATCATAGACTCCGCGGGAGTTTCTCGGCGTGCCCTTTTATTATTATCACGGCGCCGTAAACAACAAAAAAGAACTATACAGGCTTATCGTGATTAATTAAGTGCGCGTCTGCGAGGGAATAGTTTTTATCATGGGCAATTATAAGAAGTTCCGTATTTATGGATTTTCATTAAAACGCTTAATTGAATTGTTTGATAATATATAAATAAGGAAAAATTCTACATTTTAATATAAATTTAATACTTATTTAATTGCCTTTATTTTATCTTCGTTTAATTTATTATGATATTGAGACAATAAAAGCCATATCTATTGATCCATTTGAAATATCATAAATAGGAGGTTGCTACTTAAAGATCAAAAACAACATATACACAGTTAAACATATAAAGAGTGTTTAGTATGAAGTGGGTGTTAGCCAAATTGAGTAAATTGATAATAAATAAATGTTGATTTTTTAAAGCTTGTACAGATATTTTTAGCTATATTTTTATCAATAAAAACAGTTTTATACAAAGACAATGCGAAATTTCCAAGTTTAAATTCAATTCCCTGTATATTTAATAAAATTTTAAATATATTTCACGTGGTTACAATGTTCTACAACTACAACAAAAAGAACATTAAAATATCCCCTATATTCCCAATCCTATACAACATATACGTGCACAATATTTGCAACACCAATGCCAAATACCTTATCGCAGGTTTTTCAATGGTGGATTAAGCTGATATTTTTGTAAACTGTAGTTTTAGATAAGCAGGGCTTTAATTGGTCAAGTGTTAAACCTAGCTTGCTAAAGAACCGTTTAAGTTATGTTGGTAGTAAATATTATTCGTGCTATTTATACTTTCAATTTTCAAATAAAGGTCATTTATTTATACTTTCCCTGAACTACTGTCAAAGGGAATGTATTGTGAACGTAAAAATTTTCGAATCGACAATATCAACAAAACGAGTTGAGGTCCCCTGAGTCCATTCCATCGAGTTTTGAAAAATGTCTGCGTATATGTGTGTGTTTCCGGGATGGCGTATAAACAGCTAAGCGGATTGAACCCAAACTTTATATCTAAGCTTTTTATTACTGTGGAATGATCTGAAAAGCTTTTGGTTAGAATCAAAACTCATTAAGTGCAACTTTACTCTTAGCGATTTTTCATTTTTAATTCGGATAGGAAAATGTATCAAATAAAAGTAGTACATCTTGAAAAAATAAATAATTTTTGTTTTAAAACTTTTATCGTAGGATCTTTAGTTTTCATTTTATAAGCGGAAGAATTTCGTCTACGTGATAAATTCGCATAGAAATAAATAATTATTTTTATAATGTTCCTTATATTGGCTTTGTAGCCTTTAATTATTTAAATAATTATTTTAATGGCAAATAAAACGTGAAAATTATTTCATATTACAATAACACTGAATATGTTACGCCAACAAATATAAATGGTAAAGAAATGTTATACAGTGAATGGAAATGTTATCAAGCCATTGCAAGGTAAGAAATAACAAACACAACAATCCATTATTCCTTAACTATTTTATGTTCACTAAAAAACGTATTTGGCCGATTTCGCCGGGGATGCCATGATGGATACATAACCATTTTTTTTGTATTAACTGGGTAAGTACAACTATACCTTTAATATTTTCGTTGGTTATTTAATAATTATTACAGGTAGCGAAAATTTTGCATTGGTGGTGGATGGCAAAATAGATATAGAGTGTAAACGTAAAAGAACCTCCAATTTTATTCTGAAACAAGAGGAGGCTCTTATTTCACTAGTAGATAAGCATAGACATGTGACATAATTCAATGTTTGAAGCAGCATTGATCAAATTGGCAGGCTCGGAACAGATCAGGGCAATCGAGTCCTACTGTCGTCAGTCCGCCCGGAACAGGTGGGAGCAGACGGAACAGGTATAGAAATCACTGGTTATCGGAGCAACCACCTCGGACCTTATTTATATCTATTGTGTTGTTACACACTAGATATTTGTTTGTTGCATAGCAGTACCACTGCGAATTACAACTATTATTTGTTATTTCCTTTCTTTAAATATTTTCGACTCAAACCGTTGCTTCGCTGTAGTTCTGCTATGCAACAATCAGATATCTATTGTGTAATCCAATGTGCGGCGGGGTATATGCTCGGGAAGTAGTCGTTTCAATATATGTTTGTAAAACTTAGAGTGTAAGTAATTTTTGCAAGTGGAAAAAGGGATTGATCGAATTTTATTGATCATTGCCAAAAATTTTCTTTGTTTAATTTCTTTGTAAGTGTTGATAAAACAACCAGCATACGAACCATTGTTCGCGATACAATCAGTGCACACATTTCTTAAGAAAAATAATTATCATCCCTACAAGCTTCAATGTCATCATTTATTTATTTACATACAGACACAGAAAGAGTAAACATTCCTATAAATAAATTATGAATATTACAAAAAAATATACACATGTAACACAAAATCATAAGTAATTAAGTGAAACACATGAACAATACATATAATTACATCAAAAACGAGCTAACAAACTTATAGCAACACTAAAAAAGATTTTCTTATTTTTAATAAAGAAGATATTCACACTAGAGTCCAGTTCTAACAGTGTATTATATAGGGAGCACATCGAAAAAATCGGGGATTTAATCAACATATTGGTACGCGCAATAGAAAGTTGAAAAAATCTGTTCTGGCGTGTATTACAAGGAATCTGAAAGAAAATTTGAGAAACAATCTCTGAACAGTTAAGGTTATTATTTAATATGTTATACAAACATGTAAGTAAACGCGCTTGATGCCTGTGTTTCAGTGAATGTAACCCAAATTTCAGTAAGAGTGACTCATGTGGGACATATGAGAATTATTGTTGGTCAATAAAGAAATCAAACGTATATTTTGTGAAATAACGCTGGGGTAAGCAAACAGAAATGGAAACGTTTTGCGATAAAACTAGTTATTTTGTGCCAAAAGTAGCAGCAAATAACAAACGTCGATCGATATTATAGATTTAAATCGTTGACGATGCCACTTGAAATTAGGCAACAGGTGGCGCTTGCGTCGTTTTTAATTTATTATGATTATAGATTTTGTTTAAGCAAATCATACTTGATTCAGTTTACACGAACAATTTTGACTTTTACTTAATATAAAGCTTAAAGACAAGTCGTATTTTTTTTAAATTAAATATTGTATTTAACAATATATGTGTGTATAATTTAGCGGTTATTTCATCAGTGTGACCATATTTCGAAAAGGCAACCCCAACATTGCCATATAATTCTGGTGACGCATTAACGCCGGCGTCGGCGTCGCGGCGCCCTTTTATGTTTCCGTAGTGTACTTGAGGACAGCGCCGTTTCCACACATACACACATGCAACAGCGGCTCATTTATCTCCAGTTCCGACTCGGAATTGCTATTTTATTAGAAAATAGTTACCTCATGTATAAAGCATTTAAAGCCGGCGTACATTTCTATATTAACATATAATTTATATTAAGACTGTTGCGGCTAATATAAATTATAGGCGAGTTTACTTAAATCCTCTTAATTCGTCCCGGGACACTAATTTTATAGTATGTAGTTTATATTTATACGCGCAAACGTACTGGATGAAAATTTTATGCGACACTTAAGTGTTATATGCTTGAGGAAATAGAGACAATTTGTAAACATATTCACTCTTACCAACATCTTAAATATATTTGAATGTAAACTTTTATTCAGTAAATGTAAACACAGTTTTAATAATAGATTTGATTTTTAATTACTATTCTGATAAAAACTTCATGAAGTATAGAAAAAATCAATATCAGACAAATCATGATGAATCGATAAAAAAATATAGAATGTCTAGACCATCTTTCGTCTCAATTTAGAGTTAAAAAACCAATATCTACAATAACATTAAATAAGGAAAAATTCTGGCAATGATCAATAAAATTCGATCAATCTCTTTTTCTAACTGCAAAAATTACTTACACTGTAAGTTTTACAAACACTTATTGAAACAACTACTTCCCGAGTATTTATCCCGCCGGACATTGGATTACACAATAGAAATTCATTGTATAGCAATACTACTGCGAATTGCAGTTTTGGCGGGGTAAATGCTCAGGAAGTTTTAATAGATGTTAGTAAAATTTACAGTGTAAGTAATTTTTGCGGTTGGAAAAAGGGATTGATCGAATTTTATTGATCATTGCCAGAAATTTTCCTTGTTTAATTTCATTGTAATTAAAAAAACTGCAACTGTGTGAATCATCTTCGTTTCATTTTATTTCTGTTCTTTTCATCGATGCATTGCTTGTTGTTTCTGTCACATTGTATATTTTACTTTTTAGAAAATAAACTTAAAAAATAATATCGCTAAAAAGAGTGTATTTAAAGATTTAGTTTGAGAGAAACAAACATAAATATATATATAATATTTATATTATTTTTTAACTTTCATTTCTACAAATATTTTAATTATAAAATTTCATATTTAATATAATGTTATCTAACTTTTTTATAAAGTTAGAAAACAGCTGTCAGTAGTCTCGTAGTGCAGCGTTCAATAGTATGAGGATGTAGCGAAGGCATAAATATTATAGAGTCGATATATTTAAATACGCTTTGCCAGTCGGCTTGATTTGCATTGAGATTTCGTGCGGATACCGGTGATCGCCGCGGCCCAATGGGCAAGTTCCGCCAAACGACACCGGTGTCCGCCTTAGGGCGCAACCTGTAAATTTATCAATTATTTTATATATACCAAAATAAAAAATAGCTATATCTTCAATTCTATTAACACTATAACTTTGATATTTTATGTTTTCCATCGGCCCACTCCTGTTAACGGTTTTTTTACCCATGTGTCATAAATGCCCTCATGAATCCCATTATCCTTAATTTATAATTCCGATGTGCAATCATTCATACTACATTTAAAATTTAAGACATATAGTTAGGTTAATTTACGCTTAATAATCAATACTTTGATTTAATATTAAAGTCATATTACAGAAACATTTGGAGTAAGACCAAAAACCCACATTTTCTTCAGGAATTTAAAATATCAAGACTCTAATTAAACGTCAAATTTCTGAAGCGTATTCCCAATTTATTTGTTATACTGAAATTAATCTAAAAGAAAACCCTGACTTATGGAAGTTGGTCTCTAGTAGACATGGAACTATTAGGATCCTAAATATGATACAAAATGTCTCAGATCCCAATGACATAGTTAATGGATTCACTGATATATTTAAAAGTAATTTCAATCGAGATTCAAATCCTATACTATACAACGATTTAATTGTATATCCGCTATTCCTGATCAATAAAGTGGATGAATCTTAACTTATTGATATAATCTCACACTTTCCAAATAAATTCACTTCCGGTGATGATAAAATACAGTTTTTTAATTCGCGACTGTAAGTACGCATTGACTAGCTCATTGTTTACCATTTTATATTACTCGATCTGTTGTTGTCGGTTTCCAGACATTTGAAAACGTGCAAGACTATATCCCGTTTTCAAGAAAGGTGACAGATCCCATCTTCGTAATTATCATTCAAAATGGATTCTTTCTATTTTTGCAAAAATCTTTGAAAGTGTATTGCACAATAATATATTTAAAAGAGTCCTGTATGCCACCATATCAACAAGGATGCTCGTAGTTAAGTTAAAGTAGTTGTTATTTTCTCGGATCTTTGACTCAATTAACAATTATCTTCTAAATCATCAACTTACTCGTTCCTGCATTTACTGAACTCATTAAATCATATTTACATAATCGGCCATGTTATGTAGTTTATAATGATTTTACATCCTAAGAATTTTTTCCTTCCACTGATGTTTCGCAAGATTCTCGTCTTTAGCCACTCTTGTTTAATATTCTCATTAATGAGTCAATGGACATCCTTACCTGTCGTGTATTGGCATACGCTGATGATCTAAAATTAATTAAAGATTAATTCTTGAAATGATGTAATCACTCTACTAGCTTGTTAATACTTCTTCAAGAATGTTTCGGCATGTGTTACCATTTGAATTGCTATCGACAAAATATGGTTTGATAAGTTTATGACCAATAATTCCACATCAAACATTAAATGACCAACGACGCTGATGATTTACTTTACGAATCCAGTGCTGCATTTCTACACTCCAATAATGCATGTTATGACGATTAACATCTTGACTTATCGGAGAACAGTATAGGAGCAAAACTTTTCGGGTTAATTGTATTCTCTCAACTATTCATTTACAAAACGTTTATCGGTTTTTAAAGTCACTGGCGGTTAGTTTCTGAGGCAAGGACACATAATACGGTTGAAGTTTATTGGACTTCAGAAATCCCCAAACATTCATAGGAGGAATTGCTTATTGATGCGTTTTTTTTTTTTAGATACTTGCATGTGGATTATAAACCACTTCAGTTAGTACACCTATTTGATTATTTTCTCCACAAACAGTATTTTTACGCATTTTTTTTTGTGGTTGTACACTTCCGTCAGAAGAAAGCAGATTAAAAACTTTAACGAAAGAAGAACGTGATCTTAGAAATGCTGATTTCCGGGCTATTCGGCCGTGGTCTGTTGTAGTTTAATACAAACGTTTGATCAGTCACCAAGGATCCATCGAAGAGTTCATACGCCCTTCGTCCACGGAGCCAATGAAGATGCCGACCGCAGTAGTGAGCGAAACGTTTCGTTTAAACTCCAACAAACCACTGACGAAAATCCCGGAAATCAATATTTTTAATCACACATTATCTATTACACATATATAGGGTGATTCAGTTTGGTGTTCCACCCCTTCTATGTTTTTATTTTGACAGTAAACCAATTATATAAGGTTTCTTACCTTATATATTTATAAACGGCAAGAAATTCTCTATTTAATAATGTCACCAAATTGACACTAAGATGAAAACTTTTTTTTAAAAAATGATACCATATCTATTTTTTGTTCAATTCGAATAGAGGGCACTTTCCTGCACCCGAAAATCCATGACAACTATACGCTTAGCTAACAAAAAAATGAATAAATTTAGAAAATATCCAAATCGGTTTATTTTATAAACAAAAATTATAAAAAAAATTGAATTAACTATTTCATTAAGTGTTCAAAATGTCCACTACTTACTTCTTAACATAACTGACCTCTATGCAAGACTCCTTGAATGCAGCACGTTTCAAAACATTCCGATTTAATTCACGGCTAAGCGTATAGTGTTATGATGGGGTTTCGGGTACAGGAAAGTGCCACCTATACGAATTAAAAAAAAATATGGTGTCATTTGAAAAAAAAAAAAGTTGACTATCGCTACCTTGATAGTTGTCATCTTAGTGTTAATTTGGCGACACTATTAAGTAGAGAATTTCTTGCCGTTTACAAATATATATAGTTTGTTATAGTTTACTGTCAAAATAAAAAAAAAGTTAGAAGGGGGTGAAACACAAAACTGAATCACCCTGTATAGATATATTAATCATTATATTAATATTAATACATTATCATTATTAATCAATAATTTCTAAAATTAAATTAAACCTAAATTTTGTTACGACAACAATAATGTTTTAATAAAATATTATGTGTTGTTGGCGCGCAGGTTAAGAGTTAATCTAGTAAGCCCTGGTTTGATTCCAGAATTAGGCTGGTCGTAGAATGAATGGTGTGATGTCTCCTAATTTGATATTAAATCATTATAAATGTTACTGAGTAAAATGGTTACAATATGTCAGACCAATACCCATGTGTGAGTGATTTTTTATTTTTTTTATCACAAGAATCCGATTTTTGAGAAAAAAATGGAGGTTCCAATTTGAAATTTCAAAGTTGCCCTCTGCCTCACCCCGTGAGGGTGAACAGGATAATGTCCTCTTAGGAAACATTAATAATAATAAAAATATCTTCATTTGTCAAACAGATTACTCCAATTGAAGGACATAATATACATAATATAACACAAAATTAAAACTAAGTATAAAATTCAAATTAATAATTAGTAATAATTACAATTATATCATAAATTATTAAATTAATGCTACTCCTGGAAAATATATCATTGAAAATTCTGTTTGCACTACGACACATATTTGCAATTGCTGAGCGAAACGTCGCGTTAGTGCGGGCTGTAACCATTCGAAATGTGGCTGAATTCCACGATGAAAATTGAGGTACATGAAAAGAAACTTGCGATAATAGTGCCTCAAAGTCGATTTGGCCAGCTTCTGCAAAAACTTTGCAGAGTTAAGATCCCTCCTTTTCCAGAACTCCATCATCCCTTGCCTCCACATTAACACCATCAGAGAGCAACCCACTTCTGGATAGACTCCATCCTCCTTAAATGATAAAACCAACAGAATCCTTCTATGAATTCTGCCAGACTAGAGCACTTGTTAGCAAAGATAGGATTCCAAATCAAGCATGTACTTTCTAGTTTACTTACAACGTGAGCAAAGTATAAAACCTTTAACACATCGACGTTATTAAATAATTTTGATAATCTCAATAAATCCTGAGAATCTACCTGCTTTTAGACAGTTTTTATTTTTCTTGTAAAAAGTAATTTAGAAACAAAAATCACTCCTATTTCACTAAAAGAATCAAAAACTTTCAAAATTGAAATACTGATAATGGGACATTTCTGACGAAAATAAGTCGAGGAGCTACATTTCTCGGTTTCTAGAAGAAAGCCATATTTGTTACATAAGTCACTGACTAATTTTTAGTTCGTTTGCAAGTGTCGTACATCATCGAGCGATTCATTTTCACAATAAATTTTTACATCATCGGCGTAAGCAAGTAGGGATAAGGATAAGGAAGTTAGTAAGTTATTTAAAAAATACGTATAAATAATAAAGGACCAAGATCGTAAACCTGGGGTACCCCAGAGCTAAGTACATACTGAGCAGAGCAGTAACTACTGTAATAAATAAAACAACATCTATTTAATAAGTATGATTGAATTAGTTATAGTGAACCTGGTGAGATGCCAAAAGAAGAGAGGTTATACAATAAAATCTCGTGATTGATTGTATCGAATTACAGATATGGACGTTCACGACATGTGGTTCGATAGACATTTTGCATGAACGATTTGAAGGTATGGTTATTTCTCGCAAAGGTGACGGTAATTGGCCACCAAGATCATGCGATTTGACAGCACTAGACTTTTTCTTGTGAGGTTTTCTGAAAACGCAGCTCTATGCTAACAAGCTGCCATCTACCGATGCCCTTAAAGGCAACATAATTGAAAACCCTTAATATGCTTGCAGATACATTAATTTTGTCATTTAAATTTCAGGAACATATTTTTTCATCAATTTACTTAGTAATAATATATTTTATGCTGTAGTTAGTTTGTAAAACCTGTTTGATAACAAAAAATATGTTTTTTTTAATTTTAAGCTGTATTTTCCGTTATACATTTATTTCTTTAATTGCATCTTTAGAACGAAAAAGGAATCCATATTAAACGACTGTTAACTACAGCAAAATGAATTGTTAATAATTTTCCAAATAACAAATACAATTGCTTGATCAATTTAAATAAAATTATTTTCAAAAAGTAAATACAATACCACCTAATAAACTCTAGTAACAACAAACGCATATATCAGTAGTGCAGCAACAACAATTAAGTTAACAATAGTCATTTATTCCTCTCGTATGCACTGGGTTTAATCCAGTAATCAAATCTGTGTGTAAGGATATCATAACAGGGGATCGTGATATATGTATCATTTGTGGCGTACATGCGTGTAATTAGCAATTACAAGAGAGGAGAAGAGCATGGTGGTCCACCACCGTCCCCTCCCCGCATTCCTATCAATAGCTCGTTGAATGAGGGGACGCAATCAGACGAAGACCGCATGCATTATGTATGATGGCATATGGATTATTAAACCGCGCTCTCCACTTTTAATTGTTTACATATTTAAACCAGATGCAAAACCGAATACATTTAGTATTCAGCCCGTGCCAAGGAAATAAAAACAAATATCAATTGTAAGCGACATAAATACAAAATCCATTTGCGTTTGCGAACCCCGATTTTTGCGGATTAGGGCGAAATTATCGTTCTATTGTAACACGGGATGTTATTGTAAGCCGCGATGGTGAATTAATAAACTTTATTTTTATATGCTATTGAAAAATTAATACAAATTTTATATTAAATAAAATAAATTAATTCAACATTTGAAGAAATAATTAACGGTGAGCTTAATTTAAAAAAATCGTAACTTTTCAAAAAGTATCATCCCGATTATAAAATATATTTTAAAATTATTGATTATAATAAACAGAGAGGGCCACGAATAGCGTTCATTAAAAATGTACGGATATCCTTACGGAGGAAAAAAAAAACATTCCACATTGCACTGTTGAATGCGATCTTCACAAGAAAATATTTTCGACTTTCACTTTCGCTTGCACCAGAAATGGCTACAAACTTTGTTGTTTTAAATGGATTCCCCGTTAAATTGCCTGTCCGGTTGTACCGGCATATGAATAGTGTAATTGTGTAAAAATTTAGGGACGAAATTACTGAAAACCTACCTGCCTAGATATAAAGGTACCTAATACCTATATATTGAAAATTGTCTTGTCAATTGCATTAAAAGATAAAATATTGGCCATTACATTAAAAAAAATAATTATGATATTTTTAAGTGGGCAGTGAAATATTGAAACTTTTGAAATACCTTTTGTATTATAAATTGACAGATGGTAATTTTTTTGCATCTAGAGGGATTTATTAGTAATAATTCAAGATTCCGCTCGTTTGTTCATCTTTTTTTTTTTCTACTAAAAATTATACACATTTTTTAAAATCTCTTTTTAAGGTTAATATTTTTTTAACTAAAGAACTTTAAGAGTTATGGTCAATTGAAACAATACATAGTATATTTTATTTAAAATAACAAAGTGGGTAGCCATTTACGGTAAACTGGAAGTGATGACAGTCAAAATATTTTTAATGAGAAGATCACACTTATCCATGCAATATACATTTTTTTTCAATTTTTTCCTCAGTCAGGAACTCTGCAAACTTTTAATGGACGTTATTCGTGTCCCACCTTGCATAGAATTTAGACAAAAAAAACGTTTTCCCCTAATATCCATCGGAAAGTAATATTACACAAGGTTACACAAGCACTAATTACTTTTAATATTAAACAAGAAACTATTCGAAAGTTCCGAAAACTAGCTCCTTACGTACACCCATTTAGTTTCTTGTCATTATCTGCGAGTAAACAAGGTAAGTAACTTCGCCCTGCTGGATCCTCGCTTCGCTCACACTGACACACATGCAGACAGGGGTATCATCGCAGGAGCCGTCAATTGCCCGAGAGTAAACTCATAAAAAGAGCGGAGCTATGGCAGAAAGTTATTAAGAAGACCCGCTTAGAATGTTGATGTAAGTGCTGAAAAAAGGACATGAGTCTCGGTGTCGTTTTTTATAATGCGCAAGTTTCGGGGAGTGATTATTTTAAGGATGGGTGTAAATAAATTCCGGGTGGAATCTAACGCTTTTGTAATTGTTTTGTGTTATGAAGAAAGAATGCCGCGTGCTTGAGTTCGGCGTCGAGGATGATAATCGAGAACAACAAAAACATCCGTTTTTTATTCGTTTTATTTATTTAATTAAATAAAAATATTCTTGGAATGTTTTTAATTTAATAGATTTTTTAAATTACATTTACAAATTTTAATAAACAAAGAATTTCAGTACGTTTCATAAATCATCTTTAATTTACTTTAGTTTAAGTATTTCAACGTGTTTCACCAAGTGTTAAGTCAAATTTAAAACTTCTACAAATCTGAATAATATTTTCTATTTCAACAGCTTCACAATAACAGTTCAATATTTTTCGCTCAAATCATATTGGTGTTGTCTTTTTGATTGATTTTTTTTCGGTACAACTATAGATGAATAGTAGAAAACAATGGCAATTTATTGCAAAGGATAATATTTCAATATGTCTATTCGTTTCTTCAACAGTAAGTAGAACTTACTGAAAGTTTATGATATCACACACACGGTTTACATAGTTGTCAGTACAGAACGTGTAAAATGTACTGCCGTCATGATATTGTCTAGTAATTGTAAATCTACAATCAGCCATATTTATTAATGACTTGCGAATGTGAATTATAAAGTAATATATTATAATACAATTTTTTTGCAAATGAAAGACGTTGTAACAATTTTCATCCTCCTAGGGTTAAATGGAGTGAAATTAGTACCACCATGACAAAATCAATTTTTGACCGATGGCTAAAAATCACAAAAATTCAATTGAAAAAAAAAAAACCATAACTTGGCTTAAGGGTTTGAAATTATCACCTGGTTTGCTTTTTGTCGCATTTCGCCTGGTGTAAGCTTCAACTTTATGCGAAGACTATGCAAAAAAAAATGGGATCGACTTATAAAAAAGTGAAAAAAAAGACTACATCACAATTTTAAAAATTAAAATCTCGGTTCAGGACGCGGTTGGAAGGATGATTCTTTCAACTAATTTTGCAAAGAAAGGATCATTTCCTAAATGTTTTTGGACCGCTCAAAATAAAAGACGAACAACGGAGATTTTTTTCATAAAAAATGAAATTTTGGGCGTCTTACAAAAACTGCCATAACTCGATGAGGGCGCGAGGTGCGGGATTGGAAAATTGAACGAAATTTAATTTTAGTTGGACCAAAGCTCGATCAGACTTGTCTTAAGACGGAGGCTCAAAATCGACATCGATAGGAGGTTTTTCGAAAGGCTAAATTTACAGTTTTTCTGAAAATCCAGAGTATGATATGTGATATACCGTCGTAAAGGTTTTACGACGAATAGTAAAAGTCCGAAGTCGAAAACTAAAATTGTTGACGAGTTACGGTCAATTATATGTTTTCGTAGTTATAGCTCCGGCCCTGGATCGAAATTCAAAAATTGGCTTGACATTTTTTTTAGTTTTGGATAATTGTTTAATTTAAGCCCTTGAAGTCACAGATGGGTATTTTTTTTTTAATTTTTAGGCTTCTCGAGTTAATTATGAGGCCCGAACCTTCTGTCTTCAGTGATCCGCCTGTAAAATTCTTATCACAGATTTCCCTCACATATTTTATAGTTTTCGTAGGTTTTACTTCTTATATAAGTGAGTGCACCACCATAAGTGCCAGCATGTAATCCCCACGGATATTTCTTCAGAGGAGGATCGGGACTTTCTAGGATTAATCATGTTTTTTTTTTTTAGTAATTTAATATCTTTACCATATACAGGCAAAGTTGTATATTTACAAAGTACGATGGATTTCACGAAAAAGTAAATAATTTATTACTCCGTGCTAAGATTATGTATCAACAAAATTGTTTTACTACATTATAAAGAACAGATAATTAATATCAAAAGAATACAGCATCCGCCAAGTAGTATTTTTGTTATTAATTATCATTTTGCGGTAGATTTAAAAAAAGTAATTTTAAATCAAAATTTAAAGTTTATTTACAATAATTTTAAAAGTCACAATTAGTGGAGGATTGGTTCTGCCACAAAAAATTGTATAATATTTTTCCTGTTCAAATCCAAAAGTCCCGAATTCTTGCCCAACAATTTGAGTTATTTTTTATTTGATGCGATAATGCAAATTTACGAACCAATCGTCTAAATTGCGGTGGTGTTGATGTTAATCTTGGTATGTGGAAGATCCGTAACTTTTATTTAATGCGTCATTTTTGTCCTGTCGTGTCTAACAAAAAAACTCATAACTCAAATTGGATGAACAAAAATTTGGAATTCGGAATCAGACAAGGAAAATTTTGTACTACTGGGGAAAGATAATTGGTAGGCAGCCAACTGACAGACCATTACAATTTATATTGTAATATTTTGTGTTGTAAGTATATATTGTATTATTTTTTTTAATATCTGAGCTCAAGCTGGTGTTGCCCTGCTTGGGGGAAAATGCATGTCAACCCATACAGTTTAAAAATTTCATGACTATGTGGCAGGTTTGAAAAATGGTTACTTTTAGGATGCTTTTTAAAATATTTGCCTGTCGATTTAAGGTCTTGCCCAAAGCTTCGCTCACAATTCCAATCCCGTAAATAACAACTGGTAAAATATTGATGTTTTTCTAGTTTGTAGACCTCTATTGACAGGTTTTCATTCTTATTTATATTTTTCCTTTCTGTTTTTTGCAATATTATGTGTAAGTGGTAGAGCAATATCCATAATAAGATCAGTATTATTTATTTTATCTATGTAGACAAAATAATAAAAAAATGTAAAAAAAAATAGACAGTTTTGTCGGTATAGAGTATAGATCTGTCAAAGTTTTAATATTATTGCAAATTTTTTATGGTGGTTCTAAATTCTATGTAAATTTGAATTAAACTGATGATTTCTTTTAAATAACTCTATCTATCATTTAAGATGACTAATAAACTTGATGAAGATTATCACACACTTTTTAGCCACATTGTATATCTACTGTTAAAAATATGTCATTTTTTACACAAAAACAACTGAAAAAATCTTATAAGGAACAGGTGATATAGAAGTCGCGCTTTGGAATTTGATATTCATGCCGGAAAATGAAGCGTTACACAGAGATAAGGGACATGTATATTGCAAGAGGAGCGTTTTGTTTTTGAAGCTCCGCAGACATCCAAGGGAATATATAGATGTCTGTATACACGGAAAGATCCTTTTATATCTGCATATATTTGAAGGGAAGATCGGCCCCATCTGTCAAGTGGACAACTATATATCCGGGCTTTTTTCACCTCCGTATATTCCCCTCGGGCGCCGCGCTCTTGATTCCTTCTCCTTTTTTTTTTAGTGTTCAATCGAATGAAAATCGGCATAAAAGTCTGCGAATGCGCGCGTAAAACATATATCCGCACGCTCACATTCGGGGGCTCGCGCTTTTATTATTTCTTTCGTTGGTCGTCGCTGTTCAGAGCACTTTAAATTTATCCCTGTTTATTACTGCTTTAGACTGTCTTTATTTTATTATAAACATCTGCCGCGCTGCAATAAAATATACATCAAATCTTATACTTATACATACATTTTATTTTATTCTATAATAAAAATAATATTTTTCTCTTGCAATCATATTTATAAAATAAATAAATACAATATTCTAAATAAACAAAAATTATAATAATATTGCAACCAAATAAGCACTATAATTCTATCTATTTGAAAATAAATTTTTAATTAAATTATTGAAACTTCTATACTTCTACTAAAAAATAAAACTGTTTAATGAAAATTATCTGTCTTGCTTTATTTTATTCTATAATTAATATAATCTGTTTAAATATAAGATAAAAATGAATAAATAATAAAAAAAGAAACAATCTTAATTTACAGAATATACATTTTCATATTTATCTAACATGTAATACATATCATTATCATTCCTTACCTTTACCTTTCCGCCTTGTATTTTAATTTTATATTATTTTTTTCTTCATCTGTCTTTATTTTTGTCTATGTAATGTAAATTAAACGTCATAATCGCTAATTTATGCATAGGGTTTCGTTATTTTCAGTATTGGTGGCATTTTTGATACCTGCAGGTGACGTATATCAAGGATGATTTTAGTTTTTTCATAGAGGAGAGTGTTCCAGGGATTTATGATTATTATGTTCTCATGCAACCAACCTTTACGTATTTATTATATTACTCTTTTTGTCCTCACAAAACATTTCCCGGAAAACCCGCGCTCTGTTCAATCGTATTTAATTTGAATACATTATATTGGTTCAGTAATTCAACTAGTTTAAGGTATGTGGAAGCTTAGTTAGCACTTGTTATTTCCGTGGCACTACGACCCGTTTTAGGTCTTGGCCTCCTCCAATATTCTCTTCCAGGCTGCCCTATCCTTGCCGCATTTATTCTATTTTGGATTTCGTAGATAATCTGGTTATGATCTTACAAAATTTAAGACAATTAAAACTAAACAAAAGCAAATAATGGAAACTAAGTTTATTCAATTCAAACAGAGCTGTGAACATACTGACATTTAATATTTTAAATTGGCCAGAAGAGAGAAACTACTTACGAAACAAAATTACAATTTTTATTGATAGTTACGAACTTATAAACTGCGTGTTAGACAATTTAGAAAACTGTAACAAAATATAATAACTAAAGAATAAAACGAAAAGAGAAATAGTTAAAAACGCCTTTATTAACTAAAATTTAAAGTTAAAAAATGTTGAATGATATTGCAAGGAAGTTTACTTGATAACAATACTATGGTGGTACCGAGTTAACTTACAAGTATTACATAAGGGTATTTTTGGTGCAGTCGGTGAACCGTACCTCTGGGTAAACTGAATCCCACACTTAAGCCTTGAGGTGTTTGTACACTCCCACAAGAAAGTTTTTACCCTTGAGAAAAAAAAAACAACTAAGGATTGATCTCTCCGCCACCAGCAACTTCTTCGAGAATGTCGTCTGTTTCATCTCAATATTCTGCTTCGAAACCGTTCATTAATTTAAGTTTAACGCGTGCATCCCATTGTTTGCATGTCATTTTGAAGTTATCTTCAATCCATTTACCCCATTTCGCTTTAATCACTCATCATGCTTTTCTAGCTTTCTGTTGTAAATGTTTGACGTGCTCCTCATATCGTTTACGTGTGTGGGAGACGTAAACACAAATCCCAGATATTTAAATTCTTTCACCCTATCAATTAATTCTCCCTTCCATTTTAACTCTTCTATTCTAATTGCAGAAGCTGGTAATTTTTGCAAGTAAATACTTGCACATTTTAAGTTTTTTTTTAATTAAACACACTTTCAAAATATAAATTTGTTCTTTGTTCCCAACAATGATTTTGCACGCTTTGGCAGCTTCTTCAGGCGAAGAATATTTCTATGCTACCTTTTCTCCCTCTGTTTATAAATTTCACTTTCTTTTTTTTATTACATTGACACTTAATATCCATAAACCTTTACCTTTATCAACATATCCTTCATTTCACTCCATTCGCAAATAACACACCGTCTAAAATATACCAATTTGATTTCCCAATCACTGCTCCGCCCGCTTATCCCTTTCTTCCTAAGCGGCTAAGCTATTTTTTTCTGACCCATTCTCCGCTACTTTCGCTATCATCCACGTTTCTTTATACAATCCATTAGCCTTTCTCTAACAACCGAATCATACGCTGCTTTCAAAGGAAGAAACACCGCATACATTTTCTTCTTTTATTATAACGCCCTTTCAACTATCCTTGCAAGCGTAAAGATTTGGTTCATCTTTAACATCCCCACCTCATCCCCTATAACTCTGATAAAATTTGTTTTTCCTCTACATTTTCTTCTAGTCGATCCCTACCAACCGTCATGGCATTTTTTCTTACTAAAGGAAGCTAAATCAAGCTTCTTTGTAGGTTTTTGTAATACCAGAAAGAAAGTTCAGTAAACCCAACATTATACATACTAGGAAATGAGTAGCCGGTCTTTGGTTTAATTGGCTCTAACATTTGCTAGTCAAATTACGGTTGGCTTACGTGCATCTTTTTTTGCAGTTGGTCATTGTTTAAAAAAAAATCACTAAACTGTTCTTCTTATGATAAATTCCTGCACAATGTTGTAAGAGTGCCAGTTTCCCCAAATGTACTGGCTAACCTTTGTTATATATTCCCCATTGTGGTCGACGTATTAAATTAGTAGGTTTGGTGGATAGAGAAATCATATTTGGTTTGCATTTCCCTGACTACCGAATCGTAATTCTGGGAACTACTTGTCGTCTGAAAATGGGCTCGGTATGCTTCAGCAATATCACTGTATATGTGTTATTCTATCCGCTTGTAGTTGGTAGTGGTACTGTTTCAGATTGGTTTCTTCCTGCAACAGCAGCAACTTTTTTCTCACACTACGCTCATGTGCTATTATTACAGTAGTTGATAACTTCTTACAGTAAAATTGGGTTCAATTAAGATATTGAATTTAAATATAATTCAATAATATATTGCATCTTAAAACCCTCCAATGCAATATAAAAAAAAACAATATAATTCAATTGACAGTCAATTAATCTTTGAAAATAATAATTGGTACGCTATAAATCCATAAATAGACCGATGTATTATACTCAAATAAATTATCCCCCCAGCAATTAAATTCATTCATTTCCACTTAGCGGAAGCTCCCCTCGTCCCGAATCGAAGCGGGAGGAGGATATTTTTCTCTTTCCGAAAGAGACCACAGCGATCCCACCATACCGAGAGACAATCCCTCCTTTTTTTTCCCTCTCACTCAGTCCCTCTTATCATTTCTCCTCCCTATCGCAATATCTCAAATATAGAAATTCATTCGAATCCATCGATCCGCTTCTGAGTAATCAGCGGTAGATAATTAATCAGATAGGGGGTGGGGGCGTTATTATATAGGACAAGAAAGAGAGCAAAGGGGGCGGCGTTCGAGTAAGGAATGAGGTCTAATGATGCGGGAACATTAAACGGAAACTCGCCCCCGAAAGGAGTATGTGAGGGAGAGAGAGGGCGAGAGAACAGGAAAAAAAGGAGGAAGTATATGTAAATGAGCCCGATCGGAAAAATTTAGATCGGAAATTCTTTATCGGAAATTCCACGCTTCTTTTCTATTTACGGAGAAGGGCCCTTTCGGCATTACAGAGGAGAAAATGTAATATGACATTATTTCTTTCACATCCATTCGCGGAAATGTAACTATTATAGCTCGGATGGACTCGAGATGGGAGGGATTTTCTTTCTAAAGTGATCTAAAAAAACAAATAAATGTTTCTAAGGGGATATAAAGATATCTACATGTGCTTATAAAAAAATATTAGCTTGCGTTTCGTTTACTTTGAATTACATACATAATAACAAATTACAATAATATAAAAGATTCCTCTTTTTCGCTCATACGATGAGATATTGAATATTAGGGAACATAGACAAAGATACAGATGGCTTGCTTTACACTTAAAAAATGTTTTTATTTCAAACTAGTTTCGGCTGTTGCCATTATAAAGAATGAATGTAATAGCCGAAACTAGTTCAAAATAAAAACAATTTTTACGTGTAAAACAAACCAAGTGCATCTTTGTCAACATTCTCTTACATTACTAAAGACTCAAATTGAAAAGATGTTGACATCAATCCCGTCAGATGGGCGCTGTGTATCGTCGGGCCCATCACGAATGCCTGTAAAAATTGAATATAAGTGGATTTGAAGCACTGAATGAAGATTTGATATCACAGCTCTCTGTCGTGTAGTTGGTAGCGCAATCGATCGAAAATCGGGCGACATGAGTTCAAATCCCATTAGAGATGTTGCTTTTCCACTTTATATTTAATTAATTTAAATTATACCTGAATGTTGTGCATTGAAATTTATAGAATTTGTAAATGGTATTTCTTTTATGTATTTGCCAGATATTGTTTGTCAAATATATATATGTTTTTAATTACACCATTTATCGTTAATTGTATAACATCGACCATTGGTGTCTTTCAACCTGGGTTCTTTTCTATCATCGGTGTATTATCTTGCCGGTTTTTCATGATTCGCATTGGGTAAAATAAATTTAATGAACAGTGTTTTATTGGCGAGCATTTTTTTGTGGGGGGGGGGGCAATTCGTGTTTTTTTTTTACAGAAAAAAATATGTGACGATTAAACAAGATTTTTTAAGTAGTCGCATTTCTTTCTGCGTTGGAAGGAATTGTGAAGTCAAATATGTAGAGAAATAAAGAATTAAAATCACTTGATTTGTTTCACTTATAACATTGATTTATTCCGACTTGTTTCGGCTAAAAGCCATTTCAAGAAAATTAAGGTCATGTCTTAAACTTCCGAGAAGGCTTGGAAATTAACAGTGATAAAATTCAAGAAACACTAAGATGACAAATGTATGTCCACAATCGTGAACGCCCTTATAACCTTACTTTTAAAAATCGCATATTGTGTAAACGTTACTTTTGTACATTCTTTGAAAATGGATTATAGCCGAAACTAGTCGGAATAAATAAATGTTATGAGTGAAATAAATCAAATGATTTTATATTTTCCAAATATTTAATCATGCTTAATCAAGTGATAAATTAGAATCAAGTGTTGGAGATATGTGAAGTTAAATATTGATGTATAAAATTCAATATACCATGATCGTTGTGCTACTTTGATGTTATTAAGAGTTTAAGTGTTTTAGGTCAAGAGTTAAAGGTTTATAATCCATCAAATGGTGGAAAATAATGTTATTTCATCGGTTTGGAAGGGGAAAACTGCCACAACTCGAAATAGGTAGAATAATTTTGGCCGCTGTTTTTGTTAAAATTTCATAATCGATCTTAATTACCATGCTTTATTCTTGATTTCAGTTTCAATAAATTGGAGTGAGTCTAGTTTGAAAGATAAAGATGGAACTAAAGTAACACGAAGTTAGTTACATGAAGGAAAATAAAGGATTTCTTTATATAAAATGAAATTTAATATATTTTTAATAATTATTAGGAATTAGTAATTTCGTTCTTTTTACTACATTAAATTATTTATTTAAACATTGGTTATAAAACAAATGTCAATTCATTGCAGTGAAATTAATTCTTATGAATTAGTAAATCCTAGAAAGGCTGTTGGTTAACAGCTTCTTAACAAATATAAATTATAACACTGTTACTCATAACAAAACGCGATTTAATTATTATCTCAACTCACCCACTCTAAGGATGTCTCGCCTTTACAATCAATATTCTATTTCTTTCGATATATTTAACACTCTGTTTATTAACATTAAGTGCGCTCTGTTAGATTGTCTTAAACTTTCTATATGAAATTTGTACTGCCATATTTAGTTAAGTTAGTTTAACTTTGTAAATATTGTAAACCCTGTTAATGGCCTCAGTCTGTTGGCTTTTGTATCAATAAATAAATAAGTGTAAAGTTGATTATTTATGTTGTATAAATACATACGCAATCATCTTTATTGTGATATTTAAAGTTTACACAATATTACATTTATATTTTAAATATATTTTCTAAAAATCGACCAGTGGTCTTTCTGCCGTTATTTTGTGTATTTTTTTATAAATATCCATTAGTGAAGGGTGTATATAAAAATTATATTCTTATTCAATTATCATTAAAAAATGTAGATATAATTCACTTATTAATAATCAAATATGTATATTAACTTATGTTTCACACATGGTGTAATAAATGAGTCATGAATTGGGGGAACACGTTTTCTTCGGGCAGATGTTATTGGGTGACTTTTGAAGGGTCGTAACGCTGATGGTGAGGAAACGGTGCGTTGCACGGCACTAACACGAATATGCGAATAATTATGACTAAACCGCACATGTACCTTTTGATTACATTTCAGTTATTAAAATGAGTCACTGTTAACACCCCAATGTTTGCCAAACCATCATTACTTACTGTAAAATATATTTACAATTCCTTCGTAAAGAACCATGAAAAATAGTTTATAATTACAAATTTTATTATCAAATATGACAATTAACAAATCGGGAATATTTTTTTTATAGATTTGCCATGCCAATTTATCTATAATGTATCCCCTATATCAGTTTTAAATAAACTAAATGGAATTTTAAATCAACAATAGCTTTGTTGATTTGATTATTAATCAAATCAGTTCATACAATTTTTTTTCAAATGCATTGCAATGTAATGCATTTGTTTGACCATTGTTAAATTAGGCAGTGAAAATATTCCATTAGCCGCTTTTATTAGTAATACACTAAAATCATTTAAAAATCGACAAGGAAATCCATATCACATGTATTGGCATTTCTTATGTATCAAACACATCCCTCATTTATTAGTTCTCATTCTTTCAATTATATTTTGTAATTAAAAACATTTTTTTAAATTTATTTTATTTGCATTTAGATCATGTAAAAAATATTCCTTAAAAAAATATTAAGAGATATGATTTTATTACTTTATTTATTTATTTCTAATACAACCACAGACATTTAATTTTACAAAATTTCCTATCTTTAGTTGTATGCTATTTAAATATACACTAAATAATAACTTTTGCCTAATTAACAAAAATTTAATTACATTGCATTACATTCATTTAAATAATGAAAACATTTTGACTTTTTTTATGCCACATTACTTTATTTAATTATAACTAGATTGCAGACTTTTCATTCTGATATAGGGTGGGTTTTCAGGGTTCCTGATACAAAAAAATGAAAAAAATGTACTTTGCTCGGTTGAATGTAACCTCTTCAAGGAAAATATTTTGGCTTTCATTCACTTCCGGTTGTACTGGAAGTGGTTATGAAATTTGTTGTTTTAAATTGTAAACCCAATATTTTTTTAATTTTTTGGATATCCCTTTCAATTGCCCACCCAGTCATACGGATTTACGTCTACATAAATCTTACTGTTTTTGAGATAAAAATTTATTTGGCAAATTCTAACCTCAAATTGACGTTTTGAAATTTGCGTATAACTTCTAGTAGGAACAAGACATTCAAACGAGCATTATCTTGAATCCCCCTATGATTTAATGTATTGGTCAATCCATTTCAAAAAATGACTTTTCAAATATCTATTGTCAATATTGGCAGTCGTTAATTTTTTGGTATAGCAATTTGCTACAAAAAAGTGTTACGCATCGCAATATCTAGACCAAATATTTTTTTTATATATTTAGAAATTTCTTTCCTCCCAAAATGTTTGCACAATCGAGTAATTCCTGTGCCATTCACTCGTGTACCATAGTAGGCTACTGTCAAAATTCAATGAACCCAATGCAGAAAAATGTATTTCCAACGTGTCAATATTGTTGAACATTTCACTGATCTAATTGTGATAATTTTTTGAAATAATGATATTGATGGCACATAAATATAAAATTATAAAGTAAGAACAGCTTACAACACGATACAATAAATATATATTATCATGAAACTGGCGCATTGTTTGAAAATTGGATAATATGCAATATCGAAAAAAAGTTTTTTTATAATTTAAACTTTGTTTCGAAAGCATTGCAAGAAATGGCCAATTTATTGAGGTAATTAGCTATTGTATAATGAAATAACCTTTCGTATAAAGTATTATTTTTTTTTAATACTTGAGGGATGTATTAACAAAAATGCAAAATGCCCCTCTTTTGTCTATCTTGTTCCTACTAGAAGTTATAAGTATTTTTTCAAACGGTGTATTTAAGGTCAATATTTGACAAATAAATTTTTAACTCAAAAACTGAACTGAAGGAAACTGAACGAGGAATCTACAGGAAGAAAATATAGGGAGTTCCATTTAAAATAACAATGTTGGTAGCTATTTCCGGTACAACCGGAAGTGATAGAAAGTCAAAATTTTTTGATAATGAGACCGCTGCCAACCATACGATGTAGATTTCTTTCAAACGTTTTCTTGGCGAGGAACCCCGAAAACGTTCAATAGCTATTATTCGTGAGCCCCCCCCCCTCAGTGGGTAGGCGGGGGATAACTTCAATGTTTCAAATTGGAACCCCCCATAATTATTTATTGAAGAATCGGATTGCTACAATAAAAGAAGATAAGATTTTATTGAATAATTATTTTTCTTCGTAACAGATAACGCGCAAATCGCAAAAATTAAATTAAACGTAAATAAATAAAAAGATCGTGGCGTCTCACCTTTCTCTACCGGGTTGTTTAATTAAATTAAATTAAATGCACAAATTGATTCCTTCAACTTGAATGCACTTATTTGTTGCATTATGTTTATTATTTGACTAATTTAATAAAAAAATAAACAGGTGATTGAAAAAATTCAAAATTGTATTTAATATATTATAACGAAAGTCAAAGAAGAAACGTCACTCTAGAACGTTCCACAGAGTGCGTGACGGTAAACTTCTTCGATAGTTCCGGATAGTTCGAGAAACAAGCAAGTTATATAAGCGCGCGCTAGCGGCGCTGCAGGCAGTCAGTCTATCACGAACGTCCGAGTGCTCAACATCGCATGGTAAATAAATAGTGACAATATGGTGTAAATAAAGGTGTTAAGTGTACTCTAAATAAATAAACATTGTTTTACTTAATTCAGAGTCTCATTAAATCCGATTTCGTAACAATATTTTATTAACGAAATCAACGAAACAGTATAGCTATCTATAAAGAGTCGTATTTGAAACTGAAAAAATAAGACTAATAGTTCTGACAAACATCTTTATTAAATTTTAATCAAATTGAAATGGTAGAAAAATGAATGCATGAAAATATTTTTAAGTTTTAGTAGTTAATGAAAGTGATAATTTTTTATTTAAAACGAATTATGTTTACTGATATACGCCCGTCGGTTATGAATATGGAAACTTACTGCCAGTCTACAGATTTTAATTACAACATTTGCAAACTAATTTCGCATGCAGGTATATAAACTAATATTCATTTAGTTTGAAATATAATTTAAATACACGAGTATGATATTACCTTTCATTAACCTAAATGATTTTTAATCAAACCACGTAATAAAATGATGTAAATTTTATATATATATATATATATATATATATATATATATATGTATTCATTTATATACAGAATATTTTATGTAACACAGAACATGCCAGAATGTACTCAATGTAAATTTCCCTATGTTCGATGTGTAACTGGAACGCATCAAAGCATTGGGTGCGATGTGATTGGCTACGATTTCTAATGGTAATATAGTCAACCCATTTTACACTATTTCCCTCAAAAATAAATTATATTTATCATCTATTATGTCAAGTGCAACATGTATAATTATGGATATTGTACTTAACGGCAATGCGTGCCATTAAAATCTTCTCCTTTGTATACATTATTGATACGTAAAGATGTCCAACTCTTCGTATATGTCTGCTTTAAGCACCAGAACAGTAAATGTCACTTGCTTACGATAACTGACAAGTGTACTTCATTTTTGACATGGAAGGGTGTAGTTTGTGTTGACTATATTATTTTTAGAAATAATAGCCAATCACATCGCACTCAATGCTTTGATGCGTTTCTGAACAAATCGAACATAGGGAAATTTACATTGAATACATTCTACTATATTCGGTGTTACATGAAACTCTCTGTATATGTATGTATACATTAATATATATATATATATATATATATATATATATATATATATATATATATGTTGACGCATTTATTCGGGTTTGATCCCGCGTGTTTTCTTGGAACTGGTCCATTGAATTTTCTGATCGACGTTTCGATGACGTCGCAGTCATCTTCGTCAGGAGTAAACTATTAGATTATATTGCTCTAGCAACCACATGTTAGATTTTTACGCATTGCAACTAGATATTCGTGTTTCTTGTTTGGCTTCTGGTGATTCTTCTATTTTCTGATCTTGAAGATGTGTTTGTGCCCTCTGTTTCAATTTCGACATTATTATCTGAAGGGAACTGGTTCTGAATGTCTTGATTTTGTGAAGATCCTGAATTTTGACTGTAATTTAAACATGTTTTCCAAATTGGTGGTAGTCTTTTGGCATCATCCCTTTTGTTTAAACTATTTGGCCTCTTTTCAATTTCAATTGCTTCTCTAATTATCCTTGTATGGAAGAAATCAGTCTTTTTTAAAATCTTGGTTCTTTCGAAATTAATTGTATGATTTGAAATTTTGACATGTTGAAATAAAGATGATTGTGGATCGGATTTTCTAATTGCCAGAATGTGTTCGTCTCGACGGGTGCTGATTTTTCGGTTTGTTTGTCCTATATAACTTTTTTTATAGGACAAACAAACCGAAAAATCAGCAATTGATTTATTTTAACATCTTTAAATTACGTAAGGCATAGCTGTACTGACGAGGGATAGATCCCGAAACACGTGTCTGCAGATGGCCTTATATTATGTAACGTTCTTTTTGTTGTTTTTACATTAAATTTTTCTCGGATCAAAATTTGTTGCATTATGCAATATTTTATTGATGTGCAACAGCAGGTGTACATTATGTAATTCAATGTCCGGCGTGGGTATTTGCCCGGGAAGTAGTTGTTTTAATGTGCATTTGTTTAACGTACTTACGTAGGTAAGTCAATAGTCACAGAGCTAAATGTGAAAATAATTTATTAATTATTTTCAAATCATTTTTATTTAATATATTTAAATAACTGTGACCAAGTGAATGAATACTGTTTTCTATTTGCTTTTTGTAGCTGTGTTGTAATTTTATTTGTTTCTTTATCGGAATATATTTCCGCAGTTTTATCAGAGCATATGTTTTTATTCGTATTGGGCTCTGAGTTGTTTACATTTTCTTTTCTAGTTTTTGAGTTTGACGACCTTTATTCGCCTTTTAATTATTTTTTATTCAGATGATGCAGCTTGCTCCATCTCTGTATTATTTTGTGATCTCTTATTAACTTTTTTGTAATTAAGGTTGGATTCTGGGGTATAAACATATTCTGTTTTTGTTCCATCAATTCTAACCTATTTAAGTAGTATTTATTATTTGCTATTAGAGCTTCATTGTTTATTTTCAGATTGTTATTTGTTTCCTTTAATTGAGTAACCAATTGTGTTAAAGTTTTGACTTGTTCTTGTAGTGAAATAATTAGATAGTTGTTACCCTCTTCTAAATTCTTTGTACAAATGTGATTTGCCTGTATATCCCTTTTCCCCTTCAAGAAACATGTTGGGTGGAAGGTTGCAAAGCAGATACAACACTCAACACCATCTCTCACTATCACTCTTTTACAGTGTTCATAATTACAGTGGTTCTTATTTTCACTTTCTTTTTCACACAGCTCTTCACACTCAGCCATCTTGCCTATCATATCGAGCGTATAACAAACATCTACGACGAAGTTGGCGTTAGAAGTCTCGAGTCATGTCTGTACTAAGATCACACGTGTGACTTGTCAACATGACAACTAGTACTTTACGCGTATGCTTGTGGTCTTAGTACAGACATGACTCGAGATTTCCAACGCCAACTTCGTCATCGATCTTTGTTATATGTTCAATACTTTATTATGCACTGTTTACAACAAAAATTAAAAAAAAAAAACATATACAGCGTAATTTACTTACCACCGAAACTGTGACTTATCTTGTGGTAAACAAAAAATAATGCTTAAAAGGTTTTCATTAAAAACAATATTACAATACTACAGGATGAAATTCCGGCAATAAGGCTGCTGGTAATTCATTTCTGAAGAAATGTTTAGATTCTTCAATTACAATTTTCTATATATGTCGCATAAATAAATGGCGTAAAGTTAATATTATTTTTAAATGAAAGACACCACATACAATTATTTTGTTAGATCAAAAACCTCCGGTCGATAAATAAATATGTATTCTTTCGGAAAAAAAGATGTTTGTATAAAAATTAAATATTTGGAGCCCTTTTAATTATTTTCCATTCTAAAATCTAACAAGATTATTAAAATAATCCGCTGCTTATTTTCAACACTTTATTTTATTTTTTGTGTGTTGTGAGAAAGGAAAATCCAGACCAGGAGACTACCGACTAAAAACCCCTCCCGCTTTACCGGCGTCGATTTCTATGGTCATTTGCCGGTATCATGTGAAGAGTGCGCTGGCATGTCTTGCTTTTTTTTTCTCCTTCTTGTCAGCTACTTTTATTACACTTATAAACTACTATCACAGTATACTTAAAACTAATATCACAATTTATAGTCATTGATATTGGAAAGTAGCGAAATGTCCAGGTGTATTTTTATATGTAAATAATGTATTAATTATTAGCAGCGATAAGAAAATAATTCGGACGCGGAGTGTGCATAAACGGCGCTTTTCATGTTGGGAACGATAAAATTTCGTAAAATAACGTACCTCGTCCCGTTATCGTCGATTGATCGGCGCAAATTTACATATATCCATAAATAATGGCTTTGTTAGTGATTTGATTCGGAGGTGAATTAGAGCGGTAGTCGCGGGAGCGAACGAAGTGAGTGTGTGCCTATTTATCATAATACACCGTAAATTCCGGATGCAAATTGCGCAATTTGCCGAAAGTAACAGTATTTATTCCGCAATTACATGTATAAGTCAACTATAATTGCATAATTATGGAACGGCCGCGCCAACCGCCACCTTCCTCTATGCTGGGGAAGGAGACGGCCGGTGGAGAAATATGGGAGCGGTTGAGGATTTTAGGATTCACGATGAAGAGGGCCGGACCCAGACCTCCCATTATTGCATTAACCGTAATTGCATTCATAAAAACAATTTATATATTGTACAAAATACAATATTTAAGATAATTTAGATATAATTAATCGTTTTAGTATTTAAACATTGGTAGTTCATATTGTACATAATAAAAATGAATACATTATTAAAAATCCACCAATGAAATAACTAAAACACAGATTAAATTGAATAACTTTAAATTCTCTACCAGTCGAAAATTTTATTGATAGATTTATAATAATATATTTATTATTAAATTTAGAAATACACATACAAATCATTAATTTCATATTAATATATAGTACCTGATATATAATATGAAAGCTAGAAAACCTTTGACCAGTTTATGAAACTGTCTTTTTTTATAAATAGAAAAGAGTATTGGTTGAATTAATTTACTTGATTTATTTTAACGTATTTAAATTATATAAGGAATAGCTGTATTGACGAGGAATAGATCCCGAAACATGTGTCTGTAAATGGCCTTATATTAAGAACGTTGCTTTTGTTTGTTTTTGCAATTAATTCTTCTCGGATCATAATTTGTTGCATTATGCAATATTTTTGATATGCAACAGGAGGTGTACATTATGTAATTCAATGTCCGGCATGGGTATTTGCCCGTGAAATAGTTGTTTTAATGTGCATTTGTTTAATGTACTTACGTAACGTAAGTCAAAAGTCATAGAGCTAAATGTGGAAATATTTTATTAATTATTTTCAAAACATTTTTATTTTATTTTGATGTATACTTAAATTATGCGAAATTCATGAATAAAATTTATTTGTATTTTATTTTTATACTTATTTAAGAATTTACAGCAATATATTTACAAATTGACAATCGACCAAAGATATTTCGCCATATATTTTTTTTATTTACGATCTATATTTATAACTAATAAACATTTCTTTATTAATATTTAATTTATTTTTAACAAAGACGTTTGATAGTTCTCATTAGCTCAAAAAAAATGAAATCGCATTGGACAACATCTGGTTAAATCCACCTCCATCGTCCCCGAAATCCCTTTCCTGTTCGTCGATCGGAAACTGTTGATGGGGGAAATCGAAGAAGTTTCCATTGGGGGAAAATTAGAACATCACGGTGGAGAATTAAATATTCGTCTCCATTACTGTGTGCTCAACTGTGGACCCATCCATCAATCACGAATTACTTCGCGTTGATTAGAGGTGATAGATTTTTGTTGGCAATTGATTTTTCATTGTCAAACCGATATCGTGTTGCGGCAAACTTGCGAATCGTGATACTGCGGATAATTGATGTGTATCAGTTTTTTTTTGTTTCGTGTAATTTATTATATAACTGACATGGAATGGAAAAAAATAATAATTCGTGGATTTTCGGCAGGGTTATTATTCCAAAGCTGAATAAGTTATCATAGACATTTTTTTTATTTTATATATTTATATTTTATATTTTTATATAATTTTCAAATTATACAACAGAATATCAACAACTTATTTATCGGCGTAATGCAAATAAATTAGTCAATAATATAAGTAAATATTTCTTGAATAACCCAATTAAACATAATAAATGAAAGAAGACGTAAGCGCCATCTTTCGCCTAATTTATTAAACCGATTAAACATGTTTAACTATAAATTATCTAAGCCCTCTTCTATTCTACCATATTTGATTTGTTAATAAAATAAAATTGTGATGTAAACTATGTGCAATTACAAACAAAATAGCCTTAATCATCGATAGTTCAAAATTGTTTATCAAAAAAACATTTTCTTATATTAAGAAATAATTTAAATATAATCAGTTATTAATTTCTTGTTGTCGTTTTTGAATAAACTATAAAAAAAACCTTAAATATAAAATATTAATATTATGTCATATATTTGAAGGCAATTAAAACAATCCAATTGATGATTTGGAAATATATCTCCATTCAAAACTTAATTATTTTTCCTTTATTCCAAATATAGTCAAAAAAACATTAAATTAATTGGCTTCATTGTAAGAATTCGTACATTCTACAGCTTCTATATTATCCTTAAGTCAAATATTCTCTTGAAAATGAAATCCACGATAGAGTTCTAAAAAATATAAACTTTATAATAGATTCATTCGTACTTACACTTTTAATATGGGTCTTTATAATGATAAGGATATGCCTTCTGTTGGATGTTTTATAAATTTATTAACCTTACACAATCGAATAATGGAACTGATATTTAATTAGGAAACATTAATGGTTCCTTCTAATTCAAATAGATTAATTATTTTATTATGAACTGTTTACAACAAAGAATAAAAAAATAATGTTGTAATTTACTTACAAACAAAATTATAATTTTTCATTTCGCAAACAAAAAATAATAAAAATAACAGAGAGAAACAATATTTATAGAAAGCATAATCAATATTTACAAATTACAAATATATACATATATTTTTTCGGTAATGGATTTGGATTTGTATATATATATATATATATGTAAATTTCTGTCTATCTCAATGAATTTACTGACTCTTTATGTGATGATCACTTTTCTCCGATTATAAAAATAACATTTAAAAGGTATTTATTAAAAAAGTATATTTCTGCCATTACGGAATGAAATACCGGCAACAATAAGGATCGTTCAATCCTTTACATTTTTGTACTCGTAAGTGAAAAAAAAAAAATACGCACCAAACAAAATAGAAAAACTAAATTAATATAATTGACCAAGAAGAAATTTATATAGTTTTACATAGTAACTACATTGTGGCTATGTTGATTTTAGATAGTAAAACTATATAGTGTTTCTATATAGTTTTAACATAGAGTATATATAGTAATATTTTATTTGAACATTGTAACATACTGAAAACGTTGTGAATTTATAGTTTGTTTTTTTTTTATATTGTAATTATGTCACTACATTACAATATAGTGACAGCATATAATAACAATATTTATGCAAAAAATAATTTCACTATATAGTTACTATATAAACTTGCAATGGTAGAACTATTGCACTGTGTCACAAATCATAGAAAACGATGGCAAAATTGCATGGATTGGACATCGAATTGCTTCCTCATCCACCGAATTCTTCAGATCTGCCCCTCCGGTTACTTTTTCCTGTTTTCAGACCTAAATAGAATGCTCGCTAAAGACTATAAAAATGGTATCGAAAAATTGTACTACATTGAATAATAAAATCTAATTATATCAAAAACATTTTATCTGTTAACCTATGAACTTTTCACTCAAATTATTGTTTAACGCTCCACTTTGTAATAATCAATTATTGATTCGTCTGATGATGAATCTGTGTATCAAAGCACATATTACCAACTTTGTAATATAAGCCATGAGTAAAAATAAACAGTATTTTATTTTATGTCTTTAAAATGCTGTGCCATGAAGAGCGTCCTTATATGGAAAACCGTTATTATTCCATATAGCAACTTATTATTTCAAATAAAAACGTTTTCTAACTTTGAATAATTTCGAACACATGCTTCTCGATTATTAATTGAAACTGCCGAAATCGCGTATTAAAAGTTTTCTGGAATAATACGGTTTGTTAATTAATTAAAGAAGAGAATACGGCGAGAGAGTCGATAATCTATAGTTGTAATTAAAATAGGGCTAACCTTATATAAAGCGGCAATAAAGCAAGGTGTAACAACAGGGTGCCGCCCTTATATCCGCCGCATGCTGATTATACCGTAATTAATGTTGTTAATAATTGACAAAGCTTTAATCCCTTCGATATTACACACAATTTCCTCGAAGCACGAGATTTCTACTTTGCCGAGGCTCGCGAAATGTAATATGTTAATTAATGTTCATTATCCACAAAATTAAAAAAAGTATTATTTAAAGACAAGTCGAGTATTTGAACATGTAGGGTTTGATACAATAAAAAACATATTTGAGATAAAGGGACTCAATATAAAAAGAAATACAAAGAAAAAAGCTACGTGCTTGTTTTATTTGTATAAATTATATAAATAATTTTTTTATAATGTAATTTTTTTAATAATTTATAAGTATGTTTTCACGAAAATAAATTTCAAGCCGTGGTTTCTAGAAACTACAACAACAAAAAATACAATTTCTTATACAAACAAACCTTATTATCCCGACGGATTTCGCTTTTGTTGATTGAACTTGAAATCCGTCTATTCCATTAATTTTTTGCTTCGGCTATATTTGTTTCTTACTGCGTCCATCTCTATATTACGACCCGAAAACATAATGAAAATATAATATAATAAATTGAATTTTCCACTCAGATATGCGGCTTCACAAGAATGGAACAAATTGAAGGTACGGGGCGGGAAATTAAATCAATTTACATAAGGATTTAATCTTTGAATCTTAGTACGTACGTCTTCTAAATTAATGGGTTTGCGTGTTCTACACTTACTTCTGTCTGATACCTTTCCTCCGCTCCAACCGCAATTAATTAATTATTTAAAATTTGCTTAATGGATTATATGCATTCGCTAATGATTAATGAGGCGCTCTATATCATGAATATTATTATTATTTAATCGCTCGCTCTAATAAACATGCGTTATAATTTATTCATCAAGGATTAAGTTGGATATGGATAATATTTACATCGTCTCATTTGATTCGCTAGATTATAAATGTAAATAACATGTATATTAGATAATTATTTAAGTTATGAATACACGAATTATCTTCAGAGATAATTTGTTGCCATTACTATTATCGATACATTATGACTTATTAATTTTTTCGTGCGAAAGTTAACAATAAAATAATTTGTTTGCAACCAAATAAAATCGGTATTTATTTATATATTTATTCAATATACAGCAGAGCATTTATAATTTAGCTTAATACTAGCTGACATGTTATTTTATATAATAAGGTTCCACCAAACTTTAGCCACAGTATATATAAAATTGTTAAAATCAAATTTGATTATATGTGGTACGTTAAAATACAATATTAAATATTTTTTTGTTTGTAATAATGTTATATGTACGAGATGTGACTATTTAATAACCGAACTGATGCCGCTCTCAGCAAACTGCGAGCATGCCACGGCGTGTTTGAACATGACTGAGTCTGATGGTCCTTCCTCCACCCTGGACAAGCCAGCAGGTCACTCAGTTTGACTGGAGCAGCTTCATCAAGTGGCCAGACGAAATAACGCGTTAACCTCAAGATTCTTATTAAAGTGGGGAAAACTTCCACAGAAGCTTATGCAATGTTGAAAGAAGTATAAGGGAATAAATGTTTATCCCGCACATAAATGTTTCAGTGGTTTAAACGGTTTAAAGAAGGGCGTTAAACGACGGGAGACGTTCGGCGCCCAGGGAGGCCATAAACGTCAAAACTGACGAAAATATTAAAAAAAATGGTAAATTAATCCACACTGATCGTTTGCACATCCGAGCGCTTGCTGAGATGACAGGAATCGACAAAGAAAATGTTCGTAAGATTTTGCATGAATAATTACCATACGGATGGTTTGCGCCAAAATGGTGCCGAAACTACTCACTCTCGATCTAAAGGAATCAAGACAGAATATCTATACTGTAATCCTAAACAATCTCGTCACTGAATCAGATCTATAAGACAGGGTGATTACTTGTGATAAATTGTGTTTTTTTTTTACTTTCCCCGGACCCCTGTCCAAGGGGAAGTTTTGTGATCGTAAAATTTTTCGAATCGCCAATTTCAACAATTATGCACGTTTTGAGGTCCCCTTAGTCCATTTCATCGAGTTTTGATGTCTGTGTTTCCGCGATAGCGCATAAACGGCTAATGGATTGAACCTAAACTTTATAATCTAACCCCAGTTAACAAATGGATGCTAAAACGCCAAAACTAGCCTTCAAACAATCAGAGAGAATTCCAGAAGTCGGCTAGTCAAACTCGTTTTCCACAGTTGTAATACATAGCACATTTTGAATCCTCATGGCAATTACCACAAATCAGGACCAACATGACATTTCGACGACGGTATTACTTTATGGAGACTTTTATGAGAATATATTCACGGATAAATCGTCGTTTCTTGAAGAGATACAGAAGAAGCACGTCTCGAAATATAAAGATGTAAAATGAAAGAAGAAATCTGAAGGCATCTACGATCTACATCAAACCGTCTTCCAATGGAATACTGTAATGGGTTTAGCAAAAGATTTAAAAGTATTATAAGGTAATGGGAAAGGTTTTTTTTCGTTCCCGCTCCATTCGGCTTAACAATCTTTCGGCCGTGGCTGAGATTCCCTACGTGACTCCGAAATGGATTAGAAACTGAAGCTACGGAATACTAAAGGAAAAATAGTAAAGAACGGTTAAGAAATGGAGCCTTACTTGCTCCTTGCTTTGCAATGGATAGCAAAAATTTCCAAAATTCATTTAGCGTATAACAAAAATCGCTGACGAAATTGGCGTTGGAAGTCTCGAGTCATGTCTGTACTAAGATCACACGCGTGAAATGCTGGTTGCGGTTAAGCAGTGTCAACATGACTACCAGTACTTTATACGAGCGCGTGTGATTTTATTTCAGACATGACTTTAGATTTCTAATGCCAACTTCGTCGTGGATTTTTATTATTCGCTCGAAATATCCGATAGGTGTTTCATATTTTCTTTTACAATAGAAGTACTGCTATTCCATTATTTATACCAGATTAGCTTTTCCGTCATGATAGCCGCTGCCATTCAGTTCCTTATAAACCAATTAGGTTTTCCATTTACAAGAATTGCTGTCATTCGATTCCTTATCACCAGATAGGCATTTTCATTTATAAGACGGGCTGATATTGGACATAAATTTATTCCTTGAAGTCAATGATTTTTCCTATGTTATAGGAAGTTAACAAGTGGGCAGCCGGGGAGACTTGGATAGGTGACCATCATGGGGGCTGGTTTAATAAATTATTAATAAATTATTATTTTCAATATTATCTTATTTATTTTCATTTTATACCATTATCTGTTATCATGTTATCCATATACTGATTTTATGAGAGGCAATAAGCGATAAATTTATTAAAAATATGTAACGTTTCTACAAACACGATGCAAAAAAGGGGTGGAACCATTACGACACGAAACTCGAAGAACCCAGATCCCTTTTCTACAGCAACCCAGACAGACCAAATCTCAACCCGTAGTCACGTGAATAGAATTTCACACACTGGCATGAAATGATGGATCCGAATATTTAATCTATTTCCGTATGGGTTCAGTCTTTGCACCTATCTTCTCTCTATATATGCGC
Organism: Philonthus spinipes; assembly: GCA_963082785.1. NCBI lineage: Eukaryota > Metazoa > Arthropoda > Insecta > Coleoptera > Staphylinidae > Philonthus > Philonthus spinipes. The sequence goes on along the minus strand of OY720315.1, from coordinate 11,226,579 downwards.
ATGTTTGTACTTATAGTTAGTCGAAACTAATCGGAACTTGCATACATTATTAGTGAAATGAATATTCTGCACGATTTACAAAAAAAAACTTTACACGGTTGACATTTCAGCGTGGGTTCCACCTAGGCTCGGTTCAACATGAACCCACGCGAAATTTGGACTGTGCTGTGATGTGTTGAATTCATTGATCAATCTAACAAACTTACACAAATTTCTAGTAAATAATAAAAAAAAACACATGGACAAATCAGAGAAAAGTAGCGTTTATGAAATAATGTGTGGTAATTGCGATAGTTCTTATAGAGAATAAACAGGAAGAACTTTTATTAGAAGTTAGAAAAACATATAAAAGCGATAGAAAGTAATAAAAGTAATTCTACAGGACTAGCCAAGCATTGCATAGAAATTAATCATTTTTTCGATTATACTCACGTAAAAATATTGTGTACAGGAAACAAGGGTTAAGATTTAATTAAAAGAAAGGTCTAGAAATAAATAGAGCTATTAAACAAGGAAAAACGATCCTTAACCACATTGAAGAAATATTGGAAGTCTCTTATCGTGACCGCCTTTGTGGCCTGACACTTTGAAGATGATTTCTGGCTTAATAGTTAGCTTTTGTATATAGATAAGTTCGCTTATATTTTCGGTCAAGTTTTAGTTTCAGAACTTTGATGTTAAGCCATTTCCCAACATATACATGGTGTTCCCAACCAAACACCTTGTATATTTGTACATGTTTTTACTTTTAATTGGTTCATTGAAAATAACCACTCGTTGAAACTAATCAGAATTTAGATATAACATTAGTCAAATGAATAACGAAGTGTTTTTATTAAAATACATCCTAATTATTTTATAAAAATTATTCATTCGGGATAAGTGAGAATTTAATCCTAAATTTTCTTCATATTTTTCGATAATTTTATCGTCATTTATAAAAAAATACAAGAACAACTCATCACATTAATACACCTGGTATTCGAAATATTGATCCAGTGTTCAACTAACACAGTTAAGTAAGGAATATAACTGTGTATATTTAAAAAAAAATCATTAGCATTTGTAAAAGTAAAAAGTCTTCCTTCTGTGTAGCGAAAAAAGATGCACTATAATGTTTTGACATCCTTGCGGTTTTTTATACTACAACATATATATATATATATATATATTAGAAAAAAAACCGTTTCTTCGTTTAATAGTTATCTTAGCCGTCTCTTTGTCCATTTTTAAATTTGTTTATTTAATTTTTTGAGACAGTGCTTTTGCCCAATATCCTACCTCAAATGACCATCTTCAATTTGTTGAATTACCATGTTTTATAATAAGTAAGTTCTTAGAAATTTAGAAATGCACTCTCTGTCTAATATTGGAAAATAAATAATCATAGATCAATGTGTACTATTATTGTAATAGATTATAAGAATGACAATCAGGACTCTTAAACAAGTAAACGTATTTTTTATATTTCCAAATTGTCGCTATTGAAACACATCCAAATTCGATTAATAAACGCCATTGGCATATTTTTCTTTTCATATAACGGGCATTCATGGATTCCCATAAAGATCATATAAAGCGTCTAATGCTAAAGTCGTTCGAATACATTTGAGGAAATTGCATATTTCAGGACAGTGTGTGCGAGTGTGTGTATGCGAGCGGGGACGCCTCCGTACGCCATATATTTATTTATTATAAATAAAAATAACGATTCGTTCCGCCGTTGAAAGGTTTACGCCGTCGTAAATTGAAATTGCAAAATAATAATTCGAATTATTGCCACCGGTTCCAGTGCGCGCATTTCGACCGAAAATTATATTTATTTAATTTTCTAAACATACATAATAATAACAGCTATATAGCAAATTTAATAACATCTTTATTGTAATAATAAAATAAACAAATTCATCCATACTTACTTTAGCAATTTAAAATAAACACTTATTTTATTGTTTATTTATTGGTGAGTATGTGAATTTTTCTTGATTATTAACATATTTTATAGTGTACGCTGTCTCGACTACGAATGTATTTTAGATAAATGACTTATTCAATTCCTTACAGTAAACAAGAAAGTGTTAATTATTTTCATTTGCATTTAAAAACATTCAATTTACAAAATATTTTTTTTTTAATTAAGGAAATACTTTTTACTTTGCTCATTATTGAATATTGTTTCGGAAACCTTAGCGTGTCATTATCAAAACATTTTTTCTTTGTTTTGTTTTGATAGTGACAAAAAGTGTTTCTCTTATTAAAACTTACAAAATGATTATAGAAACAACTGCCTGGGTTAATGGCACAAGAAATTGAATTACGCAATAGACATTTTCCGCTCTTTGATATGCTATAATTAAATATAATAATGTGTGTTTTTTTTAGTTATTTTATATTTAAAAAATAAATCTTTATAAAATATAAAGATGTTGGTGTTGTTTATCAACAAGCACAAAAACTAGCAAATGATTATTTAATTTTTTTCGGTTGTCTTTATAAATCATCATTAAAGAAATCTTAAATTAAATAAATAGAATTTAACAATTATTAATATTTCCTTTTCAGCTTCTGTGAAATTTTGACTTACGTTACGTAAGTACTTTGGAACAAATGTAGAACAAAACAACAAATTCTCGGGCATATACTCCGCCAGACATTGAATTACGTAATGGGTAACATATTGGTGTGCATTTTTTTATTTGAGAATATTAAATGTTAACAGCTAAAAACGTTACGTAATATAAGGATATCTGCAAACATATGTTTCGGGATATATCCCTCGTCAGTACAGCTCTGCTTTACATAATTTAAAGATACTGAATTAAATTCAATTTAAATTATAGTAAACTTATTGAATTAAATAACATTAAATAAACTTACCATACCGTTGCGCGAGAATATGTTATGTTGAATTTGCGATAAAACAAATTCAACAAACAAAATATTGTCTTAAGTCAAAATCACAGAGTAGCTAAAGAGAAAATAATTCGTTAATTATTTTCGAATTCTTTTTATTTAATTTATTTAAATACCTGTGACTGAATGCTCTTTTCTATTTAAAAAAATAAAACGTGTTTAGGTAATTCTCTAAAGAAAAATACTGATTGCTTGTGTAAGTAATAATAACATTTATCAAAAATCCGTAAAAACTAAATAAAACAAAATGCATTGCTATAACACGCGTCAATTGTTAAACTCCGCAGACGAAACTCCAGTAATTGGTGGAAATGCAATGATGGATCTGATTTCCGAGCGAGTTTCTTGTACCGCACGATCGATAATAGGCCCAGATTACGGGCGTACACAACACAAGCCGAAATTGAAACTGATATATGCCTATTTTCTACCTGACAGAAGCTAGATACCGAATTACCAGCGTATCAGATGGACGTGCGAATTATACTATATTAACAATAATTTACTGGATATTCCTATCGGTCAACTAATTCCTTGTATGTATCACGAATGTACGTAGACTATAATTGGATTAAAGTGATATAACTCACTCGGCCCACTATATAATATATTGGAATTGTGTGTAAATGCGTGTGGATGGAATTACTACAATTGGTTTCTATTATTAATCATAACCCGACTACGATAAAGCGATTGTTGACATCGTTTAGTGGTTTGTATATTATTTCGTTTCATATTTAATCTCAATTAAATTATAAATTGAAATTTATTAGTCGATAATACAATCATAGTGATTAAATTTAATTGAATCAACCTATCATCTTTTTCCATGAATCGATATTAATCAAGAAATAAATATAATTAATAACTTTAAATAGATTTATTTTTCTTCGATTTTTTGAATATCATATTTACAGGATTATTTTGCATAATCAACTACACAAATAATGATAACATTTATTATTTTTACTCATTTATTGATAATACTTTAACTCTCAAGTCTATTCCATACGTGAAATGTTAAAGATAATATATACCTATTTTTTAACATTAAAATTTAAACATCTAAATTAATTTTAATACTCGCTTTGCCCATGACGATGAATTCTGAGACTTATAAGTTAAATTTATATTAGGAATAGCCTAAATATAATATTAGCTAAACATTCTAAATTGTTTTAGTTATTTAAAGTAAATTGTTTTAAAAAAGTAAGTACGAAATTTATTTATATCATTTAAAATATTGAAATTAATTATTAAATATTATAATAAGAGTTTTCTTATTTGGGACTAACGTTAAAATAGAACTATATATTTGTTTCTATCATTAGTCGTTAAATTAATAAAAAATGTGTGTATTATTACAATAATTAACAAGAAGCCGTAAGAGGATGAGATAAGCTAATGCATAGCACAGATAACGATTTACATATGTAATAATATTCATGAAGTGATTATATCACATCTCCCTCACTCTGTAATTAAATGCAGTCAGTAATTGAGTGGTCTTTTTGCTCCGTTCGGAGTGAACGAGTGTGCGTCTCCAGTGAGTCCCGAGTTAACGTATAGTTCCTGTAGGTGCATACCTAATGGCACTAATAAATATTTAAGTGGTCCTTTGTGCCCGTGTAAAACGCAACCGTGGGAGATTTGTGGCGATTACATTTCGCCTATTTATATAAATCACCCGCGGTGTATGAGTCCCCTAATGTAGCAATTATTGGCTCGGAAATGGAGAATCGTTGATTTATTTTCATAGACGTTTCGCTTAACTTAATTTGAATCAAATTAACAGTGAGTTTGTAAATTAGTTTTCTAACTGCGAGCAAGTTGCCAACTGAGGCGTAAAGAATTTCGCTCTAATCAGATTAGATGCATAATTAACTATTGTTTGATAATTTCATTAAATTTATATTTTCCTCGGCGGTTTGTGCCCACGATCCACTGAATACGACGACCGAAACATTCCATTCATTTCAATTCATTACGTTCATTTAAATTCGCTTTTATTGATAACGACATGTTTAAAACATTTCATTCCATTTAATCAATTGATCATTTGGACCATCAAATGAACATGTTCGCTATCACTAAAAAGTAATAAATTATTTAATAATATACTCGCATATAAATATATAAATTAATAATTGACATTAAATTTATCCTTTTTATATACATTACATATATAAAATAAACCGAGTTTATGAGTTTATTCTCTTTAATGTAATTATTAAAGTAATTTAATCATAAATGGTTTAACAATTAATTTAAAAACATTAAAACACGCAGATTTGTTTTACTAAACAAATAAGTCCTCGTGTTTTAATATTTTTAAGCCAATTTCATATTTAATATGTTATTCCAAGTGATAAATAAGAAGAAAGAGTCAAATATAAGAAATGGTTATTGAAAAATTATAAATAAAATTAATTATTATTATATTAGGGCTTGGTTACAGTATAAGTCCATATTTTCTATAGCCCTCATTAAGTATATACAAATGGATTTATATATATATATATATATATATATATATATATATTATGTGATATTTATTTTATTAAATTTTTTAATTTATTTATTTAGGGCCTTCACGTTTGCACAATAAGAAATATATGACTTTATATCTTATATTATATATACAATTGTTAACATAGATCATACGAACAAAACAATATTAATACAACGTAGTGCTTGAACATATATTTAAATCTAAATATATAATTACAAGCTATTTGAACTACATTTGTTTTTAATCATATTATATTAAAAACAAATGTAATTTAAAAGGCTCTAGAGTTCAATTAATTAAGCTGAGATTATTACTTTTAAAATAATTATTTTGAATACAATGAGTTATTAGACAATAACTGATAAAAATTAGACACAGATAAAGATAAAGTAAATTCAGGACATAAAAATAATAACAGGACACGAATGACTATAAGATGAAATTTTATATGAAATAATAAATATAAATAAGCTGTATAAATATACATCAATTGTCGAATTGAAATTAATTTTAACATTGAAAATGATCGTAAAAGATCAAAGTGTCTCAGGTCTCATATAAATATATTTTATTTTAAACACTTGCTATGTTCCATGTTTATATATATATATACAGGGTGGCGCAAGATTCCGATGAAGTCCAATATCTCAGTTATTTAGAAATTTACAAAAATATATTACTGACATAATTTGTAGCTACTGTAAAACTTCACATTTTAAAATTGGTTTCATATATACAGGGTGTCCAATAATCACGTGACGTACCAAACATATGATTTTTTAAATGGAATGCTATATTTTTTATGTCGATTTTTGATTCTACTTAAAATTAATCATTTTTGACATAAGGTTTATTAGGTCAGTTTTTAATATTTTAAAAGTTATAAACAATTTAAGGTTGAAATCAATCGAAGATTGGGGCCTTATTTTTCAAAAATGAAAAACGATGTAAACTTTCTGTTAACGCAATTTAATTGAAAAAATGCTTAATAATATTGGGAATAATCGTTTGTTACCATAAAGCAAATGTTGTATACAGGATGAGACAATACGCAAAATGATTTTTTTCTTTTTTCACTTAAATGGAACACCCTATATTTTTTACACTATTTCGATAGAAAATTGATTGTTCTTTAATTTTTGTATAATAAACTATACCCCTATCAGTTACCATTTTTTTACAATTTCAATTAAAAGTACAAAATTGTAAGTTTCGCTCATAATCTATAATTTAAGTAGGCTATAATTAAAACAAATGCAATTCATAATCGTTTTCTGGTATTTAATAACATACTTACTCCCTAACCTAAAAGGATATTCAAATGACTATCGATATTTAAAGGCGCATGCAAAATATAAAGAAAATAATTGCTCAACGATTATTTAGCGAGTTATAATGGTTATTGGGACATATTTTTTAAGATCAAAATTGTAAAATGTTTGAATGCTATTGAATTAAAAAAAAATGTGAATGTGTGAAATAAATACATAAAAATGTTAACAAAATATGATGATATATATATTTTATTATTTCACTTAGTATCTATTTTCGGTTTTTCAGTCAACATGAATTGTTTAAATAAATCAATTTAAGAAGCATATAGGAATATTTTAAATATTTTTAGAATAATAACCACAAAATATAGTTGTTGTTAGTTTTTAACAATTAAATTAATCATTTATTGAAGAAGTATGTTTAACTGCACCAGTGTTACAAAATATAACGTAAAATGTACTTACTAATTATAATATTAAGCGTTGAAAGTTACTAAATAAATTAGTTGTTCTGGCGCGGCCTACTTTGGTTAAAAATTCTATACCAAATTATTTAATCAAATGCAATTTTGGAGAATAAATTGATGATAATAATAGGAATCGTAAAATCTGTTTAAAAATAAATTATTAATATTAACATACCTTAATAGAAAAAATAACTTCCAACCCATTCCTGGTGAATCGAAAACCAACTCACCTCCACCACTCACTAATTATCACTTGTTCATAAACAAAAATAAATCGCGTTTTTAATTATTAATAATTTCTAACGTTAAAAATTAAACCGGAATAGTAAACATTGCGCGTTTTCGGATGACTGAATCGAAATACAAGAGCGCAATTATCGCAAATCAAGAAGAAAAAAACGATCGATGACTCACTCCGAGAACGCATTCCTGAGATAAGAAGATTCGTTGTACCTGGATCCTGGCGCACAGCCAAGAACATACCTATTTAAATTGTTGTATTTTCAATATTATCGCGTATTAAATTATAATAATAGCTTAATATTTATTTCCTTTTTTTTAAATTAATTCTCATTTATCCCGTGGTAAAAAAAGATATGTATGAATTATGATGTATTTTAATTAATACACTTGATTATTCGTTTCACTAAATTATTTTATATTTGTGTTCGCGTAACTTTCACAACTAAATAAATTAGTTGTTCTGGCACGGCCTACTTTGATTAAAAATTCTATACGAAATTTGTATTTGAGATTAAATATCTCAAAAACGGTAGACGGTAGCTATTTAATATGTTATATAAAAAATGAAGAGTGATTAATTTTCTATTAAAATAGCATAAAAAATATAGGGTGTCCCATTTAAGTAAAAAGAGAAAAAATCATTTTGCGTATTGCTTCACCTTGTATATAAAAATTTGTTTTAAGAGAAAAAAAGAGTATTTCTTTTATTATTAAGTATTTTTGCATTTGTATGGCGTTGACAGAATGTTTATTTCATTTTTCATAATTTAAATATTTGGCTCTAAACATCTATCGATTTCAACATTCATTTGTTTATAACTTTTAAACTATGAAAAATTGACCTATTAAATCTTATATAAAAAATGATTGTTTTTAAACGTATAATCGAAAACCTCGATAAAAAATATATCATTCCATTTAAAAAAACATATGTTTGATACGTTACGTGATTATTGGACACATTGTATATATGAAACAAATTTTAAAATGTGAATTTTGACAGTAGCTACTAATAATGTAAGTAACATTTTTTTGTATATTTCTTTATAACTGAGATATTGGACTTCATCGTAATCTTGCGCCACCCTGTATATATATATATATATATATATATATATATATATATATATATATATATATCTACAGAGAGTTTTATGTAACACCGAATATACTAGAATGTACTCGATGTAAATTTTCCTATGTTCGATGTGTACCGGATCATCAAAGCATTAGGTGCGATGTGATTGGCTACGATTTCTAATGGTAATATAGTCAACCCAATTTACACCCCTCCCATCATTATATTTGTCAATTATGATATCAAGTGCAACATGTTTTATTATGGATTTTATACTTAACCGCAATGCATACCATAAAAATCTTCTCCTTTCTATACATTATTGATTCTCAAAGATGTCCAACTCTTTGCCTACGTCTGCTTTAAGCGCCAGAACAGTAAATATCACTTGCTTGCGATAATTGACAAGTGTAAATCATTTTTGACCTGGAAGGGTGTAGTTTGGGTTGACTATATTATTTTTAGAAATAATAGCCAATCACATCGCAATGCTTTGATGCGTTCCTGAAGAAATCGAACATAGGGAAATTTACATTGAGTACATTCTGGCATGTTCGGTGTTACATAAAACTTTCTGTATATATATACAAAAGAAATTAAAAATGGAACGTATAAGTCTGTTCATTACATAAACTAGCGATACCTTTAAATTTATGCTCTGAGACTTACTCGGACTCACACTCAGTTCAATTTAAATGAATGTGATACCCGGCGCATGCACCATTTATTCTACTTTCCTATATTGTGATGGATTCTTTTGTTTTCGAATACATATCAAATTTAATAAGTGTATGAAAACTTTAAAAGACTTATTCTTATTAAAAAAATCACAAATATCATTGAATCATCATTAAAGCAACATTATTATATCGGGTTTATCCAGTGCTACGATGTCTTTTATTAGTTTATTTTTACCTTTTATAATTAGTGAAGGGTTTGAGTTCAATCATTTTACTAAACTTTTCTTTTGTGCGTTTCCTTTTTTAACGTAATAATGAACATACAAGAAAAAAAAATGATAATATAATAATTGTGTATTTTTCTTATTATAATTAACAAAAACCCACAACTAACAATACTTACATGCAAAAACGTGTTTACAATAACACATTTCGCAAATTTGTTTCACCACACGAGAATTTTTTTTTGTTGAAATAAACTTTAAATTTCAATTTTTAAATTAAAATGCCCAAAGGCAACAACACTCGAATTATAAATGTAAAGTTTACTCCGCTGAACAAATAAAACTTGATTGTAATTCGGCAAAACAATTTAATGGATAAGTAAAACATTGAATTAACAAATGAAGTGTAAAGAAGATCATTTAATTAAAAGTAAACGTAAAATTGTTAAAAGCGCAATACTCCAATCGGCTCGTCAAATCTCCAAATCCTTGAAAAAAAAAAAAAAAAAATAAATAAATAAATCGCGGTATTTTTACAGATTAGATACTTTTCTGATAACGTACAGTCTTATAACAGCTCTAACAGGGATGTTGCTAATATATTTTTTTGTCAAAATTGTTATATTTTAAGTATAAAATAACGGAAATCATCTATAAATTGTAATATCTTCGTGGATATTTCTGTTTGTTTATTTTTGCTTCATTTAGTGGATCATATTCTAACGGGGAGGACCTGCATGCGCTTGGCCTCAAATTTAGCTAAAACAGACAATTAAACAGAATTTTCTTTTATATAATTTGAATGTTGAGATTCTGACGGAGAAGTCCCGCACGTAATTTTACCGGCTGTTAGTCTGCAAATTTGTAAGATCGTTTATGACCATATATAGCCTGACAAAAAAGAAAAGTAATCAAAATTGATCAACTGAAACTGTGACAGGGGGAAAACGGGTCTGTCTAAAATGAAAACATAAATAAAAATCTCGCCGAAGGTGCCTCCCGTTGACCTGTCAGAAACAAAACGATAATCCCACATAACTAAAACTGTGATAGAACGCATAAAGGCTGGTCTGCGATGAGACACAATAAATATGATGTCAAAGATGCGCCCCGCCGATTTATTGTACATATAAAAAGATAATAAATAAATTTAAAACAACACAATCTAAATAAAAGTCATTCTCCAAAGTGGTTCGTAACAAAATCAGAGCAGTAGCGTGTTGTAGTGGTAGTTTCTGAGTTTTAGTCAAAATAAACATAACAGCAAATCAATATATTACAAAATAAGGCGCTCACATATTTAACAATACTAATGAATGAACTCATGTAAAAATGCCTCATAAATATAAAATATAGTTCTGCTTGCCGTAAAAATAATTTAATATCTAATTTGTTATCTACAAGTCTTCCTTTAAATTTCCAGGTACAAACACGACAATGCGAATGAACATAAAGAAGCGGGCCTGTTAAATAATTTTGGGTTACTGTATAATCACAACAAAATATAACTTTATTAAATTTTAATAATACTGGGGGTCGAACTACTTCAGTATTGTCCGTGATTATAAGTGTAAACCTTAGTTATGATTTTTATTAACTTGCCCTATTATTTAATCGTTAAACGAGGCATGTAGGAATAAGCTAACTGACCAACAGCCACTATAAATGCAACATTAAATACAAATATGTTGAATTTTTGTACATTATAATATAAAATAAATGGAAAAGAAATGAATAGTAATGTACGCATTATGTTTATGTTAATGCGTATTTTTATTATAAGTTAGCAAATGATGAATAGATCTTTTGAAAATATTACAATTTCTGGGCTATTTTATTTCTTGTACCTAGTTTAAAGTAATGAAATACAGCCTTTATTTAATTCTTTAACTCAATTATATAATTATTTGTTCATTTTTTTTTTTTTTCATTCTGAACAGGCTTACCCGAAAACTTATTACGCGAATACAATCACTCATATTGCACTTACTTTGTTAACAAGTTTAGGACGAAATCCAAATCAACATAATTAATTAATTAATTATTACATAAAATGTCCTTTCTCCATCTTATTGGTTATTATTAGTTCAATAATAAAATAAGTAGCTGAAAGGACATACATTTTTATTTAAATTATTAAAGTCTCCACAACCAACAAACAACATGAAGAAAATTAACAGTAATAATAATGAACAATAATAAAAATGATGCATTACTCAAACGTTAATTGTTTTTGAGAATGGGTTCAAGAGTATTCACATTAAAGACCAGTTAAATTGATCGTTCAGAAAAGTTTGCTTATATCAATTTTTATTTAATGACGTAAATGGTAATTTAGGTGAATGCGCCGGGTATAACTTGCTTTAGCGTAATACAAGAGTATTTCCTGGCGCATTCTCCATATTCTCATATAGCTAAATTTTAAGCCTTTGCTAATTATTAAATAAATAAATTCAATAACTACAAACAATATTATGCAATTATTTACATAATTTTGTCTGTAAAATACCTTAAGATGATATGAGGTCACTTCACCTGCACATAATTTGTACTTGGTTATGCGTAAGCTTTCTCTAAATAATTCCTAAAATGTAACCATGCACATCAGAATTACATATTTTGATATTGTGTTTTGTTTTACTTTAACCCTTTATTATTTTCACTATTTATTGCCTTGTAACATCTAATATTCAAAATAATTAATAGATTATTTCCACTTTAGCTATTGCGACAATTTGACTTACGTTTCGAAAATAATTTAAAATTGACATTAAAACAACTACTTCTCAAAAGTGTACTCCGCTAGACATTGAATTATATAGTGTACACCTGCTGTGCAAAACAATAACATATTACATAGTGCAATATTTTATTTTATTGGAGAATATTTAATGTAAAGAGCAAAAACATTACGTAATTTAAGGGCATCCGCAGACAAGTATTTCGGGTACATGTCCAGGAAGTAGTTGTTTTAGTGTATATTTGTTTTAAAGTACTTACTTACTGTAATTCAAATTTTCACTGTAATTAAAGAATAAATAATTTATTACTTATTTTCAAATTCTTTTTACTTAATTTATTTTAATAAATTTATTTTTATATTAACATTAGTTTGTACTATGAAATAATGTTTTAATAAATTAATTAATCAAATAATAGATGGGTATATTTACTGAAAATAAATAACAAAAACTATTTAGAAATGTTTTGTAATAATTTTCTTTTTTCTTTTAAATCCGTAGAACGAAATTCGTTGGTTAACCAAATCATATTTATTTATGGCTATCTGAAACGAAAACGTGCACCGGCCAGCGGATCCGAACTTTACCGTAATTTCCGTAAATAATTAGAATTCACCGTGTGGAGCTTAAATGTGCGGCTTACGAGTGCATATTAATATCGCGGCCCCGCAAAACTGTGAAACGCGTGATTACAAATTGAATAAAATCCTAATATTCACATCGGCTTTTGTAATTGTATCAGCCGACGGTCACTCATTAAGCAAATCAAATATGTACTTGCTGTTTGCACTAGCTGATTAAAATTTTGCGCGACTAAAATGCATTAATCGTGTTTAAATAATGCGCGTTAATAATTATTTTAGTCAAATAGTTATTTTATTTAAACTACACGTCGCATTTTTTTATTTGCTATTCTTGAATAAACACACTAATTGAAATACAGACCACTTTATTTTTATTTTTGTGATAACACTATTTTAAAACGTAATAAGAATTTTACTATCGAATTCTGTAAAATCGGCTGATTATTCTTTTACATTTCCTTTACGTGTATATCAGTGCTATTTACATATCTTCTTTATTTGCTTTTATCTTAATGTTTTGTAATGGTGCGAAACGATATGTCATCAGTGAGTCATATATATTTAAATATATATATATATATAATCATCGTTTACTTGTGAAATGGCTATCAATCAAATAGTGGTAGTAAATCCATTTATTGAACCCTAAATAGTTATAAAAAGGCCTTGGACCGAGGTCTTTCAGCCGCAATCAAATAATTTTAAGAATGCTAGTTCATATAACAATAATAAACATTAATAATAATTTTATTTTGAAAATTAATGGGCCCTTAAGCTTGAAATACCTGGTAAAAAATTATATATATATATATATATATAAATATTTTAATTAATAATAATAATAATTTATTGTCAATAGAAAGTTATTTAATTTAATGTGCCATTCTTGTATTAATCCTAGATTTTTGATAATTATTCTACCAATACACTCCCTCGTAACAAAAATATAAGTAATTAAATAAAAATTATTTGAAAATAATTAATAAATTATTTCCTCATTTATATCTGAGATGTTTTGACTTACATTACGTAAGTACATTAAACAAATACACATTTAAAAAAACTACTTCCCGGACAAATAGCCCGACGGACATTGAATATAAGTCCTCTTCAAGTTTTTTTAAAAATAAACATAGTTTTTATTTTTTTTTCCTTTGTTATTATTAATAAAAAAAGAGTTTTTCCGTAATCAGGTAAAAAAAAGTAAATTCGCTTCATCAATTCATCACTTGATTTCACAACATTCAAAATCTAGGTGGTAAGAATATTGGTTGACTTTTACAATTTGCATTGTAATCTTTTATATTATATGTTGATATTGAATTACCTTTGTCAATGAAGAGTATTTATTTCTATAATAATTAATTCATATTTAAAATTTCTAATATGTTTAATATATAATAAGTATTTATTATGATTATATATTATTTTATATATTTATGGTGAAATATTTTTATTGTGTTTATAAAACACATTATTATCTTTACAGCAGCGAATGCAAACAATTATACGATTTCTCCGTTTAATTCAGCTTTGTTGCGAGTTGATATTTATGTTGGATAAGATATTTACGGTTTGATGGCTCTATACATTATACGATGTATGTGTATGTATATGTGTATGTGTGTGTGTATCTTCCGATAATATCAAAGTTCAAAACTTAATAGAGACAAGTTTGGAATAAAGTTGGCACACACAGCGTCGGGGTGTATCTGAATAAGGGTAGCGGAGTCAAACCGAATCCTATAATCCTATCGCCAGCCGATCATTTGATCTACAGATAGGAAACGTTCTGTCAAGTCCTTGTCATTACCCTGATAATAGGCGCTGTTCATGCCATCCACTACAAACTAATCAATACGGTGTGTCTACGTTTAAATTACTAACGCTTTAGTAGATATTGTTGTTATTGGATTATTGTAATTGGTTGCGATCAGTGAAATTTTAATGCAGGAAAATCTCTGGATTAATTTTAATATAATAAAAAATATAATTATAATTCATTTCACTTATTTTATTAAAACAATTTAAGCAGATACGAAAGTGGAATAAGAATTTCATTTCTCTGTGGTAATATATATTTTTTTAAATTTAAAGCTTAAACATTTATAATTTAAGTATTAAACAAGGAAGTAGAATTAAATTATTAATTTTATTTTCAATTTTTAGTTTAAAAATACAAAATGTTTCACTAATTATAACAAACTTTGAAATTTAATTTCAATTATAAATTGCATGAATTAATTGAAGATAAAAATTTGATGGCAGAAATAATACATTGTGTATTTGTTCACGCAGTGAAAATTATGGAAAAACGGTCGCTCGCTATATTTCCGCGGGTACAAAAATAAATTATTTGAAAAACGCTCCAAACTAATAATAATTGTTAAAACAATTTTCTTTACTTGTGACCTCTGGTCAAAGGCCCAGAACAGATAATCACTTTTATTGTGTATACTTAATTTAAAGATTTCTAGAAGTGTATATAATTACCTGGATAAAAATACGTATATCTATACAACCAAGTTCTTTCTTTTATTTATTCATATTTATAGTAATATTTTTCTCTTTCATAGAACAAAAAAAATATTTGACTTAATTTTCTAATAGGATACAAATTCCAGTTACATATACAATTATATATAACCATGAATATATATAACCAGCGAAGTAATTATTTGATACATAATTACTTTGCTGGTTACATATATTTATGGTTATATATAATTGTATATGTAACTGGAATTTGTATTCCATTAGAAAATTAAGTCAAATATTTTTTTTGTTCTATGAAAGAGATATTTTCACAGAAAGATGTATTTGATAAAAAGATAGTATATAAGAAAGTAACAAATAAAATAACAATAAGTAGTTAATAAGTAAAAAAATATTCATTATAATATTTTTATGTGTTTATTGATTGAATAAGTATTTTTAATGCTGTTTGTTTCAATGGGTATCAGACACGTGACTCTTAATATTAAACATAGTAAACTTTTTACGAATATAAGTGTGCTTAGTATGAAACTGGCACCGAATATAAAAATGCTATTTATTTACGGTATATGATCTTTTATAAAAATATAGGTTTAATTAACAAACAATATTTATAAATGTATATACGAACAAAATAAAGCGTTAAGACATTAATACACATACAAGAATAAATATTATCGTATGGACTGAAAAACATTTCATCGATTTTCTATAAAAATAATTTGAAAATAATTAATAAATTATCCCCTTTTAATTGCTGTGATAGTTAGACTTACGTTAAGTAAGTACGTTAAACAAATGCACATTAAAACAATTACTTAATAATATAAAAAAAAAACGATTTATTTTAATAAAGAGGGAATAATTTATTATTTTATTTTAAAATTCTTTTTATTTAAATTAGTATTTAATTTATATATTTGTTACATATTTTAATTATCACACATGCGTTGTTGAATTAACTTCATTTTATATAGCTGTGTGTATATGGGTAGTTCAAAAAAAGGAAAGGGCGAATGGTTAGAAGGGGCGGTTGAGCGTCGCGGCGCCTCGACGACGCAAGTCAAGTGGAAAACGCAGATAAAGTGAAGTTCGGTAGGGAAAAGTTGCCAGATAATTTAATAACAAAGAAGAAATTACCGTTGGAATTCTTCGAGCACATCACTGCATTTATTACGATAACGCAGTTACTCTATCCACCCTCCTACCTTTCCATAGGTACAATCGTTATTACATAAAAATCCATCCCCCCTTTTCCCTCGCGCACACATTTATATATTGAATCAACGCGGCGCGGCGCGGTGCGCTAAAATTTAATAATTTTCTTTAAATATCGTATCGAATTAATTCCGCTTTATAAACGCCATCAATGATATAAATTTCACGTTAAATTCCATTAATTACGCGCCCGTGGCTTTTCATTTCGGTTCTCATATTTCATCGCTCTGATAAAATTTAAATTTTAAATCTTTCCTACCGAAAAGCGGAATTAACAATGTCTCTTTCGGATCCTATCAGGGAGGGAGTGCTATTATCCTTCAAATATTTCGTATTTCATAATTTGCCATGCAAAAATAAAACAATACCGATATTAATTATGAATATTCGAATTGGAAAAAATTTCTAATAAATAATTTCTTCGTATTACCAACAATATACATGATCTGCTGGTTAGCCATTAATACGTTACGTCATATAAATTTTCATTAAACCTCAATTCTCACTTTAAAAATAAAATAATAATTTATACATTTATTGTAGGAGGCAATTCACGGGAAAATTATTAAAAGATTGATTAGATTCAAAAAATTCCCCACTCTTTGATTTAATATTAGAGATACATAATCATCTTTATTTTGATTCTTACAGTTACATTAAGTTTATAAAATATAAAATATTTTGACAGAAAGACCGCCGGACTATAGCCCATGACAGACTAACACACAATCGAAAATTGTAACTACACTATGTATAATTAATGTATATAAAATAATTGTTAATAAAGATTTCTGTATATACACTAAAAATTTATTTACAAATTGGCTATCGACAGTGGTTTTTCAGCCGGCAGTATTTGTCCATTTTCTCGAATGTCAGTCATTTTTGTGATATAGTATGAATTCATTAAGTGGATTGAGGATGTTGGAATTTAGAAGGGATGTTGGAATTTCTCGTTATACATTGAAAGTTCCTCGGTGAGAAGTAATTGTTATAAATAAGTAGCTTCATTCTAAAACATTGTGGCTTGACACGTAATATAAATGTTCTTTTTAGTCCTATTTATTAATCACAAATTGTTTGCGTGAAGAAGCCACTCTATGGCGAAACATTTGTATTAGTCGTGAACGATTGAAATAATGTAACAAATATTAATAATGAAATAAATATGAATAAATTATTAAAAATGAACGAATAAAACACAGATTAGATTGAATAACTAATAATAATCTAATCTGTGTTTTATTGGTTGATTTTTAATAATTTATTCATATTTATTTCATACAATATGAACTACCAATGTCTAAATATTAAAACCATTAAATATTAATCAAACAATATAATTTGAAAGTCCACCTATGTACAATATAATAATATTACACATTTAAGAATATGGGTTATTGACAAATTCAAATATAGCCCAATTTTTCTATGAATTCTAAAATCTAAAATCACTCAAAAGAAATGTACTTACTTTCTGAGTGAACTTAAACCTATCCGTGATTATTCGATCATACATTATCAAACAATATAGTTAGTGTGGTATCGAAATATATTTGACTCGAATTTTTAAGATTAATAATCTGCTTTTATTTCTTTTGTCGTTCAAGTGTCATGATGCGAATTTCAATTTCTTTGTACATTATAATTATAAATCTTATCATTCAATGAAGGATGGAAGTGGTATTCAGGCTAAATTACCAAATTCTGAACAGGAAATTCTTATAACGTTAACAGGGTCTAGTTTTGAAAATAGAACTGGGTTGCCATCACACGAGAGGGAAGGAGAATTTGATTTATTTTTTATTTAAAAGTAGATACATTTTTCTTATATATAATGCAATAAAATTAAATATATTAATACAAAGTTATTATTCTTTTAAAGAGTATCATCTATTCCTAAATAAATTTTATTCTTAAACACGAACTCGTGAAAGACTAATTGAAATTGGTAAGAAATTTTTCTTATAATTAAGCTTGTATTAAAATAATAGTTTCTCGGGAAAAGATAATAATGACTCATTAAATTATATTATTTGCTTAATTAGTTTATATTTGCATTATAATATTGTTTGTAAAATAATACAATTCGCAACAAGATTTCAATGCGATAAATTAAGTTTCTGATTAAATTTTATAACCACTATAAAATCCTTAAAAAAATCAACACATAATATTTCTTATCCCGTTAATGGAAAACATTTCAACTGGTTATTGGAGAAATTTGAAAATTTCAATTAGTGTAATGAAGGGCCGAGTAATAATTTTGCGAAAACCGCAACCCTTGGGCTCAGCCGAGGGACTGCCTCTGCATTACCCCGGATTATGCCATTAATTTTGAATATAAATACACATGAAATATTACGAGCGGAGTGCCTAACAAAAAAATACCGTTTCTAATTTCATTTAGTCTTTCCACGAGTATGTGTTTTACATAAATCTCAATTATCCGGCCCCCTCTTTATTTCTGACTTTTTATTTTCTTTTTATTATTATGCGAAGAGGAAAAAAATATTTATTAAAACAATTTTATATTTAGAAATGTATATCATAAAAATGGTGATGTATAACTCTATTTTATTTACATAAAATATGAAAATTTTAACATTATTATTATAAAATATTTTTATGAACCTGCATATGCATTTAATTCTAAAGTTTAAATGAACTATCTATTTATTTGTATCACAATGCATCAATATTCTTTTAAAATTTCATACATTTGAGTGCTAGTTCATAGTAATAAACAGACACAGTTTTTTTTCCCAAAAATTGCATATTATTCATCCCTCCTCACAATATCAACAGGGTGTATATGAGTATATTGGAATATTATCTTCCCTGATCATTTTAAAGAAAACATGTAAATTAACTTTTTTTATAGTATACTTTTCTGCTTACAGTTATGCTATTATTTATTTTTTGTATTTATAAAAACCCTTAAAAAATAATAAAATGAAAATGATAATTTTCACGAAAATATTGGTTGCAATGAAAATAAACAAATAATAGTGTTATGTTGATTTCTGTCAAATTTATTGAATACTTCGTAAATGTTAACAAGTTTTTTCAATAAAAATATATTATATTCAAGAAAAAGTGCAAATTGTGAAGTGGACTTTCTCGATCGACCAATGAAATAAGACCAGCAATAAATGAAGTCGCAAACGAAGATGAAGTGATTTGGTATCAAATGGATGGTTGCTCTGCATACAATACGAAGGAAATCAGCGAATATCCAAATACAAGTTTTAAGAAGAATATAATCGGCAACAGATATTTAATTAATTGGCCGGCCCGCAGCCCTGATTTATCAGTTAACGATTTATTTCTGAGGGGATATTTAAAATAAAATATTTATAATGGAAAGCAATTTAAAAATCTTGATCAGCTGAAACATAGTATTCGTGACCAATGTGCAAGAATATCACCCCAGTAAATAGCAAATGTACGCAGAGAATTTTTTAATAGATTATGTTAATGTTTAACAGCCAATGGCGGATTATTTGAACATCTGCTATAAGAATTCTTTATGTTTTTAATATTAAGTGTTTAAGTTGTTTCCAATAAAATTATTAAGTTAAATTTTTATTAAAATTATGAGTTGTTTCCAATAAAATTATTAAGTTAATTGTTTATTAAAATTATGAGTCTTTATGGTGTCAAAGTGCCTAAGAAAAAAAGAAAATAAAAAAAATAATTTCATGAAAATTGATGTATTTTTTACAATAGTCAAAATCCCTCTAAAATTATAAATTTCACGTTTTTATGGTTGTAATTCTGCTTGTGGGTGATGAATTTAGTTTATGTTCATTGTGCCTTAAACTTTGATCAATTCAACATAAATTATCAATACTTTAAACCTTTAGGTACAGTAATTTCATCTCAACTTTTGTTGATATTCAGCTGCATGCATCTTAAAATCTGAGATCTAAGCGTATCTCTACATTTTTTAAGATTTGACAAACATATAATTATGAATCAATATGACAGAGGCCAACAAATCAACATCGTGCATCGCATCATTTTTTTTTTTAATTTAATGGCAACCATTGTTTTCGTGAAAATTATAATTTTTATTGTATTATTTTTGGGGGGTTTTATAAATGCAAAAAATAAACAATAATTTGAATACATTCAGACATTTTTACTCTATGAAAAGTTAATTTAAATGTTTACTCTAAAATAATCAGGGAAAATAATATTCCAATATAAAGAAATTAACATTAAAAATACTATGTTCCGTTTTGTTCGTATACAGAAATGAAATTATAAACTTATAAATAAACAATATATCAAATTTTCTTTCCCTCTCTGGTGCGATGTCAAGACTGTCCTATTTTGTTACGTCAAAACTGGATCCTGTTAATTTTATATAAATTTTCCGTTTAAAGATTGGTAATGTGCTCTGAACGCAAAAATGTCTCTACATTATTTCTATACGTGGACCTCTCGCGGTTTTATACCCAAAATATGATAAAATAAAATAACCAGATAAAAATGGTGCATACTTCCAATTTTCAGGAATAAACAAACAGGTGAACAATAATCATATTATTCAACAAGAAATTATATTTCTTACAAATTAATATAACAAATTTTCTGCTGTTCTTCTTTATAAAATATACAAGGTGCATTTAAGTATCTGTTTGTGTGTGTGGGTTTTCGGTATACGGTGTAATTTAGTTGTCCATTAGGATTTCGGATAATTAGAGTGTCCAGAAACGGTAAACGATTATTTTCTTCAACTTCCATTGTAAACTGAATTTTGTTGTGGATATTATTTAAATTTTTTAAATGCAATGTCACATCACCATCCAGCTCAAATAGCGTCAGTAGCCAAAACCCTTTTAAAAAGAGCACGTACATTGTCCGACCAACACCACTTAAATAAAGAAATAACCAATGTTAAAAAGGCATTGATCCAAAATGGGTTTTCTAAAAAAACGATAAATAAACTAAACAGAGACAGAAATCCAGAAGCAAGAAAAGAAAATCCTTGTTGCAATGTTATCCTCCCTTACATAAAAGGAACAACAGATAAAATCGGAAGAGTCCTCTCAAAATACAACATTAGAACTTGTTTCGATACTTATAAAAAAAATTCAACATCTGGTTCGAACTCCAAAAGAAATTATACCACTTGAGGCTCAAGGAGTTTATGAAATCCCATGCGGTACATGTGAAAAAAGTTATATAGGACAAACAAACCGAAAAATCAGCACCCGTCGAGACGAACACATTCTGGCAATTAGAAAATCCGATCCACAATCATCTTTATTTCAACATGTCAAAATTTCAAATCATACAATTAATTTCGAAAGAACCAAGATTTTAAAAAAGACTGATTTCTTCCATACAAGGATAATTAGAGAAGCAATTGAAATTGAAAAGAGGCCAAATAGTTTAAACAAAAGGGATGATACCAAAAGACTACCACCAATTTGGAAAACATGTTTAAATTACAGTCAAAATTCACCATCTTCACAAAATCAAGACATTCAGAACCAGTTCCCTTCAGATAATAATGTCGAAATTGAAACAGAGGGCACGAACACATCTTCAAGATCAGAAAATAGAAGAATCACCAGAAGCCAAACAAGAAACACGAACATCTAGTTGCAATGCGTAAAAATCTAACAAGTGGTTGCTAGAGCAATATAATCTAATAGTTTACTCCTGACGAAGATGACTGCGACGTCATCGAAACGTCGATCAGAAAATTCAATGGACCAGTTCCAAGAAAACACGCGGGATCAAACCCGAATAAATGCGTCAACATGTTACGCCCGCGAAAATCTACTTTATAACATATATATATATATATATATATATATATATACATATATATACAAACATCTTTATTCAGACAACATTACATTAGCTTATACATACATTTATATTTACTTAACAAAAATGAATACTGTGTTAGTCTGTCCGGGCTATCAACCTGGGTTTTTTTTGCCCTAAAGGATTATATTTACTAACAGGTTAATAATTCTTAAATTATATTCATTAAAAATGAATATATAGTAAATCTTTGTAAAGTAATAAAATATTCGGCACGAACGAGAACAATTGGGAATATAAAAGCTTGGGGGAGGGGGAATGATTATAATTTTACAAGTTTAAAATTCGTTCAATAAAAGATCACGTACAATGTGAAGTAAGTTGGGGACTTGAAATAAGATAGATAAGAGCCAGTTCATCGAAAATAGACCCCCGGGAATCCGCCGGGAGTGGGAGACCGAGCCGGAGCACTCCCCGGAATGGACATTTGCAGATTTCGTGCGTTCGGTTCACCGCAACAGGAAGAACCCTCTTCCAACCGCCGCCCACGCCACCAAACAATTTCCTCCCCTCCACCCCTGCAATTTCACCGGGAAGAATTTGAATGAGAATTTTCGCAAAAAAATAGGTGTCCCGTTTCACTCTGATACAAATAACGAGCGTTTAAAAAAATAAAAAAAGAAGGGGATGCTTTTTTATAGGTTTAGTTTGGCGTCTATAAAAGTTAGCCTATTTTTGAGGATGGAAAGAGGGGAATGAACGTGGAAGTGGAGGGAGTGGGGGAGCCATCATCATTTCAACTTGGACACGTGCATTCGAACAGTAAGAAAACGCTAAACATAAAACTTTAGGGGCTGAAACGTGTTTTATGTTCTTTCTTGTGTTGTAGACCTAACCCCGCCAGCAACTCGGGTATTAAACTTATTTTCGTTCGGAAAATAGTTTCATTCATTCGCGATTAGATTTATGCCGGTTTATTTTATTTTTTCTGTCATCCTAAATTATTCACTTTTAAGTGGTTTTTTTATGTAAATGTAAATATCCGCCCTTTTTTATTGGAGGTTCCATTGTTATACCAGAAAGGGCCGCTTAGCATAATTTACGATACGGCCCTATTATAATCTCGGCATAATGCGAAATTTTCCTTTTAATAGAGAACATTAACATTACAATAAACATAACTTGCTTTCAGCAAGAGATAGAAAATTAAGAACGTAGTATACACGTTCGCTTAAAACAAAGAAAATTTTAATTTATCGCCCACGAAGGTACACAATATATAAATCAGTTTGGATGTATATTGTTCACTAGGTATTTTACATCGGGGAATTAACTTGAAATATATACAGAAAAGATAATTACATTTAAGATATCATGTTAAAACCAACATGGATTTATATACCTACGCTTTATACTGGAAATATTATTACAATTATAATATATAAAAGGTATCTTAATATATATAATTACTAATAATCATCCACTCTACAATCTTTCCATTGAATACATTTATGAATCCACCAAAATTCCACCCATATACCAACGTATATTAGCCTTAAGCAAAAAAATTACAATAGTTCTGATAACCTACTCCTTGTTACAAAATTCTATATTCCCCTTAACCCTAATATCCTACCTAAATACAAATAATCTCTCATGACGTTTCATCAATTCATTTGTGTGAATTATCAGAACACTTCTGCTAGCTAGCATAGATTTTTATGTATCTTCATCATAAACCTACATGTATTGACATTATTTGTGTTGCATTGTTTTGTATTATCTTTATGGTCTCAATAAAGACGTATATATATATTCAATTGTTTTAAATATTTAAACAATTACAAATTATATCTAATAAGAGTTTCATCATAGAAACTACTCATTTTACTATATTATTTTGTAAATATCTTAAGTTAATTAAAAAAAGAGTTCAATAAACTGATGTGCATTACTTAATTTTTATTAAAACCGCACTAAATTAAAATTATAATTTGTATAATAATAATTAGAATCATTCATATTGAGTAAAAACATAGGGAGTCATTATTCAATGATTGTAAAAACATTGAAACGCGAAGTATTAAAATGAAATTGGATGCGGGGTATTATTACGTGAAAGGAGTTTTGTCCTTTTCAGTATTATAATTAACTTTTGGAGCCCGGCGGAGTATATTGAAAATGCATTGATTCGTGTATTACGTTTCCAATCGGAATTCCTCGGAGTGAAATAAACTTAAAAGCATAAAAGAGCGCGCAAAATATACATATTTAGGAGGCCAGCGGATTTAAATGGAATAGAGCGGAGGAAAATAAAATAAAATAAATAAATAAATTCAGTAAGGAGCTCTAGGCGGAAGAGAGTTTCTAAGGCGAAGAGGTATTCAGCGAGTAAATTTATTACGTTAGGTGGTGACAAGGGCTCAGTTAGGGAACGGCGGGGTCGACGGGGGTGGGGTAAGGGACGTATCGCGATAAGAAGAATACAATGGCCGGCTTGGCTGAGGAACGGCAGGGATTATTAGGTGATGCAGGACATGCTGATAGATATCAATAGTCACTCATTCAATATTGGGGCCTTAACAGCCTGGATATATCTAATAAAGGTCATCCCCGAAGAAAGGATCACTGATGTACAATAATCTGATATGGGATACGTTTTTATGCACCTCCCGGCTAACATGGGGAAAATAACGTTTTATTCCTTTGGGGAACTTATTTTGCTTAACGTCATTACGCCATCAATCATCTCGCTTTCCAAATTTAAATTTCATTCATTAAATTTAAACAGAAATTCATTCAATAAATCATATGAACTATTCAATTTAAAATCAATTTATTAACTGGGCAATATGTTTAATAAATATATTTTCATTAAAAATATAAACCTATTCCTACAGTTTTTTAACATATTCTCCTACTAGGTTCAGTTTAAGTATTTATGGGGAAAGAGGAGGCCCATTTAAGCAAAATCTTAACCCACTTAGGTCCCACTGTTCTCTTGCTTCATAATGATTAAATATAAATTTACATACTTTTTTTTAACGTGGAACTATTAATTAATTAAATCCGAGTGTTTTAAATAATCCAAAAATATGAGTCATTTCATTAATAAATAATTTTATTATAAAAAAATGTCAAGGCCGTTTTCAAGTTTCTCTTCAGGTACTCTCTGTAGAAAACTCTAACCATCGAGCATGATTTGAATTTTGCTGGCTGTCCATGCACAGGAGAAGTGTTGTGTTTTAGAAGCAATTGTACTCCGTTTTTATTTATTGTTGGTGATTGGACCCTTAGAAATTAACACCTGTCACAAGCACTAGAATATAAAAAACGAAAGAGTGTTTCCGTACCGTAAAAATACGGTACAATCCCAAGAATGGCTTGAAGAAAATTACCGGAAAAATTCTCCGCTAAATACAACCATTTGTCGATGATATGTTGATTTTAATCTTGGCCGTACGACCATTGAAGATCCAGAACGCTCTGAAAGGTCAGATGAGGAGATTACGCAAGAAAATATAGCAATGTGTTGAAAATTGTTATGGGCGATCGCAAAGTGAAACTGACATCCTAGAGATAACAAACGGTAAAGTGTTTAACATTTTACAAGGAAATATATGCATGAAAAACTCTTTTCGAAGTAGGTGCCGCGTTTGCTCACAGTCAAACAAAAACAACGATTGGATGAGTATGAGTGTTGTTTGAAGGCTTTTTGCGTCGATATTGACCATGGATAAAACATAGATTTACCACCACATGCCAGAGTCATAAGGAACATCTGCTGAGTGAGGAGCAGAGGGCAAAAGCCTTCCAAAGCGTCCAAAAACCCAACAATCTGGCTGGCAAGGTTATGGCCATGGTGTGTATTTTAGGATACGCATGGAATATTGTTCATTGACCATTTGAAGAAAGGCCATACTATAAAGAGTGACTATTTTAAAGCTTTACTCAGCTTTCGCTTTTTGAAATTATCCGAAAATTTCGTTATTGAAACGTGGAATAATTTTACGGATTTCCTAGGCCATCACAGAGAATTTTTTGGGCAGTCTATTCATTTTTGCTAAGTATCCTCCTCTCAATTTAAAACGGTTTTTCGATATCTCTTTTTTTAAAATAAGTTTTCCATATGTGGCACCACCAAAATGCACCACCCTATACATACGTGAAATGGAGCGAGCGACTTGTGATATGAGGTATAAAAATATTTTCATCCGGCATGGTAGAAGAAGAATTTATTCAAATGAAATAACGATACCTTTTCTTATTACTAAATTGTCTTTGTTTTGGAGAAATCAACTGCGACAATTTAGTCATGACAAATACCCTCACATAACAAAAATTAATCAAACACAATATCCTCAAATACATCAACAACAAAATTAAAACCTTGTCAATAATATAAAGCTACATACATGTCATTCGAACCGTGAAATTGAAGATAAGGTGATAAACGAAATAGTAAAATCACTTTGGAATATCTCACATATACAAGGTCTGGAATACCTTGTCAAATATACGGATATAAAATTTCATTTGTTTTCATTCACCCATTTGAAAGTTATGATTTTTATTTTCGATACGTCAATTTTTCCAAAATTACTAAAATATTTCAAAAAATATTAGGTTTTGGCATATGAATATATTATGAGTTAACTTTTTTTTATGTAGAATCTGAAAATAGAAATATATGGGGTGGTACGTTAGAAAAAATAAAACTATGATACCCCTTGCTTTTATGGAACATCATTTATATTTTAAACTAATTTTAAAATATGCTTATAATAGACCTACATACGCCTGCGAAAACCGATTTTGAAGAAAAACCATTTAGCCGTAAAGCTACTAGGCGCGCACGCTAAGACACCCTGTATATTAAGAGAATCATCTCAAGAAAGACACAAATAAATTTACCAATTTAGAATTTTAAAAACATTTTCAAATGCTATACATGTTATAGCATTTGAAAATGTTTTTATTTTTTCGTTGTTATATTGAATTCATCATTTCGATTTTTTTTTTTTAATGTGTCAAATTCATTTTCAGATATTGATTTTTTTTAATTATTCTGCTTTTGTTGTGTACTTATAATAAAATCCCATAGGTGGTTATTTTATCTTTTCCGTCCACTGTGCGCCGCTATCAGGTCGAAATTCTATTCAATCGATGACTGTGTTTATTGATGGAACGATACGTTTTCAGATCGACTAAAAAGGTGAACAATGTGGTAACAAGCGGTTTGTCTAATATGAAATGTAAGCAAACATATGTACAGTCAAATTAGCGTTAAAAAACGCAGAATGAATTAAGTTAACAAAGTTTATTGTTCGATAATTGATTTTATAATTACTTCTTATGAAATTATTGTTAAAATGTTTTTTTTTAGTTATATAAAGATTAAATATAATGGAATTGTTATGTAATATTTAAGGTGACTAACATTATTTGAGAACGTATTGGAATTATAACATTCTGCTTTGTTTCGGATTAAGAGAAGTGAAGCGCGATATGATGGATCACTACAATACAGTCAACATGTATTTTGCGCTCGTATTTTATACTTTGACATATATCAGTGTCAACGAAGAAGACGTCACAGAATACGTGCCAGATTTTTATAAAGCTGATCAGTAATCCGAGGACAGGCCTGGCCAAGCGGTATTGTGGGTTAGAAAAGGGGGGAACGAGAGGGCGCACGGGGGGATGGGAGATGGGGATTAGGATCCGTGATTTATGTGTTGTATCCGACCAGGCGGGAAAGCTCATCATTATATCATATTATTTTGGATACCTCCTATCCAGACCGGCGCCCCTGTATCATTTTTCTCCTTTATTATATTATTAGAAATATTTTATTTCGCCTTCTCAATTTATAGCACCTTCGCGTTCGCAAACCCGATTTAACGGGGATATCCTTTTGTAATAAGATTTCCAGAAAATATTTGCCCCGCCGTTTAATCCGGGGCTTTACATCAGGCCATCGCACCATTTGTAGCACTTTAAGCTCACCATTTTGGGTATTTGTCCATTCGACAATCTCTCCCCTCTCTCTTGCACTCTCTCTCTCAATTTAAGCTCCACATTCGCTCAAATCTGCTTCCATAACGTTTGCGAATTTATAACCAATAATCCACCTATGGGCACTGTTTATTGCCGCCAGAAGACATTCGTCTTTATTTCAAATTAAGCCATTTTACTCCCATTACCCCCTTTTTATTATTTATAACTTAATAATAGTTTGTTTAAAAACATTTTTTCTATAATCGAAATTGGTTCGTAGATTATAAGTATTTTATAAAGTTTCATTGCAAAGTATTGTATTTAAATATATTTTCATGTAGTTGGTTTCATATTTAAATATTATCATCGTCATAAATTCATATGAAAAATGCCTTTTGATTTTTACACGAATGATAAAAAATAACTCAAATTTTATCCATGAATGATTTGTGATGATTTACTTATTTAACGTCTTTAAATGAATCGTCCTGAAGAAATTTAGTTTATTAGTGACGAAGGCGGAGTATAACGACTTGATGATGTCGGTTTGTCTAAATTCACGTACATTCGGCTGCATGAAACCCAAGTTTCGGGATTCAGTAAATCGAATAGCTTGTATATGTGGAGTAAACATTAGTTTCTTATCAAAAATGAATGATCCTAGATCATTGAGGGAGTCGATCTCACAAATTGTTTCGCCTAGGATCGTATAAATCCTTGGGAGAGTATTATGTCTGTGACTATAGTTTACCAGGTAGCACTTGTTAACTTTCAGTATATGCATAATATCACCAGTAATATATGATTTTGAGGTTCTATTGTAATTATTTATCTTAAATTGTTATATATTATCTGTATAGTCTGAATAAAGATATGTGTATATAAAATTAATGATTGTATTTTTTTTTCTACAAATTACTTTCTTTATATACATAAATGTTAAGTTAACCTACTATACAATTAAACGATTAAATCG
This sequence comes from Philonthus spinipes, assembly GCA_963082785.1. NCBI lineage: Eukaryota > Metazoa > Arthropoda > Insecta > Coleoptera > Staphylinidae > Philonthus > Philonthus spinipes. The sequence continues at coordinate 11,197,383 of OY720315.1, read as the reverse complement.
CGCGACAAAATAACTAAATTTGACGGTCGTTCGATTCCAACACGAAAAAAATCAATCGCCATTGTTGCAACACATCGAAGATATTTAAGGAAACCCCCTCAAACTACATAAACAACTAGTTTGTTCCATTGTGTTTGCGTATAATCGAAATTGGAATACTTCGATGTTATCGCGTTTTCCATGCGCTTTTCTCCACAGGAAGCGCCCGGTATTGTTGAGCGGTCGCTAATCTCAGAGGGTATTAATCCAATAATAATGTCGGAAATTACGATTCCCTTACAGGAATGCATTAAGCCGAAACATTTCCAATTCCACATTACCTGTTTTTTTTTCTGTATCAAAGTAATGGCCTGGTAATGGGAAATCCATTAATCTCCCACTTCTTACAACGTTTTTATTTCCCGTAAATACCATTCCTTATTATTTATTGATTTATATGTTTACTTCATCTATAATTAATATCATAAAAATGTGAAATCACATATGTTTATTCTCACATATCGCTCGATAAAGGGCGATTAAATTTATTTTTTTAAAGTATAAATATTTCATTTAATTTTATTAATAATAGAAAGGTTTATTCACTTTGTAGAAGCTACTTAAATAATTAAATAGGAAAATAATTATTTAAATTAATTGTATAGAGTTGTGAAACCAAAGAGTTAAGAGCGATTGCGCTAATTACTAATTTCCAGCGCAAATTAGCTGTAAGAGGATTAAAAATGTCCACCGACAAAGAGTCAAACATCATGGCTACATATTTTACTGAAGTTACATCTCGAAAATGTGACCGCCCACCGAATTGTACAGCAAAGTAAAAACCAATAAACATGCAACAGATAATCTGCCAAAATATGGCGATCATTATGACGCTATAGTTCATTTTGAAGCACACATAATATTTTCCACAACAACACTCAACTCAACATAAACCCTCTTAAAAATTATGGGCTTATTTGCTATTGTGCATTGTGATTAAGAATAGCAATCGTATGATTACATCGTGGCATTCATACATACACAAACTTAACAGCTATTTATACAAAACAAACTAACTAGTATCAAATACAAAAAAAGCATAACACCGGAGTGTAAACACACATACTACAAAACAGGAACCCAAGATTCGCGAGGTTTCAATTCGAACAAATTCGGTACACTAACAACAATGATTAAGATTCGTATAATTGCAAAAATGATTCAAAGCACCATTTTTGCCTAATATACAAGTGGCATCTTTAACAATTTCGGTCTAAAAAGTAGAGGACCAAGAATCGTTCTATCGTTCACTAAAGGAAAGCGAACTTGTTCTGTTTATGACCAGGAAACGAACTTAATTATTTATTTTAATAGTATGTTGCAATTATAATTATATATATGATGAATTAAGTAATGAAATGTATATTCTTTAATTATTTTGTGAGAATTAAAATTAATACACAGACGAATCTATTAAAAAATAAATCTAAGTAATTCATCGGTAAAAGTGTTGAAGCCATTACATTTTTCCCATTTCAAACGCATTACATTCTAACAGTTTAGTATCGAAAGTGTTTATGTGTCGGCATGCTAAATATAAGCCGACGAGCCAACGTTATATATAATCGAAATGCAGGCAATATTCGTGCATGCAGGGGCACAAAATGAAGAAAAGTTTCTCGCATTTTCCTATATACACAGACACATATATACATATATATATTCCAGCGTCTCACCGACGTACAGCTGCACTTGGAAACAAATCGTTCCGAACTTATGAACAAATCGTACACAAACAAAACCGTCGAAACGAAAATATCACTACTACCCAGGAATTTGTAGGAGCATTATAGTTTCCAATAAAAGCGGAAAAAAGCGACGCGAAACTACTTTGGCAAGTTTCGCGAAAATGCGATTATTATATCAGTTTGTGATGGCTGATTTAATTTTTATATTTGAGTTGATAATTTTTAAGAATAACAGAGCCGACATCGGATAACATCAATGCGATTGGCGCATTCTGCTGTGAGCGGATTTCACAGGAAGACAGCCTACGGATAAAATTAGAACGACAATATATTGATAAGCGCTAGCTTTACTTTTTTTTGCAATAACTTAAAAACATATATGCCTTGGTAGTTTAAAAACGCGAACAACATAGGGGATTAACTAGTATTGGAAGTTTTTGTTGATTCCTGCTTGTCACTTATTACAAAAAATAAATTGATTTTAATAGAAAAAAAGAAACAGTCATTGTGTAACGAATATAACGAATAACTGGACTAAAAATTATACCATTATTCCTAATAATTGATGTTAATATATATATATAGGGTGGGTCACGAATAACATAATATTTTAACTTACTTTCACTTCCGGTTGTACCAAAAATGGTTACAAACTTTGTTAGTTTAAATGGAATATATTTTAATTTATTTTCGGATTTCCCGTTCAATTGCCTAACCACTCATATGGTTTTATGTCTACATAACTCTTACAGTTTTTGAGATAAAAGTTTATTTGTCAAATTTTAATCTCAAATTGATGTTTCGAAAAATGCCTATAAGTTCTAGTAGGAACAAGATAAACAAACCAACGATATATTTTATATAAAAAAAATTAACATCAGTCAATTTTGACAGTAGGTTTTTCAAAAGTGTCAAAATTTCAGTGCCTTCTTAAAAACATCATAACTCAATTATTTCAAATGGAGTAACCAAAATTTTATCTCACAGAACGATTGGCAAGATAATTTATTCATTATTATTCCCATTTAAATTTCATACTTATTATACAAAAATAATGAAAGTAATGGTACGTGTATAGCGGAAAGACCATTGGTCGATTGGCAATTGGCAGACTTTTACAGTATACATTTTACAATTCTATGCCATTGTATTACGTTTGTCAATAAAGATTATATATATATATATACCGCCTTTCAAAAAAAAAACGAACACAAATATTTATTCGACGTACTTATGACATTTCCAGAATTTTACAATTTAAATGAACTGTACCGATGATCAAAAATCAATTCGTTTGGTTTTTATTGATTTAAACATTATGAATGTGAGGTGATTTTTTAAAATAGCTACTTTTAATCTACTAGTAGGCTGTGATTATTTTGACATTTCAGTTTGTAAAATTATAAAAAATGCCCGTGTTCTTCGTTCGTGTGTTCGCTTTATTGGTATGTGAGAAGATGAATTTTCGGTTTGTGCAATTACCGAAAGAATTGGTCGTAGTTATCGGTAATTTTGTGCTGCTGATTCATAAAGTACAAAGCTGTGTAAAATCGACGTAGACCTGGATCAGGACGAGCAAGAAGTACTACTGAGCGTGAAAATGGAGCTCTTCATCTGTCATGTCTAAGGACAGATATACAACATCGCGGGTATTGGGAGGTGACTGGTTGGCTCTAAATAGCCAACGAGAACACATGACTACTGTTCATTGAAAAATCCTCAGTTTTAGTATTCGATCCTACCGTCCATTATTGTGTTTCCTTCTTACTCCGCAGTATCACAAAGCAAAACAAGAGTGGACCCATGAATGGAATAACATTATCTTCAGTGATTACTCTCTGTTGTGTCTATAGGCTCATGATGGTCGCAGAAGAGTGAGACGTCGACGCGGTTAACAGAATTTTATAAATTGCTGCTGAAAAACATACGGCTTTAATATGGCAAGCCATCGTTTGGAGGGCGATGGCATATGGTAGTCGGTCTTCTTTATTTTCAATTAAGAGAAGTCTTAACGCGATTAGGTAATATTAACACAATTTTACAGATAGTGTTAGTGCCCTATGTCAATGGCTTACATAAACCGGTTTTCAGTAAGATAATCTTCCTTCATACAGCGTCCACTTCAAAACAGTTTTATGATCGTGCTGAAATAACTTTATTGTCCATCTCGTTCTCCTGATCTATCTACGATAGAACATGGTTGGGATATGATTGATGATAGAATAAGCAACTTACAGCACCCCGTAATACATTAATAGAACTTAAAAATCAAACGATCGAAGCTTGGAATAAACTACCACTAGTAGATATTGATTGCCCGATTTCTAGTATGCCTCGACGTTTCAATAAGTGCACAGGCGATCCAACACACTATTAATTGTTATTTATTTGTTTTCTTGTTTTCGAAGTCAATTTTTCGTTAATCGATGTACTTTATTTAAATTAAATTCTGTAAATTTCATTAAAATCGTCCGATTAATTATTGGTGTTCTGATTTTTTTTGTAAAGCAATATATATAGACAGGTTTTTTTTAACAGTATACATATGCCCTATGTATACATGTAATTGATGTATGTGTTTAGTTGCCTGTAATACGCAACCCGAACGATCGATTCCTTCAACTAGAATAATTCAAAAAAACAATTAAACAATTTTCTATTTCTGTTTATGACAATATCGAAATGCACAATGTGGAAGACTTTTCACGATCGTTTGTGTTATTGTCTTGCAGTTTCTGGTGGTCATTTCCAACACGCATTCTAGTTATTTATATCAAGGTGTTACTTTTCTTTCAAATTGTCTTAATAAAATCTATTAATATTTTTTACCTCCATAATAATAAGTGACGTATTTTTGATAAGAAAAGGAAATTGCTTGTGACGGTAACGCATTCAGTGTTAGACATGATTTTGTTGCATTTTTCAATCGAATAAAGAGAACGAAACATACAACCTTCCAAAAAAAATGTTTTAGTTTAATTATTTTTAGAATCATCCTAACCGAGGTATTCGGCCACTTTGGATTCATTGAAAACATGTCTTATCCTCCTCTAGTACTGTTGGAATTCTAATATTTCACATAATTTGAAGTTTAACGTTTGACGTTTAGTTATCTGTTATGGGCAACTAAACATAATTAATCAGTTCAATGTGCTTGACTTGGTTTTTTTGCAGGTATACTGTTCGCCTAATGTATACTGATAAATAAATAAATATTTAAATGAAATTCATTAGAAGTAAAAAAAGTGTAATCTTATTATTCATATAATATATTTATGATAAAATTGGTTTTACAGATAAACTTTAAAACAGCATAATGAAACTTCTTGAAGATTTTACAGAAGGCGACACAACCATGGGCGCAGCCAGAAAATTTTAGAGGGGGATAAGTTGTTTTACCAAAATTGCATAAAAATATAACTCTTATTGATGAAGGATCTCCACGTCGATGGTTAATTCGGCGGATCCTAACAAATAAAAACAATACTACACTCTGTACCATAACTATATAGACACCCACATTTTTAAGACATTCATTGTTTCATTAATTTTTATTTAACTACTCCCATTTTACGAACCTGAATTAATATTTTAGCAATATGACGACACAGTACATTCGAGATGACAAAGAAAAGCTTGCCTAAGTAATAATGGAATTACTGTTTTGGATTGGCCTGCATGTTCACCGGAAATTCTTTTCTTGTAGTACTTAAAATATATATGTACCTAGGATAAAATTTAGAGATAAAATACAGGGGGATGGCCGCCCCTTTTGTCCTAATATAGCGGCGCTCATGGACACACCCGCTATCAGGTTCAATATTTCTCCCCAATTTTACTACAATAAAACGCTCCTAAAAACTTCATCATAATATGGAAAAAAATAGATGCTAATTCTGGTGACGAATAAGTCAGGTAATTTTCCATCATTTTCATACAAATTAGTAATATATTTACATTTTTTTGTAGTAAATATTTATGTGATTATAACTTTGTTTTATCCAAATTAATATATAAATCTATATTTGAATTATACTTAAAACTAAAAATAACACAAACAAATCAGGAGTCTCCAAGTCTTATCTAAACCTCATAAATCAGCCCTCGTCCCGCTATATTATTGCAGACTGAATCCAATCAAGTAAAGGAAAGTCAAAATACTGTTTATAATAATACTTGGAAAGATGGCCACAAGTGCCATCTACTGCTTAATTTCAAGTGGCACCGTCATCGTTTTTGGGTCATAGACGACCGAGAATCGTTGTTTCATCCATTAAATAAAATATACAACCTATGGATAATTGGTGGTGGTCATTTTCGGTCCAAATATTATGATTCATATCACGTTATTTAATCTTGTGTCTTGATTAAATATCGTGATCCCTTCAACCGCCTTCATCAAGGCATGGCACATGGAACTGATCTAACAAGGTCCAAAACTCCCGAAATTGCCATCTCCAGTTATCCATATGCTAGATGAATGGTGATTCTGCTTCAAATTATCTAATTAGAATACAGTTTTCAGTCCAATTTCTAAATTAAAAACCTACTTTCAGATCTTGAAAAAATAATTACAAATAATAACAGTGCTGTCATTAAAAAAGCTAGACATATTATTGCTCAATATATATATATATATAAATACAGGGTGGCGCAAGATTCCGATGAAGTCCAATATCGCAGTTATTTAGAAATTTACAAAAAGATATTACTGACATAATTTGTAGCTACTATAAAACTTCACATTTTAAAATTGGTTTCATATATACAGGGTGTCCAATAATCACGTGACGTACCAAACATATGATTTTTTTAAATGGAATGCTATATTTTTTATGTCGATTTTAGATTCTACGCTTAAAATTAACCATTTGTGACATTATGTTTATTAGGTCAGTTTTTAATATTTTAAAAGTTATAAACAATTTAAGGTTGAAATCAATTTAATTGAAAAAATGCTTAATAATATAAGGAATAATCGTTTGTTACCATAAAGCAAATTTTGTGTACAGGGTGAAACAATACGCAAAATGATTTTTTTCTTTTTTCACTTAAATGGAACACCCTATATTTTTTACACTATTTCGATAGAAAATTGATTGTTCTTTAATTTTTGTATAATAAACTATACCCCTATCTGTTACCATTTTTTTAACAATTTGAATTCAAAGTACAAAATTATAAGTTTCGCTTATAATCTATAATTTAAGTAGGCTATAATTAAAACAAATGCAATTCATAATCGTTTTCTGGTATTTAATAACATACTTACTCCCTAACCTAATAGGATATTCAAATGACAATCGATATTTAAAAAATATAAAGAAAATAGTTGCTCAACGATTATTTAGCGAGTTATAATGGTTATTGGGACATATTTTTTAAGAAAAAATTGTAAAATGTTTGAATGCTATTGAATTAAAAAAAATGTGAATGTGTGAAATATATATATATATATATATATATATATATTCAATGACCCCTTTCTACCCACATGGGTGTAGGGTAATGTGTGAAATAAATACATAAAAATGTTAACAAAATATAATGATATAAATATTTTATTATTTCACTTAGTATCTATTTTCGGTTTTTCAGTCAACATGAATTGTTTAAATAAATCAATTTAAAAAGCATATAGGAATATTTTAAATATTTTTCGAATAATAATCAAAAAATATAGTTGTTAGTTTTTAACAATTAAATTAATCATTTATTGAAGAAATATGTTTAACTGCACCAGTGTTACAAAATATAACGTAAAATATACTTTACTTACTAATTATAATATTAAGCGTTGAAAGTTACTAAATAAATTAGTTGTTCTGCCGCGGCCTACTTTGGTTAAAAATTCTATACCAAATTATTTAATCAAATGCAATTTTGGAGAATAAATTGATGATAATAATAGGTAAAATCTGTTTAAAAATAAATTGTTAATATTAACATACCTTCATAGAAAAAATAACTTCCAACCCATTCCTGGTGAATCGAAAACCAACTCACCTCCACCACTCACTAATTACCACTTGTTCATAAACAAAAATAAATCGCGTTTTTAATTATTAATAATTTCTAACGTTAAAAATTAAACCGGAATAGTGAACATTGCACGTTTTCGGACGACTGAATCGAAATATAAGAGCGCAATTATCGCAAATCAAGAAGAAAAAAACGATTGACGACTCACTCCGAGAACGCATTCCTGAGATAAGAAGATTCGTTGTACCTGGATCCTGGCGTACAGCCAAGAACATACCTATTTAAATTGTTGTGTTTTCAATATTATCGCGTATTAAAATAATTACAGCTTAATATTTATTTACTTTTTTTTATTAAATTCTCATTTATCCCGTGGTAAAAAAATATGTATGAATTATGATGTATTTTAATTAATACACCTGATTATTCGTTTCACTAAATTATTTTATATTTATGTTCGCGTAACTTTCACAACTAAATAAATTAGTTGTTCTGGCACGGCCTACTTTGATTAAAAATTCTATACCAAATTTGTATTTGAGATTAAATATCTCAAAAACGGCAGACGGTAGCTATTTAATATGTTATATAAAAATGAAGAGTGATTAATTTTCTATTAAAATAGCATAAATAATATAGGGTGTCCCATTTAAGTAAAAAGAGAAAAAAATCATTTTGCGTATTGCTTCACCTTGTATATATAAATTTGTTTTAAGAGAATAAAAGAGTGTTTCTTTTATTATTAAGTATTTTTGCATTTGTATGGCGTTGACAGAATGTTTATTTCATTTTTCATTATTGAAATATTAGGCTCTAAACATCTATCGATTTCAACATTCATTTGTTTATAACTTTTAGACTATGAAAGATTGACCTATTAAATCTTATATAAAAAATGATTATTTTTAAATGCAGAATCGAAAATATTCATAAAAAATATATCATTCCATTTAAAAAAACATATGTTTGATACGTTACGTGATTATTGGACACCTTGTATATATGAAACTAATTTTAAAATGTGAATTTTGACAGTAGCTACTAATAATGTAAGTAACATTTTTTTGTATATTTCTTTATAACTGATATATTGGACTTCATCGTAATCTTGCGCCACCCTGTATATATTTAATTATCTACGGATTGCGTTATATGTATGTCGGTTGCTCAAAAAGACTTCAAATAAAAATCAGCAATTCTTTAAATTTCTCTTATCTCAATGGATCAGGAAGTTTAAGAATAATAAATAATGGATTTACAGAGCTGTTTCATTTATATACTATACATTTATGTGTCTATCTGCATTATCGAATAGAGGTATTTCTGATCAGTCTTGAGTTTATGGTGATTGGCAACTAAAATAACTGGGCTTGCTGGCTGAACTGTATTAATCGTTCATAGCAATTAGTTGGTTAATTTTGAGAAGAGCACGTTTATATTTTGAAGGAATGTTCAGGTTTCTGATGTTATAAAATGTTAGGTGTGTTACGGCTTTACCTGGCTCACCGTAACTCGACCTTTTGCATTTAAATATTATTACTATCATTCCTTAATGCGTATTTTATTGTGTTTTTGTGCAAATGCCGCTTCAACGAAATTTTAGTTTTTATGGTGTTTATCGAATCTGCGCGACACGAGCAATAGGCATCATAAACCGCCGAAACGCAATCAGCTCAGCGGATTACCCCAATAAATACATGCCAGAAGCGAAAAAGAGGCAGAGGACGAAGTTTAGCAATATTGCTTCGGTGGTGTAATGAGAATTATCGTTGATCAATTAGAATTACTCATTACCACCACCTAGTTTCCTAAAACTCCACCCACCACCCCGTGGAGTTGCCAAGGGTCTGAAGAGAAGAAGAGATCAACTCGAAACGTTGAAGAGTAAACACGGTCACCACTTTTAATTATACGTTGTATATTTTTGTATATATCGGTGTTTTTGAATATAAATCTGAATTGAATTAAAATACATTCATTATTTGCAATTTTCACCAAAGTTGCAAATTGGTCTTTCGAAAAAGTAGTAACAAGGGGAGGGGTTGATTATAGAGATTACTAGAAATAATTTTGCTCATGTTTCTTATTTCTTAGGACATTGGCGCGACTTGATTCGTTAAGAAATTCATTGGAAAGATTGTGAAGTGGGTTGTTAGGATAACTAAGCTTGGTAAGGATTCTTAAGGAAGATCTTTCGGTCTACTATTGGAGTGCTCCACAAACGAGATATTTATATTATGGGGTCTCTGTACTCCGAGAGTTTTTCGCCGTTTTTAGCATTGATATTGGCGTCATCAAGTACCGAAACATCAATAAGGAGACATTGTTACGTTCTCTTTTCATAGTATATGATGCTAAGTATATTTGCTCCGATCCGTGATGACTCCCTTGTCATAAAGGATAGCCAATAAGCAGACTTTTACAATATACATGTAATATTTTATATTATAGGTAAATCTTGTATTGTGTTTGTAAATGAAGATTATGTAAATATATTATTAAATTAATAAGAAAAACATGTTTATAGCGTCTATAATTTATAATTTATATTAATTGTGGTATACAGTGCGTGCCCTTTTTTTATTTAATTTTAATAAAACACTTTTTTTTTAATTTTAATAGATTACATGTATTTTTGTAATTGTTGATACCATCTTAATAGGATATGAGATGGCGTAGCCGGAGAAGGTTAAACTACCGAAAATCATCCGTCCCTGGGCGTGATGCGGCCGTGTGTTCGGCCGGAGCAGATTCTGTTGATTTCCCGGAGGATTCATGCCGGGATTACACAAATAAATGCCGCTAAAAGAGCGCTGACGACTACTTTTTATCATCCTCCAATATTTACTTGGAAATTGACTGCGTCTGTCGGAATAATACAGACCGCCCTCCCCTCCGCACCCCGCGTCCCCGGCCCTTTCCCACCGCCTCTCCGGTTTTAATGAAGCCGGACGTGCTAAACAAACTTTGCGTTAAGTAAATTATTAAATATGAAGATGGGGAAATAGATAATAGATGCCTGATTCAATTACGGCTCGCACTGCCAGTCGGGATGTTTTATAAGAATCAACGCGGATACGCTCTAAATTTCACAACGAGATTATCAAGACGATTTTATAGATATTTTGTATTTATGTATTTAAATTAATTTAATAATATTATTATAATAGCTGAAAGACCGATGGTCGATAGACATTTATGAAGATTAAGATATAAAGTGTATTGTTTTATACCTAATATAAATTTCACAATAAAGATGATTGAATATAATTATAAACTATATATAAATAAATTATTTCGTTATAAACTTTCCATATTTAAGACACAGTAATTCAATACACAGTCCAGACTTTTTAATATTTAAGGTTTATTTAAATACTTGATGAAAATAAAATAATATAATTAATGCATGCTCAAATTTAACCCTCTAAGAACCTAACTAATTTACCAAAATTACGTTGTCGGTCGTAGCTAATAACTTGATTTAACCTCAGAATACATTATAACAATTTAAATGAGACGAATCATAATTATAGAAAATGAGATTGAAAGACGTTATTAAAATATGATAAGTATATTATTTCAATTACTAATTTAAACCTCATTGATAAATTAAAAAAATCTCTAATCCGCAAAAGTGTAAGCTTACGAAATGAATTGCTCCGATTGATTCGATCCCGATAGCCAGAAGTGATTAAGTAAAGTGCTTGATTAATAAACACACGGCGGCAATGAAATGGTAGAAACGAAAATTCAGCGTGTAAATTTACACATGATCTAACAAGCACATACAAATATATATATCTTTAAAGGGGTTCACTTCAAAGGACACCTAACTATTGAGAGAGAGCACAATCTTAAACATTTCCACTCCAACTGGCAAACCTCTTTGGAAAGGTATAAAGTGAAGGGCCGCAGCGTTGCGCCAAAGGTAGTAGATAGGGTACGTCAAGTGTTATATACCCTATACCATCCATACGTAAATACGGAGTTATGTACATAAACGCATACACGTTATTTTTATAAAGGCGAGTTCGCTTTTATATTTCTTTTAAATACGTTTAGTACTTAAAAAAACCAATCTGCTTTCTGATATAACAAACCGTTGTTTGAATTTCTTTATATCGTAAAAAAAAATGTGGGTTCCAGACACAGTGATTTAATACAGACTTTTTAATATATTTTATGTTTAAAAAAACATGCTTATCAATATAACACAAGTTATTAGTTTTGACACATTAAATAAAAGTTGAGCCTGTTATTTTTATATCGTAAAAGAAAATATGAGTTCCAAACACAGTCCAGACTTTTTAATAAATTTTCATGATACATGAAAACATTCTCATTAATAACATGACATAAATTATTACTTTTGACACATTAAATATTTAGTGATCCTGTTATCTTTATATCGTCAAATAAAATGCGAGTTCCAGACACGGTAATTCGATACTGACTTTTTAATATAGTTTCTTGTTACCAAAGAAAATGCTTGTCAATAATTAGACACTAACTATTACATTAAATATATAATGATCCTTGTATTACAAGAGTAAATGTGAAAATGTTTTAATTTTAATTTTTATTAAATTATTGTTATTGTGCTGTGCTAATTACTTTGGATGAAAGCCATTTTCAGATATAAAAAATTAAAAAAATGTGTTTATTATTTATATCTTAATTAATTCTTTTAAATCATGTGTTAGCGATAAAGGATCATTTAATTATAGTTATAACCCGTTGCCCAAAAGGGCAGAAGGGAGTTATTAATCATTACTCATTCGGCTGAAGCTGGAATGAGAGAGGGAATGAGAGGATGAAAGAGAGAAGGGCGAATTTCTCTGGAGTGTTTTATGATTTATTTTTTTGCTTCCGCGTGCAGAAGCAGGATCAGGAGTTGCTGCGTTTGCAATTAAAACCGGCTAATTATACCGAAACCGGCCCCCCGTTTTGCACAAACAGTTATTCCGCCGAATCGCCAGAAACTGGAGAATTATTTATTTGAATTAAATGAACTTGGGGGGTGGTGGGGTTAATTAATGTGCCATTGATTTTATTCGAATTTACCGCTTAGCTCGCGCCTTTGTCTTGATTATCTTATTTGCGCCGTTCCACTATAGTGAATATTTAATTAAGTCCTTCTTTTATTATATTGATTGCCCTATAATTTCGGTTTGCACTTAAATCACCAATTTCAATAATATAAATATAACAAAAGAGAAAAAAGACAATAATGTTCTGCTTTCTTTTGCTGACAATTATTAAGACTAACTTTTATTATGTATTTTGTCGTAATTTGTGATTGGTAATTTACCTTTTTTATACATATGTTTTGTAATGTTTCTAGTGCGTCACACTTTTCTTGTAACATTTTTAATATGTAATTTTGAAATGAGCATTCCGTTAATAAAGTTAAATTGAAAATTGAAAGCTTAAGTAATTACTTTATTGTATATTATCACAAAATAGCCACCTTAACATTAACTAAATACTAGCTAATGACTCATAAAATAGACTCCTGCCTGTTGCTTCGATTGTTAAAATGAATACCCAGCCTTTTCTCTTAGGAATATATATTTGTTTTAAATAATTTCATGTATTCTATATAAAATTAAGTATACATGTATATAATATTTTTGGCAGCATTTACTTCTTATTATGTACTGATTTTTTTAGATTATGACTAACAGTATCCACAGGTGGTGGCCAGTCATATTTCAGCAACTACGTACAGTAAACTTCTAACCTCGTGGCATATCAATTCTTTTGTTAAGTTAAAATGTTTCTAAACTTTGACTTATGTTGGATGGAGTAGTCCAGACAAGCTCTGTGTATTTTTTTATCGCGAAAAGTAACTCTTTCTCTTTCCAATAAAACTATTTCCTTTCACTCCCTCCAGGTGGAACTATACGAAGTAAAATATTTTTTTAGAGGAATTGGATCCTCTTTTATAATTAATCTGGTTGGAGAGATGCTTTCATTAGTGCGAGGATTTATTTTACAGTAACAAAATATCCTATTCAGTTAATAATTATTTTAAAAATATTTTAGTTTCAATGGAAATATTTACAATTATTTCATTTTTGTGATGATTATAAAATACATCGACGCATGATTCATGCATAACGATAGAATTTAATTAAAAAATGTATAACAAATATATTGAAATATATATTATTATTATTAATTTTATATAAAATAAGTACGCTCTCACATTATATTATTACTTAAAAAACATAACATTACATTTTACCGATATGCATAATTGCATATCGGTAAAATGTATTTGTCTCCTTGATAGCTCCAAAGACGCTGACGACCCCTTCCCACAATATCACATATTAATTTTGTCATGGATGCGAATGATATACGAACTTTTAAGGTATTTAAAACGCTTAAATTATTTTACAAAACTTGATTTATGAGCAATCTTTGCGTTAACGTTTAAAAGTAGCGCCACCTATACCACGGAAACGATGAAGATCGATATCCTGTATAATCAATAAGTACAAGGAATAATTCATATGTCAAAGAGAGACAGATTTCCTCCGAAGCTAGCCCGACCTGGAATGGTCAATGGATTACAATCTCTCATTCCAAATGAAAACACAGTAACCACAGTTTGTGCCAAAAAATATCCCATTCATGCTGGTTTATATAAGAAAAAAAGATTTATTCACATGATCGCAGTTATTTAAAATAAATTAAATAAAAATATTTGAATGTAAATAATAAATTATTGTCATTTTAGCCACTGCGAAATATTGACTTACGTTATGTAAGTACTTTAAAACAAATGTGCATAAAAAAAACTATTTTCCGTTTAATTTTTTCAAACACTATAAAAATTATCAATGAACATGTTTTACTAAATCATTGAATTTCAATTTCACTTTATTAACGGAATCTCCATTTTCAAATTACATTTATAATTACATATTAAAAATTTACATGAAAAGTGTGACACACTAAAAACAGTACAAAACAAATGTATAAAAAGCAAATTACAAATTAGAAATTACGACAAAATAAATAATAAAAATAATTCGCATCAAAATAATTATTTTTCAATCCCAAACAATTAATGGTGAAAACAAGATGCAGTCGGTTTATTCCTGATAATAGTGATAATAAATATAGATAAAAAAAATCATTTAAGTAATTCGATAAATTAAGAAAAGTATAATGTGAAACGATTTTAAAAAATGTCCATATAAATTTGTAATAATTTTGTTAAATGTATAGTTACTAAGGGGAAAATACATAACGAAAAGGAATAACAATTGTTTATTCAAATACTTTTATTCCCGATTTTTCACGAAAGCGGGAGAAATGCATAAATTATATGACTCCACTGTTGGTACAGAAATAGCTCACACGTCCGTTCCTTTTTTTCCAAAAATTAAACAAAAAAGCTTCAGAGTATATTTAAACCAATCCTATTGATATTTAAAGCAACATGGACAATCCAACCCTGGCCGGTGTACTAGAAAGTACACATTACGTATTCCACACTAACGAAATCGAGAATGAAATTCAACGTAATTTTGAAATTTAAATTTCGACGCCTGATAGTACACACAGCGGTCGCTCGTTACGAATTTGATTAATTTGACTGATTAATGGAGATAATGCGGGGTTGGTTATCCTACAAATTCCTCGCGTTTTAAAAGTAAAATTAATTGCATTTGGCATGGATATAGTAACGAATGTCTGCTGTAAACAGCTTTGCGTGATCAGTCACTTCTTTAATGAATATTAATTGAGAAATTATACGCGTGGCCATTTATACAAAGACTGATTAAATATAGTTATTCAAATATTCAATTTTTTCTAGGCCAGATAATACCGGTACATGTCGACCAGAATCTGATATTAAGTATAAGAAAATATAATTCCATTTTTATATTCAAATTTTTATTGAATGTTAAGTATGTTTATATTTGCAGAAGTTATGCATATAATACTTTTTTTGGTAGAAATTATACATATATTTTTTTATTTAATATTATTAATAAAGTTACAAGACATTAAAATTACCCACAAAGAAAATAGTTACAATAGTTACAGGCTGCATGAACATTAAAACGATATTAAAAGATAATTTTAAATTAAACAATGATTCTTGTTTTCCACTAATTATGCATTTCCTTACAATTGTTTAGCTACGCTCTTTAGGTGATTCAGGCTATACAGATTGTACAAAACAATATAACGTAAATAATTACTATACACATAGTTCTTAGTCCGTCTGGCATATCAACCAGAGGTCTTTCTATCCTATTTGAAAACATTTACGTTATATACACAGTTTTATTGCCTTGAAGTGCGACAGATATTTTCCAATCTGAATTGTGAGGAGTTCAAAAATTCAAATTGTTCGTTTAATAACAATTTTTTCGAATATTATTAATTTCTAAATTTGCACAAGGCTAATTTCTTTCCTTCTTTTTGATCTGTTTCCTGTAGAACTATTATGTATTTTATTCAGGTGATTTACATTTGATTTTTTTTCTTCATAAACCTTTTAAAAGGACTCTTGTTGCAATATAGATGCTAGGTTAAATTCGAGCCTTATAAAATAAGGCAATTAAAAATTATTGTAACATTAATGCAATATATTATGTCCATTCTGCTTACTGGGATAATGCATTTTAAATGAATAAAAACTTATATTTGTTGATGGTTTAAAGAAAATAAATGAAAATATAAATCTAGTAGGTAAACAAAATATGTATTTATATGGTCAGGAAAACGCATATAAATTACATTTCCCGATAAGTTTAGTAGATAAAATTCAAATTGTATCTTATAAGAGCGAGTTGCGGCAAGTTTTCAGCCTCGCGAGGATCCGGGAAGTTGAGGCCTTAATCTGTTTGTATCTTACCGCAGAGACGCAACTTTAAACTATGTACACATGCACATATAATGGAGAAAGACCGGCGCGCATAAAGCGAAAAATGTCCGATCGATGTTTTCGAGAAGCGCGGCGTGGGAAAATAAAGTCGGCGTTTGATTGCGGCCGGAACAACCCGGAGGAATCGAATAACTTTGCAAATTTTACCGCCCTGCCCGGAACGGCTCGAAACGGCCGTGGATGAAAACTTAATTTATAATTAAAGAGAAATTTAATTAAATTGTTGCAATCTCAATCATTTCCGGGGATAATTAAATATTTACGGCGCTGCCTCGGACGTGATTTTATTTGTTTTTATATCCACCCGGACGCAACATAATTGTGGCTTGTTTTCAAAGTTGTTATACCCAAGTAATATTGAATTAATAATACAACATAAACACATTTGTTTCCAACACCACCAATCTCATTATCTGTAAAACGATTTATTTATTATTGGCAGTAATCGAATTGGTTTAATAATCGATTTTAATCAAATAAGTTGATTTTTTTAAAATTACATCGATATAAAATTTTACATAATCAACAACCTGTTGTAATACCATTAGGTCTTAAAATTATTTTCTTTTGATAGCACATGCTTATATTATATCACATTACAGGTAAAATCTAAACGCTTATTCTCTCTATTAATACATACTTATACATCTTAATTGAGAATAATTTTAATTTTAATAGAATAATGAAATATGCAGAAAGTTACTTTTTTAAATATCAACCATTTCCCTTAAGGGGGTAATCCTTTAAATATTTTTTTACCGATGTTTTTTTCTTTTGTTTAAAATCTTCTTTTGTATGTATATTTCAGTATAGGCTTTATCCCATCCTAGCTGGAAACTTCGTTCGTCAGTAATGAGGCGATATGCAAAGATATGAACTGGCGCTGTTCCGAGCGCCCTCAAAGGGTACCTCAGTTACCGAGAACTGGCGGGATTTGTAATTTAGGATGCTGTCGTTAGCATTGGAGGTGGCGCTAGGATCGTATTCAGTTGACTGAAGTGTTCCTTTCGCATTTTGAATAGTCTATGTTGGCCATTCACAACAAAACACGATATGCAGGATCGAAAAATGAAGTAATAAGGTTTCTGTCAGTTAAAAGTATAGTGATTGCTCTGTATCGTCGATATTGCGGTTAGTGTAGTGGCTTGTATTTTTAGCCATGGCCTATCAAGCATTATGGTCATCATGAACAAGCTCCAACTCGAGATCGGTACCAGTTGCTGAAACTTCTGCACGAAAGCGGACAATGAGCGGATTGAGCGTGCAGAGCTGCGGATGATAGGAGCTGCCAAAGACGCCCGCCGGTCATCCATGGCAGCAAAGAAGATGCCCTACATGTCAACCTGGAAGGGATGCTGTATGGACCAGGAATCGCTGACTAGAGGTATATTGAACTAAACTGCAAAAAATATTCTCTTGCGTAGGGGACTAGACTTATGAATTGACAATAACTTAAAAACATTTATTTTGTTGCAGCACCAATCACCTGGTGCAGCGGTCACGGGAAGCGACTAATCACGTTAAAAAAATGGTGCCCGTAAGCTATTTGTTTTATTAATAAATGGATATACTCAAAGTTGTCATTTCCTTTTGTTTTAGTATTAAAAAAATCCGAAAAACACCTATTTTTACAGTCACTCTGACACAAGCATTTTTTGTTCCACTGCTAATCTTTCGGACAGTGTTTCCATTGTGCCACTGTTCATAGAGATATATTAAGAAATGGAGAATGAATTAACCCAATCTCAACTGAAAAATTATTATTCATCACCTTGTAAATTTCCAAGGACTCCATCAAAGTTAGGTTTTCACATCGTCACTACTACATACATTGTTAAAATTAGCTATTAGATAAAAAAAACTCTTAGAAAGACATAATTTAAGGGTATTCTCTAAAATAGAAAATAAAATATCAAATCTAATATTTAATGCAAAAACTAAACTTAATCCACTAAAAACATCCAGAGTGTACAAAATTGAATGTGGTTCCTGTCAATCTATTTTAATCGGACAATCCGGATGGAAATTTGAAATAAGGTTAAAAGAACACCTACAATCATTTCATAAAAATAAAATAACAAATTTAAAGTACGCAAATCTTCTAAGCACATACTGCCCGACAACCCGCTGACAATCCTTCACTGATGTAAAAAAGGCTGTGTATTTACATAATAAATTGTACCTTTGTACTTTATTATTTATCAAATTGCATATATGCTGTATTTTTTCATTAGTTTTTTTTTTTGCTTTTGCGACGCCCTTATTTTCATACATATGCATTGAATAATTGTGTTGTAACTGTATGTTTATGTTTAAAGAAATAAATAAATTAAAAATTATGTTAATTGTAATCGCTCAAGTGGAACACTAACTGTGCCATTTTAACTGTATAATTTAAAAGTGCGTAAACGCCTAAAGCGCTAAAACGCCCTTCTATTACGAATTTGAAATAATTCAGATACAGGAATTCATTTGCAATAAATTACAAAAGCACAGTTTCCCACCGAGTGTTTTATTTTTTGTTGTTGTTACGGAATATACACGATGTATAGGTATGTGCTGTTGAAGATATGAGTTTTTCCTGCAGTGCGTTATGATGGACGTTCGGGTGTAATGTGTCCCGCACGCATCCCCTAAATACGCAGGGGGTTGCGCACCGCCATAATAAAAGGGCAATAAAGAAGGACCAGCACGTCCCACGTCCGATGGAAACGGTGTCGAGCCCTTTTATCCGCGCACAAAAGTACCAAATCAATAGCGCAAACTTTCGATTATCTTTCGCCGCACTAAAAGCTCACGCTGACCGCTGAATGTAATTTACATTGATTTCCAGTTTAATGAAAGTTTAAGTAACGCTTTGTTTGGCCGATTCGGGCCGCAGCATTATCTAATAACACAGGAACGCTGCCTCCCGGTTCACCCCGCCGCTTTCATCCCACCCCTAACGAACGGTTTATACACGCCCCATCCGGGGATAATTAAAGAAAAGCTGCAATTCACTTCTTCGTCCTCTTTCGGGGAGGAAGACGTTCCTCCGGGTTAATTAACACGGGAATTCGCACGGATTCTAAATCCAATCTGGACGTCTTCATTTAAATAACATTTATTGAAATTTAAACTTAAACACAAATAAAACCTCGATTTAACTTTGGATTATATATACATACACATATTTTTTTAAAATAATACTAATTTAAAATAAATTACTGCTATTAAATTGATTGATTGTTAAAAATAAACTTTAAATATTTATATATATATATATATATAAATATACATATATATGTATATATATAAAAAACGAAGTTGACCTCGATTTAGCGACAACAGCGCCATCTATGGAAAAACCAATATTTTGTTATTATGGCCCCCTTCGATTCAATCATTTTTTGTTTGGATAATTTTTTTAAAGTTTCTTGTTTCAGAGATATTTTCTGAAAACACATTAAATGCTGCACCCTGTATATATACATATTCGATTTATTTCGGAGATATTGAACTGGATCCAAATTAAATTGCATAGCCACTCTGTAAATCTTTCTTTAAATTCGTATTACGTATTACAAAAATTAAACTAAACAAGTTAATCAACTTCATTTCAATATTCTCCACGAGATTCACGCACACCACATTCAAATGCCGTTTTAAATACACATAAAATATAAAATCTTCCGTTTACAACATTTAAATAAATAATTCAATTCGAAATTGCAATCATGTCTGTAAATAAATCGCCCCGTTGATGTAATACTCGATAACAACGTTAATTATTAAATTATAACGGATTAACATATTTTTACTTGGGCGGGTGAAATCAATATTCATGCTATTATGAACGGACTGCAAACAGTTTGAATAATTCACACAATAATTACGTATCAACAATGTGTAAAGTTTAATGAATAATTTTCATCTGCTTTGTGTTAATTAATAATTCAGACTGCGTTTAGTGTCGTATGTTTGTATTTTTTTATTGTTTTGGTTTATTTTTGTTAACGCTAAATATCGCATGTCCACCCTTTATCGACAGGTTATTACGCCACTATTGTTTGAAACGGCACAAAAATATTGTTGAAGTACTAAATGGAGAGCGATTTGTGCAAATCGTTTATCATGACCGCTGCAATTAAAGAGTTCAAGTAATAATTAAAATTATAGAACTCACATTGATTGTTTATATGGGGAATAATTTCGATAGATCGATTTTCAACGCAAATGTTTTTATATTGTTCCATTTCCACATAATTATATTCGAACATATGGCTATCCTCCTTGCTGATGAATTCATAATTTAAAAATGTCAATAATCTGTGAAACATTCAATAATGTTAGTCATCAGAGAAGGTTTATATGGTGCAAGTAACAATTATGATAATAATTAATAAAATTATTTTGCATACATCAATTAAGAAATGTTTACGAGCAAACAAAATATTGTGCTAAATGTTTTTCGAATTTTAAATCAATAAATATCAGCTTGTCAAGAATGAAATAGAACAAAAAATGCACAAAATTGAATTCGATTTTTCTTTTCAATAAAATCTTTGTATTTTTAATCAAAATATTCACCCATATTATTTTTGCCATTTCAGAGGCATTTATACCTTTTCTGTAGAAGCTTGTATCACGGGAGTTGATGAACTCTTGAATCGCCATTTTGACAGTGCGGAATTGATTTTTTTTTTTTTCAGATGAAAGTTGTTTAAATTTTGAAAGAAATAATAGTCAGTAGGGAAAGGTCTGGCACTCAACTCCTATAGCTTTGAAACTGTCAATCGTGCGACTATTTATATTATTGTATTTTTTAAATTTTCTCTTTGCTTGTATAACTTTCCGCATTTACAAATGGAATATATTTATAGCAATTGCAAATATCAAAGTAAATACAAACTTTAACAAAATTTTATCTATATTATTGGATATATATAGCATTTTCTTAACAGATACGTGTTTAGGTATTTCATCCTTCATCATTACAGCTCTGCCTTATATA
The DNA here is from genome assembly GCA_963082785.1 of Philonthus spinipes. Classification (NCBI taxonomy): domain Eukaryota; kingdom Metazoa; phylum Arthropoda; class Insecta; order Coleoptera; family Staphylinidae; genus Philonthus; species Philonthus spinipes. Next base: position 11,175,764 of record OY720315.1, on the reverse strand, counting down.
ATTACAAAGTTGTTAAATTAAATCAATCTAACGTACCGTCTATGTTGCGATCTCCGGTGGAAATGATCGAGAGGATATTGACGGATGGACACGATTGCCCCGCGCAATATAACTTAATTGTCTTAAGCAAAAAATATTTTCAATTCAGATTTTAAATAAATACTCTCTGCATATAAATAATTATAGAAAAAAAAGGATTAATTGAATACTCTATAAATTAAAATTCGCAAAATAAACCATTATGAATAAACATAGATTATGTTAGTCATTCAACATCAAATAGAGTTAAATGTAGTTTTCAATATATTTATAGAAAACATGAGACAAAGACTGAACCTGTATAATTAAGTAGTAATATCAAAAAAGTTAATATTTGTATATAAAGTTCTAATTATTTTGAAGTAGTATTTAATTTATGAAAACAAAGTTGCGCTCGTTATTCAGGCGTGAAGTGAATGTTTGAAGTTTAGAAAAGGGTGAAAATTTCCACATTTTCACATTAGGTCGAGTCGAACGTCTGCTCAGCGATGCGGAGCTGATTACGGGGAGATCTTCATTAAAAACTTACGGAGCATAACCAAGATAACTAATGCCGGCAAGCTTTGCTCATTAGCGTTATATAATAAAACGGTTTCACTGACCAAGATCCCATCTTACGCCGACGTTGCCACGTATAAGCGGGATTTCCTTTATGAATTTCCACCCTCCCCGTTCTGTATGTGTGCGAGTTTCTTTTTTTATTATTATTATTATTTCAGGTCCGCAGCTTTGTCGCTTTAAAGCTACTAAAGTGTAATTAAGGTTATCCTCGCGCTTAGATAACGGCTTTGCTTAATTCTACAAAAATCCTGTCTCACTGGCTTAATGTGTACACATACAGGAAATCCGGATAGATACACTTAAATAGTATAAATATAAGTATTTTTAATATCAGCCTAGTGAATTTTCATAATAAAATTTCTTTTAAGACAAAGATGATTTATAAACCAAAAAATAAAAAAAAAATAATTTTAAGGTGGATTTAATTAAAACAATTAATTTAATTGAGTAGCACGCTTTTTATTACACTCCTTTTAAATATCAATTAAAAATAATTCAATTTAAATAATCAATTATTTACGTCTTAATATAATCATTATTTATTATTTCCACAGATATTAATCACACAAAATAAGCTATTAAACAAATTTAATAACTACGCTCCTCTACTCATTGAACCCTATTGAGACTATAAAAGATCCTGAATGAAAAAAAAATATTTATATTTTTGGCACTACTTACTTGTGAAAGAAAACTTTCCTCCAGGTGAAGAACACAAAGAATATAATCAAATTGGAAATTTACCTGGCGAACTTCTTAAATATATTATAATAAATAAATTCGTTCAGAACTTTTATAAACCATTGCAAATAATAATAATAATAATAATATAACAAGAGAGTGAGAACAAGATGGAAATATTCTACAATAAATTATTTTAAAATTAATGGATTACAGGGGTGCTATTTGGTAGTTTACTTTTTTCACAAATAAATGTGTGCGCATCATCAAATGTACCAGTGGAAGAGTAAGACTAAGAGTGGAAGAATATAAGAAATTTCCAACAAAGATGGGTTTTAAAATATTTGTTGTTAATTGCAAAGTAAATCTAAGAGAACAGAACGAATATATATATATATATATATATATATATATATATATATATAAATATATATCTTCGCAACGACACAATGTGTTGCCGAATAACGACTACGGACACAGGTAAGTGCGGGTGCGTATTTTTCAATTTTGAAGGAACTAATTACATCATCATGTTCCCCATACTTCAGAACATAGAAATGCAAAATGTTAACACAACAACGTTAATAGTTATTGAGTAATTAATTCAAATTTTAGAAGTAAAATTCTAACGAAATCCGATACTTAAATAAAAATTCATATCTTTGTAACCGCTAGAAAAATATGATTTCTTTTTTTCTGTTTAAACTAAAAGATAACCGCTTCAAATACTAAATAGAACTTTAATATGTATAATAGTTCATAAATTTAATATTATGAAATTTATTTAATTTTAAGATCATAATAAATAAATTAAAGACGACGCAAGCGCCACCTTTTGCCTAATTTCAAGTGGCATCGTCAACGATTTGGGTCTACAAGGTAGAGTACCGAGAATCATTGTTTCGTCCACTAAAGGAAGGCGAACTTGTCCTGTTTAAGCAAACAAGGAAAACGAAATTCAAATTTAATGAAACGGAATCTTCAGACTTATTATTTATGCCTCCATCTTTTTCTTACCATCCCCCACCACAGCTTTCCAAAACATCTAAGTCAGCGAATGATCAGCTCTGAAATCCTTTACAAAAATTTGTCACCTAGTCAACCGACTTTATGGTCACTCAAACGCCCTTTTATACGACGGTACCAATATAACCCCTATCACCGATACAATCCACAACCTTCTGAAGAAATTTTCCCTTAATTAATCTAATTATGAAATCCTATCACAACTTTGCATTCCTACAAATCCTAATCTCAATCCAAAATCCCATACGAACAGTGTTTCAATTCTTAGAAAATTATCACTGCGCATAAATCACATCGCACTTTAAATAATTATATAATTTATTAAATCCTGACAGATAGTCTTCAGAAGGGCCGTTCACCGATTGCTGATTCTTTGATTTGAAAATCCGTTAATTAAAAATGTTATATATTATTGTATAAAGATTGTATCAAAATACGATTAAATATATTTAATAATAATAATAGTAATAATAATAATAGGAATAGAATATACAAAACTATAACATTTTTTACAATATGGCTTACATAAATGCGAATATGTAACAAATATACATTGGAACACTTTTCGGAAAAAAAATCTCCACCGGATGTGGGTTTGCACAACAATAAATTAATTAATGATAGCCAGTCTGGCAGGATACAGGCGCGAGAAATACTTGTTTAAATGTACATTTGTTTTAACTCACGCAACGTAAGTCAAAATGCCACAGTAGCTAAAGAGGGAATAATATATTAATTATTTAATTTTTCTATATGATTTATTATAAATTAATTTTAAAATTATTAATTTCTCATTCAATTTATTTCAACAATAACAATCAAGTGAATTACCAAATTGTTTTCTAACATATTTAAAGTGTGTATCAATATTTGTACCGTGTTTTAGAAAATATTTGTCCAACTCCAACTAATAAATAATGATACAATTCCGTATTTGTATACACATTTACATGCATAGGGAATGTTATTCCAATAATCCCGCATTGTATTAATTACATACATTCGGAAGTACGATCAAAATACTTGGATACATGGTTTACACGCGTTTCGGGGGTAACCCTACCCGAAATATTTTAAATTATATGGCGGGGCCCTCGAAATAATGTCGGTATTAAGCAGATAATCTTGGCATTAGACATATTTAGACCGAAATTACAGGAGGGGAAATTTGTATTTCGGGGATAACGGCGGCATTTATATAAGTGGAGGCTTAAACAACATTATGATTATCTGGCGAATTGTGTAATTGTTATTGCGGGCGAAAAATGAATTCGTATTGTCGCACGGTTTCACAGTTCACAAATTCGCTAAAGGGGAGGACGTTACGCCCATAATGACACGCATTTCATTATGTGTCAGTGAAATATTACAGCGTTTATTATTATTTTTGTTTATGAATTACACACCGCTTTTTAAAATACATATTTAAAATTAAAGTAATTTAATTAATGATACAATCTATGAAATTTAATTAGTTATAATTATTTATCATAATAAATAAGAATAAAATATTCAAAATTTACGAATAAAATTAAACAAAAAAAGTAAAATAAATACTAAATTGAAACATTTTAAATTAATTAATGGTTTTAATATTTAGACATTGGTAGTTCATATTGTATGAAATAAATATGAATAAATTATTAAAAATCAACCAATAAAACACAGATTATATTGAATAACTTTAAATTCTCGACTAGTTTCGGGTTATCGGCCCATTTTCAAGAGAATTTAAAATTTGTTTTATTAAATTTCTATGGATATTTACATTAATGGAAATATTGATTTTTTAATTTTTATTTTAATTTTATTGTGGGGCAGGCAAAATAATTTCGGTCCCAGCATTTGCTCACAAGGTGGAAAAAATCCCACTAAAAAACCATCCTCAGGATCATTATGGAATTATTTTGCTAAAATTAAACAAAATCAGTTATTTATAAATAAGTTGGATTGTTAAAATTAATAGAAATATAAAGATTATATATATGGTTTAATAATAGAATAAAGTGAAAAGTAGTATTTATAATACATCATAAAGTGAAGAATATAATAGATCTACTTGTTCATTTAGAAGTGATGAATTAGTGTCTTTATTGTGTAAATAAATTTCGATTGCTTCCAATATATCTAATTTTTGACCTTTTTCACTATGATGTAAGATTTTTGTATCATTTAAATTTGGAAAAGTGTGACTATTTGTAAGTATATGATTTGAAAAAGTACTACAATCTTGATTTAATCTAAATGCTCTAACGTGTTCATTGTATCTAATATTAAAATTTCGACTAGTTTTTCCAATATACACACTATTACAATCAGAACATATAAGTTTATAAATACCAGTTTTTTTAAATTTTCCTGTTTTATCTTTTCTATTGTATAATATATTACCTAATTTATTTTTACTTCTAAATCCTATTTTGTAATTATTTTTTCTAGATATACTTGCAATTCTTTCTGAAATTTCTCCAAAATAAGTTAAAGTTAAATACTTTTTGTTGTTTTTCTTTTTATTTTTTGGATAAATTTCAATTTCTAGTCGATTATTTAAAGTTATTCAATCTAATCTGTGTTTTATTGGTTGATTTTTAATCATTTATTCATATTTATTTCATACATTTTAAATTATCAACTAGTTTCGATTTATTAGCCCATTCCCATGTTAATATTCACTATGACTGCAAACAGGTAAATAAGCAAAGCTGTTTAAAGTCAGTCATAAAATATTATAAAACATCTCTGATTTTGTCCGCCTCAGTGGGCAGGTTAATCATCAGGCTAGTAAGCTAGAGGTCCCTGGTTCAATTCCAGGATTGGGCTAGTCGTAGTATAATTGGTGTGAATGTCCCCCAAATTGGTAATTACAAATATACAAATATTACTGGATTATATGGTTAAAGATAAACCGATACCCATGTGTGGGTGGTGCAAACAAATCTCTGATTTTTTATTGTTTTTCAAATTCATATGTTTTGTAGTCATAAAAAAGAACATTAACGAAATAGATCGTATATTTTATTTTGTAGATACGAGATGATACTATTGGCGCGAAATTATAGAGTATAGTTTTGATTATTACTTTCTTTGTAGCACTTGTCGGAAATTAGTATAAATTATTTATTAAAACAAAATAAACATATTCCACTAGGCTAATAATTAGATTATAGAAAGGAGAAGGTTAGTTCAAAAATATTCAGAGTTTATAATGAACCTATAAAATTGGAATACTTGAATTTAATTTTTAAAATATAATTATCTTTATTGTAATCATTGGCGAAACTAAGGATTTGGGCGACCCAAAGTTTTAAGGTTCCCCACTCTGACGAACTTCTAGATTTACATAAACAAAAAATGGTTATTTTTATTTGAAACTAAAAAAATCCAAATTATGTAAAGAAATAATTGTGCTCCCGCTAACAAGTCCATCTCCAACTAGACTCTGTAATTTCAATTTCCATACTACGAGATTCTGGCCTGTATATTTACAGGCACCAGCCTCATCTGACAGATCATTGCCCTTGACTGCTGATTGATTCAGCAACCATACAGAACTTTTCGCGAAAATATTCTTAAGAAAATTCGTTAAGCGAAATACCTAAGACTAATGTTTGATGATAGTCCTGATCAACCACATTATCTAATATACGCGGGTTCGCGATTTGGGTTTAAAATTACAAACATTAGTAAGCTAAATTAAATAATTTTCATTCCAACTACTGACTAATATCAAAATAAGATATTGAAAACTCATAAAATGAATGATAGCATAATTGATCGAAGAAAATGATGTTATTATCACGTTGGGTGAGATAACACGCTTTCAGGAAGGAAGTTTAAAAGGTTTACTTTTGGTCAGATAATGGAACTTCGCAACTTTCGTCATCTCGTTTCTAGAAACCAGGAAGTTCAGAGTAAAGGTAGGCAATAAGCTATCATCCTTTTACATTCAGAAGGCGGTGATCTCGCAGGGTTCGGTCTTCAGCGTTACTTTGTTCGGAATAGCTGTCGATGAGATCCTTTCAGGTGTCGACAGTTCTATTGGACTTGTCTTTACGTAGATGATATAGTTATATTTCTGAGCACTCCTATGGAAACCCCGTGAAATAATACCAATCAGCAAGCGATTAGTCGTTGGGTACGGGGATTTTCTCAAATACATAGGCTTTTTAACCTATTATAACGGCTGTGAACCTGAAACAAATATACCAATATAGTCAAATATAACTGTGATATTTTACTCATTTATTTTATGCCTCATTTTTAATAAGTGTATATACAATTATGTAATATTCAAAAATGGATTTTATAATGAGACTTATCCGTCGGTTTTCGTAAATTGCGCTAGATTTTGCCAAACTTAGTTGCTGTACATGTAGCTAAATAGAATGAGCCCCTAAACGTCATGATGATGACGTTTTTCGTTACTCTTTTATTCTTCGTTTATTCAAAGGTAGTAAAAATTAAAAAAAAATCGTTGTGTCGATAGTTGCAAAATCAGACTCTACAAATAGATTGAGTGCAAGAATGGAATCTATAAAGCTATTAAAAAATCACCAGCTATGTTCTTGACATCCTTTTACCGACGGTCGATACTTTTTATGTCTGCGGTCCTTATAACACCGCAGACACAAAAAGTATCGACTGGCAACTATACATCCGAATATTATTCCCATTTGCCAAGTTAAACAAAATTGTAAGAGGCGACCATGCAGTTACTCGATGCTGTTTTAGACCTTAAAAGTCGCAATTATCATTGAATACGTCATTCTATTCAGTTATATCACTAGTTGTAAATGCTACTATAATATCTTTATTGAAAAAAGGAATACAATAAATGAACTTAATACATTTTTTAACAAAACCAATAATAATATTTCCTTTTCACAAGGGATATCGACTATGAGACTTGCTGTTCGGGGTTATATGTGAAACTGCGTTTGTTTGAAAATCAATGGTTGTAAATATTAAAACGATAATTTAATATTTACTCTATACAAATATCCATCAATTTTTGAGTAATTTTGTTTGGGCCCCTATTGAAGACTGCCGTTTACATATAAATGCAATTTATAGGAAGCCTAACTTTACACACAGCTGTCTATTTAGTTAATTTTTGTTTACTACAAATCTCAACAAATCAACTATTATTACTTGAAAATTTTCTGGCAATTGCATTTAATTTTTAATAATAGTGTGATTTGAATATTTCTCAATGTCCATAAAATACTACTGTTCATTAAAATACTATTATTATTAACTCTTTGCATGCATATAATGTAAACGAAAAATGCATTCGCTGCAATAAAACTAACCTAGATTTCTTTATTTGATCGGATGTGCCATTCCGACTCTTCTTTTTTAACCTACCTGTTATAAGACATTTCATGTTTAGTAATTCTTCCTCTATTAGAATGCTAATATTATACCTATCTGCTCAAGGTAATGATATGTATTACCTTGAGCACCTGGTCAATAGTTTGTTATACAGGTGCAAAAGGAATTCTAGTACTGACTTAAAATTGCGTTTTTAGAAGGTTATCAGAGATAATACTACCATAAAATAAAAGAATGTTGTATACATATCCGGTTTCTGAATCAGCTTAAACGTATGTCCGTTACCCTCATTTAGTAGGCTTATTCGGATTATACGTTATAACGTTAATTTTGCCTTTGAATTTTATGACCAATTCGTCAAGTCATATATTTTGTCCTGATATGAAATATTCCTATTTTTTTTCCAAGAGGCTTCATAATTCATAATTCATTTTCAATCAATGGAATGGTTTTATTTAAAAAAAATGTAAATTTTTTCATAGAACTTCGATATACTTCAGTTTAATATTTAATTTTCATAATTATAAAAGATTAACCGTTGTTCACTCTTAAGGTCAAAAAACATATGAATTCTGAACCTTAATATTTCATGAGATAAAAGTATATAAATGTTGTAATAAATGTTAACAAACATCAAAGTATAAAATATTATATTATATAAACGTTATTTCTTACTTTAATATTTTATCAATTAGCCAGATATGTCTAACATCCTACGTATGTCGATTCAATTATTAAATTTTTATTATATACAACTCTGCACATTACACCTCAAGCTTATTTCAAAGGTCAAAGTGATTTTGTATGTAATTTATTAACGATGTTTATTTAATAACTTAATCTGCCTTATTAATTTAAATTACAGGTGCAAATTAGTGTTAATTTGTAAAAAAATGAAATAATTTAAATTTAGTAATTAAATAAATAAATAAAAGAAAATATAAGAATGTGAACTTATATTTATTGCATAGTGATTATATGAGTGTAGTATATATTTAGAGGATGAAAGTGTGGCCAGCATCGTCGGAAGCCGTTGACTCGTGATGTATCAGGCACATACATCTCAGTAATGGACCCTATAAAGGACCGCTGATGGCGCTGCCTTCACTTCTTCATCCCTCCCAAACTCCCATCCCCGAGCTGGAAGTAAGCACAGAAAGAAGCGAAAGCACAGCCCTTCAAACTATATCACTCTCCATCCCGCGGAGCGCGCACTTATTTCATCCAGAATATATATCCTCGTCATATTTATTAAGAGCTTTCACTTGTAGTCGTAATAATTTTTCCCCGCTTTTCATCCAATCACGCCGGGCACTTATGAAAAGGAAAGGTCCGAGGCTTAGGATGGCCGTGCATATCAATATGAGTTATACTTAATGTGGACGTGCTTTGAAAATGGCGGGGGGCAAAGGGGGGTGCTGTGGCTCATCCAAATGCGGTTTCCTCGTACTTTCCGCCGCCGCCTCTCGAGTAATTCTTTATGAAAAGCGTGATAAATGTGACTTTTCTTTCAAAAATAAAAAATACATGCTCGTTGAAGAGGAGGTGGAAGCTAAAAAAAAAATGCCGACTTCCGGCAAATACTCAATTTTTCAAAGAGACATCCGGAAATGTTGGATAGCTCGCGGAATGAGATACGCATCTTTTATAGATTACTGATTGATTGATACGCGTACGCTTTTCATATCATTCTGGATGCGACTGCAAAATTAGATTTTTCCAATTTCTAAATATCAATAGAAATATAGAGCAGAACAAGAAACATATACTTCAGTTATATTTCCCACTATGTTCGTTTCATTTTTATTCTTATGTTTTAATTTTACAATAAAAGAATATTTTTTTCGATTATTCGATTTTATTATTGCAATTTTTATTTCAGTATAAATAAAGGTATCAATGAACCCATTAAAATTACTATTATAAATAAAATACGTAGTATTGTCAAATACCATAACTTGAGTTCGTTACCACCTACTCGTTATTTTTAAATCAATGGGAAATTTTGATTCATGGCGTCGGTCTACTCACATATTTGCTTCTCCAGTTCAGTCATCTTTATGAATTCAGGATGCTTTTGTCCCCGGAGTCATTTTTTACAAGTATCCCCTATCATTGCATTTGTGGAAACATCGCTGAATTTAATATAATTCCCCCTTTTCTTGTCATACACTACATTTTTTTGTGTCATGCGCATGCTTCTGTTATGATAATCAAGATTCTCAGAAAGTTTTAATGGTTCCTTGTTGTTGTTGTAATGGATTTATAATGAACCTTAAGTTATTTACATTTCAGACATAAGATTCCGTAAAAATATGGTTTTTTTCATGGTTTCACACATTGCTTCTGTTTCTGTTGTAGATAATTCCACTGTTTTTGTATTTTTGTAGAAAACTAAAAACGTCGTTCTTATATAGTCAGCTTGACACTAGGATTCAAAGGTATCTTTAAATAATTGCATTCCATTACATTGAAACAATTCAACAATTTTCTGACAAATCCTTGTTTATTAAGTTTAACTTATCAAAATAGGGCCAACGCGAAAGAGGCACTATCCGACCGAGATCAAGGGGAATCCCAGCCCAAGAAGCGTATGCAGACAGCCATTTAAAATACACTAGTGGTAAACCCCACACGCTCCCCAAGAAAAAAGTTTAAATAATATGATTAAACCTGTACGGATTAATAAATTTATACAGTATGAAAATTAAGTAGTGGATAAATATTTTTTTATATTTCACTAATGCTAAACATATGCATGTAGTTTAAGGAACGTTTTAAACATACAAGAATTCTCGCAAAAAGTTGTGCGAGAATATATATAAAAGATTTGCTATAATTCTATATATAAAAATATGTTTCGCTGTTTTACTCACCAAAGAATCACTGTGGAAATATATGACGTTTACTTCTAAAGCAGCTGATTACTGTCGATTTAAATGATGACTAAAAACTATTTATTTCTGTCAGAAACTGTCTCTGCAGTACGAGCTTTATCAATGAATTATAATAAACAATATTGCTTATTATTTATGAGCCAAAAATTACATTTTTTTAATATATTTTGTAGGCTAAAGAATAGGTACTTTTATGACAGAAAATGACGGCATCCGAAATATAGTCTTACACTCAAGTTAGCACAGAACGTCCGCTTGTTCTTTCTATACTTTCCCCGGACCCCTGTCCAAAGGAAAGTATTGTGATCGTAAAAATTTTCGAATCGTCAATTTTAACAAATATGCACGTTTTGAGATCTTATAAGTCCATTCCATCGAGTTTTGAAAAATGTGTGTGTGTTTCATGTTGCATAAACGGCTAAGTCGATTAAACCCAAACGTTATATCTACGCTTTCTATTAGAATACAATGATTCTAAAAGCTTTTAGTCACAATCAAATCTCATTAATTGCAACTTTACTTAGCGATTTTTAATTTTTAATTCGGATAGAAAAATCTTTCAAATATAAGTTGTAGATCTTGAAAAATAAACAATTTTTGTTATAAAACGTTTGTTGTAGGACATTTAGTTTTAATTTTATAAGCGGGAGAACGTCATCTGATAAATTCCCTTAGAAATAAACAATTATTTTTATAATCTCATTTATGTTGGCTGTGGAGACTTTAATTATTGAAATAATTATTTTTATGTCAAATAAAACTTCAAAAAAATGTAAAAATTTTATATAGTGTGGAAAAATTTATTGTCATTATTAGGTAAGGAATTTTTTTTTCTAAACCCTTGGCTTGAACTTTAATAAACAACAATTAAAGTTTTCATTTAATAACGTAGGAGTTTTACCATCTCTCTAAACTGAATCACAGCGTGTTGTTTAAATGAATGTGAGGGAGAAATTTCTCAAGCTGTCAAATGTTGTTTGTTTCTGTCTTATAATTTTATCAATTAATTTTCTGTCACAGCGAGATATTATCATAATCCTTGACAAGTTTGACGTCTTGAGAAGTTTCTCGCTCACTTTCATTCAAACGAAGTTTTTCGATTTAAACTGTTTGATGATACATGCTGTGTTTAGAGCTTCAATCTAGACAGATGGTAAAAGTCCCGATTGCATCAATAAACACTTCGCTGGTTTCAAAAGCCTTCTATTTGTTCTCTTGGAAACTTCATGGTGCTGAAAATTTTCTTCCAGTTCTTTATGTTGGTAGAAAATTTATTTATGCATTTTGTTCAATCATCCGTCTGTAGAAAAAAAAGAGGAAGTCATATAGTATATATTGACGTACTCGACAAAATTTTCAAATTATTGCCTTTTCGATTACAAGTATCTTATTTTGCAACATTCCTAAGCATCATCAGTAAAGAATTTAAGTATTTCGCCTATCTTTTATATTCTGTTTGTAATGGGCCGCAAAACTCTGAATGACTTTTTGAAATCATGTCTTGTTGATCTTTATTGGGTTTTTGAATAATTAAAACTTATACTCATTTTTGCTCGATTGTAAACATAAGATTCAAATTCTTGTATGTGTATACATTATACATCTTTTAGACTTCATTAATTTAATGAAATGTACAGGGTAATATACAGGACATTAAAAGTTTACGGAGTTCCTGACCGAGAAATAATTTGAAAAAAAATTACATAACACGGTTGAATACGACCTTCTCATGGAAAATATTTCGACTTTCTATCACTTCCGGTAGTACCGGAAATGGCAGCCGACTTTGTTATTTTGAATGGAACATCCTATTATATATATATTTTTTAATTCCCCTTCAATTGCCTAACCACTCATATGGATTTGTATCCATATAACTTTTACAATGTTTGAGGTAAAAATTAGTTTGTCAAATATTATACTCAAATAGACGTTTCAAAAACGTATACTAATAGATCCCGCGGCAGGTGTAGCAATAAAAGTGGACTAAACATAATTAAATCAAACAGCCCTTGGACCAAAATTTCCTTTCTAAATATTATCGATTTTTTTTTATAAAATGTTTAAATTATGGAATAAACATCCGCATTCCAACAGGATGAAGTTAAAAAAATGAAGTTCTTCCGTACTCCACGGAGTGGAATTCTTTAAAAAGAATACATTAATTGGATTTTAATAGCATTTTTTTCTCGAAATTTTTCGAATTTTTTTTCTGCAGGATTAGTACATCTTCAGTTATTTAACTGTAGAACCATACATATTTAGGTTGTGTCCATCAGGGCTTTTCGCTATATTTTCTTATAATGTTAAAGTCTCCAACACGATTTTAATTAAGAGTGATTTTATTTTCTTGTTCGAAATTGTACTTTTATTCCGTGTACGTGACACCTAACAATACTCATTCATGTCAGGTTCGTTTGAAGTTCGGGGACAAATTACATATTTATCGGTACATTATTTTTATTTTGTAATACCATATGATCGAAAACATTTATTCTCTAGAGTGCGTTGCATTTTTTATTTAAAAAATATAACATACTTTCAATATTATTAATTTATTATTTATTATTCAATTAATAATAATGAATGTAATTATAATAACAAGTGGAATTTACAGTAGAGGTTAAGTCGAAAATTCTTCCACACACGGTTGGAGGGAATGTATCCATTTTTGAGATTCTCGCTTTGTCCCATTTGGGAAGTAGCTTTCGACAAAGAAAACTTTAAATTCGGTAGTGAATATTTTTATCTTTTTACTGAATAATGACACATGAGACATTTTATTTGGTTTTAATTACTGGTGCTAATAAAATGTAGAATAAAATAAAAAAAAAAACACTCTAGAGGAGAAGAGTTCTCGATCATATACTATATGATCCGTTTTCTGCTTTAAATACAACCTAACAATCGCCACAGTTGTACTCACCTCGTTTGAGAAAATTAGTCATTTATCATAATTGTTATGATTGCTTTAAATTTATTTTAATTTTCACAGGTGTGATTTGGTACTAACGACATTATTGTTTTTGAAATCGTTCAACTTCTTGAAAAATGAGTATGCTGTTTCGAAATACGTTTGTAGTTAAGTTTCTTAGATCCTTCAGACCGTGTAAATCCTGCTGATTCCTTTCCTTTTTCTATAATCGCTTTCTTACATTATTCTAATTTGCAGAAGAATCTGGAGAAGATAGCTTGTCACGTGATTCGACTGGACATCTAAAATTTAAAATTTTCACTCTTAGCAATTAAATCATTTAACAACAAAAATATCACTTGATCTTTATTAGTTTCCACATACATGTTAACTAGTTTGTCCATAATGTCAAAAAATGTCAAAATAAAATAAATCAATGTAAAATGTGAGATGAAGATTACCTAAGTGAACATCTCCGTCTGTCATTTTATTCTGTTTTCCTTTTTTAAAAACACCGCTTTTCGAATTGGTCTTTTTAATTCAAAGATATTTTAAAATTTCATCCATATATCACGTTCTTTTACTTGTTTAAATTCGTTTATGCTTTTCAATAATTTGAAGTCGGATTTTTTTTAGTTATTTTTCTTCCATGCAGCTATGGCTTGTGCATTTTGATGTAATTTCATCCGATTGATATTACATCCATTTAAATAATTAAACGCAGCATTCATAATAAATACATGTTCTATTTACAGCTCCAATATAATACATTTCTTTCATATATTATCAACTAGAAGTTTCAAGTACTCGTATATTTTTGAAAATTTGTATAAACACATAGGATCTGGTTTCTCATTTTCTGTCCATTGGGTTCATTTTCTGTTTTGTACCGTGGGCTCATAACCTGAAATTGTAATGATTTTTTTAAACATCTTTATTACTGTTTTGAAACAACATTTACACTATAATTTGTAATATTTAAAATTAATGGTGAATAAAATAACAGCATGTGGCTAACGGTCAGAAGCCTTTTCGCAATGTAATGATTTATTTGTATGTAAATAAAAGTATCTTGGACAGAGAGACCTTTATTCAATAGCCCATAGAGGCTGACTTCTACATGTATTGTAATTATTTATATTAAATTGCTTTGTGCTACTTTTATATTCTGAAAAAAAAATGTTGTGTTTATTTATAAAAGTATTGTACCATTAATCCCCACAAATTCAAACTGTTAATCCCTTAATTGATGTTAACATAACTATCTCCTGCGCCCACCTTCTAAAGGTCCTTCACCCTAGAACTTTTACAGATTTTCTACATTATGAAAAATCGCAACATCCCTCCAAAATTGAAATATCTTTAATTCTACATTCATGAATTCATAACGTCACACATAATTAACTCAAATACGAGAAAAGGGAAAAGGACTACCGACAGAAAGACCAATAGTCGTTAACCATTAAGTAAATCAATATGTAATATTTTGTTAACTTAATGTAACTGTAAACATCTCAATAAAAGTGGTTATGTATGAATGTAAGAAAAAGTATGCTTAAACCACTACAAAGTTTCCATCACATTGATATTTTGAAATAATTTCATTTGATTTGACTTGTTTTCGCTACGTTCACATAGTTGACTTTTATCTGTTTATTTATTTTTTTGTTACTGTAGATAACATTGAAATGCCCATTCGCTATTTTTGAAACACCGATTTTCCAATAACCTATAATATCAGTCAAACTTTTTGATAAATATTTGCTCCTATTCCATTCACTTTTATATTCTCACTTAAGTTGGTCGGACAAGACTTATTTCTCAAAATTGCCGAAAGATATTTTAAATGAAATATTTAAGCTTATCTGAGAGGACGATGAAATGTGATAGGATATGAAAACATTACAATATCATAAAAACTAACACCCATCACTAACATTTCATCAATTTATTTCATCAATCTTAGCTGACTATATAGACAAAGGTGATAGCAATCATGACAATAAATAAAACGACAAGAACAGGACATAGACAGGCAGAAAGACCGAGGGTCGATAGCCATTTTCTGATGCATTTGTCAACAATTACTGTAAATATTAAATGTAAAAATTCTTTGTATTACTTCAGAAATAAAAATGTGTATATATATTATATAAAATAAAGAAATAAAAGATGTGTATATATATATATATATATATATATATATATATATATATATATATAATAAACACTAATTAAATTAAAAAAAAATATGTAAATTTTTTTTTATTGAAATTAAGAACGTCCTCCTGAACAAGCACTTAATTGATTTTGTAATAAAAACTAACTAATATGAAACCATTGCCAGCCATTACTATTGGAGTCACATAACAAGATTGTTAGGGTTAAAACGCCGAACTTTATTTATTCCCGATCGCCGTCATGATGTGGCCTATCGCCGAATTGTCTTCATGAATTTTAATTTTTTCCTCCCCCGGTCGCGCTCCATAGGCTCCTCTTTTTATTGTTGCTCCACTTTCCCTTCTTTTTCCGAAGCTTCCCATTGTCCCATCCGCTTCCGCAAAGTACTTTTCCAAACTCGTCCCTGTTCCTTATTTCCCTACCTTATGTATCCCGCCCCCATACACGAGATTACACGAATACATGTTCGAGATAAATCTGAAACTCTCGTCCCTTTATTAGATTATTGGCTGCCTTGCATTTTTCGGATTTCAACGATGAAATCGTATTTAAAAAGTTATTATTTTAGTTTGCAATAAAAAAAACATAGATTTTTGTTAATTATTTAGAGTTTGACAAGTTTTTTTATAATAATAACACTAAAGCGTGTTATTGAATATATGTTGTCTTAATTTCTCACTTAACCCGTTGTAAAACATGTTTATCGACCAAAACTTTTAAATAAACACTTGGTTAGTTTCACAAATAATATTTACATTTCAATGTGTTGATTGTTACTTTAGTCATCTATCATTTAGTTAAAAAAAATACCTGGAAATGAAAATATCAGTATATATGTACATACCATGTGTACGGGTTACTTAGATTTATCGGTTTAGATTTTAGATTATTTATTAATTCGTATTTTTTGCTTTTTTTACTTTATTATAAATATAATATTTACTGAAGAAAGTTAAAATTTAGAAATTTTATATTTTAATACTAAACATGTGGTACAGGGTGGGCTCGAATAACAGCGATTAAAAGTTTTCGGGGTTCCTGAATACGGAAAAGTTTGAATAAAATCACGGTTAAATGCGATCACCACATTGAAAATATTTTGACATTCCTTCGCTTCTGGTTGTGCCGGAAATGGCTACCAACTTTGTTGTTTTAAATGGAATACCTTATATTTTAATTATTTTATGAATTACCCGTTCAATTGCATACACACCCATATGGATTTATATCTACATAACTCCCAGAGTTTTTAGATAAAAATTTATTTGCCAAATTTGAACCTTAAATTGACGTTTAGAAAAATGCCTATAACTTCTAGTATGAACAAGATAGACTGACCAGCGATATCTTATATTTTTAGTAATGGATCCATCTAGAACCAAAAATTAAGATCTGTCAATTTTGACAGCATGTACTTCATGTATTTCTAAAGTGTCAACATTAACAACCTCTTAGAAACATCATTACTCATTTTTTCAAATGGAATGGCCAACATTTTATCTCATAGGGCGATTTGCAACATAAAAGTATTATGCATCCCAATATCTAGAGCAACTGGTTGAGTTATTTCGAAATTTAATCATTATTAGCTCGTTCATCTATGTTTGATCAGCCTGTCGAGGATCCGGTAAATTATGGAATTAGTTTGATTTTAACTTTATTTCGCGTGGACTTCTTGTATTTTATTTCTCCCCTGTTTCTTCGTTTTGCCATTTTGGGCGAAATTTGCACCTATTTCGGCGATCTCGAAATTGTATTGTGTTTTCAGTCGACTTCTAGGGTGTTCCCTACTTTGATGTCCTGTTTAAGGATCTCGTTTCTCATGTAGTATTCATCTCCCAGGGCTTTTCTCATCATATTATTTATTATGATATTATTGCTAAGTTCACCAACCTCCTTGCTTTATCGCTACCGCAAATGGCGTTCTCCCGGCCATAGTTTGCGATGGATTTTAACACGGAATTTAGCATGCTTAGAGGGCTACCTTTCCTGAAGATGTGATGAAGGCTTCTTGCGCGCTCTAGCCAGCGCTTTTGTTTCTTTGACTTGGGGAGACAAAATTCATCCGCCTGTACATTTTTTTTTACCGAGATACGTTAAAGCCGATGTTGTCGTGTCTTTTTACCTGGATCCGTTTTGTATTTGGTATCTGTTTCCCCATGAAGATGGCTTCTGTCTTCTTCGTATTGATGTTAATCTACCATTGGGTTGCGTAATTCGGAATAGATCGAACAGAATATGTTGTTTTGGCGCTTACTAAAACTCCGTTCATGTATCAGAAAGGCTATGTAATCAGCGAATTGAAATGCTTTCATTCCTTTCTTGTTCGTAAACTTTGGTATATCGATGATCCTTGTGAAAGTCGACACGTCGTTGTTATCCAATCTGAGTGGGTCGCTTACTTTTACCCGGAAGCGTCTGTTCTGGATCCAACTATCTCTCAGTCTGACTATCCAGAAAGGAATGTCTTGTACTAGGAGTATGTAAAACAGCCCTCCATCGTAGGCTTTTTCTACCTCCAACAAGGTGATAATTAGCGATTTCTTCCTGGATGTTAGTACCATCGCTGAATTTATTAAGTTGTCAGCTTGTTGGACAGCAGCTAGTTTTTTGGGGAATCCGAAGCTTCTGCTTTAGGATTAGGTTCTTCTCTTCGATGACCTTCTGGATGTCCTGTAGGATGATCCTTTCTGTGACTTTGCTTGTCTAGGCAAAGTCACAGAAAGGATCATCAAGGGAGGAGATTGATAGGTCTTCAGTTTTGAAGGACGGTTGGATCCTTTTCTCCTTTCGGGAATGAAACCAGGTTCGCCTTCTTCCAGCAAGAGGGAAATATAGCGTGTTTCTTAATTGCATTGATGAGACGAGTAAACCTGTTTATAGAGTTTTCGCTCAGCATTTTCGGCGCCAGGTTTGGGATACTGTTAGGATCTGCTGCTTACTTCACCGGAAGTATATTCAAACTAGCAGTTACTTTTTCCGTCGGGATGGGAGATGATTTCTTTGTACTTGTTCCCTCTGATGTTGGTGAGTGTTAAACTGAGATGATTATATGGGATCAGATTATCTTCGTTTGAGAACTATTTTTTAAGTGGTCTACCGTGATTTTTGCTATTTACTAGTCAGTGAAGAAATTGTTGTTTTATTTTTTTAATTGGGGCATTTGCGTCTCTCCTGCGTCCGCACTCCTTTAGCAGTTTCCATTGTCTCGCTTTGTCGTCGTTAGCTTCTGTTATCTTTTATTCCTATGTGCCCTGTTTTCTGTCATCTAATATTTTCTTTATTTCCCTCTGCAGTTTGTTTAGCTGTACAGGATAAATCACTACTAAAAAAACTGCAGAGGAAAGTAAAGAAAATCGTAGATGACAGAAAGCGGGGCACATGGAAAGAAGAGATAGCAGAAACTAACGATGATAAAGGGAGATTATGCAATTATGAGTTTGTATTTTTTCCACCTTATTTTGAATTAAATCTTCTTTTTTATTAAGGCCCTTTGTTTCTTGTTGAAGGCACGTGGGTTTAGAAGATTTCCTGTATTATGCGTGTTATTTCCTCGGCTTCTTCGTTGATCTGGTCGCTGCATAATTCTTGGTTTTCTCTGTTTTCACCCGTAAATGTTGACTATCTGGTTTTTCCACAGTTTATAAGCACTGCGAAATGGTCAGAATTTAACGCTTGGATTGTCTTTATTCCCCATGGGTCTTCGCATTGGAAAGTAATGAACATTTCGATGACGTCTCCTCTCTATCTGTAGTTCCGTGGGATCGTTGTTGTGTCTTCTGAACCCCATATGTCTTTAGGTTAGGTATGGCTGCTAATAGGATTTTCCCACTGTCGTTTGCTGAGCTCAAGCTGGGCTTTCGGCTTTCAAGTCTCCTCCGATGATTGTGTTGTCATAAGTATTCTCAGTTTGAATCGACCTTCAGCGGTTTTGTCGGGCTTTTGTATGCGACGAAAAATATACGAATCGTATTTTTAATTTCCGTTTCGATTCCCACTGCTTCGATGTATTAAATTCGATTTTTCGCATGCATATGTTAGAACGGAAGTACACCAGTACTCCACCATTGCGTCTGTTTGTCCTGTCCTTTCTTGCGTATTTGATTTCAGGAATAAATACGCGAGTTCCCAGTTTACTGATAACACTAAAACAGGAAAGTCGTTTTCATCGGCGAAGTGTCCTATTTCCTCTGTTTTCTTTTTTTAATCGGGCGGCATTACAAGTGGCGCTCTTGATATCTGTGTGTTCTATTGAATTCTATGCATATTGCTGGCTTAAATTTTGATGAATGTGTGTGGGATGATTTTTTAGATCTCATCGATCTCCTTTGCTGAGGGGCTGTCATTATGGCGCTGACATTTAGATGCATAGGAGATACCTTCTCAGGCCTAACTGGATTCCAGTAGCTTTTTCTTGTCTTTTTGTTTCTTCTTCTGTAGGAACATCAGATGGACCGGGCATGAACGAGAAAATGCGGCGTGTCCTCCTAGTAGTTTGTTTTTTCTCCGTTTTCTTTTTGCAGCGGTATCTAGGATTTTTTTCTGAACAGAAGGTGCCGATGGATTCAGCTGTGCATCGGAACTGAACGTGCCCGAATTGATGGAATCTCCGCTTGTCGTGTAAAGGATGTGCGAATTTTAATAGCGAGAGAAGAATACCCAAACCTAAAATCCACCGAAAAATTCCTCCTTACGCGTAAGCATTAAAAGTTCGATATGTAGTATTTGGAAAGTCACACTTTTATCGAAGTATTCCAAATAGCACATATCCAGAGGAAAGAAAGAACACTGAAAACCGTAGAAAGCACCGATTTGAATAAAAGGAAATTCAGCAGCGAACTATTAAACGACGAAACAGATTACAACAGCTCCTCATTACTAAATTTAAAACATATAACCCTCACTCCTCCACTTAATTACTACCCCTATATATTGTTTGTAAATTAGGTTAAGCAAATCACTTGTTCTTCGCCTGAAGAAACCACATTCTGGCGAAACAATTGTAGTAAAGTACAAAAATTAACATAATTTGAAAATTATAACAAACGTGTTTACTTTAAAGTAATATTGTAATTTATTTGTGTAATATTAAATTAATAAATAAAGTTAAACCTTGCATGTCCTTCTTATAATCATTATAATACTGACATTTTTATATATATGTATGTACAATAATATACAAAAATTAGAATTATATTATGTAGATGATGAATCGGCTATCGACCGGAGGTCTTTCAGCCTGCATGAAATATTTTTTTTTTATTAAATTTAGGAATTGATGCCTTTCCTCTTATTGAAAATTAATTCAAATAATAATAATTACAGTGGCTAAGCAAATTAAAAATATGTTTTGTTTGCAAATAATTTAAAAACAATTGAGTAACGTTATGTTATTCATTATTGTAATTTAACAAATTCAAAGAATAATTACATAATTTAAAATGATGTTCTTTTTAATTTTTAATGATACTTTTACGCAAAGCGTAGAAATACATATTTTCTTCCAATAAACTAATATTTGTTTCATACAAACATTAAATAATTGATTACACTCAACTTAAGTAAATTAAATTCGAACGGAAAGAAATAATGTTTGTCGTAATTTTTGTACCTCATTATTCCATCGCAGTCTAGCATGTTCTATTCACGAATACATTATTTATATAAAATTGGTAAATTGATATCGGGTTTCCCCGATTTAAAAACAGCACGTAGCAGTAGAAAAATAACATTATTTTATATAATTATTTGTGCAATAATTATTGCTTTATTTATTAAAACAATATATAAACTTTTAGATTAAATTGATATAATCCATATAGTGTGTTACTTCGTAGAAAATGTTGTTAATATCACATGCATTTTAACAATAGTTTTCGTCATAAATTTCAAGCAAATTGAATTTTGCGATTTAATAAATTTATTGGAAAGCATTGAAAGGCAACTGGTGAAAAACCCGAGTAATAAGTCCGTTAGTGGGAAATTATTTTTTGTCTTAAATTTATTATTATTCTTTGCAATAGTTATCATTAAAATGTTTTTCATGCCATATAATATACTAGAATTAAGTTTCATAAGTATGGTTTTATACATTACCAATTTCTATTGTTTATCAGTTATTTTTTCTGATCGAAGTAAAAACGCTATTTGCTATTTTTAATAGACAGCTAATGGTTCTAACGTCGAAAAGTAATTCAAAGACTTTATTATATGATTTTTACAAATTATTTACTGTTCATATCGAAATGTGCGAAATTGTTGATAAATGCAACGATATTTTTGGATGGCCAACATTTTATCGACTATTATACGTAATGTATACACTTATGACAAAAATTAGTGATTTTGCCACTGCATATATTTTGAAAATGTTTGAGATTAAGTATTATATCTCAGAGTGGATGCTACTTTTATATTTACTCGTAAGTATTGTGTACAGGGTGGTGCATTTTGATGGTGCCACATATGGAAACCTTTTTTATTTGAAGAATTATCGAAAAACCGTTTTCACGACGTTAGGCAAATTTTTAAAGTTAAAAATAATGGCGAAGAAAAAAATGATCTATCTTGAATCGTATTCAGATTATAACCGGAAGTTTAAGAAGTCTTTTTTCGATTGTGCCTGTAACTTTGTTAATATTAAAAATAGTAAAATATAATAAATACTTTCTCAAAACATTATTTAATGCTGACTTAGAATATTATATCACATTTTATTTATCATTTTTAGTTATTGCGTTGTAACCTCAAACTTTGACTTTTCAAATCGACTATAGTCGAAAATCAGATTATTGGATATATTTTTATTTTCGTAGTTTCCAAAAATTTATAGTTTGTTTAAGTTTTTTTGTGTTTTTAATGTTACATTCAATTTTATGAATCTGACTTAGTTATAGCTCAAAAACTAAAAATGATAAATAAAATGTAATAACATATTCGAAGTCAGAATAAAGTGCTGAAAAAGTGTTTATGATATTTCCAATATTTTTAATAACATCATAGAAAAATACTCATAATCATCTTCAGGTTATAACCCAGAAACGTTTAAAGATAAATATTTTTTTTTCTTCGCTATTGCTTTTATCATTAACAAAGTCATAAAAATGGTTTTTCGAAATCTTTTAAAATCAAAAGATTTTCCATAGGCACTACCAAAATGAACCACCCTGTTAATAAAATATTAACAAATATATTTATTTTATTTAGAGAGTGATGCAAATGTAATTATATTACTTAATTTAACAATTTTATTTTCAAGAAAAAAATCATTGTCGCATCTATCTTAAGTTTGCTATTGGAACTATGCCCTGAGTAAAATATTAAATTTAATGTAAATGTTACCTTAGTCGTCACAGTATTGGCGAGATTTATAATTAATTAAAAAAAAACAATCCGATAACTTTAACATATTACGTCCGAAATATCATTCATTTATTTTTGACCTGCAGTGTCTAGAAGTTATTTAACAATAGGAAGAAAAAATATATGAGTTGTGGTTATTTAGATCTAAATTAAATAAAATATCTATACTTTGAGAATAATTATTTGAATTATAGGCTTAAATAGTGTATGTTGTTTGAGTGAGACCGTAAATAACGTTACCCAAGTGGAATTGAATTAATTAAATATATTATTAGATTTTAACATCCAAACAAATATTAGATAATTAACAACTACTCGTTAAATCTAATGAATATTTAAGTTTCTTGTTATGCAACGAATCGATAAAAAATAATATACTTTTCTTTAAATATATTTTCTATGCCTAACATAACCTCACTCACACAACATACACTATTTAATCCTGGCGATTATGCCGCGTGATAAAATGCGCTTCGTGTTATGCCATAAATACCAATTGTATTTTCATTTAATATTCAATAACACTATATAATAAATAATTTAAATTTTAATCAGTTAATAATAAAATATTTTTATTTTAGATACCTGAACTTATCATCATAATAATCTCTCAAGAAATTCGTAACGAGGGAAAGAGGACCATTGCATTGAGTTGCGGTGATCATGTGAAGTTTTACAAAAATTCGTACCTCAAAAAGATTCTCAACGTTCTTACTGAACAAGCCGTATCCAAGATTCCAAGTTTGACCGCTAGCGAATTATTTCCGATTGACAATTCAATATTTTTGTTGTTTATCAATCTTTTGGCTACGTACACAATTGCTTTAGTGCAGTTTCTTTTTAATATGTACAAGGATATTATTACAATTGCGAATAATTTAAGCCTTTCGGAATGAAATAAATATATAAAAAATGGATAAACACAAATTTAATTTATTAATAAGAGAAGATATGTACTAATTTATGTAAGAAAAAGAGTGACAAAATGTTTATTAAATCGGTTATAAGTAAAAAAATATTTAATTAATCTTAAATTTGCCACAATATCCAAATCAGATAGTTATTTAAAAATACTTTAAAAAATTCTAAACCCTAATGTTAGAGATTTTTATAAAATCACTTTTTTCTTTCGAATTTAATTAAATTATCAAATTTGCAGACAGAGGAAGACAGTTTAAAAAAAACACTTTTCCGGACTCAGGTGGGCTTAAAAAATATATATTTCCGCTCTCTTCCCGATTTTGAAAATTTTCACGATTACATTACTTTCATTTGCCAAGCATTAAGTAGCGCGATTTTAATTCTCTTCAAAGTATTTGAAGAAATATGTAGGTATTAAAAAAAGGATTATAGGGTTGCCTGAGCAAAGTGGATTAGAACAAGAAAAAAGAAAAGTGAACCAAAAGAAAACTCAGAACGAGAAAAACAAATCAGAGGAAAATAACAATATGATGCAAGAATTGAAAATCATGATGTAAGATTTAATGCAGGAAGTGAAGAAAAACAACGAAGAGCTTAAAAAGACCAACGAAGAGAATTTGCAATGCAGAGCAAAAGTTCAGAGTTAATTTCTTATTATCCTATAACATTACTTTTTCACTTCATCCCTGTCCGTTACTCCAAAGCCTTCTTCTGATTTAAACTTGTATAAAATACGTGTCGAAAACAATTGTCAAAAATAATTGTCAAAAATAAACATCCATCTTCTTCCTCAACGAACGAGTGAGTATGAATTCAAATAGTAACATTTTTACCTTTATTTCCGATATTTTCTTATTTGTTTATCTTAATTTCTTCATTTTCTTTGTTATTCTAAATGGTGTAAGTATTTTGGTTATTTGTTTATTATATATTTTTGTTCATATCATAATAAATATTCTTTTTTTTATTTAATTTATGAGTTCAGCATTACCCAAACCCAAATCACCCACAGGGTTTAAATATGGTCCTTCGAACAGGATGAACAAAAATTTAAATTAAATTTGACAAGCATTTTTATAAGATTTAAATTTGTTTAAAAATCAACGTTCAAATACGCAAAAACATTGCAATTAAGGCTATTGTATGTTTTAAAAATCAATTGCTTGATCGTTGTGAGTCAGTTTATACAAATCCGCATAATTTTCTGGTTAGCGGTTCGTGTTGTTCCTTGTGCACGGCACCGATGATTTTACCTTCGCAAACTTGTGTATTCTGTAAACTTTCTTCTAGTTTTTCCTTGTATAGCACAATATTTAACTTAATCCCAGTTCTTGATTTCAATCCAGCTGTCATACCAGTGAGCATGGAATTAGCAGAATCAGTGTTTTATTAGCCAAGCGACATTGGTATATTAATTAGAAATGGTCATTACCGTCATTTATTAGCCAACGGAAAATTAAGGTTAAAAATCATATAAGTTTTTAATTCTGGTTGTTCGTGGTGAATTATCATATCAAAGAACACTACCACGTCAAGATAACGCTATAATTTCACACCTGAGTTTGAATTATACAAAATTTTGCGAATTGGAAAACTACAAGACTGAAACACTAACACTGACGGATAAGTAATGCTAAAAACATTTTAAAACGCACGTAAAGCGAGACGCGACAAGAAGATTTGAAGTTGCTATTCCATTGAGAGAAAGTGAGAGAAAGTCCTGCAAATCTGGAAAATTATAGTGGATCTACAAAACACACGTTCTTATCGTTGGAACGCTTACTATTAAAATCCCTTGACACATACACTGAATATCGTGCTTTTATGAAAGAATATGAGTCTCTGGAGCACCTGAGAAACACTACCAGTGATGTAAAAGCTAGTTATCATTTCCCATATCATTACATAATTAAAGAGGATAGTTGGTTCACAAAATTGAGGGTAGTAGCGCCGATAACAAACGGAGTTTCGCTGAATAACATATTAAAAGTTGAACCACCGCACACTGGTTCCAAATGCCGAAAAGGTGGTCATCATTAGAAGATGTAAAAGGATTTGATTGAAAAATTGTATATAGGTTACTTTAAGGGAAGTCATGACAAATCTTAATTAAAAACTTCGAAAAATAAAATGGCGGATCCTATATCGCTTACAAAAAGCTAAAAATTGTCATATTTTTGTGAAAATTTATATTTTGGCTATTTTTAGTACACTGATGTAAAATATTAATTAGAAAGTTTGCTTTCATGGAAGGCTCTGTAAAAATCATTATAATTTAGACGTTTTGAAAGGAAACCAATTATATTGTGCATGTTTACACCTTACCTTACAGAGATTTTTTTTGAAGGGCGTTCGTTTAACTTGACATCCACATTTGGCCATACTGCATTATCTGTCTACCTTCCTCTGGCTGTCGCTATAATTTATGCGAAGTTTATGAAAAAAGTTTCCGTAATATACATTTTACATCCGCGGACAAAGTGATCGTGTTTCCGGTTATGGTTTCGATTTGTTTTTCGATCAAGCCGATCAGTACATTATTATCTTCCGAAAGACATAATTGAAAATAGCTTTTCTTTTCAATTATGTTATGGATTCTGCAAATATATTTGAAAATAATTTTAATTTCGATATTATTAACGATTAACGCTTGCACTTACACACGTCTACATTTTATACGTTATGTCAGTTCAAAAACAAACAAAATAAATTGTAAACAAATTAATTTTTTAAGAAGTACTTACTTTCTTTAGTAGAATCCATTTCGATCCAATCTAAAACACTCTTTCAGAAATAACTTGCTAAAGAGCGTAGTCGCGCGTTGTTAACAATGGGGTCCCAGAGTCCCCTAAGTAGGTTTTACTGTCAAAATCACTGGATCGCAATGGGCCAAGTACCAACCTACGTACTAAATTTAAAAAAGTCCCTAAATCTAACATTAATTTTTGGGGATTTTGGTCAAGTTTTCGTCATATGGAACCGCTGTACACTGGTTCAAAATGATTTATTTTCCATAATGACAAGAAGAATTTGAAGTGTGTTATCACTGCTAACATTGCAAAAATGTACCGTTAAGTCAAAATAAGACAAGAAGATATCCAGTACTGGCAAATTTGGAGGAAAACAGCCCTGGAGAATATATATCCTCGTAAGAGTTCAAAACGGTTACATACGGAACATCCAGCGCAGCATATCGCGCTATATGTACACTTAAGGAGTTAGCAGAACAGATGCAATATGTGTATCCAATTGGAAGTCAACGATGCTTATTAAACTTTTATATGGATGATTTAATTACTAGTGCTAATTCACTCAGTGCAATGAAAAACATTCTTGATTAGACAAAAAATGATTCGACAGTGTGGGATTCGAGCTCAAACAGTGGGCAAATAATAATCGTGACCTCTTTTCAGACTTTCAAGCAGATTGTATAGATAATATAGCAGTTTAAACTCGTGATTGTGATGGTAGCACAAACTCTGTCAGTACATTAGGTAAAGTGTGAAACATTAATAATGACACTCTTTCTTATAAGTGCAACATGATACTGTCTCGAGCCACTAAAAAAAAAGAAGTACGGTAAGTGACATTTCCAGAGTGTGTGATTCATTTGATTTGGTAGGCCCCATCATTATAACTGGGAAAATGTTCATACAGGAGTTGTGGCTCTTTAAGAGTTCCTGGGATGAACCACTTCTACTTGGCTACACTGAGCGATTTCGCAATTATGCAGTTCTCTGATGTAACCATTCTGGAAACTGAAATTGTTGAAACTTCTCTGAGATTCTTCTTAGAGAAGTTTTCAACGGTTGATATACTTCTCAGAGAAATTTCCAACGGTTGAGATTCTTCTCAGAAAAAATTTCAACGGTTGAGATTCTTCTCAGAGAACTTTCAACAATTTCAGTTCCCAGCGTGGTTACATGAGAAAATCGAAACATCGAATTGCATGGTTTCTGCGGTGCATGCATTTACGCCGTGGACATTCAGCAGGACCAATGCATCCTTAGTAAGCTTTTGTGTGCGAAATCGAGAGTAGCACCTGTTAAATACATTAGTGTTTTTATGACTCGAGCTATGTGCAGCATTGTTACTAGCAGAATTGAGCAACAAATTGCGACAAGCATTAAACCATTTGGAATACAAATCACTTTTTTAATTGCAGATTCGACCATTATATTATCTTGGATTATATGTGATTCAAGACGATTCAATACATTTTTAGGCAATAGTGTTGGTGAATTACATAGATTTTCAGATCCCCAGGAGTGGACTCACGTCGCAACAAAAGAAAATCCTGCAGATTTAACTTTGAGAAGTGCAACCGTGAGCAGTCTCAAGGACAACACGTTACGATAGAGGGGACCGACATTCCTGCTGACTTCTTAAAGAAAACCTACATTCATTTCGGAAGAATCACCACCTAAATTGAAATGCAAAATTGCAATATCTGACGAAGACGTAATAGTAGTACCAGTGTGCTTTAGCTTCGGAAAAACAATTCGTGTAATAGCTTATGTGTTAAGATTCGTCACTGTAGTGATTCGCGAAATTAACCCATGAATACATGAACCAAAACGAGCTACTTGTCTTAATAAAAACGTGCATAAACTCGCATTCCATAATGATATTGAATCGTTACACACGGAACAAAATATACAAAAGACAAGTAAACTATTCAAACTTAATCTGTCCAGAGACTGTGAAGGACTTGTTGGAGTAGGGGAGGGGGCGTTTCGCTATTAGGTAAATGTACTGGCCCATTGCAAGAAGGAGAATAGTTCGTGGTGTATTGAG
The DNA here is from genome assembly GCA_963082785.1 of Philonthus spinipes. Taxonomy (NCBI): domain Eukaryota; kingdom Metazoa; phylum Arthropoda; class Insecta; order Coleoptera; family Staphylinidae; genus Philonthus; species Philonthus spinipes. Next base: position 11,147,051 of record OY720315.1, on the reverse strand, counting down.
ATGCTAACTTTAAATGCATCCTTGCCACGCCCATCGCGCAAGCCCTTTTCATGGTATCTCTGCTATCATTTTACACTCAGTAAGTGCGGCCCCAGTGTGGATTACTGCGGTCTTTTTATTATTGAAGAAGGGCTCCCGCAGATCCAAGAAAACGATCAAATGATACATATGTATTTTTGTCTGCTGCTCAGCTAAGGCGGTTCTCATCGAATAAGGATCAAATTTGACGACAGAAGCATTTATAGCAGAGTTTGACAAATTTATTTGTCATAGAGGTTGCCAGTACAAAGATTAGAGGAATGAGTGAAGACCACATAAAAAGATGTTAAGGAACTAACATCAAAAGAAAAGAAAAAAAACGTGGAAAGAATTTAGAAAGAAAATGATATATAGTAAAGAAAAAACAAACGTTTTTAATCAAGTATTTAAATCTTGTAGATAAGAGATAAATAAATACAATATAAACTAGGTAAAAAACAAAAAGGGAAATTACTAACAGAAGAAAAGGAAACAATGGTAAGATGGAAGGCATTTTTCGAGGAATTACTGGGCATTAATGAAAAAATAACAAATGGGGAACACCAAATTATAATTGAAGAGTAAGAGAACGAAACAAACGAAAAAACTAAAATAGAAGGATTGCAGGAGAGTAATCAGAAATATGAAGAACGGGAAAGCAACAGGAGTTGTCAAAATTACTACAGAAATTCTGGAAAAATGGAAACAAAGGGAACAAAAAACTACTACTAGACATATATAATAAACCGTGGTAAAAGAAAAAAATCCAGAGTAGAAGACAGCACTTATAGTACCTATATACAAGAAAGCAGGCACAAAAGAGTATGAAAAGTACAGGGGAATAACACTATTAAATGCAGGTATGAAAATATTTTAATAAATTAATAACAACAAACTCAGAAAAATTATAGAATCAACACAATCATGAGTCTCAAAGGGGTTTCAGAAAAGGAAGAAGCATCCAAGACCATGTCTTCACACTACAACAAATAATGGAAAAATTCCAACAGAAGAAAAATATGTACCTTGTATTCATTGATTCGGAAAAAGCGTTTGATATGGTGAAAAGAGAAGAATTATGAGAATCACTAAGATTCTTACTCAGGTAGAGATATTGGTCGTATGCAGTAATTTCTAATTTTGTTCCTTTTCTATATAAGGTCCCAATTTTATATTTAAGCTATTTAATTTTGAAATTTCTGATTAGCTTCCCAATATTTTTACTACGATTGACGGTTAGATCTTGTATAAATTTAGGAAAAAATGATTTTTTAATTAACTTTTAAATGGTGTAGTTAATCGATTTGAAATTTTTAAAGTGATTTCTTTATAATAAATTAATACTTTTTTTATATTCTTTATTAAAATCTTACATCTCTAAACATATGTTCTATTTTTCCTTAAGAAATCATATACTTAACAATTCATTTACCAAATACGGAATTAAATAATTAGCATTAAGAATAGTGATTATCGTAAACGAAATTGTACGCTGTTTTTTTTTTTTTTTTTTTCTTACTTACATATCTAATCCGCGCACATCTTAGAAGAATAAATGCTGTGTAGGATATGCGAATTCTTTTAGCGATACATGGTTCAAAAAACCTAATATCAACTGAATCAAGCCTCCTTATGTGTTAACATTAAAAGTTCAATCAATTCTCCACGAGATGGCAGATTAGTACGGGTCATTATTTTCCAAAATTTTTATTCGCATTTCTAATTACGCATTTTAGAAATCAAAATAATAGAAAACTTATATTCAACACCAAAATAAAATTAGCCTCAAAAGCTTAGTTTTTCATGTTTTCGTTTAGTTTATGTCTTTTTTGTAACGTATTATTTAATATTAAATAAATAAAAAATGTAAACCTTATTGGTACTCCTTGTAAAAAAGTGATAATAATTACAGTGGATAAACAAAGTAAAATGTGTTTGCTTAGAGGCAATAATAACATAGCTTAATATTATATTAATTGTTGTTTACATAAACCGCAGAAACACATACATTATTCTTATAAACAAATGTTCGTTTCATACAAACATTAGATAATTGATTGCGTATGCAACTTAACTAAATTAATTTCGAACGAAAAGAAATAATGTATGTAGTAATTTTTGTAGCTCATTATTCTATCACAGACAAGCATGTTCCATTCACGAATAAATTATTTATACAAAATTGGTATATTTGTAGCGGGTTTTCCCGATTTAAACACATCACATGGCAATAGAAAAATAACATTATTTTATATAATTATTACTGCCATGAAATTTACTTTATTTATTGAAGCAATATATAAAAGTTTACATGAAATTGAAACAATTCATATAGTGGATTACTTCGTGGTAAATTCTAAGCAAATTATATTCTGCGATTTAATTAATTTATTAAAAAACACTAAAATGCGACTTGTGAAAAAAACGAGTGATAAATCCGCTTGTGGGAAATTATGTTTTATCTTAAATTTATCATCATTCTTTGCAATCTTTATCATTAAAATATTGTCAACGCCATACTTCATGCCAGAATTATATATCATATTTATAGTTTTATACATTACCAATTTCTATTGTTTATTTCAGTTATTTGTTCTAATAGAAGTAAAAACAATATTTGCTCTTTTTAATAAACAGTTAATGGTTCTATCGTCAAAGAGTAATTCAAAGACTTTATTATCTGATTTCTACAAATTAGTTACTGTTCATATGGAACTGTGCGAAATTATTAATAAATGCAACGATCTTTTCGGATGGCCAACGTTTTATCGACTCTTATACGTAATGCATACACTTATGAATAAATTTGGTGTTTTTGCTACAGTATATATTTTAATAGTATTTGAGATTAAGTATTATATTTCAGAGTGGATACCACTTTTATTTTTTGTCGTAAGTATTGTGTACATTAAATATTAACAAATAATTAAAGAATAATGCAACAGTAGTTATATTACTAAATTTCACAATGTTTTTTTAAGGAGCTCCTTATTAAAAATTAATAACAATTACAACGGTTAAACTAAGTAAAGTGTGTTTTGCCAGAATTCAATTGGCAAGATCGAATGTAGTCGATACTCTAGGTGAAGGTATGTTTTCTGGTAAAATTGAAATCAGTCGAGTTAGCTGGTGGCATTTAGTTAGCAGAAAAGAATGGCGTTGGTCGAAGGAGACTTGCGCTAATCGAATTATCCCACAAAATCTATCTCCAAGCCCACGACAACGCTTAAAATTGAAAACATAAATAGAATATATTAAACAGTCGTTATAAGTGTCCTCTTTTGAGGAGAGTTGCTTCCTCAAAAGAGGACACTTATAACGACTGTATAATATATACCTACCTACAAACATTGAAAGAATACCTTGAAAACAATTCTACAAATATAGAAATATTTTGTTAACAGAAAAATTTATATCTGCAAAGAAATATTGGCGAAAAAAAAAAAAAAACGTTTATTAGGTAGATATTAAAATAATCAAAAATCATCTATAAATAACTCGTTATTTTAAATAATGTAAAATATTAACATTTTCTAAACAATATATAAATGAACAAATATAATTTTGATGAACGAGGCAACTTTTTTTAATTATTCTAATTATTGTTTCTATATAGCACTTGCAAAATGTCCACTACAGCTATATTTTATTGTTTGGATTTTTTTACATCCAAGTAGACGATTAAATATCAACACCACACAATAAAAACACACTTTACTCAACCGTTATTTGAAAATACAAAGAAACATTTGACTTCGAAAACATTTTGACTATGATTTTGGCGGTTCATAACATTTTTCATACTGAACCACACCACACATGCGCTTTGAGGTTGACCGTAAAATGCAGCATTGAAACTTTAATTTTCAAAGTTGGCAGTCGTTTAGGGGATATTGTAAACAAAACAATATGTGACGACACGCCTCAGTTACGAAAATGAAGTAAATTTTGTTGCCAGTGAATCTTTTTTAGAACGAGATGTTTTTCAATTTGTTAATTGTTATAAATAGAAAACTGTATTCATTCACTATTTATATTAATAGCCAGCGAGGCATTTATTCAAATCCGAACCGAGAGAAGTTTTTTGTGAGTTTGCGATAATAACAATACACGAGGGCACGTCCTCCTCTGCCCGTCATTACTATCACAGCGCGCGGCAGATGAGGGTCGCTCTTTTTAATTAATTTGATTCAATTCTTTTCGTTTAATTTTATTCGGTTTTGATTTAAATTGAATTAATTTGATTTAATTTAGTTTAATTTGATTTAATGTACTTGAATTAATTTAATTGATTTATTTTAACATCTTTAAATTATGTCAGGCATAGCTGTACTGACGAAGGATAGATCCCGAAACACGTGTCTGCAGATGGCCTTATAATATGTAACGTTCCTTATTGTTTTTACATTAAATTTTTCTCGGATCAAAATTTGTTGCATTATGCAATATTTTATTGATATGCAACAGCAGGTGTACATTATGCGTGGGTATTTGCCCGGGAAGTAGTTGTTTTAATGTGCATTTGTTTAACGTACTTACGTAACGTAAGTCAAAAGTCACAGAGCTAAATGTGGAAATAATTTATTAATTATTTTCAAATCATTTTTATTTAATATATTGTTAATTGTTAATGCTTTCACTGGATGTACACGATTTATTATAAATTAATAAAACATTTTTTAATTTATTTGTACTATGAAATTTCAGTTGTACAAAAAAAAGTTAAAAGAGATATTTTTTTATAGTCCTTGTTAGACCATAAATACTAATTATATTTTTATTTAATAATCAATAATTTAAATTTTGATCTGTTACAAATAAATTAATTTTATTCCAGATACCTGAACTCATCATCGTAATAATCTCTCAAGAAATACGTAACGGGGGAAAGAGGACAATTTCATTAAGTTACAGTTGTCTTGTGAAGTTTTACAAAAATCCGGAACTCAACAAGATTCTTAACGTTCTTACTGAACAAGCTTCATCCAAGATTCCAAGTTTTAACGCTGGCGAATTCTTTCCGCTTGACAATTCAATATTTTTGTTGTTTATTAATCTTTTGGCTACGTACACAATTGCTTTAGCGCAGTTTCTTTTTAATATATACAGAGATATTATTACAAATTCTAATAATAAAAATCTTTCAGAATAAAATATATATATATAAAAGTGGCGATGTGAACACAAAACTAATTTAATTTACTGCTAAGAGTAAGATATATACGAATTTGGGTAAAAGTAGCATACAAACCCAGGAATGGTTTGAGATATGTTATCGGAAAAATTCTTCGTCTAAAACAACCATTTGCCGATCGTGTGCTAATTTCGAACGAAGACGCAGAACGCTCTGGAAGGCCAAAAGTGGTGACTACGCCAGAAACATAAAATTGCCCTTTATTGAAAACGTGTTTTAAAGTACCTATGTAACATAAGTCAAAATACCGCAGTAGCTAAATTATATATAATAATTGATTAATTATTTTCAAATTCTTTTTATCAAAATTATTTTTATTTGATTTACTTCAATTGTAATCAGAATGTTTATTTAATTTATTCATAATATATTCTATTGTAGATTTACCATCAAAATTTGAAACTTTCTAAAGCTATCCTATGTTACTTACTTAATATTATTATTAGAAAATGATGATGAATAAAATTACTTTCCTCTTTACTTTAATATGCGGATGTTCTCTTTCGAAACTGCAGAAGAGTTTTGGGACAAAATGTTATTACATTCAAAACATGTATACTTTTTTTGAGTATCATTTTTAAAATGCTATTTTTTATTTGGATGTTTACAAGTGTAAGCACATATTGAAAAAATGTAACAATATTCATTTCACTTGTATCATAATTTGGCAAAAGCAATTAAGTAGTATTTGGTATTGCCAGTAACATTTGCAAGTAGAAAAAGATCATATTCAAATTGATAAATTGTAATGCCTATGTGATAAATTTAATTCGTTTATAAATACAATACGAAATATGTGAGAAAATTTATTATTTTCAATGAGAGGAAAGCTCATAAAGGACTAGTCTAAAATGTTTTATAAGGGACAAATTCGCGGGATTCAATTTTTTTTTTATAAAAAATTAATTAATTTCAATATTTCATATATGCAATCAATTTGCGTCTGTGTGATTTAATTTAGTCAATTGTTAAATTAAATCACGCATTTGAAATTTTCGTATCTTTATTATCTGGGTTGTAAACTCAAAAAATTCCTTTAAACCGTGGGCATATGATGTTTTTAAGAGTTTAGTAAAATGTTGACTCTTTTAACATACCAACTGACAAAATTGACAGATCTCAATTTTTCCGATTCTAGACAGATCTTTTACTAACAATTCAAGATGTCGCTGGTCTGTCTATCATGTTCTTACTAGAAGTTATAGGCATTTTTGGAACATCAATTTCAGGTTAAAATTTGACAAATATTTTTTTATCTCAAAAACTGTAGGATATAAATCGATATGAGTGGTTAGGTAATTGAACGGGGAATCTGAAAAAAAAAAATTGAGTGTTCCATTTAAAATAACAATGTTGGTAGTCAATTCCGTTACAACCGGAAGTGAAAGAAAGTTAACATATTTACCATGAGGTGGTCGCATTCAACCGTACAATGTAGATTTTTTTTCAAAATTTTCCGTCGTCAGGAACCCTGAAAATTTGTAATGTCCGTTATTCGTGGTCCCATTGACGAGATAAGCGTGGGCGTAAAAAAGCTCAGAACTGCACTCCTAGGAATGACCCTGTTAGTGGGAACTAAACAGGTAATGGAATAAATGTTTGTTTCTGGGCAAACATGAACTGTTAACAAAGTAATAGAAAAAGTAATAATAAAACATATTGTATTGTATGTAAAAATAAACGTCAAGGAATATAAGCGGATTGCTTGATGGCAAATAAATAAATTGAAGATTACAACTCGCAGAGCCCTTATACCCCGTAAATTGTCAGACAGGTAATATTTCAAGAACCGTCCCGCGTATTATCGCCGTATATATCGATGCCTATAAAAAAACCTAATACAAAAATAATTCAGTTTATCGCCTTGGCGAATTGAGGGTGGGCGAGCGAGACAGAATAGAAGAGATGATGTTTTTTACGATGTTCTCGAAATCGTGGGCGTAATTTCGACTGCCGTCGTCGGCGTCTGTCGAAATGATAATAATACCTTTAAAAGGAATAACTTCCCCCCAATAAAAGCAAACTATCGAAAAGTTATCGGGTCGGGAGGGGTTGAAGAGTTCGGAATAACTACTCTCGGTGGCGCCGGCCGAGTTGTAAACAAAGTGATCAATAACCGTTACCTGAAATCCATAATTCAACGAAAACAGCTTAAATTCTGAGCCAGTTCAACTTGTTCGCAACCTCACCAATTCAGGGATTTACAAAAAAAGCACATATAGCACTAATTATAATTTCTTTTGTTTATATATATATATATATATATATATATATATATATATGTACGTGTTTTTATATAACTACGCAGTAACACACGTTTTATGTAAAAATTTATTACGGGAGTGTCAATTGTGAAAATAATTTAAAAAGTAATAACTAAACATACGAGGCTATTCCTTATAGAAAATACGAACTTTAACGTTTACGTAATTAGTTCATTTTATGTGTATATAATAAAAAAACAGCTAGGACTGTGATTATAGAAATAACATACAGGTTAAACTTAACATTTCCCTTACAGTATAGCCCGGATGGAATCATTTATTAGTTGTATGTTGTTTTTATTATGACTATAATCATACTTAAAAATCACAAGGAATTAAGAAAGAAGAATAGAATGATCAGAAGAAGAAAAAAATATTTAATATAATTAATGGTTTTAATATTTAGACATTGGTAGTTCATATTGTATGAAATAAATATGAATAAATTATTAAAAATCAACCAATAAAACACAGATTTGTTTGAATAACTTTAAATTCTCAACTAGTTTCGGGTTATCAGCCCATTTTCAAGAGAATTTAAAATTTTGTTTTATTAAATTTCTATGGATACATTAATGGATATATTGATTATTTAATTTTTATTTTAATTTTATTGTGGGGCAGGCAAAATAATTTCGGTCCCAGCATTTGCTCACAAGGTGGAAAAAAACCCACTAAAAAACCATCCTCAGGATCATGGAATTATTTTGCTAAAATTAAACAAAATCAGTTATTTATAAATAAGTTGGATTGTTAAATTGATAGAAATATAAAGATTATATATATATGGTTTAATAATAGATTTTAAAAACAATAATGATTTAAAAATTATAGTTGCAGAATGTGAACTAAATTTATTAAATATGAAAAAAGAATGTAATTATGAAAGACATGAATTGGAAAAAATTATAAAATCATTTAGTTTCTCTTCTAATTCAACTAATTTCAAAATAATAAAGTCAATTAAACAGAAATCAGCTGAAAATTCATTAGTCTTTACAAAAGCTGACAAATCAAACACAACTGTAATATTAACAAAAGAATTATATATTCAAAAAGTGAATAATTTCATTAATCAAGAAAATATAATTAATTTAAAAAAAGATCCAACAATTAAATATCAAAGAGAAATTAAACAATTTCTATCAAAAAATTCAATTTTTAATAAAAATGATAAATTTAATATAATAACAAAAAATCCTATTGCTCCAAAACTTTACGGTTTAATTAAAACTCATAAAACAAACCTACCAATCAGACCTGTTGTTTCATATATAAATTCACCTTGCAGAAACTTAGCTATCTATACTAGTAAATATTTTAGAAACATTACAAATTATAAATCAAAATATAGTATTAAAAATAATATAGATTTAACAAATAAATTAAAAGATTATAAAACACCTTTAAATTCAAAAATAGTTTCTTTTGATGTAACAAATATGTTTCCTAGTATTCCTTCAAGTGAATGTGTTAAAATTATTAAAAATATTTTAGATAAAAATAATATTAATCCAATTATTAAAGAAGAATTACTTATTATATTCAATTCAATAACATTTATTATAAACAGAATTCTGGATTGGCAATGGGATCTCCTTTAAGTCCATTACTAGCTGATATCTACATGAATACATTAGAAGAAACAATTTTTAAAAATCCACTTACAAAAAAACATATTAAATTTTGGTATAGATATGTTGATGATATTATTGCATGCTTTGACGGATCTGACGAAAACTTAAATTCATTTTTAGAATATATCAATTCTTTAAACCAGCACATAAAATTTACTTTAGAAATTGAGTTAAATAAAAAGATCAACTTCTTAGATTTAACTATTATACACACAAACAATCAGATACAATTTGAGATTTATAGAAAACCAACCAGTAACAAAAATACTATCCCTTTTGATTCATTTCACCCCCTTTGTCAAAAATTATCAACATATTATTCTATGATCAATAGAGCTTTCAAAATTCCACTATCAAAACAATCATTCAATAATGAATTAAATTTAATAAGAAATATTGCTGCAAAAAATGGTTTTCCTTATCACATAATTCAAAAATTAATTAACAAAGAATTCAGAAAGAAAGCACTTTTTGAAATTTATCCAAAAATTAAAGAAAACAATAAAAAATATTTAACTTTAACTTATTTTGGAGAAATTTCAGAAAGAATTGCAAGTATATTTAGAAAAAATAATTACAAAATAGGATTTAGAAGTAAAAATAAATTAGGTAATATATTATACAATAGAAAAGATAAAACAGAAAAATTTAACAAATCTGGTATTTATAAACTTATATGTTCTGATTGTAATAGTGTGTATATTGGAAAAACTAGTCGAAATTTTAATATAAGATACAATGAACACTTTAGAGCATTTAGATTAAATAAAGATTGTAGTACTTTTTCAAATCATATACTTACAAATAGTCACACTTTTCCAAATTTAAATGATACAAAAATCTTACATCATAGTGAAAAAGGTCAAAAATTAGATATATTAGAAGCAATGGAAATTTATTTACACAATAAAGACACTAATTCATCACTTCTAAATGAACAAGTAGATCTATTATATTCTTCACTTTATGATGTATTATAAATACTACTTTTCACTTTATTCTATTATTAAACCATATATATATAATCTTTATATTTCTATCAATTTAACAATCCAACTTATTTATAAATAACTGATTTTGTTTAATTTTAGCAAAATAATTCCATGATCCTGAGGATGGTTTTTTAGTGGGGTTTTTTCCACCTTGTGAGCAAATGCTGGGACCGAAATTATTTTGCCTGCCCCACAATAAAATTAAAATAAAAATTAAATAATCAATATATCCATTAATGTATCCATAGAAATTTAATAAAACAAAATTTTAAATTCTCTTGAAAATGGGCTGATAACCCGAAACTAGTTGAGAATTTAAAGTTATTCAAACAAATCTGTGTTTTATTGGTTGATTTTTAATAATTTATTCATATTTATTTCATAAAATATTTAATATTTTAATTGTTCAGTTTTTAAATTAAATAAGAAAAAATTGAAAATAATTAATACATGTTTCCCTGTTTAGTTTAACCCTTTAACAACGGGCTTAAACTACATGAGTCCGCAGTACGACAAAATATTTTTTTTTTTTTTTTTCTTTCTTATGCAGCATCGACTACTACGGTCATTAGCTGCGTATCGTTTTTATTACAGCATATTGATACTTTCTAATATGTGCTTATAACTAATATCACAGACTTAGATCGTATAATAACAAACTAAAATATATATATAAATACATACACTGATGATAAATGATAAATAAATAGACGATACTATAAATGGGAGATCACATACTAAGAATAAATATCACAGATTTGACTAGATAGTAGACTATAAATAATTAATTATCAGACAGACTGGTGTAAAGGGCCAGATAACATACACACGGTTCAGATTCAAATTTTTTTAAGGAGTTGTGTTAATCTTAAAAATTCTAATGTTACTTGGCAAGATTCCTCTTCCATCATACCTTTAATTGTTTCGGGGAGCCTTAGTCTGCCTCGTACATCGTCGTATACACTGCACTCCAGTAATATATGTCTAACCGTTAAAGGTCGCTTACATGACTCGCATATGGGTGCCGGATCACCCACGAGGAGATGTGAGTGGGTTAGGTTGGTATGACCAATCCTGAGGCGAGCTAGTGTTACCTCGTCTCTCCTCGCTAGCGTAACCCGCATCTTCCATGGTGTTACTGTGAGCTTTACCTCCCGCAACTTGCTATCAGCGCTCGCCCAGTCAGCCTGCCAAGTACTGCGAACCACCGATTGTATGTAGGTATTTACGTCCTCTGGTCGACAGAAACCAACATCAATATGGTCTTGCTCAGCTGCTGATCGAGCGGCTGAGTCTGCTAATTCGTTACCTTCAATTCCTATATGAGAAGGCACCCAGATAAAGCTAACGTTCTTTGATGAAGTTAGTAGGTGATTCATAGTTGTTAAAATATTGAGAACCAGAGGATCATCCGTTTTCTTATTGGCGATGCTTGTCAAAGCTGACTGGGAATCTGAGATAATAACATACGTAGTGTTGTTGGACATATCGCAGTAACGCAGCGCTTGCCAAATCGCGTACAATTCCGCTGTATATACAGTAGCTGCATTAGGAAGTGACCATGAGTGCACCGTATTATTAATAGCGATCGCAGCTCCCACTCCTGTTACGGTTTTAGAACCATCTGTATATACAGTTTGTGCATCGCCCCGTTGTAGAATCAGACTGTTAAATCGGGATATCACGACATGGGGATTAGAATTTTCCCTGCTTAGATGGACCAACTCCCAGATGACCTGTATAGCAGGCATAGCCCATGGTGGGACTTCACCCCACGTGAAGTGTAGACATAACGGTAAGTCCACTTGCCTCTCCTCTCTAAATTCCCGAACTCTGACACTCAACGGTCTAGTAATTGTGGGTCTACAACTGTATGCTCTATGATGCTCATTGTTGTTAGAGAATATAGAGTAATTAATATGACCCGGGTCAGCTAATACAGACGTCTCGTATCGCGTAGCGAAGTTTAGACGCCTGTAGTGCAATGGCATTATTCCCGAGTCGCAGCAGAGACTTCTAAATGGAGATGTACGAAAAGCTCCTGTAGCGAGCCTAATGCCCGTGCCATGAATACTATCCAGGACTTTAAGGAGGGAACGTCGAGCAGACCCATAAATAGCACAGCCATAGTCCAATTTAGAGAGGATAAGCGCTCTGTAAAGCTGTAACAGCACCTCCCTACTTGCTCCCCAATTAATGCTTGCAAGGCATTTAATTACATTTAAACCTTTTTTGCACCTATCAGCCAGTTCATTTATGTGCTTATTGAACCGGAGCGAACTGTCAAATACTATTCCTAGGAATCGATGGCTATCTACACAGTGAATACGGCATCCTTGGATGAAGATACGTGGATCCAAGTGGGGTCGCCTGAGGCGACAAAAGTGGATACAAGCGGTTTTCGCTTCGGCAAATCTAAAGCCCCTCGCCTCAGCATCACTGACAACCGTATTGATTGCTTCCTGTAATTTGTTTGAACAGAAAGCGGTAGTTGCTCCATTAACATAGATAGCCAGATCGTCGACATACAAGCATTTTTCCACTGGAGCTCTGACTGCAGCGGCTATTTCATTAACAGCAATAGCAAATAAGGTTACGCTGAGAGTGGATCCCTGTGGTATGCCGTTTTCTATAAAGCGGAAAGATGATAACTCATCTTGTACACGCACTCTTATCTTGCGGTTGCTTAAAAATGAGGCAATCAATTTTGGTAATTTTCCTCGAAATCCCCAATTGTGCATGTATTGTAAGATACCATAACGCCATGTCATGTCATATGCTTTCTCGAGGTCGAAAAATACGGCAACCAAATGTTGGCGTGACAGGAAAGCGTTTTGGATAGCATTTTCTAGGCGGGCCAGGTGGTCAATGGTAGAACGACGTTTCCTAAATCCCATCTGATAATTTGCTATAAGTCCCCGAGACTCGAGGAGCCACATCAGACGGACGTTTACCATTTTCTCTAAGAGTTTCCCCATGCAGCAAGTGAGAGCAATGGGGCGATAGTTTGTCCTCTGAGAGGCATCTTTGCCTGGTTTAGCGATAGGAACGATTATAGCTTCCTTCCAGGATACCGGGTAATATCCGGTGTCCCATATTTTGTTAAAAATATCGAGCATTCTGTCTGTAATCTGAGCTGGTAGCTGCTGGATCATTTCATATGGTATATCATCCGGACCTGGAGAGGATTTCTTAGTGAGGCTTAATGCCTTTTCTAACTCCTCTTTTGTAAAGGCGCTGTTATATTCCATATCTGAATTTGTGGAAAAATCGAGAGGAACCTCTATGGTATTCTTACGACTCAAGAAATCCGGACTATAGTTAACTGACGAACTAGTTAGAGAAAAATGATCTGCAAGGATATCTGCTATCTCAGCTGGGTCAGACACCATGACTCCATTCGATTCAATTGCACATTGAGAGTTTGGAGTACCATTACCCGATACCACCTTCACTTTTCTCCACACGTCGGAGATGGATGTATCAGCAGTGAGGCTAGACACGTAGTCCTCCCATGACTTTCTTTGGTTTTCTCTGATTATTCTACGTGCCACTGCTCTCGACCTCTTAAACGCTATTAGGTTTTCTTGAGTTGGATAACGTTTGAAGCGGTTTAGAGTTCGTTTCTTTTCACTGATTGCTCTCTTCACTGCATCGTTCCACCAAGGCACAGGCGGGCGAGGTAGAAAACCTCCAGATGTAGGAATTGAAGTTGCTGCTGCTGATAGGATGCTCTGAGTAAGTTCCCTGACTCCAGATTCAATGTCTTCGATAGACGGAGGTATTATTAACGAAGAACGATACAACTCCCAATCTGCCTGGTCGAGTTTCCACCTACGCGGAACTCGATAACGTAACCTCTTACTACCAGATAGACTTAGTAGTACCGGAAAATGATCACTGCCATAGAGGTCATCAAGAACTTCCCATTTAAACCGAGTAGCCAGCGTTGGTGAACAAAGAGTTAAGTCTATTGCTGACAGAGTTCCTGTACTGAACGTGAAATGCGTGGGGCTTCCTGTGTTGAGAAGTATTAGGTTGGTCGCATCAATGATACTCTCGACCAGGTCACCTCTCACATCCTTTCGTTCACTTCCCCAGAGAGGGTTGTGTGCGTTGACATCTCCAAGGAATAGTAGTGGAGTAGGCAGTTGACTAATTAGACTAACTAGGTCTCCCCGACTCCAGCTGGCATCGGGGAGGTATATGTTGCATATTGCATATTTTTTTAATTTCTTTTTAGATGAATTTAATGTTACACAGGTAACCTAAAATAACATGAATAAAAAATAACAACATAAAAGCAAATAGTGTGCCTACATAGTACAACTATTTGTTTTTACAATCTAAGTGCTTAAAATATAATTAACTTACTGAAAGATAAGCGTTACTTCAATAATATTAAATTAATCTTTAAAAATAAATTTGAAAGCATTTGATGTATATTATATACTATAAACAACAAAAATCAAAACAAAAGTGTTAATTCAAAAGTTTTGCTGAGTATGATAATGTTTGAAACATCGTCCAACGCACAAATCCACTTGACACTCCGGGCACCACGTTGTGACATATTTGTGTTTTCTTTCGGCTCCTTCTGTGTGATTACAAACATGGCATATTCTTTGGCCTTTTTCGTATTAACTATTGATGGATCATTATCCAGAAAATTGCTTACGACAAATGCACTTGCGGCTAAACTATCAATAAGCTCGTTACTGCGCCTACACAGACGAGTTGCTGAACACAGTACCCTTACCGCGTATAATTTGCCGAATAAAGTTCTTCAGTGGCATTATTTCTAGTTTTCACTAAATATTAATTGTATGAGTTCAAAATTGATAAATGTGGTAAATAAAAGTTATTTTAACTTTTTATACCACTTAACACTTTTGCGTAAAGTTTCAACAAATGATAGTTACATATCAGCTTTGTCTACAAGCCTCATGTTGGAGGTATAATCTAGTACACAGCCGGGTTTCAGAATTTCTTGTTGGGTTTGGTGATTTATTTTCCTACTATCTACCAACATTCCTCTATAAAAAGTTGAAATAAAATGTACGTTTCTTTTGTTTTTCTACTTTATAGCTAAAAAAATTGAGACTTTTTTAGTTTCAGCTGTCCATGTCTCAGTATTGTAAATTTGGGAAAATATTTTCTGTTCTTCTTTACTGTTCCACATATTCCAAGGTCATTTTCAACCAAAAAGGCTGCTAACTTCCTAGTATACCAGTTATCAGTGTAAAGAAGACGATTTTTCTCTGAGCTTTTTTACTGCGACACCAAATGGATCTTCCGAAATATCCCTTGCGGAACCCGTATCTACAAAATGTTTCAAAATTATTCTAGTTTCTCATAACAAAAAACAGCTTGTCTTTTCGATGGGATATAGTGCTTAAATCATAGTCTATGAAAAGAACAAGTGACTAATCGATGTAGATTTTTTGAAATGTCGAAAAAAATCTTGAAAACTTGAATTTATGGTTTCGAAGACATCTCAGATTTTCCAGCATCTGTCGTTCTCGGGTTGCAGGTCATTATCGAGGAAATATAAATTACATAAAATTTACATATATCGATCTCGAGTCATACATCTGCTAAAAATCTATACTGTAAGATAGGATCTTAGCACCAGAATTCGAATATTGTTTTTTTTTTTTAATTTTGGGCGTCAGTAAGTGCAAGGCCATAAATTAGTAATCTCATCGATTGTAGTATTTATAAATTGTCTTGTTCTAAATTTCTCTGCCTGATTTTGATGTCTCATGTAAAATTCAAAATATCTGTTTACTTCATTCACTATTCTTTGTAATACACGGTCCCGTTAAAAACCATCACTGTTTAAAAAAAATCATAAAACCATCATTTTTTATTCAAAAACAAATTTATTTAGCGAATCACATCAGTCACGTGGTGACCGTTTTTACGATGCATTACTGAAGGTGTTCTTTAAAGTTAACGTAGACTCTCTTCAACATCGCTTCCTCGACTTGGTCTACAGGTATATCCATAGGAAAAAATGGCAGATGGATAAATCTAGGGACCGAGGAGGCCAATGAATATCACCAAACCTGGAAATAAGGCGACCACGGAAGAGAGGGCGTATATGGTTCACCGTTGATCCGGCTGTATGGGCGGTGGCCCCATCCTGTTGAAACCACACACATCGGACTGGAAAACGATTTCTTCTTATTTAAGGTGAAAAGAAGTTAGTGATAATTTCTACCGCTCCAAATTCACGGTAACAGCATTACCATCTTCGAAGATGAAGCTCCAAACTGTCACTTTTGGGGAATGCAGCGGTCTTTCATGTAACTGTAGCGGATTTGCGGATTTTCATTACTCCAAAAACGACAATCAATAATAGAAATTCTGCTGGTTAACCGTGCTAATAAGATGAAAGCGAGCTTCATCACTCATGAATAAAACGAGCTTTTAATTTTGCTCGATAAGTGCTTTCACCTTACGCGCGAAGTTTTAGGGGTGAAAGTAGAGTTTCAAATGCAAATACGTCTTACCGAACGATCACTGAAGCGACGTTCAGCAGCCTGTTGCTGAACAGAACGAGCCGGACTGCGATGAAGGGCTTGTCGAACGCGTTCCACATTTTCATGGTTTGAACCATTCGTTGAACTCCTGGTTCTTTTTTATTCATCACTACACCATGTGTGCGAAGTGCTCAACCTAACGAAGGATGGTGTTTCTAGAAGGAACAGCTCGATTCCGATGAGTGTAATATAGTAATAAAGTCATTATTTTGGACAAAATTTTTGTACACGAAAACTCGGTACTCAACCGTCCATGGCTCCATAATGCCAACTGGTAACAAATTGCGAGGAGTCGAACGGCATACTTCCCACCTTTCTCGCACTAATGAAAAAAAAAACGTCTACCCTTTGTGCCAGACTGTGTAGCTTCGTCACCAAAATTTATAAAATAATTATATTCCTTCGCAACACCCGCCATTTCAATCAAATCACCTGCATCCGCACCTGCATTATCAAAATTGTACACATCTGGTTGAAATTTATTGCAGTCCTGGAAAATTTACATTATCCCGTAAATTCGATTCACTTATGTCTTCAGCTTCTACTTCATTTAGAACTATATTTTCTTCTCCACTATCAAAATGGATAGTACTACTATCAGTGTCACTAATTTCTTCCTGTGGAAATAATGCGCGTTTATACTTTCAAGTAGATGGTTGATATATAATAGTTCACTATGCGAGAAAAAATGTTAAAAGATGTCACGTCGGCAATCTTATTTGGACTGATTGAAGAAAATCTTAAAATTGTATTTTTTTTTTAATTTCAAACAAGTAAATGAACTAATAAACTTCTACGCATTACTTACTTTGTATTATGAAATTTATGATTATACAAACTCAAAGTAAAATACTCGAATGAACATTTTTTGCAACTTATATGTACCAATAAATATGAATTCATGCATTGATTATAAAATATACAAAAACTCATGCTACGTTAGATACTAAACGGAACATTGTCATCTTATGCATATCAATGTAAATAGAATGTGTACGTTTTATTTACGTTTTAGTTAGATCAGCGAATTACTATAGGCAGTGTTATATGAGTACTTATTTATTTATTGTACTTTTATTTATTATAATTAGTCAAATCCTAAATTATTTTCAAACTAGTATGCAAGTAAAAATTGTTTAAATACTGAGTGCATTATTAAATCGCTCATTGACAACCAAACTTCGTTCGACATTGCTTTATAACTCCAAATTATCAACTGACGACTGCTTGAATATAAACTAGACTAGGTAGATTAGGCTTATTGGTGACTAACGAAGTTAAACGATTAAGAATGCGTGTAACATTCGTGTCTGTTGCCGGACTCGTATGATTAATTGAATTTAACATATTTGTAATTATATAAGACAGAACTGTACTGACGACGAATGAATTTAGAAACACCTAGCCTTATATTGCATTAATTTTGTTCTTTGCATTTAAACTTCTGAGAAAAAAAGAATGTTGCATTATACAAAATGGTATTGCTATGCAAGTGTCCATTAAATAATTGTACAGGGCGGTGCCACTTATAGAAAATAAAAATAAAAACTAAAATGTGATAACAAAATGTTGCTTTGAGAAAGTGTTTATTCAATTTTTTAATAATAACGGAAATTGAAAAAATAATTTTTCGCAAACTTCCAGTTATTACCTAGAAACGGTTAAAGATAGATCCTTTTGCCATTTTTATCATTAAAAATTGGCCTACGATCAATATCACAGTAGCTAAACAGGGAATATTTATTGTCAAGTTTTTTGATTTAATTTAAATGACTGTGATTGTGTGAATAAATCATTTTTTCTATGTTCTGTTTTTTTTTTTTTTTCATTTACAAAAAAATCAATTTTAGAAAAATACTAATGTTTATACAATGGACATGAATCGATATTAATATTTATTTTTTATATTTCTGTTTTTCTATTTAATTATAGATTTGGTTGATATATGAAAAAAATAAAACAACCGATTGTTGATAACGATTTTCTGTGGCTTGGCTGGTTATAAATGATTGTAATGCTGTAAATATTCTAATGTAATTTAATGTATCTCTCAGAAATACATACATACATACATATATATATATATATATATATATAACAACTACGCATTGAAAAAGTAAGAAAAATCAAACACGTCTAAGGTTTTTTTTTTCTTAGTTTTCCCCTTAAGAAAGTGAATCCTGGCCAGTCTATCAGATATCTTCATTAATTCTCCACGTAAACGGGGCGTCGGTCCCAGAGTAAATCTGAGATGTCTGTGTATTAGCACGAATGGCCCTTTCTGGAGGGTTTGTGTAAAATTAGTCGGTCGTTTTCGAAGCACTGCGCAATTAGCCCAATATATGGGACACTCCGCTCCCTAATTAAACACACAACTCGTGCGAATTAGGTTTTTTTCTCTCCCTCTCCTCGCCCACTCTTCCGCTCGTTTTTTTCCCTTCGCGCGGCAATATCAATAAAAAGCCCCCGGAAGCAATGGCCCTTAAAGACCGGGATCTTATTAATTTATGGCGGAATTCTTTTACGATATCTTTTTGGAAAATAAGCGAAGCGCGCTTTGACAGACAGCGGGAGGAGAAGTGAAGTGGGGAAGAAATGCGAACGGGCTGCTGTGTGTATAAATTGGGGCTGAGTTATTTCTCGAAACCCCTTAATTGTACTTGTAAAGGTTATAAAGACCCTTACCGGATTTTATAAGAGACTCGTAAACATACTCAGACTTCTAGTAAACTGTGGGGGCTTGGAGAAGTTTTATTTATTTTACCTTGCGAAAAAAAAAAAGAGCATGTCCTTCATTTTTTATAAAGCCTATAAAATTTCAGTCGCATAAACATAAATGTCAATACGCAATCATGTTCGCAAATAATGAAAATTGTAAATATAAATTTTATTTTATAAAAATAATCCTTTATAAGCACAGATTTTTATTTAAATCCATCATCATAAATTCAGACAGAATAGAAAGGCTTATGATCGATGACAGTCTAACACACAATTGTAAATTGTAACTATGTATATTATTGTACGCAAAATTAGTGTGTGGCTGTTGATAAAGATTTGTATATATATAATCCTTTATAAAAATATATAAATACGTTTTTTGCATAGGATTTTTTTTTTCAGATTAGCCACTAAAATAAGGTTTATAATTTTTAAAAAATATAACAAACTCAAAATTGATAATGTCCTTATAATTTTGAAATAAAAATATTTGAATTTATGATTAGATTATTCTTGAAAATAAACGGGAAAACAATAATTATCAAGTAAAAATGATATATGTTAAATTGCGTGAACACTCACATTTTTTGTTAGTTTTTTTTTTTATCTAAAGTATCAATAAAAACAAGTCTTAAAATTTACCTTCAAAACTAAATTATTATTGCAAGGAAAACATCGTGTTTATCATTCTATTTTCGTTTGTTTCGTATACCTTCCGGAGTTAATCGCGCGTCGTTATTTTTTTATCGCCTCTTCCAATTTAATCGGAAATAATCGTTGGGGGCGAGACGTCGAAAATGAAACAGCAGTAACTGCTACGATAGACAATAAATTAAGAGAACGGAATCGTTACTGACAGGACGAGCGTGGTTAAAGGAGAATTGGTGCAATTTCTCTCATAATATTAATCTTGAAATCGAGACTCGCTCTCTCGGATATATAGTATGGCGTTTTTTTGTTTACTTACTACGACGTGACTTTTAAGTAATAACCAGGAAAGATGAACAATTCATTTAAATTAAATGTATATTTTCTAAATGAGTATTGAGATTTATTTTCATTAGCGTAAATATGGGGAATTAGAAAATCCCTACAAATAGAAAAAAAATATTTACTTTCTAGGCGGAAAGACCAACGGTCGATAGCCAATTGGCAGAAGAATTTATTTTTATGTTAGTTATTTATTGTATTTATTTATTATTATTACTTTGTTAAAAATAATCTGCCAATAAAGATTTATATATATATATTTACTTTCCCTGTTAATTTAATATGCGACTGCATCGAAATTGTGGGCAAAATAAGGCATAAATATTAGGCTTTGTATTCCCAAAATTTTAAAAATAACATCCGCATTTTAAATAATTTGGTAAAGTATTTTTTCGCATCATGATGGTTGCGACCGAAGCTACGCCACAATTTATAACATAATTACTGAATATTCAGTGATTATTTTTGTTTTCTATTTAAAAATTCTCAAATTATAAATATTTACTATTTTAATATTTAAAAATATCAATACAAAAAGGATTTATTTACTTGGTCACAGTTATTTAAATAAAAAGAATTTAAAAATTAATAAATTATTTTCCCGAAACACGTGAATGCGGATAACCCTATATTACGTAACTTTTATTTTATTTTTTTCTATTTTGCATTAAATATTTTCGATTCAAAAGTTATTGTTATTCAACAGCAAATATCTATTACTAGACACTTGTTAAAGTACTTATGTAACATAAGTCATAATGTCACAGTAGCTAAAGGCAAAATAATTTATTAATTAATTTTTTTTATTTATTTTATTTAAAATTTTCATTTTACATGTTCGATAAAATAAATATTAACGGAAAATTGAAAATACTTTTGGTTCACCACCGGTTTGCAAATGTTGACCAAAAGCTTTTCAGGTATTCGGAAATAATTAATAAACTTAATTATATTTGTTATATATCTATAGCTGTAGCCGTTTTCGCTGTAGAGCGCATACCCAGAGACATTTTTTTAATTGTACTAATGGACACAGTGGACTTCCCAATTGAAATACCAGTTGGCGATTTAATTTTTTCACGATAATAATATACTTTTTCGAAATGGCGAAAGTAAGAATTAATATCGTTTACACTTTATGAAGATTTAATTTAAAAATTTAATTACTTTCATGCATAAACTCGATCTTATTATTAATATTATCGGACATGCTGTGAATGTATAGTTCGAAAAGATACACAACCCTCTGCGGTAAATATATAATTGCTTGTTATACAAACTCTAAATATGAAATTAGATTACATCAATGATTGGGAATATATGTGGCAAATTGAATTTATAACAGCGTATATGTGCACACGCTTGATTCGGGCCACGTTCTGTTTAGATTATTAGATTGTATTAGATTACATACGGACCTAGATCAATATTAGACTCATGCGTGTAATTAATTACATTATTTAAAATTCATTACTCAAACATTCATAACTAGAGCTTTAATTGAAAAATGTGATCATAGACATTTATTAAATGCATAATATATAAAGTCCTGAACGATGTTTATTAATTTTTATATTGCACTGTTTGAAAATAAAACAATGTTTTTTTATTCATAATAAATATTTATGGTAGAGATACGGCTACAATTGTTTCGCCAACACAGTTACCTCATCTATCAGATAATTAATTAGTTATACAAGAACAAGGCGGATAATGAGTACTGTTGACATAAAAATTATACAAAAAACGCGATGACATTTTTTTAAAGGAAGGTTATAGAGAAGAACAGTACACGTTTATATTATTACCAGAATATATCAAAAGTTTTTAATATGCCGTATCATTATTTACATGCCAAATTACATTACATTACATTAAATTATAATTTTTGCATGATTATTAATCTTTTTCTTTGAACAAAATAAATGTATCGATAAAATTACAATTTAAAGTTTCCGGTTAATATAGGGTTTTCCAATAAGAGCGGGTCGATTTTGACAGGCTGTGGCGGCTTGTTGGTTTGGCGGCGTTGGTCATGCCTGATAAAACATTTTGGGCAAAAACTAAAAGGCTTTCAAAATATATAAAGACATACTACTCAAACTATATTCAATGTTCAACAAACGGTTCACTGACGAACGATTTGTTTTTAATTAAGGACGCGTTTGCGAGACATATACAAAATAAATGTAGACATAAAAAGGATAACAACGACGACGAGAATGTTTCTAATTATGCAAAATTCTATTCATTTGTCATTTAATGATACTCCCACACCGCCTCCAATTGACGATGCAATATACAAAACAGATTACTGCATCTTACTAAACTCTGGTAAAAGTTCCATAGATCTATCCTTAAAAAAACTACCCAACAAAATGCATACTATATTTATTAAAATCGCCAATTACTCTTACTCTCTATAATACTTCCATCCCCAAAGTTAAAAAAATAGTATGTATCGCCCTAATTAAGAGCGCGCGATACCACCTTCTTTTGAAATAAAGTTGAATTTTTAATTATTATTACAGATATTGAAAATCTGTTTTAGCTAATATTTCTATTTGTTAGTTGCGGAGTGCACTATGACGCGTTTTTTTAAATATTTTTTTAAATATAAAAAATAGAATTAAATAAAATAAAAATTAAAAAATCGGACACCATGTTACCATCATAAATATTTTTTATAAAATTTAATCTTAATAACATTTTTTTATAAAAAATATTTTTAAATGCAAAAACAACTTTTTTAGCTAGTAAAAAATAGACCCGTAAAATGCTGCCATGAAGCGGGATTAATGTGAATCACACTTTATGGGCGGAGTTGTGGTAAATATTCGATTCCACTTCTTTGAAACAGTGTTATTTGAGTAAGTGTATATTTCTGAAATTAATTAAATACAACCCGTTACTAGAACAATTTTTCGAGCGAACGCGGACTCAGGATGTCGCGCGGCTAGGCGCGTTGCAACTTAGCGGGCGACGACGGTCTCGTAATGAGATTGTTGTTTTTAGTTGAGCGGACTGTTTATTCATTCGTTATTATAACACCTTTATTACATTTGTACAAACACCATTAAAATATTATTACTTATTGATTTTTTTTATTATATATACAACTTTTTCTCAATGAAATGCGCATTATTAACTTTGTTATTAGCTGAACTAGAGAGTCGGTTAAATTAGCAAAGTAGTAGTAAATTTTCCAAGGAATACAATGGAAAAATCAGAAAAGCAAAAGAACATCGCATTTTCAAAATATTAATAAAACAAACATTTTTTAATGGAAATCAGTATCTCTTTTTTTATGATCACATCACCAGATGTTAGTTTTAACAAACAAATTATAGACCATTACACAAAAATTACTCGCAAATAATAAAGTTATTGGCATTTACGTATTTTGTTTTCAATTAAATTAAGTTACAATAAAAAACAAAACACAAATAATGTTAAGAAAGTATGTAATAAATTAAATTTTCAACTATTTAATCTATTTAAATATCATTTATCCTATATTAAATAAAAAAATGCAAATTCTAGATCAAACGTCAATGTATTGCTCTTACAATGTACACCATTAACATATTACATCTTTTAAATTAAAATACTTATTTTCGTTGTTGTAATGCATAAAAAAACAAAATTTATATCGATTAAGTAGATAGTAAATTAACTGTCAGATTCAGAAAACAAATTTTCTTTTTATGATTTTGTTTTGCCATTTTATTATTTATAATATCTGGATTTTACTGAAAAAAACAATATTAATATACAAATAACTTCTATATTTGTGATTTTTTTGTGATGGTGTATTATAACCTTTTTTGTCAAAAATCATCTTATATATCAATTATTATTATGATAATATATAGGCTGTTTCATCTAAACAAATGTTTATTTCATTAATATCTTTAAAACCCGATGCTCTTTTGTTTTTTCTGCATAAGCTGTTGTTACTCCCCGATAATTTACCACAACTTTGCTAAATTAATCGACTCTGTAGTTCAAAATAACAACAACCCGTATAATCGAAGAATTTGGTATATCTATCATGAACCATGTATAATTATTTAACTTAGGAAAAATAAAATTCAATTCCATTAATTGAATTGTATTATTTCTATTAAAAACAATACATATTTCAGCTGATTGGAAAGAATCATTTGCTAATAATAAAGTTTACGCGGTTCCCGACCGAGGAAAAAAAATGAAAAAGTTTGCATTGCATTGCATGGTTGAATACAATCTTCTCATAAAAAATATTTTCACTTTCTTGCACTTCCGGTTGTACCGGAAATGGCTATCAACTTTGTTATTTTAAATGGAACACCCTACATTTTAATTTCTCTTTTTTGATTCCTCGTTCAATTGACCACCCACTCATATCGATTTATGTCCACTTCTGACAGTTTTAAAGTTAAAATGTACTTGTCAAATTTTAACCCAAAATAGATGTTTTGAAAAGTTATAACTTCTAATAAGAACAAGACAGACATCTTGAATAGTAATTAGTAAATTTATCTGTGTAGAATTAAAAAAATAATAACATTTGTCTATTTTGATAATAGGAATTTCAAAAATGTCAATATTTCAGTTCCCACATAAAAACATCATAATTTATATTTGTTCAAATGGAATTTATATCATAAATCGATTGACAAGACAAGTTTCAACATAAAAGTATTACATATTTCAATATATAGAGCAAGTAGTTTGTGAGTTATTTCGAATTTTCTTTTCCCTCAAAATATTTGCACAAGTGAGTAATTGCTGTACTGTACCATTTAGACCAGCACTATATAGATTGTCTGAGGCACATATATAAAATTAAAATATATCTTAATATTAAAAATGTTTCATTTCTGATTCCTTTATTATATGTGAAAATAAAATGTCAATAAACATAATTATAAAGATGAAATAATTTAAAAAATATTTTTGAATTATTTTTGTTTAATTTTAAAAAGTTTGAACAGTGTATCCAAATTTATAATAATTTATACATTGAGTCATTTCATAAGGATTATAATCCATAATTTCAATTTAAAATTGTAAATAACCTGTGTTGCAGTTATAAATATAAGGCAAATATCAAAAATGTATGTGGCTAAAGCCTCTTTATAAATATTTAAATGTTTCTCTATTGTATTAAATATTGATATATTATTGTCTTTTGGCTTAATTTAAAAAGGATATATATTAATTATACAAAAAATAAATTTGAAATAGTTGATATTCAAAAAAATCAATCGTTTCATATAAATGTAAATGTTCATATTTTATTCAATTAATATCGGTCAAATTATTGCTTGAATCATTCTCAGATATAAATCTACGCTTAGTTTATTTTAAAAAGAAATTCTACTCACGATATTCTAATCTAGCGTAGCATTATTTGCTTATGGATATTTTGTTCTGGATTTTTTGTTGTTGATATTTTCTCCATTTGTTATAGATTAGAATCTGATCGGTATTTAGCTTTATAACGATTCACTTGAAATAAATTCATGATATAAAGCACTTGTAGTGCACTGTTTTGAAGCAAATAATCATATTGATAGGACAAACAAAAACTTTTTGAACATCCTGTATATATCTGTATTAATTAATAATTTATATCCTGAATATTGGAAAATGTTTATTGTATTCATAATTTTTGTTATAATTTTAATTTAAACATATTTTTACGCACATATGTAAACAATATCAGGTAATTATGATTGCAAATCAAATAATTTTTTTTTTAATTTGTACTAAATTTAATTTTTATTGATTTAGTTATCCATTAATCTACGAAAAGAATTAAATGAATATTGCATCAGCATCAAATTGAAGATATTATATTCAATTCTATTCAATTATTTAAATATACGAAGAATTCTGGGCAAAAGTATATATATCTTCTTTTACATTATAAAAAACATAATATATATTTTTGTATCAATAAAATGACTCAAAATGTATGTAAATCATCAAAAAAAAAAAAATTAGAAAATATAAACGGTAAGAAGAAGAATTTTTCTAATCTACATATGTGCAATTAGTGAAACAAACAAATTTTAGCTAAAATAATTTTAACAACAATTGATCAAAATGCTGATATATTTAATTTTTGATAGCTAATTACTAATATTAAATGAATAATCAATAATTACGTTCTAACATATTTCATAAATGATCATTTGAAACCGTTTCAATATACAAGCCACAAATGCAGATCGACTGAAAAATACAATCTATAACGAAAATACGAAATAAATAGGACGAATACGTGTTTATTTGTATAGAAAACAAAAAAAAAATGGTGGGGAGATTGAACGCGCCCATTGCGCGACTATCTTCGTTGGACAACGTTAACTCCTCATATGTACTCTTCCAAGGCTTTCGCGGGTTAGATACAGACGTAAGGGGAATGAATGTTTATGTCTCACTAATTGCTTGTGTATCGCCTCCTCTTAAATAAAAAAATAAAACTACTTAACTGTGCCTTTAAATCCATCTCGGAGTATCGGCTTGCCTTTTTATTCCTAAATATCAATCCCCTATCCATTTTAACCTTTAACTTACAAACCAATCACATAGGAGGTGAAAAATCTACCGTTTTATATCTGGTTATACAGAGAGCCTTTGAGTCGGTTTGGCCTAATGGACTCATATAGAAATGCCATCTCTTAGAAGTCTACATCACTTAGTCATATTAATTCGTAACAATTTTACACGATGTCGCTTAAGATTCTCCCTTATAATATCCACTCCTCCACAATATATGTTGCCACGATATACACAACCCCCATATATTTAATATTTAATAATAGGCCCCCTCTGTTCGCAGACGATACAGCACACACCCTTGTAACTATTTTTAAAATCGCCCAAAAATCTTCACAAATATCCTTTGATTTCGTATGAGCATTTGACCACCATAGTTGCACGGAATATAACACGTATCAACATGAACCTTTCTAAATCCAAACTTTTTGACCCGTTCCTCAAAATTACGCCATAATCTTCTACAGTCATAATTAACAACATCAAAATTTACCCTTCTTTATGTGTGTCGTTATTTTCGTAACTATCAGTTTTTTTTGTGTTCCTTCAGTTGCTTTTCAACTAGTTTTTTGCTCATTTCTCCGAAGTATTTGTCGATTTTATCGGCGAAATCTTCTATATTTCTTGTAATAGTCCCATCGCTTATTCTCATTTCATCGATATTGTTTGCAATTTTTTTCTTTTTAGTTTCTACTTTTCTCCTGGCTCTATCTTGTATGTTATCTTCCTCCGTTCTTTTTTGTTTTTGTTTTTTTGCTGGTATGCCACTATTCATTGTGATTAAGTGTCCATATCACCTCAGTTGCCCCTTCTCTATTATCGAAGTAATTGGTTCTGTCGTAAGCTGTTTTCATATATCTATGTTTCTTATTTTGTCCTTTCTTGATACCTCCAATATCCCCCTTAAAAATGTCATTTCCATGGTTTGGATTCTGTTTTTCAATTTATTTGTTAATATCCAGGTTTCGCATCCAAATGTGTGTACAGGGATCACGACCGCTCTGCATACGTTCATCTTCGTTTTGATAGATATTTCTATTTTCCAGATACATTTTTTACTTAGTGCATGGTATAGCTTTGAATTGACAGTGCAATTATAGCTGTGACTTAATAGTTGTTGCTTCCGGTTTTTTAAATGTTTGTTCTCTTTCCATTTAAACTTAGTTCGATTAGTGTTGTTTGCTTTCCAAATTCCATTACTTTCGTCTTCTCTTCATTTATTTTTAGGTTTCAAATTTGTTTGCAGGTCTTCCACGGTGTTAGCTAAAATTCCAAGGTCATCGGCAAACGCATATTCCCTTATCCTTATTGGTTCTAAATTTCTGTACCCCACATATACTTTCTTTGTTAGTTGTTTTGTTTCGTTTAAGATGTCATGAATTATAATGTTGAAGAGTATTGGGCTAAGAACTCCCCCTTGCATTC
Organism: Philonthus spinipes; assembly: GCA_963082785.1. Lineage (NCBI taxonomy): Eukaryota > Metazoa > Arthropoda > Insecta > Coleoptera > Staphylinidae > Philonthus > Philonthus spinipes. The sequence continues at coordinate 11,118,710 of OY720315.1, read as the reverse complement.
GTCCACTTCTGATTTATAATTCACTCGACTCATTATTATCTTTCCTAACAGAATTCCTACTATGATTATACAAACCGAATATCGCTGCACTTAGTTTTTCGTTTACATTTTTCGTTTTTAGGCAATGCTTAATCACATGCCTCGGTATCCGGACAAAAGCCTTTGATAGGTCAATTATTGCTATGTAGTAATTTTTATTCGTGTTTAATGCTTTTTCTGTCATGTGATTTATTGTGAATATATTATCTTGTATGCTTCTCTCGTTTGTAAATCCGATCTGTGCTTCATCCATATCCGCTTCAATTTCTTCTCTTAAACGCTGTTCCACTAGCTTTTCAAAAACCTTTAGTTCTACACTCAACAGTACCACGCCTCTGTAATTTGTACAATCTGTTTTATTTCATTTCTTGAAAATTGGGATTACTATACCTGCTTCCCAATCTTTGGAAATTCTTTGCCCATCCCACGCGCTATTGATTATGTTTTGTCAAGTATTGTACACTATTTTCTCCTAAAATATCTTTCCCGGTTTCATTTTTATACGTGGATCATCTTTCATTATCTGTTTATACATATTTATTATGCACTATTTTTCGTACAGAGATAAATGCCCTAGATCCAATCTCTTACGTTTACTTGCAGGCAAATATAATCCCATCGTCAAGTTTCCGTCATCCATCACAGCAATATAAATGAAACAACACAACAGAACAACACAAAAGAAACACTAACGAAACACTAAAGAAACCCGACACGGAAGGATAATCCGAAACAGAAAAATTTTAAACTCGATTACGTTCTAAGTTGACGTTATCGACGGCCGTGTCAAAAAATAGTGTAATTAGCATAGTATAAAAAGGCCGTACTCTTACCCAATCAGAGTTGAAGGATTTAGCGCGTGAAATGTAAAAGAGGAGTGTTTTACATTTCACGCACTAGTTATTAAACCATAGTATACGAGGGTTCCTATTTATGTATTGAGAATAGAAAAAATAAACAAATGAATTTGATGATTTTTTTATCGATTTTTAAAATAATCGCCTTTAAGAACTATACACTTTTGCATGCGATAGAACCACCCTTCAAAGCATTTTAAAGGCCTCAATCGCTCCTACGGGCGATGAAACTCGTAAATCACGCAGATTATCTTTAATTACTAGGAACAATAATTGGATGCCAAGTCCAGGCTATAGGTCGGATGACCCATCAATTCGATCTTTTAAGTGTCCAAATAAACAACAACAATAAATGTGGAATCCAACTCGCACAAAGCTTAGAAATTGTATTTCCACATCAAAATATTCTGAGTACATATAACATCAAAAATGTCATTTACGATGACAATGTCAGATTTCAGCTGGCAATATTAGTGTTGCCAATTGTAAATACATTAATAGTTAAAATACCTTTTTTTTAAAAAATATACCTAACAACCATTTAGGTTTAGTTGAGTTATTCGCTTAAATTAAAATTAATTTGCTTACAAAAACAAGAAATAATCGTTTTCTTTTTCATTTATCGATTCTAAATACTAATAATTCATTAAGCCATCCCGCTTTTGCGGTAAGAAAATTGTCTGTAGAAAATAAATCATCATTAGCATTAACAATTTTGTTAGAATCGTGACAAATTTTATTATAAATACATGTTAAACTGAAATATAAAAAATGGTGATGTGTCTATCGTAGTACTTTCCCGGGTGTATTTAGCCAAATGATTTACTGTTTATGTTTTTTTCATTTTTTTGTGGAATTTATATTTGAATGTACGTTATGAATATCCATTGCAGATTTTTTTCCAAAACATAATGTCCCTTCTTATATAGAACTTAAAAAAAATATTATTGGAAAATTATAAATGCTTTGTACTACTTTAGGAAACATATGAGAAAATTATGATTTTCTCGCAGATTACTTTTAATTTAAATTGCTACTATACAAAGTCATATAACAAACAAGCGAGAGTTAATAAAAGAAAATACTTTTTTTTTCAGATAAACAAGTTTTATTTTAGACTATTTTCGATGTGATCTAAAAAAAATAATATGAAAAACTAAAAACAAAAATGCTAAGAATATAATTGTACTTAATGGTTGTAATATTTTTCAGATCTTCGAGGAAAAATCTGGGGAATGTTAAAAAAGTGGAAAGTTTTATTTATTTTTCCTATATCGTTTGCCGTTTTAAATTTATTTATTTAATTAATTCATAACTTTATTCAAATTAGATAAAAGATAGTGTATTGTGTTATTTATAAAACATTTATTTACTTTGCAAATTAATAGAATAATATTTTAACAACCAATTTTAGTTACATATTCGTTCAAGTAAGTATTATATCGTTGGTACAGTGTATAAAGGGGAATCAATATTCTTATGATTATCACATGAACTACTAACAAGCAAACATAACAATGTAACAGCCATTTCTATCTTTATGGCGCAAGATAACCGTTCATATCGGTCTAATCCGCGACGCGGCGGTAACCTGAAATATTATTTCCGCATGGTTTATTGCCAGATAGTGCAGATAGTAAAGTAAATTCATTCGAAACACCCCAAAACAGAGTATCATTTAAATACGTGCCGCATTCCTCCGAAGGCAATTCGTTATGCGCGTCCCCGCTCCCCCTCCAGCCCCGGCGTTTTTAAGTGTTGCAACATTAAATTGTAATTGCGTGGATTGTAAAAATACGGCACGGTCATATTTTAATAAATCGACTATTAAAGCGGAATAAAAACGCCGTAATAAAGCTAATAGGAAATTAAGGGCCATTACGAAAATAAAGAAGATGATAATGGGACCAGATAACGTTAGACAAAGCACGAATAATTTATTAATGCGTGGCCGGAGCAATTATCAAATTTAACAATCTTGCATTAATGAGAGTTATGTAACCGAGAATTATTGCTGAACTAAGGAAAAGATTTTCTATTAATCTTAATAAACTATTTAAGTGTTTATATACGTAATTCTAATTAAGTTTATTTAATGAAGAACAACATTTATTATAAACAGTAATAATAATAAACATCTGTATTTTCATCTAATGATTACAAAACATTTTTAATAATTCGTAGCTTAATTTATTGGAAAATGGCTTGCTATGAGTGGTCTTTTAGGATGTCTCTGTCTAGTTTTCGACCAATCATCGATAACATTTTTAATATTGACCATTCTCAATGGTCGTCATTGACCGAAACACGTATCAGGAAACTGAATATAATAATATGAAACTAAACAAGTGTTTTAATTTGAAATTACCTAATATTACAATTTCGTTTCATCAAGAGTGCAGTGAACGAAGTATTTACCGAAAACATTTTTAGTGTCACGAACAACATCTCTCACTATAAATAAATATAAACTATAAATTTTCCTATAAACACATAAATACAAAGATTGCAACGCACAGTGTTTTATTTGGAGCCGCGAAGGTTCAGACGTGGTGGGGGTATGCAAAACTCAAATTGATATTAGACGAAAATTAAAAATGTCATATTATTAAAAATACTTTAAAACTTATAAAAATGAATTTCCAGATTTTTAGGTGCACCGGTGTAAGTACAATGAACCGTCAAAGTCGAACATTTCTAAAAGTTGTTCAGCGCGCGGTATTGAGTATCACATTTAATAATTTCCCAGCAGGCCCCCAAATACTTTGTCACAACCATTTTGTAACACAATCATAAACATGAGTTGCTTTATTTAATGAGATATGTTTCAGTGCATTATTTTAATTTTGATAGTAGTTATAATTAATTAAAGTTGCGCAATTTTTATTTTTAAATTTCAACTTTACAGAGGCCGAAATAAATATTATCAAAAAAGAGCAGTATGGCGTTAACTTCAAAAAATCGCCCGCAGTTTCCTCTAGATGACTGTGTAAAGATCATGTATATAGCGATCCATGATCAATAGTTATGATTTTTTTCTTCCGCAAATCATGTAACGAAAGCGACGGAATCTGCTGCCGCTTGGTTTACCGCACGCGGATTGCTGTTTGAAAATATAAGAAATACGGCGCGCTGTCGCTTTCGTTACATGACTTGCGGAAGAAAAAAAATCATAACTGTTGATCATGGATCGCTATATACATGATCTTTACACAGTCATCTAGAGGAAACTGCGGGCGATTTTTTGAAGTTAACGCCATACTGCTCTTTTTTGATAATATTTATTTCGGCCTCTGTAAAGTTGAAATTTAAAAATAAAAATTGCGCAACTTTAATTAATTATAACTACTATCAAAATTAAAATAATGCACTGAAACATATCTCATTAAATAAAGCAACTCATGTTTATGATTATGTTACAAAATGGTTGTGACAAAGTATTTGGGGGCCTGCTGGGAAATTATTAAATGTGATACTCAATACCGCGCGCTAAACAACTTTTAGAAATGTTCGACTTTGACGGTTCATTATACTTACACAGGTGCACCTAAAAATCTGGTAATTCATTTTTATAAGTTTTAAAGTATTTTTAATAATATGACATTTTTAATTTTCGTCTAATATCAATTTGAGTTTTGCATACCCCCACCACGCCTGAACCTTCGCGGCTCCAAATAAAACACTGTGCAACGTAGATAAGGTAACAGAAGACATAACAGGATTTATTAGTTAACGCCAAGAAATTTCGTCAGAGTCCATTTTCTATATTAATAGTCATGATTCTTGTCATTTTTCGATTGATGTGATGAATTCATGAATTGTCTATGTGGTATATTTGTATACAAGAGAAATATTAGGAATACAGGGAATGCATAGATGATTTAAGACAGTGACAACATTGCAATTAGTGCAAGCTATTCTAATCGTTCTGTTATAGCGGAAAGAAAGATTATGTAGTAGATTGATATATCTGATTTAAGTGAGCACTCGTAGTGCATATCTTTCGGCGATTTTTATATTTATTGTGACGTTTGGAGAAGGATTTGTGAAATGGGATATCGAGCTCAAGCCAAGATCGGCATGTAATTTTATAAATATTAACATCTGATCTCGTAACTATGCATACTACAGCTTAACCAACTGTTGAGTTATATTTAATGACTTCGACATGATCAGCAAACCCCGATTCATACCGAATCGTAAGTTTTTGGATTTATAGAAAAATTATAGCCAATTTATTTCCTTCAAGATGTTCTGTTCGAAAATTTGAGGATGAACGGTGTCCAATAAAACCAAATGGATAGCTAGGGATTATGTTCGTTTGGTAGGAATTTATTCCGAAAAATCGATTCGAATAATTATAACTCTCTACAGTGTCTTCAAGATAACAAAACATCTTTTAAATGGAACACACTATATATTTTATGGCGTATCATTTTATTTAAGACAACTTGTATATAAAGATTGGCTGAGAAATATGCAAACATTCAAATCATGTTTTATTAATTATTTGTTCCTTAACCAGTAAACGATAAACTGTTTCTGATAACAAATTTATAAATATTAGTCAGTTATAAAAAAAAATCGTGCCGATATATACATTTTTTGTGTATGCGCGTTCATATTTACGAGTATTGGACGTTAATGTCGTGGAGCTTCGGAAGTAAATTTGGGATGATACATATATATATTTTATATATGCACATATTTATATAGGCAAATGCTGGTATTATATCGCGAAAGTTGGTTCGCAGCGAGTTCTCCTGATTTATGGGCGCGCAATGTGAGTAATGATATTTATGTATTTTCTTGCGGAGGTTGGACGCCGTTTCGGAAGAATCGCACATCAAATTTGTACACATCCAGCGAAACACGTGTTTGCCAAATAAATGTTTATAGTTTTATTCATACAGTAAACGTAAAAGGTCCTTTTTTAGGAGGAGAAAAAATGTACGCTAGGGATTACGACGCGGAGTTTTTATTTCTTACAATTTTAAGCGTAAACAGATCAATACGGGACTTCCTTTTTAATCCGAGCAATAATTTATATGAAAAAAAAAATGATTATCGACGAACTCATTTTTATTATATTTAATACATTTTATTGTTATATTTATAATAATTCATTTATACTTATTGTTAAATATGAACTACGAAACTTAAATTTTAAAAATATTAAATTTTAATTTATGATTTATATGTTTTATTAACACTCAGAAAATAAAGAACTAATTACTTATTTAAACACTCTATACGGTGTAGCAGATCTAGCTACAAGGTAGAGGGTGGATGATTCTATTATTCTAGAAGATTCATTCACAGTATCAGACTACGTTATGACCTGGATTCATAACCAATAACATTTACAACTGCAGAAAGCAATTACCAGGGGAAAAACATCGTAAATGATAATGAAGAGATCTGGACTTCCCCAATATTAAAATTTCTTCTTTAAACCATTTTTTGTGTACATATATGTTGTTGTCATTAATGATAACGAAGAGATCTGGATTTCTCCAATATTAAAATTCCTTCTTTAAACCATTTTTTGTGTACATATATATTGTTGGCAGCTTTAATTTGTATTATTCATCGAAAACGATGTAAAAATTGAAACTAGTCGTGTTTACATTTTACATAATTATTTAATCATGTTTCACCAAGTGTTAAATTAAATTAAGAGACATTTATATCTATTCCACTTGCCGGGAGCGGAGGGCAGTTAGATGTTACGTAAAACCAAAACTTTTAAACACATTAATGAATAATAAAAATTCCAATAGCAAAACTTCCCCGTCTACATTTATTGATTTTTCGAAATTACTATAAGAGGAAGAGAAACTGTCTGGGTCTCGGTTCAAATTTTAGTAATCGCCCACCTAAAAAACTCGAGAAACTTTCGAAGCCATAATGACATTTGCTTGTTAATATTAATTTATTATTATTTTCATTCAGCCCAGCTCTACTTTGTAGAAATTCATAAAGTGCCGCGACTGCGACGTCTTTTATACATCATATGACGTTCGTGAATACAGCTCGTTCACCCGATCAATTCTGCAGTCTCTTCATTATAAAATATTATTTATAATATATAATTTATGATCTCGTATTTTTAATTTATTCTGTCTATTCCACAAATTAAAACATTTTCTTTTATGGAAGTTGGGACGCCCTTTATAATATAAAATTAAAAGAGAAAGTTGCCCTTATATTACTTTATATACTCCATAATATATTACAAAAAAATGATGTCCTTTACCCATAATACTCAATTTCGATAGCCCTATGCAATAAGATATAACAATTAGCAAGCGTGCTATAAGTGTAGCTCACGATATTATGTACACGACACGACATCGGGGGTGGGGGATTGGTTAATATTTGATATTAAGAAACACAACAATAGCACTGGATGTGCTGTAGTCTCATGTGGAAAATTTAAAACATTTTATTTTTGAACTTTTCTCTGAATCTTTAATTATGCATGAGTTTTATACCATTTAAAAGTGTATATACATAAACATTTATATTTTTAATTAAATTTCAAAGATATTAAAAAAAATCAATTTGTCATATTTTAATTTGTTTGATGTACATAAAGTAAATTATTATTGTCAGTTTTTTGTATTCGTCAGAAATTACTGCAGTTTTTCCACCACCATATCTTTTAAAACTACAATTGATTTTAAAATTCAATTCTATGAATCTTATATTTTTATAAATAATATTCATAACAAAAAAAATTACAAAAATCATTATTAAATTATTAATAAATATAATTTATTTTCCAGCATTCATAAAATTAGTTTTCGAAATTTAATTCTTAATTTATTATACTATTTATGATATTGTTGTAAGCCCATAAAAAATATTTGAAACATTTGTGTTTGACCTAAACCTGATTTGTTTTGTAAGAAGAGGTAGATTGGCATTTTTATGCTTAAAATTAATATAGGCTGGTATATGGATGAGATTCAAATTTCTATTTAATTAATTTAATTTATAGATATAGTACATTATCTTGCTGAGTTATCAACTAAAAGACTTTATGCCTTAAATTTCTGTGTTTTATTTAAATAATTGTGATAGTTAACAGATATAAATTATATATTTAATTGTATTATTTATTATTTTGTATATTTTCCCGTATATATCTGCTAATAAAGATTACAAAACATAAACAAAGAGAGGTTTTCGTAGAACACGATTGTTGCGAATGAATTTTCATAGAAAAATAATTGACGCGTTTGTATTCTTATTTGGGTGCAAATATTGAAATTATTAATAATTTTCCTTCTTGTAGAAACACTGCTACAATTATTTTGTCAACACAGTGACAGATTATTAATATTAATAATTTCCTGGTGATGCTAATGTATTGGCAAAAAAAAATGAAGCAGCGTTTCTATAATAATAAAAAATAAACTGTATTTTTAATTAATAATGAAAATGAGTTTGATTTAGTCATAGCCACATTTAATTTTTAGAGAAAATTATTGCCACATTAGTCGCACTTAAATCAGCAATAACTTTTTGGACAGACAATATGATAATCTTGTCTCGATTATGAGACTTAAACATTATGTCAATGAATGTAAAAAGTAGTGCATTTATAAACAATTTGAATAAATTTAAATTTGAAAAATATATTATAACGTGTCTGTTAGAACCATCCAAAAGAGAAAGTACGAGTAGGTTTCTCCGCATATACAAGTATGAGCCAACTACAAAATAAATGTTATATTATTATAATATTGTTTCATTTATTCTAAATATTACCATTGTGAGAGTCAGCTTAGTATATAGGCCACAGCCTTAAATTTATATTGTTTTTGATTCTAATGTATAATAAGCTTATAATCTTTAATTTATTATGAATTTTAACTTTTTTAAAAACATTACTTTCGAGGAAGTGAGGTGCCTCCAGTATAGAACTAAGCATATTCTTAGGTATTGGTGAGAAATGAGCAGAAATAGCGAAAAGAAAGTACCTCCCAGCATCTTGATGAGGTGAATTGTCTGTGCTGAAGACTAGTTTCACAACTCCCAAAAGGAGGAAGCACAAGGAGTTTACCTAGTCCCATGCATGCTACTCTTCACAATAACATCGTAACTGCGCAATTTTCTCTATAGTGATAAAAAATAACTTCATGCATTGGTAACTAGTTTATTTCGATCTAGTAAGTTTTTAAATATTTAAATAAAAAAACTAGATTTTTCATACATAAAATGTTTCATCCTATTGTTTCCCATTTGTAATTTGTTATATTAATATAGTGCAGTAATGTCTTTTTATTCAGAATAGTAATATATCTATAGTTATTTTAATCTATAGATAAAGTTAAAATAGTCTATTTATAAATGTTTAATTAAGCTAGATAAGATTAGTTGAATTTATCTGGAAGTAGTATTTATTTTTAAAGTTGAATACCCGAAGCGCGTATAAATTATCGTCCCGAATCAGCAGATCGGGCATCTCTTAATTTCCTCTTTGGAAGTCCTACCCGCCCAGCAGCAAGCAACAAACACCAGCACACGAAAACTTACACTCCGAGCATCACATGATAGGGTAAAAGAGAAAAGTACACTCATATCCAAGCAATGGAAACCAATAAACAACCTTCCGTTCCATAGCTGCCCCATCCCTTCACTTCACTTCCCCAATTGAAAACGCACGCGGCGTACGCAGGCGAGATGATTAATGTAAACGGATATAATTATTTAGCAGTAAATTATGTCGGTGGAATAAATTAATTCATTTGGGAAATTCAGTTCTAATTCAGACAAGCAGAAGCACAAATAAATAATAAATCATTTTGAAGTAAAAAGGAAGATATACGTCGTCCGTGATGTGTTAAACGCTGACATATTTCCACTGGGCATATCGCGAAAACGAAAACATGATTAAATCTTATCCGAACGCCGCCGACGCCACCGCCACCGCCGCCGTATTTAAGGAAATGATTAATCATCATTATTGCGTGCCTTTTGCATTTCCGCGGACCCTCACCGGCTTCGATTCATCGGCCATGACTGAACTGAAACTTCGTTTTATTTCCCTTACATTTCTGCTAATGGATTGCAAAGCCCGCATAAATTACTCTCTATAACTTGATCGAATCAATCAATCTCTCTTTTCTTCTCCATGCACGATTGCCAGTCCAAACATTCCAATTCACATGCTCTAAACACTTACATTTATGCCTTTTAACTTAAAAAAAAACCTCCGAAACTATTGCAACAATGTTATAAATATATGCACTTTAAGTTAAAAAATATATTTAATAACAAAACAATTAATTTATTTTTTCTATTTTGCTTTCACACATTTCTTTCGGCGAATAATACAAACGCTTTTAAAACCTAGCCCATCAAATTGAACACATGTATAAAACAATAACTTCATTATATATACAAACATGTTTATTCAAACATTGTATTTTTATAAAATTTATGTATATTCATGGTTATTTATATTCTATTAACTAAACTAAAATTTCTAATTAGTATTTATACACACAACTTTATTCCGACAACAGATAATACAGAACAATGTAATAAAAATTATTACAATACATATAGTTGTTAGTCTGTCTGGGCTATCGACCAGAGGTATTTCTGTCCTGTCATGAATTAATGATGATGTCAAAGAGAAAAATCTATGCTTGCTAGATGAACTGTCCTGATGATTCACACTAATCAATTGATGAATCGTGATGGGAGGATATTTGTATTTAGCAAGAATTTTAAGATTATGGGGAATACAGAATTTTGTAAGAAGGGGTAGATTATCATGATTATTGGCAGCTTTTTTGCTTAAAACTAATATACGCTTGGATATGAGTGAGATTCAAATTTCTATTTATTTAATTTAATTTATACATTTTAATTTGCACAATTATTTAAATAAAATAATGAAGTTTAAGGCATAAAATCTTTTAGTTGATAGCCCAGCACGATAATGTACTATTTATCGTGCTGGGCTATCAACTAAAAGATTTTATGCCTTAAACTTCATTATTTTATTTAAATAATTGTGAAAATAAACAATCATGGCAAACGCTGCTTCCTTCATCCCCGATTCATTTAATGCAGCTGATTTTTTTAAATTAATTTTAATACGTTGTATGAACGCAATAAAAGAATATATACCAACATAATATATTTTATGTATCCTGAATATAACACTCGAGATTGCAATAAACAAGCTTATTAGATTTTATTGAAGGAGAAGAAACAAGTGCCACAATAATAAATTCGGATTATGCCACAAAAGATAAATGCAATCTGTTTTGTGGACCATTAACGTTCAGTGTCTCGTTTTATTGTAATATAAGAACTTGTTGCCGCCCTTCTGGAAATCTTCCAAAATAATCTGGAAACTATCGCGGAATGCGATTTGGCATGATTATGTATATGTGACTTTTTATTCAATTGCACAAGATGGTCCACACGATTACAATGTGATAATAATTAATTGACCAATTCCACTTTATACATTTGATTTATTTGAAAATACGATTCCTTAAATTCCCGAAATTATGTTAGTTTATTGAATTATTTGCTGATTAATTTTAATGAAATTAAAAAAAAACTATACTAAGTGTTTTTGAACAGTCGGCACATTGTTTAAAATATAATCATTGAATAATTAAATTATGAAAATATTATTCATATTAACATCTTCATTCCTTTCAAGATACAATCATTGCACATGTAATACAAAAAATAACAATATATTATAAAAACAAAATTCAATTTGCTGAAATCGGCTATCGACCGTTACGGCCTTTGCGCCTGTCCTTGTCTGGTCAATGTCTCGTTCTTATTCAAGCGTTATGATCACTATCGTCATTGTTTGTGTCTTGCGGATGATAACATGAATGGTAGCAGAAGGGAATTTGCACTGTTAGGATTACATTTTAAACATAGGTGATTTTGGATTTTGATGTTATAGGGATTTGAGGCAAATTTTAAGGCGAGTGATTGTAGGCATTCGGAGATTGTAGGATTATTACAGAGCTTATATAAAGTCGTATTGGATGCTCTGCGACTTGTATGTTATCTATGGTTCGGTGACGAGAATTATAGTGAAGCATAACAGCATATTCGAGCAGAAACCGTCAGATCATTTTATAGATAAATACCTCGGCTTTAGTGGAAATTCCACCGTTTTTAAATGTTAGAGCTTTGAAATGCCGGGCTCTGCTCTTAACACTTGTTTTTATGTTTTGGAAGTATATGGTAAATGTGCAATTAGGATCTATTGATAAACATAAATATTTACAATTTGTGGGTGGAGATTTTGTATGGGTGTTAATTTATATAATGAATGGAGTCATGAAACGGTATAAGAAATTGGGATTTGTTTGGATTAATTTTAGTGTGCCATTCAGAGAACCACGTTTGTGCCTTGAAGGGTGCTTATTGCTTTTTTGGCTAGTAGAGACTTGGGCTATTAAGACAGTGTCATCTGTGTACATTAGGATATATGCTGGGGGATTTAAATACAGGGAATTAGGGTTATAAAAATCATGAAAGAATAAATTGTACATCAAGGGGGATGCTTGAGAGTGACATAGAATAAAGGCAAAGGAATAATTCCAACGGATTTTGACAGTTAAAGATCTCTTAGATTGGAAGCACTCTAGGATTTTAATTATATGGAATGGGATACCAATTAAGTTACATTTAAACAGCGCACCTCATTTTGATTCATAAGATTTTTATATATCTAAAAATGAGATAGCTGATTTTTTACCTTCGAGGTGAGCTGTCTGGCAATTCGAAGAAACCATCGTTAAAGGAAGGGATGTGGATCAGCGCTAGATAAAACCAAATTGGTAGGGTGGGATTTTATGTTAGATAAGACTGGTTAATTTTTTTAAGGATAATTGACTCAAACAGTTCTCCAAGGTCTGGAAGCAGATTATTGGGTCGGTATCTCGAAACTTTTGTGTTTTCATTTCCCACTTTATGGATGCAGGTGATAATACCCTGCTTCTATTCCTTAGGAAGGATTGGAATTTGTAAAGGAAATTGAATATTTTAAGGATATATTCCTGGACGTTGGATGGGAAAGATTGCGGTATAGATGTCGGTATGCCACAATAACCGAGATCTGAGTTTTTGCCTTTACGTAAAATCTCGTAATATTCTTCATCTTTATCATCGTTGTGAATATATTGAGCTAATGGAGTGGTCATATGTGTACTTGAAACTGTAATTTACAATTGAAATTTCATCCTTTTTGTTATCCGATTTATATATTTTACTAATTAGTAATGAAAACGGAGCACTTTTCAAATTATTAGAATGAATTCTTTGTGTACTTGTTATAAAATACAAGGTCGCCATACTAAGTATAATAATCTGATTAGTGTGATACGTTGATTAATTTTAGATAAATGATTTAAATAAAAAAATGAATTTTTTTCGTAACGTTTTACCTGGGCCTTGAAATATAAAATATGTGACGGAAAATTAGTTGTTTTATATATTATTTTGGATGAAATAAAAAGAACTTTAAAGTCAATCACCTAAAAATTCAATAAAATTGGTTATAAATAAATTGAATATTTCAAGAGTTTTATTACTTCTTTAGAAGCACATTTTTATTGTATCTTACAATTATGTGTTTCTGGGTATAGCTTTTTGATATATACTTCAAATATTAGTCTTACTAAATTCATTAGATCTACTAATATTGTTGAGTTCTTGTTTCGTCAGAAATTTACATTATATTAAAATGGCCTGAGAAGATTGTACACATTACTTAACGTAATAATTGGAAAGATAGCGCAAGCGCCATCATTTGCCAAATTTCATGTGGCATCATCAACAATTTGGGTCTTTATTTAATATTAAATACTTACGATTTTTTTCTTTATTGTTCTTAATAGTAATTAATAAATGAATTAATCTATGTGAAGATTATCTTGTTTTTCGTAGCAACATTGTATGTTATAATAAAAATACGTGCATATTCGTTAACACTAATAAATCTTTGTTTGTCATACTTTGCTCTATAATTAACTAAATATTCAATAAATTGGATTCAATATTGATTTTCAATTTTTTATGCAAACTGAAACAACAATATGTTTTCAAATAATTGTTTAACCTGAATAATAATATATAGGCGAAATATACATATTTATTTTATATCCATATCGAAATCTATTAAATAAAATTTAAATAATTAGTGAAAGCCGGAATCGCTGAAATTAATTTGCGCCTCCCCGACTGATTTTTGCTCTATTTTTTTTTTTGCAGTTATAATGGAATACAAAATACTGCGTTTTTATTTAAATTTTGGATTTATAGAAATATTAGCGTTAATACCCTGTGGGATTGAATTTTTTATAAAAATAGTCGGATATGAATTGGAGTGATGAATTCATTTTCGATTGTTTTATGAAAATTTCCACTGTGGCAATAAACTTCACCACACACACAAATCTAAAAATTATTTTAAAAAATAGCGTTAAAAACGTATTTATGTATTTAAAAGAATAATGGTTGAAATAACAATGAGATTTGTTTTTTATATACGAGATTATGAGATTTTGTAGAAATGAAATTGTTTCAACATAAATATTCTTATAAATAGAAAAGAGTATTATTCATTCACTTGATCACAGTTATTTAAATACATTAAATAAAAATGATTTGAAAATAATTAATAAATTATTTTCACATTTAGCTCTGTGACTTTTGACTTACGTTACGTAAAAAGTTAAACAAATGCACATTAAAACAACTACTTCCCGGGCAAATACCCACGCCGGACATTGATTTACATAATGTACACCTGCTGTTGCCAGAAATTTTCCTTGTTTAATTTCATTGTAACAAATTTCTTTATTCAGACAGTAGAATTACAATTCTTTACAAATATTTATACTTAAAATATATATCGTTGGGTTAATAGTCTGTCATGGGCTATCGATCGGAGGTTTTTCTGCCCTGTTACTAATATTATTTTAATTATGTTTTATTGTTTTATGTATTATTTTTTGTATTATGCAAATGGAGTGGCCGTTAATAAACATTTATTTCTTTATTTATAAGAGCTTAAGTACTGAAATTGTTTGTTGGCAACTGTTTGTGAAAACAATTACATTTTCCTTGTTTGCAAAACCGAAATTAATTTAACAACAAATACACTCCTTTTTATTTTTCATTTTTTAAAATGGAACTATATTGATCAATTGGTAGTTAATGATAGAGATTGAACTAGGAAAAGAAATAAACGTCGTCGGGAGAGAATTGGGTGATGGAGCAGATACAGAAGGTTGAGGGGATTAAACGGCGTGACATGTCTTAGAGATCCCGTCGCAAATTGTTCCTGATATATCCCACATAAGTTTAAAATGGGATTTCGTGCACGTTCCTGTGTACACCCGAAGTGTACTAATTAACGATCTTAAATTTCTAATCCCGTAATGAAGTTTTCGGATCCGCGCGGGCCGTCCCTCGCTCCCCCACCCCCGCCGCGCTGCTCCCTCCTTCACTCCCTTCGCCCTCCTGGACTAAGAGAGCCGTCAACGCGAATGAAGGTAAGACATCGCATAATTAGATTAATAACACAACCTTTCCCTACAATTTCTTATGCAGGGCTCTTTAGATTATGTCCCGTTCACTTAACAGCCTCCAGACTCTACTGATATAATTATTGGAATTAAGTGTTCGGAGAGTCCCTTTCCCTTTCCTCCGCGTTATCCTCGCCTCCCTCCCGCTCCCTCATCACCGACACCCACCCCATTCTTCCTTCATTTCGTTTATAATCAACAAGTGTAAAGAAATGCAAACTTAAATATTTGACAATCTGAAATTAATTTTCACAAATTGAGCGCTATTTATCTTGATTTTGCAAATACAAGAATTACAATCTGCTTTGTTTACCCATTATTGTTCTTTCGAGGGCGTTCTTAATTAACAAGATTCAATCGAAATGTAATTTAAAATAAATATTATACTAAACTTTTTTTAATTACAAATTGCAGCAAAAAAAATCACACCGCCTTAATAAAACCTATTATTCCCAGTATTACATGTTACATTATATACCTGAGACTGTTATTTAATAGAACTTTATTTTACATTATTAATAAAAAATCACATCTTATCAGAGATGCAAATATACATAAATTATGTCAAAAATTATAAATTATAAATTCTTCAAATTAATTGTTGACCAAATTTATTTTTATTTGTCTCATTTTGACGGACGATTAATTTTTTAAGTAGTTTCCTTAAAGCAAGAAAAGCTTTGAAAGTTCAGTACTTTACATTCTTTATTGTATGAAGCCAGCAAAACCGATTTTAACATCTCTAAGTGGTATTCTTGCTAGGATTTAATTCTTCGTAGAAACTAGTAGGATTTTCGCTCGTTGCTCCTGTAAACATTCGTACTATTTTGAACCTGTCCAAATGA
Source organism: Philonthus spinipes (assembly GCA_963082785.1). Classification (NCBI taxonomy): domain Eukaryota; kingdom Metazoa; phylum Arthropoda; class Insecta; order Coleoptera; family Staphylinidae; genus Philonthus; species Philonthus spinipes. The sequence goes on along the minus strand of OY720315.1, from coordinate 11,102,375 downwards.
TATATCTCCATTAGTTCTTCGCTTGTTCGTAAGTTTTTGTCACTTATTGTTATCCTTCATGTCTAAATTTGCCTATGCCGGTATCGCGATGTCGATGTCTAGTCTTTTAAGGGGTATATGTATTTCTCTCATTAAGCGCCTGTCCTTGAATTTTCCACTTTCCATTACAGCATTGAGTAGGTATTTATAATATGGTTTTCTTTTATTTAATAGTTTTAGTTTATACACAGCTCTATGTGTAATCTTTCTCTACAAGTATTGTACATTGACTTAGGATATACTCTGGTATTTTACTTGTTGTTATACATCCTACTAAATGCCAAATCGTATACATCAGTGCATTTTATGGTAAGTTTAAGTTAAGATCCCAAATTAAATGATCCTGCATTGTTGTAATAAAACCCTCTGTTTCAGTAGATAAGTTGATATTATTGAGGCAATCTAAAGAAGCTTCCTTGTGCTACAGCGGATAGTACTATAGGGCTGGTTATGTACCTACAATATAATTCGTTCATGTGCTGAATAAAATAATAAGTTTAAAATTCGATTGGTAAATGGACACATGCAATTTTAATCAAATAATAAGAATTTGAAAATAATTAATTAACTCAACTGAATAATGAATTAACTTTTTTAACTTTAGCTACTCTGACATGTTGACTTACGTTGTGTAAGTACTTTGAAACAAATAATCATTGAAACAACTACTTATCAGGCAAATACACTACCAGATATTGAACTGCACAATTGACATTTGGTGTTGCATAGGAGTAGCTAAAGAGAAAATAATTAATGTTTGAGAAATTAACTATTTTCAAATTTTTTTCATTTGATTTAATTTAAATAACTGCGAGCAAGTGAATAAATATTATTTTCTTTATCAAAAGCACACTGACAATGTATATAATTCCGGAAACATGAAAATATTCCTTGCATCTAGCCGTGTAATGAGTTCCGTGTTTTGTAAACGTTATTCTGGTGAGTGCAAGGCTCATTCAATTAAAACCCATCTTTGGTCCAGGAAATAAATATTTAAAAATATATTTCCCCAGGCAGAAAGACCTATGGTCGGTAGCTCATGATAGACTACTAACAAAATCGTACATATTGTTATAATAAATTTTGTAAATTTTTCTTGTCATATTGTTTAAATAAAGATATTTGTATATATATTTACCCAATCAATGCTTAAAGCATTCTTTTACGGCATTTTATACATTACTATACTACAGAATGAATGCTCTAATATCATGCATTTCTTCCGTTGTATATTTTCTTTCACTACTCCGGCAACATGAGGCCGAGAATTGTCGTGTGGCAAAATGACAGAACGTGCGAGCTTTCCTGGACATTTTCATTTTATCGCTTAATTGAATTGTTCAAAGTTCCATTATACACGTTTTCGTTGATATGCATTCTAGGTTCTGTAAACCCTATGAACAAGAATCATTTAAGGTCGAGGCAACAAAAATGTACGTTCGGTCTCATTAATCAGGAAATTTGTATGGCCAACGCGAGAAATGGTATTTTTAAGGTAGTTTCTTCAAAAAATAAATTGTAATCTAGTTGTCTAAACTGTCAACTCAATCAATAAAACCCGTCAAACGTTTCAAAATTTTCAACACATTTCCGGAAAAGCGGCGTCAAAATTTCCCGTGAATCCCAAAATTAATCGACTCATCAATTAACATACCATGCAAGAGGAAGCGTTCTACAAAGTGTAAGCATTTTAATAACATATTTATTTTTAGGAATGCGAAATTATTAAATTCATTACTCGAGCGACTCGACGAATTAGAAGACTCGAAAGGCAAATTGGAAAAGGAGATGAATAAATACGTTCAAGAAATCTGCCACGTTGACGAGAAAATCGAGATAAAAAAACTAGAGTTGGAATGTTTGTTGATGGATTTGAGTCCATAAATATATTGTAAAATATAATTATTATATTTTATTATGTATTAATTGTGAATGGAATATATCAGTAAAACATGCTATAATATTTTTTTTTCTTAACATTTTGTTTAAAAATTAAATTCAAATGCAAATGCAATTATTATCTCCTGATTTATAGCAATGTATTTTACGTTGTCATTTTTTTAATTCATATAATTTTTTTTTTCTTATAGAATTCAAATCATTATTTCCTGATTTATTGAAAATTTGTATTGTACTTTAACATATTATTTAATCGTTATAAAAATGTTTACTTGTCAAATGATCATACTTTTTAGGAAACAAATCAAATTCGAAATCACGAGGAACTTAATTGATAAGTTTAACAATTACATTAGTAAATGAGAGTCATTAAAATTTAAAAAAAACACAGCTCAGAATCAGGCAGTGAAGTATGAACATTCTTCAGTCAATTATTTAACTTAAACATTCTATCATAATAAACAAAATATCTTACAATAATTTAGTATTTTTACTTTCTTTGCATTATAATGAAAATTAAAAACTAAAAGTTTAGATGATTTTTTTATAACATTCTGTTAGATCCGGTTTTTCAGTTGTGGCTTATTTTTTTTTATTCAGCTTCGTTTTTAAAATAAAAAATGTTTATCGATTATTTTCAAATATAACAATAAAGAAAATTTTTCCGTTTAATATAGAACAAAAATAATAATTTGCAAGAATTTCCATCAATCCTAATAAATATCACTTTTCATTCATACCACAACCCACATACTTCTCCATTTAATATTAATACAAATAACACCGTATTATCCCCTTCCGCCACATGCAAATACTTATGTATAATATTTTACCCCAAACTAACTTTCAAACAGCACTCCATTTCAGTTAAAACCAAAGTCCAGAATAGGGCGCGGCATTTCGGATCACTAACCTACAGCAAGAGAGGTATCACTATTAAGACAGCCACGCACATATACAATATGATCAGTCCTCATATTCTGGACTACGGTTCAATCCTCTTCCTAAATCAAAAATCTCCAACGCTTAACAATATTGCGGTAGCTGAACGATCAGCTCTTCGTATCCTTACAACAATCCCCTACACAACTCTTCAAATACCATCCTGTACGAAAAAATAGGCGTAATCCCTATATCCCAAAGATTCTCACAACTATCCCAAAAATTTGCAATGAACCCAACATCCCAAAAATTACTAAACCTACTTTGTAGCAAACGAAACCCAAACATTCATTCTAAATTTCAATATCCTAAATCAACAATATATTCATACATCGCATCATTCATCAACGACTGACAGACTGACATAACATAAAGACAAGGACTTCCGGCTGAAAGACCAATGATCGATAGCCATTTAGTTCAAATTTAACATTGTAGTTTAGTTTAAATTAAATAGTGTATTATAGCTAAATTGTATCAAAGCCTCAGTTTAGTGAATATTAAACTCGTTTTTATATTTTTGATGACATTGAACAAAGCTTAAGTTAAGGTGGTGAAGATACGCGATTTGGAGGATTTCGTACAACCTGTCTATATTACTGCTTTCAACAAGATTTAAATAAGGTGTTTATTATTATTAATGATAAATAAAACCTACTTTCAAAAATGTGTAATATAGCTATACTTAAAAAAGCAGGCCATCATAAGTATTTTTATTTAGCATAGTTAGTATTTATTACAAATATTTCTACATTAACACATTTTTATTTTTAAAGCTTAGAGGTATTCATTTCGTTATAAATTTTCCGTTTAATAGAAAGAAAATAAAATAGCTAAAATATCAACTTCTTTATTTTATATCTGTCTGATTTTGAAATATACAGGGTGGTGCAAGATTCCGATGAAGTCCAATATCTCAGTTATTTAGAAATTTACAAAAAGATATTACTGACATAATTTGTAGCTACTGTAAAACTTCACATTTTAAAATTGGTTTCATATATACAGGGTGTCCAATAATCACGTGACGTATTAAACATATGATTTTTTAAATGGAATGCTATATTTTTTATGTCGATTTTAGATTCTACGCTTAAAATTAATCATTTTTGACATAAGGTTTATTAGGTCAGTTTTTAATATTTTAAAAGTTATAAACAATTTAAGGTTGAAATCAATGGAAGATTGGGGCCTTATTTTTCAAAAATGAAAAACGATGTAAACTTTCTGTTAACGCAATTTAATTGAAAAAAATTCTTAATAATATAAGGAATAATCGTTTGTTACCATAAAGCAAATGTTGTGTACAGGGTGAAACAATACGCAAAATGATTTTTTTCTTTTTTCACTTAAATGAAACACCCTATATTTTTACATTATTTCGATAGAAAATTTATTGTTCTTTAATTTTTGTATAATAAACTATACCCCTATCTGTTACCATTTTTTAACAATTTCAATTCAAAGTACAAAATTATAAGTTTCGCTTATAATCTATAATTTAAATAGGCTATAATTAAAACAAATGCAATTCATAATCGTTTTCTGGTATTTAATAACATACTTACTCCTTAACCTAAAAGGATATTCGAATGACAATCGATATTTAAAGGCGCATGCAAAATATAAAGAAAATAGTTGCTCAACGATTATTTAGCGAGTTATAATGGTTATTGGGACATATTTTTTAAGAAAAAAAAAATGTAAAATGTTTGAATGCTATTGAATTAAAAAAATGTGAATGTGTGAAATAAATACATAAAAATGTTAACAAAATATAATTATAAATATTTTATTATTTCACTTAGTATCTATTTTCGGTTTTTCAGTCAACATGAATTGTTTAAATAAATCAATTTAAGAAGCATATAGGAATATTTTAAATATTTTTCGAATAATAACCAAAAAATATAGTTGTTGTCAGTTTTTAACAATTAAATTAATCATTTATTGAAGAAGTATGTTTAACTGCACCAGTGTTACAAAATATAACGTAAAATGTACTTTACTTACTAATTATAATATTAAGCGTAACTTTCATAACTAAATAAATTAGTTGTCCTGGCGCGGCCTACTTTGGTTAAAAATTCTATACCAAATTATTTAATCAAATGCAATTTTGGAGAATAAATTGATGATAATAATAGGAATCGTAAAATCTGTTTAAAAATAAATTATTAATATTAACATACCTTAATAGAAAAAATAACTTCCAACCCATTCCTGGTGAATCGAAAACCAACTCACCTCCACCACTCACTAATTACCACTTGTTCATAAACAAAAATAAATCGCGTTTTTAATTATTAATAATTTCTAACGTTAAAAATTAAACCGGAATAGTGAACACTGCGCGTTTTCGGACGACTGAATCGAAATACAAGAGCGCAATTATCGCAAATCAAGAAGAAAAAAACGATCGACGACTCACTCCAAGAACGCATTCCAGAGATAAGAAGATTCGTTGTACCTGAATCCTGGCGCACAGCCAAGAACATACCTATTTAAATTGTTGTATTTTCAATATTATCGCGTATTAAAAGAATTACAGCTTAATATTTATTTACTTTTTTTTTATTAAATTCTCATTTATCCCGTGGTAAAAAATATGTATGAATTATGATGTATTTTAATTAATACACTTGATTATTCGTTTCACTAAATTATTTTATATTTGTGTTCGCGTAACTTTCACAACTAAATAAATTAGTTGTTCTGACACGGCCTACTTTGATTAAAAATTCTATACCAAATTTGTATTTGAGATTAAATATCTCAAAAACGGTAGACGGTAGCTATTTAATATGTTATATAAAAAATGAAGAGTGATTAATTTTCTATTAAAATAGCATAAAAATATGGGGTGTCCCATTTAAGTAAAAAGAGAAAAAAATCATTTTGCGCATTGCTTCACCTTGTATATAAAAATTTGTTTTAAGAGAAAAAAAGAGTATTTCTTTTATTATTAAGTATTTTTGCATTTGTATGGCGTTGGCAGAATGTTTATTTCATTTTTCATTATTGAAATATTAGGCTCTAAACATCTATCGATTTCAACATTCATTTGTTTATAACTTTTAAACTATGAAAAATTGACCTATTAAATCTTATATAAAAAATGATTATTTTTAAACGTAGAATCGAAAATCTTCATAAAAAATATATCATTCCATTTAAAAAAACATATGTTTGATACGTTACGTGATTATTGGACACCTTGTATATATGAAACTAATTTTAAAATGTGAATTTTGACAGTAGCTACTAATAATGTAAGTAACATTTTTTTGTATATTTCTTTATAACTGAGATATTGGACTTCATCGTAATCTTGCGCCACCCTGTATATAAATAATTTAAGCTTTAAAAATGAAACTGCGTTCGTTGTTGAATTACTTACAATTAAAAATAAAAACCATGCTAAACTAATTACTCACTTATTATATTTTTCTAAAGTAATGAAAAACCAAATTATTCAACCAACATATTAATCCTCATTCAGTATTACATTAAACTCTTCAGCATTCAATTACACACCCACCAATAAACAAAACGAGTCAATCGTAGCGCGAACTATAAATTCTCAATTTTCCCTGAGCGCGTCTCGCACGTTCAGAATCCCACAGTTCGATACTTAATTAAGCGTTTATTTATTTTTAAACCGACTGCAACCATTCATCTACACAATCCGAACAAGTCATCTGTTATGTTCCGGTGGAATTAGCTTCTTTTTCTGCGCGCTGGGAAAACCATTTATCATTTATAAAAATAATTATGATTTATAATGTTATGTTGGGGAATTAATAAAATTTAAAGTTCGAGTCTTCCGTTCGCCCGTCCGTCCGGTGAACACGGAACTTAATTTGACACGTACACATTAAATTCCACGAGAGGGTTTTGCTATCGTTAATGTGATGTTTAAATAAGTAAGTGAGTGTTGTATCATTTTTTTTTTTGTAGTTTCTAGTAAAATAATTTTATATTTTCCGATAATTATTAAAGCCCCATTTATAGCGATGTCATTTGATTACATTATTTGGGGTTATTTACCATCGAAAATGTTACGTTTAAAGTGTACGTTATTAATTAAATGCACATTCTATGAATAAATGTCTATTAAAAAGTTGCTTAGATTGTGATGATAAAAATAACTTAACATTTACCTTACAGAATAGCCCCGATTATTGAATTCTTTATCATTTTTTTATTATTTATATTTCTTTATTTATTATTTTTGAATATTTTTACCATTGAATATAAAGATTATACAGTGCGTTCATAATGAAAGGAAAAAAATCATTTAATCTGCAAGTGATATTTTTTATTTTGAATTAATTTCTCACTTAACACGTGGTGAAACATATTTAATTAATAGACTTTGATTGAAACACTTGGTTTGTTTCACTGATTAAAATCTGATTTTAATTTTATAGTACCAAAAAAAGTATGTCAGTACATATCCAGCGTTTAAAAAATATCAATAGACCACTGATTAAAATCAGTGAAACAAACCAAGTGTTTTAATCAAAGTCTATTGATATTTTTTAAACGCTGGATATGTACTGACATACTTTTTTCAGTACTAAAATACAATTAGAAGTACATACTGAGCTCTAAAGATCATCCGATTGTATAATTATGTGATAATCATGAAAGCCACATCAGTTTACCGGCCATAACATACACACAAAAAATGGTATAAATTTTTTGTCTTTTTCCCCACACTCAAATCATCGCTTGCAGTGTTTGGGCCATTTCAGTCAAAGTTAAAATAGCCTTCAAGAATTGGCATATGATGAATGTAACTACCAGAATCTACAATATTTCCAAACTAGTAAATCTTGCATATTTGGAATCTTACAAGTGAAATTGTTAAGCCAGCTATATGGTAGTTCGATAAAATTGACTTTAGCGATGAATATTTTACTCTCACTGATGTGTATACTTCAAATAGTTCTGAAAATATTCCACCTAACCCGCAAGTGCATATGCTCTAGAACCACAACGACCCTCTGTATGCCATCAACTGATATAAATGAGGAAAATCTGTCACTGTCTTCTATTGATGCACTTGATCTGTTACCTACTTGTTTACATCAAAATCTTCAAAAAATTATGACTGAAATTTGCAAACCTTTCACTTCTACAACTGAGACTTAACCTGAACCGATGATTAATATTCCTATAACACCAGAAGTCATAAGACCCTATGCTGCAGTTAATAGATACAGAAAAAACGAATAAAGGAAGAAAATCTGGTATATACCACCTTAAAAATGAACTACAACAAAAACATGGACAGAAAAAAATAATAAAAAAAAACAGGAAAGAAAAGCCAGAGCTAAATAAATTAAATGTAGTTTGATCTGGTATATACCACCTTAAAAATGAACTACAACAAAAACATAGACAGAAAAGAAAAAAGAAAAAAAAAACAGGGGAGAAAAGCCAGAGCTAAATATATTAAACGTAATTTGATGGATCTTAATTCAAGACAAAGAAAATCGAAAGCGATCAAGATTCAGAGGAATCTGAAGGATCGCAAATAAGTTTGCGGGAAAGTTCTACATCTTCGGTTTGATTTCGAAACCAATGAAGATCCGCATAATTGCAATACCAATACAGTTATTGATGTGTCACCCGAGATTATCAAAGATAATTATTTTATTTTGTTGAAGTCTGAAAAAAAAAAACGTCTACTGTTTATTACGTTGCACATTTTCGGTTATTATTCGCGTACAGAGATGATCGAATCTTGTCTTCGGGATTATCATGGCCATGATATGATATGATATAGAGACGTACACACTTTATATATTAATGATGTTGCTCCCTGATCATCAACCACGGTCACATTGTACAGCTTAAATATTTAGACTTTTTACTTTTGCAATTAATTTAAATCATTTTAATGTGCAATAACTTCCAAAATAACAAGCAAATATTTAATAACATTCTTAAAGTTAAATGGCCAAAGACTAATTACAAAGATCTGATATGAGTAAACTAAGTGTTAAGGATTTGTATTTTTTATATACTACGAGAAGATTTTAAGTTAACAATGAATCAAGTTACATATTATTTAGTTTTAAGATTAATAAATAAAATGAAACAAAGATGATTCACACGTTTGCAGTTATTTAAATTACAATGAAATTAAACATGGAAAATTTCTGGCAATGATCAATATAATTCGATCATACCCTTTTTCCAACTGCAAAAAATACTTACACTGTAAGTTTTACAAACATCTATTGAAACAAAATTGTTTAACAACTAAGGGCTTACAGGGCATAGCTGTACCGATGAGGGATGAAATCCCGAAACACGTGCCTACAGATAGCCTTGTAACTATTATTTGTTGTTTCCTTTCATTAAATAATTTCGACTCAAACCGTTGCAATTTCTCAGCAGTGCTGCGATGCAACAACAAATATCTATTGTGTAATCCAATGTCCGGCGGCGTAAATGCTCGGGAAGTAGTTGTTTCAATAGATGTTTGTAAAACTTACAGTGTAAGTATTTTTTGCAGTTGGAAAAAGGGTTTGATCGAATTATATTGATCATTGCCAGAAATTTTCCTTGTTTAATTTCATTCTAATTAAGATTAATAGATATTTTTGTTATTTGTTAAAATCTAGCAAGTTCAATAGACGTTTTAATTATCCTTTATGAATCTGCCTTATGGTATATGAACGTACCACGCCTGTTGTACGAAGGTACCCCATACGTGGGGTGCGTTCTTACAAATATCTTATCCTAAAAAATCAGTATAACTCTTTAACCTTTAGATTACTTCGATCTCGGTTGAGCATGGTGTAGAGGTCGAGGTTACCAACGCTGATCATCGAGCTTAGGATTTAAGTTTCAACAGATTTTTACAAAAGGATTTAAATGTAAAATAAAATACAAGAAATACCCCTCTGGCCATTTGGATTACACAATGGACATTTACCTTTGTACGACAAATTATTGAATAAAATAACATTTTTTTAATTTAAAAATATTTAATACAAAAAAACAAAACAAAAATCATCAAAAGACCATCGCAAACATGTGATTTATTCATCGCCAATGTATCTTTTGCCTTAAAGTTGTTAAATAAAATTGTTGAACGTACCATCCTCGATTTATTTTATAAAAACACATCAAACAGTGTATATTTTTTGTACATTTTATTATTGAACGTGTAAAATAATTAATTTAGCTTAATTTTCCGCGAGAATTGCAACTAGTTAAACGTCAATTGAACTTTTATTAAATAATGCCGTTTAGCTCGCGCAGTTTTCCAGCCGTCAAAAGGGACGTTTAATGCAATAAAACGACCACCGTGCCGGACTGACTGGCCCTACAGTGTTCATCCCTGCGTTGTGCATACCTTTGTCGAGTAATTCGTCAACAATCCTGATGTGCTCAATAGTCTTTGCAGCGTATGCGGGATTGTGCAGTGATTAAACGCATTTATGATGATTAAACGTTATTCGAACAGATAGGTGTCATTATTTCGTTGTGAGCGGAATTTAATTTGATTATGCCTTTCGCGTCGGGCCTGTTGGCAAATAGTGAATTGTTTAGTTGTCCATGCGGATATTAATTAGCGGTGGCGTTTTATCGCCGTCGAAAATCGGATAATTGTCGGCGTTGTTTAAAGAATTAATTGTCACAATGTTCGTAGTAGTATTACGCAATTAATTTAAACTAGAAATAAATATTTTATGACCATTATTAAATTTACAAAATTTGCAATATATCAATTTATTTATTATTATATTTTTACCATGAATAAAATTCCATAATAACAAAAATGTCCTTCACGATGAAACGAACAAATTCATTTAAACCGTTAGTGATTCTTTTCGAGAGAAACACTCGGAGAAGTCAATTAGTATTTTTAACTGCGCCTTTTTTTACTAAATATTGTACATACAGGGTGTCCTATAAACAAATGTTAATACAAAGGTATATCTTTTAAAAGGAACACCCCATATATTATTAGATGTTTGAATTCCGCAGAGAAATTCTGGAAACTTTTTATATATACTGTCCTATACCTACCTTCAACTGTTTACGAAATACTGCCCACTGTTTGATGATACCAAGTCATGCATTGAACATTTTTTATATGACAGTTGTAATATTGCCATGTTTATACGATGTTAATTCACGTTCAAACTTAATTATGTCCCATTACAACTGTTGCTATGTATTTTTTCATTTTGATAGTTGACAGAGCTTTATTAAATAATTTACATTGTTTCAAAACAACTGAAGATAGGTATAGTACATTGTACATGAAGTATGTCTAAAATCCGAGTTTTATAAAAAAGTAATAATACATACGGTGTTTCATTGAAAAAAAACTTATATCGGAATTTTTTTATGGGACACCCTGTATATAGAATTTGTAGTCCAGAAGATGCACAGTTTAAATACTAATCGGACTTTCCGAGCTTTTTTTATGAAATTTCTCACATAAATACAATTTATAAAAAAATGTGTTATAAGACCGTGTTAATCTTTCAATATGTTTTAAACAGTTGAAAGTAGGTATATGACAATATATATAATAAAATATCTAGAAATCTAAAAAGTATCCAAAAATGTTGTAATATATAGAGAGTTCCATTTAAAGAAATGTAACTTTGTGTCGGTATTTGTTTACGGGATACTTTGTATGTACAATTCTTGGTGAAAAAGATGCGCAGTTAAAAATACAAATCGGCCGGTTCGAGATTTTTTTTAAATAAACAGCAGTATATTAAATGAATTTGTTATTTTCATTATGAGCACATTGTATATATACGCATTATTATTGATTAATATACCAAATTATTACTTTACAAGTGAATACATTACAAGAAATACCCTTATGTGAAAATTATATGCTAGATAGCTCTTGACCTGAGGTCTATCAGCCTGAAAATATATATTAAACTGTGTAAGCTGTTACGGTCGAATAAATCCGAAAGTCAACACAAAAAAATCCGCACATGTTTTCTTTTAATTATTATAGATGAATAGGAAGTATTATGATACAAAATATTATTTATTTTTATCTCAACAGAATGTGGAATTGAGAATATCCATTCTATAAATCAATTTTCAGTGGGATATTTGTTTGGGAAGCAGTTATTTCAATGGGCATTTATTATAATTGAGTAGATTGTTATTTATGTTCAGTATATACTTGAAAATAAGCATAATTTTATATAACTGTTATAAGTAAAATAATAATAATAATAGCACAATTTACAAAAGAAAAATTTACTTATTCTACAACTAATAGTGGGTTATTTCCAGTTATTTCATTTTTTTACACTTTGTACAATTTCGAAATAACGTAACATTTAAATGTCTGCTCAAATATTCAGGAATTCCCAGTGTTGAGGATATTTCGGGTCAAATAGGAAGTTTATTATTAACAAAAAAATGTACATCAGATGCTAATATTTAATTAGTTCCGTACTTTATCAAAACCCTTTATGGAATATATAAAAAAACCATCCTGGCGCATTCACCATTTCATTGTGAACATATTAAAATATAAATTCCCATTCCAAAAAGTAAGTAGTAAGAATAATACATTTATTTAGTTACAGTAAGTATATAAAACATTACATTATTATATATAAGATGGCAAGCGACTATAGTTTTTTTCAGCCGGCAGTCCTTGACCTTGTATTTAAAACCCATAAGTCCTTTTTCTGGTATTCATTTATGTCAATGTCACTAAATAAATATATAAATTAATATATTTTTTTTTCCAAAACAGTACAAGATGAAACATAATTTTAATTCTATTTGAATTTTCAGTTTTAATGGTTATTGTTTCAAATAAAAATAATGAACAAACAAAAAAGTATAAAAGTAAAGCTTACTTAATCGAAGGTTACGCCAAAATTGAAAAAGCGTCAAACCATTACCAATAATGTAAAATAACGTAGTTGTAACTTGATTAATAATATTTGCCTTTATTTTTTATTTTTTTTTATTTTATTGAAAACAATTGAAAATTATCTGCGCTTTTTTAAGTTAAACTTTTATTTAAATGAGGAAAACAAAGATACATTGGTAATAAAATTAAGTATTTTTTACTTTATATTATTACTTGGAACAATTGGTAAAAATTTGAGATTTTGCACACAAAACAAAATTTTGAGATATTTCACAGCATTATTCTACAATTATAAGTTTAGAGTAAATGACCGTAAAATAATGATTTTAACAACGTGAAAATCATAATATTTTGTAGAGGAATCAATATTCTAAGATTAACTGAAGAATTACTCTACAATTTCTTCGATAGAACCAGTATTTAGAGAATAATTAGAGAATATCTGAATAACCGCAGTTTTACAACAAAATACCAAATCAATTAACTCTCCTATTTGCAATTTAATTTTATATTATTTGTAACAAAAATAAATTTGTAATGCAACTTTAATTTATTTCTGTAATATGATTTTCAATACTTTGAACACATTTGAATAAAATATTTTTTTATAATTAATAGAATTATCTTTTATTCAACGCAATAATAAATGTATAAATTAATAAAATATTTATACCTTTCAACAAGTTAAATACTGAAGCAATAAATAAATTTTTAAACAAAATAACGGTTTTATATCAACAAAGAGAACAAATTATTATTATAATAGAATATAAAGATGTTTCATTGAATAAATTCGACGTTGAGCATAGTGCAGATGTGCGATGTGTAAAATATTTTTTTTAATTTAGAACGAGTTTACAGAGGCGTCCTTTTTCGGGTAAAAAGGCACCGTTCCCGGGATAAAATTTATTACTGGCCTACGTTGTTTAGGTTATGGAACGGTCCCTATTTTGGGCTAGGGTCCTGAATTAATTATAGAAGAATAATTAGAAATTTCACCCCTAAAACGGTTGCGTAATAAGTGGCGCGAAATCAAAAAGCGTGCAAAAATTAACTCTACGCAGAAATTCGTTTATAATTAAAGCAGGTGTTTACCTTACTTCTCGGAATCTCTATTGTTGTATATATATATATTTGTACGCCGGAATCACTTAATTAAGCTGAGGCGAGTTGTTCAGTCGACGGGGATTTATAATTAAAATATAACAACGCCGCCGCGCGTATGTTTGATGCCTTTTAAGGATTATGCTAACAATTTTATTAAAGCTAAACAAATCTTAACTATTTACCGCTAAAACGATTTTTTTTTGCTCTGTCTTTCGTACTTAAAGATTTTTTTAAATTAGTTTGGAATAAAAACATAAATTATAAAATAAAAAAATATGTACTCAAACTTACCTTTTTTAATTATGTCAGAATTTGTGGCTTTTGGCTATTGGGCATAAATAAATTATTATTATTTATTTATACCTATACTATAAACGGTCATTGAATGAACAAAATATCGACTCAGTTGATTAAAAAAAAATGAGTAGGCGTTGCGTCCTCAACGAATCAATGACTGCAGACTAGATCATCCATCGATCCAATAAACTAAATTGTATAACATTTTATGGAAGAAAATGCGTAAATTCAAATTTTAATATTAATTTAATTAATTGTAAATTAAAATAATAATTACTATTATGTAAATTAAATGATTTATGTTTTGTTATAAAAATAATATATGATATAGGCAGAAAGACTACAGGTCGTTAGCTAGTTTAGAAGAAAAAATATAAATATAGCCTGATTGTAAAATATATGTAATTGTTCTTTTATATGTACTTCTAAATAAAATAAAGATGTTTGTATATATAATATACCATATGATAAATAAAAACAGTTAAAATATTTTTTTAATAAATAAATCACAACACCAAGCATTTATTGGACAATTTTAATGAAATTTACAGAATTTGATGATGTATATAAAGTACAAATTTGATCAAAAAAAAAAACAACTTGAAAAACAAAGCAAAAACAAATGAATAGCAATTAATGATCGATCGTCATGATTTAATAAGAAATCATTGACACGTCGATGTAAGTGAAATCATCTTACAATGCCACCTGCTTTATTCATAACTTACTTCCCCTAACCCCGCTCCAAGGTTTATGATCGTAAAAATTTTCGAATAAACGAATTTGCATATTTTGAGGTCCCCTAAGTCCATTCCATTGATTTTTGAAAAATGTACGTTGTGTATCTGTATATTTCCGCGATAGCTCATTAACGGCTAAATAGACTTAATCCGAGCTTTTTATAACAGTGGAATTATTTGAAAAGTTTTGGTCAGAATCATATTATTAGTATTATTTATGTCTTTGTTCGGATAGAAATATATTTCAAATGAAAGTTCTATATCTTGAAAAAATAAAAATTTTTGTTATATATATTTTTTTTATATAAATCTAAGCGAAAGAATTTCGTCTACCTGATAAATTCCCTTACAAATTAACAATATTTTTTATAATATGAAAATTTTATTTAATAATTTTTCATTCACTGGCGAAACTGGCATGATGTACAAATCACCATTTTTTTGTATTAACTCATTTTTTATTCAAACACAAATAAATTATACCAATAATAGCTTTTAAATATAAGTTGCAATTTGTAACTTAAATACACTCAAATTAATTGTATATATGTCACTGTAAATATAAACTGACATACATTTAATTATATAATCAAAGCTAAATACAAGTTGTGTGAGCATTCGTAAATAAAATAATAATTCAATTTATAATTAGGGAAGTTGGTAAATCGCCCGGTGTGGATGGATTAATCGTGTTTATTTGCTTCGTTATCGCTCTCAATTCTAACAAAGTGCAATGGATATTTGAGTTGGAAATGAAGTAAAAAGCTCGTTCGAGCACACCAATCGCAATCGCAGTAGAAAAGTTTTCGCTGCGAGTGAACACCAATTAGTGCTGATATTTTATTTATCGGAAGTACCGGTATATATTTTAATCTTCCACTTTAAAAGGGGACTTTTATAAAGTTCCATTATTTTATTTTATTAATGCTGTTTGTATAACTTTCTAAATTAATATTAAGTAAATTTAACCTGGCTGAGGAATTGAAAATCTAAAAATAGATTTTTCCTGTGATCATTTGAAGTTTTTATTTCCCAAGAATTATTTCACTTCATTAACCTGTACTTTTCAGAAAATATTGTATTGATTTTTAATTATATACAAACATCTATATTTAGACAATATGACAACAAACTTTTATTATAACAATATGTACAGTTGTGTTAGTAGTCTGTCATGGGCTATCGACCATAGGTCTTTCTGCCCTGTATGAATTTATGGTGTTTTGCAAATTAAAACTATGCTAGCTGGCTGAACTGTCAGTATGCATGAGTTAATGAATTGGTGAATGGAAAACGAAGGGTGGTTATGTTTGGGGGAATATTATGGTTGCGAGAAATGCAATTGTAAGAAGGGATGGGTTGTGAGGGTTTTGAGGGCTGGAATATGGGAGTTATTTGGGTGGATTGTAAGTGTTCTTAGCAAATTTTGTGGAGAGGGCTGAGATATGAGAGTTTTTGGGTGGACTTGTAAAGGAATTCGTTAGAGGGATTATGGAGTGGTTTCAAATACTTGGAGGTGGTATAAAATTGAAGGTTTTATATTGGTGAAGAGCTCTGTAATCTAACAGAGGTCTATATATCAATTTATAAATGTGAGTTGCGACATTAATTAGGATATCAATTAACACCGCAACTCACATTTATGCTTATATGTCATATATTAAAACTGCATTCTGCATTTATTTTATTCAAATATTCTTTTTTTAATTTTACGATTGATTCATATAAATAATTAAAAAAATATATATCTGCTCCCTTTAAAAAAATCGATGTTTTAAAACAATAAACCAAGTGTACTTTTCGATTATTATAGGTCTATTCATTAAGCAAACAAATAAATAAAAATAAAATATGTTAACAATATTATCAATTGAATTAATTTAAGACACTTGGTTCGTTTCATTCTATAATATAATTTAATAATAACAATAATATTTATTTACGGGAAACCCCATTATTTACAGAGAAATTACATACATATAAAACAAATAACAAACAACTTAGCATAACATTAAAACATACAAAATATCATCAATATCGTTGAGTGTGAATATACAATAATCAAGCGTTATGTAATACTATTTAAATATATATATATATAAAATAGATATTAATAAGGCTATTAATAAACTGCATTTATCTTTAACGTATGATTAAATTATTGCAAAGAATTACCAAATAATTAAAATCAGTGAAAATTATAAAAATCATTACCAATATTTATTTTTCTTGTTATACTCTTATGAGAGGCAATACTTGATTTGCGAAATAAGATGTGCATCTTTTATTAAATCATAAATACAGAAAACCAGATATAAGGACTTACTATTTGTTGAAGATATTTTTTGGTGAGTACGTGAAGTTTCTTGATATAATATAATATTTTATTCCTTTCTTCATTTTTCTTTATTTTTATCACTTGAAATGTATATATAGTGATAAAAATAAAAAAAGTGAAGAAAGGAATAAATTATTTTTATATTACTATTTGTTATATGAAATATACGATGTAAGTCAATTTCACAATAAATAACATATTTTATTCCTTTCTTTACTTTAAAAAGTGAACTAAGAAACAAATAGTGTTTCTAATTGTGATCAAAATATTTTCACATACGTCAAATTAAACAACTAATTTTATGTAAATTCATGATTCCTTGTTCATTTAAAAAAAAACTACAAGAATTAAAATGTAATAAAATTTTAATAATCTATGAAAGAAGACTATTAATTAACTTTAAAAATCGATGTATAAATGTGTAAAAAGTGACGTTTATTTTAAATGCATCTTGTATATAAAAGAAATTTATTATTTATGAATTATGCATCAATTATAAAATTGAACACACTGTCATTTTGGACACATTTTTAAATTACAATGAAATTAAACAAGGAAAATTTCTGGCAATGATCAATAAAATTGGATCAATCCCTTTTTCGAACTGAAAAAAATTACTTACACTGGAAGTTTTATAAACATCTATTGAAACAACTACTTTCCGAGCATTTACCCCGCCGGACATTGGATTACACAGCAGATATTTGTTGTTGCATAGCAGTACAACTGCGAATTGCAACGGTTTGATTCGTAATTATTTAATGAAAGGAAGTAACAAATAATAGCTATAAGGCCATCTGAAGACACGTGTTTCGGGATTTCATTCCTCATCAGTACAGCTCTGCCCTGTAAACCATTAGCGGATGGAAGTGATCGCGGTGAAGGACGCGCGCATTGAGCGGATTTGTCCGTTTCGATCAAGAAATATCGACATTTTTAAATTTTGAACACATTTTAATTAATTAATCCCATATGAAATTAGGCAAAGATAACGCTTGCGACATTATGATACATTTTAATTATTTCAGTTATTCCATAAAATGAACAGGGAATTTACACAGAAATGTTTTTATATGTAAAATCCCTATATAAACCTGGTCGCGTCAACACACTGATAAACACATGCGTTTACATTGTAACGTTTATTTAAAAAATAGAAAAAATACTGGTAAAAAGGGCTATCGATCCACCGAGACTTTTATTTCATTTCAAATTATATATTTATAATCGTTCATGCAAAAAATCGTAAGCTCTGTGTATATTTATATGCATAATGAAAGGGAGACGATTAAGTTTAATTTAGTGGTGTAATCTCGTTAATACTCCGATAGATTGAAATGCATCAGCGAACCCACACGTATTTAATTGCCACTAACAGAGTGGATGTGCCAACATGCACAAACATCGCCGACATCTCGGCTCAGCGCTAGATTACAAGACTAACACTATCTTATCAGCTAGACTTGTTTCACTACAGTATTAAATAATCAATACTATCTTTCGATTTATAAAAATGTATTTAAAACGGATGATTAATAATTTTTATATTAAAACGTTTGTAATGAAACAAAATTAAAGGAAATAAATATTTCTTATTATTATTGAAAATATTTATTTCTGAGTATTACAATATATAATTTTATAATACATATAAATAAAATCATTGTTAAACCTCACAAATTTGCTATCGGTCGTGGGTCTTTCTTCTTGTCTCTGTCCAGTTCTTGTTGATTTAATTAGTTGTTATGATTGCTAACTTCATTGTCTAAATTGGCGAAAAGAATTGATATTTTTTTTAATGAGGAATAGGTATATTTGGGATTAATATTCGAATTACGTGGATGCAACTAAGACATTCTTGTAGAACTTTTTTATGATCTAATCGATAATTGCTTCATTGCATTGAAATATCGCTTTTATAGCAAACATATAAATAAAAAAAAATCATTTTTTTTAATTTTTCTTGAAAACAAAGAAACTTAGCCTAGTTTTCTCAACGGGATATTAGTTAGCATGAAATTCTGCAAAAGTGCGAAATTTAAACCTACCCTCTATCACTTATAATAGCGAGATCCCCACGGCGAGACTAGAATTTGAAACAACCTGTATATTATGTATTATATTTAAATACATATACATATATAGTTTTAATTACTCTAGTAATATCTATTTACAATTTCTTTTTATCATCACGATAGTTTCGACCGTTACTATATGAAATTTCATATTAAATTAAACAAATAAATTGTATTAGGGCAGAAAGACCTTCGGTCGATAGCTCATGACAGACTACTAACCCATCAATATGTATTGTAAATATAAATATTTGTAAAGAATTGTAATTCTGCTGTCTGAATAAAGATGTTTGCATATTAATTGTATTATTTCTTTCACAATTAAAAGAGGTTAGATTTGTGTATGTAAAACGATTGCGATCAGCAAATAAAGCTTTTAATGTAATATGTAATATATATATATATATTTATATATATATATATACATAACCAAGTAGAATTACCTACAATCAATATATAATATTTATTTGATATCGTGATTGGTAATTAGATAATTCCTATACAAAAAATATGTTTTTGTGAGATATGTAAATTTATATATACAATATATTTAATTGTTCATTTAATAAATAAGCTCTCAACGTTAGTTTTAGTGATTTGATATGATTATTAATTAAGTCAGCTCAGACCAAATTGCATAAAGCTCATATTAATATAAGTAAATTGGGAGCGTTGGATTTTAACATACCTCGGAGTATTCATTCCAGACAACGACCAATATTTCGCATTAGTTTTCACACCACAAAATATGGTATGTATAACCCTATTGATCGTATGATGAGGTATGCGAACGATTTGTCTACCAATTCAAACTTTATGCTCTTCACTTCTTCATTTGCAGTTTTCACAGCCCATTTACGCCGCATGGATATTTCCCATCTCATTCATACTACATAAATTTTTTATTTTTTATTTTTTTTTTATCTATATTTTTTATTATCACTTGAAGATAGGAATAAGCCGGTTGCATTTTGTTTTCACAATGAACTGTTTGGGATTGATAAATAAATATTTTGATGCGTATTATTTTTATTTTGTATTTTGTCGTAATTTGTGATTGGTAATTTGCCTTTTTTTTTATATACATATGTTTTATAATCTTTTTAGAGCGTCACACTTTTCTTATAAAATTTTTAATATGTAATTATAATTGTAATTTGGAAATGGAGATTCCGTTAATAAAGTAAATTGAAATTGAAAAAAAAAAAAATTAGTACCATATGATCGAGACATTTTCTTCTCTAGAGTGCTTTGATTTTTTCTTTATTTTACATTTTGTTGGCACCAATAAATAAAAACAAATAAAATCTTATCTATCAATTCAATTTCTTAAAATAAGATAACCTGGAGCGCGTGGTTACTTTTATTGCCAATATTTTTTTTATTAAGAAATTCGTAGCACTGTATAGGTGAACATTTCTCAATCATATGGTATATTTATGGGTCACCTAAAATGAATTTCCTCTGTGTTTTAAAGGAACGGCTAGAGAATATACATTTGCTTAAAATGAAGGGTCGTGCGTTAACAAACATAATAATAAATTATATACAATTGTATTGTGGTATTTAATGAAAACCGTGGGTGAAAGTTAACTAAAATATTTGTATAATTACCCGTATATATGCAGTAATAGGCTTGAAACAATCACGATTTGAGTAGTTAGTAGTTATGGTCGGGCCGTGGGTTAAGTAAACATAGACTAACTGCTAACTAGAGAAGTTCGCAAGTTATTGAATGGGGCTTGGGAATGGCCATCTTGTTAACTGGCATGACCGACCCAGAGAACACGAGAACACCATACCGTACACCAACACTCACATATTCCTCCAGATTCCGCACAATTCCTAAATCAAAGCTCGCTTCGATTACAATGCTGAATATAATTGTTGTAGCAGAATTCCGTTTCCAACTTGTTTTGATATAATAATGCGGAATTCCCGCGCACACTCCCCCCACTTTACCCTCTTCGCTTTTCAAACTCCGCAAATTTGTTTTGAATTAATTATATTCCGCCCTGTGTACTAACCCACTCACCCAATGCCACACTATACATACACACGCACACACCCTCACTTGTAATGCGAATGTATATAAAATTCCACGTTTTAGGCGAAAACAAAAGATTTACAATTTATGCGGCCCTTCTTTTATTGGACGACGGCAATAAATAACACCTCTCCACTGCCACTTACATATGGGAAAACTTTTTATCTCACTCGGAGAAGGAGGAATAAGAAACAAAAAAACTTTCCGGAATTAGAAAATAAAACAGCGCCTTAATAAACTCCGTGACCTTAAAGTATATATCATATTTTTTGCAAAGGAAAACTAAAAAGTTCAAATATGAATATATATAATTTTTTTATTTAGTAATTTATTTAACGAACACGGAGATATATGAAGAATTATTTTTAAGAAAGTTACCAGATTATCAGAATAGGTGTAATTATATTAGAGTAAAGTGATTCATTAATTAATATCGGATAAATAATCTAAATTAAAAATATTAAATTTGTCTTCATAACGTCTTACGAGGCAGTTGCAATATTCGGGGCTATTATGTAAAAGAAATATTAAGTTTAAAGTATATATTATTATCACAGTCGTCTTTAATATATACATATATATATATATACATATATATATATATATATTCATAGAATGTGAAGTTAATTCATAATTTACACTGTATATTTAGAAATTATTATTGCTCTTTAAATATTTTTAGCAAATTATCAATTTATTAAATTGGCTCATGTGGAATTAAAAGCAACAATAAATTTTTACATAAATTTTCTTTTCAAAAGTAACCAATGAACAAATATTTCTTAAACTTATCAAACATTTTGCTCTTACCTTTTAAATATCAAGAAGGGTTTTTGTTGTTAAATACTAAAAAAAATATTACATGTAAAGGAATAAGGAAATAACAATGTTTTATACTTACTCCTTAAGAATGACTAGCATTAGAAATTAGTCGGAGAGATAAATAAATAATCGTGAAACAATATTATTAATTATAATGATATTTAATTACAGACTTGTACAAATTGTGAAAAATAATATACAACAATTTGATACGTCAAATGTGTCGGTGTTTGTGCAAGATGTTGCAAAAAAAACCGAAGCGTCCTCGGGTGCCCTTCATTGAATTTTTTATAGACATTTTTTGTATTTCTTCAATTTTGGATACGGCTGAAGTGCAATTAACTATTGTTAAAATTTTCTAGAGATACAAAGCACAACGTGCGTAACTAGGCTCAATTCGAGATAATCCTCAGGCGAAGGATTAAGTTGTGAACGCCCTTCTCGGAACCAATTTCAACCCCGAACCACCATAAAAACTTCCCACCATGTTTCTCCTTTATTGTTTAACTTATAACTTTTTCACATTTTCTTCTCGCTCTGTACTCCCACTTTTTCCCGTTTTTGTAAAATTTCTATTTTATTTTCTTAACACAAAAAAAGTCTGTTCTCAGCATTGAAACGAGCAACATCACTTTCTTGGGTCGTATCCACATTAAATCTCACTTATAATTCTAAGTTTATATTCTATAATTTTTATTATCTGTTTTTATAAATTAAGCCAGTTGTTAAATAATTCTTTATTTAATATCACTAGTATTCGTAATTTTTATACCAAATCGCGCAAACCACGTATTAACAAACGGAGATAAATAAACATAGTTATTCATATTAATTCTGCTGATTAAAATCCACGGAAATGCCTTTCAATACACTTAATACTATAATATAGTATGAAAAGTTGGAAAATTATTAGCAATATATTATATTGCTAATAATTTTCCAACTCTAAATGGTATTAAATGTCTGATCTTAACTGAATAGCAAACACCTATTTTAAAAACAGAAACAACTTTAATGTGATATTTAGTATTGAATTACAAAGTTCTGCATTGTTGTATTTTAATTAGAAATTGTTGTGACTTTTATTTATGATGTATTATTTTCAAGCTCTATTGTATAATTTTAAGCACACATTTCAGTGGCTTAAATATGTTTCTCACTATTTTCAAGTTTTTTGTTTTGTTTCTTTTCCACAATTACATATTTTATAATTAATACTTTGGAACTGCAAGGTGTCTTATTAAGTACATTTAATATATTGATAAATAAATTATTCGTGTTATCTCTTTTTAAAATCTTTATTTTAGAATCACATAATATAAATAACGGATTTGTTTTTCTACTAAAAATCAATTAAGAGAAATAAACTTAATAAAAATTATGCTTTGCCTCGTATTTAGTGCCATTCTGTCTTATAGATTTTAGGATCTGCAAAATGATGATTCACAGGTAAATTCATCAGATTGTACGTACTGCAACGGGTTTTTCAGTAGGGACATAACAATTTCGGATTATAATAGAAATGCACCCTATAACTTTTTTGTCATCTGTTATTATCAAAAAGTCAATTACTGGTCAAATTGGTATGGTTCAAGAATAAGAAACGCTTGGAAATTATTAAACATTTCTATTTCGTAGTAATTTTTAATAATCAAATCGATAAATTAAAAAAAATGATTTCGAAATAATTAATAAATTATTCTCACATTTAGCTCCGTGACTTTAGACTTAAGTAAGTACGTTAAACAAATGCACATTAAAACAACTACTTCCCGGGCAAATACCCATGCCGGACATTGTCTAAAGTCACAGAGTTAAATGTAAGAATAATTTATTAATTATTTGCAAATATTTTTTATTTAATTTATTTAAATAACTGTGATTAAGTGAATGAATATTCATTTCTATTCAATTACATTAAATCAAATTAACTAAATCGATTTAAATTAATTAAATAAAAGAATTTGAAAATAATTAATTAATAAATTTTGCTACTGCGACATTATGACTTATGTAACATAAGTACTTTAACAAATGTCTAATAAAAGACATTTGCTGTTGAAAAACGCACTGTCACCTCTGAGATTCTAGATGTAAGTGAACGCAGATGTCATATCTGGAAAGGCAGGTCGCGCCACAGTCATGCGCGATATCGATAAATTGTTTTGTGCAAAAAATCTTTTCGACTCGGATTTTAATAAAGCGAGGCTATTAATAATAATAGGAAAATCCTTTTCCTATTACGATTTAAATTAAATTAAATGAAATTAATTAAACTTAAGTCAAAACCTAATAAAATAAAACGAAACGAATTGAATTAAATTAATTAAAAAAAAGCGACCCTCGCCTGCCACGCGTTGTGATGGTAATGACGGGCAAAGGAAGGACGCGCGTTCCTGCATTGTTTTTATCGTAAATTCACAAAAAAAACTTCTCTCGGCTGAGAATTGAATAAACGCCTCACTGGCTATTGATATAAATAGGAATCGTCTAAACAGACATTCTGTGCATACCGTTGTCGATAAATTTGTGTGACTATTGGATGCTTCTCTGTCAGCGAGACAGGGCAATATCAAAGTATCAAAAATATTGCAGCTGGAATAGTTTCAATTCAAAATTATCCAAATTAATAGAATCCACAGGAATTTGAGATCTCCCAGTCCACACTTTCGTAAAATTTGTATAACAATCTTAGCCTGTATCCATGCTAAATTAATGTAAAAGAAGAATCGATCATTTAGAGCTGAGAAATTGGGTCAATTTAATCGAAAAATCATCTTTAGCTTGGAAGCATGTTGTTGGCTTAATATATTTGTTCATAAACAAAATATACTATCTTAAACAGCAACAAACCGACATGTTCGCCAAAGTATTAGATTGAATTCACAAAATGTGAGCGTGTCGTGTCGTATGGATTTCATGCCAGAACTGTGATTGGACAGTACATTTTCGTTGATAAAAATTTTCACAATTCCACCATGCTGGAAAACTATTTTTAGACAAAATTAATTAGATGTTACATCAGTGATGACAAAATTTCGCCACATCTCGTACAGCTGCCTTATTCTGTTAAATAGGAAAGTTCAATACTCGTGTAATCTCGATGAAATTGCTATTTCATTGGTACGATTTAACGATGTTACATTAATTTTGACGGCCTAAGTGAGCCAATGGCTGCTACAGCTATCTAACCTTACCCAACCTATATTAATTTGCGTTACATATTGTTTCTAAACTCAACCGAAATTGTTGATTTGCTGGCATAAATGATAAGCCAACCTTAGTGGAGCTTAGGAACAATATCTAATACGAAATATCAATAATACGACTGATATGTGTACTACAGCTCTGGTTATATGAACAAAATCGAATTCCATACTTAAATTTAATAAAGGGTTTACTAACGGCTATTGGCGACTTTTTTAATAAAAAGAGGAGAGATGCATTGAGGTAGGACACTATTTTACGGCATGCCGTAGTAACCATGAGTATGTGACCGATTCAGTAGCGCACCTTTTTATATAACAGCATTTATCCAAACTAAGTCCATAATTGAGGTTCAATGGCAATTTGCGTGGCATTATTACGTTTCACGGCTGAAAGTTCATCAAGGAACACTATATTGCAATGGTACTAATGTTTTATTAAAACGACATTTCTGCGTTTATCGCAGGGATTGGTACATACTCCAGAGAACGTAGATAGACTTAAAGTAGCTTGTAAAGTATCTGTACAAAGTAGTTCGTCAAACAAGAGCGGTGAACATTTTGAACACTAACGCGAAAAAAATGAATTTTTACAGGAATATAATTTTAAAACAGAGAGCCAGTTTTAAGTAGACTTTTTAGCTCGATGATGCGAATTTTTTGCATAATTTAATTCTCTTAAATGAAGCGCATTTTCATTTATAAGTTTTTATTGAAACACAAAATTTGCGCCACTGCACAACTTTTAATAGTTCATGAGCAACTACTATATTCGATGAAAATCTGTATTGCTTCGCGTCTCTGCCTTCGTAATATATGGGTAGCATTTGTTTGAAGAAGTTAGTCAGATTATTGAAGCGAATTCTCGACGCAATCTAACAATGCTAGAACTTTTTTATTAGCGGAATATGAGAGGTTGGAGAGGGACATGAATGAATTGTGTTTCCAGTAAGTTGGAGCAACAAGTCCAATTGCAAGTGTGTGAAAGAATCCGTACACCGTATATTAAAAGGCTGTATAACACTTATTTTCTTAATGACTGCATTAATTCTTTGAATACGGTTTGTTCCGAGAGAAGCAAGCATGTGTGAGAGTGGCCTCCGCAGGTACATCTGCTTACTGAGACTAAAACAATAATAAAACGAAATTTATAAACAATATGCTCCTCTCTAATTAATCATTATTCAATCTAGCACAAGCATCGAACACTGTTTCCGACCGCGGTGGTCGAACCAACATACACCTACAATACGCAGGATTTAAGCGTATAGCCGTAGCTGACTGTTTCCTCGCGCTAAGATAGTATGAGCCCGATGGGTAATTATCACCAGAACGCCCCAATACCATACTATCTATGGAAACTCCTGCCCAACTGATTAGATTCCAACTGAGTGTGGAAGACAACCTTCCTATAACTCAGGAATAGGAATAGAAGTGCGTATGAGGGTAAAAACATAGAAGAAATAATAATTGCGGTATCAATCTGTCGATGTCTGCTTATCTTCAGAGGAATCGGATTGGACAACCTCATTCTTGCTGCTCCCACTACTTGTGTGGTCGGACAATAAATACTCCAGGATAAACCTATTGTTTCATCCCATCCATAGCGCCAACGTTTCAGTTTGTAACGTTCCATTTTTTTCTAATGAGAGAATTCCATATCTTGAACCATGTACTGGTCATTTGGTTGCGATTTATTTAATATCATTGGGCCATTATTATACGACATGACGAGTTTCCGGCCCATTCCGGTCGACTGTTCATTTTTTTGTAAGACAACTAGATCTCCCTTCTTATATTCTCGCCGTTTCTTCAATTTTTTACCATAACGCGTCTTTTGTGTCTTTTGTTCTGCCTTCTACTTATTTCATCACCGTTGCCGGGTTAATGATTTCATCTAATGCGATGACTACTTCGTCCCGTAACAAAATATCGCTGCCCCCTCTGGGTAGTGTAATTTCAAACAATATTTGGCTAGGAGATTTTCCAGTTGATTTCTGGATCATTGTTTACTGCAAAAAATGACTTATTATCGTATTACCGTTCCTCCTCGGTTACTGATGCTAGCAGTAGATTAATGATTGTTCTATTTAGACGCACGACCTGTCCATTTGCCCGTGGTGTAGCGACTGCATTTAGTACGTGCTAAATATTGTTCTCATCGCAAAACTCTCTGAACCTCCGGGATATGAAAAAACCGACCTGGTGGCTGACGATCGTCTCAGGTGTCCGATATGAATAAACTATTTCCATAATATTATGCTCTAGACTAATTTTGTTTTTGTCGACCGTACAGGATTTAGCCAGCTGTACTTAGTGAAAGCATCGATGATAACCACCATATGTACTTTTCCCTTGCTACTCTTGGGAATTGGTCATAAGTGGTATCATATGTAGTGGTTGTAGTTTCTTTGGAACGGGGTATAGAAAACCGTCCTTCTAACTGTTTTTCTTCGAATAAAGGCATCGGATGTAGAACGCAATATAGTCTACCACATACCTTCGCATCCATGGGGACTAGTAGTGACAACGTCTTATATAGGGCAAAATATCCCAACTCATCGTAAGCAGCCCTAACCACTTGATACCTCATGCTTATAGACACTACCCATTGCATTCCGTGCGTTATGATTCTGTAAATCTGCCATCTAGTGAGTAGTTTTTTTTTATGTATCATATCAGTGGCAGGGGGTTTGAAAAGAATTTTCCCAATGCGCTTCAGCTTGCCAATCCACTTTTTCTATGGTATTTAGAGACTCCATATTTTCCTCAAGGACTAGATTTCTGCTCAACGCGTCTACATGTCTTCTTTGTGTTCCAGGATGGTATTTTACTTCAAACATGATTCAAGGAATCAGCTCCCTTTTATTCTGCGAAGCTATGATTGCATTGGAGTTGTTACAACTGTAAATTTCATTCATTTTAAGTAGACGCTAAATCTCTTCAAGCTCTCTACAACTGCGAGGAGCGTTTCCAGTTCATATGAGTGGTACTAATATTTCCTGTGAATTATTTGTTGACTAAAATAACTGACGAGGTATAACCTGCATTAATAGCTATCACCAAGGAATTGGCATTGATGTGTACATCAGTTTGGTATAGGTCTGTGTATAGGTCTGTTCATTAGGGCTGCCTTAAGTTGTTCAAAAGCAATATTCTCCACTTCTGCAAAACTCCATTTCATAGACTTTCTTGAGAGGCTGGTTAACTGACGGGCGATCTTACCGTAATCCTTCACAAAAGGCCTCATGCCATGGAAGAGTTAACGAAAACATTAAACGGGAGAAAAGAGCCATTGATGCGAACATGTTGCGCCACGACATGCAATCAGTTCCCAATCGACTTCAGTAATATAAAAGATTAAATGGATAGCAATTGCTAAACACAATCTTTAATAATTCCTGTGAATCAATTACCCCTTGGTAGACCCTTTTTGTGTATAATACCTGTAGTAAATTTCAGCCCGATTTCTCAATTATTCTGTGCTTTATGTAAATATATAATTGTTATATCCTCATTAAAGTATTAATTTAAATAAACATTTTTGTTAATTTAATTTTTTTAACCATAATATTCGAATGGACATAAAATGTTAATATTTTCATTCTGATCGTAATAACGATACAACATTTTTTTTTTCATTTATTAAATAAGTTGAAGGTGTTCCTTTTAGATTAGCTTCGTTAATGTTTTTCGATTTATATATAAAAATTAGTAGACTTCATTGTCATCCAAGAATTACATATGGTTCAGAGTCTAAATATAGCAAAATCAGTGTATGTATTTCATTTATTTTCTAATTTAAGATGTATTAATTTATCGCTCTCTTTTGGCGCGAAGAAACGAATAGAAGCGTGATAGTTATTATTGTCTGTAAATATCGTTGGATAGATATGTTAGGAGCTGCAGCAGATTGGGCCATTATTTTCTGCGTCGCCCTCCGTTGCAAATAATTCGCCCGAATGGAATGAGTTACGGCGCTACCATAATGTGTAGCACTTATTCCTTCGTTCGCCGCGAGATATATTAACGATAATATGTCCGAGGGGGCGAAGTCCCGCCAATTCAAAAGAGACAAATCCTCTTCGGTTTTTGCCGGAAGGGAGGAAGCGCTCCCCCCATTAAATTCGTTCATTAAGACGGAACTGGGGCCATTGTTTCTGGTGTGGTTGGATGCGCATTGAAATTTTGTTTGCACCTTGGATTTGATTAATGGTCAAACGCGTTATTTATATTCCGGCGTCGGATCAATTAATCCGGCAATTGTTGTCGGCGGGTGAATCGAATATTTCCATCTCTCTCGCTCATGTCTCAGGCCCGACATCAATTCTATTCATAAATAAGGTTTCTCACATAAGGGCGGCGTTGGTGTTGGTGAGAGGTGAGCCCACTTCAAAATTCATAATTAATGATACCCCCGCGAGCGAACGAGCGAAAGAGCGATCGCACAGCGATCGTTATGCGGGACCATTCTTACACCCCCCGAATCCATTACAGATTACCGATTATCGCGACCTATTTATTCCACATTCAATAAATAATTAGATTTTCTCTCCCCATACAAATATTTCTTCTAAATTCATGTTTATAAATATATCGCAAATTTAACAATTTCTTTGGATTATTATTTATATTTATAAAATATGGTCAATCATATTTAATAGTATCTGAAAATTAATCCTCAAAGGAAAGAAGATCTTCTGTATTGCCGACACAAATGCACAATATTAATAAGTTAGATATTGAATGATAATATCATTAATCATAATTAATTAAAGACGATGCAAGCGCCACCTTTTGCCTAATTTCAAGTGGCATCATCAACGATTTGGGCCTACAAAGTAGACGACCGAGAATCATTGTTTCGTCCACTAAAGGAAGGCGAACTTGTTCTGTTTAAGCAAACAAGGAAAACGAAATTCACATTTAATGAAACGTTCAGTCACCATTCATCTAGCGTATAGATAACTAGTGATGGCCATTTAGGTTTTTCGAACCTCATCAGACTAGTCGCCTTCATCAAGGCATTGCACATGGAACACACTAGTCTGATGAGGTTCGAAAAACCGAAATGGCCATCACTAGTTATCCATACGCTAGATGAATGGTGACTGAACGTTTCATTAAATGATAATATCATTAATATCAATTCTGTTAATACCCTTAATGCTTTCCTTACCACCTCCTATATTTTAAAAAAATCAATTATCCAACACATGAGCGTTATCAATTCCTACACGTTTAATAATTACCAATACAAAAAAATAATTCTGCGATCATTGAGCAGTTTATGTGATCGTAGGGATATCTTAGTATCACCTGAAATTTTAATTTTAATTAATAAACCCAGTTAAATTAATAAAACTATTTACATAAAGCATATTATAAATATTTAAATTGAATTAATTAATTTATTTAATGTTAAAAACGGGCGCAATTTCTCTTCGGTGACATTATTTCCCTCTCTGAATTGCATTGGGAAAAATATAAACAATATGTACGTGCAAATGCCGTATTATTTCATAAACACAAACATACAATACGCGTATATTTCCCAGGCTTTAATACTTTCCAAAGTTTGCTTTCATACATTGTATCATCCAATATTTAACAACTTCCATGATTTTTACACCCCGGACGCTTCGTCTTCACCTCTTGTCACTTCCCACGCTCGGCGCGGGTTTATGACCGTAACTTTTTAATGTTCGAAGTCGTAATTAACTTTTATCCCATAAATATACGCATATAACGAAAAATTGTGAACTTTATGTATACAAAATGTGTATTATTTACCTTTACGGTAACACAGTTTATTTAATTTCTATTTTAACATAGATAATATTGGGTTATTTACAATATATTGGTTTATTGTAGGAGAAAAGCAATGTATGTACTTTTATTAATGCATCACCTTATGAAGTTGTACAAAATATGTCTTTTATATTCGACAAATTAGTATTGTTTTAAACACAAAATATCTTTACTTATTTAACGGACTAGCCACTATAAATGATATAAATATATATATATATATATATATATATATATATATATATATATACATATATATATATATTATGTGACGATTACTAATTTTCAATTATATTATATTATTCATATATTTTTCACTTAAAGTAGCTCTTCTTCTTTCTTGTAGTTTTTCATTTCATATCGTAAAATCTTATTAGAATAAGATTATTATTCTCATCGTATCATCGTGGACGTTACAATATTTTTACAAAATGTAATATTCTGTATAATTAGAAAGTAGAAATATACAAAAATGTTTTATAACTTTCGAATAAATCACAGTGTAATGTTTCATATAAATGTTTCATATAAATAGATATAGTATCGACTCTGGTCGATAGCTAATTGCAATTAAAATTATTGGTTTAGTAATTATACATGAATTATAAATATTGTTTAAGTTTGTATAAATCAAAATAAATAATTGTAATTGTAATACAAAATATATTATAAATCAAAATAAACGAGTGTTATTGATACAAAACAGACATTTTAAAGAAACTAATCAACAGCAATACAATCCAATCCGTTCGGAAAACAATTCGAATTCGGAAAATCCGAAATCCCCTTTTCCCGGGGACCGTAATGAAAATTGTGCATTGTTCTTCCCGTACAGTGACGGACATCCAGGGAAAAAAGGAAAGGGGGGAAAGACCGTGTTTTATACGAATTGTGTGCAAGATTTATTCAAAACAATCCACTTTATTCGGAGTTCGACAGCGATCCGTTCCATCCGCTCTTAAATACTATTACTCCTTTCTCTCAGAGGCTTTCTGCACGTGGATTCAATCTAGCTGAGTGGGCCTTAAATGATATACGCATATGTCGGAAAGACATTACACAGACCCGGGCTTCTAAAGAAGCACAATATAATGTATGGGATGAAAAAGTGGGAAACTTGCCCGGGGCAAACAGGTGCAACAATATGCATATTAACTGTCGAAGGCGTGTGTGCGCTATCGTTTCCCGCCCAGCGTTGAATTATGGCTCTGTAAATTAATTATAAAACAAATTACTCTATTTATATTAATCGCGGAATATTATAAGCCGCGCTGGGTTATCCATCATTTCACGGAAAATAATGACGTGTCGTATTAATAATGGCTATGCTAAATCTTGGTGGGATTAAGGCCGCGTTTTCACGCTTTCATAACTGAAACTCCCAACTATTATGAAACATCGTTTGCGATAATGATAATGCATGTCATGCTTATGTGCTATCTTTATTATACTCATTTTACGGTCCCTATTTTATTAATTTTTGTATTTTGCATCAATAAGATTTAATAAAGAACACTAACGATTTAATAAATTGTTCATTGTTTTTTCGTCACAAATTGTTATTACTTGAGGCTCATCCTTTAAATATTTTTCATTTACCGATTTGAAGTTACCCACGGATTTTCTAGCCAAGGATTTATCCGACACCTCCAACATGATGTAATTTGGTTGATGTTTGAAAAATAATTTTAAAAAGATACAAAAGACATACCCCTGATTTTATTTTTGTTATTACTGTTTACACCTTTGTTAACCATATATGTACAAAAACAATTGTTTAAATAGTATTAATCAGTGCCATTGTAGACATTAAATCAGACATACATCCGTGGAATTCGTGGCTGATGTTTAAAAATTATATATAAAAAAAAAATACAAACGACATACCGCTGATTTTATTATCATTGATTACACCTGTATTAAAAATATAGGGGAAAAACCTATTAATTAAATTGCATCAAACAGTGTAATTTTGGTAATTGAATGTGATACCGGAGCATCAACAACTCGAAATGTACTCAAAAATACGGGGCTTGTTCAATTAAAACCCATCTTTAGTCTAGAAAGAAAAAAGAATATTACCAAATATATTTAAAAATAATTACCACTATATGATAACCTAAACTTATGAGAATGAACCTACTACTTGAATTCAAATATACCACAATTTATTTTTAAAAAAGCACATACTCTTTTATAGCCAACTTATGGCCAATACTACTTAAACTACCAACACAAATGCAATCAATGTGAACACAGCCTTTTTAAAATTATATACAACTTTCCATAATTATACAAACCTTAGTGTTCCTTTTGTCAAAACTAAAATTATTAAATTCCTGAAATGATTCTCACAACTATAGTTTATAATATCAGAAGAAAGAAACATTGGCTTAAAAAATTAAATTACACAAAACAACTTATAATTGCTTACAAGTTCAAAAATCGTTCATTTATGAAATTAATTTAAAATCATATACTGAAACTGTAGAATTAAATATATCTTCAAATCCTCCAAATAAATGTACAATCATTAAAGAAGGAAAATCAATAACTAGAATTCTAATATACCTGTTTTGAAGGGTCTTCTAATATCGCTGAAACTTTTGCGTAATATTTTTTGTCTTGTAATAATGCCTTCTCGTTTACACGCTACGATGCACTAACCGTTAAACATTTTCCTCAGAGAAGTATATAGCTATTAAACATTAAAAAAACTTTACGGTGGAGCCACATAATATACCAGCAATGATTATTGTTGATTGCCATATTGTTTTGCAAAATCATAAAATCGCACTGATTTTGACGATATAAGTTTTCCCTTATATCTGGAAAGTTTCGAAAATCGCACCAGTTCATAAATCAAAAGAAATTGACATTACCTCTAATTATAGGCATATAACATTAATATGCGACTTCGCCAAAATAATTGAAATTATGCTCTATTGCTCAACTTATTTTCACTGCAGCAAATACATTACCCCAGATACAGATATCAAACATGGGTTTGTCAAATGTAAGAGCACTTCTGCCAATCTATATGACATGGTAAACTATGCCTTGCTAGATAAAAAAATAACTGCATCTATTTCGTTTTGAAAACAATTTTATTTCATTAATAAACAGTTATTTACGTGAGTTTGGCATATATTATATCTTCCTGTTCAAGATGTGTACCACAAGGTTCTAACCTGGGACCTCTATTATTCTTGCTCTTTATTAATGATATAGTCACATGAATCGATTACAAGATGATATATTTGCCATAATTGAAGATCGATACAGACTTCAGCGTAATCAAAACAATATTCAAATGTGGTGCGTCACTAAAGGTTTGCACTTCAATTTTACTAAATGCAAGACAATAACATATGGCAGAATATCTTAACCCGGTAAAATGGTGTAGTATAAATGATTACATATTAGAATCCGTCATAGTCTTCCGCGATCTTGGTATTTACTTTGATAACAAACTAACTTTCAACCATCACGTTTTTAGTTTAACAAAATGTTGCTATATATGGCTTAGTTTTTCAATCGTAACATGACGCAGTTTAAAACAATCAGCTTTCATTAACATTTTACTACGCTTTTATAGGTAGTAAACTGAAGTATTGCTCCTTGGTGTGGAATCATGCATATAGTACATATATTAATGAACTGGAAAAGTACAGAGAAAATGATTAAAAACTCTATATTTTCGGAAACAATGTGTACCCCACTCAGGGTTATCCATCCTGAATTCGAACTAGAATTCAATATACCCTGTTACCTATTGATTAATAAACTCGAGTTTATTGTTATTTGTTAACTTTAGCTACTCAAAATTAGTTTTTAGAAATACTCTACTACTAAATTAACTCGTGGTTAAAACTGCAACTGCTAAATTTTGAAGGTAAGTAAAGGAGATAAATTCCATAATATTTTGATTGCAATTCAACTTTAATTATTCAAGAACGTAGTATTAAAATTCAACATAAAAGAAAAATATATCTGAAGTAATAAAAGAGAAACAGCTTGAGCCTTATACAATGGCCCCTAATTATAAATACCTCAGCGCCGCCGTGAAATTACGGCGCGCGATAAAATAATTTTTAAGAATTTACAATTCATAACCTAATTACACGCAATATAAATTTAGTGGGGTCGCAGAAATTTATGCACGAGTACGGGGGATTTGTTTAATAAATTAAAACTTTCTTCTCCGGCGGCGTCGCCGCCACCGTTTCTTTGCGGAACCGCGGCCCGAATTTAACGGCGAAAACTATTGATTACGTTGGGGTGGGGGGCTGGTCCGGGGAAGGAAGACAAATAATGCAGTCCGGGTAATCTTATTAGACTTTAGTTATTCATGCCGCACGAAATGGCAATAATTCCGTTCAGAAACTAATTATCCGATTACGGTGAAGTGGCTGCACTGTCAAATTGCGCGAGGGGGCTATTGTTGGCGCTAAATAGTACGTCACGTGGTATTATGTGGTGACTCTGAGTAATTACCTTCGGGTGGTTTGTTTTTTAAACGTTTGGATAAAAGTCGAAATTGTGAAAAATTATGGATACAATTTTAAACAAACAACTAACGTCATATATTTACCTCAAGGAACCATAAGAAATAAAAAATTGGTCCAGACTCAACTAAGTTCCAGAGTTGTCATATAATATAATTAAATGTGTAAAGGGTGATGATTTTGATATTACTTGTACTAATAAGCGTTACTTATAAAAATTAATCAAAAATAACAAAAGTCCCAAAGGCAAACTAAAGAAGCGCGCTATTTACAAAATCAAATGTTGTGAATATGACGTAAGCTATCTATGACAGACCGGTGGGACCTTTGAAATTAGAGTAGAACACAAAAAATCAATATTAAATAATACAAATTGTACAGGTATAGCGAAACATTGTATCTACAGGGTTTGTAGATACAATGTTTCGCTATAACAACTATCTATTGGGACAAAATCGAATTCATGTATAATTCAGGTATTTGACTATTTATTTATTTTTTATTTTTAAATTTAATTCTATGTAACTGGTTAATTAACAATAATTAGAGCCAAGCTGCAACATAAAAAACAAAATTATTATTCTTTTCTATTCCACCATCTCTAATTAACAAATGTTCATTTTGTGTGGCAACTAAGACAATATAAAGTAGCCATTAAAAATGAAACAAAATAAGACAAGTAATCTGTGACAGCAATGCATAACGAAACTTCAGATCGAAGGGTAGTTGCTTTCTTATCGTATTGGGTGAATCGCTGCCTTTATTGAACAAAATGGTGCGTGGTATCTCTACAAGTTCCAAAATTCGTGAGTAAGCGATTAAAAATTATTGCCGAAATACAATACGTGAAATGGCGGATGAACTTAATATTCCCAAGATAACAGTGTGGAGTATAATTAAGCATTATGGAGAAACCGTAGACAAAAAAACCAAAAGTTAGGGTCATCTAACATTAGTTTCTGATAGATACAAGAGATTATTAGTAAAACTGTACAAAAAGGCAGAAGAAATCTTTTAAGGCTAAATACGACTGAAAGGAAACATGAAACTGGATTAAATTTGTCAAGGGAATGCTAACGCCAGTGTATTATTAAATGTAGACTCAAGTTTTATAAGGTTGAATTTTAAGCAATTTAAAAGTACATTTAAAAACATATTTTCTTATAGGCAAAGGAAAAAACACCGTTGACGGAAAAAAAACAAAAGAAAGCCAGACTCACAAGGGCAAAATTTAAATTACCTTGGTCGGCTACAGACTGATTTAGAGTAATCAATCAAAATTTGACGTATATGTTGGTGATTATCGCAAATGCGTCATTCGCTCAAAACTTGAGGCTTTTTATAAGGATTGCCTAAAACGTACCGTAAAATTTCCCAAAGAAGTGATGATTTATGGCTGCATGACAGCTTCAGGATTAGGATGTTTTGAATTTATTGATGGTACTGTCAATGCTGCGAAATATCAACAAATACTGCAAAACAGTCTGCTACCAAGTATCGCGAAGTAAAATGTTGACGATAATTACATTTGTCAACAGGATGGGGCAGCATGTCATACGGCCAAAACCACAAAAAAGTGGTTTGCCGACCACAACGTAAATGTCTTTCTTGGCCTTCCAGCAGTTATTGAAAAAGTATGGCATAAAATAAAACAAACATTCAGGAACAACCCACAACGGATATTACCTGAACTTAGAGTCAAAATAGAGCATAATTCGAATGAAATTTCTCCTGAAAGGTGCAGATTCTTAGTTGAGTCAATGCCTGGCCGAATTCAAGTTATAAAATATAAGGGCGATGTTACTCCATTTTAGAAATAAAATTCGTGCAATATATCGTTGCCAAATAAAATAAATATTTTTTCTTGTAAATCGGAGGTGATGGAATAATAATTTTGTTTTTTGTATCGTTTATTGGCCCTAATTGTTGCTAATTAACTAATTACATAATATTAAATTTAAAAAAATAAATAAACAGTCAAATACCTGAATTATATATGCATTTGATCGTCCCAATATATAATTGTTAGAGCTCGTATAATAATCATTTTATAAATTCAAACGGTTTACAAATATTATACACAGGTAATAAGGGATTACATCTTAATCTAACGGAAGCATTGGAGATTCACAAGGCGATGCGGGGGAGAAAAGCATTTTTAATTACAACGATGAACTTTGGTCTTCGCCAATTTTTACACACATAGTTACCTGACGATTTAATCTGCCTATATAATAAGCGGTCATTTTTTTTTCTTTTGTACACTCTTGAAAATGCTGTAAAAAGCGAAACTAGTTGAGTAAATAAATAAGTGTTAAAAGATTTTGTGAAACCATCCAATTGTTTTATTAATTCTGTAAATATCATT
The DNA here is from genome assembly GCA_963082785.1 of Philonthus spinipes. Classification (NCBI taxonomy): domain Eukaryota; kingdom Metazoa; phylum Arthropoda; class Insecta; order Coleoptera; family Staphylinidae; genus Philonthus; species Philonthus spinipes. The sequence goes on along the minus strand of OY720315.1, from coordinate 11,064,281 downwards.
TTAATAATGTTTCACCAAGTCATAAATGAAATAGTAATTCAAGAAAGAAAAAAAAATCGAAATTATATTAATTTTAATATTCTTGCGGCTTTTGATTATCTTTTCTAGTTTTAAAATGGTTGGATGACATCGAAAAAAAAAATAAGCATATTCTACCTGATGTCAAAATTTGGAACTGCTTTTGGACCAAAATGCTTTTATAATACCTGTTGGCGATTCCTTCTGCGACCATTTGTTCGCTAATTTGATTTTCTTATTAATGTAGTAGTTTGATAGTATTATGCGATTGTATTGTTATATTGTAAGTTCTATAAGAATTTGTTGTCATTTTATTTTTAACGATGCATCATTTATTCATGAATGATTTCACAATAAATCCGTTCTGTATTTTTATTAAAAACGCGTTTCAATCGTAGAATTGTTGAGCTACTATTGTGTAAATAAAATTCTGGTGATAATTTATGGTATATAGAAGGAAAATGTGTTGTTTTTTTTAATTTGCCATGGATTTGCGGCCTTTTATTTATCGAATTATTTTCTCAAACATTTAATGGTGTTTACATTTGTGAATTTGAGGTTGCTTGTGGTATTCTTTTTCCTTGGGATTGTACCTGTTACGATTGAACTTATGAGTGTAATTGTTGTGATTGTGAACTGTATTATATATGTGGTGGTGTTCATTGATTTCTCTGGGTGCACCTTGTTTTTATTTTTTTTAAAAGAAATAGTTTATTTTAACAATAAATACAATTACAGATTTTAAATACAGTACGTATTCTTTATATATTAAAAATTATCGTCTGTAGTTGTTGCTGTGGAGAGTTCATTCCTTTTGTCCTCTCCTCGTGATTCTTGATTGTGAGACCTGATCTCAGGGTAGCGGTATTGAAGGATGGCTGTGTGGTAGTATTCTGTTTATTTAATTTCGGTATTTAATAGTTTTTTTTTAAATTTTAACTTATATGGTACATAGTTTAATCATTTCTATATGTTGTGGTAGGTTTTGATTAACTCTGTCGTAAGGTTAAGTGTATTTTCGTATTTTACATTCTTTTGTTCGGAAGTCTAATTTTTTTCTTGTTTTATTTTTATGAATATTTTTGTTCGGTTTTATTCTGATGCGTGAATTAATTAAATTGTTTTGAATTGTGTATAAGAATAGTAATTGTTGTATGTTACCATTTTTTTTATTTCTAGTTCTTGTGTAGTTTCATATATCTTTTTAATACTTGTTCTTTTTTTCTAAAATGTACAATATTTTCAGAATTTTTCTTTGTTGTCTTTGCAGCTTCATAATTTTTTTGCTAGTAGTATCTCCCCATATTGTTGTTAGGTAGTTGATATTCGAGGTAAACTCTTCTTTTTATTTTTTAGGATGTATCTTCTGATTTTCCACAATACGCCGATTAGTTTGGAATTTTTCTGTGTTAATTTATTTGTGTGGTCGTCCGATTTGAATGTATTATTTATTTTTAATACAAGATATTCTCTTTTATTAACTTCTTTGATTATTTTTTATTTATTTGTATTTGAAGGTTGATAGGGTGTTTTCGACTGCTGAATATCATAAAAGTAGTTTTTTTTCTCTTTTACGGCCAGCAAATAGTTGTATTGCCATTTTTCCATTTTTTTTTTGGTTTCAGCGCTGATTCGTTGTTCAATTTCTTCTGGGTTTTTTCCAGTATATACTAGACAATTATCGTCCGCATATATGAAGCGAGTTCCATTTAGTTTTAGTTCCATGATGTCATTAGTATATGGTATTATATAGACTGGTGGTAGATTTCCTCTCTGGGGTATTCCATATTCTGCGTAGTTACTTTTGCTTGTATTCTCTCCTATTGTAGCTTTTTGCGGTCTGTTGGTTAAGTTTAATTTATTGATAACCAATAATTTTTTTAATGCTCAATAAATCTTGCAATTACCTATTTTTTTTTATTTAAATTATATCGCCATCAATTTGATTCTACGAACCAGAAATACCATATGACTACTTGTCCAAAAAAACGGTCTATTAAAACGGAATACCAATTGTTTCCTTATTAGATTAATATACATGATTATAAACAGTACAACAGTTTAACAATCTCCATCAATGCATTGCACTTGGAATCCACTAGATACAATCTGAAAAACAACTCACCAATTATTCAAATACTGGATGATAGATATGGAACGAACAAACAGAGTTTATTTATTGTTTGAGTGAAAATAAGATTAACTGTGTATTGGCAATTTTTCAACTCATAATACTGGGGTATATCCTCTTTTTTTACCTGTGACTCTTGTATGTCTAATAATCCATTGTTTCACCAAAATTTTCCTCGTTTCCATACAATTAGGTTCTCATAATTTATGAAATTTACAATCAAATAAAATGGGTTCTGAATAATGATAGTGTGTCTTTTAAATTATATTTGAAAGCTGTGTGTAAAATGTATTTAATGAATAAATTACACACGAATTTGATGTGATTAAAATGAATCATATTTAATACAATTATAATTTAAATATATATATATATATATATATATATATATATATATATATAAATAAATATTATGAATAATAATTAAAAAAGAATTTAAATATATATAATAAATTACCCCCCCTTTGGCTTCTGTGACATTCTGACTTACGTCACGTAAGTACTTTAAAACAAATGTACAATAATGGACAGTTGCTGTTGCATAACAATAACATATTGTACAATGCAACAATTGTTGATTCGAACATTTAAAGTCATTTCATCCTTCGTCTGTATGGATCTGTCTTATAAAATGTCATAGTAGCTAATGAGGATATAATCAATTGGTTATTCTCAAATTATTAAGTGTTTTGGTGTGTCAGCCATTTAGTTTAGATATAATTAAAGTTATGTTGCTTAAAAAATAACTAAAATAAGCAACGTTTTCATTAAACAAAAACACACTTTAATAAAATGAAAATAAAGTTAACGAAGGACTTAATTATCGATTCCTTAGTAATTAAAGGAGAGAACAATGTTTGTTTAATAGAAAAACCTTTAAGTTTTTACATCGTTTTCCACTTTACTTCTTTCAGAATTATGCAAATGCGGCCGAGGCATTAATGCAAATGTCATCTCCCGAGCGCAGGATATTTGTCAAAGTTTTCCGCAACCGGCGCAAAAATAAAACCGAAAGGAAAAATATAATAAAAAAGTAGCCGCAGCAAATGCAACTACCTGACCATCCAATAAGAACCCCAGCCTGCCGCGCGTTAATGCCAGGATTTCCACGTGGAAGTAAAAAAAGTAAACACGGAAAAATAAACAATTTGTTTTCCCGCTAATGAATGGACTTCAAAAACTACAGACCCCCCGTGTAATTATAATTGACGCATAAAAGGTTCCTTAAAAGAAACGTTAATTAGAAAACGGAGCCGCGTCCGGGGCTGCAACTTTAATTTAAGTTTAAAATTAAACTTTTATGTAATTTCCGAGCATTAATTTAAATGCTCAACATTGACGTAAATAGCACGTGTATGGCGGAAGGGAAGGACAACTGAATAAAAAATACAAAAAGAACGAGGATGGGTGGAAAGAGTGGAAATAATTACGTCGTTAACTAGTGCTTTTAAAAAGAAGGACTTCGCCCCTGCCTCCCACACGAAAGAGAGAAAACGGGCGCAATTGAATTTTTGAATTATTTACCTGAAAACGGTGCGTTTCACTCAGGAAGCGTGCAATATTTATAACTGAGAAAGTTTGCGCGTTACAAACTCGTCGCAAACTTCTCAATATGACAAACTATGTTACAATTTTCATCCCTGTCAATTAAGTGTAGCTGCCGGTTGTTTTATTATTTCTCCGAAAACTTTTCACCGTGGAAATCCATTTAATAAAGCCCTTTTAAATTAGTCATCCTCCCGTATTTCTTAATGCCATATAAATGTCGCGTTTACGTTTTTATATAAGAATTGGCCTTAGAGTATAAACAAACAAACTTATTTTTAACTTTTCCTTTGCGTGATATAAATACAAAGTTTTGTATTTTTTTTATTTCTTTCATACTCTTACAATTCTCAGGAAATAATAATATTTTGTATATTATTTTTTTGCATATTGTATTTATTCATACAAATTATATTTTACCATGTTAGTTTAAATAATTTAATTAGTGAAAAACGTGGCCGAGCGACAATAAAAATCGGTTATTTCATTTTGAATTATATTCATAATGGAACTATTACTCTGACTGTTTGATGAATTGCATCCGAGCAATTACTCGAGTATTTCGTCCGGTGCAATAATCGAGAAGCTAGCTAATGGGAAGACTCGATTATATTCATCCATCAAACACTTCACCGATTTTTATTACAGGATATCAAAATCATTTTTTAACCTTGAAAATACTTATTTTAAACCACCTAAAATGAAATCAAGTGGCTTACTCTATAATTTTTAGCGAAGTTGTATAATTAAATTTGAAAGGGACATTGCGCTTAGAGTTCTCGATCAAATTACTCAAGCGGGGTTCTCTACAAATTGCTCAATCGCAGTTCTCGAACTTAGTGTTCGAGTTAAATTATCGAGCATATTTTTGACAATGCAAGATATATATAAGACAGAAACTTTTGGTCGATTGCCCAGACAGACTAATACTTACGCTATTTGTAGGTTATGTTGTGTAATTATTTATATTAAATTGTTTTTTTTTTTTTTGTATAGTTTGAATAAAGATGTTTGTATATATAGAACACTGAAATTAAATAAAAATATATATGCAAAAAAAAATATTTTTTGCTATTTTTTTGATGTCAAGTTATAGCATCTGCATTGAAGTGATTAATGGTGAATTTTTGCAAGCAAAATTAAAAAATAGAATGACTTGTTACCAATTCTTCAGAAACCCACTAAAGACGGATACGCGTCTTTAGTAGCTTCATATTATTCGTGATCATTGAACAGTGCTTTTAGAAGGGTAGAATCACGTAAGTTGATAGAGTTATGATGCATAAATCCAGTGTTTTAGACGTAGACTCTACATAATAATAAGTAAGTATTAAAGAAAGGATTTACTCCAGAGTCCGCAACTCTTATTTAGACAAGAATAAATGACAAGTATTTACATTAATTGAAATATAAGTTAAAATTATTAATAGTTCATTCAATCCAGTGCATTCTCTAAGTGGTGGCAATCAAGGGTACAAACGTGTTGACAATTTGTATGTCAACGTTTTTTGAACATCGTTCATAAATAAGTTAAAAAGCAATGGAGCCATAATGGAGCCCCCTGTTTTTTTTTAAAATAAGAACATTTCAAGCCGTATTTGAAATATGAAAACTTGAAAATATAAAAAATAACTTAGATAACAATTGTGGGCGGCGACAATGCTGGTTAATTACGGTACCTATAATGCTAAATAAATAGTGGCGGCATCCGCTTTTTACAAAAAGAAAGTACAATTAATTAAATAATAGGTATGTTATTAATGGACAAACATAAAACCCACGATCGCATACGTTTTTATGATTTTAGAAAAGAAAACTTAATATGAAATACAATTTCTCACATTTTACGCTTACATATTGGTTTAAAATAAAACAATCCAACGTTCCTTGTTAAAATGGTCAATATTAAGAAGATACGATATATACTTAATTTGACTTGAGTTCTATTTGTGGAAATTCAGGTAAATTAGTGAACAATTCCTGCACGATTTTTATTTTCATAGTAGAAAATATTGAATGGTATTGACCAGAAAGGTATTGAATACAGAGCTTGAATTCCATATACACAAGGAACCGCTTTTAAACAAAAAAGATTTAGATCTATGCAATTTGCCACATAGAATTATATTTTGATAGATTTGCATATAAATTGTTGTTAATATACCAAAATGTTAATAATAACAGTCATCAATAGATTTAATACATTTAAAAATGTCTAATACGACTGTACGTTTATGTGAAGAGTGTTGGACCGCAGTGTAACAGTGTAATAGATATGCATTTGTAGTCTAACATACTGTATTAATAATAATAATTTATCCAACGAATAATAAACTCACCTTTAAAATTTTTTAAACATTCAAGTGTTTCGAGGATATTGAAAGCGAAAAAACGACGGTGATGGATGGCAGAAATATGGGAGATAATTTTGATGGAAGAAAAAATAAATTCAGGGAAATATTCAATGATATTTGGAAACGGAAAGGAGAAATAGCGGGCACCTGGCGAGTGGGAGTTATGTGTCCGATACACCAAGGAGGGCATATAGAAGAAAAAGACAACTTTTGAGGGATCTGTATTATGTGTGTAGGGAATAGAAACAGACTAGAGAAGGACGTGGAAGATGATGGAAAACTTCCGGAGTCGCAGGGAGGTGTTAGAAGAGGGAGTGGAACAAGAGAACAAACCTTTACGTCAAAGGTAGTATTTCTAGACCTAAAAGTCTAGTCTATTTCGTCCATATACCTTTCCAATCTTTTCAATATTTCTTTCACCTCTCCCCATTCTATCGTCACAATTACTACATCATCCGCATACGCCAATATCCATAACTTATTTCTTCCAATTATAACCTCACCCGCTAACTCATCCCTCAGAACTAATACCATTTCGTTCATATTATTTCGTTTAGGATGCATATCGTAAAAGTTGATTCTTTGTGTTAAATGAATTTCTTTCAATTCGTGTGGTATCCAAATATCAAGCTTCTTAACTAGCTCAAGACATTTTAAATATTTTTCAATTGTTTTATACGCTACATGTAGGCTCTTTACAACCTCTTGAACTCTTATATGATGATCCTCTTGAATTACGACTTTGATTTGGTCATCATCAACGTTAGTAGGCCGACCAGAACGTTACTCATCTTTGAGGGAAAAATGTCCAGAATGGAATTATTTATACCATTTTTGACATGTGCGCTCAGTTAAGCAATCAGCATAATAAACTTTACATATTTCTTTGTGAGCCACAGCAACTTTCTTTCCTTTACGAAAATAAAAAAGTATAATATGCCGAAAATGTACGTTTCTGCACTCCATTTAAAATTAACCCACAACTAATAGCTTACTACGCACTACTTGCTTCTAAAGTTACGTCAATGTGACCAGGATCACGTGACAAGCGGTAAAGTACAGCACTAACATCAGTTATACCAAAAATATCGCAACGTTCTCTATCAGTAAAAAGCGAAAGTACTTAGGAACCAACAAAATAATTTGGTTTTTTTACAACTCAACGTCCGCTAATGATTGGTTTTTATATATATTTTTTTTAATAATTGGCGAAAAATCAATTTTATGTTTTTTTTTTTTTTCAAATTATAATATAATTATTTCGGTCGTTTAGTAATTATATTTATTATTTCTTTTAATTAATGACAGCAGAGAGATTTATTTAATTCAAACACACACAAAAATTGCTGAATTGAAGGGTCATTTCTACAGATACATATCCACCAAGGGTTGAAGTTCATTTATGGCCAATATAATTATAGTGGTATCTTAAGTGATTCGCCAACGGATGAAGTAAATTTGTGATTAATAATATTATGGTGGTGTCCTAAGGGTTGATTGTTACAATTTATTTTAATAATTAACGATACAATGTTTTTCATATATTTTACAATATTTCGGTAATAATAATTAAAGGGTAGCATTCTTACAGCAAAAATACATTGAAGTAACACCAATTTTCGAAAAAAAAAAAATATTTTGTTTAAATTACAACCAATATCATACATGATAATAGAAAAAAAGCGAAAGAGTAAATAATTTAGTAATAATTTTCAATTCTTTTTATTTAATTTTTGTCGATACGCGTTAATTAATTATCATCCGTATTTACGCAATAGTAGGTTGAGATTGACTCTAGCAAATACTTTTATGAAGTCAGTAGACTGTATCCGTCATCTCAAGTATGTTATATATATAAGTTTAATTTTTGGAGCCAACCGTCTGAAAAACCATGGTATTTCTCAATGGTAAAATGTTTAGAAACCAAAGCTGATTGATTTGTTTTAACATAATCCAACCTTTGTTGTAGACAGTAGTTCTTTTCTGATTTTCAAATTATCAAATCTAAGAGGGATAATGAAGCTTTTTTCCAAGTACATGACACAAAACTGTTTTGAAGTGATTTATTAAATGGATCATAAATCGACGTACAGAGGAAGAAAAAATAATTTAATTAGGTATTAAGTAACTTACAACATTTTTTATAGAAAAAAGAACCAATAAAATTATCGTCTATTATTAATTATTGAAATATTATTATTTTATTTATTTACGTAAATTTTACAATTTTACAAAATTGTAACAACTTTTAATATAAATATTAGATAAATAAGCTAACATATACATTTAAACAATAATTAAGAATATTGATTAACAAATAAATGAATCAATTATTATGCCAAGTGGTTTTGTGCGTTTTCGGGTTAATCGAGTAAATAATTCAAGCAATAATGTATAAGTAAACAAGACAATATGTACATGTTATGAATGTAATAGTTTACAAACAACAATTGATTGAATATCAATAACTTTTAAATCATAAAAGTATGTCTCACCAACTAACTTGTTAGAAAAAACACATAAATTACAAGGACGCAATATACTTTATATGAATATTTTAATATAAGACTGAGTATATATAAATAATTTGTATTCTATAATAAAATATCCGAGCGTAAAAAATATGTATGTATTTGTGGTCATATGAAAAATCCTTTTTCGTTGCCTGCCTGCCTACGTAATAAGAGAGGTGGGCTTTTTTGAGCACGTTATACGCGGCCTATGGGGATTCTCACCGCCATGAATAAATCCAATAGATATTGCAAGAGTATCCGAAAATTCGAAAACGTTGCTGGCATTTTGATATGCATAATATTGCTGTTATGTGGTGTCGGGTTTCATCCACAAAGAGCCCTCAGACGGCGACGTAAAAATATTCTATTTACCCTCAGCGACCTCGATGTTTACCTCAAAGAAGAAAAAAAAAACCGAGCGTGCGCGCGGGATTTAATTAATATTTCACAATATAAAGGAAACAGGGAGGTTTTGATTAATTTTTACTCACAAAGCCGCGATATGAAGTTTACATTTTATAATTCCCCACCGGAAGTGTAATAAAGCCTCACTTAACATTTAATTTCGCGATCGGGAAAACGTTTTTGTTTTTGCGTTTTATTTTTTCAACGCGGGCTTGTTAGAAAATAGTGGACGGGAATTGCACCCGAGGGCCCTGCTGATGATCCGAGTTGCAGACTAATACGGCCCCCTTTTTTGTTGTATTGTTTTTCATGCGCTCCGATGGATTGTCTCGTTATTCCCCTGATGAACTCATCGAGTGACTGTTCGTGGCTGAATTACTAAATACCATCCGAATATTAAAACCGATTTTACGCGCCGCCAAATTGGACGCAATAAGATTAATTTCGAAATGATTCGACAGTGAAAAATTACCTGGCCGCGCACTGTAATTCCGCTAATTTGCACTAACTCTATTGTACTGCAGCCCCTACCTGCAATCCACTATTGTTAAATGGTTTAACGGCTACAATTTGTGCTGAATTTAATTAGATAACTAATTATTTATTGTTATTGCTGATACTTTAATTACAGTTCATTCACTCTGTTGAAACCTTTACATTACTTTCATTACATATTAAATTATACACATAAATCGATTTTATTCACCTAGATACAAAGACAAAAAAATGTGATAGCATCACTCAAATGATAATTACTCATTCAATCGATTATTGAAATAATATAATAATTTGAATTTTTCATATCCAAATTCATGATATAAATTATCATTCATTTCTTTTATTTCGGATTATTCTCGTATTACCAAAGTTAAATTATTAATTAGGTTTCGAATAAGCTCAGTTTACTTCCAGTACTTTTGTTTCAGTAAAATTAGGTGGCTTCATGTATTCTGATTATTTTTTTAAGGCATTAATTCAGTAAAAAAAGTAATATTAATATTAATAAAAATACCTAGCATCGGGTTCTTTTGACAACCTCTGTGATCTGCAATATTAGGCTTAAGTTCTACTTACCTAATTTGTACGTTTTATTTTATGATTAAGTTCCATTTATGTTTTGCAACATCTAGCGTACCGTATCAAGGCCTCCATACCCTGATATAGTCCCTACACTGATATTAAGATTAATGCTAATATATTGACTAGCGATAATGACTGAAAAGACTAGGCTCTATAATTAAGATATGGTAGTCAATTATTTTAAAGCAGGACCCGCAAATGACCCTGGCAGTCGACGCAGGTTAATTAATAGGTTTTTAGTCAGTAGACACTCGGAAAAAATCTGGGAGGAGTACGTAAATGGATTTTTCCGTTCCACAGCCACGACAAAATATATACAATTATTTTATAAAAATTTTACTTATATTTCTTACAACATAGCGATACGATTTTGGTTTAGTAGTGATCCAATCATCGATCTTCTACAGTATTTCGAAACTGTGTACTGGCCAAGCAATGTGCATATAAGTCTAGTGCGTACGCTAGGTACAGCTCTTAAAATCTGTGCCCGAGTACTGTTATAGTAGATGATGACTTTGCGTCTATTACTCGCTAGTGCTGTTCGTTTTTGCTATAATCCCTGGTTCAATTTATTCAGTTTAGTTCGTTAGGCATCCGCAGTAACAATTTCAATAGGTTTAATCAGCTTGAAATTCACTACACTTTGCTAAAACCACCATATGCATAGTAAGATTTTATGGTCATGAAACTTCCGCTTCGGTGTCAATATGAATGGCTCTCCTGAACTAACCTATGACTTTTACGCTTGGAACTGTCCTAGTAGATCCCGTTACATTCTCTATCACAGTACGCCACTGAAAACTTTTTTTGCTTGACAAGCAATAAAACCGCGATATTGAAGTGGTTCGAAATATCATTTTCAGTCAATTTTCTTGGTAGTAATTTTTCTTTCTTTTAGATCTTTCCCATTGCATTTAACGACTACTGGAAAGAGTTCATTAGTCAACTTCTAAGCTGTCTGAATGTTCTTTGATTGTTTAAGCTAGGTTTTTATCCCATAAGCAATTTTTTTCCAAACTTCTTTTAATTCTGTAAGCCGTTCTTTATCATTGACATCAAAATGGCCAATTTTAAATTGCTGAAACCAAAAACTGGAAAGCTGCAAATTAAAGAGTCTTCTATCCATTAATTCCCACATATGCTCAAGTGATAAATCTGGTGACCTCGGTAGTCAGGGTAACAAATTGATTTTAGCGTGATCAAAGTTCATTGAGGCTCTTGCAATGAATGGGCGAGCATTATGCTACTAAAAAGTTGGATTTGACAATGTTTGAAGATAGGGTAGGAGGTTACGTTCCAGAATTTTTTCGATGTAATGCTCTTCGGTTATATTGACTCTAATGAAGATTAGAGGTGAATCAGAATCATAAGCAGCGGCACCTCATACCATAACCCCAACAGTGGATGAACATTCCTTTTGCCAAAAATGTGGATTTATTCATTTCCCACGTCATCTTCTGACTCTATCCCGGCCATCATGCATCCCTAAAGAATCCAGAGTCATTAAAAACTATATCATTCCATTCATGGTCTCACATTAATCATTCTCTATACAACTTGAAACAATTTCGTCGATGTTCAGCAGCTAAAGAAAGCACCCAGTTCGGCCGGAGTAAAAAAAACGCCGAAGTTGCGAATTCGGTGTTAAACTATTCGCATTCCAGTCAGTCTTCCATGTTCTTCATTCCAGTGGTTTGCAATGGACCTGGTGGTGGTGGAACGATCCCTTAAAATCAACAGTCTCCTATGGTCCTGTATCTGATCTTAAATTACGTTCATCGTGTCCATAATTTCTCGAAAAGAATGTCCACTCTCTGTCCAACAATCCGCTCTCTATCAAATACAGAAAATTGATGAAAATTTGCGCGTCTTCGCACCACAGGCATTGTAAGAGATAACGACAAAGGCTTAGAACCGCACTAAGTAAAATTAAAATCGTTACTGTGGCATACATTTTAAAATTCACCTTGTCTACCATATAAATAAAAAAGTGAATAAAAAACGATAACTTTATCTGATACAATTCAGTTTTTCATCGTTTTTTTCTTTTCACTAAGATAGGCGTAAATATATTTTTTTATGAAAATTAAACAATTAATACAGTGTGTTTTCGGTTTCTTTGTCATTTTAGTATAATTACATCTGCTTGCCATTCGAGTGCACGTAAATAAATCACTTTTGTAACGATAAATAAACATTGTGTAATCTGATAAACGGAAAAGCTTTACCCTGGTAAGTAGTTGAACGTTTATTTTAGTGCTTATTTTGTAAAGCAATTAATTGCTGCAGCAAAAGAAAAAAAAAATATTTATTTTCGTAATAATGCACTTTCGATGCATGGCAGAATAATAAATATACATTTAACTAGTGTAAAACATTGTAATATTTTTATTAATTTAATGTAGTATGAATTACCGCATAGATCTATAATAACTTTTATAATTTTAATGTAAATAATTTCATAATTGTTTCGAAAATTACTACGTACTTATTCATTTAATATTAAATTAATTAGAATTATTACTATATTATATACTACTTTAATAATAAACGAATAATCGCGTAGAAAATATTTAATTGCATCATCGTGATAGGTTGTAAATGTTCCATATGTAAACCGTTTGGGGATTTGCGTTTGTGTGCTACATCGCATATATTGTTTACACGGTTCCATGACACACGGGAATGTTTCGTGAGGGCTTGAGGTTAAAGCTAAATGGATTCTTGCTTTTATTTGTAATATTGTTGTGGCCGGTCGAACCATCACATCAAACGTTTATTGCACTTCCCTTCAATTGGAATAAATTCCCTCCTGTGAATTGTTTCCATTGGCGTAATTAATTTTCGAGTAAACAGTTTCAGCGCGGTGCTCGAAATATATTTTGGATTATAGCAACTTTCTACAAGTGCTTTAATTTAATAATACTCATATTATCATGAATTGGGTATTGGTGGGGTAATCAATACACACATCATGCATGACGTCCGCAAATTTGAAATCACTCTCGCATTGGAAACATTTAGTTTCTGAATTTATGACTTTACTATTAGAATAATCCGCGGAAAATATTTTAACGCAGCCTATCGAAATCAACAAGGCCTACGGTATGTCAGATTTTGCACAAAGAATTGTATTTCCCAGCGTGAAACCACATTATGAGCAACAGCTGACACCAGAAAACTTTCATCGCAGAATGGAGTGTAAGAGTTTATGTAAGGTTGGCATGAATATTGGCCTCACTTGTTTAATAACATCCTCGGAATTGGCAGTCTTCCATATAGGAGGATTTGTCAATCGACACAATTGCCATTATTGGGCGGCACAGGATCCTGGTGATGAAGTAGAAAAGAAATAGTCGCGCCCAAAAGTGATCATGTGGTGTATTCTACACGTGGTAGTCATTCTGACTACCACGAGCAGTTACAAGAAGGTTGACTGAGAAGACAAGACAAGAAGTCCAGACCTGACACCATGCGGTTTACTTTTATGGGGCTGGGCAAAATATGAGGTGTACCAGGCGAAACGTCACGCATTTGAACCATTAGAAGCACTAATTCGGGATGTTATTAATAATATCCCATCAGATTTCCTACATAAAATTGTTGATTCCATACCTGGCCGTTTAAGACGACTGTTTGACGCTATAGGTGCGTACATTCAATTTTAAAGTATGAATCAACATTCATTGTGTCTATGATATTAATTTTAATAATTTACTACTGATAATATAGAATTTATTCGCTTTTTCAATAACTACTTACTTACCAGCCACCCCGTATATATCAACGTTTTATTTTTACAAGTTCTGTGACACCTGAATTAATAAAATCTTCTTCGCGAATAAAGAAGTATAAGTTGTCAGCAAATTAATTTGCTGTACAATGATACGAAAAAATATGTAGGTATGCATAAAATACATCGTCCTAAAATAAGGCGCCGTGGAACACCCATCTCAGTTGTAATGATGTTTGCATTTATATTATGAATTTATACTAGCTGAGATTTTTCATTTAGAATAAAATCTCTTATATGATTTTTAGTTTTGCACTTTAAAAATTTTGAATATGCTGGTGGAACTGAAATATGTGTCATATTATTAATTTTTATTTCGGAATTCCCATTTGGCATTAATTTATAAATATTTATAAACGAATTATATAAACTACTAACATATCAATAGAAGAGAGTACCCATTCATTTGGATACAGTTATTTAAATAAATTGAATAAAAATGGTTTGAAAATGATTAATAAATTATCTCTATATTTAGCTCTGTGACATTTTGACTTACGTTATGTAAGTACTTTAGCACATTAAAACAACAACTTCTCGTGCAAATATCCCGCCAGGCATTGAATTTGATTATGTATATCTGCCTCTGTATATCAATAACAATATTTCAACATGCAACAATTTTTTATCCGACAAAAATTCTATGTAACGAACAAAAAAGAACGTTACTTAATATAAGGCGCAGATGGCCTTATACACGTGTTTCAGGATCAATTACTCGTCAGTACAGCTATGCCGAACACAATTTAAAGATGTTAAATTAAATATCGGAAAGGTCAAGTGGGCTTTAACCATTGAAATCATTACACCATCTTAAAATTTTTTGCCTGATTTAATTAAATATTATATAATGTTATAATAATTGATTATTGCTAAAAAAATCATGTCATTAACGTTAATCTGATTTCAAATTTTCATTGAAATACGAAAGTCTAATATACTTTAATTTGGAACAATTTTCCGTACTTAATAGTAAAAAAGTAATCATGTGGTTTTTTATAACAAAATACATGTTTCCGTCAGGATAAAATTTTGCAATGAACAACAGCTTGAAATACGTTTGCTGTTATAATATCCGATTAAACATAGCGGCATGTTTATCCACAAAACGCAGAGATAATACATTTGGAAAACATTATACGCCGATGATCGATTTTGTAATTTATGTATTCATTGTGAGCAATATGTTTTACAAAATAAACATACATCCAGCGGACGGGCACATGTACACACATACTTGTATAAAATTAATATATGGCATCGGGAGGACCAAAGTGGACCGAAACAATGATTTCCCGTTGCTGTAAATTAAAATGCACCTGCCAGATAAAATAATAAAAGCAGCAAACCGCATCAAGCACCCCGGCAACCCCATGATCAATGGACCTCGAGTTCGAATCAGAGCGAACGTTTCCTGTTGCATAAATAACCGACGGGAAACATTCTCTTGGCGCGTTTCAACGCTCCCCGGATTTAATACTTTTCAAACATGTGTCATAATAAATTTAATTATTAAATTAAAATATATATAAAAAAACGTTTTCAAATATTGTGAATCATACGTGAAACCTATTTCCAGGGTTGAACGCCGTGGGAAATTCGTGTATTATTTAAGTGAGCCGAGGTGAGCGCAATTCAAAACTAGAAACTTCAAATTACCCCCGCATTACTGTTCGAAATGTGTTAGATAACGTATTTCAATTTCGAATACGCCAACTGGTTCGATTACATAATAATTGCTTAAAACTCGATAAACGGTTCGGTGGATAATTCCTTTCAGGCTAATTGGATGATATTTAATTAAACTTTTATTTTTCTTCAAACAAATTCTACAAATTTGTTCGTTATAGTTTATTTACAAATACTAAAAACATTCGCATTACATTCAAAAACAAAATTATTGTTCACAATACTATTATAATAAATTCTCAATAAATCATCTAGAACTTCTAATCACGTAATTCACAACTGATAATCTGAGTTAGAAATCTATTAATATCGAGATTTTTTTTGATGAGAGGTAAAAATATTATCGACGTATCGCTACTAAATTCTAGAAAAATTGTTAATTCAGTTGTTATACTGTTGAACTTATATAGTTTCACTTTTGTAAATGTTGGGTATGGACGTTTCTTAAAGCACTAATTACGGAAGAAAATATCGACACTGATTAAAGTGGTTTTAGTTTTAAATTGTAATAAATTGTTTAATTTTGTTGACCAGGTAGCTATGATATATATATATATACAACTGAGATAGAGTTATGTCGTTTTTCAATATAAAAAACATAAAATAAAATCAGTTCTATTCATTTTACTACAGATTTTATTACATATTAAATATACATTTCGGATAATAAGTATCCATTATCAATAGTACAACTGTTGTACTATTGATAATAATTAGTTTCCAAAATGTACATTTAGTGTATAATATTTGACAACCGAATTCGTTACATGTAATTGAAATGTACAAAAAACGGATAAAACGCTAAATTTAAATTAACCACCTCAAAGCAATACGTTCTTAAAATTAACGACTTTAATTTCATTACACCATAATTACCATAAATGTTCATATCTGAAGTTATCGAAACAATGCATGAGGTTAACAATAATTTTCATTATTTTATAATGTCAATTGTCTATGTGCTTACCTATATAATCTATAGATAGAGAATTTCAATTACCAATAGAAAATTTAAGAAAAAAATTAGTGTCTTGGAAATTCTCACTAGCAAATGAAAAGAAATATAAATTTCATAACAGCGGGCCATATAAGTGTTAAATATTAATTATAAAATTAGCAGATCCGTTAAGTGTCACACTTGAAGTATACGCGAAAAAAATTAGTATGAAAAAATATAACATTTTTCAAATTTCCAATATATCTATATCCTATGGTTGTGCGAGCATGTGGATATTATTTACATTTACATTTTTTTATTGTTGGCAACATGTGATTAAAGGACATTAGTACTAGCGATAAGCTACATTTTTAAATGGACCGTAGACCATTACCTATTTTCTTTACGACTATTAAATAATACGCTCATTATTGTTGCATATTAAATTGTATAATGATTTCTTACACTGAATCCACGCTAGATTAGCTAACACATCCTTTGATTTTCAGAATTTGCTCCAATATGAACCAATCACATTGCGTTTAAAATAAACAATACAGCTTATCCTAGCAACCTCCTAACAAAACGCCATTTGAAACGTCAAACCTCACCGATTAATTTTAAATGTCAAATTTGCCAATTATTTATTCATGTTTAACTCATAATTTTTATTAATGCAATATTTATAATGGACTTTAGTAGTAATAGCGATTTTAATCCAATCCTTAGCCTCCGGAAACTGCATCCACTGCTTATGCAATTTCCCGAGAAATTATTGCCGAAATAATAAAAAAAAAACAGTATACTCAAATTTTTACAGCATTTATGGGATGAAGACAAACCAATAATGTAAGTTCCTTTTTCCTAAAAGTGCGCATCTCAACACTTCACACACCAACAATGTGTACCACAAGGCTCCCCCTCTCTCCACTCCTCTGCAATATCTACGAATATGACATATACAATCCCGATCCTCAATACATAAATCCATTCACCTGTTTCCTTCAATTTGCTGAGGATACAGCACCAACCTACTCTCCTCAAAGCAGTTTCTACCCTACAAGTACTAATCGGCTCCACACACAATGGTTCGCCAAATGGAGGATCTTCAACAATCCCAATAAATTCTAACGTTTTACTCCCTACCATAATCCTCTCACTTCTCCATTTAAGATTAATATAAATAACACCACTATATCCCTGCCAAATAAAACACGACATTTATAGTAAGTTATAGTAACTTCACATTAACTTTCGCCAAAATTTAAAATTAAATTATTGATTTCATAATTAGCAGGTAAATATGTTATTTCTGTTTATCTTGTAACATGTTATAATTGCCAAGTTTTACATTTTAAGTGTTATTTAAAGAGTTGTGCTAGAGTTTAGGCGTATAATTTCTTGTAGTCGTAGAGAAAGTACAATCTTCAACTTGCTTAGAATGGCTATTATTCAGTCGGATGATTCCTCACTTAGTCTATGTGCTCGTTTGTGTCGGAAACTTTATCCCACGTGAATAATAGCTAATTCTAACAACAACTGTCAAATTTGATTAATAACACTACAAAACAATTTTAAATATAATATTAATAAATTAACGTCACTGATTCTAAATATAACCATACTTATTTTCTAATAGTTCTTGTTTTCTAATTATAGCTATCAGTAAAATGTGTTTTTCTTGCACGGTGTATTTGGTTCTTTCTAAAAAAATATTGAGTGATATTAGTCTAATTTTACATGGAATCATCAAGAAGAGTTTATGCGAATAATCCGAACCATTTTTGTTTCATTTGTGGATAGTATGTGAGTAAGGAATGCCTTTTAAATGCTACAACATTTACTAATAAGGTTTAGAAAAATTCTTTGGGCACCCGCTGGAAATTAAAGATAAGCCTTGAGTTCCTCAAAAGTTATGAAAAACGTGCATTGATTTTTTTATAAACATAACTGCCATTAAATGAAAAAGTCAAGCCAAATGGTAAAATCCTTGCATATGATGGGCACATAGATCTGTCCCGAGCACTAAGACTACACCTGAACCTCAACCTGATGATTCACTGAGAAAAAATTGAAAGTAGTGATAGTGACTTTGAATGTAATCAGGAAATACGAAAACTAAGATGATTTAAACGACCTAATGAGAGATTTACGACTAGAAAATTGATTCAAAAAATATGGATTCTAGACTGAAAACAATCTCATTAATGAAATAATATAAAATTTCTTAGTATCGCATAAGAGGACAGGATCTCAGTAAATATTTCGCTGAAGATGATTCTGTATTTTGTAAAATTGTACCTGGTTTAATGGATGCAATGGGATTATGAAATTACGTTTCTAGTGAGTAGGGTTTATTTATAGACTCGTCTAAATTGTAAGAAAATGCATTTTGGGGATATAAGTAAAGAACAGGGCAAACGATTCCACAAGGAGCTGGAGGAACGCTATAAAGGCCACTGGAACGCACACATGATGGCTGACCATCTGTGGAGCATTTCGACCAGCTCTCTAACTTCAATTTCTGCAACGAAGTCTTATAAAATAAAATTGTTTTTTTTTTACTTGACAACTAAATAAAATAGGATTCGCTTTAAACATGTTGTGTTTTGTTATAAAAAGGCTCATATACTATATTTTTCAAACTAAATCTGAAACAGATTAGAAATCGTAATTGAAAATTAGACTAGAATCATATAACATAATCCAACCATCAAAAATGTTGCTGTGTAGTGTAATTAAATCAATTCAGTTAAACCAATATTGATATAAATATACATCTAATTATTTTCACAAAAAAACTCCTCAATCTTGCAGCAATACAAAAATATGCTTTCAAATGTCGTGAAATCTCACAAAATTGAAGGAATTATTTCTACTATGGATAGTAACGTCCAGAATTATAACAAATTTCTATCAGGTCTAAATATATCTATCGGTAAAGTAGAAAGGCTGCAAGGTTCAGTTAACAACTAGAATTAAAGAAATTAGAAGGTCAAATTAGAGTCAGTCTTAACAACAAAATAATAACGTAAGACTTTGTTTATTAGATGGTAATAAATAATTTTATTTCTAAAAAATTGTAACTTGCATTGCGAAGGGTAAATAAATGAATATTCTGATCTAGTACTACTTTTTTACCCATTTCCACTAAATCTTGTAGGTATAGAGGCAACATTACAACAGAATTATGTGGATGAGATATCAGTTCGTTAATTTTAAAATAATTAACATTTTTTTCAATAATATGAAAATAATAAATAACTAGACTTTTTTAAATTTTTATTTCCTTTCGTCGTAAAATAATTTTTACTCTAGAAAAAATAAACAAATAAATCAGTGAACCTTATTTTATTTTCTAACTAAATATAATAAATTAATTTACAATTTATTATAATATAAAATTTTATGAATTTATCGATAACAAATAAATAATTTCAGTTTGTTGTTCTAATTGAAAGACACTTCATTTTTATACACACTCACGTTTTTTGTTTGTTTGTTTGTCGAAACACTCTGTCTTTGAATAAGTACTGTTGTGTTTTAATTTTTCATTACCATCAAATATTTGCTATAATTCACAAACAAGAAATTCGTTGCAGTCACCTACCGTAAAGACAAAATCCCCGCGTTTGTTAATGCTATGCAAGAAAACGACGACAATAAAGCAGGAACGCATATTTTAAAATTCCATTTGAGCGGTCGGTAGGCAAAAGGAGCAAAACAAGCGAAATTTTGTTTGTCAGAGGAGAGCGAACTGTCGACATAATGCGCGTTCATCCCGCCCTTCAATGTGTGTGTGTGTTACCGCGAGAACAACTTTGATCGCATCAGATACAAAGTGAAATTTTAATTTAAAATGGAAAGTAAGCAAGACGGATGCGGTTTCGCTTTATATTAAGTATATAAAGAGGGCGCGCGCATAAAAGATATAAGCAATTATCGTTTAAAATTTAACTCGGTGAAATCCCATTTCGACACAAAGGAAGGCCACGACCTGTGTGTTCGGAACACCCTCGTCGGGGGAGTGAGAGGAAAAAAAAAGGAGAAAACGGGAAAAAGGGAAAAATTAAAACGCCCATTCAGACTAGGTCCTTTTTTAAACTCAACACTTTCTTAAGGTTGCAATTAATTAACCAACAATGCCCGCGTTGCACCCCATAAAGCCCTTTCCATGCGTTTGGGAATAACGCCCTGAGAGCGTATATACGTTGATATATTTCATTTTTACACATTGAAGAAATAATATGAAATATATTTTATAGCTTGAAAAGTAATCTTCGTCACTGCAATTTAAAATACAGTTTGACAGGCGAAAATGTTTCCTAAATTTATTAATATATAGATAAATACAATTTAATTGTATTATTCCTTCTCAAACGCAAGTGAAGTAAGTTAACATGAGACTAAGGGCTGGTTTTTCAATGGTAGCTTAAACTGAATTAAAACTAGGCTTAAATACGTTTTGGTGTTTTTCAATCGAACAACATACAAATCTCTCTCTAAGTCAATCTGTTTCCGTCAAAATAGTTGTCTGAATAATAGAGTTGTTTCAACACGGTACACAAGTTTATAAAAAAGAGGCGCGCTATATAAAACATAATGTGCCTTTAATTTATTATTTTAGAGGTTTTTCCTCACAGCTAACCATAAGGCATTACAAAAATATGTATGTAAATATGGAAACCAAAATCCGTACATTTACTACCAACATAACTCAAGCGATGCTTTAGTAAGCTTGGTTTAATATTTGATACATTACGGAATAAAGCCATGTTTATCTAAAACTGCAGTTTACAAAAACCGCGGTTTAAGCCACTATTGAAAAAACGGCCCTAAATGTTTTTGCTCATTGTTACTCTCCATCTCATCCATCAGAAATACTAATAAAAATAATATTAATAGAAAAAATAATTCATTATCATGGTTATAGATATTTAAAAAATAAAAATTGAAAATAATTAATAGTGTCCATTATGTAAGTGTGCATATTTTTTAATGTACTTACGTAACGCAAGTAAAAATATCGCAGTAGCTAAAGAGGGAATAATTTATTAAATATTTTCAAATTCTTTTCATTTAATTTACAAACTCGAATATTGTTTCTGTTTTAAAATATGTATTAATAATTTGGTAGTTTTTAAAAATTAACGATCTTTCACGCTGTCGTTTTTGTCAACGAAAAAATAAAAATTAACGAAAATAATCTGTAAATGAATAACGTATTAGGAAAAGCTTATGAAGCTTTCCACATGAGACAGCAACTCAGATGAAAGCTTTTTTTATATCTAATACAATCTCCAAATTTGATATCTTATTATTTTACTGAGTTATTTTTTTTTGAGAGAAGAAATGGTTGTATAATAAAACATTTATTATTTCGACCATAAACTTATTACTTTGTTTGTATAACTTTATTTTAGGCGATTGCAGTTTCGACAAATTTAGCTTGTCTATAGTTCTATTGTTATTACAACATGTTATGAAAATGCATTTGCTTCAAATATTTTAATAAATTAATAAGCATGTTAATGTGCTATATTCAGCTTTCGGAGTGGACACCTCGTATTTTAGGTAATAATAATTTTCATTAAATTAAAACAATTCAAAGCATTACGAAATTTTATATAAACCGCATATTGAAAGCATTTTCAATACGTAATTCAAATAATTCGAACAGCATTTCACTTGACTGACTCTCACCGTAAACATTATAAAATCCCCCGAAACTTCCCGCTAAAATATCGTATTAATTACTAAATTAATTAATTCGCAGCAAGGTACGTTTATTTAGCAAAGACCAGTTGACTCATATGAAACAAACCAAAGCCAGCGTTCTGGCGAAGGTGCCGGGATACAACCATTATACGTACTAATAACTTGTATCAAACTCATCCACATAAGTTATCCAATTAGTAATATGATCAAGGTTAATTAAAACAAACATACCGCCGCGTTTACATAAAACATATTTAAGTTCCAACATTGGGATTTATGAAATTAATTAACTCTGCGAAAGTACGGAGCGGTATTAAATTTGCTATAAGTTTCACTTTGTATTGTAATTAAATAATTATTGTTGATGTTTTTTATTATGTTAGAAGAATTAAATAATATAATCTTGTAATAAATAAGCAACGTAATCTAACCACCAGTCTAATTTAGATGTAAACATTATACTTAAATCATTAATGTAAAACACACGAAGCAGTTCATGGTTCGCAAGGTGATATCTCTTAGTGATAGGATTACTTATATCAAAAGATACAGTGATGCATGTTTCAAGATTTAATTTCAATAAACATTATCCACACCTCTGCTTCAACCTATTAGGATCTTTCTGCAACTCATCTACTTCTGTCTGATTCTTGACTGCTTTGAAAATTTCATTATATAAAAAAAATTAAAAGAATGGGCTCCAGAAGCGAACCCTGGGAAATACCAAATACAATATATATAATTATTTTAAAAACATAAGTTACAAGTTAAAAAAATATACCTCCCCGCGAGTCGGACAAACATCATGCTATAGAGAAAATAATTTATATTACCCCACATTGAAAATAAGTATGAAAGTTACGATAAACTGTAATTATCATAATAGGTTAGAATGATGCAACAGAAAATATCGTTAAAGAAATTCAGTGTAATTACAGTTTATCGTATGATTTTTTAAAACTCATAAAATTGCGTCCTAAAAATGTGTGTATTGTTCAACTTTAACTTAAGTTTTTAAAATAAGTAAAGGACAGATCCTGAATTAATATAACTCAGTACTTATTGATTTCAGTTTTCATTACTCTAAAAAGTTTTCTTTGCGTGTCATCTCTTTAATAGGTGAGTTATTAATGTTTACATGTACATTTCTTATGATAGTCTTTATCCGTTCATACAGTATGTGTTTAACATGTATTCTACGGGATGCGCTAAGTACCATCTAAACACAATTATCAATTTCACAATGTTTCCAAAATGTTCCCAAGTACAAAAATTAATAGAAATACAGAAGCTAGCGAAGAATGAAAATTTATCATAATTTTACGCTAAAAAATGATAAAAAAATAAATTTCAAGAATAGGTTAGTATTTTCTTTGGTTTCCCCTTATTATTATTGTGACGCTTTCAATCGTGTTTTGTTAATATTCATACAAATTTTTATTTGTTGTAGTACGGGATTTTATTTAGCTATAATTATTAATTCGATTATTGATTTTTATGTGGTTTTGTTTATCATTATGCAATTTTTCCATTTGGTTAACTATATATTTTTAATTTTATCGTGAATGCAGTACACTCGATTTTACATCCAATGCTGATCTGTGATGCAATTGTTAGTTTTTATAATCATATTTGTTGTCTACGAGAATTATGCACCCGGCGTTCATGTTTGTTTGTAATAAAGTCTGCTTAAAAAATCCTTCAATTTTTGTCTATTCAATACTTATGTATTTACTCCGTGTAATAATTATGAGAAGCAAAATATATTATGTTAATTCGTCCATTTTGTTCAATACATTATTTATATTTGAATGCCTGTCAACTTATAATTATTATTAATTTTGAGTTTACCGTTTTTATATTTGGTTAAAAAAATTCTCTCATTCATATGCGAACGATTTTTTTTTAGAATAACATGTGGAATCTCTAGATCTCAAATGCAGCAATTATTAGGTTTAACGAAGCCACCAAGACGAAAAGGAGCTTCATTTCTTGGGAAAATGTTGCTTTCAATTTTCTATTGCTTTTGTGCAATAATATGTAAAATTATTAGAATATTAGCCAATATAATCTAATGATGTTTAAATTACATAAATATAAATAGAAAATTATTAATTAATTATTTCCTCTTCGGTTACTTTGACATTTTTCAGGTACTATACGTAAGTACTTTAAATAAAATATCAATTAAAAATGTCACAGTAGATAATTTTTATTTAATTTATTTAAATAACTGTGACCAAGTATTTTCTATTGTTAGTGGTGTTTCGTTTTGGATTAATTTCTCATTTATGAGATAAGTGCATAAATAGTCGAGGATATAACCAAGTTGAAGATCGTTGAGACAGATATTTATTGTTGCAAACATTTCCATTTACTTGTATTTTTCAATATGCAATACATATATAATTAATACTATATTAAAAAATGGTGGACACATCACCATTTTTTTTTTTTTTTTAATATGGTACTTTCCCCGGTGAATTCGGTCAAATAAGTTTCTGATTGAAAAAATAATATGAAAGAAAAACTGATTGATTGAAAAAATGGATTGTTGTCTTTTAAAGTTTAAGTAGAGTATTTGAAAGGATGTTATAATTTAGTGTTTTATTTCTTACTTTACAATGGATTAAAAACATTTCTCCACACCCTTTTTATTTTTCAAACTGGAGGAGTTTGCGAATGATATGTTGAATATGGCGGCACTCTGACCTTTTGTTTGTCATTAAAATAATTATTTCAATAATTAAAATATCGACAGTCAACACAAAAAGACTGTATAAATTATTGTTTATTTGTAAGGGAATTTATCAGGTAGATTAAATTATTCCGCTTATATAATGTAAACTAAAGGTCTTAAAATAAAAGTTTTATAACAAAAATTACTTATTCTTTTCAAGATTTACAACTTTTATTTGAAACATTTTTCTATCCTAATTTAAAAATGAAAAATCGATACGAGTAAAGTTGCACTTATTGAGTTTTGATTCTAACAAAAAGCTTTTCAAATCATTCCACTGTTATAAACCACACACAGAGACATTTTTCAAAACTCGATGGAATGGACTCAGAACACATATTTGTGCATATTTGTTGAAATTGGCGATTCGAAAATTTTTACGATCACAATAGTTTCCCTTGAACAAATTATTTTTTACAAAGCAAATGAGTATTCATTGCATTTTTGGAAAGCTATTAGTGATTGTAAGGGAGATAATAAAAAATTGAAGGAAATGTTTTGAACTAGCTAACAATGATAATAATTAGAGTGGAAATACAAACACGATTGAAAGTAATAGCATTAGCACACTTTGTACTTTTGTCCCTCCGCACTTATCATTCTTTATTTGAACTTTTCTGATAAATCAGAAATATTGTAAACAGAAAGTACAGCACGAGCCTTCAATAACAATGTTCTTATGAGAGCTATAAGAATAAATCTGAAAAAAAAAAAACAATGTTTATTATACCTGCAACGCATTTTTGGTTTCTAGAGGAAGAACGTTAATATTGCAGGTTATGAATTTTATATTTATATTAGAAAATATTTTATTCAAATTCTATTTGGATTTACAATGAAATTAAACGAGGAAAATTTCTGGCAATGATCAATAAAATTCGATCAAACCCTTTTTCCAACTACAAAAAATACTTACACTGTAAGTTTTACAAACATCTATTGAAACAACTACTTCCCGAGCATTTACCCCGCCGGACATTGGATTACACAATAGATATTTGTTGTTGCATCGCAGCACTGCTGAGAAATTGCAACGGTTTGAGTCGAAATAATTTAATGAAAGGAAACAACAAATAATAGTTACAAGGCTATCTGTAGACAGGTGTTTCGGGATTTCATCCCTCATCAGTACAGCTATGCCCTGCAAGCCCTTAGTTGTTAAACAATTTTTAATTAATTTCTACGTACCGTCTTCAACGAGATCGCGGATGGAAGTAAAAAACGTGTCTACAGATAGCCTTGTAACTATTATTTGTTGTTTCCTTTCATTAAATAATTTCGACTCAAACCGTTGCAATTTCTCAGCAGTGCTGCGATGCAACAACAAATATCTATTGTGTAATCCAATGTCCGGCGGGGTAAATGCTCGGGAAGTAGTTGTTTCAATAGATGTTTGTAAAACTTACAGTGTAAGTATTTTTTGCAGTTGGAAAAAGGGTTTGATCGAATTTTATTGATCATTGCCAGAAATTTTCCTCGTTTAATTTCATTGTAATTTAAATAGCTGCAAATGTATGAATCATCTTTGTTTCATTTTATTTAATCTATTTGGATTTAACTAAGACTGATGATTGACACTCAGAGTATTAAGAAATATATTAATAATAACGATTCAAGAAGAGATATTAAATAATAGTTCTGATGGACATTTCTACACGAATTGACTATATAAAATATACGGACTATAAGTGAGCGATATAAGTTATTGCCGTCCCCACCCCCCATAAACCGAATTCCCAACTATAATTTAAAATTTCATTGCATTATTTATAAATTGAATCATAAAAGTCAGCCATTCGGAGTGTTATGATGAAATCGTGCAAATCAACTGGCTGGAAATCGCCGAAAAAACGCCTTTATAGATGTCATTGTCTGAGAGGAGGAGGCGAAATAAGAAAATACCCCAATAACAATAACTCGCGGGCGCGATAAAATTCAAACTCGACTTGTTTATAGATTACGATAGCGGCTAATCTATATGCATTGGCTGGATTTTTTTTCCCTAAACGGATGGGAGATTTTGCGGTGAAGAGTTACGATTTTCAAAGCCCCGACTTTTTTTAATAAAAAAAAGAAGACGAGAGAAATCGCGAAGGACGGGGCGAGCAATAATAAAAATCGGGGCGTAAGTTCACAAATAGATATTATGTAAAGTGAGTGGGACGGTTATGGGTTGCGGGTTTGATTTATTCGCGGGGCGATACGAAGCCAATATGGCATTAAGGGAGAGGACGAAAGATCTGCGGAGGAAACTGATAGTAATATAGTCACCCGCGTCCAAACTTATCTCTAAGTAAAGGAAACACATATAAATCTTCCCGTTTATGTAATACAACCACGCTAATATATCACTTATAAAAATAGATTATCATATATCAAAGTAATGATCCTTTAATACAACAATTCATTGACAAATTATTGCAGTTCGTATTTAATAAGCTGTAGCTATAATAATAATAATGTTAACATTATATTGGACGTGATATGATATGATATATCTCTGGGTGTAACATCGAATACCGAACCGAATACTTCCTGCTGGTAAAAGCCGACAAGCCGATATTAACAAGCACCTGGAAGCGACACTGCTGGCTTCCGCTGTGCCATTTGAATTTCCGGATAGGATGTAAGTAATCACATTAATATTTGCGGACGACACACACTAAGACATAACCATTTCCACAAATGTCCGCATACATATAAATACTACACCACGAGCGAAAGATTAAAGTGTCTCTGCACGATGTAATAACTATAAAAGCTTGCAAATATAAACAAATTCTTTTATTTTTGTAATTAAATATAAATTGCTTACTCGTTGTATTTACACTTTATAATACAACAACGTCAATAAAATATTAAATTTATTATTGGACTTATTATATTTATTTTAAATAACCACATAATTCTGACTTTTTAAGAAGTTTCAAAATTTAGTATCATTAATATTATTTATTTATTGTTCAAAATTACGTAATACTTAAAATATATATGTATATATATATATATATATATATATATCCCTTATACGAGGGCTGTATGACAAGTCCCTGTGCTAGCTAAGAAAACGCACAGTTTTGTCTCTTTTTTTAAAATTTATTTCCCAATATTTTCTCCTTTTAGCTTGACACATTTAGCTCAGTTATATTTTAACCTTTTTAAGCTATCAAAAAATAAAATGATTTGCCGAACTCCGTAAAATATTCCTCCGTTTTAGCGATGATTTCCTCGTTTGATGAAAATCACTTTTCGGTGAGCCTTTTTTCACACTTGGAAATATAAATAAATCGCGACCATATTCTCCATATTTGGCACCATGCAACTTATTTTTTATCCAAATATGACAAAATGGTTTTGTTGAAAGTGATTTGTGGCGTAATTCGACTACTTTTGTTGTGACGTTTGTTGCGCTGTTATGGTGAAAAGCCTTTTTCTCACCGGCGCCGTTTTTTTTTTTGATCAATTCAACATTGAATTGGTAATAAATCAGCTTTGTACTGCCCGTGACTGTCTTTCCTTTCTCCACATTGTCGGTGTAGATAATACTTTAAGAATCCCAAAAATAATAACTAATGCAATATCATGAATTTTATTAACCACCATCAGATATTGTTTCATTCATTATCAGGCGCGGCAGAACTTCCATTCTTGATGAAGAGCGCCCAAGCTGTCTGATTGAGGTAACTTCATCCACAGTTACCTCAATCGGTGTCCTAACCACTTGGTGTAGTGTGTAGCCTGCGTGTCTGTACAGGGAAGGAGATGAGGAGATGGAAGCGAGGGATTTAGCAGAAGAATACAAGATAATTGTTAGCGCGAAATTTACTTCAAATTTTATTACTGATTTTTATAAATGATTTTTTTGTATTTGATTACTGAAATAATCAATTTGCCCATCACTACCTCACACTGAAAAGTAAAGAGGCACATAACGTTGTTGTATAAGACTAAATAAATAATAATTTAATTTTTATTTGGCTGACCTATTATAATCGGACACATTTAAATGTTACGATCCGTTTTTTTTTTTTGCTGGAAAAGTTTGCCTAAACGTTTCCTCTATAATAATAACAAAATACTTTAGTATTTGAATTAAATTGTCAATCAAATAATTTCAACTAGAAAACACGTTTAGGAAAACTTTTCCAGCAACAAAACTGAAAGTAACGTTTAAATGTGTCCGGTTATAATAGGTCTGCCAAATAAAAATTAAATTATTCACCAAACTAATCTCCAATAAATTTGTCTAAATACTTACTTAAATATCTTGATCCTTTTGTTTAAAAATTAATTTCTTTTAGAGATTACTGGCATAATCATACTATTAGTTGGTGTTAGCATAAAGGCGACATACAACACTTATGAAACCTTCTTGGAATAAAAGTACTTTTCCGCTCCCAATTTACTGATCGCAATTGGGACGATTATCTTCATGATAGCTTTCTTCGGATTATGTGGTGCTTGCAAACAAAATTACTATATGATAATAACTGTAAGTATGTACATTATATTTCTATTATAATATAAGTTTTTTGTTCGTTACTAATTTGTTCAAACTGTTTAAGATACTTATATCAAACAATGGTATTTTGTTAGGTTGTGTGGTAGAAGTAATGATACAATTCGATTCTTATTTCACTGTTGATATTTGTATTCATCGAGTACATAAATGAACAGAAAATTAAGAATCAAATCTTTAATTCTGGTCATATCAATGAAGTTTTCTAGATCGTTACAAAAATTCATTAATATAAAATTATCATTTATTCGTTTCTGTATTTTATTTATTTACGAAAACTATTTTGCGTGCTATATAAGTATTTTTAATAGCTATTTTCCAATACAAGTTAATTAAAAAAAAATCTTCTTCTTATCGAATTCTTTTACGTGTTCGATGCTAAAAACAAATTAATATTGTTAAAAAAATGATTGTAAGCATTTCTGTGCAAAACCTTCAAAAGTATAAAAAAATTATTTTACAATCAGCGACACCAGTAATGTCATCAGAGAAAATGACCAAGAGTATGAATTTGGCTATTTTTATTTATTTATTTATTAACGGCCAAGCCTTTTTGAATGCAATATTTAACAAAAATAGATATTACAATATATAAGTAAATATAATATAAAACAAACACAATACTATTTATACTAAGAAGTACATATAAATTAACATATAATTTAATACCGCACAAATCGAACACTACTACACTATATTCTACAGTAGTATGAAATAATTATAGAATACAATAGAATTAATATATTTAATTAGTTTTCTAGAAATTGTAGAATTGAATACAACTTACAACTGAATTTTCAAAATATTTAGCTCCACCGGTGACATCTGCTTAATGCAAGCAATGTTTCTTACTTAAATAATGGTCATAACAAAAATTAATTGAATTAAATAAAGAATGGGTAGAACTGTATTATTTCAGAACATTGGCATTTTTAGCTGTTCATTATGTGAAACACAATTGCACACTCAAAAAAAGAAAAATCCCTAATGAATGCTCCGAATAATATTTATAGATTAAATTTTATTATTTATCACAATTAATTTTATTTCAAATAAAAAAAAACATAATATGGAAATTTCCTGTTTACATTTCAAGCACAAAGAATCGCAGGCTTGTAGACGGTTTAATTTCAATTGGATTGACTTCTTTAATAAACAAGAATATTATGTGACATTCTAATGTCGATAATATCTGTCTCGCTCACTACTGTCAAATAAATGCTTTCAAGGGCACGTTCGTCCTATGATTTTTTTTTTTTTTTTCATTAAATCATTGTGTAAAATTTTCTACATTTCTAGTTTGTCAAGGTCGTGTTGAATTGACGGCGATATTCCATGAGCGAGAGATTAAGTCGTAAACGACTGTTTTCCAACCCAACCACCAGATGTCAAAATCCCCAGAATCACCATTCTGTTATACTTTATCCTTCTTCTTCTTCTTCTATAAAATACTCTATTTGTTCTTGTCTTTAAATATCCCTTTTTAAAAGTAAATTGTAAAACTTCCTCCATGAGTGAACGTTGTCTAAACCTTCGTGAAC
The DNA here is from genome assembly GCA_963082785.1 of Philonthus spinipes. Taxonomy (NCBI): domain Eukaryota; kingdom Metazoa; phylum Arthropoda; class Insecta; order Coleoptera; family Staphylinidae; genus Philonthus; species Philonthus spinipes. The sequence goes on along the minus strand of OY720315.1, from coordinate 11,033,298 downwards.
ATAACATCGTGGTCTTCGGTCGCTTTAGCTTTTACTTTATTGATTATTTTCTAGATCTTGTTACATTTTTTTGTTATCTTAATTTTAGTCAGTAGTTGGAATAAATACTATTTAATTCAACTTACTGGTATTTGTAATTTTAAACCCAAATCGCGAACCCGCGTAACTTACAATAATCTTATGTTGTTATATTTGCAATTTTTCAATACCGGTAGCAACAGCCAATGGAGTTCCGAGCGTGGGATTGAGCGGAAGAATTCCGTCGTATCTGTAATACCGGTGTCGAAATTTTAACGTTTGGTTCTGGGAGTTTTTTTTTTATTTGGGGTAATAGAGAAATAAGATTTATCCGGGGCTATGAATATTAATACTCGATTTATTGTTTTCTCCGATTTAATGATGATAATAGTTATCCTTTAAATTATGAAAACCAGTGATGTTTTGTAGCTACGAATTTTGCGTCAGTAAATTGATTTTAAATTACGCCTTGATTCATCGACTTTGTATGATATTTGTAATTGCGAGTGCACTCGCCAAATCCCGCCGCTGTTGTTCATGCGAATATTTTTTTGTGGATTGACATTAATATTATTTTGTTCTTTTCCACAAGCTAACAATGATCGATTTATTAATAAAAAATTTTGTGTTTATTAATTTGTTGCGAAAATAATTGCGCAATATTTTGGGAGTCCTTTCCTAGTACTGGGGTTAGTGGGATTGAAAGTAATTTTCGTAATTTTATTCTTAAGGGGGGGGGGGTTCAAATTTCCTCTTTAAAATTACGTGGCGCCCTATTGATTTAAAGTTTTTCGAACCACCCAGTCTTCACTGAGCGACGCAAGGTAGTGGTAGCCCTTATATCTATTTAGAGCAAAATCCCTTTAGCCGAGAAAAGTTAGAATACAAAAAAATAGAGTCACAACGGTTTTGTGGGAGGTACGCTTATTGCACAGGTACACATAGGACTCGTTAGGGCCAAAATGCTTCCTCCCTGGACCATATGTCAGCATAGACAGCCTACCTTATCAAGAGCATTGCCAAGGCAGATAGATCCCTGAATTTCGCCATTTATGGCCATCCCGTATGGCTTTTCTGCTGGACTTTAGTGCTAGGCGATTTCCAAGGATATGCTCCGCGGTTTCATCCTCCAAACAGCTTCCTCTACAGTCTGGTGATTCTACAATCTCCAATCTATTTAGGTGTTCTCTAAGTTTGCAGTGCCCAGTCAGAACAGCCGTGATACGTTTTAAGTTCTCTTAACAGCCGCAGGTATTGATTGGCTGATCTTTCATTTGGATAACGAAGGGTTTTCTTAGAAAGTCTACAGCTTGATACATCATCCCATCTACACCTAAATTTATTTAAAGTATAGGGATGCAATGATTTATATCAAGAACTTAGAGGGGGGTGCATTGGTATGCGGGCGTGTGAATTATCATACCTGCCTCAGCTCAATTAGGTCAGTTGTGAAGTCAATTGGTGAACACGTTAAAGATAAAATAAAACAATTCGTTGCTTATTAACAACGAATTGTTTTATTTAAGTTAGTTTCCTCAAATAATAATGTTATTCATTAAATTTTTAACTGAATTTTCTATGTACCATATATGGAGCGTATATTTTCTGTGTGCAATTTTTAGTATTTGCGTGAAAACGATATTAATGTTATTGAATTATTTGATTTTTCGCGCTTTGAAAATCAGATCAGAAAAATTTTCTCTGAAGGTCGAATTATTGATAATATTGATTGATTATTTACTGTTTGCAAGCAAGTCGAAGCCGTTCTTAGTCTGTTTGTAGTTTGTCAAACGGTTCAATAAAGAAATAATTTTTGTACTAAACGTTTTCATAAAATGAACACAAAATTTGAATTAAAGGAAAAAAATATATTTTTTTTTTCAATTGTATTTTTCTGTATTGTTGAAATATAATGTATAGGATGGTACATTTTGTTGGTGAAAACCTCATTATTTGAAGAGAAATTTAAAAACTGTTTTGACCAATTTTCCAGGACTAGAACAAAACCGTATATGTCAAGTTATAATCGATTTTAAGTTATAACCCGAGGTAGGCGGTTTCCTAAAAATATCAAAATCTATTTTATCATTATTTTTTGTTATTAAAATATCCAAAAAGGGCAAGGAGTTGTTATTTTCTATTTCATAAGTGAAGTTGTTGCTATTATATACATTATTTAATGATGAAATAAATTTATCAATATTGAAATTTGAATCTTCTATAGCAAAAATGTCGTCGACGTATCTGAACCAAGTATTAGGAAACTGGACTATTCACTTTTTTTCAATATTTAAAAAAATGTTGGCTAGAAAGGGTGATAAGGAGTTTCCGATGGCCGTACCAAAGGTTTGTTTATAAAATGCATTATTAAACTGAAAAACATTGCAATCTATCACTAGTTAAGTATGTTGTAAAAACTCTTTGATTTTTTCTTTTGTAATTTGGTTCTTTATTAGCATCTGTTCTAGGATGGATATTGTGTTCTTGATATGCTAGGGAATAGGGATTCAATATCGAACGACACAAGTTTCTAATTATTTGATATTTGTAATTTCTCTAACTGTTTGGTTAGTTCTATGGAAACTGGGCGACTAATTACTACTAATTACCATTAGTTTTCAGTTGTAGCCTGAAGTTTTTTTTTATCTGTGACGATAGTAAAAAATGTCATCGTTTGGTTGTGTTTTCTTTTAGCAAACCTCCACAGTTTGCTGGTATATTACACTCTTTCGTCGAAAATGTTCATGACCTTTTTCTATATAGGCGGTTATTTTTTGTGATGCGTTGAGCCTTTTTTTTTCAATTCACGGTGGATCCAGCAATAAAGCCGACACCTCCACATTTACTTTAAAAAAAAGGAAAACAAGACTTATTCAACCATTTATTTATAATTACAACTAATATTAAGGACTATTAAAGACAACAGAATAAGATTTACAGTTATAAATTCAAAAATCTTCATTCTATATACATACATTAAAAGAATGAAAAAAAAAATTACTTAATCATTTTTTTCATTTGCTCTGCAATTAAGTACTTACAAAGTAAGTATAGAAAAATACATATATCTATTGAAGCGACTACTTCCCGAACAAATACCCACGCCGGACATTGAATTATACAATGGACATTTGCTGTTGCATCTCAAAAAAGCTGAACAAGCAAGGTTTTTTTTCAGCTCAAGAAAATTTATCAGAAACAAAACTAAATATGTTAAAAGGCTATTTCTAGGTACGTGTTTCGGGATTTATCCCTCGTACAACTCTGCCTTAAGAATTGTTAAACAAACGTACGGGCAATTTAGTGGATCCAACAGATGTGACGTAACGACATATTCAATCAATATCAATATAAAACATTCTCGATTCGAATTTTTAAATAAAATTGACATTTATTAATAAAACAAAAAAATGTTTCAAATTTTGACAACAAAAGTTGACAAGGAGTACAATTGTTCCCATGTAAATTCCTATGGTCACATTTAAATAAAACTCACAGTATATTATTCAATACAAATCATGTTTTTTATACCCTTACCTGTATTAATTTCAACAAAACACATTATAAACTAACATCTAAAATATCAGTTTTATTTCTATTATTATATTATTAATATTTTTTTATACAAACACATACTCCAATCTTAGGTATGGAATTATATTTTGGGATGGATATGCTAAATTGAACAAAATATTCTTAATCAAATAAATAAAACGGTATGTATTATTCTATTGTTGGCATTAATAATAATTATAAAAGGTAATATTGAAATACTGGAATGTTGATTATATATACTATTTACAGATTTTGAATTTTCAAAAACGACTATTTGAAATTTGCAATAAAAATTATACTATTGTGTGTCCATTTAAATAAAAAATACAAAGACATATAGTTAACATAAACAAGGATTGTATAATTAAAATAAAATTAAACAAGGAAACATTCGTGCCATCTATCAATAAAATTCAATCATTTCCTTTCTCCAACTGTAAAAAAGTTTTTTTTTACAAAAATATATCGAAAGAACTACTTCCCGAGCATATACTGACAGACATTGGATTACACGTGCCTACAGATATATTATAATTATGATTTATGGGTACCTTTCATTAAATATTTTTGAGTTAAATCATTCCAATGCACAGTAGTACCGGTATGCAACAAACAAATATCTATAGTGTAATCCAGTGCCTGGCTGGGTATATGCTCGGGAAGTTGTTTGATAGATGTTTATCAAAAACTTAGAGTGTAAGTAATTTTTGCAGCTGGAAAAAGGAAATGATCCGGTATTTTTGTTGTTGTTTCATTTTATTGTAATTTAATTAAGTTCAAAATTATGAATCATCGCTGTTTTATTTTATTTTAATTGTATAATTATTTAATATAATTGGAAACATACTGCTTAGATGATTTCTATAGGTATACGTATTCTATTGATTTATTCACAGAATTATTGTACAATTCTAAGTATATAGTATTTGTTTAGGTAAATAAGTATTATTATTATCAAGTTTAGTAAAAAATTATGTGTGTATTGAACGCAATTTTAAATGAAATTCAAACCCATTTTGACAATTACAAAAATAAAAGTGACAGCATGTAATCGTATGTAATCGTACTTTTCGGTCGATTATTAACATCCCTCAAACACTACACAATCATTTTAATACAGGGGTATTAAAACAATCGAGCGTCCGACCGAGCGAATAGATTGGGCTGTTTCATATATTTTTTACAGCGAGTTCGCATGTGATATCCAGATAGACACAGATGTACATTTGTGTTTGTCTGCTGGTGTGTGTTTGTATGGCTGTGTGTGTTGGGCCAGAGTTACGAGTTGCGAGAGGATAGTAGACAAACGTTTCATGCCGTGCGGTTGCTTTGGTCGTCCTCGCAGGCTTTAGCTCCGGCTCTACTGTCTTGTCAGCAGGATGTGGAATACAATACAAAGTAATGTCATGCATAGAGAATTCAAAACGTGGAAACGACGCGATTGTACTCCCTGAAATGCCCCACCAATAAGAGGTAAATAGTTTTGTTTGTTCGTGCTCGCTAACTTTAACTTTGATTCCAAAATTTAAATAAATTATTTACCTTGTTTATTAATATAACATAATGATTGAAATAAAATAATAATAATAAAAAATTATTAAATTAAAAAACCTGTTAATCTAAGAGAATAATATATATATTGAATGGCTTCAAATTCATTATACTTGCTAAAAAATGTTGAAATACTTATGTGAAAGTATAAATAAAGAATGCCTGTTATAAATGAAAAATGTATGTTTTAAAACTCTATTATACTCTATCGCGTTTATGGATTATATGTATATAGTATCATCTTAGTATGCATTATAAATGTAATTTATCCATCTCAAAAAAGTAATGTTTTTTCTTTACTAAAAAAATCTGCAACTCATTATCATTTTTAGAAAATATTGCTTTGCAGAAACTACTGATTAAAAGTACTAATAATTCCAACGTTGATATCAATTCCGGAAAAATGGGATAGCTTCCATTTATAAAAATAATTTTACATTATGCGTTTTCAATGGTCGAGCAAATTTTATTAATAAATTGATGCTGAATTTCTAAAAACAAGAGAGGTAACGAAGATGGGCATTTGAAATGACTCACCCTGTATAATATGTATACAATATATAACTACTTACATAGTGTGTATAATAATAATAATTTATCAAATAAATTAAATGACTCGTATACCAGTATTGCATTAGATGGTAAAATTTACCAATACCTATTTATGAATGATTAAGTATATAAAAATTAAATTGACACACATCACCATTCATCAATTCATTTGTCATCAGGACAGTTCTATGCTAGCTAGCATACATTTTTTCATACATAAATTAATGACAGGGCAAAAAGCTCTCTGGTATATAGCCCAGACGTACACCTACATGCATTGTAATTATTTATGTTATAGTGTTTTGTGATATCTCTATAGTCTTGTCAACGGGAGGGAAGGTACCTCACGCTGATTATCAACTAGCTCAGGTTGATTTAAAGACGAAGCAACTAACCTTTAAAAACACAATTGGTTTTTAAATAATTTATTTACAAAAAAAATTAGCAAAAAAAAAAAAAAACAAAAAAAACAGAGAGAGCAGTCACACAGTGTACATGTAGGTAGACCTGATGTAGCGTCGGCGTCTGGATGGAGGCGGCGTTCAGGCGGCAGTACGGCGTCCTGTGATCGGCGTCGGAATTCGGCGTCGGAGTCCGTGGGTTATTGCGTCGGGGTTGGATCCAGGGGCAGGAACAAACACTACCCTCGTAGTGTTGACGTCGAAGCGGTTGTACTGGCAACCTAGGTGCTTGGCGTCGGTGTTGACTGCAGGAACGACGGCGGAACAGCTAACGTCGGCGTCGGGCTGAGTTTCCTGGAGTCGACAGGTTCCTGGATTGGACTGGATCCGGCAACAGCAAAGGACACTACACTAGTAGCGTCGGTGTGGCGTCGAGACGGTTACACCAGTAACCGTGAAGCTCGGCGTTGGTGGACTTCAGGAAGCACTGGTCCTGGAGTCGACTTCTTCTGGCAGGAACAACGTCTGGAACATCTGGCGTCTGCGTCGGTCAGAGTTTCCTGTCTCAGAGAGAAGGTTAAATTTCGAGGAACAAAAGTTCCTCATGAATCCACATGCTGCCCCCTGTACAGCACCAGAGTGGACTCAAGATCTGGGTGGATGCATCCCGTATTTAAACACCGAAAATCGTCTGGAGTAGGGATGATTTTCGAGGACCACGTGGCCGTTGGCAAAGAATTCACTAGAAAATAACTATTGTAAACAAGATAATTATTTCCAGCGAATTCTTAAATCCAACCGTTAAAATGCAATTTGAAAGAATTACGTTAATCTATAATCTTTCTCTTTCAAATTGCAACGGCGGCCCGTGTCCTCTCCCTGGGCGTCTTAATCTGCTGCTCGGGCCCTAATAGCTGCACGATAATCCGGAGGGCCGGGCGGTGATCTTCCAACCTCGGGTCAGGTAAATGTTGACCCGATGGTTAATCCGCGGCGGCCGGCAGGTAGAGAGCTGGCCAAAACTCATTTTATATAAAAAAAAATTAAAATTGAAAATTTTAATTTCGTTGACGACGATTAAAATTAATCGCCGGTAACAAACGGCCCCGTAAAATGAGTTTTGCCAGCTGGATTTCGAGATGTTGTCTGCTACTGTCCTGTTTACGCGCACTAAGCGTCCGGGGGGTATCACTATCTATCTAACTATTATATTTACACTTCACTAATTTAACGTCCTTTCGCGGGGTAAATGCACTTTCACAGTGTCCTATCACTAAAATGTCCAGGGGGGCTTCCGTTGCGGTCGTGGGAGGCGGTGAAATCCAGGTCTCCTATCCAGGGAATATTCCGTTTTCCAGGGCGGTTTCCAGAGTCCTCTAGCAAAGTCGATATGTTGTCTGTTCCGGTTTCCAGGGCAAAGTTCGCGATAATGCCATTTCAGCGTTTTATTCTTGGGCGAAATTCTTCTCCAGGGCGGCTTTCGTCGAGGCCTTGAAATTAGCCGGGCAGCATCACGAGTTCTGGACCACGAAATCAACATATCACACTTCTCGGTTCTGGAGCAAGTGTGATTATATTGGGGGTTGGTGGATATCCCGAGTTGTTCACACCATCCTACGATAATGGATTGTTGTGAGCGATGTTCCCGGAATTTGTCAACGTCGGGATGGATATTTGCTTCCGTGTATTTCTCGGGCGTTACTATAACGACGGTGACGGCTTCGGAAACAACGGCAGGAATCGAGGCAGCTTCTTTCCAGGCCTCTTCTTTTAACTCGGATTCTTGCGCTATGTAGTGTGGGTACGCAACGCGGGTTTCCTCGGGCGTCAGGTCTTCTACTTCTTCCCATTCTGCTTCTTCCGTATGGATCTTCGCATAATTTATGCGCTCCCAAAGAGGACATGGTGAGACCACATATGTGCCCTTTTTATTGGCGAAGACATGTAGCAGCACTCGCCGAAGACTTTCCCACGTTGTGTAGCGCTCCTGCAGCGTCTTCTTCCACTTGATAATTCCCGGTCCGTCCAGTCCGCTCAGGGCGTAGTCCAGCTTAAACTTATTCGGCCATTTCCTGTGCCGCTCGAAGAATCCATCGAAGTACTCGAAGTAGAAATCGGCACATTCTGCTTCAAATGGTAGTCTATGGGACATGGTGTCGGCTGGCTGTCGGCCCCGTACGATCTGTGCTTCTCCTCCTCTTTGTGTTTTAGTCCTTCAAAGGTTAGTTGCTCTCTCATGGGTGTGGGCTTTATTCGGCCACTAGGTTGGGCGCCATTTGTCAACGGGAGGGAAGGTACCTCACGCTGATTATCAACTAGCTCAGGTTGATTTAAAGACGAAGCAACTAACCTTTAAAAACACAATTGGTTTTTAAATAATTTATTTACAAAAAAAATTAGCAAAAAAAAAAAAAAAAACAAAAAAAACAGAGAGAGCAGTCACACAGTGTACATGTAGGTAGACCTGATGTAGCGTCGGCGTCTGGATGGAGGCGGCGTTCAGGCGGCAGTACGGCGTCCTGTGATCGGCGTCGGAATTCGGCGTCGGAGTCCGTGGGTTATTGCGTCGGGGTTGGATCCAGGGGCAGGAACAAACACTACCCTCGTAGTGTTGACGTCGAAGCGGTTGTACTGGCAACCTAGGTGCTTGGCGTCGGTGTTGACTGCAGGAACGACGGCGGAACAGCTAACGTCGGCGTCGGGCTGAGTTTCCTGGAGTCGGCAGGTTCCTGGATTGGACTGGATCCGGCAACAGCAAAGGACACTACACTAGTAGCGTCGGTGTGGCGTCGAGACGGTTACACCAGTAACCGTGAAGCTCGGCGTTGGTGGACTTCAGGAAGCACTGGTCCTGGAGTCGACTTCTTCTGGCAGGAACGACGTCTGGAACATCTGGCGTCTGCGTCGGTCAGAGTTTCCTGTCTCAGAGAGAAGGTTAAATTTCGAGGAACAAAAGTTCCTCATGAATCCACATGCTGCCCCCTGTACAGCACCAGAGTGGACTCAAGATCTGGGTGGATGCATCCCGTATTTAAACACCGAAAATCGTCTGGAGTAGGGATGATTTTCGAGGACCACGTGGCCGTTGGCAAAGAATTCACTAGAAAATAACTATTGTAAACAAGATAATTATTTCCAGCGAATTCTTAAATCCAACCGTTAAAATGCAATTTGAAAGAATTACGTTAATCTATAATCTTTCTCTTTCAAATTGCAACGGCGGCCCGTGTCCTCTCCCTGGGCGTCTTAATCTGCTGCTCGGGCCCTAATAGCTGCACGATAATCCGGAGGGCCGGGCGGTGATCTTCCAACCTCGGGTCAGGTAAATGTTGACCCGATGGTTAATCCGCGGCGGCCGGCAGGTAGAGAGCTGGCCAAAACTCATTTTATATAAAAAAAAATTTAAAATTGAAAATTTTAATTTCGTTGACGACGATTAAAATTAATCGCCGGTAACAGTCTGAATAAAAATTGTATATATATATATTTATATATATAAACCACATTTTTAACATTTAGAATTTACTTTATTTACAATTGAATCTTATTAACAGAAAAAAATGTTTATTCAATTGAATTGATAACAGTTATTTCATATTAAACTTTTGTTCTAATTAATGATTGGTTTTTATTTTATAATTCACTTGTTCGTTTATATTTCTCTTAATAGTTTAACAGAAATATAAACGAATGGGTTTAATTAAAATTAATGATCCATAAAACAATATTAAAATCAGCTGAGTTTAGTTGAATTTGATTAAATCCGGCAATAAAACAGAATAAACGTAATAAGGCAGTTGCTTCGCGTTTCGCTCTAGTAAGGGAAACCGTGTTTTTCTTTCTTTTATATATTCGGAGTTTGTGCTTCATTGGGCTTGGACTGGAGAAGACAAAGAATGAATCAGTGTTCTGCAATGATTGAGCGCAAGTACGATGGGGGCTCATCAGGCTGTTTGCAGAGTGCGGTAAATAGCGGGCGAAAGCTCCGAAAGCTCCACAAGGCAGACTCTGCGCTCTCCGCCGTATTCTCTCCGATTCCCCTCCTCGCGTTACTACAGTCTTACATAAGTGCTATTACCTTAGCACGCTGTTTTACACGACATGTACATATACATAATAAATCACGGGGAGGTGAGAATTATTTCAACAGACTATAATATTAGATTTTTATTTTGTTTCCTTTTTCTTGCCATGTTTAAGGTAGTATATTAAAAGATAAAGTTAATTTAATTAACTTTAAAATAACTATTTTTTTTTTCGCGTCTCTCAATTTATTTTAAAGCTCAATAATTTCAAATTATATTAATTAAATCCCAAGTACAAAATTTTTGTAAACTTTATTGATATTAATGTAATTTTTTTTAATTGTAATGGGATGCATTGTAATGTCATTCTTTCGTTGCCTATTAAATAAAAATAATAATTTGACAAATAAAACGACATTTCTTGTTTTATCACTTAATCTTAAAAAAATACAACATATTTAAGTGTAGATGCTAGAACTTGCTGAAATTCCATTTGATTAGGTGTTAAAAAATCGCGGCGTGTTCAGAGATTTCACTTTTATTAATCAATACTGCGACTATTAGAGATAAACAAATGCAATAAAAGCGGCACTTTTTAAACGGTCAAATGAGTATGAAATAAATATGAATAAATTATTAAAAATCAACCAACAAAACACAGATTAGATTGAATAACTTTAAATTCTCAACTAGTTTCGGGTTATTAGCCCATTTTCAAGAAAATTTAAAATTTGTTTTATTAAAATTTCCATGGAAAATTTTAAATTCTGCAGAGAAATAAATGACCTTGGTTTGATATCACCATTATTGAGCAAAATGCTTTATAATGTTAAAATGGATAAGTAAATGAAATAATGAAATCCTTATTAATTTCTCAACTTATTTAGTGGTAAAGTAAGTTTAATAAAGTAATTACCGTGCGCAAAATAACAATTCAGCGGCACGATTCCCCCACCCTTGTATAAATTAGCTGATAGTTTGGTCGAGTAGTTGAAGGGCGGCTAATAATAGTGCGAATTATGCGTTTATGGTGTTCACCCTGCCTCAGTAGTGAGTTTGCGACTTTCCCTCCTCAGTGACCTTACGGGGCCTAGTTTCCACGAGATTATATAATAGATAATGAAGCGTCTTAAACATACGAAAGTGCGAGGAGGTTAGGGACGGATGGGAATGGCAATGGCAATAGCAATGCCGGGAAGGAATGAAATGAATCGTCTTCGAGGGGGCGCGTCTACGCGAACAATAGAATTATGGGAAGTAACGTAACGTACGAATATAAAGGCGAGTAATTTGGCTCAGCTCGTTATCATCTCCGAATCTCTTTGAAATGGCGGTTCCCTTTGTATCTATACAGATCTCCGCCCGACGCTATCTATCATGTATGACTTCAAGTTTTGATGAGTTCAACTCATTCAACGGTGAAAGTAATCAGATGCGCTTTAATCGTTTAGTTTGTTTTCGAGGGCTAATTCCTTCCTTTATTTCCACCAACTACACACAATGTACACGTAATAACGATGGTTTTCCGTTTGGACTCCGCAAAGCCGTCCTTTTCCCTCCGCTCTCTCTTTAATGAAAATATTGATAAGGCAGTCCTCGTCGGTGGCCCTTTTCTCTCGCCGTCTGTTTAATGAAAATTAAAAGGGCCGCTGAAAAGGGCGAAGAGATCTGCAGTTCAGTTCCCACGTTCATTTGCTATTCATCCTTACAAGGACGAGCACTCCCGTTCATTTGTTTGCTCCTTTCCTTGCTTAATTCATGAAATCTATAATTATCTATTGATTAATTATACTCATTCTTTTCATTATCAACCATATCACCTTACATAAACGATTTTTGTTACTATTGATTAATAAAAAAACACTTTTAATGACATTACATATACAAAAATAAATAAAAAATAACGAATTCTTGTTACATTTGATTCACACATCAATTTCAGAGTGCACATCTACTGATTAGTAAAAATTATGTTAAGTATTTTATATATTAGTAAGAACATAAAGAATTTAGTACTAATTTAAAACTTATATATATTTACAACTGATCAAAAATAAATCAATATTTACATTACCAAATTATTAACTGCAGCTAGCTTACATTAATGCATTAAATTACAAAAAAAGTTTATTTGGTAACACAGGTTCCCATATAAATGTACAGATGGTATGGAAGTTCTTATTGGATTTCGGTCCTTTTTCGTCGCTATAAATTGAGGCGCAAACAATGTTTTTCTTTTTGAATAACTGACAACCAAGTCTTTATAAAAGATTTAATACCGAATTCATAGTTTTAAAATGATAATTGGACTGCATTTGTTTTTAACTTGAATTTTCATACATTCTGTGAGGATTATGAAATATTTAATATTTCACTTTCAATCCTAAATTTTAATCGAAATTGATAAAAGCACACTTTATCCTCAAATATTTATTTTAAAAATTATTTTATAGTTGTGGAATATCTTAATAATTTAATTAAATTATACTATTTATATTAGTAAATAATCTTAGATGCACAGCTGGACTTAAACGGCATTCGATTAGAAATTCATCAAGTTGAAAGCCGGAGTGCGAGCGAGCGGCGGCGCCGCAATCCGCCATTGCTAATATTCATAAGCCGCGCACAACATTCCAAATAAGTCGACCGGCGTGATGCACATTTGCTAATGCAAGCATTATATTCATAATGAAGGAAGCGAGAATTTTCATTAAATTATCAGAGTGGAATTAAAAAAGAACAGAATTCGCTCGCGCACTCCGCCGTATCTAAAGTTGGTATTTTCATAAAATGCTAAATGCATCGTTTTATTTTTAATTTACAATGTAATGGAAGTATTCCGTGGGAATAAAGCCGGTCACTAAATGCATAAACAATTAATAAAAACTAAAAATTATATAAGGGATTTATTTGTTTGTGAAATTTTCAAATTTGTGATGAATGTCACTTAGCATTAATTTATAATAAATGTTCGGTTTTGATTATATGTTCTATTTCGAAAATTTCGTGTTTAAGACCGATAAATGTCTAACGATAGTTTTGGGTTCTGTACATTACTAGACAACGGCATTTTCCTGTAGCCAGAACGAGGAATGCAGTTCAACCCTTGTAGCCCTGATACGCGGTTTATTAAAAGTATTCATAGTACCCGCAGAAAAGTGGATTTCTTAAAAAAAGCAAATCCAGGGGAATTTTGAACTTAATGATTTTTTCCGAGTTCAGATTAGGTACCTGGAAATCTGGGAATCGTGAAATGATGCTTATGTGCCTGCGTTAATTTTTCGCCTCTACCTTCTAACAGACATTTTATTTTAATTTGTGAATATGTAAAGTTGTATTAAGAACAAACTTATATATAGCATACAATTTTCTAACGTCGTATTATTTTCTAACAAGTTAAAAATTAACATACCGCTTTTTATAACGAAAATCCAACAGTAAATTTATTCATAATAATTCTTTATTTCATAATAATTGTTCGTTACTTCAATAAGTAATGAAGACGGTTCAATTTTAGGCATACAATGGAATATCGGTTAAAACATAATTTTCTTCAAAATTTATGATTCCAGTTAAATAAAGATAACAAAGTGATAAATTTTATTAGATAATGTGATTGATTTTATAGATTTTAGCAGTGAATTTAAATCCATGTTAAGATTAGTAAATAAAGAGAAATTATAAAATTATATAAAATTTGCCACCTTTACTGATTGTATTCCATAATATTTTATATCACCTATATTACCCCATTTTTACGGATTATGGGAGGCTGCATTTAAGCACTGCAATTTTGATATAGCCAGGACTGTAGGTGATACCAAATTAAATGATAAGAAAATATATACCTTGCTAGCACAATTCGAGACTATCTATAACATCCAATCTTTAATGCAAATGTCTAACAGTCCCAATTACACCACATGGCAAGCGTAGACAGGATGAGGTGGAACTTTACCAAAAAAATGCTGGCTTACCTGTTTGCTCATTTTGGCATCAAAATGGTGGTCTATAATTTAAAAGGCAGCGAGGAGGAGGAAAACAACAGGAAACCGTTCATATGGGAGAAGAATTAGCGAACGGGACGATAAAGGAGTGGTCCCTGCCTAATAACAGGCTGAACAGAGCAAAACCCATAAGAATTGTCAATGATACCAGCAGCTCGACCTATAAGGAGGTATTGAAAAAAGTTAAAGTAGGTATCGGGGAAGAACTGATGAATAGCGCTCGAAAGAGTAAAGCCGGAAACCTCGTAGTGGATCTGAAGATAGGGACAGACGTTAAAAAATGGAAAACGCTCTAAACGAACTGATCGGGCACGAGAAAGATTGTTTTACGACAGGAAGCCTGACAATTTTAGAGATAAAAGGGTTAGAAGAAAAAAAATCGAAGATGGATGTGGGTAAGTCCATAAAGGAATTGACATGCGGAGCGTGCCAGTATAAAATAAGAGACATCCGTACTTACGGAAGGGAACTTAGGACTGCAATGGTAGAGTGCAACACGGAGCTCACCAAGAATTTACTAAAGATCGTTTACGTAAAATTTCGTAGGTGGACTGGTCCAAGTAAAACCAAAAGAAACCAATAGTATGTTGAAGATGCCTTGGCTACGGCCATAAGGTTGAAGCCTGCAGAGCGTCCGACAGGCGCGACTGCTGTAGCCGATGCGGAGCGCACGGATATAAGGAGAAATCCTGTAAAAAGGACCCTACAAGCAGGAAGGCCAGGAATCCCGGCGCTTTCGGTGCAGCCAAGCCTCTCAAGGCACAAGAACAGTTATAAACCTAAACCGGTGTAGGGCAGCCCATATGCTGACCCATCTGACATCATATGCTTAACAGAAGCAAACGACATTAAGATAAGAGACGGAATTGCACTAAAGGGGATATGGCTATTCTAGTGCAGGGACGCAAAAATTGAGTGTTGGGGAACTCCCTCAAAGAGCATTGTTTGGACCAAGATTGGAGGAATGACTTAGTTCAGCGTATAAATATCACCGAACGTGGAGATGGATTAATTCCCAGACTGGCTTGAAGTTTTGAAGGGATGCGTGAACGTTTGTACGTTCACGCATCCCTTAAATAAATACGACTATCATCAGGAGAGATTTTAACGCCAAGTCAAGTTGCTAAGGCTCGCAAATAACTGATGCGAAGGGTAGACTTGTATGGAAACAGTGCTCGGCCCTGAACCTAGTAGTGGCAAGTGTGGGCGATGCACCTACGTTTGTAAGAATGAATGACACAACTTCATTTATTGATCTAACGATAGTGGATGCGGGACACGCGAGAGCGGTAAAAGAGTGGAGACTAATGGATACTGAAACTATGAGCGACCACTGGCTCATAGCCTTTACATTCGAGTGCACTTCCTTTGAGACTAGTGGAGGAGTGGACGCAGAGTCTAAAGCCGATGGCCTTGCGGCGCTAATTGAAGAGGCTTGCAAAAGCTCCACGATAAGAATTAAGGGCTGGGGAGATAAGAAGCCATCTTACTGGTGGTGCCCAGCCATTGCAGAAGCGAGGCGGATAACAAGATTAACCAAGAAAAAATTGGCCAGAGCAGGAGAAGAAACGAAGATACTACAACGCAAGTCCAGACAAGAAAGAAAGAGATAATGATAAATAAAGTCATGTTGGAAATCGCTCTTTGAAGAAGTAGAACAAGATCCTTGGAGGAGACACTAAAAATTAGTCATAAACAAGTTTAAGAAGGGATCAGGCGCAGACAATTTAGTACCAGGAGGAGCGGATAACTCCCCAGTAATGACCACAAGCACAGGGATGGGTAGTGTAAACGAATGCGACATTGATGAATTACTAAGAGTTATCAAGGATATCACGGGTAGGAAAGCCCCTGGGCCGGACGGCCTGTCAAATAAAGTTATTAAACGGGCGTCCAAGATAAACCCGATTTTATTCTTAAATGTCTCAGTGAGAGGTATAATAATAAATATAATAAATATAACAGGGACAAAACCAGATAGATAAATATGGAGGTTACACAGGGGTCTATCAGAGCCTACAGGACGGTCTTTGAGGCAGCAGAGTTATTGGCGTCCATGCTCCCGGGAAACCTTGAAGTTCAGAGCTATCTGTGGGGCAAATAATGACGCGAAGACAATGGACAAAACTGAGGCCAAGAAGCGGGCAGAGGCCAGAGCACTGATACGCAGGCAGGAGAGGTTTGACAATTCATGGGGCTGAACTCGGACACCGAATCCCGAATATATATATATATATATAGAATTAAGAAGTGCGACAGTAGCAGCGGTACAGGGGACGAGACGTCGAAACACACGTTGTTTGGTTGTGATGATCATAAGAATTTCAACGAGCGGTTGCTAGTTCCGAGAATGATGAGTTCTGCAAGATTGTTTTGACGAAGAAAGCCGCAGCCCCCGGTACTACTCGTCAGTTAGAGCCACGAGTATCGACAAGTGTTTGAAAACAGATTTCCAACTACCCCTCTATATAAAAAAAGTATAAGTCAAAACCATCCTTAACTCCCAATATTTAACGCAAATGTCTAACAATCCCAATTACACCACTTTTATTTATTTTTAGAATGGAATTTGCCCAACGTCGCCAGCAGAACTAAACTCGATCGACATTAATATAAACAGATTTTTAAATAAGCAACACATTCAATAAATGCCGCATTATTTTGGGAATAAAGTCTCGAACGCAGTGAGCATTATTTATGACAACTTTCCTTTTTTTAATAGACTAGTGAAGGTAAAAACACAAGCTGGTATGTTCAAGAGCGTTGTTATCAGATTTTTTGATCTCTATTCACGAAAGACTCCATGCAAAATTAAAGAGAAAATACGTCTTTTCATAGGGGAGATAGGTATTTTCAATGGAATGACATGTTTCTTTGCCTTCGGTTTGAGATCAATGGCTACGCATGTAGCAAGACCACGCCATGCATGTGCGACAATGCTGAAAATATTGTCAATTTTTCAAATTTGATTTAAGTTTACAGACCTAAATCCGCATGAGGCGCTGAAATAGTTAAGACCAGCAGCATAGAAATACCCGGGATTTTGAATTTTATAGTACACCGTGTCGTAAAAAGGCCGGGATATAACAAAACAAAAATCATAAATGACAGATGGGGAATTTACGTTGCAAAAATCATATTGTCTAAAGATGTACACTCACGCTGCTGTCACTCTTCAAATCGCAAAACTAAATTATCGATCACACTACGATACATCACTAATCATTTAATTGCTTATGAACGAATGCTTCAAATTCCTTTCAGATAACCCCATAAAAATAATCAAGTAGGCTCATATCCAAATTCCTTGGGTCATGCAATGGAAAAATGATTTTGTTGGGAAAATTTTCTTTCAAGACCTCGAGCATAGAGTGCGTAGTGTGACAAGTAGTTTCTTGATGCAACCATATTCTCTGATTAAATCTTTTAAATTTGGCTGTGGCACTATAAATTACCTCTTCTCTGTAAAGACCGTTTTTAATTGTTTAATTCTTGATTTCGTTTATGAATTGAGTTGTAGAGTTTTATAGAACTGAAGCTCTCACATGTTTAATTATTTCCTGAGTCCTAGCTGATCGTGGCCGGCCCATATAGTAAGTTATTACTGTGTTGCTGATTTCCTCAAACATCTTGATCCATCGTCGAATCGTGTCGTCATTCGATGCTCACCGTACATTGAATTCTGCACGGTTGAGCCAGGATGACTGAATCACTGTTCCGGTAATACATAAGCACACAAAGAGGCGCGATGCTTTCTTAGATTTGTTTGTATGACTACTGAATCTCTAAGCACTAGTCAAGCATACTATATATACCTCTCGACCATTTCATGCATTATTTCATCAACAGCACACAAACGAATGACCCGCGTCCTTTTGCAACATTTTGTTTTAATAAAACTTAAACTTGTCTGTTTACAAATTGATCCTCTGTTAAAATATAATGCAAAACATATTATTTATCTTTTTACTATGAAAGTATGTTTACAAGTTTTATTGAAAGATGGCTTAATAAGAAATTTGTTTTGCAATTGATATTAAATACCAATTATGACATCCCATAGAAGAAAAAAGATCATATGAAAATTGATATATATTATTGTATTGATAATTTAAATTTATTTGTAATATTTTGATTGAAAGAGTTTTCTTTTTATTTACAAATCACCTTATAAATTTATGTAAATATATACAGAAAAATAAATAAATAAAAATAAAAGGAAACGCTCTTTGAAAATAAACAGTGCCGTATATATTCGCCGGGTAGTGATACCCCGCCGCGAATCGAATGTATTTATATGAGATTGATTTACGATTTGAAGCGAGTTTAGGGAAATGAAGACGCCGCTTTTTTCTGATAAATAAATATCCGCGCTGTATTACTTTGAAAGCAATTTTCAAAAGATGCTCCCCGATATGAATTATTGCCTAGTTTTCTCTCTCCGCTCGTCTATTTATTTTGTCGTCTCGTTCTCCCGCCCCGCGGAATATCGAATAGAGGATGCGATAAGGACGGGGGATTTTACCGAAATGCTAAAAGCGTCACGTAATGCCCTTTATCAGATTTTCATTACTATAATTTTATTTTATCAGCGCATACAGCGAAAACCGCAAATAGGTTTTATGGTGTAGTAAATAAATAAGATTTTATTTTGGATGTTTAGAAATGATGCGATTACATCAAAAACAGTAGGTAGGATCAATGATTTAATAAATTTTGCTTCTAATACAAATATTTTTTTAAAGAAATTATATAAGCTACAAAACGCAAATAATTCATTCATAATGATACATATGAATTCATTACTGAAATTAAAAAAAAGACTAAATTGAATGACTTTAAATCATCATTTAAAGTATTGACCTATTTTCAAGAGAATTTCAAAATATCCGCAAATTCTAATGAAAATAAACTAATTATCCGAAACTGGTTGAGAACTTTAATCTGCATTTTATTAACGTACTTACGTAATGTAAGTCAAAAGTCACAGAGCTAAATATAGAATTTATTAATTATTTTCAAATCTTTTTTATTTAATTTATTTAAATAACTGCGACCAAGAGAATGAATACTCTTTTCTATTTATATTAACTCATCATTATTAATAAATCCTAATAATGTATGGTTAACAATTCAGGTTTCATTATAAGTAATAAAAATCGTATATATGCTTTTCTTTTTACTTATAATGAAGCCTGAATTGATAACCACAAATTATTAAGATTTATTAATAATTGATGTGGAAAATGTTAATGTATGAAATGTAAGAAATAGGTAGAAGAAAATGTGTACCATTTAATGAGATTGAAATTTTGTGTTTGTAAAATTAACAGTTTGTAAGTTTCACAAACACACGTACATTTATTACTCATTATCTTTACAACATTTTCAGTTATTTGTAAATATAAATAAAATAGTTCTGAATAATTGTTCAGAATAATTTTATTTCGTATATCGCAAAACGTCGTATTCTGAAACTTTTGTTTTGACTGGCAACTAATATTAACATAGGATGCATACTGGAAATGAGCAAATAGCGAGAAGGCCTAAACTGACCTTCGTCAACGGCACGGACGTGAACATCAAATTGGCAGCGCTTATCTCCGTTGTCCTCATTGCCCTTAAATGACATAGAGCTTTCCAAAGGAACCCGACATTCCTTAACGTATGGCTTATTTCTGTCCTTGCGCCCTTAACAAACAAAAACATGAGGATAACGATTCGCCTGCGTCATTACAGCGGGATAAATATGGAATAACTTATGGGTATAACATTTTCGGGACAGAGAAGATATAATATTTAATTTATCATTACTTCGTTTCAAAACATTTTATATAATATTATTATATAAGTATTGGAGCAATTAAAAAAAACAGAAATTCGAAAATAAACATTCATAACAATTTATTTAAAAATCCCATCTTTCATCCTTAAAGATTACATTTCCTCATTTCTTTCTTGTGTTCTACCTTGACGTCATATTAAACACAATTAATATACTGACAAACAGAAAGATCTATTGCCCATGGCCTATTACAAAGAAAAGGAAATAAAATAATGTGTAACCAAATAAAAAATTTTATAATATTTTTTCTGTAGTCGTAAATACACAGAGTAGGCCACGAATAACGATCATTAAATGTGTATGTGGTTCCTGACAGAGTTAAATTAAATTAAAATGTACGGTTCAACTCGATCTTCTCATGGAAAATATTTCGACTTTTTACCACTTCTCGTTGTTCCTGAAACGGTTACCAACTTTGTTATTTTCAATGGAACACCCGATATATATATATTATTTCCCATTCACATAACATAAATCCCTATAAATGTTCATAAAATTTACAGTTTTTGAGCTAATAATTTATTTGTCAAATATTGATCCCAAATAGACGATTTGAAAAATGAAATAATTTCTAGAAGGAGCAAGATAGACAGACGAGCGACAAGTTGAATTATTGCTAATAAATCCCTTTTGAATCAGAAAATAACATCTGTAAATTGTAAAGTAATACAATAGATATTTCAACAATGTCAATATTTCAGTACCCACTTAAAAGCATCATAATTCTTTTTTTTTTTTTTCAAATGGAAAAACTAATGTTTAGTTGGTAAAGCAATTTGCAACACAAAAGTATTATGCATTCCTATATCTGAAGTAAGTGGTTGTTGAGTTATTTCGAAATTTCTTCCTCACAAACCTTCAGTTAATATTCATTTAAGCGAATTTCAAAATAAATAATTTCCAACGCGTCAATATTTTTGAACGATTCGTTCGATTGATCAACAACGATTATAGACAAGTTAAAAATTCTGGGGAGTTTTGGAGTTTTATCGCTCCAATTTCATGCGAAGGAAAAATGAATAATATTTGACATTAGCAGCGACGTGCGTCGTATTTTTTTTTATACATCTAATCATGCCATAAACGAACTTAAAGCAGCAATTGAAAAAAGAACTGACATAAGTCCAGTGCAGCTTCAACGTATATTTAAAAATAAAAAAAAATGATCTAATGTCTACATTGAAAATGAAAAAGAAAAATTGTGTGGTACGACATTTTGTTTTTAATCTTTTTTCCTTTCTACCGTTAGGTGTAAGGAGGATGACAATTTCAATCTGGCGAATTTTCTTTTCATAAAGCAGTTGTACTAAAATACGTATTTTGTTGCCTTTCTATCAATCTGCAATCATTGTTATACTCTGTATAAAAAATAATAAGTATACCAATCAAGAAATTGTGAATATATTCGTCACATATGGCATTTTGGACCGACAATTCAAATTTCTCTCGTGAAGGTATTTTCAATAGAAAAAACAATAAATCAATTATTAATCCACATGCAAAGCGTGTGTATAAATACAAGCACAAGTTTAGTTTCGATGAAATTTGCTTTATTTTAATGGACGTTATTCGTGGCCCACCCAAAATATATACAGACAATGAAGATTATATATAAAATATATTTTCTTGTCTTTGATGCAACAAGTTATGTATAAGCTCTTAATTTCCTTATATTTTCTTAGGCGTAGCATATTTTGAGATTTTTAATTTCTTCACGTTTTGTGACACATTTAGTTGATTAAATTTCACATATTCTCAATACCATACAAGCATGGTATTTAGAATATGTGAAATTTAATTTTGAGTAGGTTCGAAACATTTATTAATTCAATACATTTCCCTCGGCCTTTCTGTCCTGTATCAATATTTTATTTAAATTTGCATTAAAAACTAGGACAACATTTCGGATATGTGTATTGTTCAAGGATCCCTTCCATTTAGATCCTTGGAAATCTTTATTCTCCCAAGGAAGTGCGTGAAGAATGAATGGGAAGAGAACGAACATAAGAGTATGAATAACAGAAAATAAAGTCAGAATTAAAGATTCTATGAATGACTAGTAATTATAAAAGGTGTGTTCGTTTGTTCTGGGCGACGTAGAACTAAATGCAAGTCTGCCATCCATAAAATTTACATTGCTGTCAATGTAGAGAGTGTGCTGCACTAGTTCATGAAACGAATAAATAATTATTGTTTAATCACCATTCATCCAGCATATGGATAACTTGTGATGGTCATTGCGGTTCGGTTTAGGCAAAAGATGGCGCTTGCGTCGACTTCCATTTATAATAATTATTGTTTTGACTGGTTGTACAAATGAATTGTATATAAAAGATGTGAAGCAATAACTTCTTCACTATTGCCTTTTTTTTTCGAAATTAAGGCGTATCAACAACTCAGACCTGTATATGCTTTATACGCACATAGAGTTTTTATTATAAATATCACACAAATTACAAACCCCCCATGAATATCAGGATACTACCAAAATCAATTTCCTGCGTGCAATATCAATTTCAAGTTCATGTTTCATAAAACAGTTTTTTTTATATTTATAGCCCATCCTTTTGTTAAAAATAATACGAAATCACGACAAAGGTCAGCTCATATTTCAATGGAAAAATCAGCGCGGAGGGGACGAAAACGCGCGGCTTTCGGTAATCCCGCAAGAATTTGACGTCGGGTATTCATACGCGAGGATGCGACACGGAAATAACCCATCAATACACCTTTCTCCCCTTTTGACTCCTCACGCTTACACCTCACGTCCACGCCCGGCCATCCCTCAGATAGGAAAAAGAAAAATAAGACAGAAAAGGGCGCAACGGCCTGTTTATTATTAATTTATGCGGCAGGCGGGGTGGGAATGGCGGTCAGGATTGACGGTTTCCACTTTCTTCGTGGGTCGTGATTAAAGTCAACTCGTTGGTTAGGGATTGTCGAGATAAAGACGAAAAGAGCGAGGGGAGGGGAAGGAGCACACGTCACGGACGTCCAATTAGGCGTTTCACGTCTTGGCCGTCTCAAAGACAAACTATTATTTCTGAAGTCGGGGGTGCCCGCCAGATCCTGTTGACATCTTAATAGAAATCCCACTCACGGGACTTATTTTTGCTTCCAACTTTTTTCTGCCCAATGTGATTTTTAAAAGAAATTCCAATTTCCCCAGCATGCACACTAATAAATTTAGGTGGCTTTTATATTATATTCAAGTATTGTAATTAATCATTCTAAAATTTATTAAAGTTTAAATTAATTTAATTATAATAATTTAGTTAGGATTATTTGATTTTCGAATAATAAAACGTTGCATGTTGCAATAATTTGTTATGCGACGAAAAATATCCATTGTATCCAATATCTAGGGAGAATTTACCCGGATGGTGGTTATTTCAATGGATTATGTATTACGTTATATGAGTCACTGTTATAGCGGCTTGAAGATATTTCTATTTAATTATCAGTTTCATTTGTGTACAAAACTATTTTTAATGATTATTTACGTGAAAGTGTAATGTCATATTCGATTAAAATCGAGATTAATTAATCGATTCAATTATTTCATAAAAACCAAAAATCATCGAAAATTATCGTTTTAGTAGAAAGAAAGTTTATATTTTTTAAACAATAGTAACTATATTAATAATTTAACATACACCCGCGAGCATACGTACACGGAGCGCGCAATAACTTGGAATGAGTAATAATAAGTCTCAATAAAAGCTTTACAAGCTAGAATAATACAACAGTTTTAAAACACAAATACATCCTATACATGCCGGAAGCCTCTTAGATTGCCCGTATCATCGGATTCATCGCATAATTTTCCAAAAACGCCAACATTTCGAATAATGTGATAAAACAGCTGATCACTTTTTCACGGTAACCGCACGGAAGACAACTCCAGGCCGCAAAAAAAAAAAACAATTAGAAAAGATAACATATAAAATAAATTAACTGACAAATACTAGTCCAACAGTATCACAACTACCACAAAATATCTATTTATGCGATACAACTTCAAATATTATAGGCATATAATACAAAAGAACTATAACTCAACAATTAATTCCACAATAAATATTAACTATACAACTCATTAAACAAAACTTTCAACAATCTACAACAATTAGGAATTCTACTCAAACTCCACCAACACAAATAAAACTAACCAAACACGAATAAGAAAACCTATTAAAAATCATTTTCTCATTTCTCGAACTTAAAACAAATACAAGCAATAAATCACGCACTGAACTAACTCGTTTGTACTACTACATAATTCGAGATGATATCTTAGAAATTGAAGACGAAAAAATAATTACTCACGGAAAAGTTCATTTTACATAATATAATACAGTAATGCAATTTCACACTTATTATAATATAATAATATATAAATGAATACATATCAACAAATATGGAAAATTAGAGAGAACAACACACATGTATGCGCTTGAGGTTGGATACAAACTTAGAATACGAATTAGCAAATTTGGATTTAGTGATAATTTATTTGACGTACGTATAAACCGAGAAAGTGAACTATTAATTCTGTAGTTGGATTTATGGAACGAAATGAGAAACAGTATTGGATGTCTGATTTATTGATTTGATGGGTCTATATAGAGGTTACTTTGATTAAAAAGATATAGTCCGCTTGGCTGCTAAGTTATTTATAAAAGAAGCTCAAGTCCGCGAAGGTTCTTCTTTAACATAATTTATCAATTATAAGCTTCTTAAAAACCAAATTTATATTTGTATCTTTGTTATAACCTAATTTAAACAATATTATTTTCAAGAATTTATTTTGATATGTCTCAATCTTATTGCTACACGTTAATTTATATTGTGACCAGACACATTATCCATATTCTAGAACGGAATGAACGTAAGCAAAATAGATCACTTTGAATGCTATTGGATATAAATCGACTGCTAATCGTTTAATAATTAAAATGACTTCCGAATACCATTTTTTTGTTGAATGTTATGCCCAAACCCAGAATTTCATCAAGCTCATTCAATTCAAAACCGTCTATAAAGTAAATAGTAGAAAAATCTAAAGGAATATGTTTCATGAACAACCGCATTATTTTACATTTCCTAATATTAATATGCGTACGGCTAACTCTCTAAGTGTGATCGATTCTGTGGCGATCTATCAAGATTCATGCATTTTGTGAAAGGAGTTGAGTCATGCCATTATTGTAATCTAGTTGTTGGTGACTATTAAGGTTTTTTTTTCTTTTTGCGTTTATATTTGCGTTAAAAGTGTTTACTATTGTATTTAAAATTAATTAGCAATACATATAATTTTATTGCATTTTACGTGAATGTCTTATATTTGTAAAAATAGTATATTTCGTTAAATAAATAAATTAAATAAAAGATACTTTTGCTACACCAGTCGTAAATAGATAATAAATCCTCTTGTAACAATAACTAATCGATTCTTTTAATTGGCTCTAGTCATAGATAAAAAGTAAAAAAGACGAATTTTTAATGACTCAATGTATAAAAATTTAAAAAAAGCAACGGCCTGCAGTGAGATCCTTGCCGAACATCCGAATGCACTTTAAATTTCTTAGTAAGGTGGTTTTTAATTTTTACGCATTGACTACGATTATTTAAAAAACTTCTGAACCAGTTGACTATATCAGCATGGATTTCTATGACAGTAAGCTTACCTATTAAAATTTCATGGTTGACACGATCAAATGCTTTAACAAAGTCAGTAAAAATCGCGTCGACTGTGCTGTTAGTTTCAAATGCATTTATAATGCATGACCTGAGAGATAAAAGCTTAGTTGAGGTAGATTTGCCAAATCGGAATCCATGTTGCTCATTAATGAAGACGGGGTGTAAAGTCCCATATATGAGCCACAATAGACCGTCTGGTCGCGATAGAAGCGATTACTGTACCCATTCATATTGAATATCATTATTTTTATATGTACTATAGAAATAACAAAAGATTATAGTGTTGCAATATTCCTAATTTTTTAAATTATCAGAAAGATACTTTAGAATTTACCATATTCATATTCATAATGGTGCAATGTCTGATACGGCAAAAATAAACTACGGGGTACTTCACGGGTTCATTATTGTGTTGTAATAATTTATTTAATACATATTTAAATGATCTTGTACATATTTGCAAATACGAAAACAGCAATTTTAATTAATTATTACTAAATCATTGTTATTACACCCTGATTTCAATTCGTATAAAATGGCGACGTAATTTTTTTCTTATCCTTCGCGCCGCAAAAGGTGACAACAAAGGCAGCACGGATGAATGAAATATTTAAATTGTCCATTTGAAAAATGTTGTTAGGCGCGTAATTACACGCGCATTGTTCAAAAGGCGGTTTAATTAAAACGGTTTTTATAAAAAAGTATACGGCCGTAAGCAATTCAACAACAAGCTTGAGCGTTTAAAGTGAAGCTTCGATGGAAAATTAAATTAAAAATCTGAGGTGGCATGCAACAACTCTGTTTTTTGTTTTGTTTTTTTGGTTTGAAAATTAATTATAGTTAGTTATTTGTGTAAAAAAATAAATTTGAAAATTATTAAAATTAATAATTATTTTAATTTATCTAATAATTGTTGAGTATTTAATAATCGTAAATTCATAGATTTGACTTCTGTGAGTTATAATTATGTTTATACGTATACACATTATTTTCAAAAATGACTTAATGCAATCATCAATGATATAATAAAGATATATTTTTTATAATAAATAAATACATTCGTCGTGGAATTTACATTGGTCTTCGGTAATTGGACATCGATCTAAGATTTTCCCTCACAAGTAAGTTTATTTATATGAATTAGTATGCTACTTACGTATTGTATACGACAGTCGAATCAAAAGGAATATTTTGTATAGGGTGTTTCAAGTATGTTATATCATTGCATTCAGAAAAAATACAGGATTTTAATTTTAAATAAAAAAAACAATATGGCGTTCATAAGAAATATAACTTTATTATTTCTTATGAACTCCATGATGGTCCAAATTAAACGAAAATAAGTAGGTAATGAATTAGATCATAAAAGAGAGTAGAATGCTCTAAGAATGTTTGCAATGAAATATTGCTGTAAATAACGAAGATATAAATAACAAAAGTGGCAGCTTATTTTTTTCATTTTTTTTTAAACAACGACACAGCTTAATTTTCTCAACGGAATATTAATCAACATGAAAATCTGAAAAAGTGGCAAATTTAAACCTACCCTCTTTTTCTTATAACAGGTGGGATCCCCACGGTGAGACTCGAATTTGAAACAACCTGTATAGTTAAATTGTTAATTGTTGAGGCTTTTACTTTGTTATACATTGTAATTCAATTTTAATGAATGAAACACTATAGTCAACAATAAATCATTCCGAGTTATACAAAGTAAAAAAGTCTTTCATTCATTAAAACCCTGTATAGTTTTCGACAGTCACTCACTCGTATCATATTGATGTCCGGGTCAATATTTTAAAGTAATCTTAAAACTGAGAGAAATTTAGTCCGTTGAATTCAAAATCATTGAAATGATTAGTATCTATGAAATACATTTAAGAAAAATGATACAAACACGTGATATTTATTTTAAAATAATAAGCGAACATAATATGCAGTAATTAGTTATTATTATTATTTTTAATTTTAGAAATAATAACTTTCTATAATTTAATAATATGAATTTGTTTTTGCAATTTTTAACGATCAAGTAAAAAATTACATAGATATTTTTTCTTAATAGATAAAAAATAATGAAAAAAAAAAATTCTTATTAATAAATTCTAGACACTGATTCTTTCTAAAACGGATAATACATGATTTCGTTATTTTCTAATGTATTCTTTCAAAA
This sequence comes from Philonthus spinipes, assembly GCA_963082785.1. Classification (NCBI taxonomy): domain Eukaryota; kingdom Metazoa; phylum Arthropoda; class Insecta; order Coleoptera; family Staphylinidae; genus Philonthus; species Philonthus spinipes. Next base: position 11,005,468 of record OY720315.1, on the reverse strand, counting down.
TATGATTCTTAATGTTGCAGTTTAGTCAGAAAGATATTGTTATACAATATAGTGAACATAACTATAATATAATAAGAATACAGAAAATGATAGAAATCATGAATTATCCGTTGATATCTCATAAGAAACTTGTTAGAAAATCATTTATACTATAAATTGGTATTTGAAAGAAAAGATATTAATTTGTAGAAATTACATATTCATTTTATTTTTTTTTTTCCACAATCTATCCAAAAAATTCTCCAAAAAACAATTTAATGTAATGCAAAGTTGGGAGAGAATTCACAATTCTTTCCCAACTTAGCATCCCCAGAGACGATAATATAATTCCAAAATAAAAAATCCTTCACAATTCATTTCTTCCCTTAACCAGCAAATTGGTATTAAAGAACAGTGAAAATTATATCTATATTCTTTGAATTAAAAATTTTATTTAAAAAAGGAAAACAATTTGTTGATAGAATATAAGCTGAAACAATTGCGCTAATTATTAAAATGAGAGAGAAGGAAATCGAGCATATGAGTGTTGCAGCAAGTTATGGTTTTGGATTTTAATCCGCGAACACCTGGTTATATAGATTGGGCAAATTTAGCGTCGCCTTGGGGGGCATTCGGATGATATACGAGCGGCTGTATTCGGTAGAATTAAAGCACGTTGCACGCTACTCTAGTTTTAAACTTTACTTACATCCACTTTGCGCGCACACATCCCTGTATATCACTGGTCATTTGATTACAAAACCCCACCCGAATAAACTCCTCTCCTTTTTTCCACCCAGCTTCCCTCGTGGGATAACAAGCATCGATTTTGCGCGACGTGAGAATTATTCAGATGGGAAATTAAAACGGCTACGCTCTCCTACACTTTCAACATCGAATTATGCACTACTACGACTGACTTAACTATAACATTGTAGAACGGACGATTTTAAAAGTAACATCCGCATCGAGATTGTTGAGATTTATATTTACATTTTAAGTGTTGCATTTAAAATGTTGAAAGAAATCTAGATGAAACTAAAATATACATTCTATCGATATTAGCTCTGGAGGACCTGTTGTGTTGACAATAAATAAGTCATAGTCAATTTCTCAATTTCTTATAATCATGGGTGCCGAGGATAGTTGAGGTAATGGATTATTGTATTTTAAACTAGAAAACATTAATTAAAATTATACCGTTACCGGCAATTATTTTAATCCCCGACAACAAAAAACGAAAATTATATTCTTCTTTTTGTTTTAAATGAGTTCGTACCTGAAAATAAACTAATTACCCTCGTCGACGAATTATGACCTACCGTTTAGGACGGTACCCGTGCCCACCCAGAGTAAGGATAACGACGCGCAGAATTAATATAACAGCATCGTTCAAAATAAATAACACACTAGGACAAATAATTAAGAACAATAAAGACAAAGCAAAACTCAACGAAAAAAGTGGTATATACATGTTAAATTGCAATATCAGCCCAAAAGTATAGACAACAGTAATACACATTCGGTGAAGAATGAGTTCTACATATAATAAAGTAAATAAAGAAACTCAACGCACTAGAACATAAAATTTTATTAAACGAAATTAACAAGAATATTATTAAATCAAAGAGACATGTCAAATTCACCCTTATTGAATTTGTTTAACTTACTCCAATCATTGCCATCACCCCAATACACTATATACAAGGTGTCTCAGTGTGCGCGCCGAGTAGCTTTACGGCTAAACGGTTTATTTTTTTCAAAATCGGCTTTCGCAGGCGTATGTAGGTCTATTAGAACCACATTTTCAAATTAGTTTCAAATGTATGGGGTGTCCCATAAAAGCATGGCGTATCAAAGTTATATTTTTCTAATGGAATACCCCACATTTTATATATTTTTTTTAAGATGTTACATCAAAAATAAAGTTAATGCCTAAACGTAATAATTTTTGATATATTTAAATATTTTTGGAAAAATTGACGTTTAGAAAAAAAATCATTACTTTCAAATGGGTGAATGAAAACAAATGAAATTTTGTACCGGTATATTAGTCCAATGGGTGAAAATTTTAAGTTATGTAAAGCAATTTAAAATCTTAAGATATTTTGATAATTCAACTTAACTTCAGAAACACATTCAAGGTCGAATTCCGTGCTTATTTTAAATGGCTCACCCAACATCTAATAGCCATATCTTGTAGGAAATGTAATTGTTTTTTTAAAGGTATGAAGGTATTTTACACGTAAACCTAATGGTTTCCAGGTAAATCCATTTTCGTTTATTTTTGACATAATATTTATTATTCATAATATAGTGACACAAAGCGCCATCTATTGTTCAATTTTATATTTATTATTTCCAATTATTCCAATAGGCAAGTGTTTAGCTTTTGTTTATAAATAAAGTCAGTTGGCCCAACAAATGATTTTCGAGATAATTCCTAAATTAATACACTAATGTTATTGATTGTGATTACATTATTCGTATTATTTATTTACACATGTGTAAATTATTTGATAAAAACTTGGCGAATATTCAATGGAATTAAACTTGTAATTGTGTCTCCTCATTATTAGTTATTTAATTCAAGTTAGTTTTTTTTTTTCAGATTATTCACAGTTTTACAGTTTTAAATGTATTTAATTCTTAGTCAAGAGTCTTTTTATTAAAATGTCTTCCATCAGAAAACGTTTTGTACACTAAAAGATCATTTTCATAACATTCCATTATTATTAGAATCATGTTAATTATTTTCTTTAAAGAAAAAAATATTTTTTTTGCAATTGTTACTAATAATACGAATGTGTCAATTAAATTTTGTTTGAACAAAAGCCTATTCGAATAACTGTCAATAATAATTATTAAATTAGGCAATAGATGGCGCTTTAAGTTACCTTGTCATATTAAAATAATGATTATGGCGAAAATTAACAAAAATGGATATATCTTGAAAACTATTAGGTTTAGTTGTAGAATAATTTTGTACTCTCTGAAAGACAATAAAATTTCCTACTTGATAGGCCCATTAGATATAGGGTATGCCATTTAAAATAAGCACGAAATTTGACCTTGAATGTGTTTCTGGAGATACGTTAAATTATCAAAACATCTTAAGATGTTAAATTTCTTTTAATAGTCTAAAATATTTGTCCATTATTCAAGTATACTGATACAAAATTTCATTTGTTTTCATTCACCCATTTGAAAGTTATGATTTTATTTCAAAACATCATTTTTTCCAAAAATATTTAAATATTTCAAAAATTTTATTATAATATTTTATATTAATATTTTATTGATATGCATCAGCAGGTGTAAATTATGTAATTGAAAGTCCGGCGGGGTATTTGCCCGGGAAGTAGTTGTTTTAATGTGCATCTGTTTAACGTACTTATGTAACGTAAGTCAAAAGACACAGAGCTAAAGGTGGAAATAATTTATTAATCATTTTCATATAATTTTTATTTAATTTATTTTAAATATGTTTTTCTTATATTTTGCTTTGTTTGTTCGGAAATAATCTACCGTTGCAAGATAAAGTTATACAATATAATAATTCGAGTGTAATATTTTCAAATATTGAAAACTGTATATATATTTTCATTTTCTTTATTTCAAAAGAGAATTATTTCCTTTTAAATTTATTCGAAAAAGGCAATATCGACAGAAATGTCCTTTTTCGCGTTCGGCAGGTACCGTCAATAAGTCTCAAGAGACCCTCCTCCGGCCCCGAAACATTCCTGTTAATTTATTCGCGAAGCAAATAAATTTTATGGGCGACACAAAGAAAAAGTAGCTAATTCAGGAGGAAGTCGTGCAGACACCTTCATTCCTGGGCGACGGAGCGTGGAAACGCCAGTATACACATTTTAGCAGTTATATTAAAATTTTGACGGGACATTCGAGTGTTGGGGATTTTATTATGAAACTCTTGCGTAATGTACAGTCTTGCGGCCGTATTGTGAGTATTTTCAGGATTGCGTTGCGGGTTTTAAGAGTTTTAATAGAGATGTGATAAATTAAAAAGAAATAATAATAATGCCAAAAATATGTATCTGCCTGAAATAAATATATGTATGTATGTATAGTATCCTGTAAAAGAATATTTTGCAACAATGTAATGTGTAGTAAAGAATTATTTGGCAAGTATGTAATTTAGCAAAGCAGTACACACGGATTATATATTTGCAAACTCTTTACTAGTCTCTACTAGATTTTTGTTATGTGATTTAATTGTCTATTTTGTTTACTTATTAAACACTTATTTTACTTCACTAAATTGAATTTTATCAGGTAATAAATATTATTTAGTGATAGACTGCTTTTATTTATTTAAATAAGTTAATTACTTATAAAAATCCTGTGGCGCGAATGACCATAAATATCGAAGAGAACTATAATTCTCAACTAACAAACAATTGAAATCCATAAATATTTGATGGAATAAACATTAAATAAAATTTATTATGCTTGGAAATTACATGGGTTCGCAAATTTCAATTAAAAATATTTGCAAGTTGTTTAAATAATATTTATTCCAACTATTGCATTTAAAAAATATTCGATGAAATAAAAGCAGAAGCGCCCGAAGAACATGACGTTATTCGCACGATGGTTAAGACAACACTCACTCAAAAAAGAAATTTAACAAATTTAGTTTTAAAAAAAGAATCTCTCCTTTTTTAAACTAAGTAAATAATAAAGACAAGAAGACTCACAGAATTTTATAAAGAAGGATAAAAGATAACAAGATGAGGATTCTGGGAATTTTGACAATTTGTGGTTAGGTCCATTTTACAACTTAATCTCTCGCTCACTGATTATCTCTTATTGTCTTCAATTCGGCACGATCTTGTCAAACTGAATGGAAATGTACAATATTTTACACAATGCTATATTCGGTCGTTTCGAAAATATAAAATGTTAAAAAACTGTTCCGTACTGTTTAATAATTCCCATATTGTAATAAAAAGACAAATTTCGCTTTAATAACTATTTTTTATATAAATTAACTTTTTTTATACTTTTTTCATTTTTATATTTTAAAATTTTCCAAATTCTTCAAACCTTCCCATGATATTGATAAAGATGTTAGCGTACGCATTAGCCCATCCCCACCAAAACATGCTCCATCTAGTAAATACATGATCTCAGCGTGGAAAAGGAATTCCATTTCATATACCTTAAGGTCGTCGTTCTAGTACGCATGTTAACAACAAGGACATGCGCAAAATGAATAACGACCTCATGTAGTTAACTATATTTGTTTAAATGTAAGTGTTGTAGTTAAGTTGCTTGTCGAAGTATTCTTTATAATTTCCTTTTATAATGGTTAAAATATACAGAAACACGTGCCAGGAAATTGAATATGACAAGTTTTTTATTGCAAATTATCTATATTTAAATTATTTACAGGTTTTCTCCAGGATTCACACTCTACACTTTCTAATAGAGGACCTGATTTTACTAATGAGCCAAATATAAATTTTAATTGCCTCCAGTTAACGGAATCTTACATAACCGATAATCTCCTGGTCGTGATGGAATTCAGCTGTCAATAATTAAAATGAATGGCAATGCTGTGCTTTCATCTGCTATTATTAAAGACGATATATTTCCTGCTACCTGGAAACACTGTGATTTTATTCCTATCTTTAGGTCAGGTCACAAATATTATGTACTGAATTATCGTCCTGTAGCCATTCATTCATGTGTTCCGAAATGATTTGATAAAATCGTATACAAATACACGATTTTGCAATTTGTGCCTTGTATAACTGATGAAATATATGGATTTTGTCCTTCGATATCCACTGAGACTAATATTTTCATTTACTCCACTTTCATATCGGATGCTTTGGAAAAAGGATTAGCTGTGAATACCATCTACACTGATACACTTGTATGAACTTAAATGCTACGGTGTGTCGAGATACGTGCTTCAATGTTTGCAAACATTTATTTGTAAAAGAACGATGATAACTAATTAATGCGACCTCAAGGTTTCCAATTATGTCCATTGCTTTTTCTTTTTCTTATTTTTTGCCCAACATTCTCTTATATGCGGACGACATGAAAGTATTTCGATGTGTAAATTCAATTTAAGATCGAAATATACTTGAAAACGATTTAAATTAGATTAAAAATGTAAGAAAATGGAAGTCTCTATGCTTTTTCCGTAAAATTAAGAACATTGTTTCATATGATTATTCACTAAATCATTTAATCATTGAAAGAGTGATTCTATAAATGATTTGGATGTATTATTTAACAATACTCTAAAATTTGGTGATCACATAAATTACGTATCCTATATGAGGCCTATCATGGATTACTGTGCTATTATATGGTCTCATTACTGTCAGTGCCATGTACAAAGATTAGAAAATATTCAGCGCACAATAATTAATTTAATATGTTTACGTTGCCACATATATTATCAAGATTATGTTACGATGCTTAATCTCTTAACGAAACGAAGGATTTATTACTATTTGTATTTTGCACACCGCATACTATCTATTTTATTACATATTCCAATACATAATACAAAAAATCAATAACTTCTTTTTCTTAATAAATAATTTTAATATAAATTGTAATGTTATTGTAAGTGTACAATATTTCAAGCGTAATTATAAATTTGCACTTGAAAGGGATGTTTAGTTATTTTGATACTGATTTTATTTACTTTCTATATATATTTTCTTATTCCGTTTATTATGTATTTTATGCCTACTAATTATTGTAATGGCCTTCCCTTTAAATAAATAAATTGCCTTAATAATGGAGATTTGCCTCTTGTACATCATGCGTTTATTATTAAGATTCTTATGGATCGTTATTTTATTCATTAAATCTAGTAAGTTTAGTTGCCAAAATTATTATGTCGACATACGCATTTTTTTTTCTATAAAACCTTCAAATAGGTTATTCAAAAGCCAATTTTTGAATGCTAGTAACAAATACTATCTAACAATAAATCAAGAGTAGATTATGTCCTACGATCAATTATTTTGCTAGGATACAGTATTAGTAATAAAACTATAAAACCTTCTTTCATTTAAATTATTGTTTCAAAATAAAACTAATCTGAATAAAATATTAATTTAAACTTATTATCAATCAAACCACGTGTTTAATTTTTACCTAATTGTTTAAGCAAGTTTCAGCAAGTGTTAAGTAATACACAGATTTATTGTTCTATTCTATCATGCGTCATGTCCTCTGTGCAACTTCCTTTCGGCTGTTGCTAGCCGCTCCTCCTCTGTGTCAGTGTCATCTTTGATCACAACACATATGATAGCCGGCTTGTTAGGATTTTCGGATTGCACCACCATCTCACATCATGATTCCAGTTCTCAGCACCATGTTCATGACCCTTATAACAGCAGCTGGATATGTTCTTTATATTAGAAGATATTTTTCATCGCTTATTCGTTCACTGACATTAACAACCAAGACTGACTAAGTTCAGGAATGAATTGCTAATAAGGGAATCAGTGTACATATACGTACGTATAGATGTTCTAGAGACTAGACCAGATTGCAAGCAAAGGTAAAGATTATTCAAAAAGGGCAGCATTTGTCAATTGGCACAGAAATTAATAATAAACATCCTCACGGATGGTCAGGCTATCTTACGGGGTACACTTCGAATGACGAAAAATTAGGCAATTTTGTAGATTATTTGACATTGACAAAATCTCTATTTTCTGTCATATTTTGAAGTTAATATCGCTGGCAACAAACTTGAAACTACTGTTATGGCTTCTTAATAATGGCTTCGGATAATTTTTTTAGGGTAAAAATGTAATTATTAGAATTTTATTTATAATAAATTATTGCACATTTTCGAAGTCCAAATCCATTATTTAAATTGTAATTTTATTTGCCTGTTTAACGCTACAGTTAGGTTATTCCATAATAAAAGGCAACCTAGGCTGGGTGAGTAAATGATTCTCAAGAAAGGAATCGTAAATTAAAAAGGGTTATTTCATAAAAAGGCTATCTAGCTTAAATAAATAAAAGGTTTTCAAGATAGAAAGGTAAATTAAAAAAGGTTATTTCATAAAAAAGCCATAATTTTCTGTATTGTGAACTAATCTATAGATGAAAACGCAAAACTCAAGTTGACGCCCGAACGTTCGTTTAATAAATGACGCACGTATGATGTAGTTTTGTGCAAAATAAATTTATTAATTTCCGTATTAAATACTGTTTTAATACAATTAAAGCGTGCTGATTTTTAAAATTAGTGTAAAATAACAAAATAATGCTTTTTATTATTTTGATGAAAATACAGAAACTCAGTAAGATAACCTCCTTACTTTCGAGCTGAATTGTAAAAAAAGTAAGTGTAAATCCCCAAAAAATAGTAAGAGTCAACTCCTACGACTATCGGTCATCATAAAAACAACCTATTTATGGTTTTCTTCGATTACAAAAAAAAAAAAAATGGTGTAAGGAGGATTCTAGTGTTCTAACAAATATTATAATTTCACTTCTTTTTTTCATATCAACATCAATTTTACTAACTTATGCATCACAAAAGCTGAAAATATATTAACCAAAATGTCTGCTACTAATAAAAAATATATCTAACAAAATCCTTTGATGGCTTTGCAAGTCTTTAATTTCATATTAAATCTATTTGGGTTGGAATTTTATTGTGGCACTGTATACTCAACTAATAACATTCTCAAAACAGTTACCAAATCTCATTTATCTACAAGAAAAATAAAGGGCCAACGAATTAACGTAAAATATTGCAAAACCACCGACAATTACGAATCCATTTGAACAGTTTAACATAGTCATTAAGATAGGTTTAACATGTCATTAAGACATAACACATTGTGTTATGTAACCTACTTACTTAACTTAACATATCGAAATTGGCAACAAAATCTAGTAATAAGTATTATTATTATTTCGTTTATTTATGAAAGAGTTGTAATCAAAATTTTAAATTTATGAAATCGTTTTAATTCCGATTTATTCATTGTAACGCAACAAAATTATTTGTATTTATTAAATCGAATACGAGACTAAAATATGTAACGATTGCGAGGCGTGTATAAAAAATCATATGGGAAAAAAGGATGAATCCGCAAGATAGGAGTTAAGCCCTCTTGGCCGGCTAATCGAATTAAATGCTTGAATTGCAGTCAGACGGGGCATAAACAAAAACAATGTGGGATTTTCTGTAAAATGCAGATAATTTCAGTGGGTCGACGCGGGATTTATGTCTAACTATATTTTATCGTTTGCGGATGCCGAGTTTAAAATTTATTATTGCCCTAAAACAATCGATAATAAAATAATAATATTAAGTATTGAACCAATAAATAACACTTCACGCGAAATTTTTGAAATATAAAGTACTTACACTAAAATAAATTTATTTTTCATATTTCTAATAGTTGAAAATTGGTTGTTCATATTATAATAAATATGAATACACTATTAAAAATTTACCACTAAATTAAATAAAAAGACAATAATGAAATAAAATGAATTTAAAAAATAATAATTTACACAAATCGATGATTAATTCAATATTTTCGATTTTTAAAGTACTTGCGTTATGTAAGTAAAAAAGAAGACGCAGTAGCTAAATGAAAAATAACAAATAATTATTTTAAAATATATTTTCATTAAATTTAATTTAATTATTTTGTGATCAAAAGAAAAGACTATTCATTCACTTAGTCATAGTTATTTAAATAATTTAAATATAAAGGATTTGAAAATAATCAACAAATTCGCATCCTTCCCTGAGCTCGGTCATTTATATCGGAGATCGCAGCCGGTACGGCACGCTTAGTTTATTTAATTTTAATTTAATTAGTTTAGTTTAATTTAAATAATTTAATGTAATATCTTATAATTATCAGTACAGGTCTGACTGACCTGTTACGTGAAGCTTTTGCATCAAAAAAGTTGCAATATGCAATATGTTTTTGAAATGCAGCAGCGGATATCCATAATTTAATTCAACTTCCGGCTACCCTGCCGAAAATTAGTTGTTTTAATGTGCATTTGTCTGAAGTATTTGCGTAACGTAAGTCAAAGTGTCCCAGTGGCATTTAAAAGGAAATAATTTATTAATTATTTTCAAATTCTTTTTATTTAACTTATTAAAATGTTGTGATATTTGAATTCTTGTATTTTTATTTGTTTTGTGATATATTTTTAAAGATTGTTTTATATTTTTAATTTAAATTAGTAATTTCCTCAAATAAACACATTTATTAAATATATGAATAGTATCTTTATTAAGACAATTACATTTTTAGAAACATTGAGTTAAAAAAGACCTTTATTGGCATATCATAATCAATACAAATAAAAACTCTTCTTTCTTATAAACAATTTACAACAATAACCCAGGGGGTTCTTTCTCCTCCTTTCTCTCTTCTGTTTCTCTCGTCATAGAAACATATATTTAAATAAAAGATTGTCTGTCCTGGAATATCGACCAGATTATGTTAATTAAATAAACAGAATTTTATTTTAAGCAGCAGAAAATTCTTCTTGTTCTATCTTACAAGTAGAATAACGAACAAGAAAATATTTATTAATAGTTTATTAAACAATCTTTACAACAACCTCATTTAATGTTATTATAAAACATATTCGCAAAGAAAATTATTACTATTAAATACTATATTTCAAAGATGAGGATATTAAAACTATATGTTCAACATATTCGAATGTATCTTTTTAATTGACATAAATTTAATAATATTATTTAAATTGCCTTACGGGTAAGTATCTATGACATTCGGGGCGAACTAATTAATGGAATCCAACAGAAATATATTGTGCAATTAAATTATATGAGCACTAACTAACGTTGTTTCCGAATCAGTTTATCGAATCGAATTGTTCGAACGAACATATTAATTGGGTCATTCGCTCTTCCACTGATTAGAAATTGTTCGAATAGTTCATTGAGATAAAGGTGTACTCCCACTGAAGTATTCCGCTAGTTTGTTAAACCGAACCATTGTCAGAGATAAAACAAGTTACGCTCTTGATAATTCACTCGTTTTGAAACTTATTATGAGGAATTAGTTTTATATTTTTATGACCTTTTGTTATTTATTATAACGTATATATTATTTCTATCGATTTTGATTAATTACATTTTGCAAACATATAAATATACTCGATGCGATATTAATTTCATACATTTATTTAATTGTTATTTAATTAAATTGGCATATTATTATTTTGAAAGGAATCAATATATGCTAGGGGATTTCGAATTAGACGGTGTTATGGCTGCGAGTCTTTCAAGCGTAGTCAGGAATCGCTTCAAATTCGTTTTCAGACGAATCAATCGAAATGCGGTTCCTGCTCATATTTTACTTTATGTTATAAATTTGGTGGTAATATTACCAGAAATATTTTCTTAAAAAAAAACAGGCCATGTCCACGCCTTCTCAAAATAAATATTGAAAAGATTGTCATTGAAGTGAATGAAGATATTTGTAAAAATAATGGAAACTATTTTAATTCCACTCCAAACCAGTATTATTTAAAATAAAAGAGAATATGAATCATTTATATTAATTGCTATTTAATGGTTATGAATTATTTTCAAAATTCGTTTCTTATATATAAACATTTTTATTGAGACAGCAGAATTAAAATTCTTTACAAATATTTATATTTACAATACATATCGATGGGTTAGTGGTCTGTCATGAGCTATAGACCGGAGGCCCTTTTGCCCTTTTAATTTCTTATTTAATTATACCCTATATTGGCAATAGTTGTAATAATTATAACAAAGTACAAGCCCTAACAATTAACAATTTGGAATTACATACATTTGTGGAAAATAGTTATTCTGAGTGAATTATTTGAAATACATTAATTTAATGTTGGTTAATTGGAAGTACAAATCCCAAACAAGGTCATTAATTTGAATACTGTTATTATTTCGATCATCAAACAATATTTTTCTTTTCGTTATCTTTGATCAAATATTCCTCTGGTAGCCATTAAATCTGCATACTTTGCATTGTTTCACTAGCACGTTTTGTGTGGGATTTTAACTTGGAGGTATACCTATATTACAAATCAAATATTACATCTAAAAGGGCAAGTAATTGCTGGTCTTAGCTACAGAGATAATTGTGTTCATACAATTAATCAATGTAACTGTACCCTCAATTTTTATCATGGAGTGTATATTTTTACGTCAACAATATTATTATATAGTACATATTATATAGTATATAAAGAAAATATTTTTTTTATGCCACTTTGATTTTATATTAATCGTGACTAGTTTCGATTAATAAATTTTGTTTTCTTTATATACTATATTGAAAATGTACCACCAAGTTAACGCCGACAAAATTTAAGAATATTATTATAAATCATAACACATTTTGAGGTCCAAAATTATAACACCAGATATAAAATGAACACTTGTACCATATTGTTACGTTTGTTTAAATGCATGAATGGTGCAAATTATTTTGTCATCACTTTTACAATAAACTTCTAAATTCTATAAAAAGAATGACTAAGAAGAGAAATTAAGAGTATACTATCTTAAAAAACATTATATTCCATTGAAGAATGTTTAACTAATAATTTTTAGGATATATATTTTATCATGAGCATCCCCAGACTAGAATATTAATATTTCTTTCAAAATTTTCTATTTGCTATGATTTATTACTTACAGATTATTTTTAATCTATTCTTGTACTCTTATGTATTTGCATTTTATCTTATATACAATGCTGAAAACAATTAGCGAGCCACAAATTCGTGCACCCATAAAATTCAAACGGGAAAGTACATGCAAATAAAATTTAGAACATCTGAATGACGCTCTATTTAATTGTTTTATTCGACACATATGAAATTATTAGCATCGCATACTTCCGGAGTATATGTAATAATGAATAAGAACCGCTAAAACTAAAGTGAAATAATGTCATGATTTCTTTTAATTAATACAACTTATCCCGCGGTGAAACATTTCTTTTATGTAATAATTATGAATTATTTGAATTAATACACTTGGTAATTCGTTTCACAAAATTTTATATTTGAGATCCGACTAGTTTCGACGTGTAGTCAAAACCAGGAAGTCAAAAGATTTGGTGATGGTTCAGTTAGGATTTGGGGTGGAATTTGTATCGACAGTAGAACCGATCTTGTTGTAATTACAGGAAATCTTAACGCTAATCTCTATGTTGATATTGTATTAGAACAACATTTTGTCCATGTGGTATAGGGAATAGGTTTTGTTAATGCTAATAGCAAGACCACAAATTGCGCGAATTACTTTAGACTTCCTATAAAAACTGGTAATTCAAGCAATGGTGTGGTCTGCCTTAAGTATTGATTTAAATGCCATAAACCATGTTAGGGATATGTTCGTTAGACGTATTCGTGGTCGTCCGTATCCTCCTGAGGTAATCTAGAAGCTAACGGCGGTCTTCTTCTGGTATAGGACGCTTTACCACAAGAAGATCTTCGAAGACTTTTCCGAATACGGTAATGTACAACATTAACAATTAATTTAATTTCATTTTGCACTTTGATTTTAATAGTTGTTGTTTAACAACGGTAACTTAAAAAGTACGTGATCCTGACACTTCCATATGTGCCAATTAAAATAATTAAATAGATGTACTTGATTTTATTTGAATGTAATTTTCCGTTTGGTGGTTCAGGTGAAGTAGTGCATATATACCACACGATTAAAATACAGAAATAAATTGTCACATATGCCTCTCCTATATGTATGGAAAGATACAGACATCGTTAAATACATGAAGATGCAAAGACTCGAATGGATGGCAACGTTTGGGCGTATAGAAGGCGCAATGAGAAGAGGAAGACCTAGGGTAAAATGGCTAGATAATGTACAAAGAGTTGCTGAGAGCTAGGAATTGAAGATTCGCGGCAAGGGATAGAGAAGAATGGAGGAGAAAATTGAGGGAGGCCAAGGCACAGTAAGGCTATAGCGCCACGGGAAGAAGAAGGATGTTCCGTTTGAATTTTATGGAGGCATAAATTAGTGGCCCGCTAATTGTTTTGAGCATTGTATTATTTAACTTTATTTAGTAACATTATTTATTTTTTATATTAAAATCATCAGTCATTAAAAAAATATTTAGTATTCCTGACTCATATTTTTATTCACTTTAATTGCGTTTACGTTGTAGTTATCATCTCCACTTATAAAAATCTGAAAGCATAATCTTTTAATCTATTAACATATTTGCACGATAATTACATATTTCTATTAAATTCGTTTAAAGAATACATCTTTTACCACTCAATTATCTATTATTATATAACTTTTGTTTCAACTGCTGCTGTTTTAACTTTGTATAGATTTATTCTCTTATTTCTAAACATTAAAAGTATTTAAAATACATGTACTTAAATACATAATTTCATGGAGTGAAACACCTCCATGAAATCGGCTTTCGATCAGTATTTTTTTTTTTTTTTGCCCATCCTTATTCAATCTCTGTTATTATTTAAATATCATTATCGCTAACGTTGATCATGTAAAAGAGAAATTTATATTGGGGATTGATCGTAGGAATGTGGGAAATACCAAGTTGATTAAGAATTTCTGTGTTAGAAGCATTAGATGCAAACTTAGACTATGACAGAAATAATGGAAATTTCGTAGAGGGGTGTATTGGTAGAATTATGTAAAGGATTGCTGGAAGTTTAATTTTAGTAAGCACACTTAAGGCTGTTCGTTTAGCGAGTTTTAGGTTTCTAAATATATTAACGCGAGGAGTATGGAAAAGGGTCGCAGCAAATTCCAGGGGATGTCGACAAATAATCTAACAAATATGTACCGCTCTACACATAAATATATATTTGGTTTTATTTGTAAGCATTCTGAAATATCGAGACCTATTCATAATACTGGTTTTATTTATTTTTCGAGTGTATGAGGAAGGAAGAGTAATTCTTAAGTATTAACAATTAGGAAAAGCAGCAATAGTATGCTTTTTAATGATTATGCTATAGTAGGAGTTTTGGTGTCGATGAAAATGAATAATGAGTTGAGTTTTGTTTGAAGTAATTGAGATGAACCATTCTGAAGAGTACTTGATGCTTTGGGATCATGAGAGAATGTAAAATAAGAGCGGTATAGACTTATAGAAGAGTATTTAAATATAAAGGATCTGAGTTATGAAGATCATGGAAAAAAAAAGATTATAAAATATAGGGGAATGTGGGAAACGTTGAGGGTATTTTGCTGTAGGAATGGTAATTGGGAAAATTTTGTAGTTTGACACATATGGATCGATTATTATGATTTTATTGTGGTGACTATAGTTTCGATGCATGAAGCAACATTATCAAACTATACCTTGTAATGCACATAAAAATTACACAAAATGTAAATAACAAACTGAAGATTTTATCAGCTGACTTTAACGGTAGCGTCGTTGTTATCATGGTACACAATGCAAAGTAATCACAATTATTATTATTTAAATATAAAAAGGAGGGACAACCATTTTTTTAATTATTAAACGTCTCCACAAGCAACACAAAGAAGATTATAATTACTATTGATATTATTTTCCATTAATTAAAGAACAGTTATATAAATTCATGGCAAATAATTACATATTATATTCTATTTCTACATATATATTTGAGTGAACAGTTTGATTTAAAACAATAATAGCATTCCTCCCAACCAACCTCTCCTGTACAGAATCAAACAAACTAGTGTAAACATACTGTTTCCAATAAGCTTTGAGACTATCTTGTAGTTTAGGTCCACCTTTGTGGAAAGACGGCCATGTAATACACGCAATCAACAGTCGGCCACACACTAACATAGTAACAAGTAACAACTGGACATGAATTAAGTGCGCCATTGTCCATTGGACCATTCAATGTGGATTTTCAACTCCAGGCTTCAGAATCGGCTACGAGGCTTACACTGTTTATATTGCATCTACTAAACAACATTTCACACACATACATGACAAACAGCGTCATAGGTGTGTGTAAACAAAATAACTAATTTTATGCGCTGTTGTGTAATTATGTATTCTAGTCGTATTTCACGTACGACGTGTAAATTAATTTAACAATGCGACTTAATTGCGTTAATCAATTAATTTAGCGTTTAAATATAATTATATTTATAACGGTAATGACAGTAAACAAGCGGGGTTGTTTGTAACGTTTAAAATTAATTTTTAAATAAAGCATTTATTTCTTTTAACCATTCATGCATTTTTTTAAAGGAAATTATAAATGTTGAAAAAAGGAGTATTCCAATCTTGAAAGTATGCTGAAATTTATTTTTTGAATAGATTTGTTTGATTAAAGAGAATATGTAGAATAAATAAAATCAATAACTCGTTCGAAGTACATACAAAAAACTTATGGGAAAAAGCGAAATCATCACTGTGACATATTCTTTGTTTGGAAGTCCTACGCCGGTATGAGGGTAGGCATGGAATAAAAAAATCCAAACAGCACGCCCGCATCCTGTATTCTGATTTAAAAATTATATACAAATAAATTCCAGCTTTGTTGGCTTCGCCTCGACGGGCACAAGAAAACGTCGACTACGACGGCGGCGGCGACGTCGACGAGGGAAAGGAAAATCAAGGGTCCCATTTTTAGCAAACTGCTCGGTATTTACAATATGTCAGGATGTTTATAGAAAATGAAAATAAATATTTGCCGTTTATAAATAAGCGCCCCCGAACATTCTGAAAGTTTAAGGAGCGTGGAGTTCTCGAAAATACAGATTGATGAAGTAAAGTGCATTTAATAGGGGCCTGGTTTTATGAGAATAAATTGGCTTCACTAGAGACCAATTTATTGTTGTTATGGGCTCAACGCCGCTAATAAAAAATAATTGTATTCTTTTCTCTCGTTTTTATTTTTTTCCGCGACGACCTTGTTACGCTTCAACACACTTTAGTGAATGGTTTCTTTTTCCACCTGTAGTTTACAACTCTGCCTAATTTAAATTTATTATTAAATTAAGTGACAACTAAAAAAAAGTGGATATATAAAATTAAATAATCCAATCCAATAAATATATGCTTCTAAGTGTACAAATTTTAAGTTATTTGTAATGTTAACACCTTCATCATAGGCAATGACTATGTTATTTTTCAAAATTCAATTTATATCTCTATTACTCATTACAGAAAAGAGTATTCATTCTCTTGATCGCAGTTTTTTAAAAATGAATTTGATAAACATAATATCAAAATAATTATTTATTAATCAATAATTTTCCCTTTAACTACTGTTACATTTTGTCTTACATTATATAAGTACTTTAAAAGAAATGGGATTGAGTAAGGTTTATTTTAAGCCAATTTTGGAAATTTTTACAAAGTTTGAAACTGAAGTAATGACGAAATCGATTTAATTTTTCTGTATAATTTTGTGGAGAACAAATGTTTACTTTTTCCGTTTAAACTTACAATATAAAACGTTATGAAGAATTCGCAATCATCGCTATTTAAACAAGTGGCCTTTGAAAACAAACAACAAAGTAGCATTTCTCAATAAATAGTGGTTGAGAAACATTGTTTTACTTCTTGGCCTTATACCCCTCCCGACATTGAATTAAATAATGTACATATGCTGCTGCATGTCAATAACTTATTTCATGTAAGGATATATTAAAGAAAAACACTGTTTCATAATATAACACTTAATTCCTAGCTACTTTCGGTTTCTTAATCCATTTTCCAAGGAATTGTTTAAGAAAGCGAAAATTATCAGGAATAAACTGTTATACTGTAAATCTGAGTCAACTGTTTCTTTTTAATATATCCTCATGTATATTATAAAATACAATACGCCAACACATTCTATGCGCTAAAATCGGACCATTTTCCAGTTTCAATCATAAGGGGTATTTGAGAGAAGGGAAGCAAATTTAATTCATGAAGCGGGTCAATTGGAAAGACTTCAGAGAGAAAAGTAAAGGTTTGCTACATCAAATTAAGAATATGACGGTAATCTGGAAGTAGCAGAAGAAGTGATCAAGAAAATTAAAGAACTTCTAGAAGTATGTTCCTCCTTAGTCAATTTTAGTGTTCATAATAAATTTTGGCTTGGTTCGAAAGAAAGACAACTAATTAAAAAAAATAATATTAAACTAAGAGCCAAGAAATTCAGGAGAAAGGAAGACAAGAAGTTAAGCAACAAATTTCAAAGAGAAGTGAAAGAGATATTGTAAGAAAAGAGAACAACATGTTTTAGAAACTGCCGCATTTAACGAAGAAAAGGACTAATCTAAATGCGCCTTTATTCAAAGAGGGCAGATTCGTTTACGGCGGAGATCTTGGCAGATAATTTCTTCAATCAATTGTCCAACACGGATTCGTCTAATCAATCAACGGAAAAAAATAATCATTGAAAACGTAAAAAAATATAAGAAGACTTCCCGCTTTAAAGCCCATAGAGTTATAAAAGGGAAGGATGCGAAAAATAATTGATCACTGCTCCCATTGAAAATCTCCAGGCCCTTGAATAAGAATTTCATTACAAAAATTATCAAACTATTTAATAATACCATCAGCAGAGGAGCATATCCCAACTTTTGGAAGAGAGCTTATATTGTCACTGTGGGAATCCGAGCACACGCGGGATAGCCGCTCGTCGCACGCGTTAGATGGCAAGATCTGAAGATCTTAAGGCGCGAGCAGTGTATAAAAGGGCCGAACAAATTCAGGATCGACACATTCACTTACAATGGACATGTCAACGTTAAGGTGGCTTCAACTGTGTAGAGAGGCGGACTCACCATGGCCAGTCAAATTTGAATAGTTCACCACAGTTTTCTGGGTAAAATACAAAACCGTCCCTCGAAGAGCATGCCATCTCACCAGGTTTAATACAGTAGTCCACCCTACATCATCGTCCCTTCCACCGACGTCGCGGAAGAGTAGCAGTCTCCCGGGATCTGATCAAGAGAACCTATATTTCAATCTGTCTCGCCCGGAGGGCCAACATAGCAGTGGCGGAGTAGCAGCGCCGATACAGGGAAGTGGACCCGTGGAGGATCCATCAGAGCTATCCTCGGCGTTTCAATGTGCGCCAACGCATCCGCCAGGACTGGGACACCGTTACACGACTTTCATAGTAAACACAGTGAAACGCAATCATCCTTTTGAGTTTCCAATGAGCTTCCACTCCCACAGTCACCGTTACAAAAGGAATGACCACCTAAACGTCTCCAGAAAATAATAGACCGATTAGTCTTATGTTGGGGCGTTCGAATCAATAAACAAAGAGGAAATTGTAAATCACATGGAAGAAAAAGAAATCTTGTCAATTTATCAGTTTGGATTCAGGAGTAAACTTTCGGCGGTTCAATAAGCCTAAATTGGGAAGGCGAGGAAGCTCAATAAGGCAAGAAAGGCAGTGGTAGTAATAACATTGTTCGACGTTGCTAAAGCATATGACAAATTATGGAGAGATATAGTGATTTTCATGATGACACAAACTTTCCTCAATGACAGATAAAAATAATTGGCAGTTGGTTGCCGGACAGGACCTTCAGGATCAAAATTAATGACATATACTCAACATAGAAACAAACTAATCAAGAATTACCTCAATATCCCTTTCCTGTACTATTTATTTACCTACAACATCCCTAAATTCGAGAAAAATTAGTTCATTGACATATTTCAAGTTTGAGACGACACCTCCCTGATCTCTTGAGCAATGAACTTCGATATACTTCTGAAAAAGTAAGAAACTCAATCAAAAAATTAATAAAGTTGGGAAGAAATAGAATATAATGCGGCAACTGCCGACGATATATTTTAATATACAAATAATACATACTGTGCTCTTTACATGTAAATATATTATTGCTATAATTAACTTCTTCAAAAAAATCACGTTAAACACAAAGAAAACTAAAATGATCCTTATGGGAAAGAATAAGCCAATTCATAAGAAAATTAAGATATGGAGGACAATGTTCAGACCAAGCCAAGTGTGACTTAGGTATCACTATCGACAGAAACCTGACCTTTCGAATCGCATCAAAGAACATGTTTCCTAGCAAAGGATAGAGCGGGCCGCCTATTCAACATTCTAAATAACGAGAAACCATGTCTCCAAAATAGGAGTAAAACCTTTAAATCTGTCTGCCTTATATGGGAAAGAGCTCATAATAAAAGCAATCGAGGAAACGAAGAACATGGAAAGAATTCACTAGGCGAAAGTCAGTTAGGATACCATGGTATAGAAAAATCCTCTAAACCATTAAGGGCGATATCATGAAGGGAAAGGTAAAAACTAAAAGATCCCGTATGCAGATTCGACTTAAAGACTGGGGTGGTATATAAGGAAATATACGAATTGAGGAAAGGAGGTTTACCATTAAAATGCTCTAGGGCTAATAATAAAAAAATATTGTTATTCTAATATTAACGTATATCAAACACTTGAAAATTACTGACAATTTGTTTATATCACTGATTTTTTTTTGTCAAATACTATGAAATGTTTGCGTTTTACAATGTCCTCATTTATATGTAAAAATATTATTTTTCTATATTTTGGCAACGTTTTATTAAATTTATAAGGTAACAACATACCTTAAGCATTACTATCAAAAATACGTCATACCATAGTTTATGTTGAGCAAAATTATTGTATTATTGTATATTTATTACATTAGTAAAATAATATATTACTGAGCAGAAAGACCTCTGGTCGTTATCTCAGATAAGCCAACACCTTCAGGTTTTATAATTATTTATGTTATGTTGTTTTGTGTTATCTGTGTAGTCTGATTAAAGACATACAGGGTGGGCTACGAATAACGGCCATTAAAAGTTTTCGGGATTCCTGACCGAAGAAAAATTTGAAAAAATTCTACATTGGACGACTGAATGCGATTACCTCATGGAATCTTGTTCCTACTAGAAGTTATAGGCATTTTTCGAAACGAAAATTCCAGGTTAAAATTTGACAAATAAATTTTTATCTCAGATATTATAAGAGTTATGTAGACATAAATTCATATGAGTGGATAGGCAATTGAACGAAAAAAAAGATAAAATATAGGGTATTCCATTAAAAAAAAAACAAAGTTGGTAGCAATTTCCAATACAACCGGAAGTAAAAGAAAGTCAAAATATTTTGCGTGAAGTGGTAGCAATTAACTGTGCAATTTAATTTTTTTTTCAAAATTTTCCGCTGTCAACTTTTAATGGCTGTTATTCGTGGCCCACCGTGTATATATATTTATATATATATATGCATATTTTTGTATATTTCATTTAAAAAACGTATTGTTATAAACGTGTATTTTATGCTAACATAAAACACACCGCTAGTTTCGCAGGAACAACTATTATCAGGAAACATGTCGTTTAATGGAGTGCTTTCGTTTCGTAAGACACTTGATGACAATTTAATAATAAAACGTTAACGTTTTCACGGAATGTAATGAAACTGTTCTCTATAACTTTATATTAAACTCGCCCGGGTGACACATGAATTGTATCTTAACACTTCCTTGCGTGACTGCTTGATAGTTCTTCTTTAATTTGTGTTATTGTCGTGAAATTCTGTACTTATTCATGTGCACGCCACTTGACAGAATCTTAATTAAAAGTGTATTATCATTCCAATGCATTAATAGGCCATTGTTATGTATTTTTTTTAATTATTCTTTTTTATTAATCTTATGTTTTTTTTATATAAAAACGCAACTGCTAATTTTTTAAATATATTTAATCGTAACCCCCTACTTCTCTCATGTTGTTGCTAATCATGACGACAATTGGTTAAACGGTTAAATAAATATCAAATGGATTAGTCACAAAAAAATAGAGTTGACTTATGATTAAAGCAATGATAAGAGAAAATATTAGTAAATAAAAAGTTCAAATACAATATAATACAATCATCAGATGTTTATGAATTAAGATGTAACGACTGTGGTGCAGTATCGTCAGCTCGGACAATCATTCAAAATCCGTCTTTATAAACATTAAATAGATGTTATAAATAAAGAGCAATCAACGGGTATGTCCAAACACTGCATTACATCCGGACACCTATACAACAGTAATAATTTTAAATTATTTTATTCAGGCAATAAGAGTCGTATACTGAATTTCACAGATCTCCAAGATAAATTAAGCTACGAAGTCCGAAAAACATGTGATCAATGACAATGACGAGCTATAGATTTTCGCAATAATTAACGCCCTTATTACCTGATTTTGTATATAAATATTCTTTAAAAAGTAATCTTTGTACGTTCCTTGATAATGGCTAGAAGCCGAATCTAGTCGGAATATAGTTAAACGTTAGTGAAACAAACCAAGTGTTTTTATTTCAATTTGTATTATAATCATGTTTCATTAAATGATTTGCGAGTGTAAATGTCATTATTACGTAACATAATTACGACGTTAATAACGCATGTTTAAACAAATATATATTCTAATGATAATATCCCCTAATATCTTTATTGATAAGTTTGTTTATTTACAATAATGCACAATAAAATATTTCGTATATTTTATTGTTTACTTTTAAATTAGCTATCGACCAATGATGTCTTTTTTTTTCAATTTTCGTCATTGTCTATCGCTTCCATCGACGCCACGTTTACTTTATTATATGATTACAAATGTCCATTTGCCTCTGGCTCAAAGATTTAACTGTCTGTGGTTCAAAAAAGTTGATATCACTAATTAAATAATTAGTTGCATGGATTCTTACATATTTTCACCTAAATAATATTTTTACTAAATTTAATTTATTTTTACGATCCCGAAAAGAATTTCGACGAGTATCGAGCTTAAATTAACAACCTGAAATTGATCGCCTTTATTTATTTAATAATTAATTAAGTTTAATTTATTTCTATTCGGTGCCGCTATTCGTTATTGGCTTTCAAAATTACGGCGTTTTATTTTTGTTATATAAAATTCAATTAACCTTCCATTAACCATTTTAGAAAAAAAACGAGACATTTCATGTTTATCCGTTTTATGAAAACATGATATTCAATTAACATTCAATTAATAAAATGTTTAAACAACATTCATCCAGCAAAATTAGGCAAAAGATTACCCTTGCATCGTCTTCCATTTACTACAATTAATATTCCATTAATTATTCTACAAACAAGGATGCATTCAAATTTATTTGAGTTTTTATTACCAAACTCAATATTCCACATTATAATAAACAAGTTTCTACGTTTAATAAAATGTCAAGATAAAAAAAGATGTCATGTATATTAATAAAGAAAACAAAGAAATAAAAATTGTAATGACTTGTTGCATTAATAAATATAGATTTTCCCGTTGTAGAGCGTAAGATGTTGTATAAATAATAATTTGTAAGATTTTCGTGGGGTTTTGTGTGTTTGTGTTGATTCGCAGAGAGTAATGTGGAGAATAGTAAATCGTTGTCGGCGATACAGCCCGCTGGGCGACTAGCAGTGCGAAAAAATGGATTTCGCAGACAGGCTTGTTTAGATGTTAGACACGCCCAGTGGACCGAATAGCCGGAATATATTACTTACCCAGTGACTTACAAATATCTTCGGATATATTTCTCCTTTGCAGACATCTCCCGGGATATTATTTCGATTACGCTTTTATCTCGTCTCTTTAATAAATAATAAAACGGAATGTAATTATAATGTAATAATATATATTTTCCTTTTTTAGAAAATCAACATATTTAAACGTATTCCACTTTAGTAGTACACGAAAAATAATTAGTTATATATACAAACATCTTTATTCAGATAATATGACAATAAAAAAATTCAAAATTTATTATAACAATTTGTAGAATTGTGCTAGTAGTCAGTTATGTGCTATCGACCATAGGCCTTTTTGCCCTAATTTATTGTTTAAATAGTAATAAGCTTTATTAACAGATATATTCATAAAAATATACAAAATACCTCTTGTCTTTAGCCGTTTTATGTACCATGTATTATATGTTAACATAACTTTGTAAATTCTTTTAAATGATTTAAACTATGTATTAATGTTACATGAACAAAGATGTTTATTCATATATAATTTATATCTATTAATTGGCCATGGACCAGTGGTCTTTCGGCCGGTTATTTTGTTTGTTTATTTTTTATGTCCTTGTTGCGATGATGATTACTGTCCATGTCAAAAGTCATTATTGGGTATGTTCGTAATACAACGGTTATTAATGCGGTGAAATGATGTAATGAATTCATAAAGAGTTATTGTGGGGAATTTACGTTTGGATCCATATTTTTATTACGTCGGATACATAGGAAATTTGGTTAGTAGGATTTGAGTTCATTTTTTTGGATCAGAAAAGGAGAGTCTTTGTTCGATAGGAGTAATATTGGTTATGTCATAAAAAAACGGATTTTAATGATTATGGAAGAAATTCGGAGCGTGTCTGATTTTTTATGGCACTCTAAGGGCCACTATTTTAACGATTTTTTTATCTATTTTAGGGTGACTGATTGGGGATGGTAAGCAAGGATAGCTTGACTACACGTCAAGTAAAGGGCGGCACACTATTTTATAAATATGAACTGCTGGTTTGTATCTTTGATTTATAGGTAAGGCTTTCGAAGTGCACCTAACATTGTTTACCTTTGCTTTATGATGATGGAGTGATGCATGGTTTATAAAATCCTATTTATTTAGCACTGTAGTAAATGAATTATATAACCTAATTTTTGTACATTATTATGATATAATAAAATTAATTATCCTAAAATACAGTCTATGTAGAGTTCTCGATGTACTTCTAGAGTCTATTTTTCTTTCTTCATAAAAATTTTCTTTGTTGGTAAATAGTATCTCCTTCATAAGATTACGTTGTTTCTTTGACTTCATTCACAGAGTTCAAAATAGAACACATCTTAATGTTTGTAGAAGCTAAAAGCCAGTTTTGATTTTGATTCTGCTTGTTGAAATAGTTCAAACCCTGGTATTATATAAATTTTGAAATTTATATTTTCCTTATGTTATGTTATTTATCGTAATAACCCATGAAACATTTGGTCAGGTTATTTTTCTACGTCAATACGCATTATCGATAATTACAATTTCGTTATTTTTTTATTTTTTTTTCTGAAAAGGTGGTTTGAATAGTAAATAAAACTTAATAAGTGAGTTTAACGAATGCAGCGTATATATAAAAATATGGCTCATTAAATTTATGTATTAAATTTACAATTCTCTCACACTCTCATTCTTTTATAATTTTGTCTCAGGCGAAAACCAAATGTGAGGCATTAGTAAGGATGTTATGTTGACGTTAACGTTGATTTCTTCTTCTAACACATTTATTTTTTGTGTGCTATTACTTTTAAATCTTTCTAAACCTTCATTGGTCAATTGGTTCTAGGTAAACATCCGTAGAAGATTGTTTAATTCCAGGCCAACAAATGCCGTTGTTAGTAATGAACATAGAAATAATTTATTTGTTTCTGTCTCAATTTTTCGATTATTCTGATATCATTAAAATATGGTTTCTACTTATCAACCAGGCCCAAATTTCGAGAATCTCGGATTGTTCCGTCCTATACAGTTTTCATAGGGCAAATTATCGTTATTTTTTTCTTGGTTAGTTGTTTCATATATTTCCATTGATTCCAGCTTTCCAGCTGGTGATATATCCTTGTAAATTCGTTTACCGTATTTGAATCATAATATTCAGCATATGTGAAGTTATTAAGACGACTATATTTTTCATTATTAATTTTCGCATATATAAACATTGCTCAAATCCTGAGACATCTTGGAGTGCACACGAATTTTTATAATGCTGTGTTTAATTGTGCCACTAAAATACTTGTTTTCAATATAATAAAAGAAAAAAATAGGCAGTAATCAGTATAAATACCTATATGAAAAATAAATGTTTCACGTTAATTTATTTCGTTTTATGTGTAGTGGAATCGAAGTCGCTTATAACTTCGGTGTCACTTTCGGTTTTTGTATATTGATATGTTTTCGTCTTAATTTATTAAAAACTGTAACAAGTTAAAATAACCATCAAAAATTAACGTCCATACAATGAAAGTGCTTATAGTTGCTTGTTTAATTTTTTTTTTGTTTGATATAAAAGTTCAAGTTCGAAAAATTTTAATAGGTTGAGAGTTTAAACCGAGAAGAAAAAGAAAAATTCAAGTGTGAGAAGAAAAGGAAAATATATGGCAGGAACTTCTTAAACTTTTTACTGTAAACTTTACAACAAATTAAAAGAATTTTATAACAAATGTTCAAATAATATTATTTTTAAAGTGAGACCTTAAAAAGAAATCGCACAGCGATTTAGAAAAACATCATTCAAATGGGCCACATTTTACCAAAATGTGTAGGACAGCCATCGTGCTGGAACCAAACATGCTGGTTTTCGTATGCAGTTTCGTCAACTGCAGGACCGACGTTATTTATTAAAAGTTCTAAATATGTCTCGGAATTTAAATTCCCTTTTATCACAAATTGTCCAATAATAGATTAAAAATGCCAGCCCAAATATTAATTTTCTGATGGTATTGGGTTCTTCTCATTGCAGTAAGTCGTGGATTATCTTGAGGCTAGTATCGAGAGTTTAATGCGTTTGGCTCATTATTTAGGGTGAAAGTACATTCATCAGTAAAGTAAATTGATGAGAAAAATGTCTGTTATGATTTACTCTGTTCTCAATTTTTTTTTGCAATAAATTGTTCTGCTGTCCTTGTTAGAGTCCAAGATTTCTTAGTGGCATTAAAATTTGTACGGATGTTTTCCCAATTGTTCTTGTACTCGATTCTATGTTTATTACGCATTGTGTTGTTTCTTTTTTATATGAGCTGAAAATTAAATTACTCGACTCAAACCGTTGCAATGCGCAGTAGTATTCGAATGCAATGGCAAATATCTATTATGCAATCCAACGTCTGGCGGGGTATAGGCTCGGGAAGTAGTTGTTTCAATAAATGTTTATCAAAAACTTACAGTGGAAGTAATTTTTGCAACGTGAAAAAAAGGAAGTGGTTGAATTTTAGTGATCAATACCAATATTTTTTCCTTCGTTAATTTTAGTAAGGGTGGAAAGGGTCACTGAATATATATATATATATATATATATATATTAATTTCATTAGTATAAAAGTTGATGTTAACGGATTCTCGCTAACATCCCGATCCTTTCAACAACCTTCAGAAGGCCAGTAACCTTCTGAAGGTTGTTGAAAGGATCGGCTTAAGCTGTGATAATTTTGTCGTAAGGTTTCTAATTTGCAAAGAAGTGTTTAAACACACTGGTGTTCTATATTTTAATGTTGCTTTTTGCAAATCCCAATTCTGGTACAATTTGTTACGACTCTAAATTTCTTTAAATCTGAGGAAATGTTTTAAAATGAAAACCACTAAAATATACTGTACTGTAAATATATGCAGTAATTAATTAAAAGTGGAATTTCTTAGGATTAAAGTAATAATGCTTAATAAAACTAAAAAACGCAAACGATTACGGCCCAGAAATAAGGGTCGTCCAAACAGAATCTTTCACAATTATGAATAGCTAGTACGCGATGGTTGTATTAACATAAGAACAATAATTTGAAACGAGAAAAACGCGCACTGAATGTGAAATTGTCACATTAATATGATTATTTCAAGTGCATTGGCTTTACTTTTCTCGTTTTTATATTTGTTTTTCCTTTTTTTGCTATTTTATGTAATTTTAATACCTCAAAAAAAAAACAACTTCATAAAAGAATAGAAACATCAACATTATTTTAATAAACGTAGTTGAAATAATTGCGGGTGCAATAAACGTAAATAACGTGTGTGAATTGTAAAGTTTTCCCATTTTCCGCTCCATGCATTTATTTTCCATATAATACATATTGAATGTGGAGGAAACAGTAATCGATCCGAAACACTGATTGTCTGATAGTGCGAAGTGATCGTGTATGGCACGCGAGAGCATACAAATAGTTGAGCTTTGTAAAAGATCCCGGCGGCAGATAGCGCCTTCGCTGAGAAGATATAGTGCGGCTCAGACACGTCGCAAATCCAACGAAATAATAATTTCCAGGACGGGAAGTTCCGAGCCCGCGCGATTTCCCCCTTTAATCAGTGGATTTTTTCACCCGGTGAAAAAATAAAACAAAAAAAAACGGGGGCCGAAAAAAGGGCGTGCGTCCGCGTCTCGGCGACTAATCGAGTTTCGGGTCCGCAACTTTTTGCCACCGCCGACGTCCGTTTAAT
Source organism: Philonthus spinipes (assembly GCA_963082785.1). Lineage (NCBI taxonomy): Eukaryota > Metazoa > Arthropoda > Insecta > Coleoptera > Staphylinidae > Philonthus > Philonthus spinipes. Next base: position 10,977,224 of record OY720315.1, on the reverse strand, counting down.
TCCGGCGCTGCACCGGCAGATAAAACGAATATATGTGTTGAATTAAGATCTTTATCGGTTGTCGTATGTGTATGTTGTATATAGACACGTATACAAGTAGGCCGCATAACAATGCGTACTGATAAGTAGTGATAATAGGCTCCTATCCTGCCGAGAGGGAGATAATAACGTCCGAGCTTTGTGATATATCAGGATGTATTGCATATTGGAAACCAAAGCAGCAACCTTTGGAATCTGCTGACTGAAACGCAATTTCAAAGTTGAATAGAACTGTATCAAAAAAATCCATAAATACTGGCGGCAAATAAAGATAAATACCTCCATTCAAACACGCTCTTTCGAAATATTTTAAATTGATGTAAACTCTAATTGCAGTCGTAATATTGAACATAAAAAAGAATTTCGCACAGGAATTACCAATATATATATATATATATATATGTTTATATATAGTTCAATAAATAATAATACCATATTATCAAAGTACATCGAAAAATGTTTGTAATGAATTCTTGTTGTCCATATTTTCTTATTGCTTAGTAAGTTAAAAAAATATTTCGATCTTTAAAACTAATGCAAGTTTTCTTTTAAAATTGCCAAACCCATCAACACGTAATTGTTACATCAACGAATCCAACGCAACTTTTCTATTTGGATGGGGAAACAGGAAACGGGCAAACTTAATTTGGCGGCGGCGAACGATTGACACCGAAAACCGGGGCGCGCAAAATTAATGACGCACCGTCGTAAGTTTCTGAAGAGTTTCCCGGCTCTTCCGGCCGACAATGGCTTCACTAAGACAACACGAGTTTTTACCACCTAACAAATAGGCATCGCTATTTCCATTATACACTTCCCTGATCGAAACGGAGATTAACAGCCCGCTTTCGCCGCATTGTTGGACGCTCCTTCAGAAAGAAGAACTCCCCCCCGAAATAAGTTCATTTGCAGTTGCAGACGGTTTTGTTTGCTCTACATCTTGTTTTGTTTTTATTATTATTATGTCTCGAGATATCATCATTCATTTCGATCATTACCACCGGACATGACGGCGTCACTGTTTGATTGATTGATTTGATTTAACAACTTTGTAATTATATAAGGCATAGCTGTACTGATGAGGAATGAAATCCAGAAACACATGTCTGCAAAAATTCTTTTATCACGTAATTTTCTGTTTTTTTTTTTTGCATTAAAAAATCGATTCAAAAATTATTGCATTATACAATATGTTATTGTTATGCAACAACAAATGTAGATTATTGAACATTTGGATTAAGTACTTATGTAACATAAGTGTAAATGACTATAGCTATAGAGGAAATAATTCATTAATTATACTCGATGTCTTTTTTATTTAATTTCAGTTTTTTTTATATTCAGATTAATTAAGACGAGTTATTATTTTTAAATTGGTAACCGACATATTTCGTGGATTAAAATATATTTTATACGGATAAAAAAGAATAGTTCGCGTCGCTTTAAGAAACTTTATGGCCTCCTCGCATATGAAAGTAAAGTAGGGGAAATTCTTTAAATGTATATATGCGAATATAAGTTCTAGCCTTTTCATATTCAAATCGGGGACATCTTTATTGTGGATTTTAGTCGCGCTCGTGGAAGTATACGACGATGGTCGGCTTAGGAGACCTCCTCCAGAGGCATCCACCGTCCTCCAGATTATACACTTCCTCTCCTCCGCCGCTTCACCATTATATAATATGGGTAGATGGAGGGTGTTGAGGTTAGGTGCTGACGTGAAAGGAAACTGCACTTCGCGTTACGCCCTTGACAAATGACTACACCGTAACAATGGATCCTCCTTTCTGCCGCCCGCAGATTTGAATTATTATATATTTCTTTAAATGCCCCCCAGGAACCCGACCCGCTCGCTCCATCCCTTAAAAATATCAAATAAAAAAAGCGAGAACGCGAGAGAAAGTGTGGATATAAAAATATGGAAAGGTCGAATTGTATGAATCAACAGAAACATTTTATAGCTTCCTCACTGGCTGGCTTAAGCAAACATCCCCTAACGATCCCGAGTCTTTAGATAGCAAAAGATCAATCCCGCTAAATCCTCGTCTTGTATGTGATTATATTGCATGGCTTTCCAGCCAGCATTTCCAGTAATGGCATATTAAACCATGACATCAGCCGATGTCTGATTATATCTGCTCCTGAAGGCACCTGATTTAGCAATTTCACCGCAAACATTAACGTAGGTTAATTGCGAATTACAGCGCGCGATATTCCTCTCTAATTACGATTATATCTGTACAAACAATCCAATTTATTTTTTTATGTTTCATCGATTATGGCTGGCCTAATGTTATACCACAAGATAATCCATCTAACTAAATTTAACAAATAATTAGTAATTATTATATTAATTGTATTCAATTATTTGTAATTTGATATCATGTGACATAATGTTAAGCTAAATTAAATCAATAAAATATTTTAATAAATGTTATAATTTTATAATGTGCTGGTAATAATGTTATGTAAACATCCCTTAACGATCCCGAGTATTTAGAGATCAATAAATTATTATTTAATAAAAACCATAAAAATAAAACATTATTTATAAATTATTGATGATTATTTGCAAATATTAAGAAAACAAACATCAATTTTTATGTGAAGCTAATAAAGTATTGATTGGTGGAAAATATGAGAAAGTCTCATTTTTTATTTGTTTATATTGGGTTTAAAGAATAAAAGCGATTAAAATGCAATTGAAGTTTACTTCGTTTTTATATTAAAATGTCTCTTTATGTTTTTATTATATTCGCAACCGTAAACAGTTTTAATATTTATTTTAATTCAATACGTGTAAAATTTAAAATAATTGCTTATTAACAACTAGACAGCAGATGGTTTGTATTGTAAATTAAAACAGATTGTATAATTAAGGTACAAATTGAATCGGACAACGGATTTAATAAATATCGTTTACAATAATAATTTAAAACGCTCGGTATTTGATGTAATATGGGAATAAATCGCTTCAATTACACGCATTTTACACGCGCAATAATAATTCGGTTTCATCTACCTGCAAAAAAATGCGAACAGTAAATATGCAAGTTGTAGGCAATAAATAAAATTTGCACAAAAAGGGGGGGATAAAAGGGGCTTGGCGACAGCAGCGCGCAAAACATATATTAAATCATTATTAATACGTATCAACACGGATGAATATGTCAAACATATATCTTCGCTAATTGCCCAAAAATAATGATACATACACATGGACTGATTCACTGATTGTATTGAACATATACATAACAATGGTAAAGCATAATACCACCGTAAAATACGATCGGTTATAGGGGCTACATGATATGTCTATCGCCGTCATCATTATATCAGTACGACAAAGCTAAAAGGGAAGCATCAATCACCCGAATGTACCCCCCAATGCAGACGAGCTCCACGCCAGATAATGCCACCCACGTATCCGACGAAAACTACCACTAAATTAACTTTATTAACTCATACACGAATTATATTTGTATTTCCTCTTTTATATGTATTTTAGTAAAAATAATTTATTCTAATATCATATTTATTTTAAAAATTGATATTGCGAATTTTTTTTTACTTGAAACACTGGTTTAATTTGTTTGTAATACAAACAATATATATTTATTAAAAAAATTATTTGTTGTGATTACGAAATGCTTATTTTTATAATATGATTGATTACAATTTATTACATTCTCTAGATTGGTGGTTCTTAAAGATGTTGTTTCAAATGCGCAACAACAACAATGATGCCATTATTTTTTTATATTCAGTGAACAGTACACTGAATATAAAAAAATCATGGAACTAGTGTTGATTTCCGGGCTATCGGGCCATGGTCTACTGTCGGCATCTTCAGTGGTTCCGTGAATGAACAGTGTATGGACTCCTCGATATCTCCTCACATAACGAAATTAAAACTAATAAGCATACACAGTTTGATCAGTGTACCGTCTTAAAAAAAGTTTGACAACTGATTTAATAAAGACGATTTTAAACTTATTTTATATATAAAAAACGGGATTTTTAGTTAATATTTAACATCAACCACCCCTAATTTTTGTTTTAACAATAAATTCTATATTTACAACAATATTATGTAAATATATTAATACAGTCTAATGTTATTGCAAATAAAAAGTTTTTAGTGCAGGTCTTCTTCCCTTCGTCCTCACCTCGGGATTTGTGGGCGTTGACTCCCATTTCGGGCTAACGGTATTGAGGGAAGTGTATATCTTCTTCTTTTGTGCCCGTATGTATGTATTCGTGTTTATTTTAAAAGTTTTATTTAATTTTGTTGTTTAATATAAGATATTTTATTTTCAGTTTGCAAGCTGTGTAATTTAGTGTTTTTATGTATTCTTCATATACGTTTGATCACAATATACAGCTATCTGTTTTATTTGTAATAGATCAAAAATACAAAACGCCTAAAAATCCCACATATGAAACTCCAAGCTCCTAATCTTCATTTTAGAAACTAAGAAGATAAATTTTAATAAATAAAGTTATAGTTATTAATTTTCATTTGGAATAATATATTTAGAACCATGTTGTTCCAAAAAAATATTAAATGTTGATCGAAAAGAATTAGTTATTGGTTTTGTTGGATTAAACATTGCAAAATGAGTAGAAACAAATATAACTGTCTCACACTGGTCCAAAAGCTCATTTTAGCTAAATATTTCGCTGAAAAGTAACTGTTTAGAAAACACTTTTTTCTTGGAGTATTTATTATGACGGAATTAGGTGAAATAGAGCTTTTTTAAAATTTTATTATAACATATATTTAACTTAAAATAAAACACTTAATAATTTTCAACTATTTTTTGTGTATTTCACGACAATTGTTTCGCAACGTTGTTGCTTCTTCAGGTGAAGAACTTATAATATTTACAAATTTCTTAAAACTGTCTTTATATACAAATTTAAAAAGTGGAGGTGGAAGGTCTAGGGTTTTCCATCCGTAGTAGTGGCGAACTGGAGAGATCGGTCTGTTCGTTAAGTAAACATCCTGATGGGAAATACTTATTAATTTCCATATTTTCTAGTAATGTTAATTTTCTTCCTTTCTTCTCTTCGTGGAGGATTTTGAAATCTTTGTTGAAATTGTGTTGTTCTTCTAACAGGTGGTTCGCGTATGTTGAAGAATTTTTCTTGTTGATAAAACAGGTGTAATGTTCATTTATTCGTTCTTCGAATGTTCTTCCAGTTTGTCCTACATAAACTTTAGGGCAGTCACTGCAACTTAACATGTAAATTTTATAAGTTCTTCACCTGAAGAAGCAACAACGTTGCGAAACAATTGTCGTGAAATACACAAAAAATAGATGAAAATCATTAAGTGTTTTATTTTAAGTGATCATGGATTTTCAAAAATTAAGTGCCTCCACTATCTACGACATATATTTAAAGTGTTGCCAATTCTGATCGAAACATAAATTTACCCTACGTTTCATGTTATTAGAATTTCAGGTGATACGTTGTGCACCGCTTTCTTTATTGCATTGTGAAGTTCTTCTAAAGTGTGGAGTCGTTCAGTATACACTTATTATTATTATTATTATTTTAGTCTGATTAAAATATAATCCAGCGGTGTTTGGTGAACGAGGAGGCCATAAATCTCTGCTAATTAACTTATCTCCAAAGAACTACTGTAGGTGATTTAATTTTTTACAGCCCTTCTGACATGTTCTTTTGTTGCTATCCTAAACACTGTTGTTTCATATCCTCGTAATTGAAGTTTGCGTTGGATCTATTGTGTACGAGGATTTGGTTAAGCTATGTATCATTGTTTTCTTTCGGACGTTGTTCTTGTTCCAGTTTTTTCAACTTTCTCCTCAGCGTGGCTAACTTTCTTCGTAATTTTGCGTTTATAAAATTGTGAATTTTCTTTTGTAATTCACCGCATGATAATATCGGTATAACCTCCCCTCTTATGTAACATAAGAGCGCCAGCAATAAGTCTGATAACAATTAAATAATTGTTTATGACACATTTCTGATCGTTGATATTCATTGTTTATCGACAGTTTAAACATTTTCTGAAAGAAAATCTAAAATTAATCGCGGGCTTTTCGAGATATGAATTTTTTAATATTTAAATTGTATATAACAAATTAACTATTGTCAATGACACATTTCTGACAGTTGGTATTTATTGTTTTATGGATGGCTAATTATTTCGTGAAGGAAAATCAACAATAAAAGTTGGGCTTTTCGAGTTATGTATTTTTTAATCGTCCGCCCTATTAAATGCATAAGAGCGCCAGCAATAAGTCTGATAACAATTAAACAATTGTTCATGACACATTTCTGATCATTGGTATTCACTGTTTATCGACTGTTTAAACATTTTGTGAAAGAAAATCTAAAATAAATAGCGGGCTTTCTGAGTTATGATTATTTAATTTTCGTCATATTGGATGTATGACTGAGCTAGCAATAAGTCCGATAACTATTTAACCATTGTTGTCGCAACAATTTTGATAACTAATATTTGTTGTTTAATGATCGTTTAAATATATTATAAAAGAAAATCAAAACTAATGGTTGGATTCATTGAGTTATGATTTTTTAATTTTTTTGCTAAATTTAACAGATGATCGCAATAAGTCCGATAATAACTTTACCTTTATATATGACATATTTCTGAAGGATTATATTTGTTGTTTATTGACGAATTAAGTAAAATATTAAAAAAAACTAAAATATATTGTGGTTTTTGGAAAATATGGACATATTAAAATTTGAATTTTGATTTTTGATATTGACGCAACTTATCGCATTTTGTGGGCAATACTAGTTGTAAACAGTGAGTGTGCAAACTATTTTAATTCAATATGTAATTATTGTTAAAATAATTATTTTAATAATAACTGGTTTTGGTGGAGGCGCCGGTTTATTGCTGGAGTTATTGCCAGCTTCACACACATTCTTATGTAATAAGTTGTAAGTCGAATGTAAATCACTAATTTTAAACTTTAACCAACTTTCTTTACACTTTAACAATAATAAACACGCCGACAATGTATAACAATAATTTATCCCCAATAGACAACCGACATAATTAGATTAAGGTTTTTTCCACTAATTCCCGTGAGGTATATATAAACAGTAGTAATTTGGTTTAAGGAATTTTGAAATGCACATCTGACAATTAAAAATAAAATAGTGAGGATATTAATAAATAGGAGTTTTAATTTAAGTTTAATTTAAACGTAAACAATGGATTTAAAAGTAGAAATCTCATTTATCAATAATTTGATTACAAGTGTATATTAAAATTGACCCCAAAAGACGTCCTCTAACGATCACTTCCATTGGGGATCTCAGAGGAGATGGTGCGTTTTAATTAATTTTAATCAATTTAATTAACAACTTTGCAATTACGTAAGGCATAGCTGTACTGATGAGGGATGAAATCCCGAAGCACATATCTGCAGATAGCCTTATATTACGTAATTTTTATTTATTTATTTTTTTATTCTTTGCTTTAAATATTTTTGATTCAAAAATTGTTGCATTATACAATATGTAATTGTTATTCAACAGTAAATGTCTATTATTGTAATAGTACTTATGTAGCAAAACTAAAATTGTCACAGAGGAAATAATTTAATAATTATTTTCAAATTCTTTATTTTTAATTTATTTAAATAACTGTGATCAAATGAATAAACCCTCTTTTTCTATTATTGGCTCTTTTCGTTAATTAAATTTTTATTTTTATATATTGCCACAATATTTTTAAATAAAATGTTGAGCCATTTCCTATACGTATTTGATGTGTTGTTATTGAAGTCAATATTTAAAATTGTGGGTAACACACGTCATCACTTTCACCTTTAATAAAAACACCCAGCGGGAAACATAAAATTCTGCGGCAACCGACTCAACGGCGCTGACATATTTATGAAAGGAGTTAATAATAATAAGAAAAGAGCGCATTTTTTCGCGTTTTACGACAAGGCGGACGCACGGTAAACTTCGTTTACACCCTATCACCTTCACACTTATTGCATATTTTCATCACAATGCCGTAGAAAATTAAATCCCACGTGAAGGCCTATCAGCGCCTTAACGACGTTTTCTAAACTTGTCATCATCCTCGCGCTAAGTACATCCCCTCCCTTGTTTACGATTAAATTTTAATACTTTGAAAACGGCCCCTAATAATAAAAAAAAAACACACACTTCGCTCGTCTTTAGCTTTTTTTATCGAGTTTACAAGTAATATTGTTGCAAAAGCTCTTCCCGTTTTCCTGTCGCGCGAAAAAAAACATGAAAATCTTTCTCTCGAATTAAATTGTCTCTAAACAAGGAAACTCCTCCCTGGGTGTTAATATTGTGTGAGGGACATGAATTAAATTTATTTCATCCCCCTCGGTTGCTTTCATTTTTTTAGTATATATTTTATTTTCCCGTTTGAGTTATTGCGATTGATTGCACTCGGTTTTGTGTGTATATTTAAAATGTGCAAATGTGTAGAAAATGCAGTATATTTGAAGAAGGGTAGATTGGGTGCATTTTGTGCCGCTGCCACTCAAAAGCAAGATTGAAATATGCAGGGCGTTTTCGTCGACAACTTGTGCTCTTGACGTTTCAATTACACATCACTATATACGGCAATTGCGGTGTGCATGATAATAAAACCTATTGTGTTTGATTTTACATAATATTGCCCACCATAATCAAAATGTGTTTAAATATTTAAGGAATTTAATTATTTAATAGGAATAATGTGTTTAATTACATTAGAACTTATATCGCTGCATATTTTTTTTTCTTTCTTATAAACAAAATTAATACGATTAAATATATATCTATTTATTAATGCAATATCCATTAATATGAATAAATAAACAACTACCTAAAAACAACCACACATGCATTTTATATAAAAAATCTAATCATTCTTACAAGAATGGAAGTATACTTGCATTAAATATATTTGCACGATAATAATAATAATTATAATAATAATAATTATAATTATAATAATCTTTATTGTCCAACAGATGTACCATAAAAGGACAAATATCAGAAAAAATATATACAAATAAATTAATTAATAACTAAAAATGGTTCAATAACTACTGTAAGTATAATATAAAAATAACAACTAAAATGAATTATAAAAATTAAATTAAGGTTCTGCATAAAAATGTCATCATAGATGTTATTTGCATTACGGCTCATATGCGTAATAGGCGCTCGTGGTAATACATTTGTATTTGCGGTAGGTATAAAGAACGTAGTGTTTTGACTTGAATTAAATCGCTGTACATTAATTTTAGTCATTGACAACAGCTTAGCTGAATCTATACGATTAATCAATAATTTCCGTAGGAACACCGCACTACATATTTCTCTTCGTTCAGATAAAAATACACAGTCATGTTGTCGAAGCAAATCAATATAGTCTGTTGAATGATCGGGATAAATACCGCTGACTTTAAAAGTAAGAAATTTAAGAAAGCGTGTCTGTACTTGTTCAATTATCGACGCATAGATGGGATACCAGAAATAATATAAATAATTATACTTACCTTAAAGTTGCATTAATAAAATGTTTGCAAATTTAAAACTATTAAGTTTTCACTATTTAAAAAAATATGTTCTTTTCTATCTAAGGATGTTATGATTCTAAATGTTATAAGGAAAAAAACAAGCACTACCGTCACTTTAATTATTCTAAAATTAAAATTTAAAAAAAATCAATATATCTATTCATGTAAACATCCATAGAAATGTTAATAAAACAAATTTTTAATTTTCTTGAAAATGGGCTAATAACCCATATTCAATTTAATCTGTGTTTTATTGGTTGATTTTTAATAATTTATTCATATTTATTTCTTACAATATGAACCACGAATGTCTAAATATTATAACCATTAATTATATTAAACTTCCAATTTTATTTCAAAGCATTTGCAATTTAAGTAATTATTTACATTAATTTTGAAAAATTTCAAAATACTATTTTCTAAATTTATAAATTTGACTTCCAATAAAAATGTAGAAATCATTTTTATTGGAAGTCAGAGGCTTTGTGTGTTACCGTTTTGAAAAGTTATTTTTTTGGACTACCTAAAAGTATGAAAATCCAATATGGCTTAATAATTTCTTCAATATAAATGTATTCATTGCGGTAATAAATCGCCTATATTAATAGATTTTCTATTTATAAATTTAGAAAATAGTATTTATACCATAAATTATAAAACAACGACCACTTTAATTGCGAGATATGTAACCCTATTTCTTATAATATATTTATAACAAGTTTAAGTAATCGAATCAAAGTGGATGAATTATTCACAGATATTGTTCGGCAGTAGGTAAAGTACACGCTGAGCTGATTTTTTATTTATGTCCGAGGATTATAGTTTGTAACTTATGATTATGCATGATCTCCTCTATGCAATAGTTTCTGATCGCGGTGGAGCGTAGTTTCCGAAGCTATATATTAACAATTCCCAATGGAACACAATATTTCAGTTTCATAATAAAGGCAACATTCTTAAATTTGAGATTTCTGTAATCAGTAATTGCACAAAATGGGAAGACTCATATTCCTTACTTAAAAAAGTGATGTAGAAATATCAGTCTTCTTATTATATGATTTATTATTTTAAGTAAATTCAATACTATACAGTTAGTAAATTGTTTTTTTTTTTTTTTTTCATTCGGAATTACTGTAGTAATTAAATCACAAATTTAATAAACAAATATTGAATCTACTAATTGTACTTATTAAGCAAAACGGATATATAAACATTCTATTAATATTTATTAATTAAATAAAATTCATTTGAAAATAATCAATCAATTATTCTCACATTTAGCTCTATGACTTTTGACTTACGTTACGTAAATACGCACGTTAGGCGTGGGTATTTGCCCGGGAAGTAGTTGTTTTAATTTGTTTAACGTACTTACGTAACGTAAGTCAAAAGTCACAGAGCTAAATGTGAGAATAATTTATTAATTATTTTCAAATCAGTTTAAATTATATAAATAACTGTGATTAAGTGAATGAATACTCTTTTCTTTTATTCACGATTTAATATTGATGTAATGCCATTTCTAATATTTTTTTTGAGTGGGTACAATTTAAATATAAAATATTTTGCATTACGTCATAACAACTTATTATTTATATAAACTTCAAAATTAAAGATGGAATCATACTATTCCAACGTTAAGTATTTATACATAATTAATATCTACATATATATAAAATATTACAATATATATTGTAAAGGTCTCAGAAGTACCGCATTCCTTTTCTTTGACATCCAAAAAGCCCTTGATTTCGCGTGACACAAAAGCCTCATATACAAATGCCTATCTTTAAACTTGCCTGACCATCTCCTATACAATTTCCTAAAAAAATAGATCGCTGAAAATACGCGTCCATAATACACTTTCTCAACCTTTTTCACTCTAATGGGGCGCCCTCAAGGTCCCCCCTTTCTCCAATCCTCCACACATATACGCCCATGACATATACAATCTCAACCCCAATGCATAAATCCATCGGCTTATTTCATTTAATTTGCCGACGACACCATCTTAACGGTCCACAAAACCACTCTTCCAAAGCCCTCTCCTCTCCACAAGAGCTGATCGACATCATATCCCTATGATTCGCTAAATAGAAAATCAACAACCATCCCTATCACAATCTACTCACCCTTTCAGTGAGAATACACATCAACAACACCCAATCACTCACAAATACCCTCATTTGATTTGATCCAACTAATCAAATCCAAAGTTCAGAACAAGGCATGACATTTTAGATCACTAACGTAAAGACATCTTGACCAAAACCGCAACTCACATTTATAAAATGAAATAAATGATCTGTCGACCTCTTATGTAATATGTTGCAATCCTCATGCACCGCCCACGCCCCTCAACCTTAAAGAACATCTCGGTAGCTGAACAATCAGCCCCTAGAACGCTTACCAAAATCAGAAAGCCAAACAATCATTTACATAATCCATCCGACACACTCCTATATGACAAAACTGAGATATTAGGATTATCTCAAAGATTTTCCAACTATTCTAAAAATTTGCCATAAATCCCGCAAACTAAGACATTCTGAACCAATTCTGCTTAAAACAATACCTAAATATTGCTCCAAAATTATGAATGCACTATTAATACATTCATCTCATCTTTCATCGAGGACTAAAAGACAGACATGACACATAAGACAATGACTGTTGCCTGAAATAGTAATGGTCGATAGCCAATTTGGAAATAATAAAAGAAATTTTATTGTATTTTACCATGCATAAATACCTCAATAAAGATGTTTGTCAAAATCCAATATCAAATTTTAGTATAAGATTAATTGCTTAATTAATTATGGTTAATTTCTGAAGTAAAAAACAATAAATATTATTACATTTCATATATTTTAAATAATCATGTTAAAAATTCATAATGCTGCGCTGAGGTATAAATCAAATGAACTATGCGATTTATAAACGGAAATTCAGGAAGAATAAAATATCACGGTACAAATTTAAATAAAACAACATTCCCTAAAAGGCAATGCTAATACCTAAAATGGAACGAAAACATTGAATTAACCCCGTTATATACATTTTTCCTCATTGTAAGTGGAAATCAATGGAAGTGAAGGTTATGAAAAATGGAAGAGCACTTTAACACCTGCAGTGATATTCCTAAAAGTATTTCGTGATAAGCTCTTTGTGTATCGGTGAATAGTTTCATATTCAGAGCAACGCTGCCGGCTTCAAAGGAGTTGAAACATTTTGATCGCGGGCGTTTTCTACGAAAGCTCCGAGCGAAAGCCGCATGCACGAAATAAATGTTCGAATGTTGTTTTTCCGTCCCCTCGCGGTAAATGATTCGCGTTTAACGAAAATATAAAGAATGAAAGTAGAGGAGGAACCCACGAAAATTAATTGCTTTCGAGTGATTATTTAATTATTGGAAGGATTATACCTTTAAAGTTTGCTCCGGCTTCCGCTGAATAACGACTTCAAAGTGATTCCTAATGGAGCGGAATGAAAAAGAATATGCTTGTAATTTGATGCGTATTAAAAGGCTGTGTTTATTCAACAGACTCTTTAATTATTATTTGATTATTGATTTAATATAGGTGAATTTATAAAAACTGTTAATTTATTTATTTTTTTCTATTCATTAAAATTTCAATGAAATATATATTGCAATTGAGTGTTACATCTGTTTTGCTAATTTTTAATCTTATAATATTTAATAAATTGTATATATATAATAAAACTAATTAATAATAATAATCACGTTTATTGTCCAAACGATATCCCCTAAATACAAGACAAAATCAGAGAAAACATACAGATATGCGAAAAATAAATAAATTTAATAATATAAATAAAATAATATTATATAAATGAACATTATTAAGTAGTCTATTTACATTTTTTACTGTAACTAAAATATTTGTCGTTTAAAGAATTTAATATTGAATAATAATTAATAATTTAAATATTGCTACTTAAATGTCAAAACATTCAAAATAGTCACACAATAACTAAAATAAATGTTTACCGTTAAGAGAGCACAAAGTATAGTGTATAGTGGAGCGTTTTTATTTTAATAAAATTGATTAATATATAATTTTTAATAATACTAGCGCTATTTTGCTCTAAATTGCTTGAAATCACTATAATTATTGATTTGATTTAATTGTTAGGTCCCGTCTAGTTCAATAAAATTTGATTTTGTTTATTTTTTTTTATTATAATATTTAATTTAAGTGTTGCTATTTAATATGTATGTAAGAGGAATATCGTTAAATAAATAAATAATTGCTTTTATATTTATGATTATTGTCATTCATTTTTTATGAAAATTTTTGGAATGATCAAATTATTATGTATGCAAACTTTTATAAGGAAATAAAATGAGGCGTCACCGCAACATTACAGCGAATGCTGAAAATATTGGAAATTTTCAATACACAGAATTTTGGTTTGAACTAATAACTTACAAGAAGGAGATGACTATGAAAAGAAGTAAGCAGGGAAGAAAAAGAAAGGTAAGTATCTAAAAAATCTGTCGTATAAAACTCTGATAAATTTTCAATTTCAATTTCAATTTACTTTATTAACGAAATCTCCATTTCCAAATTACAATTATAATTACATATTAAAAATTTTATAAGAAAAGTGTGACGCTCTAAAAAGATTACAAAACATATGTATAAAAAAAAGGCAAATTACCAATCACAAATTACGACAAAATACAAAATAAAAATAATACGCATCAAAATATTTATTTATCAATCCCAAACAGTTCATTGTGAAAAAAAATGCAACCGGCTTATTCCTTCCTATCTTCAAGTGATGATAAATTAATGTAGATAAAAAAATTATGTAATATGAATAAAATTGAATAAAAAGAATTTAAAAATAATTAACAAATTATTTCCTCTTTAGCTACTGTGACAATTTGACTTATGTTACATAAGTACTATAACAAATGTTTAATAATAGACATTTGCTGTTGCATAACAATAACATATTGTATAATGCAACAATTTTTTAATTGAAAATATTTAATGCAAAAAAAAACAAAAAAATGAAATAAATATTCGATTCAAAAATTGTTGTAATATACAATATCTTATTTTTATACAACAGCAAATGTCTATTATTAGATATTTGTTAGAGTACTTAGTAGTAGTCGCAGTAGCTATAGAGGAAATAATTTATTAATTATTTTCAAATTCTATTTATTTAATTTATTTTAAAAAATTGTGATCAAGTGAATAAATTCGCTTTTTCTATTATTAAAACTCTGATATTTATTATTAGTTTGTTTATTTATTCACAAAATCAACGGATAAATCCAGTTACAGATTGACTTACAATATGTGAATACAAACATAACTAAACTAGACGATAAACACAAAAAGAGATATTAACGCAATAAAAAAATATTCCAAACACTCAACAATCAAAAGTTAAAGAATCCTCTAGAAGATATGCAATCAAATATATCAATATCAGGATAAAGGGAAACTAAATTATGATATAGTGAATATATTGATTTTTTCTTAAATTAACAGGGAAAATAATATTAATTTGTCTTAGTAAATCAGTGCAATTTTTTTAATATTTTAAACAGCCTCAAGACACAAACCGAAGTTCTTGAAGTAAAGATATATGATAAATCTCTTCTGAATAGTCTCGACATTCGAGGAATATTTGATTTAATATGAATCCCAGACACAACAGGCATATTGATCTCACGAAAAAATAGTACTGTATATCAATGGCATAACCATTGTCGTAAGTTATTTGTGATTTATTCATATACAATTTTATACATTTTGAAACATATAAATTTAAGCTATTATTTCTACAACACGCCACTATCTGGTCAAGATTATGCTGAATATTTACACAATGATCTAAAGTATTAATAGGATGATAAATTTTCGGATCGTCTGCAAATATTAACATGTTATGATTAACTATATTACTATATATAATTGTTTATAAAACAATTGAATAGTATCGGTCTTAGGTTTTAGCCCTACGGGATACCCGATGAAACAATAAAAATATTAAACTTAAAACCTTTGTACTCAAGAAATAGCAACCTACTCTTGAGGTAATTATAAAATAAATCACAGATGTTTGAGGGTTGTCTAAAAGTCTTAAACTTATTTACACGTATTCAGTGTATTTTTGTCTTGTACATATATATTTTTTACATTTTTTTACATTGTTTAGCTATAAAGGCATACACAAATACACCAGGGACCAACAAAAAACGGAGAGAAATCTATAATAGACTACATAATAATCTATAAAGACAAATTAAAATATGTAATTGATACGAGAGTTCAGCGAGGATTTGAGATATTCAGCGACCATTTCTTGGTAATAATGAAACAGTGGGAGGATGGAATAGAGAAGAAAGGAAAGTAGGAGTCATCAAACATAAAAAGGTAGCAACATGAAAATAAAAACGTACAAACTTTGTGATGACGACACCACAAAAACAAAATCAGGAAATTTTCACACCAAAAATAAAATACTTATTAGAGAAGGAAACTAATATGACAGTGCAAGACTTGTGGGAATGGTTTAAGGATATTTTACTTACAACAGCAACAGAAGTATGTGGTGCAAATAGAGTGTATCAAAATGAAAAAAAAAACAGCTTGGTAGTCAGATGAAATTAAAAAAGAAAGAAATAATAAGAAGAAAAATTGGCAAATTTTCTTAAATTACCTATAACAAATACAAAGAACAAAGAGAGAAAGTAAAGAAACTAGTTTTTGAAGGAAAGCAACAAACTTGGAAGGAATTTTGAGAAAGACTTGAAAAAGATAGCAAAGGAAATGATAATAATGATAGCAAAGACAATACAGCAATAAAAGACGGACGCGGGAATATATCAACAGAAGAAAGGCAAATAAGGAATAGATGGAAAGAATACTTTGAGAAGCTGTTAGCGTACGATAAAAATTATGATGAAATGGCTGAAATCAAAAATGAGCAGGAATATATTACACAAGAATAAATAGTGTCTGCAATCAAGAAAAATAAAAAGCGAAAGGCGGCATTAATTGATAAAATAACTACCGAGATGCTAAAAAATCATGGGAGTATTGGGCAAACAAGTCTTCCTAAAACTATGTAAAAGCCTGGGAAAATGAAGAGATACCTGATGATTGGATGATAGGTTTAATACTGTCATTACACAAAAAAGGAGATAAAAAGGATTGCAATAACTACAGGGGAATAACGATATTAAGCACGGCGTTAAAAGTTTACGAACAAGTAATAGAGACAAAATTAAGACAAACTGTAGAGCCAACACTGACAGATTTTAAAAGCGGTTTTAGAAAAGGGCGTAGCGTGCAGGACTATATATACTATTGAGGAAATTATAAACAGAACAATAATAAACAACGAAAACATACATGGCCTTTATTGACATGGAGAAGGCATTCAACAATAAGTTAATTACAGTAATACAATCGATATATAGAACAACAAATAATATGGTGATATACAGAAACATGAAATCACAGAGTTATAAAACCAAAATGGGTGTACGACAAGAAGACGGACTTATTATTATTCATCACATTTATGGATGACATCATACGAAAAAGTAATACCACTAATAATCTACTGTTCATAGCACACATAAATTTACAGGCAGTAGAAGTAAGAGAATGTGCGTTACAGATGACATAGTCTTAACGGCCAAGAATGCAAAAGATCTGGAAGAAAACATACTGGTTTGGAACAGAGTACTAACACAGAATAGAATGAAACTAAATACGACAAAAACGAAAGTAATGGTAGTTGGTAAAGAAGTGGACATCTACCCGGAACAGGTAGATTCAGTAAAATTTCTAGAAGCAATTATTCAAGAGAATGGTGAAAATGGTAACGAAAATTGAGAACACCAATAGATTTTTCTGCGCCGTGAATTTATAGGATTTATTAATAAACAGGAAGTAACAAATAAAACAAAAATTAATGTATATAAAGCAGTGTATAGACCAATTTTAACATATGGATATGAAACTTGGGTATTATAACAACAGAAAAGTAGACTGCAAGCCACAGAAATAAAACACCTAAGAAGAGTGATAGGAAAAAAATGATATAAGCCTCTTCCAGGAATTGTAAAAATAGTAAGTTCACGTAAAGGTTCTTTTACTGCCAGTCACCAATAAAGAAAATGAAAATCCAAAGATGAAAGAAATTTAACTCAACCTAACCTCTCTAAATGCGGAATAGGATAAGCATCTTTCTTAGTAACCACATTTAACCATCTATAATCTACACAAAAACGATAGGTACCTTTCTTTTTAGGAACTAACAAAACAGGAGACTATAATAACTTCATCTAACATTTTATTTAATTCCTCCTCTAATAATTTTTGTATATGAATCGACAGCGGGTTATAACGTTATTTAATAGAGGATGAATCTATCATTATTTCATATTCAATAACCTTAATTTAAATTAACTAATTCGCTGTCTTTGGTCAACTGTGATATTAAGATTATATTTAAGATACAAAACGGAACTTGTAATATGATCGCCTTTGAAATGCCAAATATTCATCTTTAAATCAGGAACAATATTCTTTGAAATCCATAAATCTACACATAATATAATTGATTATGTGTGTGGAGCTGGCAATGAATGCAGCAATGAACCCGGCGCCTCGACACTGAGACTATTTTTTTATTAACCATTCGTTAATATTTCTAAGAAAATAATTAATTATTAGCTTATAAATGTAACTAATTTTAAAATAATGTGTATCTCGAAGTTAGATAATAAATAAATATTTTGAATCTGTGTATTAGACTAAGTTTTTTTATCCTAACAAAAAACCTATCTTATGATTTTTTGAAAAAATGACGTCGGAAGTAAATAAATGAGATTATAAAAAAAAACATTGAAATCCTGCCGTATATATATCCTTTTAAGCTTCCCTGAGTCTCGTCTGTTTTAACAACATTGTTCTATGAAGTATTAGCCACAAATAAGAACATTTAATCGAAAGTTACTTTTTTATTAATTAAATTAATACACGACATATTTTTATATATAATTCTAAACCCGAAGCAAAATCGATAATTGGGCTGAAATTACTCCTTTATAAAAGCCAGCGTAATTTTCTCATATATCACATCGCATGCGATTTATTTGCTGCGCAGTCTAACGGTAATGAAAGTTAAAAATATGTAGCGCATAGTGCCCCATGAGCATAAACCTACTAAATGTCATCGTAGCCATAAAACGACACCTAGATACACTTCTCGTGTTTCCAGGTGAATATATGTCGTATACACTCTTACTTATTTTGTATTTTTACTAGATACACGCCGCTTTTTATTTAGGTTAGGAGCGTGTATTCTGCCTCGTAAAAAAATGTAATACCACATATGCATGCATATTTTGCACGTAATAAATGTATTTATTAAATAAACGAACAAGAATTTTCCGTTAGAATTATTAATCCATGATAATTAAATATAATTTATAAGCAATGTGCATACTGAAAAGGAACAATACATATTTAATTGAGTAATTATGGAGGCTGTTATTTTGATTTTTTAATTATTAATCGCCAATAACAATATTGTTTTACTTTATAATTTGAACTTATATTGGTGAAAAAGCGATGCATAGAAGTCTGTCAGAATGTAATTCATGTCGCTATAAGCATTGTTTATCTATAAATAATATTACTTAAAGTAAATTAATCTTTTATATCCTGAATGTTACAAGACTAGTGATTATAGTTTCAATATATATTAGCATATCAATTCAACTATAGTCACGTTAATTATTTCACTGTAAAAAAATCATTTGTGAATACATATTTATTAATTCTAAAAGAGATTTATAGCCATTTGTTAGAAGTTTTAGCACCTGCAACGAAACAAGCACAAAACATGGGTACAAAAGCGAGTTGGCAGATATTTAATTGAACAATTCAAACCTGTGGCGGCGGCGTTCCCGATGAACGAACGGACATTAATTTATTTCATCATGTAAATTAATGTATGATATTGCGTTTCTAGCGCACAATGCACACTAAACACACCGTCAAATTCCAATACACAGATGGATAGGTAAATTAACAAATATGTGTGTGTGTATGTGCACAACATGTGCGCCTGTTTTGCTGGGAATCCCTTCGAGCGCAGATAAAAACTGCACTAAACGTTTACACCCGGAGCGGACGCACGTTATTTTGTCGGATACCGTCATAAACTTGTCAGTTATTGTAATCCTATCAATCATGTTCGTCCGTTTCATTTGATTGTGTGTTTTAATGTTAAAAAAATAGTTGCTATCTTTATGTGTAATTTATGGTACGTAATTTTCTTAATAAATGTTTACCTCTCTTATTTTATAAAATAGTTCATAAAAGCTGTTCGATACAGATATTATTTTATTTTCGTATATCCAACAACTGTGTTAGTCGGAAAACTTTAATAAGCGGGACTATTCCCTATGAGAAATGTTATGTTTAACATGTACGTTAATTAATTAATTCACATTCTATGAATAAATATCTATTACAAAAGTTGCTTAGACTGTGGGGATTAAAATGAACGTACACGTTGAATTTAACATATCCCTTATGCATTTCGAGATATTTATATTACATTTTTCGTATACCTCCTCTCTTACATTCTCAAATAAGCAGATTAAAAGCTGCAATGAATTAAAGAAATATTATGCAGTATTTCAAAATTCGTTTATCATTTCCATATTTCCACAAACCATAATCACAGCCAAATCCGAAAATTAAATTAAACATGGGCCTTTGCACTTCCAATGAATGAACTCGCGGAGCTTTTTGCAAGGCACACACATACACAGACAAAAAATCAAGCCCGTTCTGCGGCTGGCAAAAGCTAATGGTTAAAGTTCAAGCATGGTGGGAATTCCGGCAACTGCACGCGAAAAAGGGCGGTTATTCCCACTTAATAGACGGGGATTTCTTTCGCTTTGTACACGTAAACCCATCAAATTAACAACTCGAACTTTAATCAGCAAACAAAATTGCCGCACTTATTCAGTAGCGACTTTTATAAATTATAACATTTACGTTAGGCAACGAAAAAGAAATTTTGCGAAAAATGAATAAATGGTAACAATATTTATAACTTGCATTTATACTTTACTCTTAATAATAATGATAGATATATATATATAAATATATATTCCATGTAAATAACAGAATTACTTACAAAATATGATTTTGCTATTATGAATAAAATATGATTATATTATTCTAGACTTTGTTATCGACCAGAGGTCTTTCCGCTCTTTAGTTTTATTTATGTTTATTAGCTAAAACATGTGTTATTTATTACAGTTACAAATTTCGGTAAGTAAATATTACTCTACTATTTCATATCTACATTCTCACTTTCTACAACTGTGATTAAACAAGTCCCTTCTCCTCTTTTCTTTTCATATTTTGGATTTAACTATAGTCCGCATTGGTAATCCATTTAATTCCTTCATTGATTTAATTTCTCAAAATATCACCTTTACCATGCTTTCTGAATTTATTTTTTTCTCTGAATAAGTATGGCTCAGATCATTTTTGCATAACCTTAGAATTAGGAGAAGAAAGTAATAAATTGGGACAGAGCGGGATAGACAAATCAACTGCATTTTTCTGTCTCGCTCCGTCCAAATTTATTACATTCTTCTCGTCTTACTAATGTTAGAGGAAAATGATCTGAGCCATTCCTTCTTACTACTTTAAACTGTTTACCATATTCCTTTCATTCTTTCCTGATCAACTTATAGCCGATCGCCAAGTGTCCCCTTGGTCTTGCATAAAATCGTCTTTTTAGTCATAAAACCATTTACAATAAAAAAAAACAATTCATTAATCCATCTTACTCACTCTTCTCCCTTCTTACTATTTAAGGTTTCTTTAGACTGTCTTTGTCTTTTCTCACCTTTATCCTTGTTTACGCTTTCTATATCGTATTTTCTAGTTTTCAAACGTCAATCTCCTATAATTATTATATTTTATATCTTCTAATTCTTCTATATACCTTGTTATGTGGCTCATTAACTGCTTTCCCATTTTATTATTGTATATTATTAATATTTTCTATTCCACGCCATTCTAAAAAATACCATCCTTTTAGTTCTCTCCATCTGTTCAAAAAAATGTCCGTGTTAATATTCTCCATTTTGCCCTCTCCATTATTGTTTGTTTTGTAGCACTCTTGCATTCCCATATAAACCATTAAGGCCAAGTGCCTTACCTCTTTCCATTCTCTATCCTATGGGTTCCTATCAGCCCTATTATGTCCGTGTTTTTACTCATTAAATTCTTCCTGCTACTCTGGCTTCCCCAAATTTCTTTTACAAACGCACCACATTCCAAATTCATATACATATGCCCTCCCTTTCTCTTTTCTTTGTTTTTTCTTTGCGATTATCATTTTAATCATTTTCTTTGCCACTTGTTCGTATCTTTATTACACTATTTGTTCCTATATCCCGTCTATATTCATCATTATTTATTCCTATATTTTTGCAGATACTCTCAATACGTGAATTTACCACTAGTTGTTCATTTAGAAAATTCTCCACCTCTAACTTCACTTAGCCTTCGCATATATTTAGTACTAAAATTACTATAAATTTATTTCCTCTGAGTTATGATTCATTTATTAGCTTCTCCTTTTCTGAAATACATGAATTGTCCGTTTTTTAAACTCTTCTATCATGCCTCGAAACGACTGCTACGTAATATTACAGATCAAATATAACGATAAAAATATAACATGAAAATAATTAACACAAAAGTAAAATGTTGATGAATTACACCCATTTCAATTTGTACAACAATTTAATTAAAGTAATTGTTTCCAGTATCAGCATAAATAATAATGTAATATTTTTCATCGAAACGGCAAACAAACGCCGCGCAATTAATTCGTGTAAATATTTAACATTCCCCTGTATAATAGAAAACGCTTTTCCGCCGACAAAATAATAATTGATGTTAAATAGATTAAATATGAATAAACACACATTAATAAGAGACGCTGAAATTTAATTGAAACATATTTATTCGATGGAGTTTCGATGCAGTGTCGAACAGATTCGGTCCGTGTGTGCACACGAATGAAAATAATTAATGACGCTTAATTGAATTAATTTGCCTTAAAAAATCGATCGGAATATTCGAATGGAAATCGTGATGTAATGATAAAATCTATTACGGTAGTAAACACCGTAATGTTCGTTTTGTATTTGTTTTCCTAAATTCATTTTCTCCCAAAAAATAACGAATACCTATAAAAACATATTTATGTAGATGAATACTTATTTTTTTTATTTAATATTTATTGCTATCATTAAATCAAAAACTTTCAAACGCATTGCAAATAACATACCACCTTTCCAGTTCGGCTTCCTCCAACAGCACTTCTTCTCTCTATCCTTAACTGACTGCCAAACAGCACACCTCAAAGTCCGCAAAACAGCTATTCTATTCTTAGACATTGAAAAGGCATACGATTCAGTATGACACTGAGGTTTGCTGTTTAAATCCAATTTCCTCCAAATTCCACATCACCTAATAAATCTTCTAGATAACCTTTTAATTAATAGATCCCTACAAGCAAAATTACGCAGTTCCATTTCCTATACATGTATCCCTTATCAAGAACTTCCTCAAGGATCTCCATTATCACCATTTTATATAATATTTTTGAATATAACATATATAACCCTAAACCTGACTGTTTACACTAGTAATCGTATCCCTTCCGGGAAAATTATAGCTGTGTCGTCGGCAACAGCTATAATTTCCCACGATCCTACCATTCAAAAAGCCCTTAGCACTCTTCTTTGATCGATAGAATTGAAGTTTGGTTCGCAAAATAGATAATATCCATTAATAACAAAATCACAACTCCTTGTTCCTTTTCACCGTACGACAAACTCTCTTTTCCATTTTAACATTAACCACCAACAAATAGTTCCTTCGCCAGCATGCAAATACCTTGACATAACTCTCGATTATAAATTTACATTCATGGAATATTCACAATTAAAACAAAAATTGAAATATAGCAAAACACTTTAGATGTCTTATCTATTATCTATAAGATGCAAGGCATAACAACTAGCACGGCTGTGCATATTTACAAAACCATCTGCAGAACCCTCCTCGGATATGTCCCCATTGTATTTCATAATCCTCACTTCTGCGTTTTGAAGAACCCTTAAGTCGCTGAGCAATAAGCTTTTAAGCTATAAGTGTGTTAATATCCCTCCTAAATACAAATTTCCTAGCAATACTCTTTACCTATTAGTTTCATTATTTTTTATCGGACAATAGTGATCATGGCATTGAAAAATAGTAAATTCATTGATATAGACAGAAACAAATATGTATATATACATATATAAATCCATGCAGGTCGATTTACCCAAAAATGTATTATATGTATATATTTGTAATTTGTAAATACTATTTACGCTTTCTGTAAATGAAGATTGTTTCTCTATCTTATATTTATTGTAGGACTTTTTTAATTATATGAGTAATTTAATTGGTTCATATATTCATTTTTTTGCTCGTTTAAATTAAACAAAATGTATTGTATTTTATTTAAGTCAGCTCATGCAACACAAACAAGTCGATAATTTAAAGTTATTCATTTTAATCTTTGGTTTTAATTCGTAAATTTTTAATAATCTATTCATATTTATTATTACAAAATGAACAAGTTATTATATTTCGTACTATTTCGTTTCGATTCAAATACCTTTTTGGCGATATTTAAAGGCCGCATAAAATATCGCCGTTTTGCCATAAATATTTCCTCAGCAGAAAATTTCGCGCTATATCGGATTTTATTAGCGGAGAGTTGTTTTTGTTGGGAAACTATGCGTTTTCGCCTGGCTTATCCAACATCAACTTAATTACTAACAAATGCGATCTTCGGGAAAGTTTATGTCGGGTAATCTTTTGCTAAATTTAATATCCGTCTGGAGATGAACAAATAAAAAATTGTTTTAATACATGATCTCCTATATAAAAAACATTTAATTTATTAAATGAAATATTAAATAATTCTGGAGAGCATTTTCTTCGAAGAGATTAAATGAAACGAACCATTTAATTAGAATATACATATTATATATAATTGGAAAAACATAAAAAAGTTATTCTGGTGTAACTATAAAATAAATAGTACTTCGTTTCTCTCATAAAATGATTTATTTACCTTACTAGTTTTGCTTTTTACAGCAGCTGTTTTATTTTTCCTGTTATTATTTAATAAAATGTTTAATTTTTGAAACGAACCAAGTGTTTCTTATTTATATTTATCCCAAACTATTTTAATATGTTTCGCAAAGTGTTAAGACTTATTTACATTCATGTTTCCAGACGTACCTAGCCCGAATACAGAAAGCAGAGAGTGACCAAATGTTTCTACTCTAATGCGACTGTGGACAACGCACATCACTCGCTGCTAAAGTGCCCCAGTGGAATTCAGAGAGAGGCACGATGTGCGAGACAACGGGACATATATCCAGCATGGATATTCTAGTCCCACTTGTCCCGAAGGAACTCCAGCGATTAAATGGAGTTCCTTAGCGATATTCGCGGAGAGGATCCTGCGAAGTAAGAATGAAGACTCCAGGAGAGTAGTGGAGGAAAGGGGAGAACCAAAGGTCATCCGGGTGAAGTTTACCGAAAAGTAATACCACTGGTATCCTAGAGCAGAAAGGTGGTTTAGTGTGCAGGGCCCATTAGATAGTAATGCATTCCTCCTTTCTATAACAAAAAAAAAAACTAACTAAAATTTAAGATAACAGCGCTTTCCGTAGGATCAACATAATATTTATTTTTATTCTATTGGTACTGCAGAGCGCGTCGAAAACTTAAAATTTACTTGAAAGTGACATTCAAAGATGGCACTAATACAAGTTGAGCGCCATCTATGAAAGCAACTTCGAAGTGAATTTTAAATTCGTAGCTAATTCCGCAGTGCCAACCTAATATTGCAGTGGGAGCGCGATTCGCAACAATTTTTAGTTCGGCTGGTTACACATCAGCATGATTTGTAAAGCATGTATTTATAAAGGATTTTATAAATATATTTCAAATTTGTTGGTTATGTTTAGCTACACTGTGTAGTATTGTTGTTTATATTTTTGTTTAGAGAAAGTTTCTGTGTTTTTCAGTACATTTTAAATATTTTGAATAAAAATATAATTTTATTGTAAAGGTAAGTTAATATTGATTCATATTTTACAATTTTTTTAAATCTACTTCTTGAGTTTATGATAACATAATTCAATGATTCATGAATCAAAGTAATACATACATAATAATCGTTAGTAACAAACGTAATACAATATTTACATATAACATAAAATATTACATTGTATATTGTAAAAGTCTGCCAATTGACAATCGATTAATGGCATTTCTGCCTTCAATGTAATATAGAACATTAAAAGTGCATTCAAATTTAATAGTAAAATGATTTACTTTTGCAAGAATGCTTTTTACCGTAATAGATAAAAATTGCGTATGCATATGAATTAACTTTAAATGATTGTATTGCATTTCAATTAGGAATAATATATTTAAAAAAATCATTAATTTTTAGATATCGCTGACTTGTGATGTTGCAGTTTGCTAAATTTATTATCAGCATCCAAAAGTGATAGGCGTTAAAATAACATATTTTAAATTTTCAAATTTGTACAAAATGAACAATTACGTAACGTTTGATTTGAACGTGCTAATCGTAATGCTTCACTTAAGCCATATACAGTAAGAGTACGTTCACTTCATTTATAAAATTAATATTTTGAAAGGGACTTGATATCTGAGGTATTAAATCAATCTCCAAGACTAATACTAAAATTGGGATCAATGCCATCCAAAGGACTGTCATGTTCTGTGTTCTGTGTTTATTAACTTTTAATTTAGCTAGTATTTACATTACTAACACCGGAACAAATTGACAGTATAATTTCTCAGCTTTCTGACACTTGTGGCTAGCGCGCAACTGATGTTAAAGCGGTACATTTTCCTTTTCTTACCCGATGGTGTGCCTCTTAGAAGTCAGCTGTTTCAAAACTTATTAACTGGTGGAGCTACATGAACATTAGTGAATTTAATAAATAAAAACACTCTAAATTTCTCTTTATATTTGTTTAATTAAAAATGGTATTTCGAACACGATGTGTTCATTCTCAATGGACAAAGAGTTGAAAAAAATCATAAACAAGCTTATACATATATGAAAATTAAGTGGGAGCAATGGCGCTATTGTATATAAACTAACACATGAATGGATTATAATTGGGTTACGTTAATTGACCACACATTTATTTTATATTTATTTATTAAATAAATAATCAAGATATATAATTTTAATTAACTAAAGAAACATGTACAGTTTTTCGTAATTATTTTAATTATTTAATAAAAAAAGTGTTTTGTTATTCAGATGAATTTCCACTTGTGAACCATAATGACCTGTAGGGATTTGATGAATGACACGAAATTACACGAGAATTTAAACAGTTGCGACACAACTAAGACATTTCACTAATTACTCATAAAGTGCGTGTTGTCCCGTCGTAAATCCGCGATGCTCCTCCGCCGAAACTGAAAACAAGACCGGGGGGACTTTAATTTAACATTAAACGCAAACAGAAAGTTGTGTGCTAAAATGAAAATGTGTGCGCGCCGTAAACATGGTTATAAGTGGAACGGCATGGCGGCCCACTTCGTTCCTTCATTCGTTCGTTCGTTCGCTTTGCATTCACGTTATGTTATGCCCAATAACAACTATTACATATTTCTGTGCATTATCCTTAATGGGCACGTGTAAGTGCGGATATTCACAGCAGGATCTCCGTGATGGCACGATGGTATAACGGATAAGAGATAACCGGCACGTGAACATGCATTGAATTCGCGTTCAAGTCCGATATTTTATATATATACCTTATGCATGTACAGTTCAATCATTTAAAATCAATGGTTATTTACGTATAATTGCTAAATAATATACATATTTCTAAATCTTATCCTTAAATAAATAACTAGGTTTTAAAATATATTGAAATAGATCATGTTGCTCTTGCAACTTATTGAACTATTTTTTATTAAATATGCGAAAACAAAATAACTACAAAATTGCGTGAAATTAAAATTGAAGCTTCTAGTACGACGGAAGGTATTATGATCGATATCTTAGGCGTGGAATACGAAAGGATTCAGCTGAAGTACTTATTCAGTCATTAACAAACAATAACATCTAAAATGCATAAATAGTAATACATATGACGATTTATATGACTTGTTTAATAATTTCCTTATAACTTCCATCACTCCATCTCCCTCTTGATGATATACTTAAAGATGCTTATTTCTCTATTGTATACTCTGTCCAAAATTTATCTTCTAGAGTTGTTAAAATCCCCAGATCAATTTAAAAAATGACACGCAACTTCTATTAATCCTAAAAAATTATAATTTTAATTATACTTATCTGAAAACACGTTGATTCCATATGCCTCTAGAATGATGGAATCGTCACTTTTTCAGGCGACCGCACAGAAAAAGTTTGTTTGTGCGATCATTCCGTGCACTAACCGATTTCCATAGCAACGATGTATTTTTCACTTCTGTGTTTCACTGACGTTTTATTTTCCGTCTGTGAAATTCGTAAATTTGTTCAAATGTACACAGACTTAGAATATACTGATATTGTATTTTGAAATAAAGTGCTTACCAGATCAAATTCCGAAAAACAGGTATTGTATTTAAATTTCTTTAGAATTAGTGTAATTATCAAATAATTTAAATATTTAGTTTTATATTGTTGTTTTCAGATAAGTATAATAAAAAATAGCGTTCATTACACGTCCAGAAATGGATTTTTCCGTGCTTGCATGACTTCCGGTCAGCGCGCACGGAAAAATCCTTTTTTCTGAACTCCTAATGAAATATACTATTCTTGAATTACCAATACTTTCCATCCGAATGGAAATTACTTATACCCAAAAACCAGAATACAATCCTTCACTTATTTCTCATTAGTCTTATATTATAGTAAAATTATTTTAATCCATTATCCATTATCAAACAAAACTGCAGATATATAGGAAAGCTACAAGAAGTTTATCTTAAATTCAGTCCCCTGATTACAAAATATATTCTTTCGACAATAATTAACATCTCTCCTCCTTCCATAAAAGTCTAAAATATTCACACCATACACTTAGAATGTATCACTTTCCTTGATATGAGGAAAATATATGCCCTATTATACTCCTGCATAAATGTGTTCCTCTTGGGGTATGTAGGGGCCTCTAAGGGCTACTTTCTAAAATTATTTTCATATTATACAGGGTGTCCCAAATAAAAGGTAAGTAGCCCTTACATGCCCCTATATACTTTGGTCACAATAATCCGTTTCATATTGCGTGAATAAACCAGTATATTCATAATATGATGATTATCTTAATATTTTTCCTGTAATAAATCATAAAAGTATTTGAGACCCTGTCCAATTTAAGAATTGAGAGTCCAGTCTTTTTTTATGGAATATTAAGTTAGGAAAAAAATTAGGTGTTTCTCATTGGACTCCTTTATTTAAAATAAATTTCATCTGATTTTTAATTGTACTTCAATTTTCATTTAAATTTCTTTAACAGCTTCAAATATTCCTGAAAAGTAATGACATCCACTGGCAATATATTTTTCCTTAAGTTGTATAGTGTTCAATGAAAATATACACTAAGAAATCTAAAACGTAGGTCCTGAATTTGTTCACATTATTGAAATAAAATTCTTCTCCTCTGTTCGGAAGTGAAACCAAAACGAAATATTAATTTATATTTAAAAATGTCTACCCAAATTATTTCTATCTGACCCAGGAAAAAAGGCAGACTTCAAAAACAAGCCCATGAAATTTATATTTCCAAGTGGAATAACATTCCCTTGGAATAATTTTTGTGCCCATTTCTTTACCAGCAGTTTTGACATATTTCGTCTATCCGGAATCAACGTCATGAATCCCAGTTATTTCGTAAACTAAATTCTCTCGTTGATTTATTTTCCAAAAGGCTTGTGGGAGAGAAATTATTGGTGAAAATCTTTGCTACAACATAACTAGGATTATTCTACGTTATGACATAACCCAATTAAATCTCATTGAATTTATAATCCTTAGCGTGCTTCATAGTTAATATTAATAATATTCTATATTAGTGGATGCAGTCAGCACCTTCACCGCGACCAGACAGTTTATTATGAATAATATGTAAGGCCTCGCACTTCTGTTTTCAGGTCTATGGTTTCTAAATATCCCATGATCTTACTCAGAGAAATCCTGTGGATCACATTCAGGTATAGACCCAAGAACCAGTTGTTTGGTTTGAAACCCCGCTGGACAGACTGGTGTTTAGTGTCTGTCTCATAATCTTCCAGATATAGTCTACACTATAGTGAGATGGCGGTTAAGGCGACAGTGTTCAATTAGTATGACCACTGAAGCTCTGATGTCGCCTCTGCTCATATTTAAGTAGAGCTATGATTCTGTTCGCGAATGGTTCCTAATGTTCTGATTTAGCTACACTTATGTCTGGAGCGTTCCTCCACACATAACAGCTTTCACCTGTGTATCGCTGCCTTATCCAGGTGTCGGAGAAGGCCCAGTGACGGTTCTGCATTAGTTTCGACGCCGCTTTCCTGGCTAGTGCGTCCGCTTTTTGTTCCCTAGCATTCTAGAGTGTCCAGACACCCATACCAGGTTGACTTTCATTATCTCAGACAGAGTGCTGAGTGTGGTTGATAGTTACTCAAAATATCGCTGCTCTGTAGAGTCTACACGTTCAACATCATATACAACATGTAATTCTGAATCCCAACATTCTAAATCTGAATCCCAATGTTTGACTTTACTTCATTATTCTGCGATTTTTACGTTTTTTTTTGTGTACAACGCATTCAAACTTGATTAAACTTAAAATTTCAGAAATTATTTTTTTTTATATTAAAAATGTGATTTCCTTAATTTTTCGTTTGTTCCAAGTGAACAAAAGGTTCTATAGTATTCCGACTTTATATAAATTAACGCTAAATAACTTTAGTATATATATGGTATTCTGCTCTAAGATAACTTAAGGTAGAAATAATAATTAATAGTGCATACAAAATTAATAAATATCTAAATCAAAATATGGCAATAGGAAAAGTGGAATATTTGGACGTGAGGTAACAAATCATGAAAGACAAACGTAATATAAAGCATACACAGTATTCATGTATACTGTGTATGCTTTATATTACGCTTATATTACGCTGATTTAGCTCTGGAGAAAATAACTGTGCAACGAAAAATCAGAAGCATGACAAAGGAATAAAAAGAGAAAGGCATTGAAGTAAAAATAGGTTACAGAAAAATGCAAATTAATGGAATAGAATACATAAACAAAGCTAAAAAATAACTAAACCAAAATCCAGAACAAATGACAATCGCAGATAACAAACCGGATATGCATATGAATAATGATATCATAGATAAGGATAAACTGGGAATATGGAGGAAAGAATTGGATCTAGAGGAAGAATTTGAGAAGACCAAATTAGTTGTGCTGGGACTCACAGAAACCAAAAAAAGTAGGGAAAGGAATTATAAGGACGGAAAGTGAGGGTGGGCTGAAATTTAGTGGTGCGGAAGAGAACGATAGAGCAGCAACTAGAATAGCACGCACTATAAACAAAAACTT
The DNA here is from genome assembly GCA_963082785.1 of Philonthus spinipes. Taxonomy (NCBI): domain Eukaryota; kingdom Metazoa; phylum Arthropoda; class Insecta; order Coleoptera; family Staphylinidae; genus Philonthus; species Philonthus spinipes. The sequence continues at coordinate 10,945,841 of OY720315.1, read as the reverse complement.
AGAGAAAGAAAAGAAGACTAGATGCCAGAAATTGGAAGTACCTGGTAGTAACAAATATGAAAAAAACAAAAAAAAGAGATTCAAATAAATACCTAAAAGAAAATAGATCATTTGAATACATAAATGCATACAAACTGAAAAAAAAACGAAGAAGTACGCAAAAAGTACAAAGAGACTATAAAGAATAGATTTCAGGATAAATGGAACTATAGACGAGATATATTTAATAGAAACATTTTAGACAATGCAGAAACATTATATAAAAAAATACAGAACAAACAAACGGACAAATGATATCAAAAGAGAAGTAAAATTTACGCAGCACAGAAAACAGCTAGAACGTATACAAAGAAAAAACCTATACTTTTTTTTCATTTTATACTAATCATAATAGAAAAGAGAAAATCATGGAAAGAATTTGGAGAGAAAATAGATATTAAAGGAAATCAAAAACAATTATAGTCTGTTTCAATCTTGTAGAGAGACAAATAAATACAATGCAAACCAGGAAAGAGACTACTAATAGAGTAGAAGAAAATATTGGCAAGATGGAAGGAATATTTCGAGGAATTTCTAGGCGCTAATGAAAAACAACAGATGGGGAACAACAGATAATAATTTATTAGCAAGAAAACAAAACGAACGAAAAAATAAATGAACAATAACAGGAGCAAATAAGAAATATCAAGAATGAAAAGCACCAGGAATTGACAAAATTACTACAAAATGGCTGAAAAAAATGGGTATATATAAAACGAAAATACTACTAAACATACACTCATTTTCATTTTAAATACGCCACCCATTAAGAATTAGACTACGATTTTGAAACTTCAGTAAAATATTGCTTTATTATCAACAAATAAACGATGAAAGTTTAGTTTAGTTTACTGCATCTATGCATGCATTAACCCTTCCACCGACCACATATCATGGCCAGAGAAATGCAACTATAGCTATTAAGACAATGTGTCATCTTTGAAGGAACTTCAAATTCCGTCTTTCCCCTCGATGTCGCCGCACCATTCTACGACCATGTTTCATCTACAAACAAAACCTTAATTCATCACTGTAATTCCATTGATGAATGCAATCTTGTCGCTCTTGACACCATGCAAGACTTGCTGCTTTATTGGGAGGATAATGAAAGTAAGAATGAAGCTCAAAGGAAGATTTTTTCTGTATACAGTTACCATAGAAAAGTATCGGCTCAAAGACTTTGTTGTTTGAAATCGATCGCTTGTAACCTTCCGCCCAAGGAGTCGGTATTCACGTGTGTTGCTTCTTCGGACAGGACGGCGCCTCTGAATACCTTCTCCGAGCAACTGTAGTATGATCCTGAATCAGTCTTCTCCCAATCTCTCCCACCTCTTTCATACCGATAATCAATGACTTTGATATGGGCAGAAATTTATTATTTAAATATTGAAATTTGGAGATAACAATGGTATAGAAAACATAACAGTTAAGTTATTTCGGCGGAAAGTTTCATCGCTACCAAGTTTATAATAAAGAATTACTTCACCGAAGATTTTTTTTTGCAAAAAGGCATTATTTTAAGTGATATACCTCAGGTCACATTTGTCCTACTGAGCAGTGGTTCTACTTTAATAATGTTTAGAGTGATTTATTTCATCGAATGTTCATTTTAGGATTTATAAGCATCAATTAAAAAATACGATTTTTTTAGTTTTTGTCGCACAAGTTTTACCATGCTGCAAACTTAATTTTATACTACGTATATGCATCGGGATAGTGCGATGTTTACGATGTCGTAAATGACGCCAGTGAAGTCAGTGCAATAGGTCTGTAATTGGTAGAATTATTGATTTTGACGTTTTTATATATAAGTAGTTTTTCTACAGTCCGGAACCCCCCCGAACAACATTTACTTAATAAATCACAAATCGCTATCCATACAACGAATTTACTAGAATTCTTAATTATACATCCCGGTTCCTAATTCAGAAATAAAAATATTTATAAAATTCACACTCATTGGAGATCAAGATTTATCCCATTCATAATATTTATAGATACGCCAAGAACATTTGAAGTTGAATTATTCCCAATAGCAACCTTTTTTTCTATCGTATACTGTTGTTGTTACAGACTGTTTTTTTATCTTCCATAATTGTTAAATGCTATCAGTATTGTTAACTTTCTTTTATAAGAATACTTTTTTTTTTTCGTCTTATCAATGTATTAATTTAATATCTTTTAATTTTTTATGATTTTAATCATTTTCATATATGAAGTTTTTTTGAAGATGCATTGATAATAACCAATGTTTAAAAAACTATATATAGATGGGGAAACGGAATACAATACTTTTTTAAAGGAAAATGGATATTTTATTAGTTTAGTATAAAAAATATAATGATGTAATATACACTGCTAATTTAAAGTGATGCACGTATGGTGCAGTAAAATCGATACAGAGTTAATACGAAAGAAGCTTATCAGTAGCAGCGATAGCAGCAGGTGTAGAGTGAAGGTAAGAGAACGCCTGACGTGCAGTCAATGTATAAATTATGAGGCGGATATCAAGTAGCCGGAGATATATGGGGAGTCTTGGAGGTCGGTTAATCAATCCCAATTATCTGTGACTTACGTGTATTGTGTTTCGTATAATCCTCCATCCCCTCGTTCCCCATTCATTCCACTATGTCCCTTCTCCCTGGGCTAAAACTTCCAAAGTAACGAATATCAAAGACCGCGCCGAAATATAGCACACTGGAATTATGAGTGCAGTTTCCGTTATTTATGTGAACGGAGGCCGCATTAGTGTTTACACTGAAGTGTTGCAAAAGACGTAATTTAGTTAAGTCCCATGTGCAGTCGCGGGGAGCACAGCCGAAGAGAGGGTCGGTTTATTCAATTGAAAATGTGGGTAATCTGAGAACAAACGGCAAACAGAAATGCAATCGGAAACGTCATTTCTCGTAGTCTATCTCTGCAATCCTTCTTTTTACCCGGGGAAAAATATGGGGTGATATAACTGGGAGAAATGTGTTGGAAAGACAAATTTTCTTGATGACATTTCCATCTGTACGAGTCCTTTGAACGTTAACGTTGAAAGATGACGGTTCGCATGCATCATAGGACATGAGCCCCCCTCACACACACGCGAAATCGTATCGTGGTCGCACGTGCATTTTTCTCTTGCCCTCCTTCTGCAACCACCTATACTACGTTTCATTCAATTATGCGACCCTCTCCGAAATTTACATATAGAGAGATGAACAGTCTACATCCACCCTCAATATTATATATGTATTATATATATTTTGTAATATCGTTATTTTTATTATTCAATTACAATTAAAATTCAATTTATCTCAATGGAAAAAATATTAGCTAATTGCATAAGGATATGCTTTGTCTTAATAAAATAACTAAAATACTCCATCATCTTAAAGTGAAATATGTAAACTAGTATATTATAAAATTCAATAAAAATTCAATATTTCGAGAATAAATTATTCATAGTAAATGAAAGACGTCGCAAGCGCCATCTCTCGCCTGATTTCACGTGGAATTATTAAATCAAGAATAAATTATTTAAAACACTATTGTAACGAGCCATACAATTTGGAATAATTCTTTAGTTATAAATTTGTATAAATTATTGTAATATTTATTATTTTCTCTGGCGCAATCGAATAACTCAATATACCACATTATTATTTAAATATGTAATTGATAAAGGCAAGAAATTATAATTAAAATCGTGCATTATATTATTAAGTGGTTCAGGTAAAAAGAGACAAAAGTGGAAACAATCAACCTGATTGGGACAACAAACAAAATGAGAATATCTTTCGGGATAGGAGTAAAAATATTATTAAATTATTTGTTCTCTTTGACACTTTATTGCTGATTTTATAATGTCCCACATTATTTATTTATTATAAAATAATCCTCTCGTTTAAATTGATTTTTTTAGCAAGTATACACATATTCTTTAATTGACATTTAGCAACGACACATTCCATATCCATCCACCCTATATATAAAACTCAAAGCCGAAATAAACTGTAGATGACAGAGTAATTAATTAATATTTTCAGGGGAAGGGAGGACATGCATAAACGGGCTCATAAAAAAATACATTTGATGATTTCATATATCGAACGCATAAAAGAAACACTTTATGTGTTCGCCGGTTTATTTTACGTATTTTACGTCCTGGGCGTGTGTGCACGCTTTCAATCTAAATTTAAAACCCACCTTTTATACACTAATAATAAAAGGGACCATGAATATTCCGTTTTTCCGAGTCGGTCCTGATTTCTGACAGGTGATACGGGTTTTATGGAGTTTGTGATTTTTTTCCCGCGTCATCGCGTTTTTAATCAATTAGGCTGCCCCCGAAGAACAAATAAAAGATTCATTAACTGGATCCGTTTATACGCAACATACACAGTTTGGATGTATTGAACTTGACTTTTAATATTAGGTTACTAAATTTGATCACAAAGCCCCACGTTGGCCGTACTATATTAATTGTAATAACAAATTTATATTGCATCTGGGACATTTCAAATAATTTTATATAATGTAATTTATATGTTATATGACTACGAGGTAGTCAAAACCATAGCTACATAATTTAGTGCATTATACAATAGTTAAATATAGTATAAAATTGTTTTATTTGTATATAAGATATACTACAAAGTGAAGGCCTACAATAGAAAATAATATTATTACTTCTTGTGCATTAAAGACACAATGTGTCGATCACCATACACAGTCAAAACAAATATAGTTCATTTTACCGACAAAACAGGCAACAGCAAAATATAAATTTGCGAAAAAATACTTCCTAAAGTCTACAACATAAGTAGGTGGATTGAAATATTAATACAATATAAGAATTACATTATTTATGGCAAGGCAAGAAAATAGTGCTGAAATATAGGAATGACCAACATTATAATAGTTAATAATAACTCAAACTACTGAATTTCAGATAATTAACCATTAATTTGAGAACATTTTACCGCAATCTAATAAACTTGAACCGAATTTCTAAAGCAACAAGTAAATACGCAAAAGCAGAGAAAATAAGAACCTACTGCAGCAAAATTTCAACCATTCTTCAGGCTGCAACGGACTGGATAATAGTGGAAGCTAATAAACTGGAAAAGGTATCTCAAATGTTCGCACACGTAATAATAATAGTAATAATTTATATGGTATCAATCACATTAGTACACTAAAAATTAAAAAACAAAACACGTGCAAAATAAAAATCATATATATTCATAATTATATAAATTAAATGTGAAAAATTATATAAGTAAAAAATAAATTACAATAATATTTTATTTTATATCCACAATACAATATTTAAAAATTTTCCCATGAATATTGTATTTAATGGGACATTATATGACTTAAAGCTGCTTAAGGGTTTAAGCACGGTTCAGGCGCCACGCTATTCAATATTTTGTCTATAAAATCATAAAAGGGAATCAAAATTTTGCAAAGAAGAGCGTCCACATGTGCATATTTTATCATCGACTTGTCCGCGCACATTCACAGGTAAGTATTCCCTCTCACATCAGTTTAGTAGTACTTCCTCCATAGTCGATATATATTTTCAATTTTTCCATATTGTCTTCTAAAAAGAAAACATATTAAACGTTACAAAAATGCCCGGCATTGAAGTGATTGAGGAAATTAAATTACTTCGTGAATTACGTGATGAACCTTGATATTTGGCGAGGGTCGCTCTTTTTAATTATTTTAATTCATTTTTTTTTTTTTAACATAAACAAATGATCTTCGAACTATTGTTCATATTGACCAGCCTATAAACCATGATATGAATGAGATAAATAAGACGTGGTACCCATTGATTGAGAGGGAATTTCGTTTAATTTAATTCGTTTCGTTTAATTTTATTCGGTTTTGTTTTAAGTTAAATTAATTTGATTTAATTTAATTCAAATCGATTTGGTTTAATTTGATTACAATTGATTTAATTTCAGTTAATTTAAGTCAGTGAGTATAGTTTATTTAGTTTAATTGATTTATTTTAACATCTTTAAACTATGTAATGCATAGCTGTACTGACGAGAGATAGATCCCGAAACACGTGTCTGCAGATGGCCTTATATTGAGTAACGTTCGTTTTGTTGTTTTTGCATTAAAATTTTCTCGGATCAATATTTGTTACATTATGCAATATTTTATTGATATGCAACAGCAGGTGTACATTATGTAATTCAATGTCCGGCGTGGGTATTTGCCCGGGAAATAGTTGTTTTAATTTGCATTTTTTAACGTACTTACGTCACGTAAGTCAAAAGTCACAGAGCTGAATGTGGAAATAATTTATTAATTATTTTCAAATCAGTTTTATTTAATTTTTAAAAATATTTTGTTAAAAAAATGTTCTGCCATCAAAACAATTTTTGTTCATTGTATCGCTAGTGATTTTCGAAAGATAATTATGTATGCCTTCGGAGTTGCAACTCTCAGAGAAAAAGTCATTGGTGAAAATAACATTTTTGTAGGGCTGTACTACTGACCCACGTCTCGACTAATCCCCCGAGGTCGTACTTGAGTAGTTTATTGCGGATTACGAACAAGTATTATTTTGTGTTTATGTGGATGTCGGGTTTTGCATTTAATTTTTATTTACAAAAATAATTTGGGAATTCTTGTAATTCCTTAAAACTATTCTTTTCATCAAACTTAAGCATTTGTAAAACAGATTAAGAAGGGACTTTTGTGTCTAAAAAAAATGATAAGCGAAATGAAATGACGTCCTTTGTTCAGAGAATGAAATATCTGAAATATTATATTATAATGGAAAAGGTGTGATAATTTCAGTCAAAGTGTTTCTTTAATCAATTTTAAGTAGAAAAAAAACTAAAAAAAAAGATTTCAAAATAAAAAATTAAAAAATAAACAATTAAATTAAATAAAACACAAAAAAACATTGGGTTTAAGTAAAAAAAATATTATACGGTTCTTCATTAACGCCCAAGAGGCCATTGACATAATAAATATGAGACTAGAAATCAGTAATATTTTTGAAATATTTTGATTAAAATTAGTTCTATTAACATCTAGTTAAACATTGCAAATATTTATTTAATGATATGTCGATTATTAATATCAATAATTATACATAAAATGTTAAAATAATTCTAGTCACATATTTAGGATATTTTAATGGCCTCATAAAGCTTATTCGACTTATCATTAAATAAATATTTGCAATGTTTAACTAGATGTTAATAGAACTAATTTTAATCAAAATATTTCAAAAATATTACTGATATCTAGTCTCATATTTATTATGTCAATGGCCTCTTGGGCGTTAATGAAGAACCGTATAACATTTTTTTACTTAAATTTTCTACTTGAAATTAATCAATGAACAATTTTACCTGAAGATTATCACACCTTTCTGGCCACCTTGTATATTACTACTGCGAATAGAATACACAAACGCTCTATAGATATAACTCTATGATTTTCTACGGTTCATTATTCATTTCAAACACCAACTAAAGATGGCAAGATTGCTTAATGGTATATAGTTATTGCACGATATAAAAACAAACGTGAAAGCTGAAAATGTAAACATCGAATAACAACATTTTTCCAGAATAATTAAGTATGCGTGCTTATTCAATGAAACGAAAACCTGTGGAAATAATTTCGAACATCAGAAACGTACATCACTGCATAAACAATTCATACCCACCGCAACGTTCACCAAGGTAAATACAAATTAAATTCAACTATATTGAACCACTTGTGGTTATCAGAAATCCAAAAGAATCAAATTATGATATTTCAAATATATATATATATAATTCCGATTGTATCTGATTCCTTCCAGCGAACCACTACCAAATATGCGAAGGACAATTCTTTGTGTACAACCAATCAACACCTGAATCCAAGAAGTGATATCATTATTCAATTTTATTGTGAAGTCATTGAAACAATAAACGAAGTATTAATTTAAATTTATTTATATTTATTAAAAACCTTAATGAGAACATTGACATGTAACAGATTAGCAAGGTTAATTATAATTTAGAATGAAAAGCACTGTTTAGTTGGTTTAATATACCACCTACTGAAAACAATACTTAGTCAATCGGATACGAGAATACTTATCAGGACAGAGAACTGGAAGGCAATAGATCCAGATAGGCTACAAAATATCACTATCAAAATCTATCTAGAAAAAGCAAAATCATATTTAACTGTAGGCTTACCAAAAAGAACACCAGCTCAAGAATACTTTTCAAAACGGATATTTTTAAAGCATTGCGTCTAGATAAGGACATAACTTCTGGTACAAAAAAAAATCGCAGCCATGTACCAAAGGTTGGTAGAGCTAATTTTAATCTACGTGGAAGGCTTAAAATGCCTCGTATTGATAACAACACGAGCTCAATTGGATATTGAATTACTTTTCAGAACAAAGAATTGGAAAGCACTGGGTCAAGATAAGGTACAAAAATATTACTACAAAAAATCACATCGATAGCTAAATTAATGCCAGAAAAAAAGCACCATCCAAAAATAACATCGGATTCAATCAAAAAGGGGGCGATTATATGCTTGTCCGCGCAACGGCTTGCTGTCGTAACAATTATGCAGTCTTGTAAGGCACAAATACTGTCCACAATACTTTAATTCATAATTATTTGGCTGTCACACTTTAAATAATATTATTTAAATGCAAAATGCTTTAATATTACGTTTAGTGTAATTCATATACGAGCGTCCGCAAGCAGACATTAAAACCCGCATTCCGGCTTTAGTTTTTTAATCAAAATCCACTCAGTGGCGTCCATTCAGCTCAAAAATATTTTCATTATCTTAATACGTTTTCAGGAATGCGCACATACTGACCTTATAAAGGCACAATCAATTAACCAGCCGGTCCCTGCGCGGAAATAACTCATTAAATTCCTTTTTGAAGGATTGCATCAAACGCGAGAGTATGGCAGCATGCACGCGCCGAAATCCCGAAATCAAGAGAGAGAGAGAGAGAGAGAGACAACAAGAGAAAAATAAATTTATAAATAAGCAAACGCGCTGGCACAACTGTGGTAAATAATTCAATTAATTTTAATTTACGTTTTTAATTGAGAGAAACACGGAGAGTTATAGAAAATCCGGATCGATGCGGAGAATCCTCGTGATCGAAAATGCGCGCACCTTTATGAGCAATTATTTCTCGTTTTATTGAATCCTGCAGGAGAAAGCGTGACGTGTATTTCCAAATATAAAATTTAATTAACTGTCAAAAGCAACTCGATTGTTAACCATTTTCAGTTTCAACCGGGTGACTTAAACCGGGACAGGGAACGTTGTTTGAATTAACGCTTTTGATCGGTTTTATTGAAACGCTTTTTTTGCTGCACGAAAAAAAAAACAACCTAATTTTGTGTATAAAAATTAACAATTTAAACTCGTAATGAAAATTAATCATTAATTAATTACGTCGATATAAATATATTATTTAATTAAATAATCAAAAGAATTAATTAATTTTTTTTTCTATTTAGCTACTTTAAAAATAACTTAGAAAACGTATATTTTCAATTATTACTAATACGATTCATCACTTTAAGATTAGTAAAATTAGAAACATGCCCAATAATGATATCTCATATTGTCAGATAGATATCACCATACCTCTTTCACAACAAGGACTTAAACACGACAAAACTGGCGGAAAACCATTGATCGATTGCCAATTAACAGATGTAAATTATAAATTTGATTTTATAATTTTTATTATTTACTTTGTATATTTTTTTCTCTTTTTATCTGTTAATAAAGATTATTATTATAATTATTTACATATTAATTCGTATTATACAGTTAATAGTATTAAAATAACCAATAATTGATCGAATCTGCTTTCAGGCCAATTTTATTATATTGGGTCATCTAAAAAGTTTTTTTTTTATAATTTTTGGCAATAGATGGTATTAGTGGCCCTGCATCGGTAACCATTAATCTGTTCGTACCAATTTTAGGCGTGTATGATAGTTGTGTTATGCATTATTTGGGTTAAAAGTTACAAACGTTCGAATATAAGTGAAATTTCCGAAGAAATCCGTCGTGATGCTTTTTCACCATAGAAAATGCTGCAATGCATCAAAAACCTGGAGAGAAGTGTGTGCCATTTACGGTGAAGATGATGTAAGTGATCGTACGGTGCGGAATTCGTTTGAACGTTTTCGTGGTGGAAATTTGGATGTGAAAGATTTGCTTGGCTCCGGTGGGCCTTTCACTTAAAAAGCCGACCAAATTGTGGATATGATCGAGATAGAACGTCATGCAAGCCACCAGGACATTGCTGAAGATTTTGTCACCAACCAGCAATAGTTTTAAATTATTTTAAAAGGGCTGGCTACTCAAAAAAACTCAAAGTTTGGGTGCCACATGAATTGAAATTTGATCAACCGTGTCGATATCTGCGAAACATTGGTAAATCGAAACAAAATGGGCCCATTTCTCAAAATATTAATAACGGGCGATAAGAAATGTATTAAATACTACAACATAAAATACAAACGATCGTGTTCGAAGCGTGGTGAAACGTCACAAATGACGGCCAAGCTCGAATTGTCGGTCAATAATATTATGCTGTGTGTATGGTGGAATTGGAAGGGATTCATTCGTCTATTATGACATTTTGGAAACTGACCAAACGGTCGTTTCAGCTCTTTACTGTCAGCAGCTGACCAGATTAGACTAGGCAATTCGAAATAATCGGCCAGAATTGGTTAATATAGCCCGAACATTGTATCATCGACTACTATTTGTTTCGGTCAGAAAAACTCCTTTAATGGACAACAATTGGTCAACAAATTACCAGCCGAAAACCATGTCGCCAATTTTTTCACCGAAAAACTACAGAAGATCTACAATGGTGGAATGATGAAGCTACCCGAAAAAATGACAAAAACTCATTGATAATAATGGGCAATATGTACTTAAATAAAATTGATTTTTAATGGAGAAAAATTCAATTCAAAAATGGTAAAAAAACCGGAAAATATTTTTTAGATGACCCTATATTAATAAAAATTAATTAATCACATGATTGCGTTATTTAAATAATAAAAAAAGAAATTATTTTAATCAAATCCAATCAACTCCGTTTTACTTAATCATTTGATTTAAAGAAACGGAACTTCACATTTCGTCCCGTATAATCAAACTAATTAAACAACTCTTTGCGGCCACGTATGTGAATGTGTCACGTACGAAAAAAAATCCATTCAGAACGCAAGAATGGAAATTATGAATGCTTGAATAATTTTAATTGAATTTATGAAGTCCCATTAAATCCATTCCCGTTTAATCACATACAATTTCCTCTTATACGGCGAAATAAATTATTGGGGAGTATAAAAACAGGAGAAAATAAATGAAATTTACATTTTTTCCATAAAAATGGATCGTGTCACGAACCTAAACCGAGCGGCGACGCCCCACATAATGCACAAAATATTCCGTAACGTTATGGTATTTGAAAATACAGTTTTGAATGTGTGATGTTAATAATTTTAGTGAAATATTGATAATTTAATTTTATGTCGAATTGATTTATTGGCTAGAGATAAATTTGATAAATAGTCCATTTAGGATTTTAATAATGGGGAAATTTACATTGTTATACGCTCGCCACTGAATAATAAAACAAATTAACAATGTTGGTGTAATAGGCATGTATATTTTTTAAACACATTTAGAAAAAAAATCATACTCTAATTAATGATTAAATACAATAATATTAAAAAATATTTATATAATAATAACTTTAAATTAAACTATTCGTTTTTTATTTTCATTTGTTATTATTATATTAAAGAAAAAATCGAAAACTTACTAGTTGCATTTAAAGTTATCATAGATTTTCAAACAATTAATGCCTTCACAATCAACAATATTTATATAATATTTCAAATAAAAATAATAAATAGCACATGATTATCTTAAACTTATGATTTATTCAGAGAATTCACTATATGCATCCATCCATTATACAGTGAATTTTCTGAATAAATTATAAGTCTAAGACAAACAAATTCCACTTTTCAGTAAAATCCTACAAAATATGGAAGCAGACGAGGATAGCAGCTGGGCCTCAGATGGGACATTCAAAAAGTAAAAAGTAGGACGCGAGGCGGCCCCACAAAATTCTCCCTGGTAAAAACAGATGTAATCCCAACCTTAAAAAACAACAATAACATTTCTTGAAAACGGAACTAAAACAAATTAATACTTCATAATCACAGTAACCCTTAACCTGTTGTAACTAGAGTTTGTGGCCGTGCTTGGCCGCAACCCCATTTAAAACAGGTACAACCACAGATTCAGCAGACACAGTCTCAACTTCTACAAACTCATGACATCTATACACAATTGCAACTATAAAATATCCACTTATCACAGCTAATTACCATATAATAACAGCAAAATCACACATCAAATGAAAAACGTCAGCACCAACACTACAAAAAACAGTTTCTATTAAATATACAGGCTGGAATGTCGGAATGGAAAGGATTCTGAGACACAAGAGAATACGTGTCCTCGGAGCGCCTGCTCGACACGCACATTGCACTAATGCAAATGTGTTAAATTGTAACAATTATTTTTGCATGTAGTTATAATGATAAATGTTTATATTTGCTATTAAAAATGTAATGACCATAAGTCATTAAATTGTATTACTTAGATGTAAATAAAATTTTAAATTAAGTAAAGAAATGACTGTGAACGAGAATTTTTTCCTTCTTGATGGTTCGTATGTGATTGAATTCACTTGTGTGGACAATATTCCGGCCTGTATATTTAGTAGGCTCTGAAAACACATTCAATCTCACAACTGTTAATGATTTATCAAGAATAAAGTTTGCCGTAATATGATTAGATTATAAATATGACAACACATTGACAATAAAAACAAAATTTGGATTTTCAATTGAATCAAACGACAAAGAATCAAAAACAACCTAAAAAAGAAAGAATTGTTCGCAAATTCCGTCCACTAAAAACAATACGAGGTTAAGATAATAGAGTCCTAATATCCCAATGCAGTCAGCCAGCGCCTTTGTACTTCTGCATCATAAAATGATTGAAGCAGAAGATCAAATAATCACTACACGCATATAGGCTTATTCATTCTCTACGATTCCAGTAATTTAGATTCACCGTCACATTATGGCTAAAAGAGATAAATTTGTAATAGACATGATTATAGTAATCACAAAATCATTAGACTCTTTTACAAAGATATTTCACATACAAATCCTATTAATGGGAAAAGTGTATATCATAATCGAGAGTAAACCTCAAAATCATAGTTTAATAAATTTGTTACAAAGGCTACACCCTTTGTTACAAATTTATCCATATTAGAATCAAGGAAAACGTGACCTGCGCAAAATGACCCACATTCAACCTCAGCATGCATGACAACATTGCCCATTAAATGCAAATCGTGTGAAGAAAAATTAATAGAACTTGCATTACTAAATGTCGCTAAAACTCTTCGGTAGAATACCAACGTCAAAATAATTAACCAAAACTAAAAATCCGTACAAATTGAGAAGGACCTGAGGAAAAACTTAAGAATACACACGACTATGCCATAGGTATTTTCATGAAAAAAATTAACGAATCAATAATAGACATATAATCAATGATTATAAAACTTAGACTAAGATTTTTCGACTCATTTCATATAGACACTTATGTAAATTTTTCAGGTAACATAATGTTCATTGTCATATTCGACATACACTTCTCCAATGCAATTCTGCTCGTTACTCCTTCATCTGGCATCCATACGGACTTTTTACAAATAAGTAACTATGTTTGTAAATAAATTTACAGTGTTTTTTAGGTTTCACAAAATTTATTGTAGAGACACTGCTACAATAATTTCACCAAAAAATCACTGTTGACGTTAAATATTTATTCGCCTTTAGAGTCCGTCTCCAAAGTTTTCGCGAATAACAACTCTTGATGAATTTCTTCATTCATAACAAATCGAACATATGCCAAAATTAATGCTCCATTACTTACCTGGTAATGAAGCATTAAGTAGGCTCGTCTAGTTGAATAAAAAATGAGTTTTTTGTAGAAAAATACACAAGAAGCTTTCAATATCAGAGCTCATTTCATTAATCCGTCTTTACACAGTACTATTAATCAAAGAAATTATTTTGAGTACGTCAAATTGAGGTTTGTGCAGAACAGCTTTTAAAAGCTCTTTAACAGCGGGCGAAATTAACAGCTCTCCGATGGTGTGGGTTTCATCCCTTTGTACGACTGAACAAGCGTTACGGGAGGGCGTGCGTCCGTCGCTTTACAAGTCTCGACACGTGTGGTCTAAATTTCGAATACGCAATAGTCGCAGATTTTTTGTTGTTCTTTACTTTCGAAACAAGATACATTTTCGTGGCCCCCACTTAGAACTTCTGAACACCTATTTTTTTTTAAAAACGTAGACCCCCACCGAGTCTCCCGTGAACACCTGGGGCTCCACCTGCACCAGTTTTCCAGGGCTAGCGGATAAACGAACGTGGTGCCTACAATGACTTGTATAACCTTAGTTGAAACAACCCTTGTAAGCAATTCGCAGCCCACAGAATTACTTACAGGACTCCCTCCAATACTTTCCTGTATTTGGCAATTTGAAGCCAAGGTGACTATATAGGCCCTACATATAGCAGGATCGATTACGCCGTGGAGCAGATAGAAACTTAAACCCTAGGGCATCAATAAGGTTCGCTGTCCTAGGGTTTAAGTTTCTCCCTCGCCACACGCCGAAGTATTTACCGGCATTAGAGGCCTGGATAATCTCCCCTCTATTTCTAAATGTACCTCGCTGATAGTGCTACAAGTCGTAGTTTATTTCCTCCGATCCATCTGGATACGGTCCTCAGAGAACTATTGGCTCCCGTGATTATTATGCCAATATCGTCGGCAAAGGCTAGGGGTACAGTGCATTGCGGCACGGTTAATTCTAGAATAGAGTCATATCCATTTTGCCAGCCCTCCCTACTGTGATGTCAGGAGATTTATTCTCACTAACAATGGATACCGATTAGCATTACTACAAGGCCATAGCCAGCCAAACTCGGAAAAGTCACCACAGCTTTCTGGTCGAAGGGCATGTCGTCGTTGCAAAGCTAGCCTGTCCTACACGAAGTTATACGGCACCGCAGGATAGCACCGGAATATCATCGCTGTATAGGACCCCTGGAGGATCCATCATCCATCCGAGCAATCCCCGGCGTTTCAAACTGAGCCAAAGACTGCGACATTGTAAAACAACTTTAATTGTACACATAGTAATTCACTCTTCCTTTTGAGTTTGTAACGAATTACCACTCTCAAACCTACCATAAATACGTTCTTCAGATACGCCTCTATCATTCTAATATGGTACGTGGATAAACCCTTGATCACAGACTAACCAAACACCAAACTTAATGTTGACATATTTCACTGGTTTTTAATTTGAGTCATGTTAATCACAATTAAAACACTTTTTTCTTTACTTCGCTTTTATTTTTATACATATTTGGTATATATGTGCAAGAAAACGATGCAATATGTATTAATTTCAAATAAGAGCCTCTCTCTCTCATTGTACCCGAAGTAGAGAGCGCTACACCCATAAAAGATAAAATATAGATGCAGGTTATGCATTTATATTGATTAAAATTACCAGACAAATAATACGTCTTTCAATCACATATTCATTGGAATTTCTAATACATTAAAATTGCAGAATTAAATATTGCTTGCAATTATTTTATTTTTATATGAAACAGCATATAAAATAAAAATAGTGCCTGAACAAGTATCCTCACTTATTTAATCCTTAGATTAGATAAATTAATGCTGGTCGAAAATAAATACATTCATTCAGAATACCTTAAAATCAAGTTTCAACAGACTGCGTAAGATTCATTAGTAAGGTCGTAACAAATAAGCATAAAACTTTGCTCATAAAATAAGCCTGATGGGCCTGCATGTTTTATTATACAGGCTGTCATATACAAATAAATCATATATGCTTACTTCTACTTTGGAAATAATGTTGTGTTCACAATTATAATTCTAATTTTTCAAAGAAACACAATTATTTATTTATGTTACTATGTACGGACAAAAAGTGCTAACATCACAAATAAAATTGGAAATGTTGGAGCTGTTTATACTCCACCTAACAAAAGTACGGTCCTCGGGTTATCCCTTCCATTTAACTTTGTCGCCTGTTTAGTGTGTGTCCTTGATAGTCATTGCCTGTAAGATGATATCCTAAGAAACAGAGTTGAATGCATTTTGGATAGCGTGACTTAGATGACAAAAAGATTCCCTCGTTTGCAACTGGATGCAATATTAGTTAACAAAAAAGTTAGAAAAACTTTTGCTGCCACAACTAATTCAAACTTTAAAAATCTCTTCAAAATTAGCGTGTAGATTTAACGGTAGCACACAATATCTTGCTATATATTCACAAATCCTCTCATATCAATGAAACCTTTCTCACAAAAGCATTCCTTTACAATCATGTTATCGTAATCGGTGATTTCAACATTAACAATGCCAGACTTATATAACTTTCCCTATTTAAATCGAAATCCAAATTTAATCAAATAAATTCAGATTCTATCTGAATCAAATCTACTACGCCAGACGTTCGTCTTTGTTCTAGTAACATAATCTATTCCACAATATAACACTAATTCTTGATCTATGTTCCGACCACTAATCAATTTGATTTTCATTGAAGCTAGATCCTCCGATCCACATTCTGCTAAAGACAATCCTCCGTTTTAATGCATGCTGAAATATTTGGATGACCGGAAATTAATGTCGCTTATTACATTATATTCAAACAAACAAAAAAATAATTGTTTATTTTTAATCACCCACTTTATCAACAGCCTTTTGCCATATATTGTGCAAATTTTCAATCCTAACCCATAAAAATCAATTGGTTTTTGAGTAAAATATATCGAGATTGCATTTTGGACATCATCCAATTTTTTTTTACAATAAAGGTCTGAGTCAATATTTTGTTCAGGTTTCAGTACTTCAAAGTGAACAGCTCGGCAAATACTCCACTAAATACACAAAACCGCCTTATTGAAATATAAACCTGATTTTGCAGTACTTCGTGGTGATTCATTTGGAGAGAGCCATCTATGTTCATTATGCACAGTGCAGAATAACGCCTTTTCTATTGTTAATCGTCGAATACTTTTTTATGAAAGATTCATTCAATCCAATTGTTCGCGATAATAAATAACATTGTAATACATTAAGTTAATAATGTTTCTGTTTTCTTCTTTGTAAAGGAGTTTCGACCATAGGTCTTTTGTACATTCCTTGATATGGGTTCATGTCTGAAACTAAAACTATTCGGAAGAAATAAACGTAAGTTAAGTAAACCAAATGTTTTATTTTGCATTTTTTGATAGGTCTTTTTGCCCAGAGGTATTATTATTTATCCCAGTTTGTAACAATGACAATATATCAAACAAATAACAAAAATCGAAGACGAAGCATAATTATGCTAATAAAAATACTACTTTTAAATATAAATTTTCAAATATTTTTCATTTAAAGCTCTAACGAAATAAGTTCATTTACAGCCAAAGCTATAACAATGAATATTAATTCTATTGTATTGCCGCACTCGTACTCCAAACTTCGATTCAACAAAACTATTCCAATAAATTTCATCATTCCCGCAGCTTAGCATGTGAATTCCTTCTTCAACAGAATGTATGTGCGAAATGGTCGGAAAATTGGAAACGGGCGGATGGAAATTGAATTCATCATCGAAAAACAACTCCGGTGAATCCTCTCGACATTCGTATTTTTTGCCGCTGCTTTTTCCTTTTAATAAAAGCAGGATAATGATCTACAAACAAGTGGAAGGGTGTGCGGAGAAAAAAATATTTGAATGCGAAGTAGGAAGGGCGCTTTTAATATCGGCGGGTAGGAGAATGAAAAAGGAAACGCAAGCGTATGTGTGTTCCTGTGTGTGTGTGTGTAGCACGTCTGCATCATTTATTTCCACTCATGTTCATAGATTTTTACGTTTGCATGTTTTTCTTTTATTGTATTCTCGTGTTAGATGTGATTTACTTATCTTTATGGTAAAATTGAATTGTGCATTAGAGCGTGTTTGAATGTAAATTAAATTTTATTTATATTGTAACTTTCAATATTATTTTATTATTCACATAGCATGAATTGAGACTGGAAAAAATGTTTAATAATTATAACATTTAAATAATAACAATAATTAAAATATTATAACAATATATATAGCTTTATATTGTTAATATAAATTATATTATATATTTTCCAAGATTTCGCCAATTGTTGGTGGTTTCTTCAAGAAGTTTAAAAATCAGTTTTTTTTAATTATACAATATATAATCATTTATAGTCGCAAACATCATGAAGATACAATAATACGAATTAATTACATTTGTAAGTAAAATTATTATATACAATACATACGAGCCCTAACAACTATACATTGGATAAAATCAAATGCATATAAAATGGTATTGGACAGTTTATTTTTTCTAGTATTTTTTTAATTTAATATGATGTAATTAGTAAAATAGCAACAATTAGGGCCAATAAACGACACAAAAAACAAAATAATTATTCTATCACCTCTAATTTACAATTGGTTCAACTATTCTCTATTTTGGCTATAAGATCAGGTAATGTCCGTTGTGAGATGTTCCTCAAAGTTTGTTTCATATTATGCTATACTGTTCCAATGACATTAAGGTCAGGACTGCTGGAAGGCCAAGAAAGAACATTTACGTTGTGGTCGCCAAACCACTTTTTTGTGGATTTGGCGCCCCATCCTGTTGAAAAATGAAATGTTCGTCAACATTTAACTTGGCGATACTTGGTAGCAGACCTGACTTGGTTTGCAGTATTTGTTGATATTTCGCAACATTCACGGTACCATCAATAGATTCAAAACATCCTAATCCTGAAGCTGTCATGTAGCCCTAAATCATCACTCTTTTAGGAAATTTTAAGTTACGTTTTAGGCAATCCTTGTGAAAAGCCTCATGTTTTTCCGCGAATCACGCGTTTGCGATAATCACCAACACCACGACGAGAACCCTTTATATACCCTACTCTCTTAAAATTGCACCGTTGCATAAATCTGTTATAGTTTTAATATAGATCTATTCAAACGAGCTAAATGGAATTAGATAGAGTTTCAAATGGCTTAAGATTTATTTTTTGTTTTGTAAACTTTTTTGGTATATAATTTTTATTTTGGTTGTTAAAGTCATTTAATAGATTATTTTGTTTGTCATTATTTATTTGTATTTTGTGTCTTGAGATGGTTGAATAAATTAGTATTTTTTATTACATCTTGATATTGTTTAGCAATTGACCAACATTGATCCTAACAAGCCAACAAGATTTTATTTTTGTAAATTATAAAAAAAGTATTTTTTTTGTTTTTAAGTTTTATTTTATAAAATAAGTAAGAATATGCTTATTTAATTCATTTTGATGCAATGGTGAAATTACAGGTTTAAAGTAGGTACACATTGTCAGTCATACATGACTTACATGGCCAGCACTGGAATACTCTAGTATCAGTCACCGGTGACTGACAAAGCGGTCAAAGTGTTAACTAAATACTTTATTTTATTTTTCGTGCAATGTTTTTTTATATTTCAATTTTCTAAATAAATTAAATATATTTAATATTTATTAATATTAGCTGTTATAAGACATAACCAATTGTATATATAATTCCACAAACAACTAAATCAAGAAACCACAGCTGATTTCCCTTCCGCTCACATTAAATGAATATTAAAAAGAATCCCTTGTTGTGATTTTAATTTAGTCCGAACCGCACGAGAAGCGCCGACGGAGCGTATATAATCATCCACGAGTTTAGTCAAAAGGAATTAAATTTTGTTTTGTTCATTAGATTTTTAATTCCGTTTTAATGAAATGCTCCCGATTCCCCTGCGCAAATAGTAAAACGATTACATAAACGGACGGACACGAATCGCGAGGTAAACGGATTATTTATAAAGTTCGCAGATGCTGATAATCAGAATCACCGGCGGAACCTTTCCTCCCTTCCCTCCGTTCTGATTTTTTTATTTTGTTTCAGGGGCGATCACGTCAATTTCATTTTCCGGCGAACAATTCCGCAATTAATTTCCCCCATCCCACGCGCAAGCTCACAAAGAATATAACGGGGAGGTTGGGCGTTTCTTAAACAGTTTATGCCGTTACAAAGGACTCTTTTAGAAAAAAAGGGAAATCGAAAATGAAAAAAAAAAGAGAGAATCAGAAATTGTCCCTAGGCGTAAACATAGTTTCAAAAGGCAGAGATGTCGGCGCGTACGTTTCACCGCCGTAAATTACTTCTTATTTATCTGGATACGTGCGGACCCTATTTTGAGTGCAATCCCCGATCGTAAACCAACTACAACTTTTAAGATCCGTATTTTACGATAAAATGGGATTTCCCCTTATTACCCCATAAAAGGCATATAATGCCGCGTTAAAGATCGACATATAAACACTGCTTGTTAATTAAGGGCCACCCTTTTTTGCAGGCTAATTTATCGCCCTGTAAGAATAGATTGCTCTCCTAAAAAAAATACCACCAACCGTAAACACCGTTATTAGTTCCCTGTTCGCGGATTGTAAAGTCGTGCGTAAAAGTTGGGCGCTTTTCCACTTATATTTTTCTCTTCATATCCCGCCCTTAATTAACAACTAAAGTGCCATTCGTTTTGTTTTATTTACAAATGCAATGGAGTTGGTGATTCTAGGAATATATTTCAGAATATTTTTTTGGCTCTTCATAATGTATACTAATACTACATGTAAAGGTTATATGAAATATTAAGGAGAATATTTATTTATAATACAAATATTTTTATATAATGTGAATTTCTGTATTTAAACATATATTCATTATTTACAGTGTAATATCATAAAATCCATAAATAAAAATAAGTATCTTAAATTAAATAAAATGAAACAAAGATGATTCACACATTTGCAGTTATTTAAATTACAATGAAATTAAACAAGGAAATTTTTTTCTGGCAATGATCAATAAAATTCGATCAATCCCGTTTTCCAACTGCAAAAAATTACTTACACTGTAAGTTTTACAAACATCTATTGAAACAACTACTTCCCGAGCATTTACCCCGCCGGACATTGGATTACACAATAGATATTTGTTGTTGCATAGCAGCACTACTGCGAATTGCAACGGTTTGAGTCGAAATTATTTAATGAAAGGAAACAACAAATAATAATTGTAGACACGTGTTTCGGGATTTCATCCCTCATCAGTACAGCTATGCCCTGCAAGCCCTTAGTTGTTAAACAATTTTTAATTAATTTTTACGTACCGTCTTCAACGAGATCGCGGATGGAAGTGATCGCGGTGAAGGACGATAAATCCGCTCAATGCGCGCGTCCTTCACCGCGATCACTTCCATCCGCGATCTCGTTGAAGACGGTACGTAAAAATTAATTAAAAATTGTTTAACAACTAAGGGCTTGCAGGGCATAGCTGTACTGATGAGGGATGAAATCCCGAAACACGTGTCTACAGATAGCCTTGCAATTATTATTTGTTGTTTCCTTTCATTAAATAATTTCGACTCAAACCGTTGCAATTCGCAGTAGGGCTGCTATGCAACAACAAATATCTATTGTGTAATCCAATGTCCGGCGGGGTAAATGCTCGGGAAGTAGTTGTTTCAATAGATGTTTGTAAAACTTACAGTGTAAGTAATTTTTTGCAGTTGGAAAACGGGATTGATCGAATTTTATTGATCATTGCCAGAAAAAATTTTCCTTGTTTAATTTCATTGTAATAAGTATCTTAATTTAATATTAACTGCACACTAGTATGCCACGTTCCTACAATCCTCGTAGCAATTAGCGCTGACCTTCAGCATTAGTTTAGTCTCCCAATTGTGGAAATAATAATAATATTATTTCCACAATTGGGATATATATATTATTTTTTTATATATTTATATATATATATATTACTCATTCTCAAGGCACAGTGGAAGAACAGGGGATGTTTCGACATCTACTTGCACAGAGAACTAAATAATTATTGTTACTTATTATATAAATATGAAATTTATGTACTTGAAGGAAAATAAATATTATTATACACACACACATACATACATAAAAGCATAATATAAAAAAGATGAACTAATGACAGAAAGTAAAAATTATTAGTAATATATAGCACATATATGAATCTCCTTATCTGATAAACACCATCCGCTCGATAGATCCCTTAGTAATCTTCTATATACTTGCCATCTTTCACGCAACGCGTTATATTAACTTTTTTCAATACAATCAACTTTTTATACATTCACACAACTTCATTCACTCCAACAACCCATTTGACGTACATTTCTAAAATCCTGCTCTCATCTATTTACAACCCATTCTCCATTTTTACTCGTCTAGCCCTAAACACGATTTCCGTTTTTCTTTCACTATATTTTCGTTTTCTAATACCCCACATCTTCATATCATACATCACCATTCTATTTACTGCGATCTAGTTGATTCCTGAAGCAATATATACCTCGGGGTTGATATTGCAACCCCCAGTATTTGATTCAAGAATGTCCATCGCTAATAGTCTCTATTACCCAACACTTCCACGTCATACATAAGGGTGGGATTCAAACAACATGTATGTCATGTAAAAGATACCTCTAAACATTTTATCCCATTTCTCTATCAACATTCCCCATGCATTTTTGATTGTCGTTGTACGCATTTGACGCATTAGAAGTAGAAATCATAGGTACTTAAACTTGTTTACTCTTTACTCTGTCTACCACTCATCCCTTTCATATCAATTCACTCACTCCACCTTCTTTTTCATACATTCACATATAACCCTCTTTTATCCATATACCTCTAAACTGTAATCAACATTTATTTTATTCCTCCCCACACCCTTGCAACTAGTTCCACATTATCCATGTATGCTAACATCCATACTTTAGTTCTTTACCCGCTTGCCCTCTTCTTAGTGCTTCTTCTATTCACGCACATAGAAATGAAAAAATAGAGGACTAAGAGAATATATATGTTTTGCCTTTATCGATACTCTAGATTTTTCCGGCATATTTTCTCACACTTTCGCTCTCATATATCTGTTTACCCATTATTTACATCCATACTCTTCCCCTCCTCTTATAACGCTCCAGTAATCTGTCTCGTCGTACACGGTCACATGCTGCTTTTACTAGCAATTTTCAACAATAAATAAACCTACTTTTTAATTAAAAATGTCACACTGTCGACCATAGGAATTTCTTCCTATGGATTATATGATTTTTAACAAATTAACTAAAAAGTGAGTATCTTCCAACTATAAACCACTTTGATCTTATAGCAAATATTAAATTAGCACATAGTAAAATACTCATTCTTTATCTTCATTTTTTGACAGTGTATCAACAGCTTATATATTTTTGGTATTTTTTATATACAGGGTTATTGTAAATGATGGACCCTTCGTATTTATTAAAGCACAAATCCAAAATTAACAATCTCTCCAGCCATTAAAAGAGGACAAACATCTATGCGGTGGCCAAACTCGTGCCACACACCAGAAACCGTATTTGCTATTACTGAGTGTACGGCAGCAGTAATACGGTTCCGCATATTGTAAATAAAGCTATATGAATATCTTCCATAATTCAAGGGAACAGCCATTCTTTCAACATGTATATGTACGCTATTCTGGTTGTTTCCGCAAAGAAAAAAATAAAGAACGGGATAAGGCACATAACACGTTTATCTTCGGTGAGTCCTTTTTATGTTGCAATGTTGATTGTGGATTTTGCAAACCTCACATGCGAACTGTGTCTTTGTTGACTTTTCCACTTAGGTGGAAAGTTGCCTCATCGCTAAAAATTATACGCTGTAAAAACGTATCGTTCTTCATCTTTTTTTAGTTTTGTTTATGTGTCAGACATAAGCACAAAACTAAAAAAGCTTCTCTTTTCATTAGGGATGAGAGAATACACAAGTTGTAATCGATAGGACTCGTGCAGCAAACGTCGTCACATAACTTTCTATACAATTGGTTGGAGTATTCCATGTTCTACTAGCTCTATTGGTAGACTTACTTGGACAGCGAACAAAACTTTCTTTAAAAGGTTTGCACCATCCTCAGTAACATGCGATTGGCCTGAGCTTCTTCTTTTGCACACACGTGCAGTCTGTTGAAATTACGTAAACCAATGGCTCATGGCTTTTCAATTTGGTTTTACCGAATCTAGTACTATTTGCCCTCTGCAGTATAATTTGCGACTCACTCAAGCACGCAGAAAATTCTGTGCTCGATAGTAGCCATCTCACTGACAAAGTGATACTTAAAAAAAACTTTGAAGAGTTCTCTTTTCATGGCCATAAGTATTGTTAATTTTGGATTTGTAGATTAATATGATTTTTTTAAAAATGCGTCCATCATTTATAAATCCATTGCTAAAATTTAAAATGAATAATCATGTAGATTTTTTGTCATGCCTGATTTCCAAGCAAGAGATTATGTCAAATAATTCAGTTCTGCTGTGTTATATTCATAACAACTGATTAAAAAAAATAGACTAAATTAAATAAATGTCAAATATTCTATTTCTATTACTTCCAGACTAATTACTCACTATACACAATTTTTGGTCTTTACTATTTTATTATTTTTTTAATATGTTATACAATTATCTTGTATGTTCATCGATTCAATCGCATGTTTCAGATCATTATTTAAAACACATATTTATGATGACATCGCAGAAATTTACAAACTAACCATTATATGCAAGCATTTTTCGTATTTTGTTTAGAATATTTGATAGGTTTTCCACAACAACAATTTGGAATATATTGCAACACAGAGGAGTAAAACAGCAACATATAAACTCAATAAAAAAATGTACACATATAGAATAAGTTTGGTTTTTGTAAGAGAAAAAAAAATGAAATGAACATATGTCAAAAATATAAAATCAGCTCTGACAAAACGATCTTGTAATCAAATAATAATAACACATACATGCAAAACCTAGACATAGCATGATATACTTTAAAATAATATGCAAATGATGGAAATTACATACATCTGGACTGTCAAAGAAATCACAAGATTAAAAATAATGTGAAATAAAGTAGTTAAAGTAAAAACTATAGATATCTGACATCCATAAATACGTAGAGGCAAAAATATTCGAAAGGTGGGAACATTTTATGATAATGAAGGAGATAAACAGTATTAAATAGGTAAACTAATGAAAAATTGGAAGGAATTGGAGATAAGTGATTAATTGAATAAACAAATGCTAATATAACAAATTAAATAAAATGATTTGAAAATAATGAATAAAATATTTCCACATTTAGCTCTGTGACATATTTACTTACGTTACGTAAAAACTTTAGACAAATGCACATTAAAAAACTACTTCTCTGGCAAATACCGACAGTGTATGCGAATGGTCTCATATTATGTAAAGTTCTTTCTTGTTCTTTACATTGAATTTTTCTCGGATCAAAAATGTTTTGCATGAGCAACAGCAGGTGGACATTATAGAATGCAATGGGGGGTATTTTCCCGGAAAGTAGTTGTTTTAATGTGCATTTGTTTAATATACTTACGTAACGTAAGTCAAAAGTCACAGAGCTAAATGTGAGAATAATTTATTAATTATTTTCAAATCATTTTTATTTAATTTATTTAAATGGCCAAATGAATAAATACTCGTTTCTATTGATTCTGTTAATTTAACATATATGAATATTTTATAGGCATTACAATTAAAATGAAATAAAATATCCTAAGACCACAAATTTTGTGAACGAATATAATGATTATATATGATGGCACAGTGAAATGGACAAATTTAAAATGTGTGCAGAATCTGAAATGCCGCAAGGGGAGCGCCTCTAAACTTTTATACCATGTATATGAATGACATATTTAATACTAGATTGAATGGAAAACCTTAAAACCTTATGTATACGCGTATGGGACATGTATACTATATATATATATATATATATACATAGGGAAATGATACAACTTAACCATAAAGACAAAATAACATTCATAATTTTTAATCATTAACCGGAATAAGGAAATATAGAAATAATAATAAATGATAAAACCATAAAACCAGCGAAAGAAGTAAATTATTTAGGAATAACCTTGTAAAATGACATGGAATGGGACAAACATATAAATAATTCGACATAACGATAAAATAATAGCGAAGCAGATACAATACAACGCCATACTCCAAAAATACAGACGAAAACAAGACGGCGTACTTACACATCAAAAAAAATAAACAAAACACAAACTCAACAAAGTACTACATTTAATATATAATCTTGAGAGAAGAACGAACTCCAAGCATCTGTATATCAGTGAAGAATTGAACGTGAAAACCCTAAATAATTATAATAATTTGAAGATAACGCAAGCGCTATCTATTGCCTAATTTCAAAACAATTATTTATACATAAAATTATTAAATAATAACAATAAAAAAACTAATACTATGACTCATCCTGTGATTCATAATATTAGCTTCCGGGCGTACACAGTCTAATAAATATAATTAAATATAACACTAACTTGAAATAAAACTTACCATGAGCATAAAATAAAACGAAAGGGAATCAGAAAGGGAATCTTTAAAACAATTTAAACAAGACAATATTCACATTCAGGAAAGGAAGCATGGTTATATTTTTACATACAGTTATAACTTTGTAATTATAATAATAATAAAAGAATTACAGGATCTTGATTAGGGAAAATTGGTGTGGAAGACAACCGTGCAAATCCAGAACGCTGGTAGAATGCAGGAGAAAAATTAACACTACCATCTACGCATCGTACATACTATAATAGTAAACGCAAATAATTTATTTGCATTTACATAATGCATAATGCAAATAAATTATTTGCATTTACCATTGCAGATGGCAGTTTTGTTCAAGTTAACATGCTTTGAACGATGACAATTCAAGTATTTGAATGTTTTTTTTTTGTTATTATTTTAAATGTATAAATATTCTATTCATAGTTCATAAAAATTCACTTAATATTGTTGATGGTGCCCACTATTAATGCTGATAATAATAATTTACACGAAGGTAACATTTTATAGCATAATATTCGATAAGGTATAGTAGATTATGTCTTGCCTTTTTCTTTTTTTTGATGGATAAAGGATGGATTTTGATCTTTGTTACTGTGCCCTCATCGACCAGACTTCGATATTTCTAAAGCTAATTTTAATCGGCACAACACATTCATACTACCATGGACCACAATGGAGAAAATTGCCTATTACAAGACCTTTGCCCAATCGGCTATCTGTGGTTATGTTGTCTTATCAGTCGATTAAATTA
The DNA here is from genome assembly GCA_963082785.1 of Philonthus spinipes. Lineage (NCBI taxonomy): Eukaryota > Metazoa > Arthropoda > Insecta > Coleoptera > Staphylinidae > Philonthus > Philonthus spinipes. The sequence goes on along the minus strand of OY720315.1, from coordinate 10,918,295 downwards.
ATTTTTAAAGATCCTAATTCTGATAGCTTAGGTAAGAATGTGTGGTTGTGTTCAATAAAACCGAATCTGCCACTTTTTTTCGATCAACATCTCCCAAGTGAAATAAAGACGTTTAACGGAATGTACAATGATGTATACATTGCATTACCCAAAAATTTAATATTTGCTAATATCAACTTAAGTATACTTACTTAGAGATCCTCTGAACCCATTAAGCTATATTTAAAAAAACTATGTATGTCGTTACTACGACCAAAACGGATAAATTGACATGAAACAAAGATAATTAAGATCAAATAGATCTGAAAAGCTTTTGATTAATATTCTCAAATCAAACCGGAAGTTATACTATAGTCTTACCTGTTTTTTTTTTTGTTTTCCGTAAATAATTAATGTATCCACAAATATACGAATTGGAAGTTGCATTTATTGAAAAAGTTAACATTTTATTGTATTTAATATATTGTCTTAAAACCGATAATTTCGAAAAATTGTATCGGCATATGAAATTAACAAGGAAAGGACTGAACTTTGATAGATTTATTACAATTTTTTGTTACAAATTGTTATAGTATATATTAAAGGAGTTCGTTTAATAAATCTTACATTTGCATCGTAAATAGCACGAAAGATAACCACTAAATAAGCCTCACATCAACATGAATACAAAATTAAAACGTAATAATTGAAAATTACACCTAAAAACACACGAATCCAATATACATATTTTAATTATTCCCACATTGTGGCGAAAGTATAAAAGTATTTAATTTCCCCGAATTTGTTGTGTAACAAAGCTTTCGGTGGAAACAACACCGAATTCCGCTCCGGCAATTATGTATTCACGTTTTATGTTATGTAACTCACACCGAGCCCACCGCACACCGAGATAAAGTCGTCGCTGGTGCCTGTGCCGAAATTTCGGATTTCGCGGATTGTTCACGGCGACTTTAATTAACCCATTGACGGCCCCAGAATACCCCCCTTTCACCGTGAAATTCTAATCGCGGCTAGAATTTAATACACTAAATAAATATCAAATGGTCCGGAAATAATCCTTGATGCGGATGCAGTCAAGCGATACCTATTGTTGGGAATCAATATAAAAGACATACATAGAAAATGGATTTAATACGTTTTATTCAGGGAAATTGGGATTTTCATTGTCATGCTGGAATTATATAAAATTCATATATTACAATGAAAATCACAATTTCCATGGAATTTTTCTGTCCTAATTGTGCTTTGTTGAAACTATTAAAAAAACGAATATTCTAATAAAAGAAATCTACATTCAAAATATACGCTGTATATATTTTATAATTGATATAATATAAAAATTTTATTCATATTAAAATTAATTTACAAAAACGTTTATATAAAATCTTGACGACTCTTAAAAAATTGGTAAACGCCATCACTAACGACTCATTTTTTCGTGAAATTGATTTATTCTATTTTAAACAATCATAAAGGCTGATGTGTTGTTGTGAGTTACGTGAAGAGATTCGAACAATTACAAATAAAACACTTTTTATTTCTTTCTTCACTTGTTTATTTGTATACTGTATGTACATATGGGGCACTATGTGTCCATTATCAAATAGCTCATAAAGTATGATCATGCTTTATAATGCTTTGTTAGCTATTGATAATGGACACATAGTGCCCGAGATGTACATATAACGTACAAATAAACAAGTGAAGAAAGGAATACAAAGTGTTTTATTTTTAATAATAAAGGCTGATGAGACACAGTTGTACTGACGATTTATAAAACCTGAAGCACGTGACTATAGATCAGTTTAATACATTTTTTGTTTACAATTTTTTAGTTATTTAAATTACGCAGCAATCAGTTAAGAAAATATATGAAGTGGGGATATACTTAAATGATTTGCTGCGGAATTTAAATAACTGCAAAATTGTTACTTATATCTGTTTTATTTTATTCCCATCCATTATAGTTAACAATGACTCGAAATATCGAAATATTCAAGATGACGACAAATTTTTAAGAATTTATAAAACAAAGAAAAAATGAAGTTTCATAATTTAAAATTTCACTAAAAGAAGCACTGTGTAATATTTATTGATATTATTTAAAATATGATGATATTTCCATTACATATTATTTATTTATTTATACAAAAACCCAACAGACAATGTCCAATTACAGGGTTTACATTACAACTATAGCACAAGTAACATGGTTACTGCAAATCAACTTACATATTATATATTATATAATGTTATCAATACACAAGTGCATCAATATACCTATACACTGACAATATGTTATGGATCCTAGACATATTAAAAGGTTGTACTTAAATTCCGCAAAACATTGAGTGAATATATCTATCTTTCTGAAAAAAAATATATATTTATGAGATAATATAATGATGGGTGAGTTTAGATAATTGTTACAACGTGTTGTACAGTAACTAGAGATCTCACTATCACGAGCTGCTGAACGTGGAATCTTGAAATTAAATAATCCGAAAATCCGTTGATCATTCACATAGCCATATCTTGTAAAGAAAACACAAGCTCATATAAATGTGTAAATTTTGTATTGTAATAAAGTTGAATTCATTTAACAACTCCGCATAAGGAACGTCAAACCTATATACCCTATACTTAACGTAGCACAAGTATCGTGGAAATTTCTTTTGGATTCCCTCAATTATGTTGATATACGTAAAGTACATATTAGTCCAAATTATTGCACAATAAGACAATTTGCGTAAAATGAACGTACGAAATAATAGGCTAATTGCTTTGACATTGTTAAATGATTTGCATTTACATAAAATAAAACCTAACAAACGGTTACACTCTCTTGAGAGATGTTCTACATGTTTATTAAAAGTTAATTTTGAATCAAAATACACGCCAAGGTTTCATTTCTGAATATTTTTGCAGTAGTGTTCCATTAAGCAAGTAGGAATAAGCAATTACGTTAGATTTTCTACTGTAGGTAACAATAAAACTCTTTTTTTATGTTAAGCGATGGTTTGTTAATGACACACCATTCTGCTAATTCATCGATGTCCCGTTGAAAATGAGTGCAATCGTCACTATATTCAACAACACTGTATATTTTAATGTCATCCACATATAACAGCAAATGACACTTTAATTTCTTGCATACATCGTCCATGAAAAGTAGAAAAAAAGAGGTCCCAAATTACTCCCTGGTACACCACTTGAGGTCGTGTAGCGTTCAGAAAAATGACCATCGACATCAACGATTTGACCACGATTATGTAAATATGATGTCAATACTGAAATTATATTGTTGTTTGATCCAAGTTTTGACAGTTTCGATATCAATCAACATGATCTAACCTGTCGAAAGCCTTCGTAAAATCTCCATAAAAACATCAATCTGTTTGTTATCCATCGCTTGATTTATCCGTTGTTGTAGACCTGCGACCGACGAATCCATGTTGCTTAATTGACAAATAGGGGCTTATTTGAGAGTACATATGCGTATATAGGACGAACTCGAACACATTTAAAAGGTTACTCAGCAAGGATATCGAGCGGTAGTTTTCAGTAGATTTCTTGCACCCAGATCCTAACCTCCCTCCACTTGGCGGTAAATATACCGGTTCGTAGAATCAAGTCATATATGTAGGTGAGTGGTTCATAAACTATTAACGCTAAATTCTTGAGGATAATAGCTGGAATTAAATCTAACCCCATCGTAAACGTTGACTTGAGTGACTTAAGCTATTTGAGCACGTCAAGTGAATTCACGTAATGATCTCCTAAACAGTATTTACGGTTGTCCATATTAAGCAGAGGTTTATTTGGGGGTAGGTATGATCGACTGAAATAATTTGCAAAGGCATTTACTATATCGCATGGGGTATTATTAATCGAATTGTCGTAGATCATAGATCCTGGAATATGAGAGCTTTTTCTGTTAATGTTTATGTAATTCCATCATAGATTTGGTTCACAAAAAAGTATTTTTTTGTGTATTCTCTATATATGCTGAATAAGCAACTTCAATTTCGTTCTGCGGTTTCAAAATATTCCTCGCGATTTTTTCAAGTACGTAATGACGTGTAACGTTTGCGAGCCTTGTCCTTTAGTCTAATTTAACCATAACAGACTTATTAATCCATGGTGCATAGATGTCAGAAGCCTTTTCCTTGGCCAATAGCACACTTTTATTAAATATGTTGTAAATGATTTTGTAAAATAAGTCGCAAGCAATGTCAACATCCTTGCACAGATAAAATTCGCTCCAATCAATCAATTAAAATCGCCAACTATGATTATATCTTTTCCTGAAAATTGAAGTCATTAAAAAAGTATCATATTTTGTTATGATGACATCGCTGATTCTATATATATGCATACGAGTATTATGGATGCATTATTTATCTTAAAATTTACAATTACTATTTCAATAGAAGCAAGATTTTCCATATCAAAGGGAATCAACTTAGCTGTAAATTCACTACTCAGTGCTACTAACACACCACCTGCTTTGCTGATATCTCGATCAAATCGGTATACATTATAATTATTTGGAAATAACTCAGAATCTTGACATCATTGTTTAACCTAGTGTCAGTTAAAACGTAGAAGTTGTAATTATTGCATAATACACTCTTATAAAACTCATTTAATTTACTGTTACGACCGCGTACATTTTAATACACTGCAGATACTTAAGCCATTGCTGTTGGGTATTTTTTTCTCTGAGGTGTACTTCTTTTAACTAATTTATGTACATTATAACAAAATTTTAGTATTATATCTTCTCCCAGGAACCCATCAATCGAACTCTCCGGCGATATCCCCCTTGCGGAATGCAAGAGATTACTGAGGGGCCAAATGATGTCTTTGGTTAACCTAAAGTGGAGGGAAGAGGACACCTATCACAAAATAAGGAAAATGGCAAAAGATTGATTGCACTAAGCAAAATCGATATTAGGAAGACAGTGGGTATTATAACGGCACACTGTCTTCTAGGCTGACATGCATACAAGATGGGTCTCAAATTCAATGATTTTTGCAGAGAATATCTGGATGAGAGGAAGAAACAATACTCCACTATCTAGGACAATATCCTGCTCTTGAGGGGAAAAGAATTAAGTACCTCGGTTTGCACTATGTAAATGAGCTGGCAGATCTCTCATCTATTAGGGTAAATAACCTGATCAGGTTCATTAGGTAAACAAATTGGATTGTATAGGAGGAAGGATCTACATCTCTATGGTTTCACAATGGGCCCTATGGGCCTAAGTGAACAGTCTTAGGGCTGTTGCCATTGTAACCTAACCTATCTTCTCCCATTGTTTACCGATCTCCTTGACCAACCTAGAAATTTCATCGAGTTGCATCGGAGTAGAGTCAGGTTTAATACTTATGTTGCCAACAAATTCATTTCTGTTTTTCATAATTATCCCTACCATATCTTTACTTGAGTGAAGTACTTTTAGGGGGCGTGAACCATTCTCCTTTTTGCCAATACGGAAACATTTTGTCATGCGGATAGTGTTATCAATACCTAGTAGAGCGTTGTCGATCTTAGCGAAATCATTATCGTATTTGGATGCTGGTTCCGGAAAGTTAAAAATTGTAATGATTCTCTCACGTTGCTTTCTGTCACGTAATTCATTAAGAGTTGCTTTGGTCGAACCTTCAGATGACATATTAGAATTAATCTGATTAATACAAGATTTTAACTAATTAAGCTCCGAACGCATAGACACGTTTTTCGCTTTGGTGTTAGCAACATCTACTAAATGCATCATTATCAGCAGTTAACCTTTCGCATTTTTCCGCTAAAACATTTACTGATTTTTGCAGATTTCTGACACACTTGATTAAGTCTAGAATGGTGGTATCGCCCTCACAAATATGCTTATTTTGGCAACTAGGATGAGAGAACTTTTTACAATTTACGGAAGTTGTTCTGTTTGCTACAGCCTGGCCACAGCGACCAACATACATATAATTAGGCATTATAGTGTTATTCGGTGAATTTTATTTATTTCAAAGCAATATTAAATAAATATTTACTGGACAATTTAAATAAATGCAATTTATAAATATACCAATAAAATAACAAAGGTGATTGAACCAGAGGTGATAAGAAAGACAATTTACTATTATTTAAGTATTTGAGAAGAGGATCAATGTATAACTATTTAATTTATGTCGCTTAGCAATTTATTTTAACCTACAGTGGATACGTATCATATACTTATTTTAGGTAAAATATTTAGTTCTACCTAAGGGTATTTTGTGTATAAGCTAAAATCAGCTTTTATTCACGCTATACGAAAAGGAGAATTGTGGCCAAAGTATACCACTTTTAAAAATGTTGATTTCCATGGTGTATAGAGTCCTGTAAAGGCTACTTTATAAAATCATTTGCATTATAATTTTCACAAATATAATAAAAAAATAAAAAGTGGTGTTCTTTGGCCACAGTACTCCGTTTCGTATAGAGTGAATAACCCGGTATAAATAAAAATTTATTTTAAAAAATATATTGGGCATGTCCGAATATTTCTCATCAAATTGGTGTCACGATAGGTCCTAGGTGTAAAATATATTATTATTTAATTATTTTGAAAATTCTTTTAATATGCATTAAAAAAATCAATTAAAATTATCCGACTAAACATCAGGGTTTTGTCCAATTACTCGCGAATTAGTTCTTAATATCGTAAATTTATTAAAAAAATAAATGTTATAATGCTCAAATAAAATGTTGTAATAAAACCACATGAATGAAACTTTGCGAGCAATAGAAATTTGAAGTTGAGACGTACATAATGGCTGACACAGAGCCAGCCTGGAGAATTCCGATGAAGTTTTATACAAACACACGAGTAACATACATACACATGTGTGTGTTTGTGTGTGCACATTCGTCCCAACTAGGACATGTACTAACGAATGCAAATCTTTTTGTTTCCGCTGACACCCAACAACCGGCGCCCCAAACACACACTGACATTTGCTCTGTGTTAAAACACTGCGGAAGTATTTGTAATAGTCACCCTTTTCTACTTAATTCACAACTTGTTTGCAAATAACTTCAGCAAACTGCACATACGTATGTATACATTGAAATATCACCCTCACGATATAATTATTCTTCGTGTGTAATACTCTTACACGACACAAATAATTAAATCGTGTACAAAAAAATACAATAATTTCAGATTTATTTAATTAATTAAACATATATAACACAACTTTATGTGTTGTATATAGAATTTGTATAATTAAAACACACTGCAATGAAATTTTTGTATGTAATTACATTGATGTATTTTTCATTTTCGAAAAAAAAAAACATTTGAAAAAATAAGGGAAAAGAGAGAGAAAATATTAAAGCAAATATTGAGACATAGAAAAAAAGAAGAAAAACAATAAGGGGAATCGAAAGTAAATTTAACGATAAGGATATTTATATTGATAATGACTCGTATTTCAATAATTAAAGTCTACACAGCCAACATTAAAAAGATTATAACAATAATTGTTTATTTTTAGAGGAATTTATCAGGTAGATGAAATTCTTCCGCTTATAAAATGAAATCTGAAGGTCCTACAATTAAAATTTTATAACAAAAAATATTTATTTTTTCAAGATCTGCAACTGTTCTTTGAAACATTTTTCTAACAGAAATAAAAAATTAAAAATCACTAAGAGTAAAGTTGCACTTAATGAGTGTTGATTCTAACCAAAAGCTTTTTAGATCATTCTACTGTTACAAAAAGCGTAGATACACACACAGAGATATTTTTCAAGACTCGATGGAATGGACTCAGTTGACCTCAAAACGTAGATATTCGTTGAAATTGGCGATTCGAACATTTCTACGATCACAATACTTTCCCTTGGACAGAGGTCCGAGGAAAGTAAAAATGTTGAATGGTTTCGCCACTAAGCATTCGGACACATACACTGCGATTTCCCCCTGCTGTCCACTATTTCTACAAAATTTTGAAATGAGTTAAAGCCACTAATTGTATTTCGTCACTCGAAAGCCAATATTCGGTAATACACAATGCGTCACATTTTCCCAATGATTGCAGTTCATACATAATTTCCTTTGCACAGTTGCTGAGGCATCTGATATTCTGATGAAGAAGTATCAATCCTTTGTTCTCTTCGATGAACACTGTGAGGCCACAGTTCGGGATTAATAGCATCTTCGTAATTATGCAGATAGAGTATTTTAAAGGATTTATAATATTTAGGAAATTTGGAAGGATTTTCTTTACACACGACTTCTGTAAATGTTTGTTTTAAGTACTCAGTTATATCTTCTTTTTTGTTGATCTATCAAATCGCGTAGATGAATCCCCATTTCGGGGCCGCTTTATAAGGTCTATTTTCGTTTTGTTTTGACACACATTCCCTAAAACTAGAAACAGGAAACAATCGTTGAAATGATGTGAATATATTAATATCTATTACTGTGAAACGTCATTAATTTACATTTTTAATCTAAAATGAAGTGTAAGTTTAATGAATAAAAAAATGTTTAATTGAATGATAAAAAAGGATCATGTTATTAAATTTTAAACGAACTTCTAAAATTACTCGTGCAATAAAACGGACCGCGTTTTCAGAACAGTGCATTGTTTTAAAAAAACGAATCCCATGAATTTTAAATGAATTGATATCACTCGTAACTAAGTTTTAATTAGAATTGTTAATGCGCTAACGTTGTAAGTGTAGTTTTATTGCGTCGTCGTGTTTAATTAACGGAATTTGTAATTCCGTTTTGGGTGAAATATCTAATGATTTTCGTGTATTCCACAGGACCATAAATCTGTAGGCCTAGGATGTGTACATTACGATAACACGGCTCTTACAGCCAAAATACAACGAACGCCCCCGTTCGATAAAACCATAGCGAGTTTACACGCCGCAACCACATGGTTAAACAAATTAAGGATTATCCCCAACGCCAACAAATCCTACTTTGTCATTTACTTCCGCAAAATTTACACTGCACGTTTCTTCATCCAGCGCTCAGTGTGGATTTTATATCCGTTTGAATTATCGCGCAATTAAGTTTAATTTAGAATTGAAAATACTTGGAAAAGATTCTCTACAGAATAATAATGTGCAAATATTTTTTTGCAATTTATAGTAATATTATTTATATTATTTGTGATTTCTATTCGTTTCTCCTTTTAAATTTTAAAAGTTAGGCAGAAAGATCGACGGTCGTTAGCCATTTTTTGATGTATCCACCATGATTGTAAATATTCAATTTAAAATTATATGTATAACTTCATAAATAAAGATGCATATAAATAGAAAAGCTAGTTTTGTATTTACTCGGTCACAGTTATTTAAAATATGTAAGTACTTTTGATACGTAAGTTAAAATTGCAGTAGCTGAAGGGAAAATAATTATTAAATTTTTATTAATTAATTATATACATACAAACATCTTTATTGAGACAACATTACATAAGCTTATACATACATTTGTATTTACTTAACATAAATAAATATTGTGTTATTCTGCCCAGGCTATCGACTGCCAATTAATTAATTATTTTTATAATTATTGTCATTTTATTTATATTAAATAGTTAATTTGATTAAAAAGAGTATGTTATAATGGCTTATTAAAAGAAAATAATAATAATGCACTTTATTATAGAAACTGAGAAATTATAACGGAAACAGGCATGTAGAGATAATAATTTTCGGAAGGAGGGCGGGGATGTGGCGTTGTTGTGTGTTATGACTTTTTACTTTTAATAATGTAATACAAATGAAATATAATTTTAAAAACAAATAAACAACCCACTGAGCACACATTTTAGTAGTGTTTCATCAACATGAAAATAACGTTTAAGGTTTGTTACGGTGTTTCTAAATCGTTATTATTATTTTTTAAATCAGTCACCAATATTTCGTAACCCCATTGGACATGAATACTATAATAATAAATAATTATAATTATATCATGCTTTTTAATACATTCACGTAACGAATAGATGAATAAATTAAAGGAAACAATCAATAACAATATTATCGAATGGATAAAATACTAATTATTATTTTTATTATTTCTTTACTCTTTTAAAAATACTACTATAAAATGCTATAAAATACTATATATTTCAATCAAGAATTAAATAAAAATTCTAATTTAATACTTTTTTTGTCTATAATCTGATTCACTTACGTGAACTAATTTTAGTAAATTAAAAGCATAAATCAATGCTTAAATACGGAAGGTGATGAATGCACGTGATGGGAAAACATTATGCTAATTGCCTAGGGCAGTAGTGGAACAATCCCGTGTGGATAGGATTTTTGCATTTTCTTTGAGGCGGGCGCATAGAGCGGTTGCCATTTAGATTCTCATGAATTTAAAATCATAAAACAGAAAGTTTTAATGTATTCCGCTCGCGGATTGTATTATTTCGCTCAAAATGCAAAAAAAGTCCCTTTCAAAATAAACAGGGGCGGTCAAATTAAGAGATACATAATTTATCGCACGTTCACGCTCTGAAAAATTCACACGGATTGAAAATTATGTATACATTTGGAAATGTCTACTAATTGTTATAAATATATTCTCATTTATTTATTATTTTATATATATATATTCATGGTAATAACGATTTTAATTTAATTATTTTTTCATACCTATTAATTGATTCAATTTATGCAATTATCTTTATTGAGATATTAATGCATATGTGGTGTATATTTCAATACTTAATTTATTAATAGCAAAATGGCTATTACTATCTATATATCATGGCTTCTTAGATGAGTGTATGAATAGTGGATTCAGAATAGAAGAATTTTAAGGCATATTAGGATTTTGTTTTAGGTTTAATATGTATTGATTTGCGAGATTGGTGGCAAACTTCTAGAATAATTGTGACAGCCTTTGAGATATTGGAATTATACCAATTTTGTTATATAGGAGTTTATTGGATGGGCTATGTAAGGATTGTTTAGGTAGCGAATTTTTGTGAAGATAGAAGGGCTGATCGTTGTATTGAGTTGGAGGGCTTTGATTACGGAAAAGGATTGCACCATTGGCCAAATGGGAATGACAGATAGTTTTATAAGTATGCGTATTTTAATTTATATTATTTACAGTTTCGTGTTGCAAAAATGTATATAAAAACCGACAAAATAAAATCATTAATAGTATTTTGAAATTTGGTATCTTTTATGATAATATAAATAGACTTTTTATAGCATTGGTCACATTTAGAAGTTTTCATTATAGTTAATTTAATTAACTATAGTGAAAACTTTTTTATTCTCTTCTTACGAGAATATTAAGACCAATAAGTCTCATGTCATTCCTATTAAAAAAACAGGTATCTACGAAAAAATGCATTAAGAGCTGTAGACGACTTGTAACTGTTGTTCGACGGAAAGTCTCAGCGTTAACCCAAATAAGACTCCAATGGTTCCCTTTACTCGCAGAATAGTAATCGAACCGGTAATTCGAGGGGAGGCCAAATATCTAGGCATTATACGAGACAAAACTTTATGCTGGAACTCGCATCTGGAAAAGATTACCAACAATCCCTCTATACATTTCAAAGGGTCTGTGGCAACAAAGGGATAATAGCACCCAGATATGTCCACTAGCTATACATAATCAACACTTATGGCTGCATTGTGTGCTGGACAGCCACAAGACGTGTAGAGTTGAGGAAAAGACTGAACAGCCTGCAGAGACTGGCTACTGTAACGACCACGGGAGCTATGAGCACCACCTCAACGCTGGCACTGGAGGTTCTATTGGATATTACTCCCCTGCGCATAGTCATTAAAGAGGAGGCCAGGTGGACAACCTACAGATACCATCACATGGCGGCAAATGAACCGCACGTGGGTAAGTTCATCCCAAATGAACTTACATTATGATCGAAGGAGCATGAGATTAGCATGAATCCTAAACCGTACACCAAAAGGCGGTTAGGGTACTCTACCCAGACAGAAGTTAATCGATTAGGAACAAATTACCGACGACGGAGAAAGGTGCATGCTAATTTATTAACGGATCCAAGACTATATAAGGGACGGGTACAACATTATTCATTTGCAAACCTAGACTGGAATATAACTACAGTCTAGGTACGCATGTCTTCGTACTTCAGGAGGAAATATTCGCCATTGACTAGTGTGCTAGAGAGCTATACAGGATTTCCTTGGCACACAGGCCAATTAATATATACTGTGACAGCAAATTAGCGATGTCTGCTCTTGCTTCTGGCAAATGTACTTCACTGCAAATCAGAGATTGTAAAGAGTCACTCAATCGGTATGATATTATGTGTCTGAGATTATGAAGGTCAATCTGGTTTGGGTGCCTAGATGCTCTGGAATACCAGGGAATGAAAAAGCAGACGCAGTGGCCAGGAAATGTGGGTCGAAACCAATGCAAAAATCAGAACCAGCACTGAGCCTTTCGCGATACCTGGCCAAGGCAGCGATACATAGATGGATGAAAGGAGAGATTCTGCAATGATGAAGGAACGATCCATGTATTAGAGTAGCTAAAGTCACCCTCCAGGGACCCATCTGGAAACATAATGAAAGCTTAACTATATATGAGCAGAGGCAGTGGCCATACTAACTGGATACTGTTGCCTTAACCATCATTTTACCAAAATATAGAATATTGTTATTATTATAGAATAATATCTAGATATCAACATAATTTAACAATTATAGAATAGAAAGTACATTTCCACATCCAACATGATTCAAAAAATTGGCTGAACAAATAAAAATTGTGTATGTATGTACTCAGGAGACAGATTAGTAATTTTATAAGTGTTCAAATTTTGGATCCCCTATTTAAATTAGAGACAAAATGTATGTGTGTTTGTGAAGCTAACAATATTTATAAGAAAAACCCATGGGAAGAAAACAAAAATTCCTTAACATAATGAGAGCATTCACAACTCGAAATCTAGTCGAATTTTAACTCTATTTTTAGAAAATGCGATTCTGACGTAGAATATATAAAATTGTTATTGATGGCCATTTCAGGAGTGCAATCTCCATTTTTCCCGACTGCTTTATGTAGTCAGTTGTCCAATGGTTCAAATGGAAAAGAAATTATCCACGTGGAATATGAAACTCTAGTCAATTCTTGACTCAATATGAAAGTTTCCACAATTCGGTTACGCTATATCGAAAATCGTTATTGCAGGCCAACTAAAGGGTGGGATCCTAGGTTTTGTTTTTTGTAGTTAATAATACAGTGATTAATATAGAGTAGAAATTGTCGACCTGCAATATGTAACACTGTCAATATTTGACTCGACAGTTAGAATATTCCTTGATGATTCGCACCACGAATGAACAAAATTGTTATTGCTGCTGACTAAGAGGTTTAATCCCCTGTTTTCTCAACTATTTTTTCTGTTAATTATCCAGTAGTTAATATAGAGTTGAAATTGTTGACTTGAGATATGTAACTCTTGTTAATATTTGACTCAACACTTAGAATATTCCTCTATGATTCGGACCACGAATGTATAAAATTATTATTCCTAGTTAGACAGCAATAAGGAATGAAATCGTTTACTTTCTCATTCATTTTTTGTAGTCAATTATCCGGTGGTTAATATAGATTTGAAATTGTCGACTTGAGATATGTAACTCTTGTTAATATTTGACTCAATACTTAGAATATTCCTCTGTGATTCGGACCTCGAATGTATAAAATTATTAATGCTGGCTAACTAAGGGATGAAATCGACTACTTTCTCAATCATTTTTGTAGTCAATTATCCGGTGGTTAATATAGAGTACAAATTGTTCTCCGGGGATATGTAACTCTGGTAGACTGAATCGACACTTTAATAATTCGGTGACCCAACGTAAGCAACTAGATTTCCTACAAAAATATTTGAGAAAACTGTAGATTAAACCACTTAGTTGGCCAACAAAAACAATATTGTATATTCGGTGTCCGTGTCATGGGAATATACATAGAAAATTGGGTTTGCACCAAACAATAAAATAGCCAGCAATAACAATTTTGTACATTCGGTGTCTGAATCGTGGAATTATAGGAAGTATAGATTTTCAATATACCTGGCGTTGACGCAACATTTTTTTGCAAATTCCTGCTTCCCGTTTAATTTTAAAGAAAAACTAAAAGAGTTAAAATGTATTCAGAATTTAAAAATCTATATTAAATGATCGTTTGTTCAATTTTAATTAAATAATATATAAATTAAATGTAATTAAATTTACAAAATATTTTAAAAATCGTATTAGCCATTACTTTTGTATAAAAGATGCATTTACAATAATCGTCACTTTTGACGTATTTCTATGAATGCAATTTAACATGGATTTTTTCAATAAGTCATAGCTATTGAAATTTAAATACGATATATTTTGAAAATATAATCAATTTTACCGATTATCACCGATTTTAAAAGTTAATGAGGTTTCGTTTGGTATAGATTTTTAAATTCTGAACAAATTTCATGACATACTTTTTCTCTAAAATGAACAGTGAAGCACGAATTTGCATTAAATTGTTTTTACATGTAAAATCCCTACGTATACCTCATCGCATCAATCAACACCCCTTATATTTGTCATTGGATTTCTATCTAGTAAAGATAATTATAAAAAAAATATGTATTTGTAGAGGTAAATAATCTTATCTATTTACGTTATTATTATTATTTTTTTTTTTTTTTTTTCATCAAATGGTGCATGCACCGGGTTATTACTTTAAATAAATATTGTTAGATTCAAACACTCGGTGTATTTACTTTTAGTAGAGGGCAAAGTTCTGGTATGACACAGAAATGAAACAATGTGGTGAATTTCAATGTGTCAACAAATCTGTTATTCGTTTAATGGATTTAAAATTACACTATGGAAAAAATGATATTAACCAAACCACCTACTGTATTAGGATATCTACAGTATATTATCTATCTAGTTTCAAGTTGTACTGAAATCTGATGAATTCGATGTTGAAATATTAAATAAAATCAAACTAATGAGCTTACTATATTTTCTGCACATCTCGCGGTCCGCGAATCTCTCGAGAAACGAATAATTTGAAGTTGGTCTTTCACACTCTGAGAAACCAAAGTTTAATGTGTTTTGTCTTATGTATTTTATAAGCGTAGTAGTTTTAATTAATTTTAATAACATTTAAGTTATTTTATCACATTGTTTATTATCGATGATGATTTCAGCGAATAAATCTTAAAAACAGAAGTGATTCAAACTGTTACAGTTATTTAAATTAAATTATATACCAATTAATCTTTAGATTGCATAGGGCTCTTTCATTTTCATCTGAGATCCCAGTGAAGAAGGTATTTATTTTTTTAACATCTCATTTCTTACGAGGCATAACTGTACTGATAGGAATGAATTCCGTCTGCAGATAGTCTTGCAATTATCATTTATGATACCTTTCAATAAATATTTTTATCTCAAACAGTTGCAATGCACAGTTATACTGGCATGCAACTGTTATTGCTGGCCATCTTAGGAGTGCAATCTCCTGTTTTCCCAACTATTTTTTGTTGTTAATTATCCAATGGTTAAAATGGAATAGAAATTATCCACTTTGAATTTGAAACACTTCTCGATTTTTGACTCAACATATAAGTTTCCACAATTCGATCACCCTATATTATTATACTTTAATATTAACTTTATTACAGCCAACTAAAAGGTAGGTTCCTCAGTTTTGTCAACAGATATTTGTTGTCAATTATACGATGGTTAATATAGAGTAGACATTGTAAACGTGGAATATGTAACTCTGTCAATATTTGACTCGACACTTAAAATATTCCTTGATGATTCGGACCACGAATGTACGAATTGTTATTGCTGACGACGCTAGCGCCTGTTTTCTCAACTATTTTTTGTGTCAATTATTATTATACAGTAGAAATTGTGTGTATTGTGTAGTCCAATATCCGTTGGGGTATATTCCCGCGAAATAGTTGTTTTGATCGATGTTTTCCAAAAACTTACAGTGTAAGTATTTTTGCAGCGTTCAAAAGTGAAAATGATGGAAGTTTGGTAATCACATTCGGTACTGTATATGTATATATTGTCGTCAGACAATATATATAGATATATATATATATATATATATACAATATACTCTGACGATTTTATTTTGCACTATTATGTGTTATAATTTTCAAAATTTATTTTTCCATTACTATGAAGCGTTCCTTAAGTTTCAACCAAATATTGAAAAAGCTAATAAATCTGGGTATAAGTTAATTCAAGTACTAACTTTTAACATTAAAATCAGTTTAAAGTGGGCTCCACTTGTATGCAATTAAAACTTTACAATTCTCATCACACGCAAAAAAACACCATTAATCACAAACCATACATCCATTTCGGATTCAAAATATTGGCCCCCGTATCGGGCGCAAACAAACAAAACGCCAATTCGAGTTAGAAAACTATGATGACCTAATGAAATATTGGTTTAATTAAGTGATACGATATCGAATAAACACGGAAATCTAATTTTCGGGTAGTCATTGTTTGCGGAACATTTCCGAAAACGCGCCGCGCGCCTCTCAAAGTTTGAAACGCCGGGCGGCGATCGAACTCTCCGACACCCCCTCAAAAAATACATGAAATTTATTTGAAGCGGGTTGCTTATTTGCGCCCGTTTAATTATTTTCAAGAACGATAAGAAAGAGATTGTTCATTTTTTATTAGACGTTTTTTATTAATTTATTAATAAAATGGTTGTCGCAATTGGCTCATTATACAGAAAAAGAAGGTGACGTGCCTAATAGTTTATATCTGAATGCTATTTTGAAATATTGTAAACAAAAAAACTTAAAAAATAACGTTAAATTCAACATTAGATTTTATCAATTTCTTTTCAAATTCATACGTTGTTTGACTTATTTGAAACAAACTCTATACTTTGATTAAAAAATAGCTAATCCATAACACTAGAAAGCGCCTGCCTAATAAAAGCATTCGTCGTCTGCACATGATTCGAATCAAATTGATATGATTCGAATTCTCGCAAAACTTTTAGAATCTTTATGAAACGATTAGAATCATTATTAATAATTTTTGTCAAGAATCATGATTATAAATCCTTTATTATGAAAGTATTCGAGTACATAGTTCGAATCCTCTAAAATGTATAGGGTCTTCAAAACTAGTCTAGCTCTACTCAACGATAATTAATAATTTAAATAACTGCGACGATGTGAATTAATTAACTTTTATTATTATTCAAACAAATGTGATTATTTGAATAACATAATGTGTATATAATGTGTAAAAATAGTGTTAAAACAAGGTTTTAATTTATAAAAAATAAGCAATTAATTAGATTTTAATGCAATTAAAATTACTTGAGGAAGTAGAACAATAATAGCTTCACCCTAAACAATATTTAAACATTATAATTATATGAGTGGCTCGTTTGGCTGGCAGAGTAATTTTATTAAAGCAGCGACTAAAAGTTGTTTGAGTGTGCTTAATCCTTTAGATGGACTGAAACTAGTGTTCAGCCGGAGCGTGTAGTCTGTGCAGCCCGAAAAAGAGGACGATACGTTCAAAAGTAGAGAGAATAATTGTAATAATCCCCTTTAATACGGCGCAGCTAGCGTTAATATCGGTAATACCGGACTTATCCCGTGTATAAGGCAATCGTCGGCAGCCATTTACACTTGAAACGGTCCACTCGAAAAGATTTATCTAGATTCTAGATTCTGGCAGAGAAAAGCGCGGCGACGCTCTGGTACGGACCTAGATTACCATATTTCCGCTATAAAATGAAACGCACTGCGGCCCTGGTGAAAATTATACTTTGCGCTTTCCTTTCTTGAACAATTTTCGTAAAAAAATGTTGACACAATCTGCTGCCATAAAAAATATATCACCTGAAATAAACATAAATTATCCTTTCTTTTTATTGAAATCATATTCAGTAAATCAATTCGTATTGAATAAATAAATAAATAATGATGAAAGACATCTTGTCGATTAATTAATTAAAGAAATGTACAATCGATTTTCTGGTATCACGCTTATTTATTTTTATCTAAATGTTGTTCATTTTATTTAACAAAATATGTATTACAAAGTACTAGCTTGAATAAAATAAACATAAAAAATCAATAGCAAGTAGCAATTAAGGTTGATATATTCTAATTAAATTAGTTGAAGTTTTTTCACTTCAACTATTGAGTTTCACAAGTTGTATTTAAGGAAAAAGAATATTTTAATTACTTTGTTGCATAATATCTTTATCAGGCTGAAAATATTAGTTTCTTGTTGCGGGTAGTATGTAATTGTGCCTAATTGAACTTTATTATATTACCTTAAATTCAAATTAATATGGACTTTAAAAGTTAATACATATTTGTGAGTTATGTGAAGTTGAGTAACTGAAATCCTTAGGATAGGTTATATTTTTTACTTCACTGTTTTATTTCAATATTAGATGTATATTTCGAATTCTATGAGTTAATTTCGATTTTTATAGTCGGTTACCTAAATTTCATATCAGAAAATATTATTTGAATTTCAAGTTGTCATTATATAAATCAGGAAACGTTATTTTCATTGATATTTTATGATTTGAATTTTAGGAACTATAATTTAATAATGATCATATTAATGAAGTAACGTTCCTTTTGTTGTTTTCGCATTAGAGAAATTTTTCTCGGATCAAAATTTGTTGCATTATGCAATATTTTATTGATGTGCAACAGCAGATGTACATTATGTAATTCAATGTCCGGCGTGGGTATTTGCCCGGGAAGTAGTTGTTTCAATGTGCATTTGTTTAACGTACTTACGTAACGTAAGTCAAAAGTCACACAGCTAAATGTGAAAATAATTTATTAATTATTTTCAAATCATTTTTATTTAATGAAATACATTTCAGAACATATATAATAATAATAACTTGGAATTGCTAAACCTACCAAAGTATACCTACATAGAATTGCAAAAGGCAATTGTCGCATAGCTAGTAAATTCTTGGGAAATGACAAAACAACACCACACGAACAGTCACACAAAATGTCCGCTGAATCTTGATTTAATCCGTTCAGTGGTGAAAGTAATAATAATAATAAATATGGCAATTAGATATGTAAAAAAAAATTTCATTAATTTTTCTAATTTAAAAAAACATATGACTATTTCTAAATGATTCGCATAATAAAATTAATATAATCTTTATGTCAGAATGTCATAAAAATTGTAAAAAAATGAAATGGTATCAAAAACAGTTCAGTGACTTTTAGTTTGAGTTGTATGAAATCTGCGGTTTTGGTAATGTACTTTATTTGTTATCATTGCCATTTTGGCATTTTAGGTAAAATGTAGAATTAGCATAAGTTATTCATTCGTTTTTTGAAAAAGGCAATAATTTCAAAAATATATACGTACACATATGAAAAATATCGGAATGAACCAGAAACTCACCATTTTTTTCTTTGTGTATTTCAGGTGGCAGTATGAGTCCTTTAGTAATCTAATAGGGAGTGGCAGTGCGAGGTTAGAACCTATCGAAAGTGGAAAGACGGCAAGAATAAACCTTTCATGTGCTTGAGTAGGCCAGATGTTAGTATGTTCTACTATAACAGACTAACATCTGACAACGCACATTCTGAAGAGTGTATGGAAAATAATAGCCATATAAACAAAGCATTTTGCGATAGTAATGGCAATTCAAGGACACTGATTGCTTGTGTTAAATAAAAAGAACCGTCGACCAAAAGTAACAGTGCAAATAGTGATGGATAGTTTCCGGCGTAGTTCATAACAATAAACGTCCCGAACAAGTCAAGAACAACAGAAAAGTATGGAAGATTTTGCGTAAACTGTTACAATTTAAACCGTACCACCAGCAGCTTATGCAACACATGAAATAGTGTAATTACGCCCGTCGACTTGATGTTTGCGGCAACATGCAGAATGCATTGGAGTACGAGGATATCGCACCAAATTAGTATTCAGCAATGAAGCTTAGGAACATGAATCTTCAAAATATGCGACGAAAAAACTACATGCAGTTGTGACAATGAAAAAGATTCGCCAATTCGGAAATTGAAAGAATGTTTTCTGTATAGTATCATAAACAATGTTTTTGTTGTCGTTTATGACTACCAAATCCTTTTATTGTAGTAACATAGGTAATGAGAAATTAATATATATTTACCTCGGCTACTTATTTCCTTAAAAAAAAAACGAGGCGACGCTAATCTCTTTGGATATTTCAAATACCTCGTAATTTATTCTTGTCTACCCACTACCGTGCCAAGGCACCAACTCCCTGTTCAGGGAAGTTGTCTATGTTGAGTGTGTCTCACGGAATTCCTCGATATACCTTAATCAGCAAAATATATTTCACATCATCAAGGAAATCCTTAATGTACGCCACTGAGTTTTGCAGGAGCAATTACGGATGCAACCCTACACTTCCCGGTTGATCCGCTTCGCGACAAAATATTGCAGTTGTAGTTGATCCCGTAACTGAGTTCTGAATTCAGGGAATTTGTCTTCCAACAAAACAGGGGCATCTTCTCATTGGTAAGTCCTAGTTTGTAACAACCTAAGCGATTAATTTTGTCACCACTGGATTAGGCTTTTTGCTCCACTATCCCTCGGATCCCCTCATTTAAAGCCCTGAGTCTTTTTTTTTGTGAAAGGACCTTTTTTAGGTACTTTAGTTGAACTCAAAGGAATCATAAATGCCATACTGCAGACCATTCATTGGTCTCGATTATCACCTAGACCACACACATATTAAACATTTGTAACGGTTGTGTCAACTAAGCATAAGAATTTCACTTAACTTAATACATAATTTTAATTGTTTTTAAAAAGCATGGTATTTGTTTTTACATTATATATTGCTAATCAATTTTTCGAGTACATATTAGGTTGGGGAAAAAGAAATCCATTATTTTTGCTATAGATCGTTGTAGTGATCGATATCTAGTAAAATATCGATTAAATAAATTTAGATTTATTGTCGCTGCCAATGTGATATTTCGCACTAAAATATCTTTTGCTGTTTTTTGTTTGGTCCATTCAGTTGTAAGTTACAGCATATTAAAAATGGAAGTCAACAAGAAAAAAATCGGTAAGTTTTACATGTATTCTTTGATAAAACCAGGAGGCTAAAATTATGAATGGTATATATGGAAGCGATACTATAACAGCTAGCTGCTAATTAGGTTGGTTTCGTAGATTCCGTTCAGGTATTTTTTATATTAAAGAAGCACCCCGCACAGACAGGACCGCCGTTAAAAAAATCTATAAAATTAAAAAGATAATCGAAGTTGACCAGCATACTAGTAGTTGGGGCTAAAAATCGACCACTAAACACTTTGAAACACTTTTCTTGATGCTTGATGCGACACCAATTAACTCCAAAAAAAAACATGATGTATAGAATTTCCATCTGCAAAAAGCGCGGCGACAACATTGTGCAAAACCAATCATGGTCAAAGCGCGATGACATTGCTAAAATGGTGGCAGAATCAGGAGGGGCCAGGAAGTTGTATGAAGGCTATGAATTTGGTGGGACTAGAATTCAATTAAGTGTTACTTCAATATGGCCTAACACTAAATTCGGATTTCTACTGCCAATAACTGTACCGTTTGAAGCTAGCGATTGACCAGAAGCTGCCAGTATTGGTCAACGGAAGGTGTGTCGTGTTCCATCAAGACAACATCAAATCACATACGTTTATAGCAACTCGCCAGCAACTCTGAGAGGTTGGCTGAGAAGTTTTTAGGCATACACCATATAGTTCAGACTTGACACCAATGCCATTACCTTCTTTTTCTTAGATGGATATTCTGAATGTTGCAGAAAATATTCTAGAGATAAGGGGCATTACAATCAAATTTAAAATTTCACAAAACATGATGTGGAAATTGTTAAGCACGGTCAATTTATAAACGCACAAAGTAGGAGAGTTTTTGAAAATTTAATTTGAATTAAAACTTCTGGATTTTTTGTTTCTTTGTAAATTCAGCAATATATTTTCCTTTAATTTTATAAATTATTATTTTTCTAAATATCTTTTAAATAAAAGAAAATTGCACTTGGACATATTAGCTTATTTTGCTTATTTTTGCTTCCTGGACATGCCATTAAATTATTTCCATTTTCTCCTGAATCACCTTGTATACACATATTTACTTTAGGTTAGTTTATAAATTAGCTGAAAATGATATGATTTTTTCACTTGATTTATTGGTGCAAGATTTAGATTTCGATCATGAAGTATTCATCATCCAATAATATTACTTTGTGTGTGAATGGTAATTTTAGCAAATTTATTTGATCACCCATCTTATAAAGTTTGTGCAATTCTCTCTTTTACAATTTAACTCACAGATATATTTTATTTTAAATGCAGTGACTCATATAATTAGCTAAAATAGCACGACAATACAACAATTTTGAATAGCAAAAAATAAAATTAACGAAAATAACATATAGCTCAATTTGACAAATTTCTCAGTTATAAATTCGAAAGGCGTATATCTGATACTAATAAATCATATGAAGAATGCATAAAAATAGTAACTAATTAAAAAATTACGTATTGAATGAATAAATGCGAGTTTGTTTTACTTAATAAATGGAAATGTTAACAACGTGCCGTCAATGTGTTCCGTCCACATTTGATGCATTTAGCAACGTTTCGAAAGTTTTATTACAAAGTTTTAATTACGGCATAAACGCCACTAACACCATTATGCAGTTCTAGTTAATACAAATATTTTAATAACACTGGGAAAACTTTTATAATTACCTACCTGCGAAATGAAAACAAAACACGAGTGAGGAGTTTGCCGGCGCAAACTCCTGACTCGCATTAAGAGATTTCGTTATTTGTATAACATATCGACGGTATTAAATATTTAGAGATTTCAGTCGTGTTTGAGACACGAGTAATATAATTTTGGGAATATCGTATTTACGCTTATTCTTAATAAAAAAAAATAACTGTTTTACAGAGAGATTATATAGATATATGTATTGAGCATTAATTTATTAATAAAACTTTCTTGTCTGCTGAAGACGCATGATGTAAAATTGTTTTCGTTTATACAGGGTGGACCAGATATCATACTAATTTTGTTATTTTAAATGAAATACCCTATATATAGGTCAAAACTACCAACTATGTTATATTAATGTAAATACAATTTAAAGAGGAATTGATTAAAAGTATAGGGCTTTCCATTTAAAAATACAAATTTGATATCAATTAAAGAAAAATGGGTCATCCTGTATATATACAGAGTGTTGATATTATAAAAGGCCATAAAGATTTACATGTAAAATTTGAAATGTGTTAATATTGCCTCCTCTAATTATATGACAGTATAGGTCTTATTAGATTATTTTTAAAGCGCATTAAGCTGAATAATTTGGTAATTTACTCAATAGTTTTTGTAAAATATTTACACAGATAAATGAAAAACATTTACTTAGAAAATCGCAAAATTACATAATAGGTTTCTAATAAAAAAATAAATGTGTACCATGAGAATGTAATTGTCACATTTTGAAGGTAAAGTAATAAACAGTTTTGAAAGATTTAACGAGGCCTAGCGGAAGAGATCTTAAAAGAATATGTTAAAAATCAACTAATCAAAGATTTATAAATACAAATTCACGGTTTATTGGAATGGTTAAAAAAACGTAGCACATATACGAAACTAATGACTGACGAAATGAAATCAACAATTAATCTAAAACTTATTTAATAATTTGTACAAATTAACGAAAGTTAACTACAACACATTTTCAGAAATTGACATGTTGATTATAATAAATATTCAAAAGTACAACCATTTTCTGTTAAACAATATCCTAGCCGATCATAAAATTCGCGTCAAACATTTGCCAAAATATACGTTGATATTTTTTCACATTCAGCTCGGATAGTGTTTTTTAAGTCTTCCAAATGTTCGAAAGGAATTCCGTAATATTTTTTGATTTTAAGTGACCCCAAAGGAAAAAATAATTTGGAGACAAATCAGGAGAAGTAAATCAGTAAATCAATTTAAAACTTTAATTCGGTCCATTTGGCTTAATAATACGGAAAGTTATTGCAGAAATGGAAATCATTCTTTGTTACGGTCATCCTTCAGCCTGGAATAAATCCTCGTTGAAGATAATCGTTCCACATTTCGAAACACTCGCGACTCGATTGAAGTTTATTAGCATTTATTTATCTCTTTTTTCTCGGTTGTTTTTATCAAATGTAATCACAATATACTTTTATAGGTTACGCATAGTTACAGTCTGTAAAATTCTACCAAATAAAAATCATAAATTTATAAAAAATTGAAAAATAGTATTTTTCAATTTGGTCAGGGTTATTTAAATTAAATAAAAAAAGGATTTTGAAAATAATTAATTTACTAACATTTGATAGTTCAATGTGTGGAGGAAATTTGCCAGAGAAGTAGTTGTTTCAATGGATGTTTGTTCTTTTTAAAGTAATTACGTAACGTAAGCTAAAAAATGGCACTAGCTAAAGAAAAATATTGGTAATATATAACTTAAAGCAAAGGAAGAATGGAAACAAAATCAAATAAAAAATTGAAAATAATTAATTTATTCATTTTAATAATTTATTAATAATTTTCATTTTTTATTTGATTTAAAATTTTAATTTTGTTTCGAATATTTTTTTTTTTAAATCAAATAAAAAAATAGAAAATAATTAATTTATTCATTTGAATAATTAATTAATTATTTTCATTTTAATTTTTCCTTTACATATTTATGATGAATATCTAAACAACAAATATCACTTTACGAACACGTATAGAGTTTTAAATATATTTTTTAGTTCATTGATCGCAAACAAGCGAATTAAGCTCACTTCAAACTTTAAATGTCTAGTTACAGCCGGCGTGTTCAATGTGTTTGTATAATGGAAATTATAATTAAAACAATTCTCTTGTTGACAAGTACAATTTTTCTCCGCAATTCAATTTTCATTTTCCGGTTAAAAATAGAGGTAATCCAAATGATTTTAAAACAATACTAGTATTTATTATAAAATGAATACCTTTTCAGACTGTGATATAAAAATAAAATCAGACAAAAACAACCATTTCGCGATTTAAAGATTTGTTCGGGATATTGCAGAGGATTTATGTAAGTTGTTTAACATTGGACGCGACAGTTTGGTTCAATTACGATAAATTGAGGGACAATCCAAAAAGCATAAAATTTATACAGCCGTAAAAAACGTCTGCCGAGAAATACATTATAATAAACGAATGGCTACTAAAACGTTTTATGTCTACCTATTTCCTTACGACACTGAAATCGATTTAGAAATTACTCTCGGCTCGATGTCGCAAAAGATAGTTCGATCATTACATGATTACTCGCCTATTTTATGCAAACACAATAAAGGCCCATAATACGTCCCTCGTTAATGCCAATTAATTAACATTTTTATAATTTCTCTGTTCGATATTACAGAAAGAAGTTATCTATTGATTTATATACATAACTTATAATTTGCATTTAATCAGAAAATTGCAAATTGTTCCATTTTATTTATTAATTATTAATCAATTAAAATTAACAATAAACTAATAAGAATATAAACATGTTGACACTGGAATTGTATTGTATAATATTTGTATAAACATTTAGTGAGAGAAAATTGAATCTAAATTAGTGCACTTGGAAGAAAATTCATTTTTTTGACTTTTAGGATTTTTTAATTTAGTTAGAATGCAATTATAAAATTGTGTCTTATCGGGTTTTACAGCTATTGTTTCTTTTACTCAAATGGTTATAAAATGTTTACCTTTAGTCGCTGATTCGTTGTAAAAATTATTATTTAAATTATTTGAAAAAAATGGTGGAAGCGCCGGGTTATAACTGGAATTATTTCCAGTTTCACACACATTTCTAATTAGCTTATTTTCTATTACAGAGTCTTCTACTTCTTTATACATGTTTTATTATGATAATAAAAACACATTTAAATTTTGTTTTGTATAACACTTTATTTTTACTTGTGACTGCAGTTTGGAAAATTCAGTTTGCCATTACCAAACATGAATTGTGTTTTCAGTTGTCGTAAATAACAATTTAGCAACAAATCATGAAAATAAAATAAAAATATATTTAAAACTCGACTCAATAACATCATTATTTTCTCGTCAATAAATTGAATAAAACATCAATAATATCTCTCCAAGTGATATATTATAACAAAGAAACAAAAGGTTGCAGGATTTCTCGTGAGAATCAATCGTAATTAATAATAAGGATGTATTTTAATTAAGACACTTGGTTTTTCGTTTCACCAATGTTATATTTAAGTAAGTTAGTTCAAGGAACTAACTAAAAGTACAAACATGCTGATATAAATATAGAGAACATTGGCAAAAAACAAGCAATATCAGGTCACAAGTGCGGTCAAGATAGGGGGGGCATGTTTGTAGTTTTACTTAGTTCCTTGAAAATGACCACTCGTTCAAACTATTCGGAACTTAAATATATTATTAGTGAAACGAATAACCAAATGTCTTAACTAAAATATATCCTAATTATTTCATAAAAATGTTGCACCACGAGATAATTAACAATTTAATTTAATTCAATCATAATTAGTTTATTTTAATTTGTTACATGAATAATTTCATGTAGCAAATTAACATTACAAGAATCATAAGCTAATAATAAAATATTGATAATATATAATTGTTTCATATATTAAGCAATTATTAATAAAAAAACATTTCATAAGATTTTAAGATTTTAGTCGTTTTTTTTAATATCAACTGTATTACTTAAATGCTTTGAATTTTTACTGCCGTAATTAATTATGATTCTCTCATATCTTAAGTGCGTATTATTATGCTCAATTATGTAATAATTACGATATTTTTTTTAGATTCATTGCTTGTTTCGGTGTAATAAAGGGTGTGTTTTATTGCACGGCGAAAAGCTGTAACTGTAATGTATATTGCCCTCACGCGCGACTTCTTTTTATTTCAATACTGTACTTGACACCTTTATTCGTGATTCTTTATAAGGAAATTTCGTTGTGAAATATTCGCACGGAACAAAATAATTTGAGAAAATGAAATTCATGATTATTAATTACAACGTGCAAACGATAAAAATTAATTGGTGTGTTTAAAAGGATTGTGATGATTGAAAATATTATAATGATTGATTATTATAATTTCTTGTAAACGTTATTATAATTTTATAAAAATGAGAAAGTTGATTCTTTTAATAATATTGAAATAACATTTTGATAAAAAAATTAGAGTATATGATACCAATTTTAACGATTAATTAGCTTTCAATCACAAAACATGATTTAATCATGTACTTATTCTATGTTATTTCAATATGACTAAAATAAGAATATATTTACGGTACACAAATATTATTTATTTATTTATAAGTGGTTTGTTAATATTATTTATTGATTTTTTAAATATTGTTTATTTCAGACTATGTTATTATACGTATTGATATGTTTCCTATGCGAAGAAATAATATTTCAGCATAATACGCAACAATTATCCATTTTTTAAAAACTATTGTAATTATTACATAATTGAGCGCCGTAAAATAATACGCACGTAAGATATGAGAGAATTTTAATCATAATTTATGGGAAACCATTAAAAGAAAATATTAGTAATTATCTACTGATATTGGGCGGCCTTTATGATAATCGTTTGACTTAAATATATATTTATCGACGTTAAAGCAGATGCACCAGGATTTTACGGAAATTCAACTCCACTCTTAGTGCGCAAAGCAGATTAGCAGATAATGAATTAATTTCCTAATAATCCGTTTTAGCGCTAATCTGAATTTGTTAATTGATGAACAGGATGGCAATTTAGCTAGCATATACTAAAATAGTAACACCTACATTTAATTTTTATTTCAATCTTTGAGCGGCTATAGATACGAATGTCATAGTTCCTTAATCCCAACTTGCCACTACACGCTTGATAAATCCAGCGAAGTAAAATATTTACTTTTACACATGGAATTCAGTATATACGGTTATTATTTTTAATAGTGACATTTAATTTCATATAATCCACACAGAATCTCCAGTCATTATTTTTCTTTTTACCAAAACTACTGGTGATGTCCACGATGATTTGCTAGGTCGGATGATTCCTAGCTGCAGCATGACATTTATTTGTTGTGATATTATTTATCGTTCTTGTTACAATGTACATGCGTGTTAGGAGTGGCTCCTTCTTTATCTGTATCTCATGTTCTGAGAGGCTTCTGCATACAATTTTCTCTTTACTGTTGCAAAATATATAACTATATTCGTAAGGTCATTAATTTTTTTTTGTTTTTCTATGAAGGTATATCTGGTATATTAACTTTCATTTGATTTTCCTCATCCGTAATGATATAACTTGGTAATGGATGTTTCATTTCGTCTAACAACCTAAGTTGTACTAGCAAACAGCTTTGCCAGTACAACTTAGGTTTATGCATGTATTTTTCTTTTTTCATTTCTTGCTTAATTTCAATTCGCTTCTGTCTACTTTAAAAATGGTGCTGTTAGTTTTTCTTCTAACATCAGTGATTCTCTTTCAACTCTATATTCCACCCATGACTGCTGTTAGATTATGTGATCATCTGACACTATTTTTCTTTGTAATTTTATAATTTCATAAATGTATTCTATTCTCAAGAATACCCATTCTATAAATATCGTTCTTCTTAATGTCCTACAGCTCTATTGTATTATTTTATCTTTCCAGTTCTACTGTAATTATCTTAATTATGTCTGTACTTTAAAAAGAATTTTATCGTTGTTGATAATAGTAGTAAATATCTTTATTATCACATTAAGTAGTATATATTTATTTTGATAAATGGCTATCGGTCAGTAGCTTTTCTGCCAAGGTTGATGATTTTTATATTTCCTAAAGTCTCTTTACATTGAAAAAACGTGGTTATTATCATGAATCTCAACATCAAATCCTTTTTTTTTTAATTTCATATTGTATATAACCTTCAGTTCATCTCCACTGCAACTTTTCTTTATTTTCTTAGACGATTGATCGATGTTGTCTTCTAGTGTTAAAGCTTGTTATGACTGATCTTAAGTTAGCTTGCAAATCGCATTATCGTGCGATTCAATTTCTGCATAGATTTTTAATTCATCGTCATAAGCAATATATTATAAATGAAACTACATATTTTTATTATTAAATTCTAGAATCTGACTCTTCTAGATGAATGATTACCTCTTTATTGAAGACATATTTTTTCTGTCAAACCGCATTGTTACAATTTTCTATTTTTTTGCTTCGACTTCTCCGTAATTTAAACACCATCAATCAATATCCACTTTAACATTATCAATCTTTAAAATATTTCTGAAATTCAAGAGATTTCAATCCTAAATCGTCTATAAAAAGAACAGGCGAGTAATTAATAATGAATAGACAATTCAGATTGTCCTGAAAACTTTTTCAATTACACCGTACAGTTTATTTTTTTATTTTCCGCCGTCTTCATTGCTTAATGAAACCGAAAAAATGTATTATCCACTCCTGAACTTCTATTGGGATTCATCCGTTTCATAAATAAAGACCGCGTTAAGCATCGTTAAAGATTGGATTTTTTCGAAGTGAAACTCCACGAGTTCTTGATGAATACAATTTCCAGACGAAATATATTATAAATGAAATTGTATAATAACATTAATAAAAAAAACAAAATAAATTATATACAGTAATGATTAATTCAATTTATTATATCTCCATGTTAAATATGCTGTGTATATAAATTCATGTATTAAAATAAATTCCAGAAAATTACATATTGTAAACAATATACAAGTAGATTTAATAATATTAATATTTAATCAATAAACAAATAATTGAAAAAATGTCCTTGCTTTACCTGAATAACCTGCCTGTGGATCACAATGATTACTATGACTTAAAGAGAATTTTAGGTAGTAATTGTTTGTGTACTAATGCTACATCATTCTGCCCTAAATATCGCCAAATTTTTTTGTATAAAATATTATTAATTAGCTGATATTTACTGGCTTTTATTCGTTGTGAAATTGTCTTACTTTTATGATTCTCTATTATGTCTTTGAGAGCAACGATTTTTTCATTGTGGCATCATCAATAATTTGGATATAGGTAAATCGTTATTTATTCTGAGTAAACGCTTATCGCATACATCAGTTAATTTATGTTTTTTATCTTATTTATTTTACATATAACATAGAATGAATATATATTTACAAAAAGGAAGTTCCTTCATTGCATAAATTACAAGAAATGTTAAAGTTAATACAATAATAATTGAACCTCATTCAAATGGATGAAAAAGGAGAACATGCCGAAATAAACAGCTAATGCGATATAAACCCCATCCTCACCCCCGCCAACTCGTCTTTCCATCTGCAAACTACGGATTAAAACAATAGAAAAGAAAGTTAGCATTTGCATAGAAATCAGCCCTTAAAGCAGCCATCTTGCCGAGTGAATTTAGCGAGGCGCTCGATGGCCATTTCTTAGCATGCCTCGGTTTCCAATGACCCACCCCCCTCGGGCCCCCACGCCGCGCTCGGCTGGGGGTTGCTCGCCGTACACGCACAACCCTTAAATCTCAATGAAGGCAGTCGGTATTCTCGTCGCACGCCGCCCTTAATCTTCTTCAAAAACGCCGCCGCCGATATCAAAAATGAAAATGGAAATAAGGAAACGAGATGATTTATATTGACTAATTCTAATGGACTGTTATTACGGTAATTTATATTCCCCCCAGTTCGAGCCCCTCTGAGCTTCCGAATGTAATTCTAATTCCGTCGCTCTATATACTTTATGTAATTGTACGTTAATACTTATTGAAAAATTGTTATAAATTGTTTTTTTTCGTTATGAATTTTGAATACATATCCGATGAAAATATATTAAATACAATTATGGTGAATGCGCCGGACACACAATTATACCTTAATATATTAGATTTCATTATATTAACACGGTAATAATAATAAAAAATGATATGTAAACACTACTCAGCATTACAAAAACTTGTAATATTCTACACCTTATGACCTTCTCATATAATAAAATTTCATATATAATAACTGCGATATAAATGGAGACTTATTGTCCAGAGTTGGGCAGGTTAATGATTTTGGTGTGATCTTTGATGAAAGACTAATATTAGTCACATTCAAAGTATAGGATCTTCTGCCAATCGTTTATTAGAATTTTTTATTAGGATTATTTTTCGAAACTAAATATTTTACAGGTACTGATGCTATATGTTCACTGTATTTTGCCATATGTGAGATTTCGACTTGAATACGGTTGCTGTATGTATATTTATTATACTATTTATTTTAATTTTTTTAATATTATTGAAAAATTGTTATAAATTGTTTTTTTATCGTAATTTATTTTGAATACATACCTGATGATAATATATGAAATCAAATTATGGTGAATGCGCTAGGTACAAAATTATAACTCGTGCTTTCACTATATTTGATTTCATTATATTAACACGATAATAATAAAAATGATATGTAAATACATATCATACAGATTCTACCCCTTATTATTAATATATTACAATTTATTTATATCACGTGAGGTTTTCTTAATTGTTTTAACAACAGAAGTATAAAATGTCATAAATTTTAAATAAAAATATAAAATATTTGACTTATTTCTATTTTTAAATAAAACACGAAAATAAAAAACTTGTTATAAAATAACAGTGCTTTCTTTACATATTTACTTTTACAATACACTGTATTGTTACGGAAAAAAAGGCAATCAATCGTAATCTGTCGATCGCGAGTGAATCCCATAACATTTACAAACCGCTAAAAGTGATGATCCTAGTGGACACCATAACTCCCCACTGTTTTATAAGCCCTTATACAGCTTATATGATATAGCCCGATATAAAATCCCTTTTGGCGTGGACTCATACTTTTTAACAGCGCATTTTATAGAGGAGATAAGAAAGACGAACATTACCATATTTTTAGGGCTGATTGATCACACGCCTTTGGACAATAGCCAAGGAATTGATTTTTCATAAACCTCTCCCGGAGTGCACTCTTCTCTTCTCTTTCCGGGGGGAGACGCGTATAAAATAGTAATATGTCAGTCGAGTGTTTAACACTTTTACGCCGTAACTTTTAATTCCCTAAAGGTTTCTCTTTTTCCCTCGTCTATTCCTCCCTTTGATTTCCTCGGTTCGAATCGTTTTTAATTCGATTCCGGAAAAAAAGATTTCCAGCTCTAAAAATAAAAGGAAACGTCGGAAACGATGGTCTTTACACTTCTATTTCAATTAAAAATACGCCCCCATTTTATTGAATGCATTTAGTTTATTAATTATTTCCGTATATTTGTTTTCTTTTATCATTTTTTGTTAATTATTTTTAGATTTATAAAGGATAATAAAATTTTGTTTATAAAATTACAAGCAATAAACTAATAAAAATAAAATAAATCAATTCAACTGTGATAGAAAAGCTTTTGGCCGTTAGCCCATTGCTGTTTTATTTGGTTTAAAAATCCATAAATTTAAAATTAAAGTATAAATATTCGTTCAAAACAAAAATAAAAATAATTAATCATAATAAATATAATCAATAATATTATTTCCATAACTGTATATTCATCTTGCTGCAATGGAACCGAATACTCCCCAAATCAATGTGA
Organism: Philonthus spinipes; assembly: GCA_963082785.1. Classification (NCBI taxonomy): domain Eukaryota; kingdom Metazoa; phylum Arthropoda; class Insecta; order Coleoptera; family Staphylinidae; genus Philonthus; species Philonthus spinipes. The sequence goes on along the minus strand of OY720315.1, from coordinate 10,885,519 downwards.
AATATGACTAAAAAATAATAAACATCTATCTATGATGTAAACCACAAATTTAAGAGACTGTTATTTTAAGGTAATGTGAAAATCAACTTTTATTCAATGAAAATACTACTAAATCTTTACTATCTGGAAAAATAATATATTGCATAAGCCTTAAGCAAGAAATTTTCCAACAACCTGCTAACCTACTCCTTACAAAAATCGGTATTCCCCGTAACCCTATTATTCTTAATAAATCTATCCCATCACTATTCATCAATTCATTTGTGCGAATCAGGACAGTTCAACTAGATAGTCTATAATAAACCAAAAGTGTAAATCTGTGTTTTTATTTGAATTTGTTTTATTTGAAAATGTTTAATGATTTATTCATATTTATTATTTTAATAACAATATTATTTAATTGAAACTTAATAAAATAATTCTTATAATATTCAGCTCCAATTATTTTCAGTGGATGGAAATTCAAATGCAGTTGTTAATTCTTGAAATAATAAGAGCGGCGAAATTTAATCAGTAATATAATGTGAGCCATCCACATTTGTAATCTCTGAAACTGCACGAACTCTTTTCACGAAGCTATTCCGTATAACCGCCGGCAAAACCCACTTCAAGTTTCCGCGACTATTTCAGAATATTCCATATATTCTCGAGTGCACTTCCGTCCTACTCACGGCCATAATTGTGAATCGATTGTAATACAAAACCAACACGAGATAACGCAATTCCTGTTATACTTTTTTATCTCCTATTTTCCAGTACATTTAAATAGGAGTATTTTTATTTGAAAATAATTAATAAAATTAATTATTTTAGTTAATCTTTATTTTGAGCAAAAAAACATTAAATCATCAATCATTTTATTAAATACTCAAATTTAACTTATTTGTATTGTTGTAAGAAAATTGATAAAATATAATACATAATGATTGGTGTTTGTGTACCCCTTACAGTCTATGTGGTTTCTCGGCACTCGTTTAAGAAAAAAATATATTAAATAAGTGTATATTAATACTTCGAATCAATTGTATTTTTAGTTTAAGAAAAAGCTTTCCGCCTAAATAGAAAAAAATATAGGCATCAAAGTTGAAATTAGATATCCGTCGGTAAATTATTAGCGGCACAAATGTTGTCGGGATAATTAATTTCCACTTCGATGTCTATAATATTATTTATTTATATTGAAAACTTTGCACTAGACTAAAAAACAATTAAATCGACATATTGTTACACAATTCAATATATTTTATACTTTTACGTAGAAGCCCAAAATAAATCTTTGGCTCAAAAACCATAGAAAAACACGGATATATATATTTCAGCACACCTACGCACATGAGAGTTCATGCAATCTGAGTACAGCTCAATTCAATCAAAATTTTATAGTTATCAGGGGATAAAGGTTTTATTTAATTGCAGTTTTTATATAATGCTATTTTAAATAACAAAAATCGTACGTCACCATCAAGCATTATAATACTTATTTTAAATTATATTTTACTAACATATACTCTTCATATCGTAGCTCGAATGTTTCTAACTTTCTGTTTGTATCTCTGTAAAACTATAACAAATTTCTAATACCTTCGAATACTTGCTGAAATTAATATTTAGTCAATAACATTTAAAGTCACTCAATAAGTCTTCGATCTGAGACATACATGACAACATTATTGACAGACCCACTTTCTGATCATTAGTTTAAAGGTTGTCGTTTTAATAACCACAGTTTTGTAATTTTCAAGACAATGCAGAGAAATCCGTATGTTGATTAAACACTGTTTTTTTTTTTTTTTTTTTGATAGGGAAAACTACTTTTGGCACGAAACAGTTGCTTCAAAATTAACTATTATTAATAGTAGTAGTAATAGTAGATACTGAACTCTGATTGATCAAAATCAGGTGCTGTTTCGGAAAACAAAAAAATACCCACAAAATTGTTTTAAAAGACTGCAAATTGAAGTTATGTGAAGCTGATACCCAGAAGATATCAAAAGGTAGAGCCTTTATAATTAAGCGTTGGAACGAATGTTGAATGAATAAGTGGTATATTTAAAAAAATGTTTTTTTCTTAGTTAGACCGGAGACTTATTGAGTGATGTGTTATATCAGAAAAAAAGTATTGCCGTAGTTCAGTATAACATAATAACTGTGATCAAATGACCAGCTTTATATTTTTATTTTAAAATTATAATAATAATTTTGAATTTTTCATAAAAATACGATCTTTATTTTGTAATTCCTTCTGTCCAGGAGTCGAAATATTAATTCGAAAATGATTCTTAGCCATCACACAACAAAGTGATGGTAAAGATTTTAACAAAAATGGAAATTAAATTTTGTTCTGTTATGGAAAAATAAAAATATTATTATTATTATATGCTCATATTTTTTCTGTGAGAATATTCCCAATAAGAACAAAATAAAAAATAAATATTTTTTTAAGATTTTCTTTTTCTTTGTAATGTTTTAACTTTTATAAAGTATCATACCTTATATTTTTATCAAAAATAAAATATTACAAAGAACAAAATTTCTTAAAAATAATTACATTTGTTTGCAAGAATATTTTTATTTATACAAATCAAATCATAGAACAGGACGATCTTGCAATACAATATATCTTACAGTATATCACAAATTAACGTTTGCTACATAGTAGAAGTTACAAAAAAGATATTATTATTTAATAATCTCTTCCTAAATGAACCTAAATGAACTAGAAGTTCAGTATTCTGAAAAAACGCAAATTATGCCATTGCAAATAAAAAAAATCGGAAATGATTCACAATTTATGAGTTATTTAAATTAATTACTGAAAATGATCAATAAAATTCAATCATTTCCTTTTTCATTGTTGCAAATTTTAGACTATACATTCTTAACAAAAGAAAATATTGAAACAACTGCTTACTGAGAAAATATACCGATAAATCGGCACATTGTACCCTTCTATCATCGAGCGCGAACCAATGCGTAGTTGTATAGACATGCATCAACCAACATCTTTAGTGTAATTCAATTTGCCCAGTTAATAAAATAATATTTCCGTGTAAGTAATTCTTGCAAGGAATAAAATGGAGAATGTCCTATTTGTAATGATCATTATCAGAATTAATTCTTATTTAATGACACACAATTAAAATAAATTAAACAAAAATAATTTGAAAATAATTAATAAATTATTCCCTCTTTTAGCTACTTTAACTTTTTTACTTACATTAGGTAAGTACTTAAAACAAATATTCAATAATGAATATTTGCTGTTACATAACAATAACATATTGTTTAACGCAACAATTTTTGGATTAATATTTAATGCAAAAAACAAAATAAAATATTTAAAAAAATCGTAATATAAGGCCATCTATAGACACGTTTTCGGGATATCATCCCTCGCCAGTACAGCTCTGCCTAATATAATTACAAAGTGGTTATATTATTAAGACATTTAAAATAGAAGCGGATTTTTAACATAGACAGTAAAAGATTGTTCGACACTTTGTATCCCTATTGATCTATTTTACAAAAGGAAAACAAAAGAGCTATCACAAATCTGAATGTTACCGCGTAACGGAGAGTTAAACAAAAAAAATCCAAAGTTTTTTTTAAGACCATACTGGGGATGAAGGTCTATAAGTAGCAATTAAGTTCAATTACTCTTACATATGAGGGACAGGTTCAAGTTAAAATTTTCCATAAATTATTATTCGAATACCAATATTTTTCAATTTTTACTTATTAGATTTATAAAAAAAGTTAACAACGATAATTTAAAAAGAAATTATATACCACGCTTCAAAAATTATTTTTGTGTAAAAGAAAAAAATATATAATTATAATTGTTATATTATAAGATCACAACAACAAATATAATTAATAAAAACAAAGACAATTAATATCAGACCAGAAGAAAGCAATAGCGAAGAATAGATATGGAGGAAATACAAATATTATTATTAGGTTTAAAATCACAAATGGAGAGCACTTTTCTCCATTTGTGATTTTAAACCTAATAATAATATTTGTTTTCCTCCATATCTATTCTCAACTCAAATGTGAAGATATATTATAAATAAACTGAATGAACTTAAGAACGAATTCAAGATAAAATAACAGAAATGAAAAATACAACTGATACATAAATGAAGGATTAAAAGTGGAAAAAGTAAATAAAATACCGGATGTTGAATTATTTCTAAATAGAGAAATTAAAGTGCAAATAAAATTGAAAAATGCATATAGAGTTAAAACAGATAAAACAGAATTTGTGATGGCTCGATTTTAAAAGTTTTAATATACAATAATGGTGTTGAAAAATCCTCAGAAATACTAATAAATATATAGATAATGACTGTACTAAGAAAGAGCAAGGAATTCAAAGAGAGATAAAAATTCAAAGAGAACATAAAGGAAATCAAGAGTACGGATGGAATAAAGAAGAAACGGATGTCTAGTTTTATAAAAACATTGAAGAAAGACCACAAAAACTAAAGAAAAATCGAACACCCACTTTTGTTTGGTATATCCTTTCTGTTTAAGAATATAATTTTCATCATGTGAAATATTTTGCTTATGTTACGTATTTTTTCTTCGATTTGTTTGTCTATTTTTCCGTTACTCTCTATATATGTCCCCAATATATAGAGGTCCAATAGTTCTATTTATTTTCCCTGGATTCTTATTTGATGTGTTCTTCTCTTTCTTGCTACTGTCATTGTCTTCGTTTTGTTCAGGTTTATTCTCATGTTAATTTTTGTTGCCTCTCTGTCTGCTATTATTATTTACTATATCAAAATGTCTTCCCAAATACTTATGGTTAAAGCAAATAGGATATTATAATATCCTCTTTGGTTAAAGTTTATGAATTTGTGGAGATTTAACAGCTCTTAGATATAGTAGAATACGAGTCCAAAATATCAATTTTTATTATTTGATACTGTTCTAATATCAAGTATAAAAATTGCGGGAATACTTTTGATATTAGTATGATTACAGTAAAATATAACTATTTGTAGAATTGGCTTATTTATTTCTACTGATTGTTTGTTAAAAATGCTTAAAATTCCATTACTAATTTTGTACACCTGCAAATAAATGTCAATAGATAAAACATATAATTAATTTTATTATTATTGTTTTTTTTTTTTTCTTGTAGCCCGAATTGCCTACATACGTAGTAATATGAAAACCATTACTTATTATTTGAAACATCCAACGATGAGATTAAGTTCATAGTTTACTTTTTTTATTAAAAAAATCGTTATTTATTGTTTTCATTTTGCATGGCTTGGTAAAATGCCGTTGATTTTATGTATAACCAAAAATAGCACGTAAATATGAATATGCTTAAAAATTCACAAAATACATTTATGAATAGCCAATATCCTTTAACTAAATTCTATGTAAGGCTGCAATTTACGCCTAATAGACGGTGCGATGTTTATTTTTATTCCAATTTTGATTATCGGCAAACGTCTGAACTACCAGGAGCTGTTTCAAATAAAAATGACGGCGTCGTACTAAATTTGTTCTCTTGACAATTTTATAGGATTAAGGAACATACAAATAATAATATTATGAATGTGTTAAATATGTATATTAAGAGGAAGACTTTCCACGTATACTCAGATATATTTAATATAGATTAAATTTACTTTTGTAAATTAAATTAATTTATGAAAAAATATTTTGTTCACATTTTTTGTTTAAAAAAATAAAAATTATCTGATGTCGTTTGTCAGTAAATGAGCTAAATGCCTGTATATAATGTTTATTTTTTTATGTTTGCATAACATTGTTAATCCCTTAAAACGGAAACGTGTTAGGGACGTAGCCTTAACATACAATACAAATATTAAATTCCAAAATATTTCATTATTGTTAGTATGTGGTATTAGCTTGAACATACGAAAACTAAGTTAAATCTAAATCATTTACTCTTCACGCCAAGTGATGGTTCTAAGTGACTTTAAAAATAGTTTTAAATACTGAAGAAGTCAACTTGAATATAACCAAACAGATTGTAGTTAAATAAATTCTACGTCTTGTATTTCCATCAATCACAAAGATATAAACACTATATGCTAATATTCAATTAAAGAAAGCTTATAATTTCCGCCATTTATGTATAATAACGTATTCTCAACTACAGATGGTGAAGGTGATGCAATTTATCTACATTCAGTCAAATTTTATTAATCTCAATTTCGCGTAAATTGCCTAATTTGTGTTTTGTGTTCATTAAAATCAGTGTGAAGTTTGGAAGCAATGTGTAATTTATATTTATTCAAAAGTGTGCTTGACTCGGTAACGAAACTGTGTTGTTTCAATAACAGCAGAAACGAGTATTTATTCATTTAGTCACATTTATTATTTAATTTATTAATTTGTTGTTTCATATTGTAGCATATACATGTAAACAACATCGTGATTGAGATTTTTGTTTGGAGAGAGAAGAGATTTAATCGAAAATAATTAGAACTTGCTATTTTATTTTAGTGAATATAATTTCGAAGCATTGAGTATCATTATTAAATTAGTTTAGTTTGATAATTATGACCTATGCTTCGAAATTATAGTCACTAAAATAAAATAAAAAGTTTTACAAATAATGTTTTATTTATTTTTTTAGTTAGAGTTATAATGTTTTGTCAGTTATCATGCATGCAAAAACGTGGATTGTATTTTATAAAATTAATGCATATAACAAAGTAAAAGCATTAAAAAACTGAAAAACATTTTAGTTTTGTTCATTGAATAGTCAGTGGTTTACGTGGTAATTTAGTTTTGTAATTAAATATCAGGAATGAAATTTCAAACTAATACAATAGAGCTGGCGCGCGCACATCGCGGAACGACCTTTTCCCCATATAAAGAGGAAAATTGTGTTGTGTTTGCGTTAATCATAGTTCTGGCGCACTTTAATTAAATATTTCCGGAATCAAATCCCTTCTGTACGTGCGGGTATTGCGAAAAAAAAACAGATAAATTGCGTTCGTTATTTGCCATTTGATGAGTTCAACTACAACAAAGGCGAAATTTAGATATTCGTGTGTATATAAATGCGATTGATTTTTATTTGACGGGTAAAATGTTATTAACGATTGGATTTTAAAAATAGAAAAACTATATTTTATATTTGTTGCATCCGTAAAAATAACAATGTTTTAAATATAATTTACAATTTATTGAATATTATATCTTCCTTTAGGCGGAAAGACTTTTGGTCAATTTTTCAGAACAAGATAATGATATATCTGCTTCTATACATGAAGCAAATTGTGACCATTCAGTTTATCAAAGTACCAAAAGGCCTCACAGTCAGCGAAAAGTCGCGCATTGTGACCGTAAAGGAACCCAGGTCTGTATTGAAACGCTTCTTTAAGCATTTGACCCTCCATACCCGCATCATCAACCCCAGGACCCTTAAAGTGGAGAAATGGTTCGGTTCTAAGAAAGAATTGACTGCTGTTCGTACCGTCTACTCTCAAGTGGAATACATGCTTAAAGGTGTGACAAAAGGATATCAATACAAAATGCGTTTCCCACTGAGTGCGTGATGACTGAGAACAACTCCGTGATTGAGATCAAGAACTTTTTGGATGAGAGTGAATATGGCACGAGGCGTCGATCTATCCAACAGGCCACAACTGCTAAGAACAAGGATATTCATAAATTTTTGGACGGGCTTTACGTTTTGGAGAAAACCACCGTCGTTCAAGACGAATAATCAACTCAATTTTGTAATTAATATTAAAATTTATAAAATTATTTATGTATAATAAGAAAATCATATAATGAAAATAATTCTGTTACTTGTATGGAATAAAGATATATATTATTTTTATCTTCCTTTTATTTATAGAAATAATTATATGGTGTGAAAACTACACATTGAATAAATTTAAAAAAGATGATATTTTTGCAAACTCATGAAATAGCTCATTTGTTGTTTTAAATAGCTTTAATTTTAAATTATAAAACCCATTAGTTAAATTATTCTGTAAATAGAGTGCTATGATATTTTTAATGTAAATCTTAAGAAAGTACTGATAAAAGCCATTTAAGTGAACCCACATGTTTTTGCTCTTGTCAACAATTTTTTTTAAGAAACAAGGCTCGATATTTTTATTGCATCCTCGCGATGCAATAAAAATATCGAGAATAGTAAAATTGTGTCATTTATGTCATTTTTCGAAGATGGTTTTTAAACAATTATCATCAATGAACGCAGCAGCATTGAAATAGAAAACAAAAAGTACTCGAAACCGGTGTATAATTCACAAAGTAAAAATAGCCCTTATCAATAATTAACGTGGGGAATAAAGACGTGCACATTAAAGGGGGAATACAAGTAAGACGGAATGATCATAAATGAAGGAATGATTTCCATCTACAATCTCTGGATGCTTTCAGGAACATATGCATAATGGATTAACCACTTCTTGTTACTCACCTGCTTGCTGCCCTCCTCCCCTTGCCCTACACATCCTGCGTCCTTCATCCTCCCTTTACGGCATCACCGGAAAGAAAATGAACATTACAATTTATAACTTTGATCTTTCCAATTCGAAAATCCAATGCGTACTTTCTTTTATGTTCCGTTTTTTTTTTTTTTCTTTTTTGTTTGTTGTATTCACGTTTTGTCCGGCTGGTGCGTTAGATTTCAATCAAATGGGATTGCCGGATTTATATTTAATAACATGAAATAAACTGATTATTGTTGTTTATTTTATGGCTTTGTAATGTTTTATGCGGCGATTTTAATTACGCGCAAAGCATCTGGTTCGGTAATTATTTTTAATTATGCACAGTGTAACTTTAATTAAAACGGTATTACATTGATTCTATAGAATCGTTATTTCCAATGAATTTATTTGTAATAATTAAAATACAATAATATAAACAAATATATTATACTTTTTTTTATAATTAATAATTATTGTATTTATTTCTCTCATCTGTAATAAATACATACATTTTATTTCAGTAAATGTTGAATTAAAAACTTTAAATGGTTAAGGCTTGTCCTTGATGAAACTCTATTATAACTATTTTATAAGTAAAATAATATTATTTTTTTTTAATTTCACAGTATTATTGTTGAAAACAATTGTAGCAGAGTTTTTTTACAATAAATATATTTAACATAAAACTAAAATATATTTTACTATTTTAGTAGATAAATATGTTTATCTAAAATTTGAAATAAATAAAAAGAATTTGAAAATAATACATTATTCCCTCTTTAGCTACTATGACATTTTGACCAATGATATATAAGTACTTTAAAACAAATGCTCAAAATTGGACACTTGCTCTTGCATAAAAATAAAATATTGTATAACGCAATATTTTTTTTTATTCGAAAATATTTAATGCAAAAAAACAATATAATTTATTAAAAAAATCATAACTCTGGAAGTCCACTATTTATTTTTAATTTTCTTTCAGAAAATATTTAAATAATTAATTAACAATTAATAAAAACTATCAAAAATGTGTCTTCAACAATTGTTTAGTTGTTATTAGACTTATTGCTGGTGTTCGCATGCATTTAATTAAACAGTGTTTAATTAAACAGTTTTTTGAGTCATACTGAATTTATGCGTGAGCTAGAAATAAGTCTGATAACAATTTAACCATGGTCGTTGACACAATTTTGACACTTAATATTTGTTAATTTAAATTAGAACAAAAGGGTAAATTCACTGAATTATATTATAATATAATATTTTTTGCTTAATTGAACAAATAGCTTAGCTCGCATTATACCCGATAACAAATTAACCCTTATGGACGAAACATTTTTGAAGGTTTTCATTTTTTATGTATTGACTATTTAAGCGACATATTAAAGAAAATCAAAAATAAATTGTGTATTTCGAAAAATGGACATTTTAAAATTTGAATTTTGAAATTTATGGAAATATCGTTAAAGTTGTTAAAAAATATATATTTTGACGCAACTTATCGCATTTCTGGGCAAATTTTGTTGTAAACAGTGAGTGTACAAACAATTTTAATTCATTGTGTAATTGTTGTCAAAATAATTTGTTTTGGTGGAGGCGCCGGTTTATTGCTGGAGTTGAATTGAATTGAATTTGAAGCTTTTAGAATGCTTCGACAACAATGGTTGGTGCCGCAAACATATTAAAGATAAAAATATTTAAAACAAATACATTTAATCGAACTTACTTACGAATATCACAGATCAGGGTATAAAAATAAGATAAATAATGGTACATGTAAAAAGGGTGCATTAAAATGCTCACAGATTGTCTCATACACTAATATAACAGTGTATGAGATGGAGTTATTGCCCTCTTCATATATATGGACCGAGAGATGGATTTGAAATTATTTCACTTATATATATTCTATTTTTTTAAAATATGTAGGTAGATTGTAAGAATAAATAAAAATAAGATAAATAAAGATGTATATAAAGGGTGCATTAAAATGCTCACAGATTGTCTCACATACTAATATCACAGTGCATGTGGTAGAGTTATTGCCCGTATTACATGCATGGACCAAGAGATGGATTTGAAATTATTTAATAGATATATTCTTTTTTTTTTTCACAATATGTTGATACGTTGTAAGAAGTATATGTATAGAAAAAGTCAATTATTATTATTAAAATTCTACAATTTAAAATATATATACATACAAATTGTTGCACGATAAATTATTGCGAATTACATTTCTTATTCCAAAAACTTTGATGTGGAAAACAACCAAAAAAACATTTTACAAAAACCCAACATTGCCTTAAAATCTGTCACAGTATTAAAAGTGGTAGGTTATTAATTGCTTTTCGAGTATTTTTAAACACGAATCAGTAACGTAATATTTTAGATATTTAATAATAATTATTATATAAAAATAATAATTATTACTATTATTAATAATTTTCCCCGAAATTCCAGTCAATTTGATTAGAGCCGAATGAAATAAAAATTGTAATATCCCTTCAAAATTAGACCTCCATCAAATAACCCAAATTACCCCAATAAAGGGCTTCGACTTCTCACAAAGCGATTTGCATGTAATGAGTCGAACTACGAACAGTTAAATAGAATGCGCATCCCGAGAAACCCCGACATAATCCCGAAATACAAAAAAACGGCTTTAACCCTTTGCGAATGCATATCCTCCGTTTACCCTACTTTCCCACATTGATAACGCGTGTATCAAAGATAGAATGAGCAGGGAGACTTATGCTTCATAGCTTTTGAAAAAAATATAATACAGTATTATGAAATATGTTATTTTGAATTAAATAAAAAGATTTTTTAATAACTAATTTATGATAAATAATGATGATACTGCTATTTTGTGAACGCGCGCACCAAAAATTGTCATGTGTGTGTAACCAGCAATAATTCCACCAATTTTTTTTTATAATTTAAATAATATTTTTTACAAAAAAGCCATTAAGAGTAAACATTTTATAACAATTTGTGTAAAACGAACAAAATTTATAAAACGCCATAATACACAATTTTATAATTGCATCCTAACCAAATGAATTGAAAAAAAAAACAAAAGTCAAATATTTAAAATGTTTTGTTTTTTTTTTCTTTCAAGTACCATGATTTAGATTCATATCATAATATTTGCCCATATTTTCCTGTGTTTCAAATAATCCTATTTTCAAAATCGATAATTCAATAATCTTTCTAAAGTTCTTTAAACTATTTTTAATGAACAAATATCATTTGTCGAAGACTTTACTTTATTATTTTTTTAATGATTATTATATATACTGTTGGATCTCGCCAACTGCCTTAACGGTAATTGAAAATAAATGTGTTTTATTTTTAATGGTTCGAATCTCTTCACGTAACTCACAACAATACATCGATTTCCTGAAAGGTACAATTTTCAAAATGGTATATTTCAAAATGGCCATTAAAGAATATAATAATACAATCTACAATTGACTATATTCAACTGTAAGAATGTTTACATTAGTTTTGGTTAATTTTTATTAAATTTATTTCTAGAAATCGTGTTGCAACAATCAGGTTGCATTTTTCAATAATATATATTTAAGAAATTCTATACTTCAAATTCAATTTTCTATAGAAATATGATAAAACAATTCTTAGTTGACAGTACTCAATTCTCAGAATGTTTACATTCATTTTGGTTAATTTGTTATTACACTTGTTGCTGGCAATCACGATGCCATCATCTCGTTGTTATTTTTAAAAAAATATGTTTGTATTTTCCATACTTTAAGTGTAATTTTACTTCGGAATATGTTTAATAATCTGCATGCAATAAATATCAATTGACGGAAAAGTTGTTTTTCATTTGTATAATTTGTCATGAACCTTTTCTTTTCATAAAAAAGATCATAGTTTAAAATCGCCATACTTTAAATTCAATGTTCTTTAAGATTATCATAATACAATCTATAATTAACGATAATTAACTATCAAAATTTTTGCATTCGTTTTTTTTTAAATTGTTATTACACTTATTTCTGGCAATCGCTCTACCACTATCTGGTTGTAATTATCAAAAAATTATATTTTCAAAATGCCATAATTTAAGTGTAATACACAATATGCATTTATAGAAATGTTTCCGTAGTTTTAATTTACAATTCTAATATTCAAAACGCACATTTAAATATATAGTTATTAATTACATGTTACGACCACTATTAGTTAGAAATTCAGCTATCTTTTTTGTCGTTGTACATGTTTTTAATTGTACTGTCAATATGGTATTTGTCGCTCACATGAAAAGATTTTGGTTTTAGAATTTAAATTTGCGAATAGTAAATATGAATAGTCTTCACTTGAATTTGTTAAAACGTTATTAGTTTTACAACGTTGATCGGCTATTAGATATTTCTTCCTCCTCGACATCAACTGTATTCAATTGAATGGATGCCATTAAACTGTGTATTATAGTTTTATAAACTTATAAACTGAATTACGACTATAATCTTTACATCATTGTTTAAAACGAGTAAGGCTGTTTCAGTTATTAGAGGGTGAGAATATTTGATGGGGGTATTTTTCCATTTAAAAAAGTCGCTAACTTTTCTAACGTGACTCTCTTATAGATTCACTCTAAATGATTTTAGAATCTTTTAGTATCTAACTAAGTCTGATTACAACAAGTTTACGTAGAAATTAGAATTTATAGTTGCATACCAATGGATTCATCAAATTAGTCTGACTCAAAAGACGTTTCGAGAAAAACTGACCAAGCCTTGTTAACTTCATACGAATTTTCAGTTGAAAGTATGTCTCTAAATTATTTCCATCCTTCTTTTCCTAACGGTTTACCTTTAGTCGTTTATTTGTTGCAAAATTAGTAGAAAAATATTGCAGAAATTCATGATTTTGTCTTTTTCGAAATTTTTCAAAAAATTCCATTTTTATATTTTTAATTCATTTTAAATACTAATGGCACTTTATCATTATCACTTTTTAAGCTATACAAAATGGTTTCAAATTTTTATCCCATGTTTCGTCACCGCAAAATCATCATGTACTTCAATTTTTTATATAGCCACAAAAGTAGAAACACCTTATACCATTTTTTATTAAAAATTCAACGAAATATCACACGTTATGCTACCAAAGTCAAAAACAAAACAAAATAAGTTCGAATATGTTTGTAGCTTTTTACTCTACCAGGCGTTTAAAGTGTATGTATTGGAACAATTACAATATTCATTTGTCACATTATTGTTAAAAACATTCTAACGTATTTTGAAATTGTTTATTTTGTTTATAAGAAGTAAATGTGTTAAAGTTAATACCCACCTAACGTAAATCGAAATGTCACAGTAGCTAAAGAAGCAAAATTTAATTATTTTCAATTTTTCAAAAATAATTTAATTATTTTTTCATATGCTAATTTGGTGTTAAAAATGTATTTTTAAGTATAATAGAAAAATGATTTATTCACTTAGTCGCAGTTATTTAAATAAATTAAATAAGAAAATTGAAAATAATTAATAAATTATTAATGTATTTGTAAGTGTTACGATTGGGATTTCGCAAACAAAGCAAAAATGTTGACTTGTTACATCTTGAGCCACAGAAATTATGCTGAGCAGATGTATTCTAATAATTATTCTGAACGAAGACAACCTTTGGTTCATTTAAAACACTCGTAAAGAAATCTCGTAAAAAATAATCCAACATAAAAAAGCGAAGGCTGTTCTTTGTTGAAAATGCGGAAATATAGATAATACTAATACTGGGGTATCTAGATTTACAACCTACTACATATTACAAAAGAATAAATAGTATATCTATAAATTTAGAATCTATCAGGGTCTTAGACCTATTGACGAGAGAAGGAGGGCAAATTTTTGTAAATGGTATACCAGAAAATGTCAATAAATTCAAACCAATAACATTTTCAACCGGCATAAAACATATTGTTATGCAACAGACTATCTTCATAAAAAAATAAGTGCAGGGTATCAGCACTATTTAGATTTAATATGTCGATTGGTATTTTATGAAGCAAAATAATGGAACCATTTATTTATAACAACAATTTAAACGATAATCTTGACCTTGTACAGACTGAATTGGTGAATTGGAAGATCCCTTTGGTGAATTGCCTCTAGCAATAATTAACAATTACTGGTTTCAGCAACATGGTGCCTCAGCATATTGCTCAAGAAATGTACGACAGTGTTTGTCGCAGAGGTTTCCTGAAAAATAGATTGGAAATCAAATATAAGTAGCTTAGCCACCAGATTTGAGCCCACTAGATTTTTGTGGAATTGTGCAGTAAATTATATGAGTCAACTTTATGAAATGAAGAACAATTATTCACGTCGATTATGGCAGTAGTTATAATACAATCTTCTCAGAAATGAGAAACAAAATTAAACTATATAAAAAGCATATTTGTATATATAAAAAAGTAGGAGCTTATTTGAATACTTGCTATAATCTTTGAATTCTTTTTCCAAAACCTACTAGATTAATAACCTACAAAAATATTAAAATTTACTTTTCTCTGTTTTTTTTTTTTTAATTCTAAAAACATAACGTATGATCCATCGTTTAATATGTAATAGATAATACTACTGTATACAAGGTATTTCTTCTTTTATGGTCATATAGAAAAATTAAGTTGATCATAATTTTTCGGAGATAAAACATCGGATAAAATATTTGAAGAAACCATTCTGTAAAGGCTAAAAAGCATCAATGACAAAATACCATTAGTTTTTTTAATATCTTTTAAAATAAATACAAAAATTATATAAATAAAAAATCCGAAAAAATGCTTTTTTGAAAAAAACAACTAAAATCTAAATAGTGCTACTTTTTCCCAACTTAAACCACCCTGCATCTTTTGCTGTTTTCAAGAACCGCATGCTCTCCATTTTTATCTTAGACAGGATATACAGGGTGTTTCTTGATATATATGCATAATTTCGAATAATTAATAATAATAATAATAATAAGTCATTATTGCCCAACAGGAAATATATATCCCAATTACAATTATAATATAATATAATATAATATAATATAATATAATATAATATAATATAATATAATATAATATAATATAATATAATATAATATAATATAATATAATATAATATAATATAATATAATATAATATAATATAATATAATATAATATAATATAATATAATATAATATAATATAATATAATATAATAGAATAGAATATTAAGCTGCTCTTTCGTATAATTGTGATAACAGAGATTTAATTGTATCATAGAATATATCGCAAGAGGAAGGTAAAGAATTAAAAACAATACACGTAATGAGTATTGGCAATTTCGCAATTTCAGTATATAATTGGTTCTATGTGTTGGAATATAAAATAAAACTTTTTGTCTGCCGAAAAAAGTTGGTATATGCAATCGTACCAGTGATAAAAGTTCGGGAGAATCAATATAGTTATGTACAAGTTTATGTAAAAAGATCAGTGATGATTTCTGTCGGCGTGCTTCAAGTGATTCAAAATTAATTATAGTTCCCCATCACTACGAGATTATTAATAGAGGTAACGAATTAATTATGCAACTTAAACAAAAGTATCAGAAAAATAGCAAAGACCAAGGGTGACTCAGCATGCGCGCCGAATAGCTTTATGGCTAAATGTTTTCTTTTTTTCAAAATAGGACCATATTTTAAAATTAGTTTCAAATATTCAGGGTGTCCCATAAAAGCATAGCGTATCATAGTTATATTTTTTCTAATAGAATACCCCATATTTTATATTTTTTCAGATTTTACATCAAAAATAAAGTTAACTTTTATAATATATTCATATGCCTAAACCTAACAATTTTTGAAATATTTAAATATTTAAAAAAAAATTGAAATTTAGAAAAAAAAATAATAATTTTCAAATGAGTGAATAAAAATAAATAAAAATTTGTATTAGTATATTAGACTAATTGGTAAATATTTTATTCATCAAAATGGCTATTGAAATAGTCGAGAAAAACAGTTTTTTGCAAATAACTTTTAATCTGTTGGGAATTGAGGTAGGGTTGATAGGAAGAAAATGTTTGTTTTCTAATTCTGAATACAACGATGTAAAATTATACAGGGGTTCCAATTTTAAATAAGAAAAATAAAATACATTCAAGTTTGAAAAGTTTGACACTAAATTTTGGACACCCTGTATAATTCATATCAATAAAATGTTACTGTTAGGATTGTTAGACCTTATTTAATAAGTACCCTGTATAATTTTATTCATAAGATTCTATTTAATTTTTTATTAATGGCGCAAAACAAATTTCTTCTTTATCATTTTTTTTTTTTGGTTGGTATTACTGAACCGATTTAAATAAAATTTTAAGGATGTGTAGGTAATTATAAAAGGCACCTAAATAATGAATAAAATGTATATCAAGCAATTTAAAAAAATATATCATCATGCCGTAAGTCTCTTTCGGGACACCTTGTATAATCAAAAATATTTTCCTGAAGTACTTCTTAAAACCCAAGTAAAATTTCTAAAATTTCATAGTTCTAATTTAATTACTAACTGAGCTATCAAAGACGGGAGCTGTGATGCAGGAACCTGTATATATTTTATGTGCTTTCATATTTAAATTCTAACTTTCTCAAAAAATATAAAAGTAGGGTTAATGAGTTTTATCACTTACTACTAGATTTTCTATATTTTTTATTTATTTAATAAAAAAAATATTTAAAAATCGTCTATAATAAACACTATATTGAAGTTTTTTTGTTATATTTAATTGTAAAATAAAGATAATCCACAATGGTGAAATGAAAGAGAGTTCATATAAATAAATATTTTCTCTTCTCTCCTTTCGGATGAAAGTAATGAGACGACAAAGCGAGAAAAATGGTCCATGAAAAGGGGCATAAAAGGAAATGTATTGTCCCCTTTTTTCTTAATAAAAATATCGGGAAGGTTGCCAAATAAAAATAAATTCTGGACAACTTTCCGAATACGGATGAACGAGGAGAAGTGGAAGCGGGACGACGAGAAGGAGGACGAGAAGAAGAAGAAAAAATACGTCGATATATAAATACACCGGCGAGCAAATAATAACGTAGGGGTGGAATCACAATAATGTATTTATTTGCTTTTGTTTGTGGGGATGGGGAGAAGGAGAACCGCTGTGTTTTTAATAAGGTGTGTGCGCACGTGCACGTTTTAATTGGAAAATATATAGATTAACTGATTGAGTTCGTGTGAAGCCGAATTGAATTGTTGGTTATTTATTCGATCGTGTGTATTCCACCTGTTGTAAATAATATATCAGTATATCAACTATTTATGCTGTAATAAAACAAAGAATATTGAAATATATGCTTCTATTATATTAAAAATTAATCCTTTATCACTATTTCAGAGAGACATAAACATATAGTGATTAATACCTTGCATAATATTTTACACATTAAGTGCGACTGCAGCCCCTTGGTAAGTGTAATTATTTTTCATGGGACGTGAATTAAATTGTCCCACTAGAAATGGGCTGACATTTCAGTACGGTATACCAAACCTGAATCATCACGGTAACTCATCTTTAATTCTTTGGAATAAGGAACACTTTATTAAACAAACCAAATTATTCTTTATTTATACTTATACCAAAGTACTTTATAATCCATTTACATCAAGAGTTAAGTGACAGAGTTATTCAAGAAAAAATAAATAAGAATTATTAATAATAAGTAATTAATCCTCTAATGCAGTTATTAATTAGGTTGAATAACACAATATGATAAATGTATGCAAATACTCCCTGTTGTTATAAATTTATACATTTTTTCTGAATTGAAATGTAAACACAAAAATTAATAATTTTTGCGAAAGAAAACGCATGCATTTTATTCAAAATTGAGAACTGTAATCAAATACAGGGTATTTCATTTTAAAATAAATAATCATTATACTTTTAAGGGATTTCTGATAATCTGTATAATTTTAAAAAGTCTTTAATAAGTTATATATAAATAGGCTACACTTTTAACTTAGCCCATGTACACGATAAGTCAGACTTTAATAAATCACTTAGTTTAGCTACAACATTTCGTTTAGTTCGGCGCGAATTTTGAGAAAAATTTCGTAATTTAAAACTTCACC
Source organism: Philonthus spinipes (assembly GCA_963082785.1). Lineage (NCBI taxonomy): Eukaryota > Metazoa > Arthropoda > Insecta > Coleoptera > Staphylinidae > Philonthus > Philonthus spinipes. The sequence continues at coordinate 10,866,903 of OY720315.1, read as the reverse complement.
TTAAATGATCTAATATTATACAATTCTGTTAGATATATGATTTTCTTTATGGGAAATCATATATCATTCTTTTTACAGATTTAAATTGAGAATTTTAGTGTCAAACTGTTTATTTATACAAATATCTTTATTCAGACAATTATATTTTTAAAAAGATTCAGTTTATACACTAAAATAAAGGTTTTTCTGTCCTGGGATATCGACCGGACCTATTATGACCGCGTATAATTAATTCATTAAAATATTTCATTGATCCACCCTCACCTTTTTGACCCCATCAATTAACACCACCAAATTATAAACTCTTAATCTGTTTATTTATATATTACCGCGCCCTTACTTCCACTCATAAATATTGGTCATATATATAAGCTTGTTTTTGTAAATTTGTTTTGTAACTGTTTCTCCATTGAGAACAAACACATCGTGTTGGAAATGTCATCTGGACTAAAATAAATTTAGTGAAGGAAAGTTTACAGTCTTTTTATTATATTCATTAATCTTCACGTAACTCACACCAGTGAATATTTGATTGATGTTTATGAAATATTAAGTAATTAGAATATATTAATACAATAATTGTGCAATATATGAAATTGGATTAAAATTGGATGGAATTTGTTATGACTCTATCTTTAGGGCAAATGATGCACACTTATATGCTACTCAGGAAATTACCTCAATTCTCGCAGATAGTTTAAGCCGGGCCTACCCTCAATAACTATAAAGGGCGTTAATGTGGTTTCCTGTTACAACCCTCCAATATTACCATTAATTTGTCGATATTGTCAGATTCACGAGATTTTTATAAGAACATGATTTTAATTAATTCTTTATTTTTAATTAAAACATCATTTTAATAAACACCAAAATTAATATACAGGGTGGCGCAAGATTCCCGTGAAGTCCAAAATCTCAGCAATTGAAAAAAATATATTTTTATAATTTGTACCTACTGCATATTTTAAAATTAGTTTCATATATACAGGATGTCCAATAATCGAGTGGCGTATTAAACCTATGTTTTTTTTATTGGCAATACATTGAATAGGGGGGTGGAATTAGGTGATCAACTAAATCATTAGATCTAACATCGATAAAGTTTATCTTCTGGAGTTGTTTAGTGTTGTTTATCGAAATTAATTAGAAGCTCGAATTAGAGTTCCAATAAAAATATTGATTCAGCATACATGCGTTTTTAATATACTTTTATTGTCAAGAATTGAAAGGAGAATATTTATATTATTTATTTTAAATTACTGAATCGAATCATACTACCTTAAGATCCTTAAACCGTTTTTTTGTCATTTTGTATAACAAATATTTCAAATTAGAACAACTTTATTTAATAAAAGAAATGCGAGCAACTCGTTTAAATAAAGCAATACAGGACTTAATTAAATAAAATTCATTTTATTGTAAAAAGAAATTGGTTTCATGCACTCAAAGCTGGTATGTTAAATGGAATATCAGATTTTTTGGTTCGGGCCTTTCGTGTATTTGCGATAACACGGTCGGAGCGCAATTAAAAATTCTGTACATACTCAGTCGAAAATACGAACGCAAAAAGAACGATACGCAGAGCCGGTCGTAATAAAAATTTCACCTGCTTCAAAAGTGAATCGCCAGCAGCGATACGAAAATGTAAAAATATTGCACACGGTTGTGCAACTGGGCCGCGGCTATTAGCAAAACGCCGAGGAATAAAAAATCCTGTCCTAAAAAGTTACTAATACATTAAACTCAATAATTTATTTTCAAATTCTTTGATTGACTTTTATTTTAATAGCGAGATGCTAATTTCGACATGAAACACTTACACAATGTTAAAGTTATTAGTCTCTGTTTAATCCATTTTATATTGAAACAATTTTTTAGGTTACTTTAAGTTCAGAAGTATTTTAACAATTAAAATTGTCAATTATTTTAAAGAATTATTTTAATATTGTATTTATAAAGAATATTTTTTGAATAAAAATACCAAATAAATTCATGAAAATTAAATATATATTTTTCATTTATTTATTTATTTCCACCCAACAGACATACAGTCCACTTACAGGGATATAAACTAAAATTACATTTTATAAAAATATTTAAATTTCATGCGTTCAAACATTAAGAATATTATCTGTAGTAAAATAAAATTAAATAATTCAATGAACTTTAATTAATTATAAGAAAAATTAACGATTTTATTATTTTATAATTATTTTATTAGAGAATAAAACCATTCGTGGAGTTCTAAATTTAACATTTTTTACAATATTTTTTTTAAGTTGACATATTTGCATTAAATTTTGCATTAATATTGACTCACTATGTAAGTAGAATATTCAGAAATATATAACCTAAAATCGTACAATGGATAATGGAACAAAATGTTACGGTAAACCCGCACTAATTTATATTAATTGCAAGTCTAACAAAAAATGTTTAAACAAAAACAAGACATATGTAGCATTTTTATTATTTAATATTATAAAGAAAGCTTAATAAACATTTGTAGCCAATAAAATCAAAAATCGACAGTGCCAAATAATGACTTTTGTCCTTTGAAAATTTCCATTTTTTTATATGAGTGCTCAACTAAAAAAAAATGTTTAAACGAAAACAAGACATATGTGGCATATTTTTATTATTCAATATTATAAACGAAGCCTTGATAAACAATTATGGCTAACAAATAAAAAATAATGACTTTTGAAAATTATACAAATATTATTGAATTATTACTGCATTAATTTACTGAAAATAAATGCTTTTAGGTTTATAAAGTTATTAGAGGATCTGACGCGTTTGATTATTAATGGATTAAGACTATTTTATAAATAATTCTTTGAGATAATTTCAAAATTTAATATTTATGCAGATGGTGGAGGCGCCGGATTCTTGGCTGGAAATTCGTAACCAACTTTTAATCGGTATCCTATTATTCTGTGTTAACCAATGAAATTTTCTATGATGCGCGCAAAATAATTATATCATAAATTAATATTTAGGATACTAAAAATCAATAAAATATTTACATTAATAATATGTTCAGTCACCATTCATCTAGCGTATGGATAACTAGTGGTGGCCATTTCGGATTTTCGTACCTCACCAGACTAGTGAGTTCCTTGATGAACGGATCTTGTACACCTGATATTAATTATAATAAATGAAAGACAATGCCACATGAATTTAGGCGAAATAGAACGCTTGCGTCGTCTTTGATTTATTGTCATTAAAATATTTAAGAAGATTATAGCATGAACAAAAATAAACCATTTATTTGTAATTTATTCGGTTATATAAATTTTTATTGTTTTTTATTTGATCGTATCGAATGAACAACGAAACAACGATAAATTCAAATATAAATTATTTTAAGATAACAAATATTTAGCAGGAAACAGCGGATTGATTCCGTTTCTTCTCTCAGAATGAAAATATTTTTTTTTTCTCTATTTATAGTTAACTTCATGAAATTTTTAACTCACTTGATCGTTGATTCGTTTTTGTGTCCACTTAAAACTCACTTTTATTTTATTTCGATTTAGAGCAGGTTAATTAATCTGAATTGATTTAAATAAATACAGACGTGAGTATTTTTAAAGCAAAATCACGTGAATTGATCCTCCTGCTCCCATAACAGCGACTGTTTTTAAGTGACTCATCGCAAAAAAGAACACAAAAAATCGAAAAAAAAAAACTTATCACTCGCTCGCCGGAGATACACATACATTGTTGATTCTATTACAAAGACGCGATGCAAATTGTCTATTGAATATTAATAATCGCTTTTATTTTGTGAGTTTAATTTTTATTGAGTGTGCGTTTTTATCTACTATTTATTTTATTATTTAGTTATTATAGTGTTTTATGAAATTGAAGACAGGTTAATTGCACAACACCCACAACATCAACGAAAATTCAGGTAAACTTTTTTAGCTATTTATATTTTTTTTAATTCATTTTGTTTTTCACAACCTGAAAATAGAATTGATTCAAAACATGGTCACCATGTTGAGTTGGAAGTTAAACAATGGAACAATGGCAAATATTTAAATAAAACTGTAAAAAGTAGCAATAATATTAATAATAATAATCCTTTATTAACGGTGGCAATTAAAAACAATAAATTAACATATTAAAACTTGAAACTAATTTATACAGAGTGCCGCAAGATTCCGATGAAGTCCAATATCTCAGTTATTTAGAAACTTACAAAAAGATATTACTGACATAATTTGTAGCTACTGTAAAACTTCACATTTTAAAATTGGTTTCATATATACAGGGTGTCCAATAATCACGTGACGTATCAAACATATGATTTTTTAAATGGAATGCTATATTTTTTATGTCGATTTTAGATTCTACGCTTAAAATTAATCATTTTTGACATAAGATTTATTAGGTCAGTTTTTAATATTTTAAAAGTTATAAACAATTTAAGGTTGAAATCAATGAAAGATTGGGGCCTTATTTTTCAAAAATGAAAAACGATATAAACTTTCTGTTAAAGCAATTTAATTGAAAAAATGCTTAATAATATTGGGAATAATCGTTTATTACCATAAAGCAAATGTTGTGTACAGTGTGAAACAATACGCAAAATGTTTTTTTTTTTCTTTTTTCACTTAAATGGAACACCCTATATTTTTTACACTATTTCGATAGAAAATTGATTGTTCTTTAATTTTTGTATAATAAACTATACCCCTATCTGTTACCATTTTTTAACAATTTCAATTCAAAGTACAAAATTATAAGTTTCGCTTATAATCTATAATTTAATTTATTGATAAATGCAATTTTGGAGAATAAATTGATGATAATAATAGGAATCGTAAAATCTGTTTAAAAATAAATTATTAATATTAACATACCTTAATAGAAAAAATAACTTCCAACCCATTCCTGGTGAATCGAAAACCAACTCACCTCCACCACTCACCAATTACCACTTGTTCATAAACAAAAATAAATCGCGTTTTTAATTATTAATAATTTCTAACGTTAAAAATTAAACCGGAATAGTGAACACTGCGCGTTTTCGGACGACTGAATCGAAATACAAGAGCGCAATTATCGCAAATCAAGAAGAAAAAAAAACGATCGATGCTCACTCCGAGAACGCATTCCTGAGATAAGAAGATTCGTTGTACCTGGATCCTGGCGCACAGCCAAGAACATACCTATTTAAATTGTTGTATTTTCAATATTATCGTGTATTAAAATAATTACAGCTTAATATTTATTTACTTTTTTTATTAAATTCTCATTTATCCCGTGGTAAAAAAATATGTATGAATTATGATGTATTTTAATTAATACACTTGATTATTCGTTTCACTAAATTATTTTATATTTGTGTTCGCGTAACTTTCACAACTAAATAAATTAGTTGTTCTGGCACGGCCTACTTTGATTAAAAATTCTATACCAAATTTGTATTTGAGATTAAATATCTCAAAAACGGTAATCGGTAGCTATTTAATATGTTATATAAAAAATGAAGAGTGATTAATTTTCTATTAAAATAGCATAAAAAATATAGGGTGTCCCATTGCTTCACCTTGTATATAAAAATTTGTTTTGAGAGAAAAAAAGAGTATTTCTTTTATTATTAAGTATTTTTGCATTTGTATGGCGTTGACAGAACGTTTATTTCATTTTTCATTATTGAAATATTAGGCTCGAAACATCTATCGATTTCAACATTCGTTTGTTTATAACTTTTGAACTATGAAAAATTGACCAATTAAATCTTATATAAAAAATGATTATTTTTAAACGTAGAATCGAAAATCTTCATAAAAAATATATCATTCCATTTAAAAAAACATATGTTTGATACGTTACGTGATTATTGGACACCTTGTATATATGAAACTAATTTTAAAATGTGAATTTTGACAGTAGCTACTAATAATATAAGTAACATTTTTTTTGTATATTTCTCTATAACTGAGATATTGGACTTCATCGTAATCTTGCGCCACCCTGTATATAAAAGATTAAATATAAAACACGAAGCTTAAAAGACTAATAAACAAATAACTAAATACAAATAAGCAACATAAAATAAATATCACTGTTTGAGAGCTCACCGCAAGCGGTTTATAGAATATATTTATTTATTTATTTATTTATTTTAACGTATAAACTTTTTACAATTTTACAAACTTATAATAATGCTAGACAAATAATAATACAAAAATCACAAAAGAATGAAACAATATCGCATGCATGCTGAAATTATTTATAGAAACAAATATTCAAAATTGTTTACACAGCAAACAAAAAATTTCAAAATAAAATATTATGCATGAAATGAATCATTAAAAATATCGAAATTAGTCATACTAATAAGTTCGTTCGAGTTTCTCAACATTCGAGTCATAGCCGATTAACGTGCATAGTCTGTCTTGTGGAACGGTACATGAAAAATGGTTACGTTCCTCGAGGGACGAGAAGGAACTTGTAATCCGAATAAAGAGTAAGTAAAAGTAAGATCGGGACAGTCAATGGATCCATCGAATTTTTTTTTATAAACAAAATATCAGCATGTTGGCACCTAGTCAAGACTAGCACATAAATGTTTGTTGTTCTTTCTAACTTGCCTTATTTGTAGACATGTGTATATTTATATTTATTTATATTATATTTAGTATAATAGGTCTATGATTATATTGCTATGTATTATGTAAAATGGATATTTTCCGTCAATAAAGTTATTATTATTATTTAGTTGGCTCAATAGTTCACTGCACGTACACATTGGTCATTAATAATGTAAATGATTATTACAACAACAATTATTCATATTCATCATTTTTATTATTCGGAATCAATTATTTTATTATAATTTCTAGCCATGCAGTAGAAATTTTAAAAAATAATTGGAACATGCTGTTGTTTATTCACTATTCAATAACCAGTCCCTATTCCGATTGCTTTTCATCTATGTATATGTAACCTTACTTCTGGATTCGCCAATTTATCTTGGTGATAGAACGTACTCATTTTATGTAATTCCCTTCGCATTACTGTCAGATTTTGTTTATTGATAAAACAATAATCCGATGTATACACTTTTAAGGTTTGAGATTGTCTAATCAAACACGACACCAGTACAACCCCTCCCATTTTTGGTGATAAAAATGTATTAAAATCTAATTAAGCACGCATAACATAGGAAATCAATATATAAATTAAAAAGAAAAATAGTTATATAATGGTAGTACTAATAGTATTAATTTAAAATACGGTTTGAAAATGAACAATTTTTGAATTTAGAATTAGTGACTTATTTGTGGTTCCTATGTTATCTGTGCACATGAGATAATGACCTTGATTATCTTGTACATAAAGCTGCTAATAGTATTTTCACAAATAAAATACAGTAATAGTTAATTAAGAATAATATATAAAATATACTGGAGCTCAAAAGTAATGCAACACCCATTATAAGTAGTTTAATTCAGCAACAAGTACACACATTTTATGCACCATAGAAAGAAAAAAAGCGATAACGTTTTTACTGCTTTATCTCAATTTTTGTTTACAATTTTTACACTTATCCGAAGAATAAAGCATATTTAAAAATGTTAATAACCAGTCATCTGTTCTACTCTATTCCTTTCTAAGCTGTTCAGTATATTGAAAAACTTTACTAAAATGAATTCGACGAGGTGCTCGAATCACCTCGTCGAATTCATCAATTAAGTGATTTTAAAAAAAGTCTTTGAAGGAAATAGCTCGAATACTCTAAATTACACTCTTACTGTAATGCAAGTATAGAGAAGATGGTTTGAAGAAAAATGACTATCACCGACAGAGACGTTCTGGTAGGACTAGGATTTTACAGGGTACTCAAGAACGGTACCTAAGACTGCTTACGATAAGTAATCGTCACGAAAGTTTGCGGCAAGTTCTAGATACCTTTGTTGCAGCAACAGGACGTGTAGTTTCTAGACAAACGGTTAATCGAAGAGTTCTTGCCATGAGCCTTTATGCTCAAGTTCCGTCCGCTTTGGGTGGTACCGAAGACTCCTCTGAACAAAGCTCGTTGCTTGGAATAGTATCAAGCCAGATTCAAGATATAGGATGGGACTTGATTTGCTTTATTTATGAGTCCAGATTCTGCTTAGAAGCCCATGATGGACGTAAACACAGCCATCAGCATCATGATATGGGGCGCTATATGTTTTGAAAGTAGGTCCCTCCTGGTGTTTATTAGGGGTAGTCCAATAGCACAACTGTACATCGCCGAAGTTCGACAACCTGTTGCAACAACATAAATCAAGACTATCCCAAACGCTATTTTTAGACTTTATACAAAATTCTGTTGTAGAGTTTTTAGATTGGCTTTCAAGATTCCCTGACTTATTGCCATTAGAACATGTATGGGATAGGTTTGGAACAACACTTCAGCACCAAGCACTTTGGACCAATTGCGCACATGGGTTCAACAGGCTTAGGACCGCTTGTCACAAGAAGACATCGAACGCTTGATTCGATCTATGCCTCGCCGAGGCCAATATATTATTGAATTTTTGTCAGTATATTTTGTTCAACCAGCACAAAATTGTAATCATTTGTTCTGACAAGAAAACTAAACATAAATTAAATACATAAACATTTAAAACATTTTTCTTTTTGGGTGTTGCATTACTTTTGAGCTCCAGTGTATATACAGAGTGATCAACAATAAGTCTATATTAATTGGTGAACAACCAAATAGGAATGTTGGTTCAACTGATCATATAAAAATAAAGTGCTCTAGATTGCCGTTACTGTGGAAAATATTTTTTCCCAATAAATATTATATTTAAATGGCAGAAAGACCTCGGGTCGATAGCCGATGAAAGGACAACCTCAAATTATATACCGTATTATACTATACAATACTGTCCTTAATATAATGTAAAAGTTCCTTGAATAAAGATATTTGTATTTATTATATTTAATATTAATATTTAATAATTTCTATATATTTAATTTTACAATTTTATTTAAATATACAGAGGTTGAATTAGCATCCCTAATTTAATAACAAATGTTGAAAATTACAGTCTTTATTTAATAAGCAAATGTTTACTTTACATTTTTTATTGTTATATATATACGTTAAAGCTGCTCTGGATTCTCTTTTTCAATTGTTACTTTAAGTTCGTTTTCAAAAATCGAATAAATACGCAAACCGCAATGATCTACAATCATTGTTGATCAATATTATAAATATTTTATATACAGAATGTAACATTTATAACAATAATAGTAATAATAATGTAAATTACACCCAACCAGCGAAGCTGTGCATAAACTACCCAAAAAAAAGTTATAAACTTTATATACATACAAACATCTCCTTTTTTTATATTTTATTTATATATTATATTATATTATATTATATTATATTATATTATATTATATTATATTATATTATATTATATTATATTATATTATATTATATTATATTATATTATATTATATTATATTATATTATATTATATTATATTATATTATATTATATTATATTATATTATATTATATTAGTAATTAAGTAGTCTGTAAGTTAGAATAGGTACTGACACAATTTCACTTTGTAAATTATTGTATATAAACAATACGTTAGAAAACTATTACATTACTATAATATACATATTAAATTTCATGCATTGGCTATCGACTAGTGGTCTTTCAGCCTCTCTCTATCCAGTCTATGTCATTTCTTTAAATGTTATGATCTCAAACGTCATTGTCAATGTCCGGGTGATTGGATGCAATGAATTGATAGATGGTTGATTTTGGAGTTTTATATCTGGAAGGAATCGCCAGGTTGCGGGGAATAAATTATAAACTTTATTTTTTTCGTAAATTACAGAGAATTTTAAAAGAAAAAGTTGGTGTATAATTTACATTTACAATTTTCTAATGACTTGGTTCATTAATGATGTTCATTTGATTTTATTAAATTAATAGTATACGTATATTTGTATTACAATATATTTTTTCGTTTTAATTAACCCATTATATAATAATTTAAAAAAAGTTCCTTCAGTAGACACGTACAAACGCTTCAACCTATTAACGCGCTTGGCATGGGTAGAATTTTATATCAAACCAAATAAAAAAATTTCACTTCTGCCTTGCGATCGATACTAAATATTAATTTTCACAAGGTAACAGAGAATATTAAATTGACTTTCTACAAAATTTGGTCATTATTTTTGGCAAACTTAATTAGAGTGTATTAAATTAAATTCTAAAATAAAAATGTTTCAATTTCAGCTAATTTTCTCTTAGAACCTAATTAACCAATTCACTTGAATTAGATATTATGTTACAAAAATATGCAATATTTTTCTGTAATATTTCGATAGCATTTTTGTCTTATTATGCTATTTTTTAGTTTAAAAAAATCAATAATAAAAGTAAATATTGGGTTGGCAGCAACTTAAAAGTTAATTGCGGTTACATATACAGATGGCGCTGGCGTAATTTGAGTGCCGTCCACAAATGTAACCCCGAACTAATTTTTAAGTTGTATTGCGATCCGCAGTAATAACCTAATGTATGAATATGCAAATGGATATCACTTTTTAAATGTCTGCAGCATCCTACGAAAATTAATATATAACAATAGATACCTCTATTATTATTAATCAATGAACAAAATTGGAATTTGCGGTCCAATCTCGTTCATTCTTCTTATAACAAAGATTACCAAAAAGATTCCTCTTCCAATATAATATTTATATTTCCAATGTATATAATCCCAACCCCCAATATCTCAATCACTCCGTCTATCGACTGATGTGCGCTGTCGATACAGCGGTAATTACCTACATATCCACCTTGCAAAAGCATAAAGTACTCTAGAAGAGCTGATCAATATCATACAAATATGATATATCATCGTCCTGAAAAACACAATTATAGTTACATTCCTTATAGTTTTATCCGTAAATTGTAAATATGTGGGTACTACATTTAATGTGAAGTTATCCTTTACCACTCATACCTAAAAAACTGATTTGCGTATTTATAAAATTCAATATAATCTTAGTCCTTTCACCTTGCATAACTTGGAAGATTCAATCTAACCAAACACTTCTGTATCCTACGCAATCTCAACAATTATTAAATAATTCAGACCTTGATAATAACGTTAGCGGACATGACTATTAGATAGACAATGACAGAATAAGACATCGATAAGCTGAAAGACCTCTGGTCAATAGCCGAATCATATTTCGATTTCAGAATATAATTTTGCAACATATGCATATTTACATGAATAAAAACGTTCACTTGTTATAATTTTAACTTGAAACATTTTTATTTATTGATTTATTTCTATAATATATAAATAGTTTATGCAAATACAAAAGAGTTATTTAATCATTAAACACTACACTGCATTAGTTTGTTGGATTGTAGGTGCTTAATTTATAATACATTTTAAATGCAGTTGTAAATAAATTTTAATCTTCTTTAATCACAGTGTTTTTTCCTCTTTGAGAAATTTACTTGTGAAAAAAACCTTGGTTACACAAAGTTGAAACGTATAGTTTCGAGTGGGCTAAACTAAAAATTAATTCACATTTATGTTATGTATATACACACATCTTTATTCAGACTATACAGATAAATTTAACAATATAACATAAATAATTACAATGCGACCTGTTAAAGAAAAATCTGTTAGCTAGCTGAACTGTCCTGATGATATGCACAAATGAATTGATAAATGGTAATGGTAGGGTATTTGTATTTAGGAAGGATATTAGGGTTACGAGAAATAAATAGTTTTGTAAAAAGGGATAGGTTATCAGCATGATTGGATTTTTTACTTAAGGCTAATATACGCTGGGATATGGATGGGACTTAGGTGGATTCATAAAGGTATTCGTTCGAAGAATTGTGGAGTGGGTTGTTGGGATGTCTGAGTTTGGTAAGGAGTCTCAGGGAGAATCTTTCGGCGACTTGGAGGTACGGTAATCTAACAGGGGCCAACAAATAGATGTGTATATATGAGTGGCGGTTTTAAGGTTGCGGTTTAGTGGAAAGAGATAGCTATATAGTAAAATGGAAATAATCGTTTGAAAATAGAGCTATTCTTTTGGATTTCATAATATGAATGTGTATTTACATTTTTTATCTACCAAGTATAAAGTATCAGTCTAAATAAGAAATAAATCGTTAATTTTCGTGTATTACGTCAATTTACTAGTTCAAGTTAGAAAAGAAAATTGTAAGATATAATGAAATTAATAGACCATGTCTGCTAAGTTATTTGAATGCAGAATTTAGTGAAATCCTTTAAATTTTCATTGCACAAGTTTTTATTAGCAAAAATTTAATTTAAAATTGCTATAAATTTTATCAATTTTCATTGTTTTTCATTATTATTTTTCACAGAAACTAACCATGGTTAAAAATGTAGTTACTTGAGTTACGTAAACAATTATGTCCCTTAATTAAAAGCACAGTTATATTCTTTTCTTCACTTTTTTATTGCTAGATTTATATTTCGGATACTACGGGCCCACTATCAATAGCTATTGATGATCTAGCAATAAAAGTAAAAAGATAAGACGTAAATATAACTGCGCTTTCAATGAAATTGATAGTGTTACATTTGTAAATTCAATGACCTTTAGATATTTGAGACTGTTACTTAATGAAATGCGGAGACAAAACTAAAATTATTTTAAGAGCTGTCACATTTTGCAAAGAACACTAATACAATTGTTTCGATACACAGTACCTTCATCGGGGAGAGATATGAAGGATGATGTAATTAACATTGTTTATCACCTTAAATAAATTATTTCATGTATAATGTGTATAGAAACAATTGTAACATAGGTACAATTGTTTACAAAACTTGTGAAGCTCTAGATGAGTGGTTCTATTTTATGTACTTAATTGAATTATTTCATGAATATTTAATTTTTACATTAAATAAAACAACAACAAAACAATGACTTTTTATTATGTTTTCTGCCAAATCGTAATTTCACGCCAGCCTTATAAACTAAACTTTACGCCGATTTCATACATCCCGTAATTACGATACAGCCCATTAACGTCCAACAGTAACACGTAATGAGTGTCCGTCGAGTACGTCCTGGATTTAAAGCCTCACTTTAAAAATTTTAGAGCTCCGAACGTAATAAAAATAAAATGAAAAATAAAGAGGGAGCTACACGCGAGGGAAGTTGTCCATTTCTCTTGGAGGGCCCTCAAAAGACATTTTCAGCGGTTGACATTAGTAATGTGCTGTAAAAAAATCGGGCGTCTTTTTCATCGTTTTTTTTTGTATCTTTTATAAGTTATAAACACGGCGGATTTAAGTGCTATGTGGTCGTAAATTGCCTATAATTGCGAGGATCGGAGAGGAGGGTTAACATATTTATAGAAAGTCCTCGTAGAAGCTAATATTTTATAATATAAATTAATCAAATCGGTTTTTATTAGTGTTCTTAAAATTAAAATTACATATGAATATTTCTAATATTTAAACATTGAATTTTTAATAACTGAGATTTCAACTTCGTTATATATAAATTAAATAAAAATAATTTGAATATAATTAAAAAAATATATACTCTTTAGCCACTGAAACTTTCTTGACTTTAAAACAGATATCCATTAAAACAACTACTTATCGGACCAATACTCCTCCAGACATTGAATTACATAATGAACACTTGCTGTTGCATAACGATAATATATTTCGATATATATATATTTTATTAATTAAATAAATTACTTTAAACATTATTTATTGACACTATAATGGCAATAAATTAATAAAGTATAATACAAACAATTGATAATGAAAAACACCAAAATTTTATGTGTAATACAAAACGAAACAAAGTTTACAAATGTTTTTCTTTATCATAACATGTATAACGAAGAAGAAGCCTCCACAATTAATAATACAAACAAAGTTTCAAGTCATTTATTTAATTTAAACGTTAATAGTTCATATTATATTAATAAATATTAATAACACATAATTAAAAATATACCAATTAAATATAAATAAAAACACATTAAATTACTTTTACCAGTTTCTGTTTCAAAGCCCATTCTCAAGAGATTTAATAATTTTATCGCTACCCCAAAATTATTGTTTCCATTTTAATAACAGTTAAAATTTAAAACGCATCATTGAAGAATGTGTACTAGATTTATAAAAAAAATATTGCAATTATGAAAGGGATGATCAAGAAGATTCTAAATTCATTTCGTTTCTGTTACTTTTATTCAAATTAAAACAATAAATTGCGATATATTGAACGCAGCAATCCAACATTATGCAAACACTTTAATTAATTCATCAATCGTTCATGCTTCACATTTATTGATGTCAAATATTTATGGCACATACCGCATTAGTATGTTTCCTCAAATCCGCATTTCATACTTTGTAAATGTTTTCGAATTTTTAACATCCTAAACAAATATTTCACTTTTCTCGAGTTATTGTAATATCCAATAAAGCAATACAAACGGCTGAACAACTCTTAAATCCACTTAACGCCGCCCTCGCCGGAACAAATCGACCTTAATTAATTCGCCGGGATCGAATAATATTTGGCTAATACGAAACGGGCCGCGGGAGGAACCCTTTGTGTCCCATAACATCCCACGGATTCGCGTGGCGTGCAGAAAGGCCGAGAGCGATTGAACAAAAAAGGAGGAAAGAACGCCTTTAAACATCCGTCTTATTTACAAATGTTAATTAACCCTTTTGAAATTGCCGTGGAATCAATCGTTTTCATTGACCTTAATTAAAAATACCCGATCCGTCCTCAATGGCCCTCTGCTCCGCGGAAGCACAGTGTCATTTCTAAACATGAGAGCCATTTTCTGAGAACATCTAAGGGATGGAAAAAGAGGGAAAAATAAGAAGGAAATGCACGCGATGAGGTATTAACGTAATTAAATATTTTCAGTACTTTCACGAGAATATAGATCTTGTAACACGTCACTGTTGCGTAATTAAATTCACAGAGATACTTGAATATATATAAAGTTTCAGGACAAAAGATTACATTTCTTTTCACATAGTGCACGCGCTAGTGGCGCTCCACTAGCGCGTGCTTAAATAGCGTGCTTGTTTCTCGAACTTTCGGAAGTTTCGATGGCGCCGCGTTTGCCGTCGCGCGCTCTGGAATATCCCAGAGTGTTCTTTCCAGTTTCTTCTTTCAATTTCGTTACTATATTTTGATTGGAATGTACCGATAGGTTCCGTCTATATAATTTATTAAAAGCAAAATGTAATTATATTTATTAAACATTTATTTCATGGAATAAACCAAAACGTGTTTTGCTCATTGCAACACAAAAATAACATTATAAGTAGTGCACTTTGAATGAATGCTATTTCTTCGCAAAAATTTCACAACGTCCACGATTTATTATATATTCTACAAAATATGAACCGCTATTTGTCTTTCGAAACAGAATATAATAGTGCATTTTTATTTTTCTATTTGTAGGAGTTGAAGTCGATGCAAACTGTCTTTTAAAAGGATTAGGTTTGGTAAATTTCGTTGAATATGTAATGAGACCTTTAGCAACTGCACACCGAAACTCATAAAGTGACACTTTGCTAAAATTTTGGTTGCTTATGACATGTGAGTTTACGAAAGCTATTTCCAAAATATCCCAGAAAAGGCTATGCCATCACTTCTTTGATCATATATTTCTGCTATAAGTTAATCGCAATTGATCTTTTGATCTACTCCGCTTTATTTTTTATCGTCAATCAAACGTCATTTTTATTGCTGCGAATGTGTTTCTCAATGGAGAAACAGTTTCTCCATTGAGAATGAACACATCGTGTTCTAAATGTCATCTGGATTAAAATAAATTTAGTGAAGGAAAGTTTACAGTGTTTTTATTATACTGATTCAGATAATTTTCCATAAGTGACACGATAATATTTATAATATTAATGAAATCTTTCTATAACACCTCTTTAAAGAAAATTCAAAATCGGCCATAGTATATCGTATACAGATATATTCATTAAATGAATTAATGTATATTTAGTGTTCATTAACAGTTGTTCATTTAGCCAACTAGAACCAAAAACATATGAATTTATAATATGCGACTTCTATTTATACTGCTGCTAATTTTTATATGAATAGATGTAGAATTTTCATGAACGTTCCATTATTTCCGTTCATGCTAGGAATTCATCAAAGAAACTCATAAAATATAAACACACGTTGGTTATATAATTAACCCATAGTAATTAAAAAAGAGGGGAAAAATTTACTTCGTTTCACATTATTTCCCTTTTCTTCTTTTTCAATAAATGCCCCGACTTGTCAAATGGGCAACGCGACATTTTTCTTGGTCGTTATGCAGGAGTCCCCGTGTTTTTATGCATCCCCTGATGGCCGATATGCATCGTTAACTCGCTGCTGGCGGACGTCAATTTACGGTCAGTCCGAGTCGTCTGTAATTTCACAACGAATATAAATTATCCCTCCTTGACTGCGAAATAATATATCATCTTCGCGTGAGCTGATTTCCACCAACGTAAACAAGAATAACGGTGGATACACAGAAACTCATCGATCGTTAAAATGCGTATTACTTACAAATGAAAACATCTTTAATGTAATATAATTCGACTAAAAATGATTTATCCTTATTACCACTTAATGTATTTAATGTGATTGTAATTTAAAATGTTTCAATTTATTATTTTTTAAATTTATTTTTGACTTTTTAGAGCATTATAAGTTTCTTGATTATCTTTCTGACTTACCACTGAATGAAACGTGTTAAACTATTAGCATATTAATATTTTAGAATTTTATTGGTTTGTTTGTATGTTTATTATTTATCAATAATATAAATTATATTACAGCGTTAAATAGCCTTAAGTAAAAAAAAATGCTAATAATCCTAATAACCTACCACTTCTTACAAAATTCTGTATTCTCCGTAACCCTAATATCCTTGCTAAATAAAAATGTCCTCCAATCAATATTCATCAATTCATTTGTGCAAATCATTAGGACAGTTCAGCTAGCTAGCACAATTTTTTTCTTTGAATTCATCATAAATTCATGACACGACAGAATGTCATCTGGTCGATAGCCCAGACAGAATAACACCTACATGTATTGTAAATATTTATGTTACATTGTTTTGTATTATCCATTGTTTAAATAAAGAAATACGGGGTGAGTTTTTTTTTTTTTTCATGTTCTCTATGGGGTCTTCGGAAACTATAAGAGATAGAGAAACAATTAAATGGGCAAAGTGCAGATTTACGAGCTGAATAAAAAGCCACTTATTCGATTTAAAAAAAGATAGGTTTAAAATTGAACACTTTGCTCGTATCACACAATTGAATAATAACATTTGTATGATACAAGCAAGGTATTTAATTTTTAAACCTGTCTTTTTTATATTACTAATAGCCTTAATTAAGAAAACGAGAAACGAGGGTAAATGAGATAGAATGAAGTATTGGTAGTACTATTGCGGTTATTAATAAAATAAATTAGATATAAATCAAGTAATGCAAGGTGAGTAAAAAGAAAATTCTTTCCGGTTAAATCATAGTATTGAAAAAAAAACATATAAAAATTATAAGTTAAATATTATTAAATAAAAGTTACATAAATAATAAAGAGACAAAATAAATTATATAAAATGTTTTTATTGGATTTGCTTGAATAGCAGTAAATTTAAGAAAACTACTATATTCTTTGAACTCACTTTTTTTATTTTTTCTCGTTGGCGAAATGCAAATTACCAATCTATGCATGATTTAATGATATTAAAAACAAAGGGACGCATCATAAAAATATTTCTTTTTCCGGATCAATCGTTGCGTTGCCTAAGTTTTAACGAGAGTTGAACTTTTGATTGGAACGCAAAGGGAGCGCCTTTATAAAAAAAGAAAGTTCCGCCTTGTTAAAAGCATTATGAAAGTGAATTAAGCCATTACTCGTCCGTATTTAAAAACTACCTGACGGAAACAGATTAAGTGTATAAATATTTTCGTACAAGAAAAGAAGGATTTACATTTAAAATGTATTTTTGTATCATAATATATAATATTTATAAAATATTATACTTTATTTATTACTTAATAAAGTATAATATTTTATAAATATTAATTTACTATAACTGTTTAGCTTTTCAATTAAAATGTTATATTATTATACATTGACATTTTATCTACACTGTACATTCACAAGAACATTTTGAAATAACAATTTACTACTTTATGATCAACATCTTCTTCCTTAAGGTCGCATATTTTTATAAAAAATATTTGGGGAATCATGTGATTAATATCATATATTGCAATACCACATTCCAAATAAACCTAAGAAATCTAGTTTCAAACCATTTTATAGATCGGTCTGTGTGTATGATAACAAGGCGCGATTATTAATAAACTTTTGGAAAGTGTCTGAATAATTGGAATATTTTTTTAAGTGGAAAGGAGTTTTTCATATGCAGATCACGAAAATTGACGAATTGGGCAATAGAAGTCCAATTCGTCATATTCCACCAGAAAAAAGAGTGCTATTTTTAAAATACTGTAAAAAATATTTTGACTATATTAAAGCATATATGGTAAGAGATGTATTTTCCACATTGTTCAAATTATATTTGGTTTCTAAATAATGTTTTAAAATTTTTACATTTTTTTTGTTGTTAATAAAATGAATATTTTAGATTTATTGAGTGTAACGCAAATCGTAAGATAGCAATAATTAACATGTTTTCTTTTTCTAAACTAATAAGCTACTAAAGAGTAAAAATTACCCTAATAAAAAGCTCATGTCCTTAATTGATAATATAGAACCATATATTATCAGTTAAGCAAAAACGTGTTGATAAAAAAAGTATTCAATTATTAAAACCAATTTTAGGGCCAAACATTTAAAGAATAAAACGATTTGGAATCGCCATTTTAGATTCCAAATGTTTTAATAGAAAAATAACAAAATAAATCTTCATATTAGCATTACAGAAAATTTTGCTCGGGAAAGAAATGATAACCAAACACTCAAAGATTAATAATGCGTTGGACTTCCTCTAGCGTTTATGATCTTTTGGCAATATAATGGCATACAGGAAATCTAATCCCAAATGTAATGCTGGGGAATATTTGGCCGTTCTTGCAAAACGGCAATTCGGAACTGGCGGTGATTGTTTAGATCCGTTCCTTGTTTTAACCGTTTTAGGTAATCTTATACGTTCTTTATGGGATTAAGATACAGTCCTGACCATCCATTGTTTTCATAAAAAGTGCATTGATTTGTCTTGTTCTACGAGGACGTGCTTTATTATCGAAAAAGACAAAACCATCACCTATTTCACTGACAAGTGGCAACACTTCAGGTTTTCATACTTCAGTAAGATACCTGACACTATTCATTGTAAACATAACCGAATCAGTACGACAAGTCCGAGAAATACCTCCACAAACGGTAATCTTTATTGTGGTTCTCAATATAGCGTTCTTCATTGTTTCTTCAAAAGTTCACTCTTTTATCTTAGCTTTCTAGATACAATGAATAAATAGCGATCAAAATCTTACTTTCCAACAGGGTGGTAGTATTTGGATGGTTTTAACATAAAAAGAGTATTTCTGGCAATGATCAATAAAATTCGATCAAACCCTTTTTCCAACTGCAAAAAATACTTACACTGTAAGTTTTACAAACATCTATTGAAACAACTACTTCCCGAGCATTTACCCCGCCGGACATTGGATTACACAATAGATATTTGTTGTTGCATCGCAGCACTGCTGAGAAATTGCAACGGTTTGAGTCGAAATTATTTAATGAAAGGAAACAACAAATAATAGTTACAAGGCTATCTGTAGACACGTGTTTCGGGATTTCATCCCTCATCAGCACAGCTATGCCCTGTAAGCCCTTAGTTGTTAAACATTTTTTAATTAATTTTTACGTACCGTCTTCAACGAGATCGCGGATGGAAGTGATCGCGGTGAAGGACGCGCGCATTGAGCGGATTTATCGGCTCCGAGCAAAAAACAATATCGACTCGGCGTGAGAAAAAACAGCAATGTTTTCAATTAAATTAAATAAAATGAAACAAAGATGATTCACACGTTTGCAGCCATTTAAATTAAATGGGTTCACACGTTGTGTGAATCATCTTTGTTTCATTTTATTTAATTTAAAAAGAGTATAACTTTATATTATATTTCAAAAACCGTGATATTTAAAAAAAACTGAGTATACCATTGGATTTTGCTTAAAAAAGTGCCTTAAAATGTTTTTACAGAAACACAATATTATGTTATAGCGAAAGGAATGAATGGGATGGAACTAAGAAGTAAGAAAGTTAAGAAGGGTTTGGGCTCGGATCGTTCCACTTCCTCATCGTGAATCTTAGTTCCCTCTTCGCGTCTCGATATTTCTTATTGAACCAAGATTATCGCTTCATTAAGCGGGATTGCTTCGAAAGAGTTGCTGAAGGACTGAACTCATGCCGGAATGAGAAGGAATATGGGGGATATTAAAAAGAGGGGAAGTCAAGTTGCCTATAGGAGAGCCATTAATGGATTGTGCGGAGAAATGTAGTTAAAATGAAAATGTGGTAGTGACAAGAGGTCCAAGGGAAATGGAGAAATTCTATGATGAGAAAATAGAGAGGGCATTTGTAGCAATAAAAAAATGGAAAAGCAGCGGAGTTAGACGGTCTGAAGGGAGAATTGTGGAGAGTAATAGGAAAGGAGGGAAAAGCAAATTTAGAGAGTTGTTAAATGGAATAAAGACAGGTCAAGATGAATGTCTTGTGTGCAAAGGTTAAGAATTACAGCGGCAAAACGGTTATGTCTATATGTTATAAGATCGCCATGACCATAATTAAGAACCGCTTGGAGAAGGAAATAAAAAAGGAGATCGTGTCGGAATCGCAAGGTTTATTTAGGAAGGGGATGAGGGGCCAAATATCTACAATGGCGAAAATGACTGTAGCAGTGATAGAAGTGAAAAGTAACACGTATGCAACGTTTTTAGATCTGAAGATATCTTATGAAAGAAAAGCTAATGAAATGTTTTAGGAAAAGGGGATTCAGTGAAAGTATAGGAGAATGGGTCAACCGAGTATATGAAGAAACGTGGGTGTGAGCGAAAGTAAGGATAAAGATTTTGGAATAATTTAGAGTATGGAAGGGGGTGAGATAGGATTGCATGCATAAAGCCAATTCTATTTTATGGTGCAGAAACTTGGGGGGTGAAAGGGTATGATTGTATTAAAAGAGAGCAAATGTTTTTGCTTAGGCAGATGTTAGGTGTGGAAAGATCTATACCAGGTTATATTCTGCTTCAGAAAACAAACAAAACATACAGGGTTAGTGGTTAGTATGAGAGTAGAAGCAAAATTTGAATTGAAGTGTGAGTATGTTGGGAGATAAACGATTGATGAGAAATGTATGAAGAGCATGTTTAAAGAATGAAATGTGCTGTGGTATACAGGAAAACAAAAAAGTATGAATGTATTTAGGAAGGATATTAGGGTTACGAGGAATACATAATTTTGTAAAAACGGATAGGTTATCAGCATGATTGGAGTAGAATAGGGTGTGGATGAAGCAGCATGTATGAGAGTGAAGTGGGAGGAAGTTGAAATACAAGAAAGACAAAGAGTGATTAAAGGAAGTTTGTATAATCATTTGTATAAGAGATAACAAATGTTCGGAGTTTGGCTAGGGTACCTTACGGCTAATAATTTGAGCTAGAACGAGAAGCTAACTCTTTCTAGAGCTAGAGCTAGATGTGGGTCCGATGAGAGGGGAAGGAAGGTATGGATGAATGAAAATTATGGGATGTGTTCTGTGTGAGAATGGAAGAGATACTTGGGACTATTTAGAGAATGAATTAGAAAGGAGTGACTGTATGAGAAGAGGAGGGTGGAAGAGTGGATGCGAGAGAATGGGGCCGGTATAAATACCTCAGTAAAGCTGGAGTGGAAAAAAGAGTGGAAGAAAAGAGTGAAGGTAGAAATGTGAAGAAGTACATTATGTAATAATAATTATTTAAGTACTTATGTAACATAAGTCATAATGTCATAGTAGCTAAAAGGGAAATGATTTGTTAATTAATTATTTTTTTATTTAATTTAAGTACATTATGATTGTGTTTTATGTTATAATGCCAATAAAGGTTCTTTTTTATAAATAAAAAAATTACAGCGGTTTTTAAAAATAACAAAAAAATCGAAAAACGATCTCAGCAACAATTCAAGATTTTGCGATGTAGTTTTTACAAATGAATATTTCTTAAAATCGATCTCCTGATTTCTAGTCTTATCTAGTCTGGAAATTTGCTTTCTCCGTTAAAACCATCAAAATGGCACCACGCTGTATATATTCATTTTCTTTTGTGGGCTTTAGTCAACAATAAACATTATGTAACAGATTTAGACCTTAAATTTACCGAATTCAATAACTGAATTGGGGTATTCTTGCAGTAGGGAATCTAGTCCTTCGTCATTGATCGTAACAAACCGGTCCTCTTTGACTGCAGTACTGCGATTTCGCTGTCCGTCTTTCTTCTATGTTGGTTATATTCAGTATCATTTTGGTAAATAGAAAACATTGTTATGGTTTTACTATTTATTGGTTGACGGTACACACAGAAACTTCATCAGGCAGATGAATAATGTATTTTTACAAAATAAACTAAACTTTAACTAGTTAATGTGGAATTTCTCCAAGTAACTGCCTCAACCATTAAATGTTTTAAATATTCAGTATCATTACAACGCATTAGAACTCTTCTGGTCACATTGTAGCTTACATTGAAATAGACAGTAACAGTTCTTAGCAGCAACAGCAATTGAATCTTGTTTAATTTCATTGTAAAAAATATTATATTAATGCCCTTAAAAAAACTTTTCAATAAATTCTCTGCTATTACTATAAATTAGTTTGATTTAAGGAAAACAACATATATTTTATTGGAATAATATACTCGAAATTGAATGAAGTCAAACAGGACAAACAATTTTATAGCGCCATCCTGAAAATAGCTTCGAATTAAGAATAAACAAAGGGAGCTCGGGCGGATGAATCAGTAACGTTATTTAGCAGACTAGAAAAACACCGATGTACA
Organism: Philonthus spinipes; assembly: GCA_963082785.1. Taxonomy (NCBI): domain Eukaryota; kingdom Metazoa; phylum Arthropoda; class Insecta; order Coleoptera; family Staphylinidae; genus Philonthus; species Philonthus spinipes. The sequence continues at coordinate 10,843,747 of OY720315.1, read as the reverse complement.
TTTATCAAACGGATGCTGCCTTATCAGCAAACAAAGAGCCGAACGAATGGGGGGCAATGACGCCAAAGGTGGATGCTGGGCGGATAGTGTCTGGTTGGATAGACGTCGGTTTGTTTACTTGGACCCGTGATGGACGGCGCGCCTAAAAACTTTCTGCCCCCACGAATGTGACTCGCAAACAGGCGAACCATCCATTTAACTATTCCACTCGTCGAGTTATACACGTTCCTATTATTCCCAATCGATAACTGCGAGGGGATATAAAAAGAAAATACATAAAAAAACTTTTCGAATTCGGGAGGATTCTTCGTGCACCGCTGATTTATCATAACTGATAGGGAAACTAAGAGGCGGTTTTGAATATTTTATGGGTTATAAATTTAAAATATTTTTTTTTATTAAAATGAACACAGGAAAATTATACGTTTTAGATTATATTTTGAAGTGTTGTTTTCAATATAAAATATATTGCTTATTTCGAATCGTCTGTGTCGTATACCTGAGAAAACAGCAGATGGACTGTAGGATTATTAACATTACTAATGGGTAGGTTAAGATATATATCACCTTTTAACAAAATTCACTCCTCTATTTATATATATATAAATATCTTTATTTATGAATTTTGTACAATGAGGTGTGTGTTTATATTTTAACATATGTTATAATACTGTCTGTTATAATAAATCAAAATTCACTGGCTATCGACCAGAGGTCTTTCAGCCTGGTCTATTTATATTTAATAACAAAAAATACTTTTAATAAAGTGAATTTGTTTCTTTATTCGTTTTCTTTATTAAAATTCCTTTTTTTTAATTTAGCGATTTCTTCTAAATTTGATACTATTGCCATTTTAATGAAATAATTTAATATTATTACTATTTATTATAATATAAACTACCAATATTTAAATATTGGATATACTTATTATATAAATTATATAAAAATAATTTAAAAATAATTATTAATCAATTATATTCCCTTTAACTGCCGTGACTTTTTAACTTACGTTACAAAAGTACTTTATAACACGAATGTACAATTGTTATTTTATTGTATAAATGTTTTACGTAACGTATGTCAAAAAGTCACGGCAGCTAAGAGGAAGTTAATTATTTTCTAATTAATTTTATTTAATTTATTTTGAATAGCTATGACCAAGTAAATAAATACTCTTTTCTATCGTTATTCATTACATATTTTTTAAGTTGTCTCAATTTTTAGTTTTTTTTTCGAAATACAATCTAAAAAAATGATTTTTTACAAATTCATTAAATCCACAAAATGTGTCTAGATTATGCGGTGGTTGAGAAATGAGTTATTAGATGAAGAAGAGGGACTTGGGGTGAGTGGGTGAAAAGACGAAGACAGTTATAATAAAAGAAATTATAGCATACTAGGCTGATGTAACATTTGGGATGATTTTCAAGCTGTATTTCTTCATGCTAGGCTGTAAAACTCAGAGAGGCGACAATATTTACAACCCCGGCATGGGCACGACCTCGCCGAGCACAAAAGATTCTTGAGAAAATGTCAACAATGGAGTTTTACAGCCCTGTTACTGGGGTGCCGATGGGTACTCCCATAGTAAATGCAGCCTGGATCACTTTTCATAATTGTTAAAATGTAAATAACGGATTACACTAAAAAATCCAAAAACTGAACTGATAAAGTCATTAATATTAAATATTCACGAGGTCCGCGGGTACGGCGCGAACAACCCCCTATCCGTCATCATCACGGAAACCGAGAGAACCCGTCCAAGCACTACACTCCAACAATTAGCAAGGTATTATTGAAGACCCTGTTACTCATCCCCCCATTGATTTCTCCTACGGACTGGCACCAGTTCTAATTCGGCGATTTCCAGTCAACATTGAATTGGGTTAATCTCCGTCTTACCTTTCGATGTATGTGATCTTTCCTCTTTATATGGCATTTTTGCGTTCAGTCCTTTGATCACCATCAAGGATGAGGGCACTACCTTCCTCCTCCTTTCTCATCCGGACTTAGGACCGGCAATGGCGGAGTTTCCAAAACATATTACAGAAAGATACGGTTAAGCGCTAATAAAACAAAATTCCCCACGAATTCTAGATATTATAAATTAAATAAAAATAATACTGTGATATTTTGACTTATTTTACATAAGTACATTAAACAATTGTTCAATAATGGACATTTGCTGTTGCATAACAATAACATACTGTACAATGCAACAATTTTTGAATCGAAAATATTGAGTGCAAATTTATTATCTATAGACACGTGTTTTTTAGATTTCATCCATAATCAGTACAACTGTACCTTATATAATTGCAAAGTTGTTAAATATATTAATTAAAAACGCATCGTCACGCCTGCGATCCTCGGTGGAAATGATCGTAGAGAATGTTTATGGACAGACGCGATTGATTGTCAGGCGCAATCTTGATAAATTGCTTCCTGCAAAAAAACCTTTTCGACTCGTATCCTTTTTTTCTATTCTAGATATTTTGTTTAATAGTACCTTCAGTCTGATTTTGACGGAGTATACGTGATTCAAAACATTAAATCTATTCTCAAAGTAAATCCATTTGGTCTATAGAAGTTTGTTCCAAGTATGTATTTGATCTTCCCATTTGTTTTATTATAAATGCAACAATAACCTAATGTAAAATCGCGTTTTGCAAATGTTCTTCAAATTGTATATAAATTACCTTTATTTGGCATTAAGACCTACCATTTACAATTAAAATTATTTAACTAAAATTAACAATAATTTCTTAAATATATAATCCCCTTTTATTTAGCTACTCCTCTCTGGCCTTTGTTTTATCACTTCCATTACCACTCCCACACCCCGTTCACTGTCAAATACACTTTTAAATCGACTCATACCTTTTACTACATTCGTTACTTGCAAACCCATACATTCTCTCGTCCAGTGTTCCCAATTGTCTTTCTCTGTTCCGCAAGACACGCACTTCATATATCCTTCACCCACTTTCCTCTTTCCTCGCTCCCACATCTAAATCGCGCCAGTAGTCGTGCTTATTCCTTGTTTAGTCTTTGAAAATAGCGCGGGGTCCTAACCAACACCTGTAATTCTTTGTAATGGTGGTTATAGCTACTCTTATCTATTTGATCTTGTCGTACCTGCAGCTCAACATCTCTAGCTCTTACCCCATACTCTAAATCAAGCTTTTCAGCCCTTGCTATTTTCTATTCCACCACCAACCACGACTATCCTACTTTTATGTACAGACCCTCCCTTTCAGTCACCCACCTTACACACATCGCTTTCGTCTGCCATTCCATATAACATACACTTCATACTTTCTTCCCCTAACATACTTATCTTTCTCTCAAATTTTACCACTCCCATTCTACTGTCATTCTTTGGCACTCCTGCAACACTATATAGTTTGGTGTTGTAACCTCTACTCCTATAATACTATGTAAGTACTGCACCCTTTCTACTCTTTCATACCCAATTACTCGCATCGTCTCTTTGCTCATTAAATCTACCTGCTCAGCGTGAGGTACCTTCCCTCACGTTGACATCCTCTCTGACTCACATTCCCATACTCTTACCTTGCACCATATCTCCTTGTACACCTCACTCCCCCACTCTACAATCTGCCTTGATATTCCCTTACCTCTCAAACACTCTACTAACAACTTTCTCTCCACCGAATCATACACCGCTTTCAAATCTACAAATTGTATTACATTAAGATATTTTTAATGATGTCTCTAGCATAATCCTCTCCGCCTCAATTTGGTTTGATGCCAGCTAGATGAATAACGACAAATTTAGTAACTATCTCTCAATATCTAGCGGAATCAATTAGTGATCGTTTAAATTTCGGGCCTTCGATACAATTCAGCACGAAATTCTATTTTACCAATTTTGACATACCTTCAGTAACCAATCTTATCTGTTCTTATTTTTCGAACCGCTTATCTTATGTATTTAATAATGGTTTCCAATCCAATGAAATTATTCCTTCCGCTAATGTCACACAGGGTTCCTGCCTTGGTCCGTTTCTTTTAATGTTTTCATTAATGATCTGTTAAGAACGCTTAATTATAAATAAAGATTGTTATTTTTATTATTATTTTCGAACTGTGTCAGAAAGGAATTAATTGAGAGTATGAGAAAAATGTTTCCAGCTAAAAGTGATTTTAATATACGAATTATTATGGTCTATTTAATAACTAGGACGAGTGTTTTAAATTTTACGCGCTAAAACCTTTAACTCTAATTGGCTAATAATACGGCCTATTTACACTATGCTATTATTACGTATTATTACGTTATTTTTTTGACACAACCGTTGATAAACCTTAATTTAAAACATCGCCGATTTTAAAATTTGTCTTTTCGTATTTTTTTCCGTGTCGGGTTTCTTTAGTGTTACTTTAGTGTTCCGTTTATATTATTGTGATGGATGGGATCACATTCGCCTTCAAGAAAGCGTAAGATATTGGATTTGGGGCATTTATCTCTGTCCGAAAAACGGTGCATAATAAATATGTATAAACAGATGATAAAAGATTATCCATTAACGCTATCTATGGCGCTCAAAAATCCATCAGAAAAAGAAAAATGTTTTATAATTCTGCACGGGTTTTGTTGGGTTTTGTTGATGGAGCATTGTTGCTATTTGAGGATAAAATACCGATTACTACGAGGAAATTAATGAAATGTTTTTTGAAGAATGGTTTTCTAATTTATTAAACATATTTCCAAATAATACTGTCATTGTAATGGATAGTGCATCATACCCATCCTTAGTCGTAAATAAGAAAAAAAATCCAACAAAATCTTAAAAAAAATATGCAGGATTGGCTACGATTAAAAAAGAGGAACCATTCCTAATTTCTCTTGTTGCTGAAAGTGACTCATAGATAACAAAGAAAAAACGAAAAATATTAAGTATTTATGATATACGTGTTAAAGTAGAATTTTATTTTGTGAGTGGAGATGAGTGATTTTAACGTCGCACGTATTTATCTTTTTCAATAAATGAAATCAAAAAGTACATAGTTTAAGTTTTTTAATTATTGATATGTAATTCATAATTTAGTTATTTGTACAATATATGTAAATATTATATAATCATAATTATTTATTATTCATTTTTTAATATTAATTACATTATATATTTGATTTTAATTTAATAGTAATTCTGAAATTATTTACAATTGCCGCCAAAACAATCTGGTGATTTTTCTGGTGACGTATTATAGAATAATTCAGACTTTGATACTTACTCATCCTAGTTATTAAACAGACCATAGGGATAAAGAAGAAAAAGATAAGCTGGATTTTATTAAAAGACTTGCCATATGGGCTGATTGGACAGGGTTATGAATGAAGGAGTAGCTAAACTTTACAAATAAAACGAACTTAACAACGTATGTATTGCATTACTGAATGATTGAATGGTACTGATAAATGCTTTAACATAAAAATAGTCTTTTAACTTAAATACCTTTGATTAATTTTTCTAAACTTTCCAAAAATTCTTTTTAGATTTCTCAAATCCAATTTAGTAATTAATTATAATTTTTAGTTTAAATTTTCTAAACAATATAATATTAATATAAGATACTAGTTATTTTTCACTGAAATACTAATTAAACTGTTGGCGAATCGATTTTGTTTAGTTGTTTATTAGGAAGGAGACTGTACATTGGTAGTAATTCTTTGTGAAAATAAAATCCCCGAATTACCTTTTAAAAGAATGCGTATAGTTGGATTAAAACTAAATCCAATTAATTTCATAGTAAATCAATACCGGCACTTGATGGATTTTACCTTTACGGCGATTACGCAAACTCCCCCTCCGGCATCAAAACTTTTATAATACTCGTAAAAATGTTTCGCGATTACCCGTCCCTTCGGCGCGTAATCCCATCCCCTGTTCTGTTCAGTTCAATAAAGTCTTGATTACAATCGAATGATTAATCGCCGGATTAATAAATCCGATGTGTAAAATGGCGAAATATTTTAATCGTCGCGTAATTAGAGACAGAGGCAGCCTTGCGACAGAAATTTGTCAAGTTATCGCGGGACGCGCGCGCGAGCATTATTCGGCCCCGAAATTTGTCGTCGGAGGGTAATTTAATTACAGTTGATAAGTTTGCCAAAGATAACAATTGGAACATTTGCATAAATTAGCCGAGCGCCGGGAAACGAGGCGGAGGGGTGGGGAATTTTTCGACGCCTTGAATCCACGCTAATTTCTTTAAAATTACACCCGGCTCGATGGAATTCGTTTGCCGAATATCACGACACGTCTGTGTTGTTTGTAATTAAGGAATTCACAATCGAGGAACTGATATTATTAAATAGAAAATACCAACAGTGATTACTTACAATTTATTTGTATTTTTAATTACTCTATCACTTATCTCGTAGTTAAACATGTTTGTATATATGAATAGCGAAAACAAACATTACAAACCCTGTAATCACTGATTTATTTTTTGCTATTTATTTCTCCTCCTGGGATTATCCAAAAATTTGGTGTCAATTTGTCGTACACTATTTGAATGTAGGTTTGATTTTTTTAGAACAATTGGAAACAATCAAATAAAATAACATGCGCACATTTTATATTAATTTATTGTTTCCAATTTTTCTATTAAAAAAATCTGAAAATTTGTCGTAGACCAATTCGCATCAACTTTTTTAATAATCCTACTACAAGAAAATTAAAATTTGCGCATAACCTTCGCGCAAAGCCCGTGCGACGGCGCGCTCGTAACCACGACTAGAGATGCGAGTTGGGACACGCGTGCGATCGTCGGTGCGCAACGCCTGTTAAAGTTGACACATTCGCATTTGTCGCCCGCAATGCTCCCACCGAAATGTGACAAGTTTCTGTTGTTTTTGCGCCAAATCCATGCGCATGGATGGATCGGCCGCGTCTTCGGTCCGTATATTCATAAATGTATCAATTATGCCGATCGTGGAAGTCTCAGTTTGTTTATGAAAATACGAATAAGTGTTTGTGTACATATTATTTTTTCTCAATTAAAATAACATCGTGCGGCACGCGCATACTCGCGCTAACTCAATGCAACGAAAATACAGCCGATTATGGGACATACGAAATGTGACAAATACATGCGCATGGACTTGGCGCAAAAACAACAGAAACTTGTCACATTTCGGTGGGAGAATTTCGGGTGACAAATGCGAATGGGCCAACTTTAACAGGCGTTGCGCACTATCGAGCGCACGCGTGTCCCAACTCGCATCTCTAACCACGACTAAACCAAACCACGCTGCGGACCAAATAAATCCTCCAAACCAGTATCTCCGACAAAGGGCCAGCACACTATATATAACACAGCGAAGACATATTCAAGTATTACATCAATAAATATTTTTTTAAACACAAACCGCCTTTTAAATTGTTTCCCTTCTTGAAATTTATATGAATTTGGCAGCACATTTACATTTTCTAGCAATATAAACAAAATTCAAGCAAATATAGCATATTCTTTGTTAAGGTTGCGGTTTAGTAGAAAGAGATAGCTATATAGTAAAATGGAAATAATCGCTTAAAAACAAAAGAGCCATTGTTTTGGGTTTAATAATATGAATATGTATTTATATTTGTATCTACTAAGTATAAAGTATCAGTCTAAATAAAAAATAAATCGTTAATTTTCGTGTCCCACATCAATTTACTAGTTCAAGTTAGAAAAAACATTGCAAGATATAATGAAATTAATAGGTCATATCTGCTAAGTTATTTGTATGCAGAAATCCTTTAAATTTTCATTGAACAAGTTTTTATTAGCAAAAATATAATTTGAAATTTGCTATAAATTTTAACAAATTTCATTGTTGTCCATAATTTTTTTTTTCACACAAACTAAACATTAAAATAATGTTTAATTCATCTGATGTAATTCCTGCTTATTTTAAGATTACTTTAATGTATAATACAATATTTTTCATTGATTACAACAGCAATCTAACTCGAATTAGTGATTGTCAATATTTATATAGCTATCTGTTTCGTCTAAATAGCACCCTTAAAGAAATATTCGTACGTACAAACCATAATTAGTATGTTCATCGTGTCATAGCATCATCAGTGGTAACAGAATTTTCACTCTACAAGAAAATAAGATTGTATCTTCTTGTAGTTCCTTTGTCGAAAAAGTTGGTATTAATCTGTGTTAGATCCCATAATTTTATGATATTTGAAATAAATATATTATTATTAATAACAAAAAAAGATATATTAATTCTGCAATAGCAACCCCATTTAAACATTTCCGGATCCATAAAATCCATTAAAACCTTCACGCAATTACGCTTATGCAAAACTCCGTCATTCCGAGCCTCCCCTCCTTCTGATAATCGTCTTTAATTAACCCGATACGTAATTATCGGCAAAACAAGCTAGAAAACGGGCAAAGATAATTATGTCAAGTGTGCCACAATTACGCCACCAACAACCCCTAATTTGAATCGCCCCCTTTTCCGTAATAGCGAGCCACAGTCGTATCGGACGTTCTGTTTGTAGATCATCAGATAACACACACAAGCGACGCGCACTGACACACACACGACCAGCAAAACAAATTGAATATAAAAAAAAACAGGTATCAGTGCACGCGAAGTCCATTCATGTATTGTATGTAGGTAAATGGAAAGAGGGGAATAATGGTGTGTTCGGAAACTGGTACAATAAGATATCGATACAAGCTGCGTGGTTGATTTGAGTGAAGTATGAAGGGTTTTTGATTGTAATACTTTTTTTGTTTTGAAGGAAGGCAATTACTTTTTCTAATTGGCGAAAAAAATGCCATCCCTTTTCACCAATTGGGAAATGTAATTTTCCAGTGTTCTAATCTTTTTTCCATTATTTAACAACATCCTATCAGCTGTCTTTAGACATAGTATGAAAATTAGACTAAGCAGAAATATGAATATATTGAATTTCACAGTTAAAATTAAATAAAATATTAGGTTTAATGAGAAATTTAACTCTTTCATCCCGAATAAATAAATAAATATGTACCATTTATTTATTTATAGTCTCAACAGACGCAATAATCTATTTTCTGAGAAATTAACATTGTACAAATTTATAATCAAAATAATAATAATAATCAAAAATATAAATACAATAACATAGTAATAATTAAATTAGCAAAATTTTAAAATAGCCAATAAAATAACAGAATATAAGACGTGAGTAAATTTACCAATTTTACGCAATAATTTTGTCAGAATCTTCAAGAATTTAAATTAGCGTATGACAAAAATCGACGACGAAGTTGGCATTGAAAATCTAAAGTCATGTCTGAACTAAAATCACACGCGCACGCGTAAAGTACAGGTTGTCATGTTAACACTGTTTAACCGCAACCAGCATTTCACGCGTGAGATCTTAGTACAGACATGACTCGAGACTTCCAACGCCAACTTCGTCGTCGATTTTTGTTATACGCTCGATATATTTAAATTCATGAAGATTCTCACAAAATATCTGCGTAAAATTGGTAAATTTACTCACGTCTTATATTCTGTTGTTGTGTAGTGTATTTTATTGTGGTCTCATCATTGAGTTAAACGATCAATAAAAATGTAAAGTAGTGTTGGCGTGTGGTACACTAAAAAATCTGAAACTACGTGTTGTTATAATTGGCACATGATATTCATGTTTTGATCGTAAATTTGGATCCACAATCATACTTTTTATCAAACCACGTGATAATATTTCAGTTTTTATCGGCTCCACGGTATTGTCAATTATCGTTGAAAAATTGATAGTCATTCATTTTTTCACTTTTTATTGATTTGATTTGTACATCAATATTTTATAAGAACTCATTATTCCATACGTGAAATGTTAAATTTAACATGCACGTTATTCTTTATCGTTATAATCTAAGCAAGTTTTCTAATTGGTACATATACCCCAGTAGAAATTACATCTTGTAGCAATGTTGACACATTATTGAATTTCAATTCTACAATCCTGTAGCAATATTGGTTGACACAATATTTAAATACAACAAAAATAAATATTTATTAAAGATTGACACATTATTGTGTCAAGTTGATACAATATTGTAGACACAAACTTGGCTCAATGATGAATTTTAAGATTGTGTCAAATTGATACAATGTTGTGTCATATTGTATCAACTTTACACAATATTATCAATGCAATCTTGACTCACTGATAAATTTCTTGTTTTTCAAACTTGATTCAAGTTGGTACAATAATGTTTCAATGTTGATCTACAAGTTGTAATTCAAACAAAATTCAATTTCGACCAGGCATTTTTATAAAAATAATATTAATTATATTTACAAGTTGCCTGAATTAGTAAACTGTACAAGAAAAACTGGACTCTGTACTGCATTACACATATTCTAGTTTACCAGCGCAGATCATTCAGACAAACCTGATAAATTTAATGTAACATTATTTCTATTTATAGTAACTACCTAATTATTTATAACAAAACTAAAACAACATTATCATAATAAATATTTTATTGTATTAAATTAAGCAATTATTTGTAACCATCTTCATGAATTTGTTCTTACAGGTTTGGGTCTCCATTAAGTAATCAGTCTTCGATCACCTTCAGGGTTTTTTTTTATTCATTCATTTAAACAAAACGACACGTAACCACAAAATAACTAACGCAAGGAAAATAAATCAATATAAACTCAGTATTGTGCTTAACACCTTGCAATAATTCAAACGTTACGCCAAGTATTATTTTGTCACTAATTGTTACAAAAAATATTTTAAATGGGAAACTATTTTCCAGCTGTGGATTATAATTAATTTAAATTATTACATATTAATCTTGAAAAATGGAACCGTATCCAAGAAATTCCTCTACCGCTTATTTTCTACTTAGAAGACGTAATGGAATTTCCGTGTGGGTTCCGCCAGCTATTTCTTTTGCTTTGTTTGGTTCAACTCGGCTATGTGGGCTGATTTTCCCTGGAGACTGGGAGTCTGTTAAAGGTGTCAGTCTGAGCTTATCGTAGGCTGATGGTGAAAGGCATTCAATAACACACATTACTTATAGCTGATTTTAAATTGCAGAACAGTGTAATCTGAAAAATGATTGAATTTTGAGGTTATAGTAGACCGTCATCGCTGTTTTACACGATTATCTTATTTTTTTAACTAATAAAACTAATTACATACAAGCACATAATTATATTTATATTTTATAAGTACTCACCTCATAGATAAGCAAACTATCCAATTGATCACACATAACCACACTTGTGAACGAAAATCGGGCGTTCGATATGGAAGAATCAATGAGTTCCCGTCACAAGTTTGTCGGTTTGAATATACATTAATTTTATTCTGTATTTTGACATTATTGTGCCTAGATTGAATTTTATTATTATCGCATTAAATATTGCGTCTATATTGTACGCACTTTGAATAACATTTTGAATGTATATACAAGATTTAAATATAATATTGCTACATACATTTCTACTATACCTTTTAGATTGTGAGGCCAAATATAACGTATATGATAAATTTAACATTTTTTATACATAATTTCCCTGAATATCAATTTAGAGTTGTAATAAAGCAATTAGGAATTATAAAAATAATACACAATTCTGTTCACATTACATGAATTTTATGACAGCGTGAGTTAACCAATAAGGAAAACCATGGGAGCTTATACAGTAGAGATAGAAGGAACAGATAAAAGGAAAGCAAAAAATTGATTACACGGAAATGTATTATACACTCTATTTAAATTTTCATAACATTTGAATTACATTTCGCATAAATAATCTTCTCTCCCTGTTGAATTAAATTGGGGATTTTAACAATTACACGGAATGTTTTCGGTTTTATGGTGTTAGTAACTTGTTAAACAAATAGATTAATGCGAGTTTCGACCGGGAAAATCGGTTTAAAACCCGATACTAGGAAATGTACATTGATTACACGCAGATAACGATGCGTTCTAATTTGAAAATAAAATGAATTTATCCAACGGCATATTCACGTTTGATGCTCTTCGCACAAGGGAAGTTTCAAAGGGGACGCGTTTATATTATAAAGGAACTAATTGGAGTGAAGTCGCAGTTACAATTAAAATTATATGAAATGAAAAAAAAAATAAAAAATAAATAAATATGAAAATTTCTAACATGATGATCAAATAGATATTTGAATTTTGTTTGAACAAATATTAATTTTATTTATTAAAGCCAAATTTGTTACCGACGCTTTACCGGAAGCGCCGTCAACCGGTTCATTCAGTTTTTACTTTCCCCCTGTACAAGAGAAAGTATTGTGATTGTAGACATTTTCAAATCACCAATTTCAACAAATATGCACTGAGTCCATTCCATCGAGTTTTGAAAAATATGTATGTGGCTGTGTGTTTCCGCGATGGCACATAAACGGCTAAATGGATTAAACCCAAACTTTATATCTAAGTTTTTTATAACTGTGGAATGATCTGAAAAGCTTTTGGTTAGAATCAAAACTTGTTAAATGTAACTTTACTCTAAGCGATTTTTCATTTTTTAAGTAAGATGGAAAAATGATTCAAACAAAAGTTGTAGATCTTGAAAAAATGAATAATGTCTTTTTTGTAGGAACTTTAGTTTATATTTTATAAGCGGAAGAATTTCATCTACTTGATAAATTCCCTTAGAAATAAACAATTATTTTTTAATCTACTTTATGTTTGCTGTGGAGACTTTTATTATTTAAATAATTATGTTTATGTTAAATAAAACGTCGGTCGTATTTAATACATCATTCGTAAACGCTTCCAGCTTCAAAAAATGAAAGACATTTTTCAATTTTAATTTTTCCTTTCCTATTAAATTTTCAATCAAAAACTGATTTGACCAAATTCACCGGGGAAAGTACCATGATGGACACATCACCTTTTTTTAGTCACTAATAAAATCGATCCCAAGTAACTTTTTTGGGAATCCGAACGGGAATAACATAGGAAATATGTTTTTCACGGTTTTCCATGAGATTTCTCGGAGCAACAATTATCCATGAACAATTACCATGCTCACCCTTCATGTCTGGCCAACATTAATGAATTTGAATTATCAATTTTCGATATAATTTAGCTTTTACCCAGCAAACCGTCGTGTGCCCATAGGCATCCGATCGGATGTCGATGTGTCGTAACGTCGTGCCGATTCGATGTCTATGTCCGACCACGATTCGGCGTTATTATGTCCGTCCGATCAATATACTTAATATATCTGTAATCTGTAGACACGTGTTTCGGGATTTATCCCTCATCAGTATACCTTACATTAGTTTGCACTACCTCACACAGCAAGAATTTCAAGAGAATGGTTGTACAAACATTTTCTAAATAGATGGATTGGGCGGAATGGACCCATACTATGGCCAGCAAGGTCGCCGAATATGAATCCACTTGATTTTTCATTTGGGGATTTTCAAAAGAAAAGGTTCATGCAACACCTGCTGTGAGAACGGGAGGAAGGGTACCTCACGCAGATTATCAACTAGCTCAGGTTGATTTAAAGAGCAAAGAGATGATGCTACTAACCTTTTTAAACACAATGGCTTTTTAAATAATTTATTTACAAAAAAAAGTCAAAAATATGTAGAACAAAAAAAAACAGAGAACACAGAGAGCAGTCACACAGTATTTGGGTAACGGGTAGACCTGAAGTGACGTCGGCATCTAGATGGAGGTGGCGTTCAAGCGGGAACTCGGCGTCCTGTGATAGGCGTCGGAGTCCGTGGCTTGTTGCGTCGGTGTTGGATCCAGGGGCAGAAACAAACACTACCCTGGTAGTGTTGGCGTCGAAGCGGTTGTACTGGCAACTGAAATGTTGCCCTATTTGATGATAATCTAATGACATTTCTTGGATTCATTGCCCTTGCTGGTAAATTTTCATCTAGCTTGTAAGTTAGGAAAATACTCATTGTTCCATATTTTTCAGAGTCCTGTCGAAATTTCTGTATCAACTGCCGCCTGATTACTTGGTTAATTGGACGTCGTTTAGATCATTAATTATTGACCAGAAGAAACTTAAGTTTAAAACAATCTCTATCTGAAATCTAATAGTTCCCGATTCTTCCGCCACTACTCCATAAAATTGTGTCTTCGTGAACCTAACTACTGTTTCCTACAATCCGTCAAAGTATGGAGCACTTGGTGGAATGTTCACTTGTTCTTGCGTTGAGATAATTTAGTTGCTATACATTCAACGTTTTACAGATCATACAGAAGAAATCCCATCTTACGGAGATGATTCTGAGCACATATTGTCACTTATCAATTCGTTTCATATGCCCGAGGACCGATGAAATGGTAGAAGACAGCTATTAAATCTACTTCTTGCAATAGCTTGAAGTAGACACCCTTAATGGAATTACAAACAAAGATACAAACGTATGCCTTCTTTATTTTCTTGGATCTAGGACTTCTTTCTTTAATTATGAAGCGACCATAGCAAAAATCTACTCAGCTATGAAAAAATAGTCTTATTTTCTGCATGTGATATGACGGCAGAGGTGCCATTAACAGTGAATTAAAATTAGGTTTGGTTCTTAGACAAATGGCACAGTATATTAGCAATCTTCTTACTACTCCTCTGCCATTTAGCAGCTTTAACTCTGCCATTTCCTGATATGGAGGTGAGTTTGGTAAATTATCATCTAAGTACTATATGGAAACGGCGAGATTATTTTATCTGTGCTTGCCAGTCCTCCTCTTATACGAATTAATGTATTTAAGTCTTGGAAAGAATTAAGTTTTAACAGTTTACTTCAATTAAAAAAGTATAATTCTCCTTTTTAAAGCTCCAGTTTGCGATTGAACATATAGATTTTTTAACAAGAATGCAATATGGAGGTGAGTTTGGTAAATTATCATCTAAGTACTGTATGGAAACGGCGATGGTTATTTAAGTCTGTGCTTACCAGCCCTCCTCTTATACAAATTAATGTATTTAAGTCTTGGAAAGAATTACGTTTTAACAGTTTACTTGAATTAAAATCGTGTAATTCTATTTTTAAAGCTCCGGTTTGCGTTTGAACATATAGATTTTTTAACAAGAATATCGATGCAATCGTAAAAGGTTCTTTGCATAAGTATTCAAGCTCGTAAAAAGTATATATTTTCGGAGATGGAAGGTTTCCCATGTGCGATTTTAAATCAAATAATCCCACCGCAAATATACAGGGTTATAATCAGTATGGCCCAAGGTATTATATATTTTTTTTGTTGTAGCAAAATCACCAAACGTTACTCCAAATTATACAAAGCATTACTCCCTAATGCTTGCTTTTAAATCTCCAAGTGTTGTTGGCCTCGTTCTAAGCGCCATTTTTAATTAACCGCTGGCTTAAGATCAGATCTTGGAGGCCACGAATTTATAAAATGTCTACTTATATCACGAAGTTGAAAAACATCAGTTAAGAATCTCCATCCTGTGTAAAACTCATGTTTTCAGTTCCTTCTTTCGTTTTTTTGCAACTGTAGAATTGCACAATCCTTTAACATTTGCTGGTTACAGTTACAGATTCGGCCCCTTCATTCCGTATTTCCTAAAAAAAATATAGACCAATGATGAAATTAGATATGAAACCATCAAGAAAGTCACCGTTTTCTTGATCGATCTAAACTATTGTATATGGATTTTCTGTTGACTATATGCGGTAGTTTTAAGTATTGACTCCACCATTAAGAGAAAAATGGGAATTATCCCTCCATAAAATACGGGATGACCATTGGGGTTTAATTTTCATCTGAGCAAATATTAAAAAAAATCACAAAAAAAGATGGCGCTTGCGTCGTCTTTTATTTATTATAAAAAAAACTCATACCTGTTATCTCCTTTTGTTGCTAATATATTCCTTAATCATTTCGAAAACAAAACCAAGAATACTATACAGAATTCAATATTAGTAGTTTCATCAAGAATTCGAAGAAAATAACTCACTTCCATTTTTAGATAAAAAGATTAATAGACACGGTAAAATACTAGAATTAAATATTTTTCGGATAAATGCACATACATTATTACACATGGAAACAAAAATTAACTGCTTTTAATTCCCTCATCCACCACACATTCCCTCAGCCTTAATGGGAATCCTTAAAAAATAGATAAACTGAATTAGAAACAATATATAATATTGCCTCAAATCGTAATTACAATGGAGACACTATAACTAAACTTATTAATGAACACATCAAAAAAAAATATAAGACTCTCCCGAAACAATACCCTTAATAGTGATAAAAAATATGTTAAATTAATTAGCTACCATTTTCCTGAAAATAGATTAGCTAGACTTTTTAAAAAAATACAATCTAATACCCACTTTTTATTCTAATACTAAATTAAAACAAATTTTAGGTAACATCCTCACAAAATCTGACGAATGGACCAATTAAGATTTTATTCAATTATGTCGGATTTGATTTATTTCAGAAAAACGAAAAGAAGACTGAAAATTAAAATAAAATAACATTTTTTACATGCTATTAACTTTATCAATGAAAAATCAGCAGTTTCAACCTCATAATAGAATCCGGTTACAACATATCACATAAAAATATAAAAAAAAATCGATAGTTATCAATTAAACATGTTAGAAGCAATAAAAAAATACAAAAATAACCTAATCAAGTTTGACCTTGGTCCCCTACAAAATACAAGCAAATTGAATAATCTAGTAAAAACCAGCGCTAAAATCCAGTAGAAAAGCCACACTGGGTGAGAAATGGCCAAAAATAGCGAAAATCGGGGATCTACCTGTCTTGGTACTGCTAGCCTATCTTGATGAGGTAGGCTGGCTGTGCTGACACTGTGTTAAGATACCTTAAAGGGAGGAAGCATTAGGGGCCTAATGAGGCCTATGCATGCCTGTGCAACAAGCGCACCTCCCACAAAACCGTAACCGTCCCCCAAAAAACACCCTTCTTGATCTAATTCAATAATGTAGTAAAACCCCTCTATTATACTAGCCTTTAAGTATATTAAACATTTTTTGTACTCTCTCATCTCTCGCTCACCCTGTTAATTATTTTTAATATTAGTTAATCCCCTATCTGTTTGTCGGTATATATTTGTCACATTATTTCGGTTGATTTTAGTTTTCAATGTCCATTATGAACGAAATCCCTCACTTAATAAAAAAAGAGTTTGTGAAGAATGATTTTTTTAATACTTTAATTCTATATTTATATATCCTCACGTAAGTCCACAAAACGTAAGTTAAGATAGTTAAAATCCAATTAGTTTATTTGGCATACATTTATCGTCAATTTAGACTTTTCCTAAGGGCTCGTCACGCAACTCCCCGTAGAAGGTTCTTTTAAGATCTTTTACGGCGACGGCTCCTAGAGAAATCATCTGAAAAAAAATCCAATTGTGTTGCATTAGGAATGAGTAAATGCTGTCGTTGATCGTTCAATTTTGAGAAAAAAAAAGTTAGACAAAAAAGTGCCCTTTCAGGTCCAAAAAACTGTCTTTGATCGGCTGTAAAAAATAGATAATAAATAATAGGCTAAATCGGCACGATCAACAACTACAAAAAAAGTTTAGAATATGAGACGAGACAAAAAGCCGTGTCATATTGAATGAACTTTGAATTATCGCCGTCACCGACTTTGAAATCGTGGTTTCGAGATAATCGCGTTTAGAGATTTGAGATGTATACGCCAGAGTTCCGACTAATTTTGCATAAACTTAAAAAATCATACTTCAATCATTTATTTAAGACAATACAATTTGATCCACCACATTTGACATAATCATAAAAAATAAAAGTTAATCGTAATACTCAAGTAAGTCAGCTCAAATTCTGATGAGAACAATTGTAATAATATTAATTTTTATTAATAGATCTATGCAACAAAAAAACAAAATAAATAATAAAACTTAAAAAATAAAATTTATAATTTATATCTATTAATTGGCCATCGAGCAGTGGTCTTTCCTTCCGATCAATTCTATTTTTATCAATATTAGCCTTCTCTCAGCTCAGTAAATTTGGTATCATTGAAACTATCACACTCGCGAATAAAAAAACGTAAGCTGGTTAACATAAACAAGTGCAATAAAATAGATAATAATTGGCAGAAAGACCTATGGTCGATAGGCCATGGCAGACTACTAATACAATTGTACATATTGTTATAATAAATTTTGTAAATTTTTATTGTCATATTGTCTGAATAAATATGTTTGCATAGATAATATTTTTTTTATAAAATTCTTCCAGTTGAATAACCAGTGGAAAAGCGCAATCTAGTTTAGTAATGAGGGCAATAAAATTTGGTATAACCAGGAAAAAAATAATTGTTGAGTTTTTTATTGCGTAAAAAATGATATAGTAAGTTATATCGCTGTTCATAATTGAATGGAATCGACTGAAATAAATCGCATTAAACGCATTACATAATATAAACATACTTCTAAATAAATGGTGTGAATTAAAATTGATAAAGCTACGCAGGTAAATTCCGCCCAGGGCTAATTCAAATATATATCGCTTAAATTTTTGTACATGAATCACAAAATAATCCGGTATTTGTTAAACGTAATCTTTCTAGTGCACTCCGGGTCGTAATGTCTGTTATACATGGATATTTCCAGTTTAAAGTACCTTGCCTAGATTATATTTATTTGCTACTGGAATTCATTCATACTCCATAAAACTCGCTGTTACGGACTTCTTGAAATGGAATCAACAAAATTTACGGCGATTTTTTGTAACTTGTTTAAAATATTATAACTGTGATAACAAATATGTTGATAACATAATTTATATAATATTAATAAATTATTATTAATATTGTTGTTAATACTTGAATGCTCCAATTAATTAATTTATTTTTACATAAAAATTCATTAAATTGAATAACTAAAAAATGAGTTTGAAAAAACGACCATTACCTAGTACAAAGTGGAACATTTTTTTTTATTTTTGTTATGTCACATTAAGAAAAGAAATAGGTACCATTTTCTTTGAGACCTGTAAAAATAAACCTTGAAGAAGAAATCAGGAAAATTAGACAACAAAAGTTTTTTTTCTTAAAAGAAACCCAAATTGAAAATAGCAACTAACTAAAAATAATTAAAAATTAAAGCTGCAAAAATATATATCGAGACTCAAAGCGGGTTCAAAATAAAAGAATACTCGATAAGGGTTGAAAATATATGAAACGCATACAGAGAATGTAAGTTGTTTAAAGATTTATGAACAAAGAACATTTGAAAATGAGAATCAAGAATACAGGTAGACTGAAGATAAGAAAATATCTCCAAAAAAGCGCATCAAGAATTTGAAATAAATTCGGTACAAGTAAACATGGTTGATGCCAATGGTTATGATTTTTTTGAATCAAAAATGACTTCTAGAAGAAACAAAGAAAGAAAAATGAAGATCAAGATTTTAGGCAAAAGAAGATCAAAAAACTCCGAGAAAAAAATCGCGCTTTCTTCTCGGGATGTTTTTTTTTTAATATTCATAATATTCAACATCGTTATCTTCGTTCGTCTTTCTATGTTTCTTATATACAAATAAATTTACATCATATTCTTGACATTTTTTCTTGTTCAAATCAACATGATTGATATCAATGGTTATGATTAAAAAGAATAATATAAGAAGAAAAAATATTTCAGAAAAAGCATTCACTCTTCGAGTGAATTGTGTCGAATCGCGGAGAGTAGTAAAAATCTTATATTGAATGAATTTAAGAAAACAATTAATAATAAGGAAATATACAGCTGTTATCGCGGAGAGTATGAAGAACGTATGAAGAAATTGGAGAGTGAAATTTTCATCTATAACCATAACGAAATTAAAAGGTTGGAACGTGAATCATTTAGGCGCTCATTACTGTGACAGTTAAACATTTCACTCTTTGATAATTTCTGAAATAAATCGAAGCAAGAATTACAACAGCCGTGAAGTAAAGAATAGATTTAAAAATGCTGATTTTGTAAAGAATTTGAAGAAAATGTAAGATTTACCGAGAATAGAAATCTGCGAAAATATACTAACTGCTATACTATAAGAGAAATAAAGATAAATTGATTGGAGCGAATATACACTCAAATTGGGGCAGAAGAAGAAAGTGTACTAAAAAAACTTTAAAGATATATCAATCGGCTAATTCGAATCGTATTAGCCGAAAAAAAAAACAATAAAATACCAATAAAATATAATAAAATAAACGAATAAAAAACTCAAGAGATATCCAAGAAGTAGTTAAGGAAAACGCACAGAAATTTAAGCAGACTGATGATAGAACAACTATCAAATAAATGGAAATTCAAAATTTGACCCATCATTCATAAGGTAAAACTTAAGAAGAGTCGTTTACTGTAAATAAAAAAAAATATTCAAAATTAGTAAACCCGCTCTGTTCATTAACAAACTAAAAAAATATTCTTAAATTTTGTCGGCGTTAACTTGCTGGTACATTTTCAATAAAGTATATAAAGAAAACAAAATTACTTTTTATACCACTTGGATTTTTTATTAATCGTGACTAGTTCCGATTAATAAAAAAATCTAAGTGATATAAAAAAGTAATTTTGTTTTCTTTATATACTATAAAAAATGGCTTGTGAGACTCGTTTTTCCACATATAGAAGAATATTTAAAGGAAGTATACCTTCATTATTAATTAATAAAAGTAAAATTGAAGGTGCTTTGTCGTCGGTAAATGGAGGATTACAACAATGCAACGTTCATGACAAGTTTTCAATTTTGAATAGAAAACATGCATGTTTATTGCCAAGAAAAAAAAACAGCTATTTGTGTGACTTTATTATGAACCCTTTTTCTAGTACGATAAAAACTAATTTTCTTACATTTCTTAGAGAGGAAAAGTGTAAATGGTTTTACAGCCATTGTTACAAACAACATAAATTTCAAAGGAAATCGCGAAATAGTGCTTAAAGAGGTGAAAGATGGCGAAAGGACAAACAAATAAATAATGAAAAAACAAAAATAACTAAGAGTAAACCTGTACAACAGAAGTGATATTGGAAGATTGTGTGATGAAAACAATCATCATTTTTATTTTAAGATTTTTTAATATGGCCTGTGTAAAAATGATAAAGGAAGACAAATTTACACAAAAATCGCAAGTCAATCACAACAACGTATTTACGTTAAAATTTGATGCATATTCAGTCCGTCTGATTATGGAATAAGGTAGGGTAGAAAGTACCTTATTAAATATCTAATTAACTAAACAATTTTATTCATCTAACCGGACCCACCTCTGACAGCCTACCATCAGCGTTCACATAAATGTATGTAGAATCATTTTCAAAATTAAATTGCGAAATCGAAATATAAATCGACTCTCAACTTTTTTAAATATTTTTATTGTATATTGAATTTAAAAATAAAATAAACTGTGCTCTAATGTTAATTTCACATCGATGCAACATTATTACGATCATTAATGATGAATAAATAAAAATAGTTTATTTTTGAGTAATTCTTTGAATTTTAAAAATTAACCTTATAACAATACTTTACATCCTTTGTCATGATTATTATTCCGACAAATAACGTATATTAATAGCCAGCGAGGCATTTATTCAAATCCGAACCGGGAGGAGTTTTTGTGAATTTAAAATAATGTAATTGATAAAATATGTTAAATGTTTAACATTTATGATTGAATTTTAATAAGCCACTAATATTCATAAATGCCCTTTTATCTGATTGAACACAATCAATCCACACACCAAAGAAACCATTATGCATCAATTTGTGGTGCAAAAAACTTACAGCACTTTCAAATTGACTTCATGGATTTCAACAAACGTCCATTATAAACTTTAGAATTTCATACTTAAAACGCAATCAACAAAAAGAATTACCCCGAAAAACTTTTCCACGTAACTGTAAATCCGCGCACGGGTCGATTTTCTTATTTAATTTACTTAGCTAATGTGTGAGCCAAATGGCGCATAAATTCCCGCCAGCGGCCCATTTTGTTCGCCTGTAATTATCTAATTTTTCATAACATAGCGCGCCGTGTAATTTAAATATAATTTCGAGCTCTCATATTGAACATACCTACCTTTATGTGTGTTTGTGTTGTGTTTTTTTTAGGTGCGTCACGAATTCCATTGTTGCATGTGTGTAATTTCAGCTTTTGTTTTAAGTGCAATTGTGCTTGTGTGTGTTATTAGTCGGATTGCGTTTGTACAGTTTAATCAGTGGTTTCAACAAAAAAATGAAATGTAACATTAAATACGTATTAAGCTTAAGGCCGTGTCCATGTTGGTGATTTAGATGTAGCTCCTGCTGAAATCGTATAAAAAGTGGGATTCATTGAGGTTGCTACTTTACTAATTTAATTTATACGCATCAATCTATGTTTCACCAATTCATTAATGTAAACAAAGAAAATTACTTTGAAAAGCCCTTGCCTTATACACTGACAAATGTTAAACTACAACACTACCAAAAAAAATTAGACTCATTGATTTATTCAAAAATTTAACGATCAAATTAAATTTATAATTCATTCAAACTTAAACATGTGCAGCAATTATTTTCATATTACATAAACATCATCTTAATTGAAGTTAGAGAAAAAAAATCAAAAAGCTAGATTATGTATGGCATCTCTACTAATAATAGTTAATTGTAATACCCCTAATGAAGTTAATTAACACGTGCATTAAAGTTAAAGTTTTACTTTCCCCGGACCCCTGTTCAAGGGAAAGTATTGTTACCGTAAAAAAATGGCTGTGTGTGTATCTCTGTATGTACGTTTGCGATAACGCATAAACGGCTAAATAGATTGAATCCAAACGTTATATCCAAGCTTTTTATAACAGTGGAAAGATCTGAAAAGCTTTTGGTCACAATCAAAAGGCATTAAGTTCAACTTTACGATTATTTATTTTTTTAATTCGGATAGAAAAATGTTTTAAATAAAAGTTGTAGATCTTAAAAAAATATATATTTTTTTAATGTAATACAATATGGACAAAAAACAAGTTTTCCAAACTTTCATATAAATTAAACACTTTCAAATATATATTTTGCATTCGCTACAATTGTTTTGTCATGCTGTAGCTTCTTCGGGCGAAGAAATGATAAGTTCGAGAAGATTGGAACCAATTTCCAGTGCTATAATATTAACAGTCTAAATATCCACTGGCTTAAAATTTCAACGGGAAGAAATCTACATGATCCTACTGTGAGAAGATTTAAGCACCCGGAATTCATTGAAAATGCTTTTGGAATATAAAAATATAAAATTCTAAATTAAGGTATCTTCGAATTCAACCAGTGTTTGCCGCTGAAGTTTTCAAGTGCTGTATTATTTTGTGTAAAATTAACTGCGAAGTTTTAGATGTTAATATTGAAGAATAAAAGTCTGTAATAATAATAACAATAATGAGAATTATAATGTACAGTGCACCAAGAGCTTTAAGAACTAAATACAGAGAAGATTTGATCCAAAAATTGCTCGCTGAAATTTTCATTTTTACCTCCATTTAACTCGTGTTAAAAATGCTTCTATTTTATTTACTAAATTCTCATTCCAAAACATCCTCCACCAATCTTACTAACGTAAACTTTATGAACCTTTTCCCAAGTTTGCTATTTTTCATTTGTAAACTATTTATCTGATTTGTTTTTATCAAATTACATTTTTCGTTTTACCTTAATTTAAGCTTATATACATTTTTGCTCTTGTTAAACTTAATAATTATCTTTATACACGTTTAATTAATAAATATTTTTGTTCAGATACAACGTGTCTATTTAATTATTTTAAAAAATCGATTAATTCGTAAACAGAAAGCTAAACACCATATATTCATTTATTTAATATGGTTAAGTCCAGAGACAACTTAAAACATATCACGGCTGTTCTGACTGGACACTGTAGACTAAAAGCACACCTCCACAGATTGGGGATTGTAGCATACCCTAAAACGCCAAACTTTATTTGATTGTAAAATTTAAAGCTTCAACTTACACAATCTGGAAATAGTTTAAGGAAATACAAAGCGATGGAAAAAATAAGACAAAAGTAAATAATTAATAATATATTTTGTACTTATAAAAATATAATTATTTGTATAAATTAATATTCGACACATTACATCAAAACTTTGTATGAAGAATCATACAAACTATACAATATAACAACGGGGCTGCTCTTGCTGTTTTTACTCTCATAAATCTTTTCGCAGATTTCCTCTATTTTATCTTTGTGCTTTTGATTCCTGAAAACAATGAAAATAAATTGATTGAATTTAGCGGACAATTTAGAAAAGGATTGTAGCAATCATGACAATTAAATAAAACGACAAGAATAGGACAAAGACAGGCAGAAAGACCGACGGTCGACAGCCAGTTTCTTATCAACCATGATTGTAAAAATTAAGGGTTTTTTCAGCTTGATCACAGTTATTTAAATAAATTAAATAAAAAGAATTTGAAAATAATTAATAAATTATTTCCTCTTTAACTACTGTGACAATTTGACAATTGAAATGAAAAACAAGTTTATTATCTAAAAGTACAACAAATTTTTGGACCTTGACGTAGAATAAAATTGAAAAAGTTAATTTTTTAAATCAAAATGATGATCTGTGAAAAAAAAAATTGTTTACGTTTGGTGCGCTATAAAAAATACTTAAAATTAAAAAAAAAAGATTTTCTGCGGCCGAGTTTATACGGGCAAGCCGGTTTGAGAAATATCATTTCGAAAAAAAAAACGCTTTTAAAGTTTTCGGTTTACTAGCCAACTAACAAACGACTATCCTAAGTTTGCAGTCAATTGAAGCAGATAATAATGCCATCAAGCGTTTCAGTACCCCAAACATCCCTACTTTACCAACTTCAAAAGTGGTCGGTATCCCTGCGCTCAAGAAGCGTCAAATCCGGCCTGTGCATTGTTTCATTCAAGATGCGATTTCAATCAAAACGAATTGATATTTCGAAAAACCATCATATTTTATAGATATAAAGGATTACGAAAAGCAAACTTTTTTTGTGTTTACGGTCGAAAATTACCACAAAATGATTGATTAATAATAAAAAAAAAATCTTAGAATTTTGTATTACTAACCTCTCCATAATTCCTTCGATGGATTTCTTAAAGGCATTTTCAGATTCCCATTCGAGATGAGAAGCGATTGTTTTGATCAAGGAGCCATCCATTTCAACTGGATAGCAAATCACCTCACCAATTAACTTTTTAAAAACATTTGATAGATGCTGATGTATCTGAAACAATGTATGAGACTTTTAAAAGAAAGATCTTTTATCTGATTAATTTATTTTTAAAACACTAGCACGATCATTAGCAATGAATGGTATTTCAGAAGCATCAGATTCTTATTACAATTAAGTATTTTTCAGAATATTATAAAACATGTGGTTAATAAACACTGTTTATTTTAATTTTTTGTTGCAAATGAATATGTAGCACACAAATTAAAAAAAAAAAACATCATTTAATGTTGTGAGTATTCAATTTTTTGTGCTTCTTAAATACACTTGTACACAAAACACAGTATTCAGTTGTTAAATGGTTACTATTTATAACTATAAAAAAATACTTTTTTTTTAAATGTAACATGATATGAATATCAAAACAATTATAAATAAAAAAAGAATTCATATAAAATCATATATGAATATCCCTTTCACTCCAACATCCTTAATCCTTTATTGACATATGATTATTACTCTGTGAATTTGTATAGTTACCCACTCTTATACAGTTGTTTATAACATAATTTTAGTACGGTGAAAGGGCCATCGGGGGGCGCTATCGCGATATATACCATTTCGAATAATTTCTATGATTCCTTTGTTTTTCCTGTTGTGATCAACACTTACATTTTGTAGGTTATAATCGTTTCAACAGAATTATTAGCAATTATTGCCAAAGTATTATATTTTTTCTGGATTACAACAGTGTACTAGTTGGTAATTTATGCACTGTATATTTCAGTGTTATAAATATAAGGTTTTTTGTACTTAAAATGTCTGTGCAATAGTGTTCTTCTTATGTTTACAATAATTTTTAACGGACTAATAAAAAAGACTAAATAACATACATTTATTATTATAAAATGTAAAGGTAAAACGTTTACAAGTATCAGTTTTCAAATAATTAATAAAAATAATAATTATTATTTATCCATTATCTCCATTTATCTTTTCATTCAAATAATACTTTTTCATTGTTTATAAACCTCAAGCATCCAATATTTTCATAACATTTTTTAAAGCAATGCTACTAAAGTTTTGGAAAAACTCAAAAATCTATATTTTCGCTTCTTTATTGTGCCAATGTATGTTTTTCAATTATTATTGTGTAATTTAAAATGGTGTTACAATAAATAAACATTAAATATTTGAAATATATATATATATCTTTAAATAATTTAGATTCCCGCCCGGCCGATATCACCTGTTTTAGTACAGTCAAAGGACCACCAGAGGCGCTAAGCACAGTTTCGGTCGTAACATGGGAGTGGGCCTTCTATATCTATTAATTTTCTATGAAATTTACCATCACCAAT
Organism: Philonthus spinipes; assembly: GCA_963082785.1. Lineage (NCBI taxonomy): Eukaryota > Metazoa > Arthropoda > Insecta > Coleoptera > Staphylinidae > Philonthus > Philonthus spinipes. The sequence continues at coordinate 10,817,160 of OY720315.1, read as the reverse complement.
GTTCACATTTGTTAATGCACTTTGAAATGTTCAAAAGATTTATGCAAAATTATACAATAATTGATTGATTGTAGAATATTTTAAGAAATAAGGCAGATACTTTTATTTCTGTTATATTCCTTTATTTCTTTATATAAAATAGTATAAAAGACTATAAATAACTCCTACTGGTACTCACTTGATTCTCTAGTTTCTTCCTTGTATTCGATGCATGCTTCTTGACGTAGTTAATCGTGACAAATGCTTCTTGAGTGTGCTCTGTGTGTGAAATCCTAGATTCAGATCTATTCAATGCATTGTAAACGTGGGATTGCTCACTGTTAGCTTCTCCGCCAGATTTCAATATTTTCTGCACCACTTCCACTACTTCAGTCTGTGAAAACACCTTCTCTTGCATTCTATAAAGTATATATACATACATTATAAATATTTTACTTAAAATACAGTTTAAGCAAAATAATTATATATTATGAAATTAAATGATATAATATTGAAATGCTAAACTAAGTGGACATAAAAAAACGTTGCATTAATATTACGTTAATGTTAAATTTTGTTTTTAGCAATTTGTTCTGTGGAGAGTATTTAAATTAGTATTAGCAATCTAAATGAAATTCTTAAACTCATTAAAAGTGTAATATATCATAGATCCAATTCCCTAAATTCTGGATTTAAGTTTCTTTGATGATGAAACATTGGGCGCGTTCAGGGAAATTTTAGACATGTAGCGCTGCAGCGCAAAGCGTTTGATGCTCCCTGAACACGCTTTCGAGGTTAAGAACGCTCACATAAATATGGCGTTTTTTTACAGCTGCGTGGTTTGAAAAGCGATCAAGCGGAAAAAAACACTTGATAAAGTGCTGCAGCGCCACACATAAAACGGTACCGTTCAGCGACACCGTTTTCGTAAAGCGCTGCAGCGCTACAGTTCCCTGAATGCGCTCATTGTTAATATACAGAGGGACCGGGAAGTAATGTCGTTTTTGCGCATGTTGGTCTTTGTAGTCGCCTAGTAGCTCATTAGATAATTCAAAGTACTGTCAAAGATATTTTAAGGTAGAATAACTTGTTTTTTGTAAGTTATAAAATGTTAAAGCATTTTTACAATGTTTGGTGAAATGGTCAGTCAAAAACCAGAAGAGACGCATATTCGGCATTGTACGCTTTTTAAATTTCATAAGAGTAAATACAACGGATCCAACCAAAAGCATTTGCGATGATTATCTGAATGCTTTAGATGTCTGTAAATGCCGAAGATGGTTTTCCAAGTTCAAATCTGGTGATTTCAGTCTTCCTAACTCTCATCGATCGGGAAGACCAACAACTCTGGATAAGGGCGAAAGTGGAAGCAAATCCATGACAGACCATTAAAGAACTTTCGAACAAGCTTATCGCACCTTCTTCAATCATTCAGGTATATTTGAAACAGATTGGGAAAGTAAGCAGAGCAGGTGTTTGGGTCCCGCACAATCTATCCGAAAACAAATCTAATTGTTCCAATATTTCCAACTTATTGCTTCAGCGGTATAACGCAGAAGCGTTTTTTTATAGACTGATTACCGGGGATGAAAAATCGATAACCCAAAATGTAAAAAGCAGTGGCTCTCTCAAAATAACGCGTCTCGAGCTACAACAAAACCAGGTTTTCACCCCCAAAAGGAGCTTTTGTGTGTTTGGTAGAGTACTCATGGGGTTGTTCATTTTAAAACGCTAAAAACTGGCCAAACCGTTAATGCAGACCTTTATTGTGAAAAATTGGATAGAGTACATCAATCTTTAATTGACAAGTACCCAGGTCTTGTTAACAAAGAAGGTGTAATTTTGCAACACGACAATGCAAGACCCCACTGCGCAAGACAAACCCTAGAAAAAATTAATGAACTAGGTAAGTATTGCCACACCCACCATACTCACCTGATTTTGCGCTATCATTTCTACTTGTTTCGATCGCCACAGCATTTTTAGGCGAAAAACAATTATGAGAAACCTGGTGATGTTTATCAATCCGGGATTGAAAACTTGCGCACTAGATGGCAAAAGGTCATAGAGAACGAGGGTGATTATGTTATTGATTAAATTAAAATATCGATAACATTTTCTTGTTTGAATTTAATGTAAAAAAACAATATTACTTTCCGGTCCCCCTAATATTTAAGGATATTTACATAAATAAAAATTCTTCGGCTCAGTTCGATAGCCGATTCATATTTTAATGTCATAATATAATTTTCTGATGATTGAAGATATGTTTATTTACATGAATAAAGTTCTTTAGTTAGTTAAGAAAACTTGGTTTGATTCACTCATTCAACGTGTACTTTTACTTAACTAGTTTCTCACTTTTTACAGCATTATTTAAATGTTCTTTACTTAAATATCCTGTACTGTATTTTAGTATCTTTGACGTTTTTTTAAGTTGTATTTAGAAAACTTAATTAATTTTCTTAATACAACTTACTTACACTTACTTCTTAATACAACTTTTCTTAATTTATATTAAGTCTAATATAAATTATTACAAAATTTATTTAAAAAAACAAACCTATCTTTTTCCAAACTAAACAATTTAGCATCCGTGTCCTTCAATATAACAGCATGCTGGACATTTAACTCCTGACACTGGTGTTGCAGAGCATCCCTATTTTCAGCTTCGATAACACAACAACGAATACCAGCAGCCCACAAGGATCTCAAAACATTCGATTTCTCTTTGACCATGTTATTATTTCCCAGAGAGCAAACAACAACATCCAGACAGTCCACCTTTTGCTCAAACAAGTCATCTTTTTCCATAACCGACACCAACTTATCCAACGAGATGGAAACACCAACGGCAGATTGTTTGATGTCTTTAGGCATATCGACGAGCATGTTACGGAAATTGGTCACCATTCCGTCGTACCGTCCGCCAGCCGCTATTATCACTTCGATACCTTGTCTGTGCTTCTTCTTTATCTCGCAAACCAACTGGCATATCATTCCAGAGTATTGTTGCGTATTGTAGACTAAGCCGGGGGCTATCTTTATTTCTAACTAATAAAGTTTTATTAAAATTAACATGAATATAACCATTGAAAAACTTAAATTAAAATAAATCAACTACTTATGATTTATTTTAAAGTTTTAAAGAAGGCAAAAAAATGGAATGATATTTTTTATGACCTCGCTTTAAAAGACCAAAAGTTCATAGCTGATGAATGCATGTTTTTTTTATCTGTTTTATAAAGATGAATGAAATATCGGTTCATTTCCGTAGGCCTTAATAGGTCAATAGGACTAAAAAAAACTCTTGGCACGAGACTTTAGCATATGTTTTTTGGGATACGCATAGAAACAGTTTCATTGATTAATTGCCGAAGAGAAGAACAGTTACTCGAAGTTATTAACTTAATGCACCATAACACACATCTTCAATTATAATTCGAATTGGTTACTCACCCACACTTGTTATACATATTTTCTAGCATTTTGATGTCCCTTTTGTGGTACAAACCTTCGAAATAAACCTTCCTCTTGGACTGAATCTCATTCCTATGAGCCAACATTTCAGCTTCGAGTACAAATGACACTCACTAGGGACTTAATCTCGAGATTAGATTGAAAGCGTATTTCGAAGGTTTTAACGTTTTGTATGACACCAAAATGCTGAAAAATCTCCATACCAAGTGTGTCGCTCTTGAAGGTAACTGTGCTTGTACTCATTAATTAATCCCGAGTCTTTTCAGCTTATAAAGTGTGTATTAAAAAAATATTTCAATAAATTCTTAACATTTTTTTGTTATTATAGCTGGGAAGAATAAATTTCTTATTGAAAAAAAAAAACACACAAAATTCTTACTTCAATCCCGAAGAAGTTTGCATTTTTAATAATCGTTTTCAATTCCTTGATGGCCTGGAGGGCGTAGCTCGATGCTTCACTGTTCCCGCGTTTAATGATAGAATACATAAACTGCTCCAGCTTTGAAATAGAGCATTCCTCATCCAAACAATTGAACAATGTCTGTATGAGGCAGTCAGAAAGTTCCTTGTTGATCAAGTTCATGCGTAAGTGGTCTTTTTTAATTTTACCCTCCTGAAAATTATGAATACATTTATTAATAAGAAGTTTTGCATGATAAAAATATAAATTATTTTTGCTATCAATAAAAATAGTAAATATGATACAGGTTAAAACCGAACTAATTAACAGAACTATAGTATAAAGCTTAGGCAATATATTATGTAAAAAAAACAGCATAAATGTTAACAGGTCTGAAGCTAGAAATAGATTTAAAAAAATATATAACATACACTTAAGAAAGGTCTACTTTATTAAAATTTCACTTATACCATAATTACCATTGTCCACCAGCTTTCAACATAAAAATAAAATAAAAAAATTACTAAGATACCCAAACAGGATACATTTTTAATCGGATTTTTGCGATCCACCATAGCTAATTAAAAATATTGTGGAATGGAAATTATATTTTAGTGATGATGTGATGTGTGCGCCTGTTTTTGACTTCTAATTATCAAAGTACATAGAGTAAGAACAACATTTTTCATTTAGTTATAGGATTTACAAAATTACGTAACATTTTTTAGAGATGGGTAAAGTCGATCTTTTATTACTGCTAAATTAAGTATATTATAATTTTATGAATGGTACTTATTATAAAAATATGAAGAATAACTTATCATTTATTAATAAACATAAATTTGAAGTCACATTTTTGTTTTAAATACTTAAAATGACACATTTAGTAATACTCGATTACTAATATCATTCGATTTTGTCCATCACTACATTTTTTTAATTCAGAAATTAAATGTTCATAGATTAGTGATGAGAATAAAAAAATATGTTTAATTATGGTGGATAAGAACTTTAACAAAAATCAGCATTTATAACATAGAGACTGATCCTTGGTGAGGCGGGATGGTAAATATTTTTTTAAAAGTATCCTAACGTTTTTTTTTTACTTCTGATATTGAAAGAACTAGTGATAAGAATAATGTATTTATTTATTTAATTCTTCCAGATTGTTAACTTTGTCAAAAATCGACAATTAAATCATAGATTGGTCCTCAACGAGGAGAAAATTATTTTTTTAAACAATGTTAAAAATATATGGTGATAAGAATGACATTTTTATTTAGTAATGGCAGAGAGAAACTTGTTAAAAATTCATATTTATATAGGAATAATCTTCTTTATGTTAGTTGTTAGTTGTGAAGACTCTCCTACTTATTTTTTATTTAACTAAATAAAAAATAAGTAGGAGAAAGGACATATATTTTTATTTAAATAAATAAATATATGGGAATAAATGACACTGGGGTGAGGTGTGATTTTTTTTTGACGCGAATTGTTAATAATAAGAATAACAATTTTTATTTAGATATGGCGGAACGCAAAAATTAATTGCCTCAATAATCAACAAAGTTAAAGGAATCTCAAGTATCCTTATTTTCTTAATTAAGATATTTCGTCAAATGTTTAATGCAAAGCAAATGAAAATGATACTAGAGCTATAAATTGGTAGATAATAAAATTTATCAAGAATCAACGATCAAAAATCTGATTGGGAAAGTTAAAGGTTGTCAAGAGTAGTTTCAGGAAATGGGGTTGAATTTGTTACGGTACTATTGTTTTTATTCATATAAGTTAAAAGGTCATAATAATTGTGTTTATAACTTGTTTTTAGCAATATACTCAGTTTTCAGACCTCAATTTAAAGCTTCTTTATTCTTATTATTATATTATTATTACTCTTTAAATAATAATATTTTAGGAATGAAGAGTGACATATTATTTTTTTAATTTCTTGTTGAATGATGGGGAGCAGGGATAATTATAATATAAACAAAATTTCAATAGCTCGAAAGATGGCGCTTGCATTATCAAGCGCCATCTTTTGCCTAATTTCAAGTGACATCGTCAATGGCAGTGTACTATCACTGGTCTGTGAAAGACCGAAAAACAGAAATAGCCATTACTATGATAAAAAAATGTAATTTTGTTTGAAATTAAAAAAAAAACAGAGAGTAAAAATTAGGAAATGATTTGTGTGTCATTAATTTAGACGTATCTGATAAACCAAATTTTTTCTCAATTTTCTCTTTGTGTTTAAAAGATATTAATTTTTAAAATCACAAATAAAACTTCAGATGTACTAAATTAGAAATGTACTTACCCTAGCATCAGATAAAAGGCAAAATAGATCATTGTGCTTATTATCCTTAATCCCATTGTACAGAAATATAGCCTTCAGAAGGTTCATATGGTTGAGTTTAAGGTGAACATTCTTGTTCTTAAATCCTGGCACGATATTTATAACCTCATTTAAAACATAGAGGACTTCTGCATCCGCCATGAAATTTCCTATTAAATGATTTATTATTTATAATTAATGTCAAAATATAGGAATAAAAAGACCACTTTATTTCTATAATATATGTGTATGCATGAGATAAATCAAGTGGAAACAGGTTTTGATCCGAAAAACGGTTCGAAATTTTACCACCAGATAATGTATCAATTATGTTGTATCTCCATAATTAAAAAAGTAAATGTTACATGTTTATTACTAAAAAAATACTTACCAGGAGTTGATGTGACAATATCAAACGCACATTCATACAATTCCCTGGGAATAAAGCCGAACACTTTTTTCTCTCTATAAACCCTTTCAATAGAGTATCTTCTGAAAGACGTGACTTCATTCCAAGCAATATATCGGGCAAAAGGGACTCTACAAACCGTAATAGAATGCAGGAATTGATTGAGGACATTATGAGTAAGTACCTGAGATCATGAGGAATGGAGACTATACTACCAGAATGTGTCATTAATTTAACGCAAGTCTCAGTGCTTCCATAGTATTTACTTTTCGGCATCAGCAGGGGAGTCGATAAGTTTTGGGCACCGTGTATTTCAAAAACCTTAAAATAGATCATTCTTATTTGTAAACCCATTATTAAGTGTTGGTTTACAATTGAAAAGCAAAACTAACAAAGGGAATAAATCTAAATATTTTTTAATGACAGAAATTAAAAGAGAAAACCTTCACATACAAAAGGAAAATAATTTTTATTTTCAAATAATTAAGATTAAGATATTATATACCTTCCACCTAAATATGCTATAAGAAAAATAGAAAAAAAAATGAGCAGAAATAACAAAGGGGTTAAATTCCAGCCCTTTTGTTACTTCTGTTCCTCGATTAGAATCATGAATGAATTCCTTAGACATTTTCCTTTAAAACAATAAAAATCAAATGTTAATAATTAACTTTTACAAAATTAAATAAAAATCATTTCAAAACAATTAATAAATTATTCTCACATTTAGCTTTGTGGCATTTTGACTTACGTAACGTAAGTACTTTAAACAAAAATACATTAAAACAACAACTTCTCGGGCACATATCCCGTCCGACATAGAATTACATAATGTACACTTGCTGCTGCATATCAATAACATATTGCATTATGCAACAAATTTTTTGATCCGAGAAAGTGCAGCAGTAGGTGTACATACGATCAAAACTACATCAAAGAAAAAAATAAAATAAGGTGAACAATAACAAAGATCTTCTTTAACAAATTCAAAGAATTTTCATGGAATGCCTTTCATCAATTATTAATTAAAATTTAAGAAACCACAAATACAATTTAATATCATCAATATTCTTTCTATGTTTCAGGAAATCAATTTTTCTTACCTTTGTAATAAGTGCTTTGATCTTATTGTATACGTGAAGATTCTTTGTAATATTCTGCACTGACACACCTCTATCGTATGTGATGTCCTGCGCTGGTTTTACAGGTTGCTTGAAACAAGACTCTATTAAATACTTGTAGGACTTCAATTGGGAATTAGACAAAGTATTCCTGAGCAAATTCTGCATTTGAGATTCCTCCCAAACCACTGGAGGAAACTTGTCCGATTGCAACAATTCCTGGGCCGTCGGCCTTTTTGAATAATTGTGATCGAGCAGCCACCTAAAGAATGTTTTTATTTAATATTACTATTTTTAGATTAATGAAAGAGTCACTATGTTTTTTTTTTAATTCTTTTTGTAGTATGGTAAAGTTACTACAATTAAACTGAAATGAAATGTCTTTTCTTTAATTTAAACTCTGTTTATGGTTTTCACCACAAATGTGTTTAATTATAAATATTCTACATAAAGAAACAACTATAGTTAAAAAGATTATTTATGCTATTTATCCACAGTTATGTCGACAAGCATAACTTCCAGTTATTGCGGTTTTATAAAAAATCAATAATAAAGGGTATTTTTTTTTAGTGCGTCCGAACTTTAAATTCAAATTAAACAACAACAAATTATTTATAGTGAAATTATTATTTTATTTGAAGGATAATACAATGTTTGAAAACAATTTCGGAGAAACGTCCGCCACAGCTACTTCTGACAAAGCGAATTCTGTCAATCCAATTTCTTACCGCTTTTTCAAGCAATTGACGTCTTATGTTCGCAATTGTCTGAGTTATGTTTGCTTCCAAGGCGTCAATTGTTGCTGGATTATCGGCATAACTAAAGATGGTTTATCGGCATGACTAAAAATTTCACATAACCCCAAAGACAATAATGAGTTAAAACGTACGTCGAAATTATTTTCCCACCAAATTGAATTGTTCCCTCGGCAAATCCATAGTTGCTTTGGCTGTGTGACTTATGGCGCTTTCTTGTTAGAACTATATCAATTCAATAGCAATACGATTCAAATTTGTAATTTAATAATTATTGAGCATCGCTCCGTAATGTCCCCCATTAATGGTAACATGCTCTTCAGCTTTATTTTTGAAGAAATACGGCCCAATTATGTATCCGGATTACAATGCTCACCATACAGTGTATTTTTCGACATGCAACGACAATTGTTGAATCAATTTTTGTTTTTTTTTCACTCCAATAGCGACAGTTCTGTTTATTAGCCCAAAAATGAATTTCGTCGTTAAATTTTGCAGTTATATTCTGGGCCCATTTGCAATTGATTTTAAGCCCATTCAGCGAACATACAACGCAAAAGATGGCCTTGCGGCTTGAGTTTTTGTACAAGTTGGATATTGTAAGGCACTAGACAAAGCCCAACTTCCTGTGAACGTCGCCAAATTGACAAACTTGGGTCTTCATTAGTCTTGATGAAGACCCAGGTCAGCAACATTGGCTATAGTTTCTTAGAAACGCATAGTTTTATGACTTAGGTTAGGTTAGGTAGCAGTAGCAGCCGTAGGCTCACTTAGGCCACTCAAGGCCCATTGTGTTACCACAGTTTTATGTCTTGCTTTGTTTTTGATATCGAGCAGCGTGAAATCCGTTCAAATTTTGTGGATAATTCGGTAAATACATCGCTCGGTTGGGCGATTACGTGCACCATAAAATTGGCGAAGTGCTTTATAAGTTCGGCGCACAGAACATTGGTTTTGATAAAAAATTTCGACTTGCAAGCGTTTTTCTGATGTTAAACGTGCCATGATTTTTTTGCCAGATTATACTGAAAGAGTTTGACATTAGAAACGCGCAAAGAGACGATCTTAATCGGAAGTTCGGATGCACTAAAAAATCACTGTTTATTAATATTACTCATTTGGTCAGAATTGAAAAATCATTAATATAAGGTAGATAGTACAGACAAAATTGTAGTGAGAAATATTATTTATACAATTTCTTATTTTTATCAAACTCAACATACCTAATAATGTGTTTTTTGTTGTTTTTATCTTGAAATCCATCTGGAAATGTTATGTTTTCACTCCGCAAATTTGTGAGGACTTCACATCTTTCCATGAAGGTTTCTAAGGGTTTATAGCACATCTCAAAAAATATTATACCTGTAAATTAGGAATACTTCAACATATTTCTATACTTGATTTTTTTTAAAAATAACTTTGTTATTTATAAGTATAAATATTTTTGGTAATTGTAATTTTTACTATCATATTATTTAGATTATTAAATAAATTGCATGTATAATGTATTTGTATATGTGATTTAGTTTATAAACTAATTTAATCGTGCCAAGTAAAAAACACTACCATTACTGAACATAATAGAAAAACGATTTATCCACTTGGTCACAGTTATTTAAATAATTTAAATAAAAAGAATTTGAAAATAATTAATAAATTATCCCCTCTTTAGCTACTTTGACATTTTGACTTATGTGACATAAGTACTTTAACAAATGTCCAATAATAGACATTAGCTGTTGCATAAAAATAACATATTGTATAATGCAATAATTTTTTAATCGAAAATTTAATATTTAATAATTTGATCGTGAAAATTTTCGAACCGCAAATTTCAACAAAATAGAATTGTAATAGATTTTGAAGAAAACAATTGCAAAAGTAGCCTTCTAAATTGACAAGGATTGATTACTAATACAAGAAATCGTGTTAAATTGTTAAATATATTTATAAAAAAAAATCTCACCTAAACTATATATATCAACTTTCTGATTATACATAGCCTTTGCTGTAGAACTTAACTCGGGAGCAACATATAATGCAGTGCCAATATGACCCGTCATGCTTGGATCACCTCCGCCATCGTTAGAACAATAATCTGTAAAGAGCAAAAAGGAAGTGTTATCATACTAAACAAAACCAGCCACAAAAATTACACACCATTGTAACTTTTATTTCCTACAACACCCTCGTTCGGTTTTGTCAATAAATTCGAAGTGGCAAGTCCGAAATCCCCAATTTTTACATGATCCTTGTGATCGAGAAAAATATTCATTGGCTTTAAATCTCTGTGAATCATGCCTTGAAGGTGGATGTGCGATAATCCTGAAAAATGAGAAAACACTTTAAAAATATCAAACACATAAAAAAGAATATTGATTCTCAATAATACAAGGTGGGAAAAAATGTATAATCTTCAAGTAGAGTGCTTCGTTAACTAATTTCTAGTAGAAAATTTAAGGAAAAAAAATGGTATTGTTACCTCACTAGCCAGTTTATAGAAATATAAATAAGGCGACAGAGTATCAAATAAGTGTATAATCATAAATTTAACAAAACTAGTAAATGTCATATTTAAAGTACACTTCAAAAGATTATATATAAAAATTCATAGTTGTCACATCTATTTTTATTGATAAAAAACTTCTGAAAAAGTTATGAAATAATTAAAATTTCTAAATTATTTCTCAGATACGTCATTGAAATTTTATAAATTGATTTTTTCGAAAATATTCAAAGAATAATGTTCATTTCCAGGCACACGTGTAATATTTCAAGGGCCTCATGCGACGATTATAGTGTTGAATTGGATTTGAAGTTTTTAGAGTACTTCGACAACATTGGTCATTTGCGCCAGTTACGATTATTGTATATGTTAATTTCATAATATAAACACTCTTAAATTTGTATATCACTTTTTATCAATATCTTACTTATTCTCTTGTTTCAGACACTCTCTCCGCATGTACTCCTTTTTTTTTTATTAGACTCGATTTTTTTATACATATTTAAATATTCCAAATGGGGATAAACTAGAAATTTATTCAACCATAGAATGATGGATTATTTAAATGGAATATTTATATTTAAATGAAGAAACCAACGTTCATGTGAAGAAACAGAAAAAAAATACTGTTTTATTTTGCGTAACCGTAGTCTTATTGTGAAAATAAATACTCTTCTTTTTATAGTTACAATTAATAGATCTTGCTGTGTAATATAAAAATTACCTCGCATTATTTCCTTACCTTCAATTATTTCCCTAAATAGTCGCCACACTCTATCATTATTTAAATAAAGATCATTATCAATAGCTGTGCGTAGGGTGCTCTTTTCACAGAACTCCATCTGGATATACATGTACTGACATACCCGGCTGGCTTTATCAACGTATGCCGGTGTATCAGTTTTTATGCTATCTACGACGTCCAGCGTCTTTTCATTTTCAGCATTTGTGCGTTCAAACTTAACAAAATCGTCATCCTCATCATCTGACCTAAAATATCGTTTCATTGATTTGAAAAAATGTATATAAGATTGCTTTAAATGTATTTTTTTTTTAATAAATTAAATAAAAAGAATTTGAAAATAATTAATTAATAAAATATTCCCTCTTTAACTACTATGACATTTTGATTTATGTTACATAAATTCTTTAAAACAAATGCCCAATATTTAATTTATTTAAATAACTGTGACCATGTGAATAAATACTTTTTTCTATTATTATTAATAGCCAAAAAGGCTTTATTTAAATCGAAATTATTTTTTCCCTAAGACTAGTGAGATTGCGCGTAGCAATCGCGTCCGTCCGTCAAAATCCTCTCGATCATTTCCACCGGAGATCGCAGAGTGGACGGTACGTTTAATTAATATAATTTAACAATGTTCTAATTATATAAGGCAGAGCTATACTGATGAAGAATGAAATCCCGAAACACATGTCTACAGATTTATATTATGTTTTTTTATTTGCATTAAATATTTTCGAATAAAAAACTATTACTTTATACAATTTGTTATTGTTATGCAACATTAAGTGTTCATTATTGGACATTTTTTTAAAGTACTTATGTAACATAAGTCAAAATATCACAGTGGGTAAATTTATTAATTAATTATTATTTTCAAACTATTTTTATTTGATGTGACAATGTGAATAAATCCATTTTTCTATAATTTTTTTAGTTGTAATTTTAAACAACACCTAATCAATAATGAAAGACTAGTGTTTATGGATTGACATGAAGTAACAGAAAGATTTTGGCCAAAAGTCTTTCTGCCCCTTAATGTCATTTTGGTGAATCAAAATGGAATGAAGATATACAAAAACAATATTAATTGGAACAGCTAAAGTCAAAATGGATATATAATTGAAATAGACAATAATATTATACAAAAATATAGGTAACATTATACATAAATATTTAGGAAATCTATCAATGAGAATTTAAGCCCCAAGAATAATTTATATTTCGATCAGCAAAAATAATAATAAACCGAAATTTTTGAATGTTTGAAGATCAATTTTCACAAAATTGATCTTCAAACATTTTTGGTAAAATTTCGGTTTATTTTTTTGGCAGCCATAAGTGAAATAGGTAGATGATCTATGTAAAGAGCATATCTTCATTGTTTATTGTATATGACATGGGAGGGAAATAAAATTGAAGCAGACAATGAAAAACTGGACTAATAGGAACCAGTATAAAAAATTGTAGCTAAAGAATGAAAGAATTATCTGTGAAAATTTATTCCAAAACAATAATTTAGTTTCTGATCAGAATGCTCACAAAATTAACCTTTATAAATAGAGCGAATATTTTGTTTACATTTTTTCTGATGACCACAAGTGAAATAAACAGATGATCTGCATTGTTTAGGAATCGAATGTTAAAAACCACATCTTTCTAGATTGTCTATGACTTGATAATTTTGGTACAACTGCAGTCGCATCCAACTGCATTTATCCTTAAACCAATCTCATGAGGTTTCATGTTAATTTCATAGCGTAATTGAAATAGCCTGAAATGACTGAAGATGATTACTTTTCTGGAAACTAAATAAGCCAATGTTGTATCGACCATTATCAAAGACTTACTGAAATTTGAAAATACTCTAAGGGGAAAAAATAATTATATTCTCAATGAAGTAGTTAGAAGAATCTTTTTGCATTAAATTTTTCTCGGATCAAAATTTTTTGCATTATGTAATATTTAATTTTGCAACAGCAGGTACATAATGTAATTCAATGTCCGGCGTGGGTATTTGCCCGGGAAGTAGTTGTTTTAATGTGCATTTGTTTAACATACTTACGTAACGTAAATCACAGAGCAAAATGTGAGAATAATTTATTAATTATTTTGAAATCATTTTTATTTAATTTATTTAAATAACTGTGACCAAGAGAATGAATACTCTTTTCTATTTATAACTGGAGTTTATATTATATAGTAAGAATATTTATTAATAAAATATTCAATTTTATCAAATGAATAATGCAAACACAATTAATATGATGGTAGAGCTTTAAATTGATAGATAGGTAATATTAGCAACAAACTACAGTAAATAAAATTAGATAACAATTTGTTTCAATGATCAAATTTGAAGTTTGTATTTATTTTTACAAAAATAATATTGAATTGTTTAGAATTAATGAAAAATATCTTAGTGATATTCAAATATTTTGGCAACTAGGATAATTCCGGCTCCTTCACATGGATTTTTTTTATTTTAAAAGTTTAAAAGTGAACGAATAATAACCCAATTATTCAAGAACTGTGGCAACATATATCCAACTTAATTTAAAACAATTTTTATTTTCAATTATTGGCTTCAAACCAAGACTTACACATATCGGATTCAAGATCCAAAACAAAGGTGTTTGTCAAAATTTAGGAACTTGTTTTTGTTACTGGATTGTTGCTTAGGGTCTCAGGGGTACGTATTGTATTTCGTAACTTTTTAAGAGAATTTTTAAAGCTCAGCCCCGTTCATATAAAGAGACGAACTTTTCCAAATCCAAAACGAATTTGTTTGTCACTACCTAGGTTCTATAAAATAATAAAATAAACACTGTGTACTTTATAACTTTTTAAAAATAATTTAAACTCTCAGCCACGGATTTCGCATAATAAAATAAAAATGATATTTCTATACGAAATCCGTGGCTAAGCGTTAAAAACGTTTTAAAAAAAGTTACGAAATACATACCCCTGATTTTATTGTTTTAAATGATTACTTTGACCTGTATCAACAATCCGGTCACAAATACAAGTTCCTGAATTGTGACAAACATCTTCTTTTTGAACTTAAAAAGTTAGGTCTTTTTATAGGAAATCCGTCGCTGAGTTTTAGAAATTCTTTTAAAAAGATGGAAAATACATAACACTGATTTTATTGTTTTAAATGATGATTTAGACCTGTATCAACAATACAGTCACAAAAACAAATTCCTGAATTGTGACAAACATCTTCGTTTTGGATTTAGAAACGTAGGTCTCTTTATAAGGAATCTGTGGCCGAGTTTTAGAAATTCTTTTAAAAAGTTACAAAATACATACCCCTGGTTTTATTGTTTAAAATGATGATTTAGACCTTTAGCAACTGTCCAGTAACAGAAACAAGTTCCTGAATTATGACAAACACCTTAATTTTGGACCTTTAATTTAATATATCTAAGTTTTGATTCGAGGCTAATAATTGAAAGTAAAAATTATTGTAAATTAAGTTGGATATATGTTGTCACAGGTCTTGCATAATGTGGTTATTTTCATTCGTTTGTAAACTGTGAATCTTTTTTAAAATAAAAAAAAAATACGCGGCACTTCTACCATGGTGGAGAAGCTTGACAAATCCGTGTGAAACTTCAGATTGGTGAATGGGAAACAGTAGAGAAACCAAGAAAATAAAGCTATCAAAAAAATGTTTGAAAAAATAGAAGATTAAGGCCATGATGGACGTGGAAAGGGGAAATAAAAATATTGAAAAAAAAAGTATATCTGATTCACAGATGCCAAGAAATAAGTATTGTTTATTTAACAATTTTTCAAATTTATAAACCTACCTTGTCCAATCATCATCATCATCATCATCACTAAATTCATCAGACGAAGAAGAAGACGACTCATCTCCATCATTAACCAGTGACTTGTTTCCATAACTCACCGCTATAGGCGTGTTCCTCATTGGTGGTGCTAACAATTCAATGTTTTTCAATTCCTCATTAAGAAACTCATCCGTATTCTTCCTCTAAAACAGAAAATTTCTCAAACAAATACTCATTACAGCCCAAGCTGAGTATCACTTCTTTTTTATTTTCATTGATTGATGAAGTAGCCGTGAATTCTGAACTGGAAGTTTCATCCCGCGAAATCCCTGTTTCAATCCAAGAATTGTAGTATCTGACAACATTCTCGTGATTCAGTCCGGAGAGCAATTTCACTTCTCTGATCATTTTCTTATTCAGCTGCTTGTTTTTTGGGTTTAATGTGATCCTCTTTAGTGCGTATATTCTTTGGTCTAGTTTATTTTTTACCTGGAATTAATAAACTGCATGATCAAACTTTTGATAAAGCAATGAATTTAATTAAGAAATTAGAAGATGTAAAATTGTATGGTGAAGCATATTAAATGGAAGACGATGCAAGCGTCATTTTTTGTTGTGTCTTCTTCCATTTGTTAGGATTCATATCAGGTATTTAACGGCAATACAAGATCCACTCAACAGTCTTCATCAAGGCATTGCACATGGAACACACTAGATTCGAATAACCGAAATGGCCATCACTAGTTATTCATACACTAGTTAAATGGTGGTTGTATATTTTGTTAAATATAATGGTGATACTAAAATTACTTACTAATGGTGTTTAACAGTTTATAGGTTGGATTTAAAAAATACGTTTATTTAGCTTTTTTCTGTAAAATGTCAATCACCAAGGACAGTACAGTACAGTACATTTGTCTGGCTGGATCAGGAGGAAAAGGATACATTAAGTGAGTCGGTTAACAGAAAAAAAACCTCTGGTCAAAAGTCCAAACAGACTAACACCTACATGTATTGTAATTATTTATATTGTTATATTGTTAAAATTACCTGTATAGTCTGAATAAAGATATGTCTATACATAAATGATTTTCTTAAATGTTTTACAGTTTGTAAGTTGAATACATCTAGTTTGTATTCAACTTACAAACTGTAAAACATCATTAATTGATAATTTTAGTATCATCTAATTGCAAACTTTACCTTAAATACAGCCCCAAATGCGCCTTTGCCCAAAAATCCCAAATTGTGAAACTCAATCACTGCTCTGGATTCACCATTCAGTGGCAAATTGGCTTGCATTTTGAAATCATTCGACTCGATGTCATTGTTCTGTGAATCGGGCGGTGACCCCATGTGCTCGTCGGGCAACTTCTGATCACCGTTCCCATTGAAATGGAACTTTGTTAATGGCACTTTGATGAATGGGTGATTCAAAAGCTGCACTGCTGAATGTCTGTCTTTCTCCTCTTTACTCAACATCCTGACAAAAATAAAAATGAATACATTTTTAATACGATTTTTTTACTTTTATGAAAGCCAATATTTTTATAGTGTCATATCACAGACCTCTGTCTTATGCAAATTAAAATTTTACATTAAAATTACTTTGTTTGTGTAGTAACCCATTAATTAATTTGTCATTTACGTTAATATGTATTATAATTACTTACCATGTACTGTATTTATTTATTAAGATGTTTTGAGTAGATAGGAAATAATCTACAGTAGTTGGGTTGAAAGTACGCGAAGTTTATTGTATTGTAACGAAAGTGAAAGAAGAAATTGAAAACATCACTTTCGCCGCGTTTCTGTCGCGCGCTTTGTGGAATGTTCACAGAGCGCGTCATCGAAAGTTCCGAAAAGTTCAAGAAATAAGCACGGTATATAAGCGAGCGCTAGTGGCGCTGCTGCAGTCAATCCGAGTCAGTCTATCACGAGCATCCGTGTGCTCAACATCGTGTTGTAAATAAATAGTCACAGTGTGGTGTAAATAAATGTGTTAAATAAATAAATAAACATTATGTTACTTATTTCCGAGTCTGATTAAACCCGATTTCGTAACAGTATTAATTCATGGAATGTTATTCATTGAAAATTTCAATAGATTATTAATGTAACTTAATGGTAAATTCATAAATAATATTTACTAGCCCTATGCATTTCTCCTAAACTTAAAAAAAATAGAAAATGTGTGCAACTTCACAACTTGATTCTTTTCGTTGCTGATTTTTTTTTATACATACAAGGTGTACAGAAAATGAGTGAAAAGCTTTAGGTAGCGTGACTCTTTGACTAATTTTTAGATAAAAATATTAACGAAAATAAGTCACACGGTCCTTCCTTAAGCCTCACGGGCCACTTAAAAGAACTATACATTTGGCAACGCTGGATCAAACAAGTGTGCATTTATCCTGTTTATAATTTCTACATCATCCGCTGGAGGTATTGCATACACCTTTTCTTTTACAAACGAGCGTGCGTCGTTGCCAGATCTATTTTCATTAAAAGAATGCTTCTGATGAAGTTATAAAATTGTAAAAATATGCGATTTACTAATCATTTACATCAATGGAATTATACACGTGTCTAATTGATTATTAATGCTATTGATTTTTTACAAAATATTTAAAAAAACAATACTAATTTATAGTCACATATTTAAAATTCCGAAGACCTCGTGAGCCTCAATGAAGAACCATACAACATTTTTTTATTTGGATTTTCTATTAAAAATTAATTAATGAATTGAGTTACCTGAAGGTTTTCACTCATTTTCTGTACACCTTGTATATTCCGAAATCATTTCAACAACATTGATAATCAGTTGTAATTACACACAAGCATTACATCTCATTATCTGTACATCCACACATTTGTACTGAAAAGAACCCAAAATATTCTGACAGCATTAATTATGTGGTTATCGTAAATAACCCCGACAACACCCGCAGATTTTTCATACAACCTTTTGAAAGGTTTCAACCTAAAGTAAACTCATAATACAGACTCAGTGTCAGTAATATTTAGTTGTGGCTACATACAAGCCCGATATTTCTTTTTTCCCCCACCCATAACTTTTAATGATTCTCCTCAAAATATGACTACATATGATAATGCCCGCTGACTTCACATTCCTTCCCACACATTAGGTTTTTTGTTTACATTTTTTTTATGCAGTGAGCTCGTTCGAGTAAATCTCTTAAAATTAAGCAGACTTCATCTCCAGACAAAAATAAAATATTGTCAGGTTTGGTATTTCCAGTAGCGATGAAACACATCGGAAATCAATCAGACGCAGTTGTTCTTAGAGTAAGCTATTGAGTTTGTCTTAAAGTGAAGTATTGGAGGCAGTGAGAGCAGTTTGTTAGAATAAGTCATTGAAGAATGTAATTACTAAAATATATTTTAATTTGAGATTTAATTTATAAGTTATCACCTGGTTCTTTATCCCGTCACGGCTAGAGATGCGAATTGGGCACGCGTTCGATCGACGGTGCGCAACGCCTGTTAAAGTTGGCACATTCACATTTGTCTGTCACCCGCAATTCTTGTATCCAAAATGTGAAAAGTTTGTGTTATTTTTTTGCGCATTCATTTGTCACATTTCGTATGTCCCATAATCGACCGTGTTTTCGGTGTGTATATTCATAAATGTATTGATTAAGCCGATCGTGGAAGTCTCAATTTGTTTATGGAAATACGAATAAGTGTTTGTATACATAATATTTTTCCTCAATTAAATAACACTGTGCGGCTCGCGCGTACTCGCGCTATGGCAATGCACCGAAAACACTGCCGATTATGGGACATACGAAATGTGACAAATGCCTACGCATGGATTTGGCGCAAAAATAACACAAACTTGTCACATTTCGGTGGGAACGTTGCGCACCGACGATCGCCCGTGTGTCCCAACTCGCACCTCTAGTCACGAATAGCTGTGGTCGTGACAATATAACGTCTCCGTTTTGTTGAAATTATCTTAAAATTATGCATTTGCGTTTAAATTTAATTTAATCAATTTATATTTTAAAACTAGATATGGAATGAATTAAGCAGGGCAATTACCTAGATATTCCAACTTAAAACTACACATATACTATATCCATATGCCCTGCTTAATCCATTCCATATCTAGTTTTATAATATCAATTGATTAAATTAAATTTAAACGTAAATGCATAATTTTAAGATAATTTCAATGAAACGGAGATGTTATATTGTCACGACCACAGCTATTCGTGACTAGAGGTACTACTTCTCAGTGTGAAGTGAGTACTTTATTTCCACGGAAATAATGTTAGGTATTTTGATTATATTAATAGTTACTGTCATTGCAAAGACAAATGTTTTTTTTATATTTACTTAATTAAATTACGTATTCTAATCGTATTTTACTTTTCATATTTTATAACAATGTTGAACAAATTTTACAGAATAGTTTGACAAATTTGAAAATAATTTAGAGGATTTTCTCAGACTGATAACATATTGACAAAAACCATTCAAATTATTTTTATTTTATTATCACAGTCTTGTGTTATTATTATTAAAAATAATTATATCTTACTTTTCTAGAAAATCTTGCAACTCCTTGCAAATCCCATTTGGCAAGTCACATTTATCACCAATGTCACGGCCCTGTAAAAGAGACAGTACCAACAATCCAAACTTAAAAATATCAGTCTTCTTGCTGTGGGACGTTGAAGTGTTACCACTAATTGCGAGATCGGAGAGCCGTTTGTCGAGACTATAATTAGCCAACTGGATTACACCTGAAATGAAAAATTCAATACAAATTCAATTGTAAATAATAATACTGTTCATTTTAATTGAAATTTACTGTTATAAAATATTACTACTACTAAATCTTTATTATTTAAAAAATGCAATAATAGCAATACATACATATAATCTAAAATAATATAAAAAAATATGGGCGGAAAGACCTGTGATCAATAGACAGACTACTAACCCAACAATATGTATTATAAATATAAATATTTGTAAATAATTGTAATTCTGCTGTCTGAATAAACATGTTTGTTTTTATAAAAAAATAATATTTTCATAATATCTTCTCAAATAAGGGCTATCGGCCATAGGCCTTTCGGCCCATAAAATATTTTTATCTTCACAATAAAACACTTACTTATTACTTTGTTTCTATAACACTTGTTCATGTTTGATAAAGACAAGCTAAATTTGCCGAAACTACAATAAACATATTGTACAAAGTAATAAGTGTTTTATTGTGAAATTTACATGTATAATGAAGTAGAAGCCTCCACAATACAGTAATATTATCTTATTATCAAGGAAATGTGAACAAAAATTGTATATAACTTTAATATTTTTATTATGAATTTAACAAAATGTACATTTTATTAATATTATTTTATTATTCCACGAACTACAGTCAAAGGGAAAGTATTGTTATTAAAGCTTCATTTAAAGGAAAACTGGATTTATTTATTAAATTAATAGGATATATTTTTGTTGAATTGATTTCATAACTTATTTTTTAGTATTATTTAAATCATTCGACTAAATAATTTTGTGCAAAGAAAATATGAATTTCATTAAGAAAATCTCACCTTGTTTATTTATATATACACTAGATGATGATATATCCCTGTGAATTACATTATTCCTATGTAGATGATCCAAAGCGGAGAGGACGCATTGAGCCATATACCGTAACATATCCATTTCGATGGGGATGTTGTTTAAAATATAGATATGCTTAAAATTAACTTCTGCAACATTAAATTATTTTAATTTATAGAGTTATCAATATAATACCAGATTTATATAAAAATGTTAAATAAATATAGACATATTTGGGGCTATTGCATACATGAAATATTTAACATACAAAATATATATTTGTCAGTGCTTATAGTAAAAGACTAAATGACGATAAGTCTAGATTGTGAGGTTAAAATTAACTTATATATTAATTTTAACATTTCACATATGGAATAGCCCCAAATATCTTGATTTAATCATACCTTTTGAGTGCTGTAAAAAATGTTAACCTACAGCAAATAATAAATCATTTTATCTTCCATTATTCATGATTTTGACTTAAGTGGACATTTTGGACCTGACAACTGAAAAATGGATCAACTTTGGGATTTTTTCTCTCGAAGTAGAATGAATATTTAGAAATGTGGTTTTGTCAATTGTATTGGCCATACAATAGACTACAAATTTCCAGCTTTTAGAAAAATAAAAAAAACATCCAGGTAGTCTCTAGGACTCTGTCCGAGAGGAATCCGATACTCTGTCCTTAAATGGATTTTTTCCCTTCCTCAACCCAAAAAAAAAAAACATCCAAAATAGCAGCTCTAATCTACACTGAATACATGCGCGCCGTGCGCATGTGTAGACTAGCTGATGAACGCCGTGTTTAATTTTGCGCGGGGCATTCATCAGCCCTTCCAGAGTGTCAGAAATAGAAAAAAATTAACAGTTAACATAGTAGATTGAATTTGTGGGGCCTTGCCATTTGCCGTGTTTCAAAATTCAAAATAGGTTTTTTTTTATTTTGAATGACATAAAGAAATTGTTCAATCAAAAGGCTGCTTTTTTTTAATAATCAGTCCACGATAAAGCCCCCAAATTCAATTTAGTATGTTAATTTTTAGGCTACAAAAAACAGTAAAAAAAACGGGGTTTTCATAACCTAGTTTTTCCGCAAAATAGATTTTTCTTATTCGTTGTCTAATTCGTGATATATTCTAAGTGTCGAGTCGATTATCGACAAGAATTACATATCCCAGATGCAAAAATTCTACTCTATATTAACCAGTGGACTTTAGGCTACAAAAAACAGTTGAAAAAACCGGGGTTTTCATAACTTAGTTTTCCAGCAAAATCGATTTTTCTTATTGGTTGTCTAATTCGTGGAATATTCTAAGTGTCGAGTTGATTATCGACAAGAGTTACATATCCCAGATGGACAAATTCCACTCTAAATTAACCAGTGGATTTTAGGCTACCAAAACAGTTGAGAAAACCGGGGTTTTCATAACCTAGTTTTCCCGCAAAATCGAATTTTCTTATTGGTTGTCTAATTCTTGGAATTTTTTAAGTGTCGAGTCAATTATCGACAAGAGTTACATATCCCAGATGGACAAATTCTACTCTATATTAACCAGTGGATAGTTGGCTACAAAAAACAATTGAAAAAAACGGGGATTGTATCATCTGGTTTTGCCGCAAAATCTTAATTTATCATTCGGTGTCCGAAGCGTTGAATTTATTTTAAGTATGGAGTAAAAAAAAAATGTACGAGTTTTCCATTTTATATTAATCACTATCAATCTATTTAGTAAAAGCATTTGAAACAGTGTGCATTTCTACTCGTGAATACTCTAATTATGTAATAAAATTTATTATTTGGTGCCATGGTGGAGGTGCCGGGTTATTGCTGTAAATATTGCCAGCTTCACACACATTAATTTTTTTCTATTCCTGACAATGGCTGAGGAACAACCCCCGCAGAATTAAACACAGCGCCCATGTGTCTGGTTAGAGACTAGAGCCTCCATTTTGGACGTAGTTTCTATTTCTGTAAAAACTGGTCAGGTCCACAACCTCCCTCTAATAATAATAATAATGATTTCAGAATGATTGAAACACATTTTAAATTATCATTTAATTTTTTGCAAACAAAAAATTTACAAGATTCTAAAATAAACTTACCACTTACGAATTCTTGTAAAATATGTACAACAACCTTATTTTCCGATTTCACAATGCTGTAATTAAAACCCAGATAGCGTATCAGGTTGCAGTGTTTCAGCTTTGTCAGATAATGGAATTCCTTTTCGATGCTGGAAATTTGCTTCTGTGCTGCATCCAATGATTTAAATTCAATAATCCACTCGATCACTTTGTGCAGTTTCCCATCTTCAGTAGACATCCCGCCATAAATTATTCGATTGGGTTTGTTATGATCTAGAATTTTCATTAATTAATTAATCATTAATATTAGAAATTAGATAATATTTGACCTTAAATTATGCGGTATTTAAATATTGTTCAAAATGTTAAAGATAAACTTTTTATATAATCATATTTGTATTGAATTGATTGATTGAGTGAAGATCAAATTAATTCGACGAATAAAGCACTAATAACCTTTCTTCACACTTTTATTTGGATTACCAAATGTACATTTCGGTCACAAAGTTACCATTATCAATGGATTAACAGTAACAGTGTTAATTGATAATGGTCACTTTGTGAACGAAATGTACATTTGGTAATCCAAATAAAAGTGCTTTATTCGTCGAATATTTGTATTGTGCGTAGGTATAGACTCCCCCGATTTGTTATAAAAGCAATAGATAGATATATCCATTCAGGGATTCAGGACAAAATAATGCCTGAGGAAAATGCTGCCACCCTGGTGGTCACGAATGGAATTAAATTATTTGCTCATCTATGTGATTTCAATGGAGTTTTCAATGAAACAAATCCTTTGTTTTTAAACTGTAAGTATGTAAAGCATTTCTTCACTATTGTTTGTTATAATCTGGTTAAAAATGGCTATGGAACTTTTTATGCTTGTAAAATACGGAGAGTATCAATGAAATATAGATCACAATTAAATGTTTATGAAAAATTTTAATTCATTGTCCATATATTTAAAAAAAATAAAATTTTATTGAAATATAATAATCACCACATTCCATAGATTTACGCTATTCTCAAACAGTATATAGATGAAAGAGTAATTTTATTCATTTGAAATTCTATTATGAGAATGAAATATAACTCTTACTGATACAAGCTCCTCTTTGCACCTCAGTACTACAAAAACCTATAATCTCAGTGTTCTGATGGCAAGACGAGGACTCATCACTCAATTCAGAAGAATTATTCCGCCTCATGACATACTCCATGTCCTGTCCATCCCGGCTCGAACTCTCCGAGCTCAGTCTTTGTTCTCGCCACCTTTTAGGCTCCGACTTTTGTATCTCCTGTCTTTGTAAGACCTCATCCAAAAGGGTTTGTCTCTAAAATTAAAATAAGGGAATGAGTAATAAACAGAATGCAGTTTTATTCATTCATAAATATTTATAAAATTAAAAATATTATGAAAATGTATAAAAAAATAAACACTATGCTTGCATCATTGTTGCTTTATTGAATTTAAATCTATTCGATCAATATTAAATTTTACAATTGGACATACAACATAAGCAATACTTTATCTAGTGGTAAAATTTACAACACTTTTCAGACATTTAAAGTAATTAACATGTAATTGTAGTTGCGTACCGGAAATATGCTCAGAATTTTATCGT
This sequence comes from Philonthus spinipes, assembly GCA_963082785.1. Classification (NCBI taxonomy): domain Eukaryota; kingdom Metazoa; phylum Arthropoda; class Insecta; order Coleoptera; family Staphylinidae; genus Philonthus; species Philonthus spinipes. Next base: position 10,792,301 of record OY720315.1, on the reverse strand, counting down.
TTGAGTACTGTATTCTCAAACAGTATCTCAAATAATCAAGTAGGTCAAACTGTACTCACATGAATTTTCACTTTAGTGACATAGCATAGTGTTTTAATCTGTCACATTCTCATTTATTAATCAGACAATAATGGTTTTTATATTAAATAAAAATAATTTATTAATTATTTTCAAATCATTTTTATTTAATATATTTAAATAACTGTGACCAAGTGGAATGAATACTGTTTTCTATTTAATAATGGTTTTTATCATCAATTTGATTTGATTCAATATTTACCTGTCGATCCATTTCTAATCGTTGCCTTTCCAGCTCGTCTTGTTCACGCTGGTGCTTTTTCCGTTGCATTTCCTCGTAACAGCTTTTCGATGCCGGTTTCTTGTGCTCGTCCAAAAATGCCCTTACCATTTCAGCGAGGCTGTGAATCATTACCTCGCCACACAATTCCCGGGCTTGTGCTTCAAGTTTTTCTTTGAATTTGTTCAACACATTATGAGAAATCCCTCTTGGATTCTCTAATGATATGCATGGAGGCCTTAATTGTTTTTCAAACAAAAAAATAATAGATAATTAATTTAAGAAAAACATTTTATAATTATCATTTTAAATATGTATATGACTGGATTTAAAAAAAGTTCTAAAATAGTTATTTATTTGCAAAACACTAGTGGCGTTTTATATTTTTTGTATGAATTGTGGAAATTTCAATGTACAACATTGATGTATAATTTAAATTAATTACATATAAAGTGGAAAAGAAATATCTCTAATGGGATTTGAACCCATGACCCCGCTTGCCTGTCGAGTGCGCCACTTTATATTTAATTAATTTAAACTATACCTTAATATTTTACATTGAAATTTCTACAATTCATAGATGTAAATATAACTTAAATAGGAAAATCAATTTAATTCAATATATTTTTCTATTCAAAATTCAATAATAAAAAAAAAACTTTAATAGACAAAAAGACCCCTGGTTGATAGCCATTTAAGAATTAATTATATTATGTGTGATATACTTAATCAATTCTCCTTCTTGCAAACTTAATTGTTAATAAAGATTGTTTTATATAACTTTATTAATTGCAAGCCATTCTAACCAATATAAAACATCATACAAATGTGTGAATAATTTCTAAAGATAATAATAATTGTAAAAAAAACAATAATTAATTATTGATACATATTCATTACTTCTTGGAATTTGTAGGAAAATATGTTTCTTATTTGAATACAAATGTGACGTTTTTGTTTCTACTTACACATGGGTTTCAGTATATTGTAACCATTTCACCCAGTAAGCTTTTTGTAAATATTTATAATTTCAAACTAGTGAACATTCACACCATTCTTACTATGACTATTCCCAACAGGCCCTAGAATTGAACTGGGTCCCTGATTCGCATCTAGTGAAGCGCTAAACTTGTACGCCACCACGACGGACAAAATTTGTCTGTTTCTTATATAAAGAAAGTAGTTAAATATTATATTAAGACAAAAAAAAAACAAATAACAAGTTTCTTTTAAAATTGTGAATTAACCATACCACTTCTGTCCCTTAATTTTAAATTTGAAAATAATTTGGAATTTTAATTTTCATGAACTTAAAAGCTTAAATACTTGTGATAAATGAAAATATCATTCTTATAAATTTAAACCGCAAATAAATTCGTTGCATCTAGTTCATTAATTAATTCGAAATTTCACATTATTTATTCCGATATGAACCCATCAAGCCTACCATACAAATTACCACCGGAAGTATTATTCATATACACCCTTAAAATTAGTTTATTAACATAATTAATTTCACTTCAACAACAACATTAAAAACTTACACATTTGGATATTTATCTGAACAATTAATATGCAATTCCACTTGCGTTTCTACTTCATCACAATCCAAGCTACCCAGGGGAGGTTTCAACAGTAGGGATAACTCCAGCGGTTTCCATTTATTCCAAACGCTTGGTTTCCTCAGGTCTTTTATATCTTCGAAATATATTGACTGCAAATGTTAATTTTAGAAAATAACAGCAGACACACACAGGACGACTCACTTGCAGTGCTACCCATTCGTGTTCCTGTCTCACTTCTATCGTCTCCTCTTCTGACATTTTCATGAAAATTGGTAAAATATGTGCGGTTTGAACCCTACATTTTGGACGGGTACAAATGGAAAACGTCAACAAACTTAACCGCACTTTTTTAAAACGTCATTTATTGGGAATGAAGTTTGCGTATCTAAATATGCATTATCTATGCATTCACGATTGTATTATAGGCAACTCAATATACTTGCTGATGATATTTGAAATTGGGAAACACGGCTATTTGTCCACTTGAGCACTGGAGGCGCTGAAGTCTGAAGTAGAAAATTTAAAATACTTTATTTTGGGGTTTTTACAATGATTTATTTATTATTGGTGACTTTTGTCGCTCTATAAGGTATAAACATTTATACTTTTAATTAAACATTAAATGTGTTCTAAATAAGGATCAATTTGCCATATTTTAATTTGATTGATGTAAATCATATGAATTGTTTTTGACAGTTTGTTTTTTGTATTCGTCAGAAGTTTCTTCACTTTTTCTTATAAAACTACAACTGGTAAGTTATTATTTGTAATTTAAAATACGTTTGATTATTAATTTCTATGAATTGTATATTTTTGAAAAAATACACATAACTTAAAATTATGAACCAATAGTGCAATAATTAATTATTAATAAATATAATTTATTTCCCACATTCTCAATATATGTTTTCGGTCTATAAATTTTCATTTCTTATATAGTTAATGCTTTTACAATATTTTCTATCAGAAAAAAAAATGTATTTAACATATACGTTTTTGAAGTAATATTTATATCCATATTTTTCTAGATTCTTTAAGGAAAGAAGTTCATAAAATTGTCCAGCTGATAGATATTAATTAATTCAAGTTATAACTGTTGTTAATATGTTTTAATTAATATATGTATGTAATAACAGGTTAACTGATACTATTATAAGTTTAATATATTTTACTTAAAAATATTGTTGTTTTTATATGTTATTTTTTATGTATTTTTTCAGATAATTTTATTAATTGCAATTTCTTATTTGCATGATCTACTCATATTTTTTTCTGTAAAAGAGCACGTTTATAAAAAAACTTTTATATCAATAGTTTGAAGTAAAATAATGAACACAAAATTATAAATAGAAAAATGTTCAAAAGTCCCGCCATTAGTTTTATTATAGTGTGTATATGAACCTAACCCCAAAAACCTTATAAAGGTTTGAAACTTGGGAAATAATTGTCCACTTGAGCACTGGATAGCGTTGCGCGCGTTTCCCGCTAAATACATGGATCTGGCCCTCTTATACTTTATCTCTATGGAGTTAATAATCAATCTCGAGGGAACAAGAACGGAAAATATGAATTACAGAGGTTCACAATTGATTAAAATTTGTATAATTATTGTTCTCTCGAAAAGACTGACTATCGGAGCTTTTCCGTACAGAAAATTTGAAGCATAATGTATGCGTTATTAAATAAATTGACATTCTATGCATTTAAATATCTATTAAAAACCTGCTTATACTGTGATGATTACAATTAACATGCACGCTAAACTTAACATTTCCCTTATAGAATAGCCCAGAATATTTAAGAATCGATTTTCTATAATGTATAAGTGTGTAGAAGAATTGAATGCAAAATATGAAGATTACTATTTAGAGTATAAAACAACATTTTTCACCTGTTACAAAAATGTTATTTTAATGTCTAACAGATACATTTATATTATTTTAAAGTAATTTATTTGATGTACGTTGCTATTCAGTACTTTCCTATTATTCGAGTGAAAAATACTGTAAAGTACCCAAAAATATACAAAAATAAATTTTTGCTGCAAAAATATAATTTTATCAATTTCTTTGCGTTCTTTATTATGTCAATAACAATTATAGTATTCTAACAACAATTATTAATGATAAAGAAAGATTTATTATTTTATTGAAAAATGCCTAAAATATGATTTTGAACAATTCTATGTATTGTGGAATAATTCAGTAAACTTTCAGATTATTTTAGTAATAAATTATTTAATTGTTAAGGCCAGGTTCCTGCTAAAGTGTTTCACATTTTTTTTATTTTCACGCTTATAAAAAACTATGGATGTTAATCTTATTTTACTACGAATATCATCAACTATTTATTTTATTTTTAAAAAATGGTGATGTGTCCATCATGGTACTTTCCCCAGTGAATACGGTCAAATAAGTTTCTGATTGAAAATTTAACAGGGAAGCAAAATGATTAATAGAAAAAATTGATTGTTGACTTTCAAAATTAAAACCGAGTATTTAGAAGAATATTATAATTAAGTGTGTTATTTCTTACCTTACAATGGGTTTAAATAATTACTCCACACTCTTCTTCATTTTTTCTAACTGGAGGCGTTTGCGAATGTGTTGAATATGACGGCATGTTGACGTTTTATTTGTCATTAAAATAATTATTTCAAAAATTTATAAAAAGAAAACCGGAGGTCCTGCAATAAAAGTTTTATAACAGAAATTATTTATTTTCCAAGATCTAAAACTTTTATTTGAAACATTTTTCTATCCGAATTAAAAAATGAAAAATTGCTAAGAGTAAAGTTACACTTAATGAGTTTTGATTCTAACCAAAAGCTTTTCAGATCATTCCACTGCTATGAAAAGCACATAGACACATAGACACACACACAGACATTTTTCAAAACTCGATGGAATGGACTCAGGGGACTTCAAAACGTGTATATTTGTTGAAATTGGCGGTTCGAAATTTTTCACGATCACAATACTTTCCCTTGGACAGGGGTCCGGGGAAAGTAAAAATCGAAAATTAAATTAATTATAAAAATACCAGATTCCTATGATTATTTGTTTCCAAAGTGAATAAGAAGAACGATTCGGGATATATAATATATACATAAACAGTGATGTCAGGAAGATAGAGAATTGGTTGATGGAAGGTAATAAAAGGATGTACAGAAGAAAATTGGGAAGAGACAAACACCTATATTAGATCGAACATTTTTATTATTTTTGTGGAAGGAACAAGTGATTAAATTAAAGAATGCATGCAAGAAAAGTTGGAGCAAGTCGTCAGTTGTATTTATGATGAAGATATAGTGGGGTGAGAAAAATAAGAGATTCAGATGAGTTGCAAGTTGGCGAAGAACAGTTATCACCACCAACTGGAACAATTTTTGCAAGGAAATGATTTTGCTCGTCACTATTAAACAAAAAAACTAGGAATATTGAACAAATCAATGAGAGAATTAAATATGTGAAGGATATTTTAATCCACTAGTTGTAAAAAAAATTGCAATTTGTTCAAAATGAGACGAATCAGTTTGCTTCCAATAATGGGAAAACTTTTTTAAAAAATAACCACGTCATACGATCACAAGGTCATCCCTAACACCCAACATGGCTTCTTCAATAGCCTTTGCACCAATCATCAACTTATCACGTCTAGTATTTACATCATCATGGCACAAACAAACTATGTTTGTGATCACGGACTAGAGAAACAAAGGACTCTGGATATATTTCTAAACATTGCGAAAGCATTGTGTAGAAAATGTCACAAGCACCTTTTATATAAACTCATGACTGAAGTGTTCCTGTTATCTGATCAAAATAGTCTAATAATTTCACTACCAAAACCGTGCACATTTATTTCAATTTCTTATAAAAAAATATTTATGTTAAGGGTATACTGTGTTAAAGCAGTAATAGTTTTATATACAGTACATATTAATGTAGATTAATAAATGTGCAGGCTTGTACATAATAATAATGACATATTTAGTCTCTAAATGTCATCTGTCAGCTGGTAATAGGACACTTCTCTAAATTCAATGTTATCATTCTTATAGATCACAATGACCTCACTGCAAAAAGAAGCTATTTAAGAACAGCTCTTTACATTTGGATTTTTCTTCCTCGAGTGTCCTTAAAAAAATAGCTCAAGTTACATTTATTAAATATACGCGGCTATTCCGTACGGGAAATGTTAAGTTTAACGTGTACGTTCACATTATATATATATATATATATATATATATACAGGGTCGCTACAAAGTATGGAAACACGGCTCTCACGTGAAAACGGCTAAAAACATAACCATCAAAATTGTGATTTCTAAATGGGATATTTTCTTGAACAATTTGGCGTGAAAAAATCAAAAATGATTCTCAGAATTTTCGCATACGGACGCCATCTTGAATTTTTTTAAATGGAATTCGATTATTTTTATTTTACAACTTTTATAGACCTTATAATTCTGATTACAACCATATATCTTTTTTTAAAAATACTTGTCTTTTCATCGATAAACCGGACTTTGAAAAGTATGGAAACAGCGAAATAATTTGAGAACGGTTTATCGGAATGTCCTGAAATTTTGCAAAGGTTTAGAGTACGTTAAGGCCTTCAATTTGCATTTTTTATTTTTTCATATTCATTTGTTTTGTAAATATTCTATTTTTGGTCGAAACTTAAACATAAAAATTAACAATGTCAACTTAAAAAAATAGTTGCCTTTGAAAACAGTTTTCATTAGCCTGTCAAACTTGTAAAAAACATTAGTAAGTAACTGGTTGTTGCAAAAATGCCACATTTGGGTGAAACGGATCGCATAGAGATTCTCATGATGATTGGGTGTGGGGATAGAAAACGAAGCTTTGCCGAAGCTTCTAATCTTTTCAACGTAAATCATCCAGATCGAGCACCTATTTCCAGGTCAGTTGCATTTAAAACATGGAATATGTTTAATGAAACTGGAACTGTTAAAAATCGTCCAAAAGTTGGACGACGAAAAACTGTTACAAATGAAGAAAATTCATTTAATCTTATGATAGATCTAGTTGAAAATCCAAAAACTTCGGTGCAGCAATTGGCTTTCAATAACAACATGAGCAGGAAATCAGTTCAAAAAATAATGAAAATTGAAAAGTATCATCCCTACAAAATTCAGCTGCTACAAGAATTGAATGAAGATGACTTTGATCGCAGAATTGAATTTTGCGAAACAATGATGTATAGGATAAACCAGGACGCCAATTTTATTAACCGTGTGCTCTTTTCCGATGAATCAACTTTCTGCTTAAATGGACAAGTTAACCGCCATAACTGTAGATACTGGTCAAACAAAAATCCACATTGGATGGAGCAGATTCATACGCAGCGTCCACAAAAAATTAATGTTTGGTGTGGTATAATTGGGCAGCATATTATCGGCCCTTTTGTTATTAATGGCAATTTGACATCTGAAACATATTTACAGCTTTTGCAAGAACAGGTTGTTCCCAGACTTAGACAAATATTCCCAAATTATGAAACTCAGGCTAATCCAGCTGAAAACATATGGTTTCAGCAAGACGGAGCACCAGCTCATTTCGGACTAATAGTACGTGAATATTTAGACGTAACTTTTGCCGGCAAATGGATAGGCAGGAGAGGAACAATTGAATGGCCTGCTAGGTCGCCCGATTTAACTCCACTTGATTTTTTCCTGTGGGGACATTTGAAAAATCGAGTTTATAACAACAGGCCACACAATATACAAGAATTAGAAGAACGCACAAGAACCGAAATTGCAAATATTCGTCCTAATATTTTAACTAGTTCATTACAACACTTTGTCCAGCGTATTCATTACTGCCAAGAAGTTAATGGAGAGCACTTTGAACATATATTGTAAAATAAAAAATCATTTATTGTTTAATATTTTAATTTTTCATTTGACTGTTTAATATTTTTTAAGTTTTGATCAACAATAGAACATGCATTTGTGGTATTGCAGCATTTAGAAAAAGTACTCGTTTGCCTGTTTCCATACTTTTCAAAGTCCGGTTTATCGATGAAAAGACAAGTATTTTTAAAAAAAGGTATATGGTTGTAATCAGAATTATAAGGACTATAAAAGTTGTAAAATAAAAAAAAATCGAATTCCATTTAAAAAAATTCAAGATGGCGTCCGTATGTGAAAATTCTGAGAATCATTTTTGATTTTTTCACGCCAAATTGTTCAAGAAAATATCCCATTTAGAAATCCCAATTTTGATGGTTATATTTTTAGCCGTTTTCACGTGAGAGCCGTGTTTCCATACTTTGTAGCGACCCTGTATATATAGAAAACTGCTTAGACTGTGATGTTACTAAATAACGTACACGTTGAACTTATCATTTATCTTACAGAATAACCACGATTAACTTGAAATTTTGTTTCCCTTACTCCATTTATTCCAACTAACACACAGTACACAACATAAAATGTTATTTTACTCTTCCGAACTGTATTTCAAAAATGGTCAACGCGAAATCATGGGTAAATTGTTCTTCAGGGCTTCGCTCAAAAAAAAACCTGATACATTCGCTTTTAAGTTTCAAAATTTTCTTAACAAAATAGGATAAGTAGTATTTGTTAAATATTAATTTAAGGTTTTGATTCACCCATTTCACTTACTAAAACGAACACAGAGCGCCGCTCGCGTGGCGCCGAGCTCTTGAGTCAAGAGCTCTAAGTGGGTTTTCCTGTAAAAAAAATAAGGTGGAATCGAAGATATTTAGTCTACATGTGATAACAGGGAATTTCGGGAATAATGCGTACTGCAATGCCACTATGCCATAAAAATTTTGAGTCTCATTGTTCGATTTTGAAATATAAGGTGTGCGGAAAATACCGGACGAGGAAGATAATTTGTGAAGGTCCTGGATCCGCGATGAATAGGGTGCAAGTCAGGTTTCTGCATAACGCCAAAGCGTAGACGAGGAAAATGCGGGTTTTGGTAACGGGAAGCCGTGATTCCCGAAATTTAGACGGAACGCGGAAACATTCATTATCGGTTTGCATAAACCGGAGCAAGTATCGTTAAACCGCGTACATTGCTGATTGTTATTTGTTTACAATTTTTTTGAACGTCAGTATTGAATTCTTGTACTCCTTCCATACCATAATAACCACCTACATTTCTCGTTTGGAATTGTAATTCTACTCAGGCTTGGTATATAGACAATTGACTTGTATGTCAAGTGAGAGTAGTCGCTCTCAGGATAAGCTGAATTGCGAAATGTCTGTTTAGCTTGGTTTCCTGGTTTAGGAAAGTCCTAGATAAAATTAACGCACCATTTTAATTAATCTAAATATTTACAATATAATCACAAAATGAAACTAAGTAATTGTGAAATAATAATGTGTACCTACAAATTATTGGAACACGACCTTTGCCTTATTTTTTCTTTAAAAAATAGTTTTTGCTGGAAATGCAAAAATCAGCTAGCATAACTTCAAATTGAAAAAAAGAATCAGTAAAACAGAATAAATACATCTGGGCCAACCCTAATACCGTGTAGGGCTTCTTTACTTCTTATCACTGCATTAATGCGTAGAGGCATGCTTAATATCAAATATTCAACAAACCTTGCGGAATATTCTTCTATTCTTCAATAACGGCCTCTATGAGTTGGTTGCAATTAGCAACAGGGATCTACGACTTCTAATCTTCCTTTTGAGATGGTCCCATGGAGGCTCTATAGAATTCATGTCCGGACTGTTAGATGGCCACTCCAATAAAGAGATATTAACTTCATTTAGGTAGCCAATAACCTGTCTAGCCACGTGGGGACGAGCATTATCCTGCACAATTAAACAAAAATGGTCGAGCAAACGGAGCAAAAGGCATTACATGTTCGACAATAATGTTGTCTAAGTAATATTGAGCATTCATAGACCTTGTGTGTATATGGACCAACTCCGTACAAGCATCGAAGCAAATTCCTCCCCAAAAAATTTTAGATCCACCACCAAAAGGTACTTTAGGAGAGATATTACAGCTGGCAAACCTTTCTCCTCGCCTTCCCCAGACACGCTCACGTCCATCTGGAGCTTTAAGGCTAACTCTAGTTTCATCAGAGAACAAAACCCGTTTCCAATCATTGATGATCCAATTCTGATGTAGTCTTGCAAAAATTAAACTCTGAACTCTGTGTACTCTGGTAAGCAAGGTTTTTTTTTTGGCTGGTCTTCTGTTGCTCAATCCTGCTTCATGTAAACGTCTTCTAACCGTTCGAGACGATATAGCGATATTTCGAACATCTGCTAATTCGTTATTTAGCAGATTGCTGGTGACTCTCCTGTCTCTGAGAGCACGTTGTCTCAAAAAAAAAAAAACGATCATCAATTTGATTACTGCAACGTTTTCGCCCTTGTCCTGGTCTTCGATAGTACGAGTCCGTTTCATTACGTCGTCTCACTATGCGACTGATGCTCGAATGTTGTCTTACTAAAAAAAGCAGCAACATATCGCATTGAATATCCTTCATTCAGGAGAGTTGATGCTCGCAATGTTTCCTCCATTGACAAATTTCTTTGGCGGTTCATTTTTCTTACTTGATTTGCTCGCAAATGAACTTTCAAACATGCATGTGATTGCTTCTCATACAAAAGTTTCTTTAATCGGCACTTTTTAAGAAGATATTTATACAGTTTTAGTCTAAAACGAGGTTTAAAATGAATTTCTGTCAAAACAAGTTATTATGTGATACTAGCTAGCTTAAATAACAACAGTCACTGTCAAGCAAGGTCCATAGCCTACTTGTCGTACAGTCAATAAATAAAGATTGTCGAGAAAAAATATGATTGGTGCGTTGATTAATTTTGTTAATTTTGACAGTTGTCATTTTAGTGTCAATTTGGTGAAATTATTAAATAGAGAATTTCTTGCCATTTATAAATATATATCACCAAACTGAATCACCCTGTATATATATATAAGGATAAATTCATATCATGTAATGGTCTCAACCAGTACAACAATTTTTTTATGTTGCGTTATTTTCTGTTATTATAAATGTATTATCTGTGTAATTGTTCTGTAAGTAAAGATGGTTTCTCTCTAAAACAGACTTTAGTTCTCAGTGCATTTAAAAGTAATAATTACGGTGCGAGAAACGTAAAATTAAAAAACTTACTTCGATTTTTTAAACGAATATGAATCATTTCCGGTCAATATAAAACGCTAGTACTATTAATAAACAATGCAATTTAAAATATGCAAATTACAGTAATTAAAAATATCAATCAAAATTAAATATATATATATATATATATACATATATATATATATACATATATATATTTAAACATCATCCGATTTATTAGCGCATGATGTTATTATGATTCATTTATCAATGCGGTGTGCGTTTTTTTTATATATTAAACGATTTATTGAACTGCAATCCGAAGCGTGAAACATAATCCAAACTTGATTAATCCCAAGGTGAAATTACGTAATGATTTATTTTAGTGTAAACGCCCGAAACAAAAAAAGGCCGAATCCTATTTCCATTTTTGGCAGCGGCGAAGACTACAATGGCTCGATAAATGTGCTCAAATCAGTATCTGAAATTGGTTGTTGAATAGTAACATGATTTAAATTATTGTTTTCAATTTTATTTCAATAATTTTTGTGAATTAATTAAATAAAAATGCATACTCACTAGGTTTGAATTTAAAATGTTGCTGTTTTAGGTTGGTATTGCTTGTTTGATTTTACTGCGCAAGTCAAGTTTGTCGCTGGGAGAAGTACCGGGCTAGTCAAAAGCCGGCGTTTTAATCCTGAAAATTAAAAAAAATATGATGAAATTGAGGAATTTGTAAGGAAAATAGATTTAAAATTTCAAGTTGATATTTAATTGACCTAATGGGAGATTTAGTGCGTTTCATCAAAACGTACTTCGATTGTTTTTTTGTAATGTCAATGTCATTATCTTCACTCAACTTCATTAATTATTAAAAAATAAAAAAAGGAAATAAGCGTGGAATGTTTTGAGTTTAAATTTAGATAAATTTCGTTATGTTTTCTTTAGTGGGAGATAAGAGATGTTAGAGGTCTCGTTTATTTATGGGACAACGGTAGGGGTGACGCGCGCTCCACTTGACTAGCGCAGTCACTTCCGTCGTGATCATGGCACTCTCTGCTATTTACCGCAACGCAGGCTCATTCACTGTCCACAACGCCGCATTCTGCCGTGGGTCAAGCCTAAGTTCACATTTGCGTGGTTCGTTTTTCCGCCAGTTTTCCAACAAAATGGGTCTCCCAAAAGTGTTTTTCGACATGACCGCCGACAACCAGCCGGTCGGCAGGATCGTCATCGAGGTAAGTCCACGTTTTCACGCCGAACTCGTCCGCATTCCTACTAGTAGGCCATTATCATCAAACCCAGCCATGCTTCATTCGCCCCGGCAAAGCCGGCTTTCGATATTCCCGTGAAATCATAACAATACCATGCCGGTTGTTCAATTGTTTTCATTTCCAGGTTTCGGCCTCGGTAATACTAGCGTGAATTGATTGATTTTTAAATTAGCCAACGCTTTCAAATCACGGATGTGGCCGGGCGTGTTCTCGCGGTCGGCGTCTTAAATCTTGATTAGTCATTGCATTTACCTACGCGCTTTCAAAAAAGAAGCCGATTTACGTGGGACTGAAATGGACCGGTATTTTCTTTCCGTTAGGAAAATGGCGTACTAAATTCGCCCACGGATTTGCATAATTGCCAACCCGCACATCACACGGGTGATGGACCACGAGGTCGATATAATGGTGTCCAGTCCAATTCTCCATTCCAAGCAATTGTCGCGATTATCTCCAATTTTTCTGATTTGAATTGCGTATTTTACAGACGATTAAGATAACGTTTTCCGCTCAACACTTTAATTAAGAATTTATTAATTTTAATTAGATGCACCAGGATAACGTCTTTAATCACGCAACTAATTAAAGATAATCGTTAATCTATTGTTTTTAATTTATTGTAAACACATTTTGATTCAATATTAATTTAAAAATATTGTATCTGGATAAAATAAAACAATTCTCTCAAATTCTATTTTTTAGTGTTGGTCAATCAACTACTACTTAACTATATGACATTTTTGTAATCCAAACAAAAAAATGACATATACAGGGTGATCTATTAAAAAAAAAACGAAAATACAAAATGTTGGATTTAATATGCACTTTACTTTTTGAATTATGACTAAAACTTGTGTGTGTGTTTTTTTTAATATAAACTATTTTTTTACTTTTCCATTATTATAAATGTATTTTCCTGCACTTTAATTTGATGGCAATTGATACATTTATTTTAAAAAATTATGAAATTATTGCTGATTTTCCTTTTTTTACTATTAAAAAAATTAGTTGGCTATGAATCGAAAAATGTTGCAGTTATTTTAGTTTGACATTGAATCTTCTATTATTTTGGCATCTACTTTAAATTATTTTTTGTGAAATAGACTTCATCGATAAAATAATAAGATTTATAAATATTTAATGAAAGTCAAAGCCACATGAATCATGAGAATCTTAAAGAAGACAACTATATTACATAAATATTAATTTCATCTTTTTAAAGTAAGGTATTTTTTTATTATTTCACAGTCAATAGTATTGAGCGTGTTAAGTAATGACAAACGATATTTTTCTTGTAAAATTTTTTGTATTGCAAACAACGTTCATGACAGAAGATAACATTATATCATGTGCTTTCTTTTATTACTAATGATAATGATCAAAAATGATTCTCGTATGTCCCAATCTAAATATAACTTTAGTACAACATAACCTATATGGTCCATGACTAACCTAACCTATGCCGTGGATTAAGGTATTTGACAGATATTGTTTTAATGTTTGCTTTTGTTTCATAGCCAATTATTATTTTTTTAATAAAAAGGAAATCGGCTATTTATGTATTCAGATAATTAAGGATAATCATTAATCCATTGTTTTTAATTTATTGTAAACACATTTTGATTCAATATTAATTTAAAAATATTGTATCTGGATAGAATAAAACAATTCTCTCAAATTCTATTTTTTAGTGTTGGGATGCAACTTTTTTCTTTTAGCAAATACAAATATTTTTTTAATAAAACAATAAGAAATCAATAATTATGCCTTTTATTTGGTACTTTGTTTTTGTTGTTACATATTAATTTATAATAATAAACTCAATGGTATTGAGTGTGTTAAGTAATGACAAACAATATTTTTCTTGTAAAATACTTTTTAGCGTGAGTACTTTCATAACAGAAGTTAACATTATATCATGTTGTGCTTTCTTTTGTTACTACAATCAACAATAGGCAAAATTTATTCGCATTTGTCTCAATCTAAATATAACTTTGGAACAGCATGGTTCATGAAACAACCAGGAATTTTTTTATTTAATGTATGCTTTTGTTTTATGGCCAACTATTATTTTTTTTAATAAAAAAGGAAATTAATAATTATTCTATTTGTGTATTAATATATGCCAGTGATGCAACTTTTTTTCAGTAAATACAAATAATTTTTAAATAAACTCTAAGAAATCAATAATTATGCATTTCATCTTGATACTTATTTTTTGTTTGTAACATATTTACATAATTTATAAAAATACAAAGTAGAACTCAAGAATTTATAAAATTGTAATTGCACAAAATGAAATTATTGCAGAAAACATAGAGTGTTTTTCTGCTTAAAAAGAATTGCAGGCTCGCTAAATGAGAGCTGCGATGTATTGCACTGCCCCGGTTTTCAAACACTGCGTGGAATTCAGCATTGGCAGCAAGAAGTAAATTGCGTGAAATATGATTTGGCAGCTGATTTCAAAACCTAACCCGCCTACAATTAAGCCGGGTGATATGAGAGAAATAAATTTTATTTTAGTAAAGAGAAAGATATTACTAAAAAATGGATGAAAATTCGTATTCCTTCATAATAAGTACATAGATTTTATAAATATTCCAACAATTCATCTAAACTATGTATGATCTTGTTGTTTTGTCTGTTATATTGCACTGGAACTTGTGCACTCACTCCCTGGGCTAGTATTGTTTTCTTGCATTCGGTCGGGGTAAGTGCACATTTTTGAGTAAGCAGAAAACGATTTTGACAGGGGCACTGAAAAAGTGCAGAAGCAGAAAACACAAAAACTTGGGTGACCTTCATATTTGATAATTGTTAAAACTCCTACTTTCCTAAACAAATAAAGTAAAAATGTTTTAAAATTGTGAATTGAGATGTGTAACACAATAGAAGCCTTAACAATTAAAGTATATGAATATATGTTTATGCATATATTCTAAAAAAATTAAAATAAGTAGCTTAATGAATGCTGATAATATCCAAAGTATTATTCCTGAATCAATTGTATAATTAGCAATGCACGTTTGTTAATTCAATAAAAAAAAACATTATTTAATTTCCCCCTATAATTTCCAATTAAAGTATTCAACTATTTTTATTCGCCTTTCCATATCAAGTTTGATATAATTGATTTAAATGAATGGAACAGGAATTAAAATTAGCTGGAAAAAAGTTTATATCAGATGATAATAAAGGCCATGGCCATAGCTAGTGATAATAAGTATAATAAGATGTTAATTAAGATGATAGTTGATAAATAAATTCATTGATAATGACAAAATTAGAATACTATTGATAATTAAGTCTTTTTGAATATTGTTTGTAATTGGAAGTAAATAAAGTAGGAAACAAATATTTTTTGATATAATTCAGTCTGTAAATGAATTTCTATAAGACTCTGTCACAATTTTTAATCCACTAGTTTATTTGAACAAGTGCTGTTTTTTTTAAGATACAAATGTAAACTCATATGATTTGTATCCCAAGATTGCACTTTGTTCAATTCAGTGTATTTAAATTAGTGTTGGGCAAAATCGAATATTATTAGTAATCGAGTTTTAGTAAATGTGTCATTTTAAGTATTTAGAACGAAAGACTGTTTTCAAATTTATGTTTATTAATAAATGGGAAGTAATTTTTGAAAATTTAAAATGAGTAACATTCATAACATTATTATATACTTCATTTAGCAGTAATAAAAAGATCGTCTTTGCCCATCACTAATTTAAATCCCTAATCAAATAATTTTGTTATGGGTATTCTAGATATGCAGGAAATACAGATTTTCGGAATTGTAATAAGTTGACTCTTAAACACATCCGGCTATTTTGCCACAGTCTTTCCATGTATTATGATCCTCCGAAGCAGTTATTTAATGTTGATCGCTGTTAAGGAATAGATTACAATCAACATATCTAGGATTCCTTGTTTAACTTTAAATAGTTTTATTGAATCGACATTGAGTGGAATAAGTAATATTTTAGATGAACAATTATTGTTTTTAATTGAATTCACTTTATTTGTTTTACTAATAAATTTTTTATTTTCAACTAGTTTCGGCTTAATGCCATTTTCAAGAAATTAAGCCGAAACTAGTTGAAAATAAATAATTTATTAGTAAATCAAACCAAGTGAATTCAATTAAAAACTATATTAGTAGAAATGTTTTGCCAAGTGATCAATGAGAGAAAAAAAATCAAAACAATTTGTAAACATTTGTCCATCATTATTTTATATTTATTTTAAAGTTAAATGTTGTGGATTGTCTAAGAAACATTCTTAATTTTTTTTTTTAGTAATTATAGAGGTAATATTTGTAAAATGCACCCAACATCTTCAGTTTTCACATTCTCATATTTTAAATCACATAGATACCTGAGGCCTTTTCGATCAGCTCTTCCAACTGCCAGTTTTCAATGATTCTGGTATAATTGAATATTAATCAGTCATCATAAGTAACTAATGTTCATAAAAAATAATAAATTGTATTTATTAATAAATTCGGAGTAGTAACAAATTTTTATAGAAATAAGTAACTTTAATTACTTATTCCATTGCTTAAATCACTTCTTTATTTAATAAAATATAAGTTTCTTCAATTGTTTTACATTAAGTTGAACCTAGGGTTGTGAAGTAATCTGTGCTATTCTGTAAGAGAAATGTTGAGTTTAACGTATATGTTAATTTTTATCATCACAGTCTAAACTGCTTTTGTAATAGATATATATTTATAATATATTTATATATATTCATAGAATGTGAAATTAATTAATGTTTAGTTTAATAAACATTTCCTGTACGGAATAGCCTCGAATAATATGTTTTTATGAACATGTGTGAAAATCAAATTTTAGTTTTATTTTTCATCATAAAAATACTTATATTTTATATTTAAGTGACAACAAACCATTTTTAGCCACAAAATCATATTTTCACAACTAAAATAATGTGTTTCAAGGATATCGAATAATATCCACTTTTAAAATTGTCAGTGTTTCAAAGTTGACTTATTTTTAATCTGCACTGTACTTGAACTGTGAAACAGGGACAAAGTATTTAAATTTTTGGACTTGCAATTTTGTATATTGGAAATTTGTTTTTACAAACTATCTGTATTTGTTGCTAGATTTATGAGTTTTCGGGATTTTTTTTGAAAACGATTTGTAGGTAATTATCTATGTAAATGTAGAACCTAGCTGGCCCATTTATTGATTTATAATTTTCTTCCATGTTTTTTTTTGTTTTGTGCCTTTTGTTTCCATCTGGTAATTCCTAAGTTCACCATGTTGTTTTCTACTTCTGGTTGTTCCATAGCTAACATATAATTTATATCATTGAAATAATTTGACTTGTTAATAATTACTGAGGCTATTGCCTTTATTAAATTTCAAGTAAAACATGTTGCATTTATAATTTCAGATTTACTGGTTTTCTTTCTTATTTAATATTGTGTTTACAATTAATACTTACATTTAATATAAAACTGTATTTTTCTTTGTTTATTAAAAATAGCTTATTTTGAATTTGTTTACTTGTATGTTATGCAAGAAATAAACTGGAATTTCTTGAATTTTGTTTTGTGTATATTTTAAGGTGTGGTTGATGATATCAATATTGGTTATTTGTGTTGAGATTACTAAATCAACAACATTTGTTATTTTGAGGTGGCTCTTGATAAAACTTATCTAAATATGGTTGATAAAAAAATATTAATTTTTGTTAAACCAGTCATTTTAATTAATGTGGGAATGATGCATTAATTAAATAGAGAGTTTATAATGTAAAGATTATTAAGTATTCTTTATTAAAACTAAAGCAATTGAAGAAATAGTTTTGCAAGTTACCTCAAAACAAATGTTATAGTTGTTTAACTAAAGTACAGATATATTTTTTTAATACGACCAAATTTTGCTGGTTTCATCTGTGACCAATTGTAAACATGTTAAAACAGTGGAGGATATTTATCACTAAATTTTTGAGATATTTGAAATTAATTTCAAGGGATTCTGCAATTAAATAAAAAAATCAGTTAATAAGGTCCCATTTGGACAATTACCTGCGTTATCTGTTGATGGAAAAGTGTACACTAAAAGCGTTGCTGTAGCCCAATTCGTCACCAAATAAAGTCAGTTTGATGGGCAAGGATGACTTAGCAGACATAGAGTTCAATTCTGTCGTCTACACCATTGTTGCTCTCAGAACAAAGATAATCATGGTTCATTTTGAGACAGTAAAGGCAACAAAGAAAGAAGTTTTGCTAAAAAACTGTTCCTTATTACATGTCTCGTTTCGAACAAATTGCTACTTAAAACTAAGATCATTTGGCATGCAAAAAGTTAACTTGGGCCGATTTATATTTGACATCCTTATTGTTTGTGGCATTGACATAACAGCCGACTACCTACACTTAGAGGTGACTGAGAAGGTTGTCTTCGAAATACCGTAAATCAAAGCATGGGTAGAATCTAGATCAAAATAAGAATTATAATTCATTCAAGGCTATTCTGTATGTGAAGTGTTAATTTAACATATACATTATTTTTTAACCTCAGAATCTATGTAAACACATCAATTATAAAACTCACCTAGACTTTCATGATAAAAATAATGTGTGTTAATTTTGAAGTTTTGTATAAGGAATAACAGCGATTATCTTCTTTATATAAACTTAAATGTACCATAACCATTTTTTATTAAATAAATATAGTTTCTATTGGACCACAAAATATTTTTCTTTTTATGTGAAATAATGTACAATGTTAATTGTGTGTTATTTGTTAATTACAGTTGAGGAGTGACGTAGTGCCAAAAACTGCAGAAAACTTCCGCGCCCTGTGCACGGGCGAGAAGGGCTTCGGCTACAAGGGCTCCACCTTCCACCGCGTCATCCCCAACTTCATGTGCCAAGGCGGTGACTTCACCAACCACAACGGCACTGGCGGCAAGTCCATCTATGGCAACAAATTCCAAGACGAGAACTTCACGTTGAAGCACACCGGCCCCGGCATCATGTCGATGGCCAACGCTGGCCCTGACACCAACGGCTCTCAGTTCTTCATCACGACCGTGAAAACCTCGTGGCTCGACAACAAGCACGTCGTCTTCGGTTCCGTGGTCGAAGGCATGGACGTCGTCAAGAAGATTGAGGGCTGGGGCTCCCAGTCGGGCAAGACCTCCAAGAAAATCGTGGTCGCTGACTCCGGACAGTTATAAATGAACTTTTCGCTAAAATTTACCAACTACATCTGTGTTTTTTCAAACAGTGGGTACACCGTAATCTCATCACTCTCGTGACTTGCAAACAAAACAAAAAAAAAGATAATGGTCATTCCTGTTTTAATTTAGGTGTATCGTTTTTTCCAGTAGATATGTGATTAAAAATTATATTTGGCGCTGTTTCAAACTTAGACTTAGCGTAAGGTCCGCATTTATATACATATGATGTTTCAATTCTCATGTGGCATTTAAAATAAACCATAAGAAATTAAAACAGATGTAACTTCTTCTTATGTTATAAAAAAAGATCAGTTCAGTTATTAAAAGTAACCACCAGGTACATTTTCATAATTCTTTTCTTTTTTTTTGTAACAGTACGTATATAAATAAATATATATTTAAAAACCACGATTGTGTGTAAATTATGAGGAATATTGTTATAGGTGAACTAAACACTAAATAAATATTTAAACTTTATTTTTTATTTTCACTACAGTTTTCATTATGTTATTCTCAATATTTATTCAGAATAAAAAAATAATAAAAAAAATCAGTTTTGCAATAAAGAGAAAATAATTATTTAATTTTGAATAATTATTTTCTAAATTCGTTTACAATTTAATAATTCTTTTTATATTATTAAAATTATTTTAATAATATTAATTTGATTAAATTAATAAACAAATTACTCTGAAAAATAAAAAAAATATGTTTTTTTAATAAAGTAAATATAATTTTATAAAAATAATTATAAGATTTATAAATATGAAATTTAATGGATTTTTAAAAATTGATGGTTTAAATTAAAGTAGCCAAAAGAGTATTTGTAATTTGCTTGATTGCTGAAAAAATTTTGTTTTATTAAGCCAATATAAACATAAATACTGTTGTTAGCCTACACACAATGTGTTTGCATTTTTTTCTTTCCTGCAAAACCAATGTGTTGATCATAATTTAATCCATTATTTAAAGCTGGCCCACTCAATCATTTTAACATTATAAAAAAAATGTCATTAAAAAACCTTGTTCAGATTTAAATTTTGAGAAACGTTTATTTAAAATTTATTTTCATAACTGTCAAAATTCTACTGATTCCTATAAACGGTTCCACTAAGATGAACTGTACTTTTTAAACACTATGTGTTGATTTTCGATAGGTAACTCGTCTAACTTAAAATAAAACAGTGAAGCAAGGAATATAACAATATTCAATTTTTATGTTGTGCAACTTCACGTAACTCACAAATATACAACAAAGAAATAAAAAGTATTTATTTTTGTAAAATTTTAATTTCGGTTGCTAGTAAATCAAGAAATTAATTCTTATAAATTCCTAAAAAAAAAAAATTCGATATGATTAGTTTTATATTTAATTTTAGAATTGTAAAAAGGTGTAATTCAGTCCTTACAAACAAAATTGTATGTCATTATTGATTCATTAGTATTGAAATATTAATACCTTTATTTACTAAACTGAAATTACAAGTAAACTGATTCGAATTACTTCAATACATATTCTTTATTACCAATAATACTTTTAATTGTTTTAGTAATTCCGTTCAATACTGTATGAATCGTTTGTTATTGACTTGAGGATAGTCATTTATTAAAATCAATGTGTAATGTGTTTACACCACTTATACACAAAACACACGATTCATAAATATTTCGTCGTCATTACCTCTTTTTTTTTATATTAGTACTAAATTGTGTTACCATGTCGGATAATCGCAGTTTTCAACCTTGGGACATGGGAATTTTCCGCTCGGTGAGTTCTACTAGTGTGAATCATTATAATATTCATGCACCAGCTATCTTATTAACGAACTTTTACTCGCCCGGATAATAAAATTAATTAAAAAAAAAGAAATAACGAACGGGGGAATTTGCATTTTTCTAGTGTGGGAATCCGATTCGGATTACACTCACGCGATGGTTCTTTCCACTTGCGGTAACAATTTGTATTTGAATTTTTTACTTGATTTTCTTTCGGAAGCATCGCTCTAATCGGACCTTGAAAGTTTCTTATTGGGATTCTTAATTAATGTGTGAAGTTTCACAGATAATAAGGGCGTAATTTTTTTTTCAGAAAACTTTCATCTTTCTACAAATTATAATTATTCAGAAAAATAATAAATAAATAATTTATTATTTTATGAATAACAAATCCATATATATTTTATTATACTTAACATAACGGATCAAGTACAAAGTATAATTGCAATAGATGTAATTTACTCATTCAGATTGTTGATTAAATATACTACCATTGAATAAATAATCGTGGTCATTCCCTATCGAAAATGTTACGACGGTATACGCTATTAATTAAATTCACATTCTATGAATAAATGTCTATTACAAAAGTTGCTTAAACTATCATGATAAAAATATCGTACACGTTAACCTTAACATTTCCCTTACGAAATAGCCCGGAATATATACAAAACGACAACCAGTGGGGATTTTATCGTCACGCTCTCCTCCACGCATTTTCTCTACTACTAAATTTTAGTTATAATTAAGAATTGCTTTCTTATCGTGGAAGAGAAAATCCGTTTACGTACTAAAGTCTCTACTAATTAACCTGTTTTGAGTTTAAGGTCATTATCTGGTCTCAAATTATATAAAACATACATACAAGAAAATCAGAAATTTAATTTTCTCCACGTGTGTTGCTATTTTAGATAATGATTTTTGGACTAATACGATTTTTTAGACTCTTAGAGCTCAAGACTATTTCATATTTAATTGCCATTGAATTACAGCTTTTAAGATGTGTCATATCTCATTACCTATCAGCGTATACAACGATTTTACTAAATTTGGAAATTGATTTAAGAGCCTGTCAAGTAAACATTTACATAAAAACCTTGTCTCAACAGTGATCAACCGCCCACAATCAGCGATTATAATACATGTTGCCAATGGATGCATGGATTAAGTTTTAGTTACAGTTATGTGGAGATTATTCTCTGCTTTTATGTCGGATTCTCAAAAATGCACACATAGTGCAATTGTTGTCAATATCAATTAAATTAAATATTTATAATTTTCAATATTTATTTATTGTTTCGCTGCACTGTTGCTTAACTATTTTAAAATTTTTCACCTGAACAGTGCAGCGAAACAATTGCTGCACAATAGATAATAAGCATTGAAAATAGTATTTTATTTGATTAAATGATGTTTTTACGCTTGTGTCTATTAAGGGATGATGTCTACCTGAAGTGCCAAGAAAAAAAAAATACACCAGTTTATTTTGCAATTTAGATTTTTGGCTTAGTGACGCAGCTCCCAGTAGAAGACCTGCGGTGACGGCTCCCGGTGATACAAAAATCATATGATATCAAAAATTCCAAATGTGTTGCATTAAGAATGAGTTAATGCAGTCGTTGATCGTTCGATTTTGGGAAAAAAGTTTGACAAAATGGCGGCCGCATGAGTAAAAAAGTGATTTTTCGTATCTTTGATCAGCTACAAAAAAAAAATTGAAAATAAGTAATAGGCGAAACCCGAATGATTAACGACTAGAAAAAAAATGTTTATAATACGAGACAAAAAGCCGCTGTCATATTTAATGAATATACGTTCAATTGAGATGTGTTCAATATAGTCTCGACTAGCTTTGAATAAATTCTCATAACCGGCATATTTCGAGATGCTGTCGTTGCTTCGATGTTTTCAATACCTTTACAATTTTTTTATTTTGTTTATTAACACTATTTGGTAAATACACAACAGTTGTACAGGCTCGAACGTTCCACAACCATTGAAAAAAAATGCTTGCTTTTTAAATAGTTCGACCCCCGGTATTATGCAAATTTATTATTCGATTTATACCTACTTTATGTTTAGTAACCCAACATTATTTACCAGGTTTGATATTTGCGTAAATATGTATTTTCTGTGTTGAATAAAATAAAAGGACAACAAATAAAACTCATTAAGTAAGTTTAAATATAAAGAGCAACTGTTTTAATTAATTAAAGGCATAATTTCATCTCACAACTGTTTTAATTAATTAAAGGCATAATTTCATCTCACAACTGTTTTACATTATCATTAAAAGTTAACGCCTTATTGTTTTGATATATTACTTAGAGGTCACTTGCATTTTGTTTAAATTAAAAAAAAATCAATCTGTATGGGACTTTGCACTTCTGATCCGCATTGGCTACGAGAGGTTTAAAAAACCCACTAATACAACCACCTCGGAGGTTAAAATATATTAATTTTTTACTTATTTTAAATTTCTTCTCTTTTAAAGAGATGTAGAATTTTTGCTAAAGCCTGAAACATCACCCACCTTTGTAGTGTGAAGTTAGCCACATTATAGCACTCATAATTAACGTACAGCGTGTACAATACGAAGTACAACCACGAGATGGCGATACAATTTTGGTTGCACAAATTACGTCCGTAGAAAAGGGGTTTTTACGTTTAGCATTGTCTATGTTTTGCATAGATTAAATAATATAAAAGAGTGATTCCCTTGAAAAAAAAGATGTCACATTAGGTTATGTGATGTCTAGGTTTGGCATAGGTTAAAAAAAGATTTTTTATTATTAGAAAGAAGTTTATTTACTCGAGAGTTTAAATTAGATTACTAAAAAAAAAATAATAAAATTAAAACACTAGTTATCGTTGGCCATCTATAGTTAGTATGAGAACAAATGTACCATTCGCAGATGAAACACAAGAAAACAATGTCTTAATTTACTCAATGAATGACGTATTTTTGAGAAAAATATTTTCTCTAATTTCTTAATTAATTGACGTTTTAACTCTACAAAAGTGTGATGCAGTGTAATACAAGTGTAAATAGGTGTGTTAAATAACAAAAAATGCTATTTATTGTGGTAGAAATACGTAAAATCGGTCATATAACCTCCCGACTTTTGAGCTAAATTAAAAAAATATAAATGTAAACTCCTTAAAACCACGAAAAATTCACTCCTATGTCTATCAGTAATCATAAAAAAAACACCCGTTTATAAGGCTTTTCCAACAAAAACAAAAATTTAAGGGGCCTGTGAAGTTATAGGCTTTAACCGGAATTTTGATGTATTCAATCGATTAGGTATTTTATGTCATACATTTGTCCTTTATTGTGTAGTTC
This sequence comes from Philonthus spinipes, assembly GCA_963082785.1. NCBI lineage: Eukaryota > Metazoa > Arthropoda > Insecta > Coleoptera > Staphylinidae > Philonthus > Philonthus spinipes. The sequence goes on along the minus strand of OY720315.1, from coordinate 10,767,716 downwards.
TTTGTTGCTGATAAGTTTGGCCCAAGTCCGTCAGTTGTGGTTGTGAGGTGCAAAAGACGAACGGGTACAAACCTCAAGCATTAACTTTAGAAAATATTTGTAATTCAAATTTGGTTTTGTGATTGTGTAATTCTTTGTTTGCTAATTAATTCGGTCCAAATCCGCCAGTTGCGTTTTTGAGGTGCAAAAGACTAACGGGTGCAAACTTCAAGCATTGACTTTTTGAAAATGTTTGTATTTCATTCCATATCACTATAAGATAATTTAGGCCGAAAATAAGGCGTAAGTAACGTTATCGCGGAATAAAAGTTGATGTCTATGATTCTCTCCATTTGATTATGAATAAGACAGTACTGCCAACCGAATGAAAAAATCAAGAGTAATGTTACTTAAGTTTTGTAAAATTGGGCCTTAGTCAGTTAGCAAATAAACCAAAAGCTAGATGAATGGTGGTTGAACATTTTATTAAAATGATAATTGATTTATAATAATAATAATAATGCCTTTATTTATCACAGAGAAAAATACAAAATGAAATGTCATGAGTGTAGGCGAAGTTCAGTCAGCTTAAGCTGTTACTGATCTTCCACTTAACCTACGAATAATGAAACTTAAATATAATTGCAACATGTGAGATAAGGTACAAACATATTTCGACGTCAATAATCCCGAATTGATTTTGTAAATTCAAAGGTCATCACGTAGTAATAGATTGTATATTTTAATTTTTAATAAAATGTTCAACCACCATTCATCTAACTTTGACGATGTCACATGAAATTAGTCGAAATATGGCGCTTGTGTCATCTATTTATTATTAAGTTTGAATTATTACTTCTTGATAATATATTCAGAATTTACTCACATATTTTTTGTTTTTTTCGATTTGAACCTCTAATTTTTGGTACCATCACATTTATCGATTTAAATATAAAAAAAATATTATTGCGACTTATAAAACTTAAGTACACGCGACCATTACCGACTTTTTACTTATCGTTTAATTTAATGTATCCAATTAATCTTTCACGTCCGCTCTCCCATGATTAAACTTCCAGTCCACACATTTAATTCCCATCCCACATCCGTTTACGACCGCGAACAACTTCTGAATACCTTTTTCTTCTCAATTTTCTCTTTCAAACCAATTTTTGATTATTTTACATTTTTCCCTCGCCATTTATGGTCACAAACGCTCTTACATTTTTGAAAACTCACATCCGTTCTCACTCATCAGATTTTCGCTTATTTTTCTATTCTACATAATTTTGGGTTCAAGCGCGTGCGGGACTTCCCCGTCAGAATATGAACATTTACGTTGCACAAAAGAAAACTATTTTTGCTTGCTTGTCGTTTCTATATAATTTTGTGGCAAAGCGTGCGCGTGAATTCCCGTCAGAATTTTAACCATTAAATTGTATAAAAACATATAGAAATTATAATGTAGTTATTGATGATTTCAGTTATTTAAGGCTGCGATCCTCAATACGTTTCTGTTTTAAGGGATTAACAATGTTATACAGTCATAACAAAAATAAACATTAAATACAGGCATATAGCTTATTTACTGATGAACGACATCAGATAATTTTTACTTTTTAAAAACAAAAAAAGTGAAAAAAATAATTTTTCAAAAGTTAATTTAATTTACAAAAGTACATTTAATCTATATTAAATATGTCTGAGTATACGTGGAAAGTATTCCTCTTAATATCAATATTTAACACATTCATAATATTATTATTTGTATGCTCCTTAATCCTATAAAATTGTCAATGAGAACAAATTTCCACGCCGTCATTTTTATTTGAAATAGCTCCGAGTAGTTCAGACAATTGCCGATAGGTTGAAAAATCAAAGTTGGAATAAAATAAACACACACATTTTGTAAAAACCACTGCACGCTCTGGCGCTAATCGCACCGCCTATTTGGCGTAAAATCGCAGCCTTAATATGTAATATTTTTTATCAAAAATACATTTAGCGCAGACTCCGATATGAACTCTTACACTTTCCTCAACTTAACCACTTATTAGCAGATTAGACGAGCAACTTTCCTTCGATTATCTTCTCGTAAAATAATTTGCTTCGGCAATTTTGGTAAGTATTAAGTAGTCCATTGATTCTAAAAGTGTTGCCTCAGTCCTTGAATTGTTTGGAAGTCTTCAATTGTGAAGATGGAATACTTGTAAAGTCAGATTATGCTATAATCTGTTTTTTTTTTTCATACTTATTAAAAAATGTTACGTTGTGATAGGTTCCAAATAATTAGGTTCGTTTGGTAAATAATATAATTACTGAGATTTCAAAATACGTTCAATCTACATGAGAGCAGTCCCCAGTTTTTCAGACGTAAACTTTAAATTTTGGAAAATAGCGCCATGAGTAGTGTTGAATTATTCTAATATTTATCTTCCACAATTCTTCCAAATGTTTCATTTTAATTTCGTCGCGTATTACCAATGTATACCTTTTCACAGTTATGATGGTTTATGCAGGGTGGTGATCGATTGGGAAGAAAACTGGAAAAGTACGGGAATTTTAGTTGTCGGGAAAAGTTAAGGATTTCCTTTATATTAAGGATGTTTTCGCTTGTGAGCTGAACAATGTTTCGTACAACTAGTAAAAATCAGCAACCTGCTATACGCAAACGATGTTTCTCATGGAAAACACCAAATATAAAATGCAGAAACCAGTCAACGTATGGACCCAAAAATAGAAAATATGAAATGGAATTAAACAAAAATACAATAATGATCATTAATGGTAAGTAAGACAACTAAAATAGCAATAAAATCAAATGTGAGGATAGTGTATTGGAGAGAGTAACTACCTACGAATATTTGGGGAGTTTTATCACAGAGGATGGAAACATTGAGACAGAAATAACAAATGGATCCAAAAAGTCATTGCATCTGTACTACACAATGAATTAGACAAGACTGGAACACAAAGATATTGACGTGGATGTAAAAATGAAAATACACAATACAATACCCATAATCAGCTACTGAAGTAAAAGTTGGACTGTACAGAAAAGTACGAACACAAGATAAACGCGATTGAAATAATAATAATAATAATAATAATAATAATAATAATAATAATAATAATAATAATAATATCACGTTTATTTTCCAAACGGAAAGTCCCAATACAGGACAAAATCAAAGAAAAGTACATAATAATAACAATTACTTGAACTACTTAAAAAATATGTGGAATATAATAAATTTAAAATAAATTAATTAAGTCTAACAAAATAATAAAATAAAAAAAACATTGTGTAAATAATAATAACATTCAACCATATAATGCGATCTAAGTTATTCTAATATTACAAAAAATATCATCATGATATTTGTTAGCATAATTACTTATTCTAGAGTGAGACATTAATTTTAGCTATTGGCGTACAAAAAGTAAAATATTACTGTCATGACAGACGCGGGACAATATAATTCACCATAGAAAGTATTTGAGGCAAATCAATAATGTTATTGACGAGTTTGTACATACAGTATATGGCCATTATTGTTAGACTCACTCATAATATTTATATTTTTCCGTTATTAATAAATATTAGTGTTGGGCAAAATCGAATAATATTAGTAATCGAGTATTACTAAATGTGACATTTTAATTATTTAAAACGAATTAGTGATTTAAAATTTATGTTTATTAATAAATGTGAAGTTATTTTTGATATTTTTATAATAAGTAACATTCATAAAATTATAATATACTTAATTTAGAAATAATAAAAGATCGACTTTGCCCATCACTAATAAATATAGCGCCTACTAGTACAGGCAAACTATATGTAGCTTGTTTAATTAGGGTTTTCTAAAGGTATTTAGGTAAAAATGACGGTCGATAATAGAGGTTTCTTACCAAATGTCAAATTACTTGACATTATTTGTAATTCCAAGTTGCAGTGTAGTAGTTATAAGAGTTCGTTTTATTGAGTTCAGAAGTTTTTTTTGTAAAGGTAAGTGATGAATGACCAAAATATGGTTTTTGTAAATATTATTTTATATTATTAATTCATTTTGTAATCAATTACTTACAAGAAAAACTAAAAACCATAGGTTTGATATTTGATGCTATTGTTTAAGATGGGAAAGTGTAAAGATCTTTCTGTAGAGCAAACTTCTTCTGTGAGAACAGTAATACTTAATACCAGCTTTAGTCAACGGCAAATGGCGACAAGATGTGGAGTATCGCTGTCCTCAGTACGTTGGATAAGCAAAAAATTAAATCTAACCAGTCTTCCGATGCAGCTAGAAAAGGTCGGTGTGGAAGAAAACCACTTGTAACTCCCCGGAGTAAGCGGCAACTTCGAAATATCGCTCTAGAATTTCGAAGGGCTAGTCATGCACAAATAAGAACAACATTTGAAGAAGCAGGGTGCCGGGTGTCTGTCCGCATAGTGAGTCGAAGCCTGTACGATCTTGGTTTCAAATATTGTAGACCAATAAAAAAGATAAGATTGACACCAAGGATGGTACAGAAGAGGCTAATTTGGGCCATGGTTCATAAGCAGTTAAATGTTGATGACTGGCGGATAGTACGTTGATTTAAATCTCTTAATTATGTGTTTTATTTACTGTTTTTGATTTATTACAGACTTGCTTCAGTGACGAGTCAACCTTCCAAAATCTGGATGATAAGTCACAGTTTATTAGGCGACGACCACATGAAAAATATAGCTCTAACTGCGTTATAAAGACCATCAAGCATCCTGTGCTTGTCATGGTATGGTCTGTCATCTGTGGAAAGGGACTGGGGGTCTTTGTACCTGGTCGAGGGAATCATGTGACAAGGCCAATACAAGAAGGTATTGGAAATAAAACTGCTTCTACGGATGAAGGAATGGTTTGTTGATGGCAAAAAAGTATTTATGCAAGATGGGGAACTATGCCATATTGCAAAATCTGTTAAAACATTTTTGGAAGAGAAAAATATTTCACTTTTACCATGGCCGGGCAATTCTCCGGATATGAATCCTATCGAGAATGTTTGGGAATATTTGAAGCGAGAGCTGGCCAAAGAAACGATAACAACGAACGCATATATATCATTTGAACCACAAAGAAAAAATAAAGCAAAATGCTTTAAATTGATCGCGTTCAGGGAACTGTAGCGCTTAAGAGCTTTACGAAAGCGGTTTCGGCTTTATCAAGCGGTAAAGCATATTTTTTTTTCCGCTTGATCGCTTTTCAAGCCATGCAGCTGTAAACAAAACCGTCATATTTTCGTGAACGTCCTTAACATCGAAAGCGTGTTCAGGGAACATCAAGCGCTTTGCGCTGTAGCGCTGCATGTCTAAAAATTCCCTGAACGCGGCCATTACGTTGACAGCATGCCACGAAGGATTGCTGCACTAGCCGCAGCGACGGGTGGCTTAACAAAATATTAATTTCCCATTATTTGTGTGTATTTCTTAAATATTTTGATTATAAATATTCTACAACATAACATCCATTTATTACTACCACTTACACTATGATTATCTTCCTAATAATAGATAAATCATCAAAAAAACATAGATTTGGCGTGTGAGTCTAATAATAGGGCCAGGGACTGTAAATAAACTGCAAATATGTTCGCGACGATCAGGCAGAGATACAAAATAATACGTATTCAATAAATTGCTGTAATCAACCGAACTTTCAGGATAAATCAGACACTTTGTAGGAAAGGAATATTAAAAATATATTTAGAGCGTATCCAGCTCTAAAAGTATTGATTGATATGTATAATATGGATGGAATATTACAAATGCATATTCAAGAATCCGTGTTAGAAAAATACTTGGACGTGCGCATTAACAAACTTGAATGCTTGAAAGAGATGTTATTAATGTGTTCTGAGAATGTTAAGCGAGCATCACAGGGAACACCAAGGTCTTTAACTGTACTGTTACGAATTAGGATATTTTCATGTATAGAATAGGAAAATATCTATTGTGTAATCCAATGTCCGGCGGGGTAAATGCTCGGGAAGTAGTTGTTTCAATAGATGTTTGTAAAACTTACAGTGTAAGTATTTTTTGCAGTTGGAAAAAGGGTTTGATCGAATTTTATTGATCATTGCCAGAAATTTTCCTTGTTTAATTTCATTGTAATTTAAATAACTGCAAACGTGTGAATCATCTTTGTTTCATTTTATTTAAAATAATAAAGGTTTAATTTTGCGCGTATAAAGTAACAATGATACATTTATTAGCGTTAATGGAAAGATTGTTTCTATTGCACCAATCACTTATAGTGCACAGGTTTTCTTGCAATGTAATGCAGACTTGATATGTTTCAATTTGTTTATAAATTTTTATAACATCCGCATACGCTAGTATTGGACATGATATTGCTTCAATTAATCAATTCTTTAATAAAAATTCAAGATTAATAGTATCAAACGCACGTTGTGTCATAACTGTTAAGTTGGTTGGTGTTACATATAGCATTTGAAAAACTACTATATATTCTAGAAATAATCTCTTAAAAAAAGTTTTATGTCGATATAGATTTAATAACGAAAAATGCATGCCCAGTAATTACTACAGTTACTGTATCGATTCATCAGGAATATGAATTATTAATCCGTGTATTTTTATCAAGATTTGTATCGTTAATAATTGTTTACGGTGAAATAAATAAAACTAGATGTCAGCGCATATTGAAAACAAGAAATCAAATATAATTACACATGTAAAAGAATATTTAAATAATATATATCCACAAATTATTCTTTTTTGTGTGTATAATTAATATATCGAATAAGTGTTATAAATAGAAAAAATCGTTTTTATTTTCTCCATGTTTAAATAAGGAGAATTTACTGTAATCGTTTTAGGAAGAAAAATGAATCTTACAATAGGCATACCCATTTCTGTCCCCTTAGTACACGATTTCTGAAAAATGTGTGTGTGTGTACGTGTAGTAAAAGGGTAAAGGTATTGATATGAAACAACTTTGAAAAATTGAAACAACAATTTTTAAATGTTGTATAATGTACCCCTGTACATTTTATAATAATAATATATTATTATTACTATTATTATTATAAATATTTAGTGTATATATTTTATATATTATTCAATTATTGTATTCTATTTATGTAAATAACATTAGCTATTGTAAATTAAGGAACTTATTATCTCATTCTCACAGATAACAATTGGAACAGCCAATAAGTCATTAACTAAATTCAAATATTGTTCATTTTCTCATCATATAAATAAATATCATTAATGTCCATCCACGAATTCTCTATCCTTATATAAATATTTTTCATTTTGTTATTTACATCTTGCTTTCTAATGTTATGCGTGCTTAATTAGATTATAATATATTATTATCACCCAAAATGGGAGGGGTTGTTCTGGTATTGAGGAGAACAATTCCAACTTTTCAAGTTAGACTCACTCAAGCCTTGTAAACTCATACTTTAAACAATTCAATTAATAAATCGACTACATCGCAAAAAGTTGATTTAAGTTCTTCGCAACCCAGTCAAGGGAATAAAAAAGGAATCAAATGACTTTTGTCATCAGAAGTTGAATTGATTAAATCAAAAGTCACGTTACAGTTGTATAACGGCGAAATTGATTGATTGTTGAAGTTGTTGGTACTTTTTTAATACAAAATTAATTGCAAAAGTACTATAATATCATATATAGCAATTGCAAATAAATTAAATAAAAAGTATTTGAAAATAATTAATAATTTTCTCTTTTACATCTGTATATTTTTTTTTTTTCGTTACGTTAGTACTTTAAAATAAATGTACATTAAAACAACTACTTCTCGGGTAAATACCTAGCCAGACATTGAATTAGATAATCTATAGCAACTGCCTGAATTTGAATAGTTTAATATAATTTATGATAAGCCCTGATATTTTATTCTTATCCAGCAATACAGTAATTTAATTTTATAATTAATTCAAAATCCCACAAGATCATTAATAAGTTTTAACAAACAAAAAACACGCGCATTCCCCGAACACTGTCATTTGCATCTGAGATCGGAGCCACGACGGTACGCTTAATTTATTCAATTTAATTATTTTAGTTTATTATAATTTAACATCTTTAAATTAAGTAAGACAGAATTATATTGACGTGATCTATTGATAACGAAACTCTGCAGATGACCTTATCGAAAAAAAGTTACATTATGCAATATGTTATTGATATGCAAACAAGTGTTCATTATGTAATTCAATGTCTGGTGGGGTACATGCCCGAGACGTAGTTGTTTAATGTATATTTGTTTTAAAGTACTTACGTAACGTAAGTAAAAAATTTCGCAGTAGCAAAACAGGAAGTAATTTATTAATTATTTTCAAATTCCATTAATTTAATTTAAATTATATTGATTTTCTAACAGTAGCGCGTAAAACATAGTAATCACAAATTTGTGGTATTTATGTCTAAATTGCTTCTTATTACAATAAAGTTATGGATATTATTAGGGAGGATTTATCCAAAATTTATATGGAATGGTAATGAAAACAAATGGAAATTAGAAGAATTAATAAATATATATAAAAATTGGACAAGAAAAGTCGCTAAGATTAATATTTATCCTCTGTAAATCCACATTCCCCAAGGATTATTTTTAGTAATTCATATTCAAACTCGGTGACAGTATATTACAAAGGATTGCTAACGAATTTATTGCGGTTATATGCGAGATATAGATTAATGTCCATACACATGTGTATTCTGTTTTCCTCTCAGTGGAAATTAAAAAAAAACAGCCATTCGTATAGTAATAATTCATTCGGGAAATCGATTGTAAATATCTCTAAGTTCAGGTGTGGAAATAGCCACCCCTCTAAAAACACTACACTGTAATTAAACGCGCATTATTGTATTATTGATGGTGTAATTAAGTTACTGTGTTTTTTACATTGATTGATTGGGATTGTTTAGTAATTATAATTCACTATATTTATAATGGATTTGTTATACCATAATATCCTATGCTATAGCCTTGATAAAATTTCCATACACATTTCCATAAATATATAATTTATTAACCTTTTTTTTATTCATCCAGGCAACATATACTGTGTTATTGCAATTTGAAGTGATTTTGACGTTTCATTTGTCATTAAAATAATTATTTAAATAATTAAAGTCTCTACAGCCAACATAAAAAAGATTACAAAAATAATTGTTTATTTCTAAGGGAATTTATAAGGTAGACGAAATTCTTCCGCTAAAATGAAAACTAAAGGTCCTACAAAAAACTATTTACTTTTTCAAGATCTACAACTTTTATTTGAAATAATTTTTTATCCGAAATAAAAAAAATAAAAATTGCTAGGAGTAAAGTTGCACTCAATGAGTTTTGATTCTAACCAAAAGCTTTTCAGATCATTCCACAGTTATAAATAGTGTAGATATAAGTTTGGGTTTAATCCATTTAGCCGCACAGACATTTTTCAAAACTCGATGGAATGGACTCAGACCTCAAAACGTGCATATTTGTTGAAATTGGCGGTTCGAAAATTTTCACGATCACAATACTTTCCCTTGGACAGGGGTCCGGGGAAAGTAAAAACAATCAGAAAGCATGTTTCTTTAATGGTTCGAAATCATAGTTGTGTATAGTATTTTATTTTTCACCGTTATTCCCGGATTTTCGGTACTAAAAATTCTGCAGTTTCGAATATTGTCGTACCCACTGAGGCGGAAGTGCGCCTCATCTGAGAAAATTATTCTTTTGGCGAAGTTTGTGTTCTCCGCTTGTCAAGCCAAGAGACGTTAAGCAAATCAATGTCATTCCATAATATGCAGGCTTCACCGATTATGTATCTTGTACGCACACATTTTTAGATTTTTTAGACGATTGCATGCAGTAAATTTGGTTATCAATTCAGTTGTTCGACTTGTCGAATTTTGTGGAGTTTTCTGTCACAATACAACACATAACAATATTTTCTAGCGATCACACAACGTGGTCGTTTATGTGCTTTTATCAGCGCGGAAAAAATCCAAACTTTGTATATTTTTTGGACATTTAGATGAGAACCTTCCCTTAATACAATATGATTTAGAACTTTTCTCCTCTAGAGTTCTTTCATTCTTTTCATTATTTTTTCTTTTACATTTTGTTGGCACCTGTGAATAAATTGAATAAATACAAATAAAACCTCACATGTGTCATTTATCAAATCAAATTCTACATTTTTTTTAATTAAAATAAATTAAAGTATGTTACTATTAAAGAAGAATCTTATACATTACTTTTTGCGTTTATTGTAACTGTTTCAAATCCTACGTAAAAAGTAAAAATTGATTTAATTTATAGGATACTTGTAATGTAAATGTTTGAAATTCAATAAGTAACTTTATTTCTAGGATGTACTATAGTCCTAAGATAACACATTATTTTGAATTTAAAGAGACGCAAATTCCTTATCCATAAAAAAATATTAAGGTTAAGATAGTGAAATTTTGTACCATCGAAAAAAAAAACTGTAGTACCTGTAGTACCTATATATTTTTTTTCACTCACGACCGCTATAATGATCAATACTTTGGCTGAAAAACATCGGTCGATGGCCTTTTGCACCTTTTTTTGGGTTCAATATATGGATTTACTTCTATTACGACTCAATACTAAATGAAATGACACAGGTTTGTTATTAATAGAAAAACTCGTTCTATAAAGTATTAACAGCAAAAATATTACTTACCTTATTGTGTAAAGTAATTTGCACACTCTTGGCTATATTTATTCAATAAAATTCGTTACTATAATTTTAGTATATTTTTGTATTTAAATTACTCTAACACAAATTCCTTGTAATAATCAAATAAAAAGTTCGTCTTTGTATTCAAATGGTATTTTTATATCCGGAAAGAGGGCTAATTAAATTTATGTTATAATAAAAACACTTTAATTAAAATGGGTAAAATACATAATTTTTGATAATAAAGTCATTTTATTGGCAGGCTCAATTTAATTATTACTTTAAGAAACATGGTATATAGTCTAACAGAATTGGATTGAATTTTAATAAAAATGATTCGAATCAAGAATAGGTGTCTTTTAAATATAATATTTATTTAAAGTCTATAGAGCTAAGCAGGATTCGTATACTTTCCGTTTCAAATCCAGAATTCGAATCCAATGATTCATGGTAAGGGATTATTAGCAAGAATTCTAATGACACAAAAATATTGCATTCTTATCTTAATAAAATGAGTACAATCATTATTTATGTCATTCGAATACGACTCATTTTTAATTTGTGTTGTTTGTTATATTAAGTAATTTTAAGCTACTAAAGTAGCATTTTACTTTCTCTGTGTTTAATAAAAAAAAAATATTTTGAATAAAAATGATTTGAAAATACCCACCCCAATAATGCACATTAAAACAACTACTTCCCTGGCAGTAGTTGTTTTAATGTGCATTTGTTTAACGTACTTACGTAGCGTAAGTCAAAAGTCACAGAGCTAAATGTGGAAATAATTTATTAATTATTTTTAAATCATTTTTATTTAATATATTTAAATAACTGTGACCAAGTGAATGAATACTCTTTTCTATTTTTAAAAAAATATTGTAATATTTATCGATTTTTAATGAAAAGTACTGAAAACATTAGTGTTTTACGGCATTTCGTTAAATATTATAGAAATAAAAACTAATTATTTTAGCCGGTAGGCATTTTGAGGTTCAAATGTTATTATTTTGTCCTATTTTAAACAAAGGATTCCAATCCAATTATCACATTTTGAATCATATGAAGCCGACGAATACTTTTAGTAGGTAATTAATTTCATTAATAAGGGTTTATTTATTTATAGGTCAGTAATTGCAACACAAATTAAGAATGAGTCGTATTTGAATGACATAAATCATTATTATAAGGATACGAATTCAATATTTTTTTATGCCATTAAAATTTTTAATGTTACCAAATAATTCCTATCATCCTAAATGTAAAATCAATTAAAAAAATGCTAAAAGTGGAGGAGACAAATTTTATTAATCTATCAATCCCCTCCCCAAAACAAAACTGGAAACGAGGAGTAGCTTTCTTGGTAATATTGTCAATTATTCTATCAACCCAATCCCCAAAAATATGATAAAACACTTCTGGAATCGCTATCTCTTGATAGTGATCGCGTAGTATCACCTCTCGTGATTAAATATATGACCAATAAAAGAAATATAACCATCATTTATTACTTCATGTTTACACCACTTCATGAAATTAATTGTAATGGTCATTTTTTTTAAATAATCATGAATTTTCAAAAATTAAGTGCGTCAGTAAAAAATAAAAATTGATGCAAAATTTGTTTGAAATATTTTTGTGTTATCCCATAAATTAATTTTATTTTTAAAATAGGAGGTATTCGTTGTTTATTTAATGATTATTCGAAAAAGAAAGCGTAGTTAAATAAATTCTTACAAATAATTGCGCAAAGAATAATTTCCTTTTATTTTTTATTTACCCAAAAACGAAAAATAGAAAAGATCAATCGCACGTATAATTACCCATAAATTATACACAATGAAAATTAATCAATCAATCCCGCCATGAATAACTCAAAAAACAAACATAAAATAACAGAAAAACCGCGATTACAATTCCCTATGAACATTGCATGGAGTGAGGAGGAAGGAAATTATCGTGGTAATATTTCATGGTAATGGCGTCCATATTCACAATCAATCAACATTTTTAAATATATTATTAGACAAATGATGTACTTACATATCATGTACTTGAAACAATACGTCAAGGGAATCGATACAGTTTTACCCCGGCGTACACGTACATTTTGTCACAGAAATTGTATTTTATTTACGGACACTCAATATGACCACACATCAATATGTACAAAGACATTTAACAATCACATTTATTTAAGAATATGTTTGCTTTTTTTAAATATATATAATCACAAAGTTTTACCCCAACAATGATTACGATTTGATTTTTTTAAACAAGTTATTGTAAATTAGTAAATAATTGTGTTAGTTTTTAAAATTTAAATTCGTCACATTTATAATACGTAAATATTATATATTAAAATATAAAACATTAATTTATCTATCTATATATATATTTAGTGCGCTTTTTGTGTAGAGAATTTTATTTTGTATAATTCCTAGTTACGTATTCATGCACGAATATACAGTTTTAAGATTATAAATAACTAATAACAATATATTTTTTTATTCATTTAAACAGAGCTATATTGATTACTATTTCTAATATTTAAATATTAGTGGTTCATATTATAATAATAAATAGAAATAATAAATTGAATAGCTTTAAATTCTCGTCTAGTTTTCAATTTAGGAGAATTTAACCCGTTAAAGTCATTGAATTTAATTTATGTCTTTATTTCGTTTCATTGCTAATTTAAAATAAATTAAAAAATACTTAACAAGGACAGGCGAAAAAAATCCTAGTCGATAGCTTATTCCATAGAAACAAAATAGGTTAACATTTACTTTGTAATAATTTCATATGTTGTAATTATTATACATATGGTATAACTGACTAACGATTTTTTTAATGAGATAATTGATTAGTATTTAATTATGAGACCGGCCAATGACCCTGGCAGTCGACATCGGTAAGTGGGAGGGGTTTTTAGTCGGTTGTCTCTCGGTCTTAGACCGAAGAAGAACTGATAAAATTAAACTAGTTTTTCATAATTTAATAAAGTTATATCTTAACGTCCTTATTTCATTGCTTCTATTTTATTGGGTTACCCTGTATGCATTTTTTAGAGATTCTGTAATTGGAAAATTTCGTATACATAACGTAAATACATCTGAAGTATTCGAATTTTGGAAATTGTATTACATTTTAATGAAATTACAAAAATTAATCAATAACCTTTGATTTTAAGAGGAATGGATACTATGGCAAAAATCAAACCAATTTTGGAGTATTAGGTACGCAACTAAATTCTCGCTATTTATCAAAAGATGGCTTCAGTAGTAAGTGCTGGTCGATTATCAAAACGTCATGAACTAAGCTTAGACATATGGTAAACAAACCGCTTTGACATATTTGTGATTTTGTTATTGCGTCATATACTTTTGGTTATGTGAAAATGTGTGATTAGGTGCCAAATGATCGTTATTTGTTGGAAGTGCTGCTATTTTTCTTTAATTCTAAGAAAACGGCGGCTCAAGTGCATCGATAACTCTAGAATATTTATAAAGATGGTGCTATAAGTGAAACAACGTACCGTGATTACTTCAGTCGCTTCAAAGACGTAGATTCCGATGTTGATGACCGTGAAGGAAGGCCAAAAACCTTCGAAGATGCTGAATTGGAAGCATTGTTCGATTAAAATTCTTGTCAAACGCAAAAGAGCTTGCTTCAGCATTAGGAGTTATCCGCCAAGCCATTTCCAAGCGATTGCATACCACACGAATCAGTGATAATACAACATGACAACGATTACGTTGCTAAACCCGTTAAAATCTACTTAGAAACGCTCAAATGAGAAGTCCTATCCTACCCGCCTTATTCCCCAGATATTGCGCCGTCCTATTATTACTTGTTCCGTTCGATGGCACATGGTCTGGTTAATCAGCAGTTCCGCTCATATGAACACATATCAAAATGGCTTGATTCGTGGATGGCCTCAAAAGACGAATACTTCTATCGCGACGTTATTCGAGCTCTGCCAGAAAGATGGGAAAAAGTTGTCGCTAGCGATGGGCAATATTTTAAATGATTCATTTCTAACCATATTTTCACAATAAAGTTGCAATTTCATAAAAAAAGCGAGAACTTAGTTCCGCACCTAATAAATATTTCATATATTGGAAAAATGTTATTACTGATGTATTTCTAATGATTATAAGGAGGAAAAAAAATGGCGTTGAAAAGTTTTACGAGGGCTGAATGATAAGTACCCGTGCTTACCGATTGATGACACCAATGATGCAAAATGTGTATGTCATCTTTAAAGCCATCTTTAAAACTATAATTGTCAAAATTTCAGAAAGATTAATCGAGTAATTGACAGCTGTTGAACGTCATTAAGTTTGTGTTCAGTAAGCATAATATAGAAAGAGCAATATCGATCAGTGATTCTATTTCTTTTTTTTTTTTTTGGATGTCAAAACTCGTAAGGAAATCAAAGTGAAGTTGCATTTCGTTTATAAGGACCATGCACCTTCGATGACTAAAATCAGAACTAGTTTAATGATATTAAGTGTGGCCGAACATCCGTTTTTGATGAAGAGCGCCCATGTCGTCCGATGGAGGTAACTACATCTTCCGTAGTTACCTCAATTGGACGATAATTATATAATATATATAAATAATAAAATACATGATATCGTGTTATCAGATCGTCGGGCGAAAGTCAGAAATATACTGCCATTGTACATATCTTAGTTGAACGCATAAAAAATATCCTATACGAAAAATTGGGCATAAGAAAGCTATCGACAAGGTAGGAGCCACGTTTGTGAAACAAAAACGGAATCGCATGATAACTTCGGAGCAGTGTTTGGACATATTTAAGCGCGATCACAAAGAGTTTTTACGGCGTTTCATGACTGTTGACGAATAATGCCAGAAATGAAAGAACAGTGAAAACAGCAGATTTCACTCGGCGAAACTACTCCAAAATGACGGTTCCATCGGCTAGAAAAGTCATGGACAGCGTTTTTTTGAAATTCGCAAAGTAAAAAGAAGGACAATTAAGGGACAGTACTATGCTTAATTATTGGACCGATTCAATGCCGAATTGATAAAAAAAACTGCCCCTTTTGGCAAAACAGAAAAAAAAAACGCACCAGCTCACTTGTCCACAATCGCCACAGTAAAACTGGTAGGATTACGCTGCAAATTGCTACCTCACCAAATCTGGAGAATGGGGTCTTCAGATTTGGCCCCATGTGATTTCTTTTTGTTTCCAAATATGAAAGAATTCATCGGCGAAACAGGCCTTAATAATAATAATCAATAATAATTTTATGGCTTGAGAAAGTTGGAATATCGCTGGACTAAATATATCAAGATGAAAGAGGAATTAGGCGTTTTCTTGCTTAACACGGCTACTTATTACACAGCCCTAGTAATTAAATAAAAAATAATAATAATTCGAAAGTAATTAAAGAAATAATTTTCTTCCAATTGCTCTGCAATTATGCACAGACGATGTATGTACTAAAGGAAACCAAATATCTATTTAACATCTACTTTTTATTCAAAAAACGTTGCTAAATCAGAATCAATTATTTGAGTCAATTAATTTGTAAGTAAATGCTTAAAAAAATATTGGTTCTTCCGTTGAAAAATTAATACATTATTATTATCTTTGATATACAAGTACATCTATTGAATTGCAATTCAATTTTTGGCGTAGATATTTGCCTGGAAAGTAGTTGTTTCAATAATTTTTTGTTTTCCTTTAATACTTAGTCCATAAGTCAATAATAATTGCAGAGCAATTGAAAAAAAAATAAATATTTTCGAATTCTTTAGAACGAAAATAGCTTACATTTTTTATATATTTTCTTTATTTTTTTTTTTACATAAATCATAAAATAATTTTGAAAATAAATAACTAAGACTTTGAGGCTTATTTTACTCTGATGTATAATATTACAACTTAAAAAAGCGTAAAATACTAAGACTTTGAGGCTTATTTTACTCTGATGTATAATATTACAACTTAAAAAAGCGTAATTAATGAGGAAAATGGGTTAGAAAATTGCGGAATGAAGATGACCACATAGATCTAATATCTCGGGGAGAAATGCTTGAATTATTTTATTCTCGCGCATAAGGAGGTATGGCTCAGAGGATTTAGATTTTTTGTACCTCTGCCTCGCTCTAAGAATTCACAATGGCCAAGTCATCTACTTTTTTAAGGCGGGAGTGGGTTAAATATATAAGTAATGAGAAGAAAAAGTGACCGTGCAATGCCGTTAAGACTATTCACAGCTCTTAATTAATAAAGAGACATTTATGTTGATCGTAAAATAAAAGAAAATACAATACCTTTATAGTACTCGAGATACGCTGCACAATACGAAAATGAATTTCAAAGGCAGCCATTACATGTTCCTGTATCCTCTAAGAAATCATAATTTTAAAAAATTGCATGGTTTGATCATAATATTCCAATTCATATGGGGTATGTATGCAGGCCCAAATTGGGACAATTTTTGGAAACGGGTTGTCACTAAAAACGGACAATTCTTAGCTTAACCTATTTTTTGCACCAATTAAAATAGGAGGTATACTATGTACACTAGAAATTCATCCACTGTTGACTCACTATTTTGAATCTTACAGTTTTATTTAAATATCGGAGCTGTAAAACAACTGTCAACCCAGAATGCAATATTCTGTCGTTTTGATTTTTGTAAAACAGTAAAAAAATCCTGTATTTTAAACGATTACCCGCCGGCCCAATCCGTTTCTCTATGTATGTTTAAATTTCGAAACTTTAGACATCGATAAAGTCTTTAAATGACCTAATATCGCAAAAAGCAGTTATATTTCCCAGAATTTTTCAACTTTTGTCTTCTGATATCAATTCAGAATTTTATTATTGTATTACTATTATTTTTTGAGAAAAAAAATCGACAATTAATTTTTAAATCTGTAATTTTCGTGCATGAAAACGCAAATGTTTAGATGATAAAATGATATGGGTATAAAAGTTTAAATAATCTCTTATAAAATATTTTATTTTTACCTAATAACCAGAGAACGGATTAAATATTTACAAAAAAAAACTTGCGCCGGTTTGTTTATTGCATGCAATATACGGCAAATTCATTGAATATACATCTAGACGACTTCACTCAAAATAGTCGGGAATTTCGCCCAGCTCTACACTCAATAATTTTGTTGTATGTTACAGGTGATGAATGAACTGAGAGTACGCTAGTGCAAATATTTTATCATTTCTCTGCTTACTTACAGTCAACAAACAATAACAAAATAATCCAATTGCATGAAAAGGTTTTTGTTGAGAACAATATATTTTTATCGTTTTGTTTCTTGTACTCCTTGCTCATGAAATTATTGTTGTTATGAAAATACATTTTAAAATTTAAATATGAATTTAAATTAATCAAGTAAATTGTTTTTTTTTTGCTTTGCTACTATAACAATTAACTTACTTTACAAGAACTTTGATTTAGAAATGCTACATTGAAGAGTTGTTCCATTGATGAAGTATTTATTTATAGCTAATTGTAGTAATAACACAACGTCGTTAAAGAATACCTTATTTTCAGGTTATTAGGCTTAAAATTTCGTGACGTAGCCAGAATAGCTCGTATACATAATTACCTATATAATGTTGATTTTTTACTGAACTTCGCCGACAATAAGCAGTTTATGTTTGTTTTTTTTTTTATTTTTTGTTAATAAGGCTGTTTCCACGTCAATTCAAATTCATGTGGATTGGAGGGTAGCAGTGAATCCAAATTTCATGATTTTAATTTTTCTTAAAATTTTTCAAAAACATTGTTTGCATTTTTTACGACAAGAATAAAAAAATAAAAATGTAATTAAATTATTGTTTATTTTATACTTGAATGTTGAATAACCCTATCCTGGTGACGATCCCATTCCCCATATATTAAATGCTATTCCTCGCCACTTCCCCCAAATCTACTCCAGACAATCTGGTTATAGAATAGACTTTCGGCAGTGAATATAAGGTTGATACAGAGTGATAAACAATGATTGCAGATTGATAAATACGCATGTTGGTACAACTGATCATATGAAAAGAAAATCCCCGAGATTGCTATTGGCGTAGAATTTTTTTTCCGAAATAAATTAAATATGTAATAATAACTAAATATTTAATTTTTACACATCGAAGCTGCTCCCGACTTATGTACCTTCTTTTTCAATTACTGCTTTAAGTTTGTTTGCATTCGATTTTTAAAAACGCGATGACATATATAGTTACTCTTTATTTATTTTTCTTCATGCCAAGAAAAAACTTAATAAAACTCCCCAGGAAAATTGAACTTATCTGAAATCATTGATCACTATGTAGAATAATACACTTGGTATTGTTTCACAAATTCAATATTTTATTTTCAGACTAGTTTCGGTCAGACGAGCATTATCAATGTGGTTGACCAGGATTCCTGTACAGTAATCTGATCAAAATTAGTCTGGGAATAAAATATTGGATTTGTGAAAACAAAAAACAAACAAAAAACATGTGTTTTATTCTATCAACCTTATATTTAACCTGAAAAGATGTTTCACCAATTATTAGATGAGTCAAAAATCAATAGTTTATATACTTTTGCTACCAACATACGACGATAACTATCCGTCGTGTAATTCAAATTCTAGCGAGGTATTTATCTAGGAAGCAGTTATTTCAACAAACTTTTTTAATACTAATAGTAAAGTAAATCAATTGTTACATTAGCAGAGGAAATATAACCAATTTATTTAATTATTTCAAATACCTTCTAGTTAGATAAAAATAATTAAATTTTTAAAATGGAAGCATTTGATTTTCAATTGGATTTATTTTAAAATATAGTTTGTTTATACCCTTGAATATAAAGTTTACATAAACTTACTATACATTGTATCATATAGGATGAAATACTAGTTACTCTATGATTGTATGAAGTTTATACATACTTTAAGTTTTTTTTCTGTAATATAAAATTAAATTGTTTGCTCTTTCTAAATTACATTATATAAATATATTTATATACCTGAAGAAGCCATTTTATATAAAAATAAATCTTTATGAACAAAAAAAAATGAGCACAAGTATATTACAAATAGTGTAGAAATATAAATACATAATGTAAATAACAAACATTAACAATAAATCAATAATTAGCGAGAGAAACCTAAGGTAATAGTGGCTAAGTATTTTCCAATATTTCGCCACTTTATAAATAATTTAATTAAATTGATATTCTTCTTAAATTATACTTATATCTATGAATTGAAAAAATGTCATTCAATTCATAATTTAATTTAAATTTACTGCCGTATAGCCACTACCATAATAGTAATAAAGCAGAGAGTTTATATAAACTTCATATTCATGTTTATGCCATTTAATTCTCATATTCTTCCCTTTGTGGTTTAGGAAATTTTTAAATTTAAAGTACTTTGTTTACAAAAAATATAATTTACTTACATTCATTATTTTTTCCATCAAAGTAAATTATTTATAATGGTAATAAGAATAACACTTGGAGATTGTCTATACATTGATTACATTTTATGGTCCAAAAAGGTTTCTATCATATTAAAATATAATATACTTATTCATAATATAATATATAAGTTTATGTATTTATATACAACAAATCTCAGCCGTTCGACCTGCGAAGGCTCATATTTCACACTGATTTTACATACATATATAAATATATCCTATCATAATCAACTATTTCAACGGAAACATATAGATTCTTTTTGATATTTATTTTAATATATTTTTTGGTTTCTTCTTGTATACACTCTAATAAAATTTATTTTTTTTATTTAAATTATCTGCCTTTATAACCTCTCTCCTTATTCAAGAAATGTCATGAACGGAAATGAAATTTAAAATAATTAATTTTAGCTTTATATAGGTCCATTTTGTGTGTGTTTTTTTTGTTATTATATTTTCTTTTACATTTTTGATATTAATATATACATTGAAAACATTATTATTATTTTTATTAAGTATAATTAATTCGTTAACTTATAAAGGGTGCTAGGCCCTAAAATTTGTAACCGATTGTTTCAGTTCTCTGTATATTTTTGTTATCTTACACTTGAAATTAATTATTTATCAAGCTTGATGTCGCATTATAATTGTTCAATATTTTTTTTTAAAGGAAGCCCTTGTATCCACAAATAAAATTATGAAGTTCAGTAAAGATTTTATTAGAAAATTCTGAATATATGGTAATAAGTAATAATTAGCTGTTAGTTTGATATTTTTTGCAGGATACATAAAAATATACATATTCGTATTAGTGAATCATAAAAGAAACTGACCATTTTAAATCGAATATTATTTCCATTTTAGTGTATAGTGTATTTATTTCTACTATAAACTTAAGTTGAGTCGCTTATTTTATGGTACATTTTCGACATCAGTTTCCAATGTAAAACATAACATTTTAATTAAACGTTTTCTTTATCAAAAAAAACTACATTATTTGATTTCTTTATAAAGAAAATGTTTAATATGCGATAATAAAAATATACAAAGAATTTAATTTTATTTTCTATACGTAAATATATAAAATATTGATTCCTTTTTTGTTCATCTTCTTTCTCTAGAACTGAGCTCGCTATTCCGATATCTCGTGAATTAATCGAAAAAAATACGTCGATTATATCTAAGAATGCTTTATAATTTCTCCTAATAAAACACATCGATTATTATTATTATTAATTTTTGCGCTACTATTATATATATATATTTTTTGTTTTGTTCACATTTGATTGTACTCCATCAATTTTAAATCAATTAAGACACGATTATTATTTTAAGTAGTTACAAAGAGATACGTGTGAGAGACATTGAGTTTAAGTTTATTTTTTGATTTAAAACAGGTATTTATTTCGAAGTCTTACTGCGATAAATACATATGTGCAAATAATTTCGTTTACTTTACAAGCATTGCAAATAATTTGTGCAAATATTTTTGATATTATAAAATTAAAATTTAATATGTTTTTCATACGGCCTTTGATAGTAACGTTAGCGTTTGTGACGAATTAGTAGAAAATGACAAGAATAAGACAAGGATATGTTATGTGGTCGACATTCATTTCAATTTCTTTACATTTAAGTATTATAAATAATAATTAATAATTATTCGAATTATAGTACCAACAAGTGTTCGCATGCATTTTTTCGTGTAATGTTTATTTGAAGTGATGGTGTTCTCACAGTACAAATATAGCAGATTGGCTACGATTAGTTTCAAGAAAATGTATTGTCCAAAGCAACAACGGATCCAAAGAAAAGAAGTTCCAGAACACTACGTTGATCAAAGTGCCTTGAGAAAATGTACTGTCCGAACCAATAAAGCAACCAACCCAAGGGTCCGGGTTTATTAAATGTGAGATCAACTTTAGAGAAGAGCGAAGAGCTGGAACAGGTTATAATAGGTCGAGAGTAGGTTGGTCTCTTGGTATACCTTAATGGATTGGAGTCTAATATTCAGAAAGGTATAGGAAGGGATGGAATAGGTTGTGAGCAGTTCTCTTAAAATTTATTTATTTGAGGAATGGGATAATTCCAATGGAATAGCATTGTTTCTTCATTATTTTCCATTTTCTAGCAAATGAAAATTAAGATATACTTTATTTCAAAACAGACTTATTTTACGTTGTGGGAATGGCTTCGTCGATCGAGATATTTATTCCCTTATCGCCCTGCGTTACCAGATATTTATCTGATCTGTTTCCAGCGCTTAAAACCCCATCACTGGTCTGTCACCAATCAATGAGACAGCAGAACATACTATAAGGAGTAAAAATAGTTGGAAGTATAGGAATAGTCTACCAATTGAAGATGAAAAAGTAATAATCAGAGGTTGACACCTGTACTTTCAACCAAGAAACACCGCTAACACTCTTGAAATTGCTGTCATGCTGGTGCCAGAAAGGATGCTTCTTCGAGAGGGCAAGGTTGAAACGCTTTGTCAGGGAAAGACCCATCTTAATGATCCTTCCTTTTACATGGTAAATGTCGGTGGTATTTTACTAATGGATCCTAAGTTTGTTCGTATCTGTTTCACTTTTTGTAAAAATGTAACAGGCAATTTTGTAATTTTAATGTTTCATTTTATTCTTATTAAAAATATAATGTACCGTTGATTGTAATGCATTACTAGAATTCCAATGCATTGATATTTGAATGGCAATTTAACAGTTAATGACAATGAAGATCGAACTGTATTGTTGTTATTTGTTTAAAGCCAACTCCATTGGAATTTACCAATTTAATGTAAAATGAATTACTTTAAAACAAATAATGTCAAAGCATTTCAATCATAAAAGCCATTAAAGAATTAATGAAAATTGGGTCAGTAATGCATCATAATTCTAATGCATTACGCCCATCTCTTTATTTAGTATTAATTCACTGAAATGCACAATTTAGTATTAAATAAAATCGAAAAAAGGTTATTCGTGCTTTTTATCAAATTATCAAAAATATGTTATCAGGTGAAAAATATATTTAAATAATTATCCGTTAATTTGTTTAAATATTCAATAACCTTAATTTTATTGGTGTGCTTGCGTAATAAAGAAAGTCTTAATTGCACGTATTATTTATCGCAGTAAGATTGCAAATCTCTAAACATTCGTATTGCGTTTCTTGACTCATTCTTACAGATAATTACAAGTTTTCAAAAAACGCCGACAATAGCTATTTGACGAACAAATCCTTGAGCGTTGAGCAAATTGAAGAATCGCAGGTCTCACCCGAATCGTCGGTCTTACTGGAAAACCATCCGGTTTTAGTTTTAGCCCCCTGCTGGGGCGGCTGCAGCGGCATTTTGGTTGTTTTCGGCACGGCCCCCTTGCTGGGGGAGATCATCGGCGACGTTTCCGCGGAGTCGCGCCTCAGGAAGTCCTCGATGGCGTTGCCCAGGATCTGCGCGTCGACGACGGACCCGCTCTTGCCGTCCCATACAACTTTGTTATCCTTTTTTGGTTTTGGTGATTCTTGCTCGGTTTCCAGCGAGAAGGTTACTTTGGGTATGCTGGGTTTTTCCGTTTCGGAGGTTTTCGTGGCCATCGGCTGGTGGCGCTTGATGAACCAATCTGATGGACCTGGGGATGATTTAGTTCCGGATTGTTGGATTTTACTGGTGGTTCCGTGTAGGATGGAAACGTCGAAGCTGTTTGACCTGTTTGTCTTCAATCGACTCCTTTTCTGTTCGATGGTTATGTTCTTTTCTCGCTTAATCGTGCCGCACTGGTTGATTTCCGTTGCGGATGAGGTGAGCGAGGATAAAATAGAAATTAAATCAGTATTTGAGCAAACTATTCCAGTGGTGGATTGCTTACTTTTTGAGGTTGATGGTGTTGTTGTTGTTGAGGGTATCGCGGAGACTCTTCGTTTTGAACTGCTCGGAATGGGGGCGAGGGTAGTGCCAACGAATTCTGAGTATCTTCTTCCTGATCCAGTATACTTTTGCGGACCACCGGCTTCGTCCAGCGGTTGGACTTCACACACCTTCTCGCTGCTGGTATTCCAAAGTTTCATCCGCACCTTCCTAGCTTGCACAATATCATCCATGATATCCAGCTGAAGATTATGCACGCTCCCTCTGGGTTCCGTAGAAGGAGGCCCAGCCACTGATTCCCTTCTAGAAGGAAGTATCCTCCCCGAACTAGAAAAAGCCGCCACGGACTCCCTTCTACTCCTCCCGAAAAGCGTCGGCGGTACCTTCGATATCGTAACCACAGAATGCCTCCTCCCACCAGGAGCTTGCGGTGCTGCCGAAGAAAGCGTCGCCAAAAACTCCGTCTGTCTAGGCCCTGGTCCCGTACCCTCTCCCCTCTCCGACAACCTTCTGACCTGACTAGCCGTTATTCCACTGCACTGTGGAGTCGGTAATGAATGCTTACGCGTCTCCCTGGCATCCCTCCACGGGCACAGAAGATAAGGATTCATGAAATTCGTCGGGGACTGCTCGGAGGAGCTCTCTTCGCTCGCCTGCCTTTCGCATGGACCGCTGATCTCTGTAGTCGATTCATCAACGACGATCACCGGTTCGGATGTCTGCGTTTGTAGCACGTTTCCTGATTTGGCGGACCTCGACATTATGGCCTGTAAAACGAGACAAAGAGGCATTAATTTTGTTTAATGTATCGTGACGCGACGTTTCAATAATACGGATTTTAATGGAGGGCGTACTGGAAGGGGACGTCGGGGTCGATAAATTCGAATTGATTGGTTAGCTGTTAGGTAATTACGGGGCTAATTATTCCACTCACAAATAATTTTATGACTTAAATGATATTTATACCTGCAATTATCAAACAATATTCAATAAAACAATAAATAAACTTAAAAAACAAATTCTCATAAATTAAACATAATATCTTAACTATACTTTTTATGTAATAAAACTAAAAAATGGCAAAGTCAATCTTTTTTATTACTACTAATTTAATTATTAATAATTATTATCTTTGTATTAATAAACACATTTATTTCTCTTTACATTAAATTTTCGAGAATCACAAATTGTTCCATTATACAATATATTATTGTTATGCAACAGTATTCATTATGTCTGGAGGGGTATATGCCCGATATGTAGTTGATTTATTGGACATTTGTGTTAAAGTACTTACGTAACGTAAGTCAGAAAAGTCGCAGTAGCTAAAAATGGAATAATTTATTAATTGTTTTCATTCTTTAATGTAATTTATTTAAATAACTGACACCAAATGAATAAATACTATTTTCTATATACAAACATCTTTATTCCAACAGCAGAATTACAATTCTTTACAAATATTTATATTTAGAATATATATTGATGGGTTAGTAGTCTGTCATGGGCTATCGACCGGAGGTTTTTCTGCCATACTATTTTATATTTTTGCAAATTTATTGTAATTTATTAAGTTTGTATTAAAATGGCCTATTACTATCACCAGCTCAAAGTGCCAACAATACTGTCATTCGAAAAACAAAAAAAATAACGTTTGTATCTCTGATGTTGATTAGAACATAAGTAATTAAACTGTGTGAGTTATTTGTTTCAATATTAAAATATTTCAAAAGTCTGCAAACGAATTAACCATAAAATGCAACAGTAGGAAAGACGATTTGAGAATATTGCTAATTGATATTACTATCATTTTTTTTAAATTAAAATGGAGAACTCCGCATAAAATAAAATCACTAAAATCAAGTTCTAATACCGACATCAGAGATTAAAAAAGAGAAAACTTGATTCAAAAATATTACCATTTACAATATATCTGAGTCTGACAAATCAACTTACAATGACCAAATAAATCATGATTATCTGAAAGTGTCTAATGTAATTAGGGATATTGAAAATACAAAACTTTTCAAAGTATTCCGATTGGAAAAACAAAATTATATACTCGTCTAATATAAACCATACTTTACGATGATTCTGCAAAACAAAATGTATTAAAACGTAAATCTATTAAATAAAATAATATTATTAAATTTGATATGAAATTCTCTCGAGCAAAGTTACTTAAAGTCGCTTCAATCAGAATTAAGTAAACGTGGTCTAAAGAGAATATAAGAGAAAAAAATAATTTACACATTAAATACATTTGAGGTGTACCTAAAATTATTATGTATCAAAAATGGATTGTTTTTTAAATAATATGTTTTCGGAAATTTCAATTCTTTATTACACAGTTCGTGGTTTAAAGAAACAAACTTAGTTTCGTTGATATTTTTTATGTACATAAATACTGTTTTTAAAGCATTTGATTGCGAATTTTATATGGCATCGTAGTTGTTTGGATTATTCATAATATATACGAAGCAAATACATTACAAAATAATTTAACTAAACCTGATCACTCATTCTAAACAAGTAATCTTTCCAATTATTAAATTAATTGGTAAGATAACGCAAACATCAAGGCGTTGCTCATGTAACATACTGGGCTGATGTGGTACGAAAGACCGAAATTGTCATCACCGGTTGTACATACGCTGGATGAACATTTTCTTAAATACTAATTTAAACAAACATCAAAGCATTGCACTTGTAACATACTGGTCTGATGTGGTACGAAAGACCGAAATTATCATCACCTGTTATATATACGCTGGATGAACATTTTCTTAAATACTAATTTAATGTTAAACTAGACTAAATGTAATGTGAAAACTAATTCACAATCTTATTCCCCAATCCATTATGATTTTAAGTTGCAAGATGTGTCATTAACCCACGTAACATATACTCAAGATCTTGGTGCATATTTTGATGATAAGTCAACCTTCAATGCACATGTAGAATATATCACAACGCAGTGATATAATATGCTGGAATTGTTAAAGCGTAATTGTAATGTCGAAATTAGAATTCCGATTAATAATACGTGGAATCGAAAAAAGTACACGTAATTGGCCACACATTTATTATCAGGGCGAGTAAAAGTATTTTTTTCCTAAGCGATAAAATCAATTACAAGGACAAATTCCAGACGGCTGTATAAGTTCAATAAATGTTCTTTTATTTTGGGAAATAAAATGCTTCTTATTGAATTTAGAGTGCCGCATAAAACTACGACAGTTCTACAAGTTTAATATACGTTTCAAAGTTAACTTATTTTCTGAAGAACATTAAATGTAACTTCGAACAATCTTTTACACGATTGTTATTGTTTGAAAACACATTAAAACAAAAAAATCTTCTTTAAAAAATGTTTTTTTTTTGGACGTCGTAATGTATTACTAAAATAATATTCAATAACTTGAATTCTAGCTGTACGCGGAGGTATACCCTCCGAATGCTAAAGTCATCAGACGGTTTCAGAATAAATAAAATGCTTTGACTTTCTCTCATATTTTTTGTAATATTGAAAATGGAGAAATTCGTAAATTAATAAATAAATAAATATGGAAACTCGTATAAATTCTTTTCAGGCATTGCTCCAGTGTTCTTAAGTAATGCACAGTAGGGACAGTGTCAGAGTTGTAAAACGATTTTGACATGGGATACCTAAAAAAAACATAAAATGAAACTAAATCCAATATCATGTGGATATAATGTAAATATAATAAAAGATATAAGATAATAAATAAATATAAAATTATTCACAATGCCGAAATCATAAAATACCTAACAAACAAGGTAGGCACTGAAATTATAAAGAAATTTCTATACAACCCACCACAATCAAGACAACATGATAAATAAATAATAATTAATTAACAAAAGATGACGCAAACCCTATATTCATATTAAAGTGTTTCATGTAAGAATTTGTCTAGTTTCTCAACGAACTCTTTTCTGTTATTTAAAGTATACGCCATGTTATTTGGACTAACTATCACGTTGATTGTATCGGCTGGACATTCCATTGTTAGTCGGTCATAACAATACCGACTTTTTGGCTCCTCGTCGTCGATAGGAAGATATGAAGAGGATAAGTTGGATACGCAATCGGTATAGGACGACCTCGTCTCCGCTTGTAAGATTTATTTGCGACTTCCAGAGTGTCAGGGAGAGCTAAACTGATTTTAATTTGCCATTAGAGCGGTTCCAAATACTTTGGCACTCGAATATTTTTATAAAAAAGGACATGATTTGGATTCGTAATATAAATAATGACTGATTCGTGCTCGATTCATAAAAATAATAAATTGGATTCTTTTATAAGTATTCGAATCATTTTATCTGGATTAGAATTCAAACATAGCTGATATTATCAATATTCATTATAACTGATAATAATAAAACAGTAATATTATCGATATTACTGTTTTTGTTTAAATTTCGTCAAAAATTAAAATTCCTTTAATTGAAATATTTTTCGATTCTATCACATTGCTGAAATACAAAAAAATCATTCCTGTATGTATCCTTTTTCGTGGATTCATGATTCGAATAGTGTATAATGGGATACTAAGAAATACTAAAAATAATAGGGAAGAGCTGTAGTGGTGGATAAATAATATATTGTAAAGCTTGATAAAGAGCACACATTTAAGTATTTTTCAGTAGCTGAAATGTGGGAAATTAAGGTTTATAAAATGATAACATAAAATGACAACAAGAGCTCTTGCATAAAATTAATGTTGAAAAATGAATAGACTACTTAAAAGGAATAGTTTTAAATCTATGAAAATTAAAACAACACAAGAGGCTTTCGCGGATGACCTTGGTCGTTGAAAATAATTTTGTGAAGACATTATGAACAGAGTAAACAATAACTACGAAATTCTTCGAAATATTCTGTTTAGTGAGAAATCGTCCTTCCTGTTACATGATCGTCATAATTTTTTGGTAGTAAGATACATGTCCCATGAAAACAAGCACCGAAGAATAAATTTAAGAACTCAATACCCACAAAAACTTTTTGATCAATTATAAATGGCCAAATGTATTTGGAACTGCTTGAGAACCAAGTGATACCAGCAGCACAAGACTTACAGAATATTGATATGTCCCGCATCTGGTATCAGAACGACGGATGTCCTGATCATAATACAGGTAGGGCATATTTAAATCAAATCATTTCTCTTCGCGTTATTAGCATCAAAGGAGAAATAAAATGGGCATCAAGATCTCTTGATTTGTCCCCAAAATATTTTTTCTTTGGGGCAAACAATTTATACTCAACTAACAACGTGAAAGGCCTCAAATTCCTTCAGGCCACTCAAATATTATTCTGAGATATTGTTATAGTTCAACAAGGAGATGTTTTCGAACATTTAATAAGATGAACATTGTAGTTATTTGTTCCTTGTTACGTTAGAATTGTATTTATTAAATAGTACTATTAAAATATCGTTTTTCACTTTGATTCCATATTTTATTAAAACATACTGATTATTTCCCTTTGGTCAGTCAATTAAAATATGCAAAAAAACGAGCGTGCTAAGTCAAATGCCCGTATTCAAAATGTCAGGGGATAACGTGTGTGTAAAAAAATCATTGAAATTAACGATATTCTCTATCTCTTTTATTATTCAAAGGTTAACGATGAATGGTAATTATAATTAGACGCTTCGTGACGGATGATTTATGTATGGATCAACGTAGCGCTAATGGCTGGGTAATATCCGCCTCATTAATGCGATTTTTTATATAGAAGAAAAAAAAAAGAAATATCTGTGTAATATGAAAAATCGATGCGTAAAGGTCTCTCCCTTAACGACCGCCCATAAAACGCATGTGCGCCGTGTTTCGGCTCCCAATTTACGTGGCATTAATTTACATCAAAATTCATATGCATGTCTAAATATTTGTAATCATATTAAAATATAAAATATTCATGTTACATTATCGAAAATAATAATAAAAAGGGTGTGGTTTTGTAGAAAGAGAAGGATATACAGTAAAATTAAAAATAATATATATATATACTGAATAAAAATGATTATTTTACTCACTTACTTAAATATATTACAAAGTGATAAATGAGAAAATTTTCAAATACAGAATCCCTAACATTGAAACATCCCCCGCAAATATATACATCCTACTCCACAATTTATGAATTCATCAAGACGCTTCAAGACAGTTCAGCTAGCTACCACATACATTTTTATTGCACATCACCATTAATTAAAAACAAAAACAGGGCAGGAAGACCTCCGGTCGATAGCCCAGGATAGACATATATATTTGCAAAAATGTCAAAGTCTGAATATATATATATATATATATATATATATATATATATATATATATATAATAGTAAATAGGCATAATATGCAGTAATTTTTTTGTTAAATTCAAATTTATAGTTTTCTTCCGTATATGTGAAAACTGTAAGTACGTATTGTTATTATTAAATTCTACTGTTGCTTTTTAAATTAATGATTGTTTTCTATATATATATATATATATATATATATATATATATATAAATATATTTAATAATAACAATACGTACTTACAGTTTTCACATATACGGCAGAAAACTTTAAATTTAAATTTAACAAAAAAATTAATTACTGCATATTATGCCTGTTTACTATTATTTATCTATACTGATTATTAATCCTTTATATATATATATTTAGATTTACTGAAATTAATTGGTAATGAATGTGAACTTATCTGAATACAGAATTAATAGATTTTTAGTCATTTTGTTTAGTTTATTCTGATACAAATATGATTATTTGTTACTGATATTTATTATTCTTTTTTATTAACTTAACTTAATGAATCAAATAAATTTTAATTCAAATCACTATAATCTTACATATATTAAAATAAAATTAAAGTGCATATTCACACTTTAATGTTATTTTAATATATGTAAGATTTTCGTGAGGAGAAATAAGGTTTATTTGATTTATGTTCTAATTTTGAAAATGCATACAACTACTAACAATTTGAGTTTATGTTATGTGAAATTTCACACATGATTGTTATTCATACGAATTAATTATGTGACGTTTGGTTGATTTTTAATTATTCAACCAAACGTTATTTAATTTGTTAATTGTTGAAATTTCTACTTTGTTATACATCGTAATTCACAATATTGAAAACACTTTGACTATGTATAAGTTTATTTTAATCAATAGTCACAAATAAAAAGTTCAGTTATATATAAACAAAGTAAGAGTGTTTTTGTTATTTACAACGTTACTTGATTTGATCATGTTTTTTAAAATAATTGTTTAACATAATTTTTAATTACAGATACAATTAACAATTATGTTTAATCTCAAAACCGAATATTATTTGATTTTTTTTTTCAAATATTATTTATTTTGTTGTTGTTATAATTATAATAATAATTATCCATCACGCGAGATTAGTTGTTATTTTTTCCTAAATAGACTACACGAATCAGATAATGTAGACACGAAAAACCTCATTCTACGAACGCTAAAAATAATAAAACACATTAAACCGAAACGCTGTTTTTATGTATATATAGCCGAACTTATTATTCATATTTCAAAGGCATAAATCGAAAATCGCATATTGTATGTTATACGGGAATAACGCTGCGATTTTGTATGTTTTGCGGCCAGTGTGGGTGTACGAAATTTACACAATTTATTTTAAACTGGAAAGCTAAATAAACTTTTATTAAAAGAAAACCTTTGTGTGTTTTTTTTTAATTTGTATATATTATCGAAGAGATTATAATTAATACAATTTTCTATGAATTTTATAAAATGTTAAATAAAAGGAATTTGAAAATAATCAATTATTAATCAATTCCTTGAGCTGCTGTGACTTTTGACTTACTTTGCGTAAGTACTTTGAAACAAATATACATTAAAATAACTACTTCTCGGGCTTATATCCCAGCAGACATTGAATTACATATTGGAACCTTGCTGTTGTATAGCAATAACATATTGTATAATGCAATAATTTTTTATTCGAGAATATTTAACGTAAGGACAAAATAATATCGAATAAAAAATTGCATTATACAATATGCTACTGCTTTACAACAGCTGGTGTCGTTTATGTAATTCAATGTTTGGAGGGGTATAGGACCGAGAATGGTTTTGCATTTTTGGTGGTGCCACATATGGAAAACTGTTTTATTTTAAGATATATCAAAACAACCATTTTCGCGGCTCTAGGCCAATGTATGTAATAAAAATGATCTATCTATAACAATTTCTTGGTTATAACTAGAAGTTGACTACGAGTAATTTTCGGTGGTGCCTGTAACTCCGTTATTATTAAAAATAGAAAAATATAATAAACAATTTCTCAAACCAACATTTTATGCTGACTCAAACTTCGATTTTGTTTCCATATATGGCACCACCAAAATTCACCACCCTGTACATTTGTTTTAAAGTACTTACGTAAAATAAGTCAAAAGTCATAACAACAAAAGGGAGGATAATTGATTAATAATTAATTATTTGCAAATTATTTTCACTTAATTTATTTTAAATAGCTGTGACGATGTGAATAAATTCTTTTTTGTAATGTAATAAAATGTTCTCAATGAATATTTCTGTTAATAAATAACTACGTATTTAATTATAAATTGCAATAAATAGTGATAATTTAAAACAAATTTAGCTATTGAATTTAGAAGTAACTGCAGTTTGCTTTCGTAACTCATTTATTGTAATACGTTTTTTTTTTCTGAGAATCCATTATTTTTTACATTTTTTTTATTATGTTTAATTCAGTTTTGAAATTATTTTTATCAAGCGGAATTTGAGTTAATCTATAGAGTAAGTTGTGAAAAGTACGATAACAAATCGTGTTGGATGTAATAGGAATAGTTGAATATGAAAAAAGTGGATTTTATGTAAAGCTTGTACGATAAATTGTAGTTTGATTTGTTGTTTGTTTTATTTAGAATTGAATTTATAAATTCAATCGAGTTTCGCCAAGTGATTAATGATAATACAGTGCAAATTAATAATAAATTCTTTATTCTCATATGTTTTCTTTATTAATGGAAACTTTAATATGAATATTTAATATTTCGGAAATTAAAGTTTCCATTAAGAGTAGTATTCTTTGGTGGTGGCTGTTACTTGGTGAAAATCCATATTAAATAAATAATAATTCTAACATTTATTCCCAATTACAAGAAAATTACATAAATACAAAAGCTTAGATACTAAAATACATTAAATTTTAATGTAGAACAAATACTGCTTTAACTGTTTGGTTAGGCAGTACCATGGCCTGCTGCCTTATGATACCACGTGGAAACAATTATAATAAAATAAATTTTAAAAAAATAAATAAATATAATTAACAATCAATTT
Organism: Philonthus spinipes; assembly: GCA_963082785.1. Classification (NCBI taxonomy): domain Eukaryota; kingdom Metazoa; phylum Arthropoda; class Insecta; order Coleoptera; family Staphylinidae; genus Philonthus; species Philonthus spinipes. The sequence goes on along the minus strand of OY720315.1, from coordinate 10,734,259 downwards.
TTAATGTAGAATAAACATTGCTTTAATTGTTTCGATAGGTAGTACCATGGTCTACTGCCTTATGATACTGTGTAGAAATAATTATAATAAATTAAATAAAATAATTTGTTAAATATATAATTATCAATCAATTTCCCTTTACAATGAAATTAAATAAGGAAAATTACTGGCAATGATCAATAAAATTCGATAAATCCTTTTTTTCCAACTGCAAAAATTACTTACCCTGTTAGTTTTTGACAAATATCTATTGAAACAACAACTTCCCGAGAATATACCCCGCTGGACATTGGATTACACAATTTTTTGTTGCATACAAGTACTACTGTGCATTGCAACGGTTTGAGACCATTTAGCTACTGCGACATTTTGACTTACATTGCGTAAGTACTTTAAAACAAATGTAAATTAAAACAACTACTTCTCGGGCTTATACCCCTCCATACATTGAATTACATAATGGATCTAAGGCCATTAAAAAACACAAAATTAAATAATAATTGCACACCCCACACTAACAAGATGAGAACGATAGCAATCATTTGTTATAACATAGCAATAACAAATTAAATAATGCAACAATTTTTTGATTCGAGAATATTTAGCACAGAGACCAAAAAAGTTTCCAAAATATATTTAATCAAATATAAACAATAGTAGAAAAAGGGGAGAGTATTTTTAGAAAAAAAAAAAAGAAACAAATTAAAGCGCCATTTATTAAAAAAAATATTCAGTAATTTCATTGATTTTATTGAACGAACGAAAAAGCATATAATTTAAATAAAATAAAGATATTTCATTTCCTGCAAATTTGTTTCAACACAGAATTACGCGCGGTGATTTTCGTATTTCAGTTGGCGTGCGAGAATTTCATTAGGGACGTCATTCGCAGATCATCCTGACACATTCCCGAGACACTTCTATAGCTCTTATTATTATGAGTTGGACGAATTGATGTATACATTAAAATATATGCTAAGAAAGGTTGAGCGAAATAATAATAATAAATAGAATAAAATAGGGCAGATAGACCCCAGGTCGATAGCCTGGACAGACTAACAAAATATATTTTTTTATGAAAATATAAATGTATGTATAAGCTTATGTAATGTTGTCTGAATAAATGAATAAAGATGTTTGTATATATATATATATATATATATATATATATATATATAAATGATAAGTTGGAATCAAGCAGCTTATTCATTTCCAAGTAGATAATAAAATAATATTCCTAATGAAAGAAACTAATTTTATTCTAGGAATTAAAGCGTTTTATTTCGCTAATTAAATTAATTAATTATTTTATAAAATAAATATATGGAAAATAAAATATATATATCCCAGCGTATATTGGCCTTAAGAAAATACATTGCTAATAATCCTGATAACCTACCCTTTCTTACAAAATTCTGTATTTCCCGTAACCCTTATATCCTTCCTAAATACAAACATCCTCCCATCAATATTAATGAATTCACTTGTGCGAATCATCAGGACAGTTCAGCTTGCTAATATAGATTTTTTTCTTTGACTTCATCATCTTGACAGGGTAGAAAGACCTCTGGTCGATAGCCCAGACAGAATAACATCTACATGTATTGTAATTATTTATGTCATATTGTTTTTTATTATCTATTATGTGAATAAAGATATATAAAAGATATAATTTCTGAAATAATAATTATAATAATAAATAAGGATTGACAAAAATGCATTTTGCCGTTTGATTAATGTTTGATTTTTTAAATTACGAACCTTGAAATAAAAATCAATTTTTGTATTTTTTTTTCAATTGGAAGACGAAATATTCATCATAGCAATTCTTTATATTAAATACTAATAAACAACTCGCCGGACGCGAGCCAGTAAGCACATATACAGGCCCTGCTAACACCATATGATTTCGTTATTTCATGATTATTATTTTGATTAAATCTAAGTCGTTTAGAGGCGCAAATGTCGATAAAATTTACAGCGTTCGCCAATTAATCTCAAAATCAGTGTTTCTGGCCTGGGAATTACCTACGTAAGCGTCAAAAACAACATGATGTAAACAAGTTGGACGAAAACCACTCGATCCACACAAATCCACATGTTTAATTAACAGGTTTTTAATTTAATAATATTAAATTAATATAAACCACCGTCTATTTGCTTTTTGATTTTTAAATGTTACAATATTTTATATATATACACATATTTATTCAGACTATCCAGATAATTTTAACAATATAACATAAATAATTACAATACATTTAGGTATTAGTCTATCTGAAGTATCGACCAGAGTTATTTCTGCCCACGATATTTTATTTTTATTAATTATTAATCAATGGTTTGATTTTAAGAAATTATAATTATTCTTAAATAAAGTAATGTTATTAATTTTCATTTATTTATTAATTTACGGGCTGCTGTTTATTGTGTTTGCTGTTCTATCGAAGTAATCTTCATAAGTGCTGCTAAATCGAATTTGCATTGGCCTGGCGAAACATAATAGAGTAAAATGAACCTTCTTGTCTCTGGATGTGCGAAGTAAATCTGTGTGTGCGTGGGTATATTCTCCTTTTTGCTGAAATATCTCAGATTATATTTTAAATAATCCAGTTTGTTATATATATATATTTTTATATCATGATAAATTAAGTATGTTTTTCGATAATCCATGTTATTTTTTTGTATTCATATCACATATTAATTACTTTTTAAGCAAAATCTAGGTGCACTATTGACTCTCAGTAAGGTTAGTAATAATTCTACAATTTATAGCATATTTGCCTTACTGAGAGTCGACAACAGACATCTTATTTTAATCAAAAAGTAATTTTCTAAGACTGTAAAAACCTAAAATATGTTATTGCATTTTTAGCATATTATCGAAAAAAAAAAAATGTATTGAAAATATGTAATTTTGTTATATTATTACAACTAAAATAACGTAAAAAATATTGTTTTTCATATGCAATTCACTTATTTATCGCGTAATTTAGAGGATTCAGACGAGAATGTTAGCAAATATTGACGAGTAAACACAACGATAAGAACTAAATAAAGACAAGCAGAAATACTGATGATCAATAGTCATTTTCTGACAAAATAGAATAGAAAAATATTTATTTTGGCATTTTCTTTGCAGATTTCGTATATATTAAAAACATCTCCCAAAATTCACTAATAAATATCTTTGACCTTACTTTATTTAGTTTGCAGGTATTTGATTGTCATAATTTTCAATTATTAGATTAATTTATTCTATAAGTACTATAGAATGTTTATTTGACGTTTCAGAAAAATATAAATATAAAACAGCGTTTTATAAAGTAATTTCCCTAACTATTGAACATATTTCTATTTGAATTTGGGAAAGGTATAATCGTGTCCCGGCGCATTCACCAAGACGTTAAATTTGTTTTATTTACAAGTGTATTTGAATTAATCATACACACAATTTTATCTACTATATTCTTTATTTATATTTTATATACAGGTAATAATGACAAAATCTATTTAATAATTTATATAGGCTGAAAGACCTCCGGTCGATAGCCGATTCATCATCTACAGAATAAAAGTAATTTGAAAATAATTAATTATTAATCAATCATTTTCGCTTTTGTTGCTACAAAATTTTGACTTACATTACGTAATTACTTTAAAACAAATTATTATCCTTTATACAAAAAATGTAAGTGCAGAAAACATAAAATGACATATAATATTAACTCTAATTTATATAAACTGAATTAATATGAGTTTGAGTAATACAATTACTATTTATTAACAATTAAGTTACAAGAACATATCAATAAATAATCACACAAACTTTAATTAAATGTTAAATCGACCATACGCGAAAAGGTGAATTTTAAATTAATTGTCTTCGTCTTATTATGTGTATAAACAGCTTATGATTGCTAATGACGTCTTCTTAGTGAGAATGAAGGTGTAATTTAATTGTCATGATTACTAATGTTATGGAAAGATGTAATAAACTCATGAATTGAGGTAGGGGGATATTTATGGTAGGAAATTATGTTCTTATTACGGGGAATACAAAGTGGCTGTAGTAGGTTTAGGTGAATAGTATTAGAGGCAAATTTTATAGTAAAGGATTGTATTTGGCGGGTTGTGTAGCGGGTTTTGCGTGTGACGGATTTTAGTTAGCACTCTTAGGGACGATCTTTCTTCTAGTTGTAGATTATTTGAATAATATTTCGATTAATTTAATGTAAACCAGATGAAAAATAAAATACATGAACAAAAAAAATATAATCGAATTTAATTTATTCAATCAATTTATACAACTTACTTGATGCCATACCGAGCTTATGCTGTTTGTATATCTAGGAATAAATATTTTACCTTCGAGAGGTGTATTGTATTTCATATTTAACATTCAAATGATGCATTCATTTATAAAGATAATGTAATTTGTTTAAAACCTAGCGGGTTGAATATGCAACTAATCGAATTTAATTTATTCAGTCAATTTATAAATAATCTAAATACAAACTCTGTTTCACAGTTACATATTTCCTTGAACTTCAGTAAATATTTATAAATGCCTGTAAATTAATGATAAATTTCATAAACAACCTGTTTACGGCCACTTTTGTGTTTGAATAATTAAAGATCCTCAGTTGAGCGAGATCGTAAGTTAAGCTCATACGAAAGAGATTTACGGAATGCTCCTCGTTCATGCATTTTTGAACAGGCGGAGAGCACTCAACTTTCAGGCATGAGAGGTCAGTAATGCAGAGGGAATGCGTGAAACCATACAATTACCTGTTCCATGCACGCTTCATTAAAATTGCGGCGAAACTGGGGCTCGTGTGTTTCTATTATTAACACACTAAATGGATGGAACAATATTTCAATGGCGTGTCAATACAAGACAACATTATGTATAAAATAGGCGTTAGCTGAAGCAGGGCATTTAAATAAATTAGGTTTCATTGGGATCTAGAATTTGATTCGAAATAGTTTATAACCTTGTATAATATAATACAATTGAATATGAAATCAATTAAAATCTATCCAATGGAAAAACGATTTCGAATCAAATTCTAGATCCCAATGAGACCTAATTTATTTAAATGCTCTGCTTCAGTTAACGCCTATTTTATACATAATGTTGTCTTGTATTGACACGCCATTGAAATGGTTCCATTTAAAAAAAAAACGTATTTATTGAAGTATATATCCCAAATTAACAATCTTTGTAGCCATAGAAAGAGGAAGTTTAAAAGTTTTTATTAATAAATTAAAAACGTTTGGTACACGACAAACATCTATAATTTTTAGGAACGAAGCAACTTTCCACCTTTGTTGAAAAGTTTGTTTGATGGTTTGTAAAATCATATTCAACATTGCAATATGAAAGAGCCTCATCGAAGATAAACATGTTTTATGCCTTATCCCGTTCAAAATTTTATGGACTTTTTTTGCGGAAACAACTGTAACTGGAATATTGCAAATGGATATGTTGGAACAATGGTTGTTCCCTCAAGCTATGGAAGAATCACAGGACTTCATTTACCAACAGGACGGAGCTTCATCCCATTGGCACCTCGCTGAACGAGGCGTTTTGAATGATTTCTTTTCTCGGCGCTGGATATGTCAAAATGGATATGAAGAGCTGGACATATACTTCTGGCCACCGAGATCTCATGATATCACCCCATGCGACTATTTCTAATAGGGTTATATTAGGGAAGCTGTTTACATCCCGCTTCTACCAACAACGATCTGCCGAACCGTATCACTACTGTGGTGCACTCAGTAACAACAAATACATTTCTTGTCTGTGGGATAGATATTTGTCGTGCATCAAACGGTGGACATAATGAACGTTTATAATGTATTAATAAAACTTGTTTAGTTTTATTTGTTAAAATATTTTATTTTTATATTTGTATTTTTTCTAATACCTCTATTGTATACTTTATTGCAGTTTGTAAATGTTTTTATGCTAATTTTATTAACAGTATACAAATCTTGGGGTATTTTGTAAATATCTTTTTTGGGATTATAAGACATTCCAATCTACAACACAATAGTGCGGATTACGGGTGTTTTCGGTAATTAAGCATCTGCACATTTCCGCAGAAATTGTGTGTATTCGATTTCCATATCTCAAAAAATCTACCTGAGATAGTCAACCGACACTTAGCTAGAGACGAGAAATGCGCATGCACCCGTAACTTTCTCTCTCTTTTTGTACAATTTGTAAATACTATTTTAGTTTTAAGTTAAGTTCAATTCTAACTCTCAAGCGCGAAGGTTGTATCAATTTTGTAATATATTTTGAGATGGTAATAGACGTGTTAAACAAAACATAGCTTGCCCACATACATATATATATATATATATATGCATATTTGTGTAATTTATGTTTTATGTTTTTAGTCAAATTGTAAATGGCTGGTCCGTTCAATAAAGAATTATTATTATTATCAAAGAACTAAAATCACGGGTGAATCCTTTGAACCAGAGGAAAGTACATTTTGTCCGAACAAAACTTTTAAAATTCCATCTTTTTATGGCTACAAAGATTGTTAATTTTGGATTTGGTTATTATAAAACCCTGTATATCAAATATGTTTCCCTTTATCTCTATTATATTCCTCATTTTTTCAATTTAATTTTGGAAATAAAAAATATATTGAGCGTATAACAAAAATCGACGACGAAGTTGGCGTTGAAAGTCTCGAGTCATGTCTCTACTAAGATCACACGCCTGAAATGCTGGTTTCGGTCAACTTGACAACCAGTACTTTACGCGTGCGCGTGTGATTTTAGTTTAGACATAACTTTAGATTTCCAATGCCAACTTTGTGGTCGATTTTTGTTATACGCTCGATATATTATATATGAAATACAATTTACGAATCGTAAATGGTTATGAATTAAAATCTAACGCAGGAGAGATCTTCTGACAAAGTTCCAACAACATATCAGTTCCTTAATGGATGGAAGACTCCCATTCCTCGACAACTTACTCATTATTATGCCAGACGAAACGCTACAGGAAACCCACGCATACTACAGAGCGATTCCAATCATCATCTACGACAAAAACAAGAACTTATCAGGGCACTGCTTTACCGTCCTAAGAGGGTATGCGAGCCAGCACATTACAACAATGAAATAGAACATCTCTCTTTCGCTTTGAGGTCTAATGGCTACATTGACAGGGCTCTGCGAATAACTTTAGGAAAAAATATTACCTCTCTATGGCCTATCAATATCTGAGATCAACAATGAGTACATCGGGGCAAGATAAAATCAAGTCGATTTCTACCGTACATCCGCAACGTATTAGACAGTATTGCAAATTCCTGGAATATAAACCTTTACAGAAGTTATCAGCGATGATTCGTTCGGCAAACGGCAAGCAAGATCCACGCGCAGCACCGGGTGTCTACAGAATTCCTTGTTTGTGTAGATCTTTCTATATCGGTACAAAGAAACGCAGTGTTCGTAGATAGATAAGAGGGTACTAGGGAAACTACAGACGAGGAGAACTGGAAAAGTCTGCCGTGGCTAATCACGCTTTCAATCCGGGACACATCATGTTTGATCAAACAGAATTACTGGATAAAACTAACTCATACTACCACGCGACGATACAAAGGGAGTCCATTGAGATTTATAAAAATTGCGATAACTTCAACAAAAAGGAAGCAACACTTAGGGTAAATCGAGTTTGACAGAAATGCACGCCGAAGCCGCAGATGAATCAGGTGCAACGGATAAATCACCCACGAGAGATGAATGATCTACAACGGATGAATCACCAGAGCACGGCTAGTTGTTCTCACGTACGCCACTTGCGTCGAGAACGTGACACGAATTTCGGATTTTGCCACGTATGGATAGATTAGAGATGAAACTGTCTAGGAATATTATTACATTGGTAGGGATGCCTAAGAAATTGCATTTATACAACATTAATGCCATACCGAGCGATATGCTTTTTGTATATCTAGAAACAGAAATGCTGATTTTCTGCTTTCGACGTTGTATTTCATATTTAACATTGAAATGGCTCATCCATTCATAAAAACAATGATATTAGTTATAGACGAAGAGAGTTTAATATACATAAAAAGGATTTTGGCATAAGTTATATAAAAATAACGCTTGCATTTTGTGTAACTTTCATTCAAAAAATGTAATATAATAAAAACAGGAGAAATAATATTAAGAATGTAGTTATAGAATTTAATATTATCAGAATAACAAAAGGAAATAATATGTGATTGAATAAAATAGTATTTATCCGTATTTGTAATCCAAGCGTTAAACCTAAAGAAAGAACTTTATCGTGGTGTTAACATGAAAACTATGTACTAAATTTTAGAAATATGTTATGGAATGTTGAAAAAAAAAATTCATATACAAAGTGTTAGGTATGCCGCAAAAATTGAAGGACATATTTGCTTAGTCCATTATAAAAATATTTTGTCTTTTGGTGATTTTAAAAAACCCTCCATTATTTCGAAGATGCACAGTTGACAAAAATAATGTTTGTGTTATAATGAAATCACCTGGTTTTATTTTACTATAATTTTGTTATATTTTCGATTAGTTTCGGCTAGATGCCATTTTCAAGACTTAATATATAAATGGATTTACAAACTATTCATATTTTACTAAATCGCATTTTTGTAATGAGGTTTGCTGTACTAGCATTCAATATATTGTTTATTTTTTCCTCATTTATCACTTGGTAAACTTGGAAAAAGTAAACAATATATTGAATGCCAGTACAGCAAACCTCATTACAATGTATAAATGGAATTTAGTAAAATATGAATAATTTGTAAATCCATTTATATATTCAGTCATGAAAATGGCATCTAGCTGAAACTAGTCGAAAATATAACAAATGATTTCATTATAGCAAACGCTTATTAAATATGTTTTAAATTTGCTCAAACTACAATAAATTTTTAAATTTTCGAAATGACTTCCTAAAATCTGGATACAAACAATCAATTTTCTGGTCATTGACTGCCGAACTTTTTCAAACACACCAGGGTCGTTTCTAATAGAGTTACACCTAGCAATTATTTGATTTAGCAAGTCGTCCAGATTCTCCATTGGAATAGAGTAAACTAATGACTTCATATAACACATACGAAATAATCCAAGAGGTTTAATTCTAGGGATCGAACAGGCCATGCTTGTGGCACATCTCGACTAATCCAGCGATCTCCGTATGTTGCTGTTAAAAAATTCAGTTCAGTTTGGATACTCATGTATCCAAACTGAACTGCAATTTCGCAATCTTCTTTTATCATGTTCAGCACATTCTGTTCCAGTTGCAGCGTTCTTACTATATTGCTTTTCCCGAAACCTGGCCGTAATATCCCTGACTGAAAAATCTTCCAAAATAATCATCGACGTCTCCATGAAACAGACACATTGAAACGAAGTGGAGATTCGGAAAAAGCATTATAGTAGTAGTAGTTCAATGTATAATCGTCTAGCTTGTAATGAATTGCCATCAGCAGGTCCATACATATATTTACCTACAGGATGTTAGGCAGCGAATGTAATTAATTGATAAATCAGAAAAGGTCTGTAATTTATTATTTTTATTTTAAATTTATATCGTCATGTATTTAAAATTTTAATTTTACTTTGAAATTCAAACGGAAACAACGTAATTTATTAAAGCAGACCCAGGGCACCTTTTGCGAGTAAATATTTAAAATTATCAACATTTGAATTAAAATTTAAAATAGATCTAGTGTTTTAACTTATGCTCAACATTTAAATTTCTTCAATGACACTGAGATTTATTCTTCTACTAAATTATATAAAATCTCTCCAATGAAAAATCATTAATTTGAAATAAAATTGTTCCTACGTAAACGTCCATGGGATTAATTTAAACCTGCCTTCTATACCGTACTTCACTTTTTAAAAAAAAAGGAATAACAGTTTTTCTATTTTGTGATCAATCACTTCACGTAAACTCGAAAATATACAGTTATTATATACTCTAAATTAAAATTAATTTCCCGACGATGGTTCCGTGTGTTAAATATTATTTTTTTCGCTTGTAGTGATTGGGGGGGAGTGTTCTGAGGGCGGCCGATTACCCGAACCAAGCTAACCATATTTTTTTTTAAATAACCGAAACGGCGTGGAAATTGAAATTTTAATAAAACCTAGGTGTTTTAAATACAGTGTAAAATTAAACAATATTATTAAAATTTATTTTGTCTTTCTAATATACGCATTATTTAAAAGACTAAACGTTAACAATATTGACGAAGGGCAAAACACAATAATATAACTCAATATTAGCTGTTTGCTTTCAGCCATCGTGTGTACACAATATACACGAAAGCTATTTCAGTCTGAGTATATTGATTCTCGGTTTGGGAAACTACTTATTGCAAACTGTATCAAGGGAATTTACTGAAGGCGACATATTATTGGCTCATTCGCGTGGTGATGCGGTGGCATATCACGTCGGATTACTCATTGTTTGTACATATGGTATTATTTACATTCATGGGTGTAATTTCCTTAATAGTGACTTTAAACATTTTTATTTTGTACATAATTAAATGGCGTTTTACGTAACATTGATACCTTTAGAAATAATATTTTCATGAAGTTGAGTTTAATAATAGTTATTAAGTAAGTATTCAGGAGAAATACAACAAGCTTCCGAAGGTGCGTGTTTGATTAAAACAGATAAACGATACCTGCGGTGTAATAGAATCTTATATTATCTCTGTGATTTTTATCTTATTATTTGGAAAATGAAAGTTGAATGCAAAAATCCTTTTTATACAGGGTATTACTTGTAAATATTAAAATTAAAATACTCAATACAGAAGAAAACAAAAAAAAAATAGTTTAATAAAAAGGTAAACCCAATAAACTACCCTCATCAATATGGGAAGCAAGTATTAAATTTCAAATTTTCTTTTAATTCAAATATAAAAATTGCAGATTTCGAAATCAAAGCTCTATATTTTTGCTCAGGTATAACTCCTTACATTGAGAAAAGGAGGATGTTAATTTTTCATTAAAGAAAATGTGGAACCGTAAGTTATTTTTGAAATATTAAAGCATTTAAGCAATTATAAATTGTTAGTGCATGATGCCTCAGATATATTTTACATCCATAAGCTACAGTATAAAAAGGTAAACAAAAATTTCATTTTATGTTTGGAATTAGGTTAAGTTTCAAAAACATTTCCATTTTTAATACAAAAATTACATCAGTCTTGCATACTGAAATTTCTTCATTATCTAGATATATGTTATTTAAAATAAGAAAATACAAAAAGATCTATGGACGATATCCCTGATTTGAGAATATATTATGAAAATATTTATTTATTTTAAATTATGTTAGATTATATACACTGTATTTTTTTCTCAAATAATAAAGATTTAGTAGCAGCAAAATAAGGAATAAATCAATTTCATAAAAATGAATAAAAGAAACAAATCTGTTTAAATAAATTATTTATTTAAACGGACTAACTAATGGTATTCTTTAATTTAATCAATTCTGAAATTCTAAGAATTGCTCCATTTTGATTAGTAATTTATTTAAAATGAAAAAAAAATGTATAAAATTATAGTGGAATTGATTGATTTGTATTAAGTTTTTTTCTTTTTTTAACTAAGAGATTTTTTTAATTTTTCAAATTTATAGTCTAAACTTTAGTTTGTAAGGAAAATTTTGCAATTACTTTTACCTAAACCCGACTCCATTGATTTGTCTAAGTAAGGACAGAATTTATCGAAGTGAAATGAAAAAAAAAAATCCAATGTGTCATATTGTGAAACTTTTTATATTCTTTTTATATTTTTCAAAGTAAACGTTACAAATTCAATTATATATAAATGCTAATTTTATTTTCAACATTTAAGGCAGAAATTAATGAATCTATTTTGTTCAAATAATTTTTTATTTGGCAGGTAGTAAAATATTATACACAATAATAGAAAATCACGAAGGCACTAACAAATATCGAGCATATAACAAAAATCGACGACGAAGTTGGCATTGGAAATCTTAAGTCATGTCTCAACTAAAATAACACGCGCACACGTAAAGTACTGGTTGTCATGTAGACAAGTCACGCGTGTGATTTTAGTACAGGCATGACTCGAGACTTCCAACGCAAACTTCGTAGTCGATTTTTATTATATGCTCGATATATTTGATAATACTATATATTGTGTGAGTTTTGGTTTTCATTTTAATATTTTATTAAATTGAAAAAGTACTTTAACCTTCTTCCCACTTGTTATTTTATTTCAAATGTACAATTCCGTTACAAACCAACCATTGTCAATGGATTTAACACTCTTTAATCTTAGTTTGAATAGAACATGCTTATGAGTTGAAAATGTTTTATAAACTTTATTATTTAAACCAAACAATGTACCTGTCCGAAAACAGCTTTTTTGCGAGCGAAAAAGAATGCATCGATAAACGAATACGTCTGAGGATTGCAAAAAAAGCAACACAAAGGCATAGGCGGAAAAGGACGAGGGAAGCTGAACGAAAAAAATGATAAATGACCTGATAATCTACTACGGCTTGACAAATAGACGCCATTGCAACTCGGTGGGTAACATGAAGAAGGCGATTTGAGTGATTTATGTGATTTCATTTTTCAACGAACGACTTCCTATAACATCAAAATTGTCCGGAGAGAGACAGCGAGCAGCTAGTGCGGGCAGCGCGTCCCTGAAGCAAATGGATAGCTGGAGGAATTCGCCCACAAATCACCGATCTGCGAATAGTGATGATTTATTGCATCATGAAAGTTGAAATGTGTGTCTTTGGAAGTTTTCTCCAAAACATTTCCGCTGTGGGTTGCGTACCGTCAAAATAGCAACGTTTTGGTAGTTGTTATTTTCAACGAGGGATATTCTTCCTGGGGAAGTATGAGAGGCAGTACCCCAAGAACTCAGAAGATAATCGAATCATCACCAACTACCTATTACACCATTAAAAAATGGGGTATTTACCATGTCAATTAGCGCGGGCTTTGTGGATTTCAGGAGGTCCATCTTTTGACCCATTTCGGCACAGTACCGAAAGTACATCCTTGCCAAAAGTGTGATTTTTTTCAATCAAATTTTTAGTAAATGATTTGTCTGGTAAATTTTATCGAAAACATCTATGTTTTTATGTTAAAATTCCGTCCAGATTGACCAATATACACTTCTTTACATATGTCGCATGAAAGTTTTTAAATCCATGTCTTGTGAATATAATTTATGTTGGTTTTCGGATTAGAAGTGTGGTTTCGGATTTTAGTGAGTGGTTTCAATGCAACGGTGATGTTCTATTTTTCCAGGATAGACTTAATTCTGAAGGAAGAATTATCAAAATATATAAGTGACTTGTATATGGGGTCTTCTGTTTGTACAGGTTCTAATCCAGCGTAGAGATACTTCGTTAGTTTTTTTTATTTTTATATTTATTAATTAAATTATCTATTAACGATGTTGTGTAACCGTTTAAGATTGCTGTGGCTTTGATAATGTTGTTTATTCAGGGATTGTACTGAGATTAAATGCTCAATGGATCATGGAATTAAATGCAGACATTTTATGTTTATGCCGGTGATTTGAGGAATTCGGCATTACGTGGTCCGTGTGTAGGTTAATTTTAGATATAAGTCAAATGTTATTAATTCTATGAATTGAAGAAATGTCAATGCATAACATTGAGATATTATTTATATTTAATATAAGTGCAAAAGAAACATTTCTGATGGGATTTGAACACATGTCCTTCGATTTCTAGCCGAGTGCGTTACCACCACAAAGACATGTGATATAAAATCTCCATTCAGTGCTTCAAGTTTTTGATGGCCCGAGGCACACACAGCGCTAACCTATTCCCATCTGATGTCGAATAATCGAATGGAAATGCAAATGTCGCATTTTTTTATTAATTAATTAAATTGATATTCCTTTGAAATTATATATATTTATTCATATCTATGTATTGATGAAATTTCAATGAACAACATATTAGTAATTCGTTAGTTTTGGTAAGTGAAAGGTGTATTAAAATATTTTTTTTTATTGGTTTATATGGTAAATTTTATATTAGGATGGATACCATTAATGAAGTCTAAAAATTGTGTTAATTGTCAACTTGTTCTAACAAAAGAAGCTGTAATGTCATCGACGTATCCAAACAACATTTTTATATGTTTTTTTTTTACCGAGGGGAGAATCTAAAATTGATTTTGTGGAATACCCGCGGCTAAGGCGCTCGAGGGACGCGCTAGACATTTGTCGGCCGATTAAATAAATAATAAAAATTTGCCCATAGTAATCTCTCGTATCAAAGGATTCAGGGAGAGCCCATTGCTAGATCTTCTGTTTGTTTATAAAATTTAATTTCGAAAGTAAAGAAATTATACATCTAAAATCATTTTAAATATTTCAAGAAATTCGGTTTTAATTAAAACGCTAATATTTATTACGTTGTTCTACCATTCAAGTACAATTACTTATAATGTCCACTTGGTGGACGAAATGTGCATTTAGCATTACAAAAGAAAATAAATAAGTGATGACTGATGATGACCTAAATATTAACTTAATGTGCAATTAAAAAACTTTTCACTTATTTTAATTTTACATTATGTTAAAATTATGGTCATCAAAAATATTTTTAATTAATTGTATGCAATCTATCGCAAACACGTTAGATACATCCAATGACACTAATTTATGGTTAGTGGGAAGTTTTAAGGTTGTTAGTTGTTTGGAATATTTCAAAGATCCCACTGCCATGGGATCTTTGAAATCGGCTTGTTCACGGGATAAATTGTTAAGGCGGCATGCAAGTTTATGGGCGGGAGAATTGATGAAGGAATCTACAGATTTAATGAGACAGTTTTTATAAAGTTTTAATAAGCCATACAGTCTGGGACACATAGGATTCATTGGGAATAGAGAAGACGTGTTAATTGAATCAAGGATTGTTTCAGATTTGGTGGAAATATTCAATTAATAAAGTCAGTCTTTAGAATTTAATACTGTGAATATTTACTTACAATTACTTATGTCATGTAGAACATTATTAGTCTAATATCTTTAGTTTAGTTCCCATTGATCACATGAGCGCCCTTCTTCCTTAACACACAAAATCATTTTTTATATAGTCTCAAACTAATATATTGAAAAAATGAGGGTGTTTTTTCAAATTCTTTATTTTAGCAGATATAACAAAGATATATTAGAAAAAGTTCTTTAAAATTAAAAGTTATGTAAAACCTCAGGTTAAGAAAGATAATTGATGCTATTCCAATTCAGGAAGTCGAACATGCTTAGTAAATGTGGTAGCATATTTGAATAATCTTTTTAATTGGTGTTTTTGTTCTTTTCTTGTTATGTTAGTTAAAAACAATATATAACGTTTTGATAACGCTGTAACAACATTAAACGTTATTTTCATGTTAGTAAAACATTACTAAATGTGTGCTTAGAGGGATGTTTATTTGTTTTTTTTTTAATTTTTTAGTAATGATTATTAAAGGTAATTTTAGGGTCCAACAAATGTCCAGGTATTTACAACTAGATGAGGGCTAAATGGATTGGTTATTTATTATGATCGAAAATAGAGAATTGCAGGGTAGGCGAAAAGGATTTAAAAGTTGAGATTTATTGCGATTAATTGAAATACGCCATTTGGCGAACCATGTTTGTAAAGTGTTCCTAGGAGTGCTAAGGGCTTTATGAAGGGTAGAAGCGTATGATATTAATGCTGTATCATCAACATAAATGAGAGGGTAAGCAGTTTTATCGATATCTTTGAGATCAAAGTGGGTATACGACGTGTACTAGGAGATGCATCGTATAAATTGATTCAATTATTCAAAATGCTCAATTTGTTTCTATCCTCGCGGTCTTTTAATTCTCACTTTATTAAAAAAGAAGCCACAATATTTTATTTTAACATAAATTTTTATAGCGGCAATAAAAAACAAATTATTTGAATTTATTTATGGATTTAAATATTTATATATCGCTTTATCCACACAACAAACGATATTTTTAATAGCTTCGTATTGTAAATAAATATCACCCAATAAAATATAAACTATCTAGTTTTTCAGTTGATGAAATAAATTGTTGGCATCCAGTTTATTTTACACACTTTTTTTTCGTTGGTGGCGAATTTTAGTAAATCAACCGGTCCGTGTTTTCCGCATCGATTCACGAGAGTGGAAATGAAACGGAGGAAAAAAAAATAGGAAAATCCAATTAGCGATGCATTCGCCCGGTCGACTATAAAGCCGCTAATTGACAATTACTTGGCCACTCCCCGAAATAAAAAAATATCTGTAATAAAATATGAATTATAATGATCATTCATGTCGAGTACCACCGAGAACGCATACATTAAAAGTATATGGACTTGTAATTAATAGATTATATTGCATTTTTTATTTGTTAAGCTTTTCGATATTGTTATAGAGAAAAAAAAACAGCGAGGTGGACCAATTAATAAAACTTAAGTCGTTTCAAAACAACACTTGTATATTTTTACGATCAAAAATGCTTTTAACTTTGCGAAAATTCTTGCAACAGCACACGCTTTCATGTTACGACCGTTCTGAATGTTATATTTATTCTGCTTTCTTGTGCTTCCCGTACCCGTCTTGAGGCCTCGGCCACCCCCTTTTTGCCTTACAATAGGGTAGTTTTAAAGGAAAGTTGAGAAAGTCACTATTTATGTAAACCTGTATGTATTTTCAAGATTCTTCCACTTTTTTTTATACCGGAAGTCGATACGAACTTCCTTATTTTAAATAGAACGATATATTTTCATGATAGACTTGTATTACACATATGATAAAATGTATACGACATTATTATTCCTAAATCGTTTTGAGAAACTTTAATATCTATAAAAAATACACTTTTTGAAAGGTCACTTTAAAGATTATATGTTAATTTATACTATTATTGTAACACCCCTAGGCTAAATACTTTTACCAGAAATAACGGAAAATGTTATGCAAGGTACTTCAAACTAACTGTAGAGTCGGGTAATTTTAATATAGTAAAAACTCGATATTTTTTTTTTTCAAATGGAATACCCGGTATATTTTTGCTCAGTATGATATAGTTAGGAATGTTGAATGCTCTAATATTCTTTCAAGAATGGATTTCATATCGCCTCTGATAATCGGGGCTATTCTCTAAGCAAAATGTTTAGTTTAACGTGCATGTTATTTTTAATCATCACAGTCTAAGCAGATATTTAATAGATATATATGCATAGAATGTGAATTTATTTAATAACGCAAACGTTAAACTAAACATTATTTTTATGGAATAGCCCCGTTTAAGTGAATACGCTACAAGCCGTTGTAATACCGTTCCTAAGATAAATTATGGAATTAACAATGGCATAAATCAATTTACGCGTTATGCCATTGATTTTTCATTTATTTTTAACTTTGATTCATGTTCCATGTCTCGGCAAGAAGTGTTGCATCATATAAAAATTGTTGATATTACGATGTAATTATTAAATATATATATATATATTCAATGACCCTTTCTACCCATATGGGTGTAGGGTTATTATTGAATATAAATATTATAATTATTATTTGATCACGTTTTATATTAATAGAATTTTCGGTCAATAAAGATATTATAATTCCAGAAATACGTTTTACACAATATTAAATGCGGGACGAATTTCCACAAATCTGTATAATTAATTCCTTTGTAATATTGGATATATTGCTTTGTTTTCAAATGGAAATGCTTCACCATTTTACATTTAATTAATGTACATTTTCTAGTATAGGGTTTTAAACTTATTTTCCCGGACGAAGCTGGCATTAATCCATTTGTAATACAAGTTGCTAACACCATAAAATCCAATACGTTTCATTTATTCGTTAAAATCGCTAATTTAAATGACCGGGGAAAAGAGATTGTTTATCTGAAATGAGATTTAAATGTACATATATTTTTAGTATTATTTTTAGAACACGACCAGCAGCGTGCTATTGCACGTAATTACAATCTGTTACATGCTTGCATGTTGTTTGCTGTATAATGTCCAGTACGTGAAATAAAAAAAAAACTAATCGATTCATGTATGTTGTCTTTACAACGAAAAGTGTTAAATCCCATGTGTATTTTTGTGTATTCGAATTGTATTGACTTTTAGCGTCAATATGTTTTATAAATTTCCCGGTACGTTTCAGCTTGATCGACGATTTAGTCAGAGTTGAACTGTAGGTTCTGAGCTCAATGCATATTAAGAATTTGTACTTATTTAAGTTAGATTTATTAAAGCGTAATTTGGTTACGTCAGCAAGATACTATCAGTGAACAAATTCATCACTAGTTCTAAACGTAACGTGGTTTTTTAAATAGGTGTATAATTTTTGAAAATGAATGTGACTTTTATAACGCCACAAATGCGTTATAAACCACATGACGAAAAGCACAGTTTTTATGAATTTAACGCAATTCTTAAAAACGCTTCACAATTTTCAGGCAAAATGCCTTTATTTTGTGGTCTATTTTCGAAAAATATAAAATTAATACACCAATACAATTATTGAGAAATGTTTTGAAATTTAAACCCCTTTCTTACATGACATTAACTGTCTACATATTTAATAAACCAATTAATATAAGTGTAATGATCAATCTAAGTACTCTGGAAAATATTAATAATGCATTTTATTTGTTGCAAAAAGAGTTTTCGTTAAATAAACATTTCTGGGGTAGGAAGACCTCCGGTCGATAGCCCATGACAGACTACTAACCCACCAATATATATTGTATATATAAAAATTTGTATATATGTAAACATTTCTGTCAAGCGGACTTGTGAAACGTAATCCATCTATGTATGGGTTGTATAGAATATTATTTTTTAGTTATTACATTTTATGTGTACGTTTTCAAATACATCTTGTTTATTTTTCTTATTTTAATATAATTAGCTTAATAGAGCTGGGCTCAAACGTTTATTAAATTTCATTAATCCTTCTTCGACAAAATTACACAATTTCTTAGATTTAATATTATATGTCATCTTATGTCTTTTGCACTTATATTTTTTTGTATATTTCTTTGTTATGTAGATATTTTTTGTATAAAGGTGTTTATCGTAAATAAAGGATTAGAAACAAAACTGGATTAGTTTCTCCAACATTTTATTTATTTACACAAATATCGAGCGTATAACAAAAATCGACGACGAAGTTGGCGTTGGAAGTCTCGAGTCATGTCTATACGAAGATCACACGCGTGACTTGTCTACATGACAACTTTACGCGTGCGCGTGTGATTTTAGTTCAGACATGACTTTAGATTTCCACTGCCAACTCCGTCGTCGATTTTTGTTATACGCTCGATATATGTAAGAAAGAAAGTTTTCTTCTTCAGTAGCATTAAATTTTAGTTAAAATATATAGAGATACAAATTTAGAAAAAAAATGTAAAAATCACGTTAACTTAAGGGGAAACCACCATTTTTTGATGAGCGCCTTTCAAATTTTCTCGTACGATATTCTTCTCGATCACTTTAGTGTATACTTTTCTGTATAATTCGTGTTTTATAAGATCCATTAGGGTCAAATGCTGACCATTTATTGCAAGCCATTTTTTGATTTTAATGTAAACACAGACAACACACTTTCACTGATTTATAAAAATTGTACAAGCGAGAAAATAAAATATTTGTTACGTTACAGTTACTGAATAGGCAATATAACTTCAAATTATGAAAACCGTATTCGTGGAAATTTATTGAAACATTTTTTGTCACATGCATCGTGATCGAGATATACGTGAAACACATGAAAGCCTTTGGATCATTCATTCATTCTTCTTTGCCCCAGCTCCCAGTGTCAGTGACTTTTAGTATGTTTATTTCGCAACTAACAATGTTTATTCACTGCACTAAATGAAAATAGCATATTTTTATAAATTAAGCATTAATAAAAAAATCATTTCATATTGTCTGTATCAAAAATAATATCACCTAAATATTTATACATACAAACATCTTTATTCAGACAATGTATAATATATATTTATTTACGGAATCTCCTTTTTACAAAACATATGCAACAAAAATCAATATTACAAATAAATATATAAATGTATGTAAATGAAATTCAAACTGAAATATAATTATAAACTAACAGTAAATAATACTAATATTTAAATTGGTCATAACCAATTTTAACAACAAAATTTTACAAAATTTATTATAACAATATGTACAATTGTGTTTGTAGTCTGTCATTGACTATCGACCATAGGTCTTTCTGCCCCGTATGAATTTATGGTGATTTTCAAATTAAAACTATTCTAGCTAGCTGAACTGTCATGTATGCATGAGTTAATGAATTGGTGGATAGTAACCGAAGGTTTGTTATGTTATGGGGGAATATTAGGGTTGCGAGAAATGCAATATTTTGTAAGGAGGGATAAATCGTGAGGGTTTTGAGAAAATTTTGTGGAGAGGGTAAGTATACACTGGGATATTGGAGTTATTTGGGTGAATTCGTAAAGGAATTCGTTAGAGGGATTTTGGAGTGGGCTAAATATTTATCTTTATAGATTTTTTTGGATTCATAAAGGTATTTGATGGAAGGATTGTGGAGTGGGTTATTGGGAAGTCTGAGTTTGGCAAGGATTCTTAGCGAGGATATTTCGTCGACTTGGAGATAATGAATGAGTTAAGTGGAGATGATAGCACCGCATTTTAGCGGGGACCGACAAATATATTTGTATATATGAAGGCGGTGTTAATGAATATAAGAATTATACAGGGTGTGGAAGTGATTCACGCACCATAGGGATTTCCATGTTATATTCTTAATTTTTAAATATTGACTCCCTTAATTATTTCAGAGAAAAAGTGTAAACATTTTTCTTGTAGGGACAAAAATACTGTATAAAACCATATCATTACTCATTTTCTTACTTTCAATGGATAGGAGAAATCGAGGAAATTAAAAGCGACTAGTTTAGCAAAAATGGCTGGTACCTTGGAATTATTGAAATAAACCACCGTTGATTGTTAGCTGTCATGTTAGCATTTGAATAGAAGTATTTAAGAATGAAAATCCCAATGCCGAATTAGTACTATTGCGGTAATAGTGCACATGCAGTTAATAATATGTACTTAAAATATATCTAAATTTGTGATTAAAATATTAACATGACAGCTGATAATCAACTGTTGTTTGTTTCGATTATTCCCATTTTTGCTAAAATAGTTGTTTTCATTTCCACGATTTCTCCTTTGTATGAAAAATAATAATAATAAAATAAACAAGTAATGATATGGTTTCATACATTATTTTTATTATTCACTAAAATAATTAGGGGAGCCAATATTTGAACTTTAAGAATTTAACATGGAAACAGAACCATAGGCGTGATGATTCACACCTACCGTTCTACACCCGGTATGTTGCTGAATATAAAAAATCGTTCATTTTTGATAATAATACTTTACATTTACTTGGATACTAAAATAAGTAATTTATTATTATTACCAACGTTTCACAATTGTTAATGATAAATATTGGAAGAAAAGCTCCATGAAACTAAAATATAACAATAATTGAATTAACTTCAAACTAGTTAGATATTAAGTATTTACAATATATAAATAAAAAACAAACATAATAAATAGACATGTTAAAAATATAAAGTTAGAACAGGAAAAATAAAAAAAATCAATGGTTTACATATAAAACGAATAGTATGATGTATTTAGATCCAAACCTCAACATCTAAAGTAAAAGTTTCCCTGCAACTCCAAACATAGATAAATATTACATAGGGTGTCCAAATAAGAAAGGTCACCGGCTATATCACAGGAACTAAGACTCCTAGAGCTTTCAAATAAAAAATATGTTAATAAAAGTGACTATGGAAATAAATTTCATGTTCGTATCTCATCCAGTAGGGGGCGAAATAACCAGTCGAAAAATAATACTGCGATTATCTTAAAAAAAGTTCAAATAAAGACGTCATAAAACTACACTTTTTGAAATCATGATGATTTTATAAAACAAAAATATTTCAACTTTTTTTTCTCTTACTCTTGAAATGAAGGGTGGGAGAAGGTCCGAATTTATAAAGAGCAAATGTCAAATAACTCTTTTGATTTTTAGCCGATCTTAATGATTTTAATTTCTTATGAAAGAACTTATAATACTGATTAAAATAATTGATATTACAAAAATAATAATAATTTTATTCTCAATCTCTTTTAAGTCTAGTGTTCCCACTTCAAACGCTTTATCAAAGTTCAGGTTTTCATCTGCTACAACGCTTGTTTATAAAGGAGAGATTTCAGATGTTTTAGAAAATGGATAATGTTCCTCGAGCCAAAAAATAAAAGTTTGCAAGTCCTTGCAATTTCTTTACTGCCTTGCCTCTCGTAGCTCCATGTGCTGCTTTGAAGAGGCGCTACGCACATCTGTAAATTCTTCCATTGCTTCATACATCTGAGAACAAGCTGGCATGGAGTTAATCCAAGTTGCAATAGTTGTCGTTTTTATTCCTCTGTCTTCGGTCAATCTACTAATGCTACTCTAGGATCACATCAAAACCTGTTCAATGGTCATGTCACTAAAGACTCCAGACCAGGATTTTATACGCCTCTATAGGGACTCTTAGCCTCTTTTGGACAACAATACGATTGTACAATTTTACTTAATTTAATTGTTTATTCATTTATGTTTAGATAGTAGCTATAATTTCATCTTTCCAACACATCTAACAAAATACGAAAAATTGCTAGTTGTATACTCCTCATAACTCTGGAACCGTTCACTTTAGTAAGATTATGTCAAAGGTCATTTTTGTTTGTAATTTAATGTAGATTATATATAATAATTTTTGTACTAAATCGCATTTTTTTCGAAATATTTAAGAAAAACTGATAAAAGCTACCAATTTTCGAACTTTAGACTAATTGCACCGTACTACAAAATACAAATAATATAAACAAAACAAAAATACTGGGCTGAAGTTCTGAAAATTTGTGCATACATTCGTTAACACTGTAAAATGTTTATTTCTTAAATAAGTCTTTATAACCTTTCTTTGTAATATTATGATATTTTACTTCATTTGTTAAAAAACTCAAAAGAATCAGGCCGTAAAAATGCATGCAATTTAAAATTTGTGACATTCTTTGTTGCGTATTTATCAACGTGTTTTATGAACATACATTAAACATTCTGGAAAATAAAGTCCTGGCAACGTATTTGTATTAATTCAGGATGATTTAATTGAAATTAAAACACTTGGTTTGTTTCACTTATTTATATTTTCTTTCAATTTTAATTTCAATTAAATCATCCTGAATTAATTCAAAAATGTTTCACCACGGGTTAAGCGAGAAATTAATTAAACATATAACTTATTTGTAGTTTAATGAAATACTCCATACAATTATCTCTGAGGAAATTATAGAAATCTTGAACATTTATTTCCTGATTATGTTCATGAATGTTCTATTTATTTATTTTGGTTAATAGAAAGTGTTACAAGAATGTTGTTTAAAATACAAATGAATCGAAATTAAATAAATGTAATATGAACAATCAGGTAGTTTGTCTTGGTATATTATTAATTAACATAAAATTCTGAACAATACAATCCATCATTTATCTTTTTTTAAGTAAGAATAGTTTTCTTCCTAATTATATAAATGCAATAAAATCATTGTCAAAGCAAATAGCAAATTTGGATGTACGCCGAGACGAACAGCAAACAAATGGATATAAGTGGAAATCAAGATAAGGTTTTTATAGAAGATAGATCTGGTTACAATTGTTGGGAACGAAATGCACATTCTAAAATATTTTCTATTGTGGAGGCTTCTACTTCGTTATATATGTTTAAGTATGATAATTAAAGACACTTCTAAACTTTGTTTTATATAACACTTTTTTTTTACTTGTGACTGCAGTTTCGGAAAATTCAGCTTGCCATTATCAAACACGAAGTGATTTACCGAAATTACAATACAGAACAAAGTTTAGAAGTGTTTTTAATTACCACACATTTTAAAAGATTATTTAGATCAAGGAATGGCTGTAAATAAAACCGCAATTCTTAAAGCAGTATCTTCAGGAATTGATATATACAATTATCAGAATAAACTTGCTCCAATGAAAATACCAAATATAAAAATATTCATGTCAATTTTAGATACAATCCTTGAAAATGCTTATAAAATATTTAAAGTAGCACGTACATATGAAACGCGGAAAATAATGTCATATTGATGGTGTACGGATAGAAATCTAATAAAATAATTGGCAATGTGCATTGGATAATCCTAAAAATAATTGCTATATATTTACAGATTTATCTCAGAAACTAATAAGTGTTAACAATAAAATATAATAAACAACATTTTTTTAACAAACCAACTATATTGTTGTAAATATCCAGTGTATTACACTTCACGATGGCTTTAGATTGTATCGAAAAAACCTTTGGTCGGTAGTCAATTTACATTTTGATATCAGAATATATTTTTGTAAACGATGCTACATATGTCTATTTACAGGAATACATTTGTTTAGTTGGTTATTACAAATATGTATATAAGGAAATAATAAAAGGGTATATGAATTGATGATAATTTTTAACGAAAATGTTAGCTAAAAACAAAAATTATATTTAAATTATCTCATACGATAAAAAATAGGCTACGAATTAATTAATCCGTTTCCAGGAATTTTAATGTCAAACAAGTGAAAAATTCACGAACTCGTGCATCGAGGATAATTGAAACCGAATCGATACGGCGGTTATTAAACACTTTATTCGAGAGAGAATGACACGCATAGACAGAGAGAGATTCTATCGAATCACGTAATTGAAATTTCATGTATACGCCGCGATCAAGGAAATTGGAATAATACATTTGAACACGTTGCGCTCATGTGTCCTACGTGCAATGTTGGGACACACGATAAATATCAACGCGGCAGATTTGTGAACGACACGGGATATTATTCGCGAATGCACGCACCGAAACCACCAACATGCATGGAATGAAAATTGTTGAAATTTCAGTAAGCGATTTGAACTGATTTATTTTTAAAATAAAATAATAAAAAAATAATAAAAACTGTAACAAATATAGAATGAAATTAAAGTTACATTTAAAAGCCTTTTTTTCCTATTAGATTTTATTTACTTGCGTTGCGTTGTGAATGATGAAAATGGGATCATTTGTTGCAAATTCTGACCATTTTTCAAACAAAACTTATACAAAACTTTCATTCATTTTTTTAATTAATTAAAAAATAGTGAATGGTAGTGAATTCGATTAAATACGTTTTTGAATGAAGATTTAATATTAAATTAAAAATGATTTGATGTCTTTTAAAGTTAAAGCGAAGTATTTGGAAAAATGTTACATTTTTTTTTTGTTATTTCTTATCATAAAACGGCTTCATAAAATTTCTCTAAACTATTTTTATATAGTTATTAGTATATTATATTAGTATTATTAGTATTTTATGTTTAGGTGTTTGTATGAGATGTGTTGAGTGACTGAAATATGACGGCATTTTAATGTTTTATTTGAGAAAAAAGTTAATATTTATTTCTAAGGAAATTTATCAGACGAAATTCTTCCGCTTATAACATGAAAACTAAAGGATCTACAATAAAAATTTATGTAAATATATCTATTTAAATAAAAATAGTTTTCCTTTGTCCTACTTATTTTTTATTAAATTAGATATATTTGGGAAACATTATATAATATGTTTCCATCTTCAGTAGTTGAAGTTTTGATAAATAATAGGTTGTTGAAATATTTACAAGTACTGAAGATGGAAACATAGTTTCCGAAATATATCTAATTTAATATAAAGTAATTAGGAGAAAGGACAACTATTTTTATTTCAATAATTTAAGTCTCCATAACCAACAACCAACATAGATTATAATTAATGGAATTTAGTTTTCTTAAGATCTGCAACATTTTCCTATCCAAGCAAAAATATGAATTATCGCGTGTAATTCAAGAACTGAAGTTGATACAATAAACATTTATTACGACCAACATTCGAAGGACAAAATCAGAGACATATTAATATTTATATCCACCGTTTGCAGAATTTAAAACCATAACGGTTATTGGTTTTAACGAAATCATGATAAGAAAATAATGTTTTCGAGTCAGCAAGGATTTTTCCCATTTACGCGAGAACTCGCAAGATTACTTTTAAAGCGTTTACAGGTGGAAAGTTAGATGAAAGAAATTTCGAGTTCGGAGATTACTTCAACTCATTTCACTTAAAAAAGTATTTAGGAAATTTGTTTCGTCGCTGCCGCAGCTAAAGGGTGCAACTTTTTTCACCGCCGCGCCGCAAACTTTCAGCCAGCGCTTGAAAATTACGTTTGCCGCGTGTTTTCGCTAATAAAAACGATTTATGTTTGTAAAGAAGACTGGAAGGATAAACTTTATTGATTTTGCGGCTATAAATTTATATTTTCTTTCATATATATAAAAAGCAAATTTATTTCATACAAAAATCCAATAATATAACGAAACAAATATATATTTTGTAATATTTTTCGAGGGTGCCTGTAACTCCGTTATTATTAAAAATAGAAAAATATACTAAAAACTTTTTCAAAGCAACATATTATGCTGACTTCGAATATGTTATCACATTTTATTTATCATTTTTAGTTTTAGAGTTATAACCTCAAATTTCGATATTTTTCGTAAGTAAAAATTACTTTATTGGGTAAAGTTTTTTTCGTAGATTCCAAATATATATATAGTTTGTTTATGTTTTCTTGCGTTTTGTCAAAGTTATAAACAATTTAATGAAACTATCATAGATTGCCATGGAAACAAATGAAGAAAAAAATAAACAGTCATATGATATTGTTTACTTATTGTTTTATTGTTCAATAATGTAATATTTCACTATATTGTGTTATGTTTTTAAGTATGAGTTATACAATTGTATTGTATTGGTGGCATCAGAAAAGCGCTATGATTACTTATACCCAAAAGGAAGGCAACCATGCAGAATATTATTTCCAAAATTAAAGAAAAATTTAATTAATTTTGGAAGATTTGGGTAACTATAAAAAAACAAATTATGAAAATTAAGAAGTATGTATATTAGCCAGAGTGGAAATGAATCGAGCGATTCTTGCAGGAAATGAGAAAGAGCAACTGAAATCGAAAACTCAAAATTATTTCGCATTAAAAACAGAAATATATAATTTATCAGCAATTTTTTATGAATGACAACGAATGACATTTTGCATATGGTTTTTCACTATTTTAAAAAGCCATACTTAAAAATATAATACAAAATAGCAAAATATTACACTATTAAATAATAAAACAACAAGTAAACAATAAATAGCATACGACTTTTTTACTTTTTTTCTTCATTTGTTTCCATGGCAATCTATTATAGTTTCATAAAATTGTTTATACTAACTTTGCAAAAACGCAAAGAACCTAAACAAACTATATATATTTGGAACCTGCTAAAAAAACTGAATCCATTAATGTCTTTTTCGACTATAATTACAATTTAAAAAAAAAGATGTTTCTGAATAAATTAATCTCACATTTTTATAAATTAAATAAAAATGATTTGAACGTTTTTAATAAATTATTTCCATTTATTTTTATTTGAAAAACATTTTTTTTAATAAAACATTCATTATATCAAAAAGCAGCCAGAAAATTAAAAGCTTTGTATTGAAATTTGCCGTTTCTTTGTTTTGTTAATGAAGGTGTATAAAGTTATACGATTTTAGGTATGAAACGCAATTTGATCAGTTCTGAAATAAAATGCATTTTCTTTAAATGTATAGCAAAAGTTGAAAGACGCTGCATTTTAAATAATTTATTATTTATAAATTTGATATCCTGTCGGTTTGATCGTTTGATAAGATATGGTTGATGGCATATATAACCAAACTATTAAAATATTTTTTTTTGCCAAAACAGCAAACAAGGTTCATTAAAAGTAAAAATCATGTTGCAAGGCTTGCAAGGATTTAACTCCGTGACTAACAATTTACCCCCATACATAGGCTTGGTATAACTTTCGTTTTCACGATAATCGGAATTGGAAGGAAAATTTCCTGGACCACGTCGGACTCCCCCATTAAAAGTAAAAATCATGTTGAATATATTGATAATTAAATAAATGGCGTCACTGCCCTTTTTATTCTCTCCTATTGTGCTGAAGAAGCATCCATCTCATGTGACTACAAGAATTAAAGTTTTTTTATTTATTTAAGTAAACTGTAAATAACGATCGACAAATATTTTGTATCATACAAATATATTATATATCAAGAGGATAATATTATCATACGTATTCCTTTGTAATGTAAATGTCGTTATGTATTCCGCCCAAAGCCCAGCGCGTGGATTAAAAGTTGGAAGCTCACCGAAATAAAACACACCTGCTTGAATATCAAAGGACTAAGTTTTAATAATCAAAGCTGGTTTTCGGTATATCCCTCGGAATTTAATTAAACCTACACTTATCTATATATAATTTATAATTGATTTAAGAATATTTTGATAACGGATTTAAATATTTTAATACTTCAAAAGAGATAACACTATTTAAAATATAGAAATATATAAAATTTTGTGAGTACAATTTTCAAGGCTAAAGCTAACCTAATAGAAAGTCAAATTAATTCAATATGTGAAGTAATTATGCGAATAATTAAAGAAAGATTGATGGTCGATAGCCAATTTACAGAATTTCAATTTCCTCAATAATGTTAGGTATTGAATGTTGTTATGTAATTATTAAAATTTGTAAGTATTGTGAATATTCTATATTTAGTAATGCAACACTTATTTTTTTAACAAAAAAATAATAATGAAATCTATTCATTATTAATTAGTTTTTTAAGAAACATATAAATATGAATAAAAAATAATGAAAAGGAAAATTATCTATTAAAATTAAGAATATTTTCGACAACCAACTGATAAAAGATTTATAATAAATATAAAAATTAATAGTGAAGATTATCAATATACTCTTCAAGATTATTGAAGAGTATATTGATTAAAAGATTTATAATAAATATAAAAACTAATATTATCAATATACTCTTCAAGATTATTTAAGAGTATATTGATAATCTTCACTATTAGTTTTTATTTATTATAAATCTTTAATGAGTTGGTTGTCGATAATATTCTTAATTTTTATAAAATATTTTCCTTTCCCTTATTTTTTATTCATATTTATATGTTTCTTAAAAAACTAATATTGAAGAGATTTCATTATTATTTTTTGTTAAAATTTTTTATCCCATCTCTAGTAAAAATATATCTTAGGCATAGAAAAAATATAAGATGGAGTAAAATATCGGATGAAAGCAATTTTTGTTAATATTGAAATGATAGGCAAATGCTCCATAACTTCCTTTCCAACAGATCCTGCCAAGTAAGAATCCGACAAACACTCTCCCATGATTTCCAAATATTTCAATACGTTCCTCAAGGTTCTCCCTTATCCCTACTACTATATAATATTTATTACCATGACATCCACCACCCTGAACCATTCCAATTATGCCCTTTTATTTTCCGACGACACATCAGTAATCACTCATGACTACCCTCCAGATAGCCCATAAATGCCTCGAAAAATCCTTTGATGTCCAAGCCTGATGTTCTAAATGGAGGATCAGCATAAATTCCTTAAAATCACAACTCTTCTTCCCATACTACATAATCACACCTCAATCTCCCACAATCACCATTAACAATACCTCAATATCTCCCTCCTTTACTTGTAAATACTTATAACAGGATTTCTTTCAAACCTCACATCCTATAAATAAAATATAAATTAGGGCCGGTCATTTCAGATCGTTTATCTTCAAACAGAAAATATAAGCATTAAAATCGCCACGCATATTTATATATTAATACGCCGGCCGTTGTTGGATTATAGATGCTTCCGTTTCACTCAAATAAACCTTCTTCTCTCTTCCATATTCATGATGTAGAAAGATCCTCCCTAAGAATCCTCACAAAAATTAGACATCCTAACAATCCTCTCCAAAATCCATCCATTCCCATATCCTAACGTATAATTAACCTTATACAAAAATCTGTATCCAAAAAAATGCTATTGTTCCTCTAAAATTTTCACATTACACTCTCATTATTACGCTTCTAGACAGCTAGCTAGCATATTTTTTTTAATCCATCACCATAAATTCAGACAGGGCAGAAAGATTCTGGTCGATAGCCCATGACAGACTAACATATAATTGTAAATTGTAACTATGCATATTATTGCATGCAAAATGGGGAGATGATTTTTTTTGTATTAAAAAAAAGAACCGAGGCAATAAAATATTATTTAATATGATAGTTTAATAGCACATGGGTGTTGATTAAATAAAAACCCTTACGCTATATAAAACGCAACAACTGAAATCAATATTTATGTAATCTAAAACGAATAAATAAAATACGGACGAAATGTTTATAGGCAATTTCGAAAATGGAATTTATAAAAAAAACGACCATAAATCTCGCTGCTCTAAAATGCTTTTACGTCTCGTTTTTTTTATTATTTCATTTCTTTATGGCGTGATGGGATTTCGCTTCGGAGAGGTCTCAAAGCACACAGCTTATCAAAAAGAGTACAAACCGGACGTTTCTGTTTATATGTCCGGATTCGAAAAGAATCGCACAGTTGCAGATATGAAAACGCCTCCCTCGGGAACCGTAACGTGATTCCTGATGCGGAAAGTACGAAGGGATGTTAATAATAAATTAAATTATTTGAAAAAAATAATAACGTAAAATCTGTAGCAATTACGGATTTAATGTGATGTTTATTTATTAATATTTTAATAATATTGCTTTATTGCTCAACAGATGAACGAATTAAAAGACAATGTAATTAAAAATAATCGTATATTATAGTGCAGGGAAGACTGATGAATATAAATGCAATAATGAGAACTTAAACATTGTTAAATCGTAATTATAACTGGCATTAAAAAGAAATATTAGCATTTTCGCTCATATAATAGAGATGAGCTTTTTATAAAATATTGGTTTTAACGAAAAGTAAATGAAATGAGATAGTATCATGGGAAGATTGTACATATAATATATTATGTGTGAAATAATAAATTGATCTATAAATAGCCAGACATTAAATAAAACATTATTATTATTATTTGACTTAAGACAAAAATTGAGCGCAGTCAAACTTATTATTTAACAACTATAACGTACATAAGTACTATTAACTTTCTTCAATGTGATAAGGATTAAAAATTTTATTTCTCAAGTAGATGAATAAAATTAAACAACGATGACTTTTAAGTTGCCGATTTTTCTGAATATTTTCCCAGTAAGCACCGAGTTCCACAGGCAATCGTATAAAGGTACTTTTATGGAGTTGTTTGTGATGTACAATGTTACATCAATTGAATGTAACATAGAACTTGCTTTGTGATTTTAATTTCCTATTTTAGTCATTTATATGACAATATTGTTACTCAGATTGTTACATCTCAGGGATGAAACATATAATTTCTATTTGGAATTTTATTTTTCAATGCGATCGTATGTACGCATATATGGCATTAATGGTCGTCCACTTCTTATGATGGTGAATGCAATTTTTAAATAGCCATCCGGTAACGATGGGCACCTTCGGCGCGATCAGCTAAGGTGCTGATCCGATGGGTGCCTGACTTCGGAAGGAATACGGTTCTGAAAAGACTCGTTATGGGGAAATAAGTTACCAACATCAATGAATAAGGACTTCTGGAAATCAGTTTGCGAACGAGGAAAAGATTTAAATGAAGACAAAATGATCACCATCAACAAACAGTGAATGAAAAATATTTCTATGTAAGGCTAGGCGCGCACCTAAGTGGCGGTGTAACGTGGTGTGGATGTGAAATGGCAATGATGTGGTGACGATGTGGTAATAAACATGCCGTCCTCGGAAGATGAAGATGTTCTATTATTTGTGCAGCCAATAAATGGTGATAACAAAATTAAAAAAAAAAAAAACAATTTACCTGATTTTTCTGAATTCATAAAAAAATTAGTTTATCCCTGACACTTCAAAATTAATGTTGGGAAAGTTTATAATTAAGAAAATGCAGATTGAAGATTTAATTAAAAATATAATTTAGAAATTTAATCGCCACACCGTCTCCATTTCAAAATTAAACATACAGGAGCCTAGTGACGCCCGATTGGCAAACGTTTGGTGAAACATTGCTCGCAAAATATCGAACCACTTCCACACCACGTGTTCACCACTTCGGTGCGTGTGCGTTAATTTACTTATACAGGCTTATATTTGTCACTTGTCATTTGTTCTCCACGCCACTACGACACTACTTAGGTGCGCGACTGGCCTAAGGGAACTCCACGTCGAAAGGACACTTTCCCTGAGAGGAGATCTTTCATCCATCAAGGAAGAAGAATCACTCACCAGAGGTGATATCCTGTGCATCTTCGTAGGTTGGCAGAATGTAAACTAGTCATGTCAAGATTCGGCGAAACTTTTTAACTAGAAGGATAAAAAAAGATTGCCGTTGAACTTGTCCTCTATCTAAAAAACAGTCACTTATTTTATAGTCTTTCTTAGATACATCGAACAAATATTTATATAAAATTTAATATGGATGGTTTAAATTTAGTAATTTTATTTACAAAAAAGAGAAATGTATTGTATTTATTGTATTTTTAATAAACGGATTGCATAATTATATCAGTGTAAAATAGGCTATGTCAAATGCATGTTACATTGAAGACTTATAATTATAAAAGTCACAACAAGATATTTACAGGCACAACAATTGGATATCCTATAGAAGTTAACAGGATATCCATGCAAACTCTACGGAGTTTGCATGGAGCTCACATTTGGAGTCGTCATATATTCGCAATGTGGAATAACATGTACAATGGCGGCCGACGAAATGTGAACGGTATTTTGTTGTCATAGAGAAATTGTCTAATTTTGTACAGATTTATCAGAACTCTTTTTGTAGGTATCCCCAAACATTATCAATTGGATTGAGATCAGGGCTCTTCGCAGGCCAAGGCAATACTTGGAAGCGGTGGTCTTTTAGCCACTGAGTCACAATTCTTGCTGTATGGATAGGACTATTGTCCTGTTGAAATATAAATTTTTCCGGAAATGTTTGTGTTACTGAAGGCAACATTACATATTCTAAAATATCCCTGTATTTAATAGCATTTAAATGGCCATCTATTTTCCAAATTATTCCCGGTCCGTTTACACTGACCCAAGCCCAAAAATTAACAGAAAAACGACCACTATTTGTTATTATACGGGTGAATTCTTCTTCATATCATTGGTTTATTGGTCTATAAACTCGTAGGCACCCATTACTACATGATTTTTGGTCAGAAAAGACGACCGAGTTCCAAAAATCATCACCGCGATACACAAATTCGTTGGCAAACTCCAATCTTCATTGTTTATTGTTTTCTGAGAGAAAAACTTTCTTGGCTGCTTGAAAATTTTGTAGACCTGCAGCTTTAATACGTCTCCGAGCAGATCTAGTAGACCCGCAAAACCCGTTACTTCTCGAGCATCTAAGGCACTATCAAATGATTTTCTCTGAGATGATTCACCAATGCAACATCCTGTTCTTCATTAGATACCCTTCCTATTCCAATTCGGGGTGGCCTTCTTAAATCTTGCCTTATTTCAAATCGCCTTTTCAAATGATGTATGCAGGTTTTGCTTACATTCAAATCAGCAGCCACTCGACTAAGAGACCAGTTTTCTTCTAGTTTAGCTATTGCCCTGCTCTTCTCGTCTAAAGATATATGTCTAGGCATATTTTTGAATGACTTTTATAAATCTGTCAATCAAATTTTTGTTTTCGCACAAACGCGACGCTCCTGATTAAAAGTCATATTCACATAGCTAATAAACATCGTTCACATTTCGTCGGCTGCCATTGTACCTCGCTGTATTTAGTGAGTTAAATTGGGATGGTTAACAAGGATAATGAACCATTTTAAAACAAGATGTTTTCATCTTGTTTGTGAATGCTCTAAATTTGACCTTTACGCCCTAAAGGTAAACCAGATATAGATATAAAAATATTATATTTGAATTAATTATAGAAATCATGATTTTCGCGCTTATAAGATCTTTGTAATTATTGGAAAATTCAAATTAATTTAATAATATATGATTAATCCAAGACTCTAAACAAGATATTTTGGAAATAATTAATTATTCTATTTCTAATTGCAATTAAACGACTTACGAAGTAAGTACAAAGAAAATACAAATATCCATTGAAACAACTACTTCCCGGGCAAATACCCACACTGGACATTGAATTACACAATAGATATTTGCCGTTGCATCACAACAAATGGTACGTTTTTTTTTTTAACATTTTGTATAAGGTAAAGCTGTACTGATGAGGGATAAATTCCGAAACACGTGTATACAGATGGCCTTTTATACATAGTTAATATTGTTTGTGTGAAATATTTTCGCTTCAAAAAACCTTGTTTAATCAGCATTGCTGATTGCAACGACAAATATCTATTGTGTAATTCAATGTCCGGGTATTTGCCTGGGAGGCAGTTGTTTCAATGAATATTTGTAATTTCTTTGTATTTAAGTGGTATGTCAGGGATTTCAATGAAATTAAACGAGGCAAATTTCTGGCGATGATCAATAAAATTCGAACAATACATTTTTCCATATGTAAAAATTACTTACACTGTAAGTTTTTCTAAAATATCTATTGAAACGACTATTTTCAGAGCATATACCTCTCCAGGCATTGGATTACACAAAAGATATTTATTTGTTGCATACTGTACATTGCAACGGTATGAGTCGAAAATATTTAATGAAATGAAACCATAAATAATAACATTAATCCCGGCTGAAAGGTTCCGGCCGATAGCCAATTCCTACTAGAACATGTGTTTAAAGTTTAAATAAATTGTTAAAAATGTAAAAAAATGTTAAACCACACTTGTAAAGAAAAAAGAAGATGAATAATAATAACAATAATCCAATATCCGGCGAAGTAGTTATTTTAATAATGTGTGAATCGTTTTTCTTTTTTATATATAACATCTTTATTTCTGCAGACAATTTTATATACAATAAATTAAAAATATAATTCTTATAATATGTTATACGTTGTCCTTAGAAAACGGCTATCGACCATCGGTCTTTCTGCCTGTCCTTGTCAAGTTCTTGTCTTGTTATCTAAAGGTCATCTTTCTTTTATTTTATTGTATTTTATTTGACATTTTATTTTAAAAAGATATAGTCTTAATGTTGTATCCGTGTACAACCACCGCAAAAAGCTCTCCCCAAAAAATTACCCCCCGAAAAATAATACTTGTAAAAACACCCTCAAACTAAAATTTACCTGTTATTCATTGTAATGTTCGAGTGAGGAGCGAATTTTTTGATTTTATTTAATGATGATAGTTACAACACTATATTTCTATTTATTAAATTACAATTGTATTTAATAAATAAATTAATCGATTCATTCCATCATTGCTCGATCCGAGCTACATAAAACAATAAATAAAAATGATTTGAAAATAATTAATAAATTATTTCCACATTTAGCTCTGTGACTTTTGACTTACGCTACGTAAGTACGTTAAACAAATGCACATTAAAACAACTACTTCCCGGGCAAACACCCACGCCGGACATTGAATTACATAATGTACACCTGCTGTTGCACATCAATAAAATATTGCATAATGCAACAAATTTTGATCCGAGAAAAATTTAATGTAAAAACAACAAAAGGAACGTTACATAATAAACGGCCATCTGCAGACACGTGTTTCGGGATCTATCCCTCGTCAGCACAGCTATGCCTTACATAATTTAAAGATGTTAAAATAAATCAATTAAATTAATTCAAATGCAATCAGCAAAATTAAATAATTATAGTAAATCAAATTAAACTAAATCAATTTAAATTAAATTAAACCCCGGCAGGTGAGGGTCGCTCTTTTTAATTAATTTGATTCAATTCTTTTTGTTCAATTTTATTCGGTTTTGATTTAAATTGAATTAATTTGGTACCTCTCGGCCTTCATACATTGCAGCAACAACCTCTATAATCAAATTTGGATTAGCTTATGTAGCTTGTTGTAAACATTTCCATTTATTTTACTTTCATTCTTCAACAAAAATAAAATCTTTAATTTTAATACAATTGATGCTTTTAATATTTAAATATTGATAAAGACCTACGAATGAAATAATGATAAATAACTTTAAATTTCCGACTATTTTCGGGTTATAACCCGAAATTAGTCGAAAATTTAACGTTATTAATTTTTTCTGTGTTTTTATCTACTTTACTAGTAGATTTTTAATAATTTATTCGTATTTATTATTATAAATCTTTAGTATACCACCAAACATATATGTTTAATATGCGATAAGTAAATATTTATTTTATTTAAAAAGAAAAACTTAAAATGTAGGAGACAATAAAGAATTCAAGGGAAATGTTTTCAGCAAGTACAATGACAACAATCAGTGTACAAATAAAAGCATGAATTGAATACTTTATTACAAATTCAAATTTATTCAATAGATTTACTTTGTCTCTGTCTTTATTTAAATTTACATATTTTTTCTTGTAATTGATTTCTTAGGGATTTTAGAATTGCAGTTTTATATAGACATTCACTGGGCGTCCTAGATATAGACCTTTAGAAATTATTAATGTAAAAGAAACATGTATTTTTTTATATTTAATACTTCGAGTTCGCCATTTTGATTTTGGTTGAGGTAATGAGCGTGACCCACAAGGTGTTTTTTTTTTCTTTTAAAAAAGACGCTACAACCAGCTTAAGTATGGTTGTCACCATACTATACTGACTCTTAAGATTAGAATAACCAGAACACTGATTTACACTTTTAATGGTGAATCTGGTGGAATATAACACCGCGTGGGAAAAGATTAGAATAAATTGCAATAATTTTTCCATGCGGATTTCTAATAATAATTATAAGAATTTTTACTCATTGTATGATTAAATTAAAGAAACATTAAGACAGAATCAAACTGCAGCACCTGAACGGCGTATCTGTAATTGCGGACGCTGTCACATCTGACCTTCTGACGCATGTCACATTTCATAACCCTACACACAGCAATACTATTTAAATTAATATTTTCTAGGAATTTAACATTAAAGTTAAGTGTTATAGTTTAATTATCAGT
Organism: Philonthus spinipes; assembly: GCA_963082785.1. Classification (NCBI taxonomy): domain Eukaryota; kingdom Metazoa; phylum Arthropoda; class Insecta; order Coleoptera; family Staphylinidae; genus Philonthus; species Philonthus spinipes. The sequence continues at coordinate 10,696,915 of OY720315.1, read as the reverse complement.
CATGTTATTTAAATATGGTACTGCAATAATAAATACTGTCATGTAAATGAGTGATGAATTGTAACAGAAGAGTGTTTATGCTTGGAAGGGATATTAAGGTTGCGAGGGATGCAGACTAATTTTATTTTCACAAACTTATTTCTACAAAAGATTTAACAATAATTCGTTCCGCAAAGACAGATTAACTAGTACTAAGGAATGAAGCGGGAAGCGATGGTTATAAAATGGAATAACATCTTACTCAGCTGGAGATAAGATTATAAATTGCTGAGGCGGGTAAAAGGATGAATATACATATGAGAACAAAGAACTTAATTAATTGTAATTAAACGCTGCTATGTGGCCGCAGGTTACTTATATATATATATATATATATAAAGTGTCTTACATTAATTTACTATAAAACGTGATAAAAATATAAAAAAAAATGAAATAAATTTACCAATGTGAAGTGAATATGTTCAGTAATAGAAAATGTTTCTATAGTTTTATTAATTTATTAACGAAATCTACCTTTTTAAAATTGTTATACATATAAATTTAATTGAATCAAATCTTAAAATAAAACCAATTTATCTTTGTTTTGTAGAATTATCTTTCCATTTAATCAAAATTAATCGATTCCAGCAAAGAATTTGCATAAAAAATCCGTCGGTTTCGGTTCAATCGTCTCCTTGAACCACGTCATAACATGACCCTTCTGTTTCCAAATATTCACCGTATCTTTCAACTCCATCTGGCCTTTAATAACGAGCATATCGATCACACGAATGTCGGTCACGTCCCTTTGCTTCTCGAACTGTTGTCTGAGTAGTTGCCGGCACTGACACACCGATTTGGGAATGTCATAATCACGTACCACGTACGGAATCTGCCTGTACCAAGCTTTGTAGAGACTCAGCACTCTCTTCCTGGCTTCGTCACTGTCCAATGATAAAATTGGTCTCACTTGTTTTACTGTCGATTTCACACAATGTGATGCCATATTTGATTGAAATGAAAAACAAAAAATGTCATGTCATAAATAATGCCTGGTAGATAAATTTACAATATAAAATGCATAGGCGAATCACACGACAAAGTTAAATGGAAGAGATTACCCGAGAATCGAACTTCTACTATTTAGCGCTGCTATCACCAAATTTAAATATTATTTACATTTATTTTGTTTTTTTTACAGAACAAATATATACAGGGTGTCTCAGCGTGCGCGCCGAGTAGCTTTACGGCTAAATGGTTTATTTTTTCAAAATCGGCTTTCGCAGGCCTATGTAAGTCTATTAGGACCACATTTTAAAATTAGTATCAAACATACAGGGTGTCCCATAAAAGCATGGCGTATCATAGTTATATTTTTTCTAATGGAATGACCCATATTTTATATTTTTTTCAGATTCTACATCAAAAATAAAGTTAACTTTTATAATATATTCATATGCCTAAACCTAATAATTTTTGAAATATTTAAATATTTTTGGAAAAATTGACGTTTTGAAAAAAAAATCATAACTCTCAAATGGATGAATGAAAACAGATGAAATTTTGTTCCTGTATATAAGACTAATGGGTAAATATTTTAGGCTATTTACAGGAATTTAAAATCTTAAGATGTTTTGATAATTTAACGTAACTCCGGAAACACATTCAAGGTCAAATTTCATGCTTATTTTAAATGGCACACCCTATATCTAATAACCCTATCTTATAGGAAATTGTATTGTCTTTCAAAAAGTATAAAAGTATTTTTTACTTAAACCTAATAGTTTTCAAGATATATGCATTTTCGTTAACTTTTGACATAATATTTATTATTCATAATATGGAAAGTCGATACAAAGCGCCATCTATTGTTCAATATAATATTTATTATTATTATTCCATAAAGGCAAGTCTTTAGTTATTGTTTATAAATAAAGTCCGTTGACCCAACAAATGATTTTCGAGATATTTCCTAAATTAATACACAAATTTTATTAATTATGAATATACTAATTGCATTATTTATTTACACATGTGTACATTATTTGATAAAAACTTGTTAGAATTGTAAAACAAATATAACGAAATACATCAAATAAATTGACGAAATAGAATTAAAAGTAATTTATAATAAATTTTCAAAATCGAATACATTATTCAATTTTATTTTAAATGATATTTTGACATTTCTCAGCATATTAGGTATAATTGATCTAAATGTATTATTAATTCTGCTTTCCATGTATTCAATTGTTGTGTGAGGAGTGCTGTATATTTGATTTGACAGAAATAAATCCATGGGGATTAAATCAGAGGATCTAGGTGGCCAAACTCTTCCAATTTATTGCTTATTAAACCAATTGTTTTGACGAATATTCAATGGCATTAAACTTGTAATTGTATCTCCTTATTATTAGTTACTGTATTCAAGGTAGTTTTTTTTTTCAAATACTTCATACTGCCTACAGTTTTTAATGTATTTAAAACTTCCTCTACAGTCTTCTTATTAGGATGTCTTCCATCAGAGAACATTTTATACACTAAGAGACAATCTTACTAACGTTACATTATTATTAGAATCATGTTAATTATTTCATATAAGGGAAACACTATTTTTTCAATTGTTAGTAATAATACGAATGTGTCAATTAAATTTGCTTATAAACAAAAGCCTATTAGAATAACTGGCAATAATGATTACTAAATTAAGTAATAGATGGCGCTTTATGTTACATTGCCATACTAAAATAATAATGATAATGACGAAAATTAACAAAAATGGATATATCTTGAAAACTATTAGGTTTAGGTGTAGAATACCTTTATACTTTCTGAAAGACAATACAATTTTCTACAAGATAGGCCTATTAGATATAGGGTGTGCCATTTAAAATAAGCACGAAATTTGACTTTGAATGTGCTTCTGGAGATATGTTGAACTATCAAAACATCTTAAGATTTTAAATTCCTCTTGATAGTCTGAAATATTCAGCCATTAGTCAGATATACTGACACAAAATTTCATTTGTTTTCATTCATTCATTTGAAAGTTATGATTTTTTTTTCGAAACGTCAATTTTTCCAAAAATATTTAAATATTTCAAAAGTTATTAGGTTTGGGCATATAAACATATTATGAAAGTTAACTTTATTTTTGATGTAGAATCTGAAAAAAATATAAAATATGGGTCATTCCATTAGAAAAAATATAACTATGATACGCCATGCTTTTATGGGACACCCTGTATGTTTGATACTAATTTTAAAATGTGGTCCTAATAGACCTACATAGGCCTGCGAAAGCCGATTTTGAAAAAAATAAACCATTTAGCCGTAAAGCTACTCGGCGTGCACGCTGAGACACCCTGTATATATGTATATAACAATTAAATAATTACATTTTTACCATATAATTAATTAATTGTGTTTTTTTTAAACACTACAATTATAATGACGAAACCAAAATTATTTGCAAAATGGAAGTAAGTATGTAATAATATTTATTTATATTTAACTGATTGTATAAAAATCTGCAGCTATATCAAACCTATTCTGTAGCAATTTCTATCATTTACTTCATTTGTACATATTTGATGCACGTTATTCAATAAATATTTGTTTGTTTATTATACAACGTGTTTATTTTAATTTGTTTAAATAAATCGCTGAAACTCGTAAACAGTAACCATGAATTTAATAACGTCAAGTCTAAAAGATGATATAAAATCCTTATGTACTATTCAAGGCACTTAATATTTGTTTTATATCTTCCCATAAAAATATCCAACAGATCCATACCTCCTGTCTGTTGTATTAGGTGATAATATGAGGACAATCCACTTCTGATTTTCTTCTCCTTCTTTTCACTTTATAAATTGGATTTTTTTCAGAAAAAGAGGATACTAAGGTCACACATTTATTATCTTTCCAGATAAAAAAGCATCCATACTTGCTACAAATTCGTGACTTGTTCTACGAATAGCATCTCTCAACAATGATTCTGTGGGAAATTTATAATTAGGTATCCTATTCCTTCGTATACTACCCAAAGAATAAATTCCGTCCTTTGCCAAATTTACCACTGAAGGCAATCATGATAGACTCCGAAATTTTGCTATCGTGGAATAATTCTGACTAAACGTAAAACCAAATTAGATGTTACTCCAAAATCAGGTTCGTCAACTGGCACATCTTTTTGTTCTTTGCCCGTATACATTTGAATGTATAGGCAAATCCTGAATTGCTTGACATAACAAAGAATTTATAATTTATATTATAATATGTGGGGCTTAATTCGCTTATACTGTTTCATATAATGCCTTACTGGGGTGGAGCACATTTGTTCGTCTTTACTGAGATCTTGCTCTAAGGCAACCAAAGAAAATTTATTGCGCGGAAAATCAGCAATAGGTCTAAATTTGTAAAGCCTATTGTGTCATGGCTGCTCACGTGCTATAAAAGAATAGTTATTGTTGAAATCTATGAACCTTTTCATCATCTCGAATTTGTTGATTGACATCACATCAGCTACTGGTGAAAATCTTAATTCATCACTCCGTATCGACCTCGTATTGGGCAAGTATGCTTCAAGCATACTTAAAATATAAAAAAAATGTAAACATATTCAAGCAGTTACAAGGATATGAATTTTTATTGACGTATAGGTTTTCGTTAGAATGTAACATCTAAAATCTGCCTATGTTTATGAAATAATTACTCAATAACCATAAAAGTTGTTATATTGAGATTTTATATTTACGAGTTCTGAAGTATGGGGAACATGATAGTGTATTTATTTTCTTCAATATTGAAAGTTGAAAAATAACAACCCCCACCCCGCCCGCGCATACATGTTGTGTCAAAATTTTCACCATACATTAATAACAAAATTCAATATAGGAGCGATATTTATAATATTGATATACGGAGCAGGGGCTTATTACCAATCTTAGCACAGATTAGAAATATTTAAGACGTGTTTTTCTTATACAATTGTACACTGCATGAATATATTAGTTTAGGTGAATTGAAATCACAATACAAACAAATGTTATTACGATTGAAATAATTACGCATTAATTTCTAAAAAAGATGTATTATATTTCATAGATTTATTTAAGTTGATATATTCTTATACAGGGCTTAGGGGAAGAGACTAATCTTTATATTAGGAACAATACCAAATACACGATTCTTCAATAAATGATTTATTATTATTAATAATAACTTATTTAGATTTTCAGAAAGTTCCAGAAGTATTTAACGAGTTATGATTTATACTTCACGTTGATTATTAATTGCCAACATGTCAAAACTTTCGTAATTAAAATCCCCTGAATCAAGCCGGAATCTATTCGTTGTAAAGACACCATACATTTGGCCGTATTAAAATATCAGTGTATAAAGTATGTTCTTTAATATGGCGAAATTTAGAGTGTGTTTGCTGCGGACATTTGTATGTCTGTTTCAACAGCATTACTTAATTTTTGAGACGTTTGCAATCGATTACCAACAACATACGTTAATCATAACTTGTCAAACTAATTTAGAACTCTCCTAATATTTATACACACGAATGAACAGATGGTGAAGAAAAACGTAAATATTTCTCATTTAGAAAACAGAATTTATTCACTTTTTTTTAAAGTAAATACAAATAATTAATAAATTATTCCCTCTTTAGCTACTGCGATACTTTGACTTATGTTACATAAGTACTTTAAAACAAATATTCGTTAATGGACAATCGCTATTACATAATAACATATTGTATAATGCAACATTTATTTTATTTAATTTATTTCCCATTTAATCAGTTATTATACAAAAAAGAGGTAAGTGAATTTTTATATAGTTGATACAGTTCAATAAAATAATAATAATATAAAAGAACTAATTATAACATGACTCGAGAATAATCTTGCGGCAACCTAAATTACAAAGCTTGAATTGCACAGATTAAATTCTTGAAATGTCAAATATGAAAGATTAAAAAAACAGACTTTATATCCTTTGTTATCAATAAATAAAGAATTAAAAATAAATCGATCGGTGCAATTACTTTGATTTGAAATTGGTTCGTCTCCCTTCATGGATATGTTGACCAAGAGATGACTGTTTAAGAGCTAATTTATGAGAAAAATCTACATATCTTGCAGTCATCACATAATACAATCTTGCAGCAATGACAATATAATTTTACCAAAGGCGGACATTTTAGCCTTGCAGCAACATTGCATCCATCTTGCTGCAATAATTTGTAATGAAACTGCAATATTGCAATCTTGTAATACACTATTTATGCAACCATTCTGAAATAGGTCTGTGCTGTATAGGGATCATATCTAGTTAGTCATAGACTTTTCAAAAATATGGAAGACCTATTATTTGTTTTTCGATTAGATATGTAATTTTAATATAATGTGACCATTACTGATCTTTCAATATACACAGTATATTAAGGATTTTTAAAAGGTAATAAAAAAAACTCAAAGAGTTTCATTGCAAATTATTGCAGCAAGATGGATGCAATCAGTCTTGGTTTTGTTTAAAAGAAAAAATATTATTTTAAATATATCCCTAATATCTAAAATAATGTTTTTTTTCTTTTAAACAAAACCAAGACTGATTAACTCTGTGAGTTTTTTTATTAAGTTTAGTAAAACATTCACCCGGTTATGTTGCTGGTAATAAACCCAACAACGACTGCGTTTAATTAAAGGGGAAACAACCGTGCGCGCCAGCAATTAATTAAATTACAAAAATTCCGACTGTCACATAATTTCTAGTTGCGGATTAAAGGCGCCGCGCTGTTCTTCTTGTATTAAATTTGTTCCAGACAAGTGGTGATTTATTTCATTCTTAAAAATGGATTACACGAGATTCTTATTATTGCACAAGTACAAAAAAAGTTAAATGCAAAAAAAACATGTATTTATACATGTTTTAAAATTAATCTATATAATTTATGTTAAATGTAGCTTGGGTTAGTGAAATTTGGAAATCCTTGGAAAAAAGCTTTCGTAAGTACTAAATGATGGAAATATTTTTTTATTCAACAGTTTGTAATACATTAATTATGAGTTAACATCTTAACATTAACATAATTCTGATGTACTACAATTTAAAATAATATCAATTATTATGAAGGTTATGGAGATAATAAGAAATCTAAAACAAAAAACATCATTTACTACAAAGCCACCCATAAATAATAATTACAAGGTTATTTGTAGACATGTGGGATTTTTCCCTCATCAGTACAGCTTTGTCCTATAGTAGTTGCGTCAATAGATATTTTTCAAAAACTTACAGTGTTAGAAATTTTTGCAGTTGGAAAAAAAAATTTAGTCATGATTAACAAAGATTTTTCTTTGTTTAATTTAATTTTATTGTACATCTTATTTTATTATTTATGTATGGCAACGTCAAATAATCTAATAAATTACGCAATAAAAAAAAAAACAGAATACAGCTAACTGTTAAGGAAGTGTTTCAAATTGTTGCTTTAATTGAAGATGGCCGTAGTAAGTACTACGTGCGTCGTCATTAGGTATATCTCGTATTACCATTCAGGATGCTTGGTGTCGGTACTTGGATATTGGCAGTTATGCTAGGAGAGAAGGATTTGAAAGAAGAATGACAACAAATGCGGTTGATGATCGTTTTATTGTGCTCGACGAACTTAGAGACCGGAGAACTACCGCTGTTTAGCTTCAACATCGCCTTCAAACTGTTAGATGGATATAAGTAAGTGTGAAAAAAAAATAGATGAAGACTTCAGGAAGGCAACTTAACTTCAAGGAGGTTCTGAATTATTACCAAGACAATGAATAGTACGTTTGCAATTTGTACGACTGCATTTAAGTCGAACTCTTCGTGAGTGGAGTCAAATTCTCTTCTCTGATGAGTCTCGCTTTTGTCTGCGTTCGCCTGATAGTCACAAGAGGGTGTGGAGATGACAAAATGAACGATACGTAAACTGCACCATTTTCAAACGGCAACCTTATAAGGTAGGTTCTGTTATGGTGTGGGCAGGTATTTCTTCAAAGGCACATACCGACCTTATTTTTGCTGTAAATGCACATTGATACGTGAAAAATATTCTGCAAGAAGCTGTTGTGTCCTTTTCTCGTATTATTCGAGATGATTTTGTTTTAATATACGACAATGCTAGACCACATGTGGCAGGTGTGGTAACACCCTACTTAAATGAGGTCGGCATTCAAACTCTAGATTAGAGAGTATGCAGTCCAGAACTCAATCCAATTAAGCACTTTTAGGATCAACTCCAAAGACGTATTCATAATAGCCCAGCCTTGTCAGAGACCCTTCAAGAGCTAAAATTGGCACTCCAAGAAGAATTCCATGCAATACCTCAAGATTTTTTAACAGCTTTAATTAATTCAGTACCTCGTCGGTTACGCGATGTAATTCAAGCACAGGGAGGACATACGCGCTATTAGACATTGTTAGGTTGTCAGTTAAAATATCAAGTTTGAACTTTTTAATGAATATTAAAATCCGTATTTTGCACCATTTTATACATTTTTAAAATTAAATTTCATTTTTTGTTAATTTGTTTTATTTTTTCGGTTAATTTCTATTCAATAATGAAAATTCTTTTCGATTAAAATCATTATTAAATTAAACTAAGAATTATATTAGTTATTTTGTGATTTTTTCTTGATGTGTATTATACACATTGAATTATTGAAATATCAAATTTAAAAGGTTATATTCGAAAAATATTATTTTTTAACTTTATATATTTATTATATTAATATTTATAAGTTTACGGAAACGCAAGGGGTAATTCTTGGAATAACTAATTTAAAACATTCATCATACAATGAACGAATTTCAGGAATATTTCCAACTATGACATTCCAGCTCTTTCCTGCGTGAATTTGAACCTTTATTTAGCCCCGGTTTCATTCGACCCATTTTAAAATTGCAGTTTTATAACCCAACGCGTGTTTCGCGTAATAAATATCTATTTACACGAAACCTAATACTACGACTATTACGGACGGCGTGGGTTTCGTTTTATTTATATAAAGGACATCTTGTCAGGGATTAATGGAGCGGGATATATTCCGGGATGATGTGCCGGCAAATCGTCCTATTTATATCCTCGCACGGCGCTGCTTGATCGTCGTCAATACTTTTTTTCTATCCCTCATTCTCTCGCTCCGTTTTGCATAATGGCCGTGAACGTAAGGGAAATTCCGGGCGCGATTTGTATTTGCCGAAATCCGTCCTTTGTTACTTGAATAAACAGCTGGGAATGAAGTCATAATTAACCGTCGCGGTTGAGACGCTAGATCGATTCCCGTAGGTAGTTATTACCGTCCGAAACACCGATGCGTCTTGTGTTTCACAGGTAATGATGTTCCGGGGGTGAATGTTACGGTACAGGTAATATATCCATGTAATTTTGTAAATGTAATAATTATAGTTAACAGCGAGGACTCATAATTACTGGTAGAAATTGGGAAAATTTAGAGAAATTGAAATTAAAACAAGATCAAAAGAAAAATAATAATTATTGATTCATCTTCATCAGAGAAAATAGATATTTGTGTATTGCGAAAAGATTAGCGATCGCAAGAGATTGCAATCTCTTAAGATCGCCAATCAACCGATGTGAAGGTACCCACGGATTTGTCCATCATGGCGGAGTTAAATTATTTTTTTTTTAAAGTGATTCACAGCTTATAAACGAATGAAAATAACCCAATTGTACAAGAACCATGATAACTTATATCCAAATTAATTTAAAACAATTTTTACTTTCAATTATTATCGTCAAATCAAAACTTGGACATATCATATTAGCCTACTTTCTAAAGGGACTGTAGGAAACAAGCTATGAACATGAGGAATTAATTCCACACCATTAACGTTATGGTGCTGTGGAATTAATTTCAAATCGTCATAATATAAGCTACATTTTTTCTAGATATAGATAATTATTTTTTTTTTTCAACTATACATAAGGTGGCGAGAAAAGGTATAAGAATTTTCATGTATAGTGGTTCTTTGGTTAATTTATAATAGAAAAATTAAGAAACAATTTAATTAAATCAAAATTGGGCAACGGTGGAACAAACAAGATATAAATAATATTATAGTTAATATATTTAAATAACTGTGACCAAGTGAATGAATATTGTTTTCTATTTATATTATAGTTGATATAATAGATTAAGAAAGTAAAATAGTATAAATATTTTATTTGAACTATCACCAATAATAGAAAAAAAAAATATTTAAAGTAGATACATTGAGTCTTTTCTACTGTTCCTTGGTTCAGCCGCTATGGGAATATGCAGCAACAATATGGGATCCTCATCAAACTTATCTTATTAATATTCAAAAGAAATATCTATGCCGTGTGGTATTTAAAGTAAATATATTGCATCCACGGTTTAATTATAATTCACTTAGAGTTAATTTAGACTTTTCAACTTTACTTTTCCCTAGAAATTATTTTGTTATGTGTTTTTTATATAAACTAATCGGGTATTTTCCGTTGTTAGGAGCTGTTAGGAGATCTAGATTTTTGGCACCAAGGATCGTTCCCTTCTACAAGGCAACAGATTTTCTTTAAGGAGACGCTACATCCACCTACACTCAAAGAAATAAGTGATCATTTTAAACAGGACAATGATTACGCTTAACATTTAACTTGTCGGCCTGGGAGCATGCCAAGTAACGTATTTCCAGCAAAGATTCTAACTTTGTTAAGATTTAATAAATTGTATTGCTTAAGAGGGATTCACACACGAAATACGCTATAAGGAATTACATGGGAACGTACAGACAAGATATCTCCAATACGGTTAATGATAAATCATTTCTGTTTGAAGAAATAGATTATAGATGATATTTAGAAAATAATATTGCAACAGTTTTTTTGCTGGTTGCATAACTTCACAATTTAATTTTTGAAATTGAATTAAAAAAAAAAAACTCTGTTCTAAATATTATAAATCTATTTAACGGCTGTGTTAAGTGTTTGTTTTGAAGTGGATACACGATCCGCTCTCGGGGTGGTAAAAAATTTCTTCAAATGGGATTTCACACTTACTCCATTTATTGACCTGATTGCGACATAATAATTATATAATATTATATAATTAGACATTTTTTACATTATATATTAACTTAAAACTAATTATTCCTTATCGATATGTGTATGTACAGGGTATCCTATTTTCGATAGTTTCTTCATGTGAAATAGGGGTCAATTTTAATGCTATTGTTATGTACCTTATCAAAATTTGTCTATCTTCAATTGTTTTCGAGTAAAATTTTGCCAATTTAGAAACATTAAAAAGACGTCTTTATTTGAAAAGATATTTACTTCGTATAAAAACATACTTGAGGTTCTTTTTTTATTAGAATACGCTGATGTTCTTAAATTTTGTCTTAAATTTCAAATTTCTCTGATGAATTATAAAGTTAATTTTTTTCATATCACAGTTGACTGTGACTTCAAATACTTGTATTTTTTCTTAGATAATATATATATATATATATATATATACAGAGAGGTTTTTTATCAGTATACATTTCCCCTATGTATACCTGCAAAAAAACGCGAGTCAAACGCATTGAACCGATTAATGTGTGTATGTTTAGTTGACTATTTGGCATATGTGTGTTCAGTTGCGTGTTATAGGCAACTAAACACACATACATTAATGCATTTGACTCGCGTATTTTGCAGGTATACATAGGGGAAATGTATACTGATAAAAAAACCTCTCTGTATATATATACTATATATATATATATATATATATATATATATATTTAACCATACTTCTTTGCTCCTTACAAACGTGGACCACCACGTTTCGCCCAACCTTTTCAAGAGTAAGACAAAGTCTAATATTTTTGTTTCATAAACTCATCACTATTTCAAAATGTGTATTTTTATGTTGCCTTTATTAGAATTTTTTTTAATTAATAGTAATATTAAATTTTCGACTGTTCATTACAACTCCTTATCGCAAGATTCACAAACTTGAAATTTATTCCAGCATTTTCTCATGTCATGTTTTATTAACATTTTTTTTTTAAATTGAAAGCTAGGACTTATAGATTCTAAGATATGACCGGTAACCATTCTTATTTGAATACCCGGTACATAAAATTCAGCCTTATATTGCAAAAATGACGAAGTTTAATTCTGGGTTGGATAAAGGCCGTGTTTTTTTTTTTATATTTTTAATATATCTAAACAATTGTTTTAACTAAATTTTAATCTGTATTATTTGACTTATATTTTTAATCATAGTAAATTTAAAATGTGTGTGTTATTTTTGAAATGATTTATTTAATAAGTATTTAAAATATTTTTTTTATTTTTGAATATATGTTCAATTCATCAGGAATTATATTTTTAGAAAGGTATTTAGTACTTTATAAATCATTCAATAATTGCGCATTAAATGAGAATGTTTATGAATGTTATGATATTTTCCTTAAAAATAAACAAAAAAGATTAAAATGGGATCTTTTTTGCATTTCAGTGATTGCCGGAAGAAATTTTAAATATCTACTTTAAAATAACAAAATCATTTTAAATCAGATAATTTTCCAACGTAAGGAAATTAAAATTGAAAATCCTTTTTGTTTTGTTCATATATTTCTTGTATTTTATATAAACAAGATAATGATTACATACATAAACATCTTTATTTCTGAGATTGGAATATACAATTACAATACAATATCTAACAATACACTAACGTTCACAATATATTTCCAACTCTGAAACTGGCTATCGACCAGTGGTCTTTCAGCCTGTCTTTGTCCAGTCTATGTCTGCTTTTTAAAAATTGTGATCGCTAACGTCATTGTCAAGGTCCGGTTGTTGTAATGAGATGAATTGATGAATGGTTGAAGTGGGATATTTGAATTTGGGTTGGGTGTTAGGGTTGCGGGGTATACACATGTGGTTAAGAATAGTGGTGATATTAGGATTTGTGGCAAACTTTAGGGAGAGGTATTCTAGGCGTTGGTTTATAGGGGGGATATTGCACATTTCATAAAGAATATTGGAAGGGTTGTGTAGGGGGTTATTGGGGTGTCTGATTTTCGTAATTACTCTTAGGGCTGATCGTTCTGCGACTTCTATATTTTTCAAAACGTTGGGACGAGGATTGTGGAAAAGAATGGGAGCATACTCAAACAGGGGGCGGCATATCGTTGTATAAATATGCACTGCAGTCTCTTGTCTCTGGTATGTCAGTGATCTAAAATAGCGCACCCTGCTTTTTAATTTAATTTTGAGGTTTCGGGCGTGGTTAATGAAGGTTAATTCTGGATCTAGGACAATACCTAGATATTTGCAGTTAGGGGACGGCGGGATACTATGGTTGTTGATTGTTATGTGAGTTTAGATGGCGGTGGAAGGGAGATAATGATTAAAATCTTGATTTATTATATTGATATATCTTCAAAAAAATATTAATTTAATATTTATTTACAAATATCCTTTATAAATATTTTTTCGTAGAAAAAATCTTTTATTGTTATAAAATATAATATATAGTCAAGGTAATTACAAAAAAATCCTGCGTACATACTTTATTCTCAATGGTGTATTTATTCTCAAAATATACGGGTTCGCACTGCACAGTGCACTGCTGCTGTTAATGTATGCAATAAGGTTTTCAGCCATCCTCGCAAAGAATGACTTCGACACGGTCCTAAATGCGTTTTTATTGGCTATGAATTCTTCCAGTGTATGTTAAGAACAATCCATTGTCCTGATTAATCCGAATTGCCAATTGTTTATTACTCTCGGCAATCTTTGACTTGTTTGCCGTTAATTATTCATACTTTCGCTTTCGATGGTGGTTAATCTAGAATTCAACCTTCATGTAGTTCTTGTTTCAGTTTGTTTTTGGGTTGGGTGGTATTCTATTATGGGTAAACATTGGGTAATTTTCCAGTATTTCTATTTTCAGTTCTTGTTTGTTGTATTTTTTTAATTGTGTATTAAATTTTGTATTTCGTAGATAAATAAGTACATAAATTATTATATTTATTATATTAATCAATTACTTTCCCTCTAGCTACTGCGACTTTTTGACTTACTGACATACTCAAATCAAAAGGTAGCAGTATTCTAAGGGAAAGTAATTTATTAATAATTAATTCTTTTGATTTAATTTATGTTATATGATTTTTTAATGAATATTGTTACAGATTGGTGTGTATCTAATAAATTACTGTTAATTAATATTTTCACAACATTTTTTTACTTCAATTTTAAATAGAAAATTCCGTAAATTACATTTAGAAACAAAGAAAATATCTTTCGAAATAAATATAAATTTATTTAAAGAACTTAAAAATAAATTACTTATCAATCTAAATATCCTTGATTTACAATATACATAACAATTTCAATAATCTTGTTTTTACACCGCATGCTCTTTCTGGCGTGGATTTTTTGGATAAACGACATCAGAGGGTCACCATCTTGATCAATCTGAACTGGACTGCCATCATCCATTAATAAAGGTAGCCCCGCAAGGGCTGTTGCCAAGGAAAATCGTGAATACTCGCGCAGTTGCTTTTGCAGTGAAGAAAACGGAAACACCATCAGAGGATCGCATTTCATTTGCTGCAATTTCACGCAGAGTGAATTATGATACGTTAGGATTATTTCATCGAGGCATTCTTCTAGAAATCTCGTTTCTAATCCGGTGAGCAATAAAAGCATTAAATCGTGAACAGGGGAGGATAATCTGCATGAGTTGAAATCAACAAATTTCACTTCATTGTTTTTATTGATTAAAATATTGTTAATCCAGAGATCGCCGTGCGTAAACACATGATCTTCATCAATATCACCTTTAGCTAACTCAGACATCTTCTCGAAAATATTCAATGTGAAAACGCTTAATTTCTCAATGTAAACACTGTTTTTCGGTAAAGATTGTTTCACTAATTTAAGCGCATCGTGCATTGCGAATGTAAAAACTTTCTTTTTCTCCAATGTGAAAACAGTTTCTTGCAATTCCAAACCGAGCTCTTGGTACTCCTGAAAGCTCCGCTCTTTCAACGCGAATGAAAACGCGTGGAATTCACCTAAATATTTCACTATTGTTTTTACCTTTTCCACTGATAAACTTTCTTTAATATCAAAGGGCTTATAGCCCTGCGCGATTATGTCCTCCAAGGCTAAATAATTCCTCCCTGCATCGATGCATTTCGCTGTTGTTGTAAAACCAGAGCCCAAAGTTGTGAATTCAGATAAAATTTTGTTGTAAAACACATGCTCGTTTCTGAAATAAATCTTCAACTCGGAATTTTCTTCTCCGCTGGAACATTTTAAAAATACCGTCGATTTTTTTGCGTTGTTTTCTGTGATTTCGATTATCCATGATGTGCCCACTTCACTTTCTGCAATTTTTCGTTTTTCTGTTATTTCACCACCGATGGCTGAATGTAATTGGTTAAAGATCGCTTCCATACTGGAGGCCGGTGTTTATAACGATTACGATTTGGTTATTTCGGGTCGCGTCTGATAACGGGAGTTCAATGTTTTAGAATGATAATGATTTTATTTAATCATGCGGATGTAATATTTTTTAATAGAGCAAACGTGGAAGGATTATAAAGGATAAATCGCATAAAATTCCTTGAAACTTATTTAAGAATTGTGTTTCTTTACTAACGTAGAAAGATAAAAATAATTTCATTTCAAGTGCTTTCCAATTTATTTAAAAATTTCGTTTCCAATGAAATACGCAGATGCATTGATTTCACTTAGCCTAGCAGAATACCACGGACAAAAAAAATAGTATGTCACAATATTGGCTGGCAACTAGTAGCATAAATAAAACATTTATACTAGAAGTAACTAGTAGTATTAGAAAATACTCATTATAGTTCTTAAAAGTCTAAATAATTTCTTAAAAAAAAACTGCGCCCTAGGAGGTTACCTCGAGTGAGAATACGAGACGTTCCTAAACAGAAAACAAGAGAAAACACGGACCCGATGATTATTAAATTTTACTGTTGTAAAAAGGAACGCAGAAAATTTATAGGATCCAGTATGAATCTCAAAAAGAAAAGTAAGGTTTCTGTTTGAGACAATAAAGCTCAAGCGAAAAAATGCATGACAATTAAATTGTTGATAAATTTAGATGTGACTTTGAATATAACATAAATAATTACAATACATGTAGGTGTTAGTCTATTTGGGCCATTAACCAGAGGTCTTTTTGCTCTTTATTTAATATTTTATATTATTACAATATTTATTTCGTTAATTTATTTTAATAAAAAACAAAAAAATGCATGAATGTGATCACGCTCACTCATGCAACAAAAACTGGGTGATTGTAAGTGCTCGGGTCAGGCGTATAGATGGTGCAATGTAGGTGATGTGGCTTAAAAAATACAGCTTCTAATTAATTATAGGATTTTTCAGGATTCTTCGAATGTTGAAATTATTTATATAACTTGCTAAAGTGATGTATATTTGTTTTATTTAAATATCATACTTATTTTTTTTTCTGTAAGTTTGATTTCTGTTTTTTTAATAACCAACAATTTATATTTTAAGTGTACTCAGTTTTTCATCTCGCAAACAGACGAAGTTATAATGACATTACGACTCTGTGTTGCATCTCAGTTTCCGAAGTTTCGCCTCCCGGTAAAAATGAGAAAAGCCTGGAACAATAAGGGAGAGCAACAGATTAATTTTTAATTTCGGGATTGCCGGAGAGACCCGCGCGGAATTCCCTGATAATGAAATTAGGGGCGCGTTCATGAGATGTAATTTCGCGTCCGAGACTTTCCAGAGCGAAAAACGTAAATAAATATTTAGACACAGTTTTGCACCGGGCAACTGAAATTCGCGATTGTTTTAATTGAATAACGAGAAACTGGTTGTGATGGTAAAGTAAATTATTCCCGCGCTAATGAATGTTTGTTTCCAACAGTTCTGTTTTAGATAATTGATGTTTTTTTTTTATGTAAATATTTACGCATCTTTATTCAAAATATACCAATAATACAAAACAATATAACATAATACAATCACATGTAAACAGATTTTTTATTTACATCACAACAAATTTAAGATAGTACTGAAAGATAGCCCAGACAAACTTATATCAATATGTATTGTATATACTATGGTATCGAGAAATATCTTTACTTTACTTTTTGTTGTCATGAGAGAATACAAACAAATTAAACGTAACATATGTCTTTATTTATCAAATTAATAAAAATGTTTACTACCGAACATAAAGATTTCTTTGTCGAAATCTACTTCCGAAATGGAAAAGACAGAGAAAATCAAGAATAGACGTATTCACTCCAAACGTGTATTGAAGAATTCCGCGCTGCATTTCCAGCCATTACAGTTTCCAACCATGATTTACGGCATGCTATTCAAGTATGTGTTCCAAAGTTTCGTCAAACAGGAACTGTAAATATTGAACAATTCTTTTTGATGGTGGCAGACCAACGAAATGAACGACTGAAAATATCGCAAAAATCGATAAATTAATAGATCATTAATTTTATCATAAATTCACAATAGGGCAGAAAGACCTTTGGTCGATAGCCCGTACATACTAACAGCTACATGTATTGTAATTATTTATATTAATAATATTGTTGAAATTATCTATATAGTCTGAATAAAGATATATATATATATATATTTATATATATATATATATATATATATATATATATATATATATATACTGTAAATTCTACTTGCTGTTTTAATTAAATTCATTTCTCAAATTTGTTTATATAACATAACCAACCCATACCGCGTGGTTTTTTGCCCAAATATATTTTTTTTAATAAAAAAATTCAAAGCAAAAGTTTCTCTATTACAAATACATTTTATATTTACAATACATGTAGATATCGGATAAAAAATGTTTCAAATAGAAGTTGTAGATCTTAAAAGAATAAATAATTTGTGTTATAAAATATTTATTGTAGGACCTTCAGTTTATATATTATAGGCGGAAGAATTTCTTCATAACATAAAGTGGAACCATTTAGGGTATTTTTATTATTGCTATTATTTATATATTTATTTATTATTTTTACCTATTATTTGATAATTGATAATTATTATATAATGTTTCTTTTTCCTCTATCTTGTAATTGGTTTTCTTTTAATTTATAAGTTGGTATTTTGTATGCTCAATATTTGTAAACATATTTTTAATGTAGAAATGGTGAATCCGTAATTAAATCTACCTGATAAATTCTTTTACAAATAAACAATTCTTTTTTTATGTTGGCTGTGGACACTTTAATTATTGAAATAATTATTGTAAAGTCAAATAGAACGTCAAAACGGTGTCATATTAAAAAAAATGTTCTAAAAATTTTATATAATGTGGGAAAATTTGTAATCATTGTAAGGTAAGGAAAACAAACTAACTTTTAAATATTTGGAATTCATTTTAAAAGACAACAATTCAAATTTTAATTTAATAACCTTTAATCTACTATTAAATGTTTATTCGAAAACTCATTTGACAAATTCACTGGGGAAAGTACCATGATGGACAAATCAGCATTTTTATATTATTATAATTGAAGCTGTGTTTTAATTGCAAAAATTACAGCTGAATTCCCGAAAGTTAAAATCCGATGAGAGCACATCTTTAACACCGATTAAACACAATCGGGTGAAATGGAATGCTTTTGTGAGCGTTATCAGCTTGAAAGCACAAATTCTCATTGAGGATGTCAAGCGAGAAACAAAAAAAATTGATGCTATTTTCTTAATTGTGTTATAAAGAAGAATGTACGATATCTCTCCAATAATGATTTGCCTTATTTATTATCATCATTAATAATAATTATTGATAATACTTAAAACTCCGTTATATCTTAGTATATTTATCGTTACATTTCATTTAGCTAAGCTAATTACAAATTAATCAAAGCCTATAGCATGTTGTTTTGTATTCAGACTAATCTTAAAATAATATTATAAATTGATATATACAGGGTGAGTTTTTTCGATGTTCTCTGAAACTATAAGAGATAGAAAAATGGGGAAACTGCAATTGTTTTACTTTTGTCTTTTTCATGGCTAACTATTTGTTGGTGTATGGTAAAATTAAAAACGACTGTAACTTATTTTATTTTAAAAATAACTATGGCTATATATATATATAACATATATCGGATTAAAGGGAAAAAATAGCCCTTTTAATAAAGTTATAGCCAACTATTGTTTCCATTTAAAAAAAGGTAAGTTTGTGTCATATCTCCCAAAATATGGGCGAATTTTTTTTTTATTTTTTGTTATTAATCTGTGTAAAATTTTCTACAACTTTGTCCTTTACAGTTTTTTTCTATCTATGATAATATTAATATTGATTTCAAAAAATTGACACATTTTACTTTTTTCAAAATATCTAGTTACCCTTGACTTTTACAAATATTTTGAGTGTCATTTTATTCGTCTTATAAAACTACACTTCTTTCCCCATTTAACCGTTTTTCTATCTCTTATAGTTTCCGAGATCCCCATAGAGAACATCGAAAAAAACTCACCCTGTATATAATAAATGTAATACATATACCAATAATTTTAATTTAAATAAATGAAAATAATTAATAAAATCAATATAAATACTTAAATTAAAGTGGGAAAATAATTATTAATTAATTATACATGTTATTATATATTGTAACAATGTGAAAATAATTAATTAATAATAATTTTCAAACTCTTTTATTTAATTTATTTAGATAACCGTGACCATGTGAATGAATTCTCTTTTTAATGATTAAAATCACAAACATATTTTGTCTGTATTAAAAATTATTGTATATTTTAATGAACATTTCATTATAAAATTGCTACATGCTATTTAATGCCAGGTATATTAAAATTGAAAATAAATGGGGTTTCTGGTGTTTCACATTAGTAAAGCAATGACATGCTTTGGATTATATTTTTTTTTAGATTCGATCAGACAAACTAAAAAAAATGTATAAGTAGTAATTATTAAAGATGAAAAAAAAAAAAAAGATTTTTTTGATCTTTATTTTCGATTATTATTTATTAACTTTGGTAACTTAAAATTGGTTATTCAGATTACTAAATTCACTCGATGTTGCCCAATACTAGTAATTATTTTCAGATTTGTCACCTAAATATTTCCAACTACGAGTAGTTTTGTGTAAGTGGTTGTTTTACTGATTTTTATTGTACTGGGTGTCCAAATAAGAAAGGTCACCGCCTATATATATGTTATTAAAAGTGATCATTTAAATGCTGGAAATACATTTCAAGTTCGTAACTCTTCCGGCGGGGGCGCAATGAACAGTCGAAAAGTATCATAGCGATTATATCAAAAAGGTTTAATAAAGACATCATAAAACCACATTTTAGAAACAAAAATGTTACAGAAGTTTTTGTTTTACTCTTGAAATAAAGAGTGGGAAAAGTCGGAATTTGTAACGAGCAAATATCAAATAACTGTTTCGTTTTTTAACCGATCTAAAAGATTTTAATGTCATACGAAAGAACTTATTATACTGATTAAAATTATTGGCAACAATCAGAAAAATAACTAACTTTATCGCCGCTAGTGGCGCTAACTTAAAGTGTAGATAATTTTCCCATTTTTTCTTAAAAATTTGAAATGGAATGATATAGTTTTCTTAGTATTGGTAGAAAGAGGATTAAAAAGTAAGAAATTTACTGAAAACCTGAAGTCTATATCTAAATCCTATCCCAAGTTATAATTAAAAGTATTTTTAGAACTAAAAATTATTAATGTGAATTTTAAGAATTGTATGTGTTATTTTAAAATACATCAAATTATAAGTAAAATAATAAAAAAATAAATTATTTTGCCACCGATAGGAGGCGGTTTTTAATTTTAATAATAATTTTCTCATTAAATTAAGAAATATTTCTTATAATACAGGTGTAAGAGTATTAAAAATTTTATCCGTCCACCATCATATTTAATACAATCACATAATTTTATACAATTAAATAAACAGAGACATAAACGTTAGCAAATCTATTATTCAAGTTTTTGCATTTCAAATCCAAAAAAATATGTCTCCTTGTTGCGGACATGGATTGATCAAAAATATCTTTTAATTTGCCCCAAAAATAAAAATCTCAACATTCGGCAAATCGTGGAGACCACCTCTCAAGAAAGAGTGCATCCAAATAATTTAGCACGCCTTAGAAAATGCCCCCTGGTGGTGACAAACTAATTCAATTATAGATTTTTTTATAAATTATATTAACATCAAAATGTTTTTCAATGACATTTGAAATTTTTAATTTGATTAGTTCTTTTATTTATAACTGTTGATGGAATAAAGGTATTGAGGTGCGGTTTTAACTATATTTCTTCAATTTTTATATAAATGGGAAAATTATATTTTTTTTCAACTTGGCGCCACCTAGTGGTGACTAAATTACTTATTTTTATTAATTATTTTAATCAGTATGATAAGTTTTTTCGTATCAAATTAAGACCATTAAGATCGGTTATAAAACAAAAGAGTTATTTTACATTTTCTCTTTATAAATTCGGACCTTCTCCCACCCTTCATTTCAAGAGTAAGAGAAAAAACGACTACATTTAACTTTTCAAATACACATCTTATAGAATTGATTTAATTGTCATTTTATTACCAACAATTTTCGATTTTGCCCATATTATTTGCATTTATTATTTTGCAATATTATAAACCACTTCTTGTAAACTGTGGGGAATTCCGGTATAAAGAGGGCTGTCACACGTGAAGTAAATTCCCCTTGGGTCAAATTTGATTTATTTAATTCCAATAAAAAAACACAACTTTAGTGCTTTATAATAATAATAATTCCATTACAACAGAAAAATTATAGATTTTTATAAATTTTGATAATATTTTCTCTTCCCGAAATAAATTATCTTTCAATTTTTTTCAATATGTAGTTCGTTAGGTGTCCATACTATAAAATAATAAATATTTCTTTTATATAGATGAAGTTGTTCTTGTATTTCAAAGAATTATATGATTTTTTTAATCAACATTTTTCGTTATTTTCAGCTATTTTTAGACATTCAATCTTTTTTTTGGACAATTTCTTCAATGACTGAAATATTTGAGACATTTCCACTATCCCATCATTTCCAACAAGACTGTCAGTGCTAGCACCTAAATAAAAGAATTCATTTCCTATAAATATACCACAAGGTTCTATTTTAAATACAAATTAAAAGAAAAAAAATTAAATACAGTTATTTCTTTAAATTTACTTTTTGCAATATCTTCATACATCCCGATATTAATCATAATAAATTAAAGATTCAAATCGTTAACGATTCCACTTGAAATTAGGCAAAAGGTGGCGCTTGCATCGTCTTTAAATTATTATGATGTATATTTCTTGTTGACGTGAATTTAATACGTAAATAAATTGCGTAAAAGACATACGATGAGTCTTTTACGCAATTTATTTTCAGGGAAATGGATAATGCAAGACGTGGATATCATTTATACAGATATTAGTAAGGCTTTTGATAATTAACACATTGTTTCATGAAAAGCTCTTCCTTGGTCTGTATAGATATGATATTCCTACTTCATAGTATTTTGAAGACATTTTTAGTTTTAGAGAATAGCGATGTTCCACGGGGAACAAACTGGGCGCTATTATTGTTCCTGACATTCTTAAATAAAATAACTGCAGTAATTGATTGTCATTTATTTCAGTGTATCATGTCTAGTAATAATTAATGTCGTTTTCCAATGCACGTTAAAACCATTTTATTTAAACAAATCAATATAATTAACGTTGCCGTGTTTTCAGTAACTTGCGAGTGTTGGTAGTATCTGCAAAATCTTGTGATTTTAATTCAAAAATTTCTAACAAGGCGTTTTTGAGACACTCTTTATTATTGAAATATTTTCTAAGAAGAAAATTTTGTAAGGAACAAAACCAATAGTAATTGGATGGCGTAAAATTTGGAGAATATGCAGGTTGTGGAAGAACTTTCCATTCTTACTGGCGTAGTTTGTATGCGGTCGCGTTATTGTGATAAAGAATTACGCCCATCCGATTAATCAGCGCGGGTTCTTTTTCCCTCAAAGCTTGGCCTAACCTTTCCAATTATGCACTATACACTTTAATTATAATGGTTTAGTTGGTTGGTGAGAGTTCATAATGAAGAATGCCTTTAAAATCCCACCAAACACACATCACCTTTTTCAGGCATTGGCGTGGGCTGCGTAACCATTGTGGCTGTATCTTCAGAATAACATAAAGCATTCATTTTTCATCTCCGGTAACAATTTGCGATAAAAACTGCTATCAGTTTTGACGAGAGAGGAGCAAACTACAAATTGTAACTCTTTAATTACAATTGTTTTCGGTTAATTCTTGTGGAACCAACTTTCTAATCTTTTTGATCTTACCAAATGACCAATTGATTGCAAATTGTTTTTTCTACAAACAGTTTAAAGCTGTTGCAAGCTCCTGTGCGTTACTTGAGCATTTCTAAATAGGATTCTAAATAAATACTAAAAAATAACACTAATTATTACTAAATCTAATAATATTTCTATTTCAAGGATATACAGGGTGCCATAAAGCATTCAATTAATGATTTGCACAGAATACTTTTATTTGAAGACTTTTGCATTATTAGCAGTAACAGTTATTTAATGTTTTTTTTTATAATTCAAATATTTTAAAAGCTTTTTTTATAAAGTACAAATTACTTATTGGAATTCAATATGTAATTAGCAATATATATATATATATATATATGTATATATATATATAAATATGAAAAAATCACAATAAGTTAATACACACTGAATAAATTGTTTACAAGGTGAACGTGTTAATGTTGGACATTTCAATTTTACATTTTTATTTAATATTATTTTAATGTTGTACGTGCATCAATATTAAAACAGCATTAAATAATAATATAATAAACATTTTCTATGTCTATTTTGCTCAGTGGAGAAATAAAAATTATTCGAAGAGTAAGTAAAATGTTTGTTATTATTTCACTGAAAGAAATCTTTGCAAATAATGTTGCAAACAACTTGAAACGTTGCAAAAATGTTATGTTTACATAATATTTTTATTAAGTTTTTAAGTCTATTTTACTCAGTGTGACTTATCCATAAAATAATAATTCTTTAAAATAAACATTTTTGTGTTAAATATTACAATAGTGAAAAATATAGAAACTTTAAAAATGTTGTAATAACTTATCGAATCGGTTTCTTTTTATCATGCAATTTCGCCGCCTTCTTCTTCATAATCTGAATCCGTTTATCTGCACTTATAATCCTAACATTCGGAGTGACTGAACTGCTCGAACCGCTGTTCCCACTTGAACTGGTGCTGCTCTTCAAATCCTTCAAAGATGAACCCGAGCTCGAGGATTTACTCGATTTACTGCTCGAACCTTTCGAAGAGCTCGAGCTTGATTTCCTTCCATCGCTACTCTTATACCCTGATGACGATGAGAGTCTCGGTGTACTGGCTGGAGAATTCTTCGATTTCGACGAAGAGCCACTCGAAGAAGAACTCAACATTGTAGGACTTTTCCTAATTCGTTTATCCTTGCATTTCCCGCACACCCACTGCCCCTCGGCTTCTTCCTGTGAAACAACCGGCTGGTGACATTCCTGATGATACAAATGATGGCAATCGGAGCATTCTAATAGGCGATTCCTAGCACCAACGTCCATCCCTTGACAAATCACACACATTAAATCCTCTTTTAATAGGTCCAAATCTAATTCGAGCTCGTTATCTGAACTGGACGCTGTTTTACTATCCTCAATCGAAATTGTTTTAAACTCATCAATAATCACTGGTTTGAGTATTGATTGCAAAATTGGTGTGAAGTTTTTCTCCACTCCAGTTTTTACTTTAATCGCCTCCTCGAGTAGTCCTTGCAACGCTGGTTTGCTCCCTTGTAAATGATCACGGGAATGCAAAGCGGTTATCGCTTTTATGAAATAGGGATCTATTTCGGCTATCGTCGACATTTTCAATTAACCCCTCTCCTCGCTCGGTAAATGTCCTCAGCCTTACAGATCTGTTGATTAGATTTTTAAAAAATTAACGAAATTAATAATGCAATTGTTAATGGTTTAATATAAAATGTTTTTAGCAACACACAACTTTTAAAAATTTAATAAAAATTAATTAAATTTAATATTTTATATATCTGTTCAATAATTCAGTAACATAAACTGAAAATTTACAATCATAATGGGACTTAGCTTTATTTGTGCGACTTGGTGTTATTTGATTATTTACCAAAAAAAGTAGGAGTTTTTTTTAATGGTTTACATATTTTACCCCATTTTAAACTTTTTTTTGCATAGGATTTTCTCCAATCAGCTACTAACAAAAAATTTATAATTTATAACTAAATCTAGAAGATTAACATGGGGAACTCTTCACGCAAGGGGTTTTTAAACCTTATATAAGAAACATAACAATAGTGTATGGCATATTTGAAAGATATATGAAAACACTTTCTACACTTTTCTTGAAGAAAAGTCTACCCAATATTTATTTTTGTTTTATTTTATTTACTTTTTTATTTTAAAAACTTTTCTTTTTAGTTTTTTTTTCTACTTAAAATTGACTAACGAACCACTTTAACTGAAGATTATCACAGCTTTTCTGGACACCCTGTATATGTAATATAAATTTATGAATATTTTTTTTATAGAATAAATAAATGAAGTAAATCGCACAAAAATTATTATAAGCAGAGCGAAGACAAAATTTATTTTATAAAATCAGTAATCTATGTTTGCCTGAACTGTTTACATCATTGGTCGCGTTCAGGGAACTGTAGCGATTTACGAAAGCAGTTTCGCTGAACGGTACCGCTATATGTGTGGCACTGTACTGCTTTATCAAGCGGTAAAGCATATATTTTTTCCGCTTGATCGCTTTTCAAGCCGTGCAGCTGTAAACAAAACCGCCATATTTTCATGAACATCCTTAACATCAAAAGCGTGTTCAAGGAACATCAAGTGCTTTGCCTGTAGCGCTACATGTCTAAAAATTCCCTGAACGTGACCATTGTTGATGTTAATGATTTAATTATTATAAAATATATTTAACAAAACACATAACTTTTAATAATTTAATTCAAATAGATTAATTAAATTAAAATTCTTCATATATATGTTTAATAATTCAATAGCACACAACAAGAATATCCTTTAATACTTACATTAAATTTTAAGATTTATTATTACAGGTTTTGAGGTTAGGTGAAGTTTGTTTACACTCTGATTTCGGATTGCAGCGCTACCAACTGTTAGAAATGAAACCAAGAATGAAAATTTTGTACAAATAATGTTTGAATTACAAACATAATTCATTTATTTAACTCAAGTTTAAGAACATAATTATTCGTAATGATTAACGAAACAACAATATAGCAAATATTCGTCGTAGTTTTTATTAGCTTACGCTATTCATAGAATGCGAACTGTAATACCAACTGTTGTACGATAGAAGGGCGATTTAAATTATAATTTATTTTATAATTTTCTTCCCACACAAAGTCCATTAAGTTATTTTAAATAACGATTAACAATATTTGAATAAATTTGCTATGGATTAAAATGTATTTGAAATAATATACTGATTTTTTTGTGGGAACTTATAATTTCGCGAAGCCGAGGCTTAAAAAGTCTCCTTTTATTTAATCTGATGCGTAAATCGATCGTCGGGACGCTATATAGGGGCGGAAGAGTAATTGAACCATCTAATGGCTCTTTCCCGCAGGTTAGCCGGGAAGACTTACAAAAAGTCTCGTTTTATTTGACTTTATAATACAGGTTCTTGGAGGAATAGCTTAGTAGCTTAATTAAGTATTTACTGTTGTTTTTTAGAAGTTTAGTCAAGTATAGGTATTATATATTTACTTAAGCAAATATTTATTAATTTCAATGTTGTATTAATATAAAAAAATAATTATTTAAAAAATCAAATAAATTTTAAATGACTTGAAATTAGAAAACTTTAAAATTTATAGGGATATTTAAGTGTAACTACTCTTTCTTTTTGAGTTACGACAGCATTGGATATAGTATCCAATCCTATAAAAGCAAATATTTTACTTTTACACGAACTAAATCTGAACAAAATTTAATTAATTTACAATATTAGCCCTTCAAAATGATTCTGCAGTGCTTATAAAATTAGATTTATAATACTCATAGTGATTTTGAATTACCATTGTACTTTTCTCGCAACAACCTAGGTGTGTTTTGTATTCGTCAATTTTAAAGCAAATTAATGTAGCCCACTGAAAAGAAGGTAAGTTATAATCATTATAGATTATTTATATTAAATATATTGTTTCCTTTCAAAGGTGACGGATTGTCGAACTCCTCCTCCAAGTAGTTATTACATTCCCCGGACCGCTGACCAAGGGAAAGTATTGTGATCCTAAATATTTTCGAATCGG
The DNA here is from genome assembly GCA_963082785.1 of Philonthus spinipes. Classification (NCBI taxonomy): domain Eukaryota; kingdom Metazoa; phylum Arthropoda; class Insecta; order Coleoptera; family Staphylinidae; genus Philonthus; species Philonthus spinipes. The sequence continues at coordinate 10,669,418 of OY720315.1, read as the reverse complement.
CAATTTCAACGAATATGCAAGTTTTGAGGTCCCTGAGTCCCAGCTTCTTATAACAGATCTGAAAAGCTTTTGGTTACAATCAAAACTCATTAAATCCAACATTACTATTAGTGATTTTTAATTTTTTTAATTCGGATAGAAAAATGTTTCAAATGAAAGTTGTAGAACATAAAAAAATAAATAGTTTTTGTATAAAATTTTATTGTAGGATCTTAGGTTTTAATTTTTTAAGCAGAAGAATTTCATCTACCTGATAAATTCCCTTAGAAATAAACAATTATTTTTATAATCTTCTTTATGTTGGCTGTGGAGACTTTAATCAGACTGATGATAATGAAATGTAAAACAAATATAAAAATGCTGTATTAATAAAAGATAAATAATTAATTAATTTCCAAAGCCAAGGTGGTAACTCGGACAACCCTGAGTAATTTCCTATGTTTAGCGCTCAGTCATCAATTATATTTTAAGAACTAAAATGAATAGTCTGAAAATTATTACTACAACTAAATTAAGAAAAGAAAAAAAAACCTCTTAATATTGCATTTTCTCAAATAAATGCTTGTGTCATTTTTAAGCAACAAGTAATGCCATTACGAATATGATTCTATATAAGCTCCCTTCGATACGTAAATGATATTTCTTTGTTAACATCCCCCCTTCAATTCATTATCACATCAGGTCCCCTACACCTCCCCCTCCATCCCGTACTCCGGCCATTCTCTCTCAACTCGACAAGATGTGTCCTTACCCTATTCAATACATTTCAGGCTCCACTGTGCACTACCCACAATGCCCTCCCCCTCTGCGAGGCGCTCGCTGAATTGTATTATGCCAGCTTTTAAAGAAAACAAAGAAAATGGAAAGTCCCGTCAGAGTTTTCTTGCGAAAATCCCCACCAGAATCACTTTTTCGCAGAGGGCAGAAACCACTACCTGTTCAATCAATATCTATCTTCTTATTTATTTCTTTTGCGGCCCCCCAGACGTCTCCAAAAAGGTGGAATGTTTCTGCTTTTATTGGATTTAATGCGGGTGCGCCCTCCATGATCCAACTCCAAAGCGGAGTTTATCATCTGGAAGGTAATGGCCCGCAAGCCGGATGGAATAAGTACGGTTGAATGGAATGCTGGGGATGTCGAATTATATTTCGTGGATGTGTTATTATATGTATTAGAGGGTAGAAAGGATTATTCCGTTGGAGAGGGTTCTATTATTGTAAGGCCTAAGCCACGATTCACAATTGAATAAATCCGATTGATTGTTAACAATGATATATTTAAATTTTAAGTGCTTCTTAGTTTTTTTTATATTCTAATAATAAATCATCAAACTATGATGACTTAACAATAATTGCTAAGATTATAAATTATTACAAATATTATATTGTCAATATTGAAATCAACTTAAACAAAAATGGTGATGTGTCCATCATAGTACTTTCCCCGATGAATTCGGCCAAATACGTTTTTGAATAAACATTTAACAATAAATAAAATTATAAATTCATTTGGTCACAGTTATTTATATCAATTAAATAAAAATGATTTGAAAACAATTAATAAATTATTTCCACATTGAGCTTTATGACATTTTGACTTAGCAGTAAAAGAAAAATTATTAATTGAAAAACGGATTGATGTCCTTTAAAGTTTAAGCCGAGTATTTGGTAGATTATTGAGTTTAGTTTGTTATTTCTTATCCTATAATGGCTTCACTACATTGATGTAAACTAATTTTCTTATCTTGTATTCTGGAGGCGTTTGCGATATATTTATTTTGACGTTTTATTTAACATAAAATTAATCATTTAAATAATTAAAGTCTCTGCAGCCAACATAAAGAAGATTACAAAAATAATTATTTATTTCTAAGGAAAATTTACCAGGTAGACGAAATTATTCCGCTTATAAAATTATAACTGTAGGTCCTACAATAGAAAGTTATATTACAAAAATTATTTATTTTTTTCAAATGAAACATTTTTTCTATCCGAATTAAAAAATGAATAATCGCTAAGATTCTTACCAAAAGCTTTTTAAATATGTTATAAAAGCTTGTATATAACGTTATGGTTCAATGCATTTAGTTTATGCGTTATCGCGAAAAAACACACACATTAAAATAGACTCAGGGGACATCAATAAGTGCATATTGTCGATTCGAAAATGTTTACGATCACAATACATTCCTTTGAACAGGGATCTGGGGAAAGTATTACGAGAGAAAAATGTATTAACGAATTTTGGAAAAAATGACAGTGGAAACACAGTACAAGGCAATTCATTTATTATATGCTGTTAAGCATTTTGAATTTATTCTCTACTTGACAAAATGGCCTCATTTTAGTTAACCCTTTCGTCCCGGATGGTACATATGTGTACCACAAATGTGTGAAAACCTCTGGAACCTAAAATGATCGCTAGTTTTCAGTGGAAATTGTACCAGGCCGTTGTTTATGCGTTTGGCTTTGAGGTTATGTACAAAAATCGCACGCTGTCTGCATGACTCTAGCTAGCCTAGCGCTAATTTCCATTGTCTGCACGTGGTTTTGTGCAATTTTAGTGTTAAAACGTGTTTAAAAGTGGTTGTAATACACTATTATTATTGAATATTATTAGAGTAAATCACCAGAGAGTAAATTACAAGTAAGTGATCAAAATAGTTAGTAATTAAGTTAGACATATATGTACCGGTGGTACACATATGTACCAAGGTAATTTTTTAGGACAACAATGAACAAGAAAAATTTGAACTTCCAACTCTTTTTGGAAGCTGAAAATCTGACAGACTTTTCCTCTGGGTCTTTAGATGTATATAAACCAAGTACTAGTGAATCTGATTCTTCAGATTAATATGAAAAGAAAAAAAAAAAAAACAAAAAACAATACAGATACCATGAAAAGAAAGAAGATTACTAAAGGTCCTAAAAATAATGAAAGTACTCAAGACAAATAATCAAGTAGTGAAGATGATTCGTACAATGATGATACAAATATTGAGGTAGAATCAGAAACTTGCGTTGAGCAGCATACAAATCGACTACCTGAATGGATTGTTCCAAGCAATACATTTGTACCTGCAAAATCTATTCCTTCTTCAAGACCTTGTAAAATTTATGACATTAATAGAAATTCTCGTCCAATTCAAGTGTTTCATAAAATGTTTCCACATTCACTATATATTCAAATTGTTAATTGTACAAATGAACGAATAAAGATTTTGAATGATGTAAAAAAATACAAAAACACAAGCCTACTGATAAGGGTGAATTACAGAAAATTCTAGCAGTTATGATGGTAATGTTCTATAATTATCTGCCATCTCTCAAAAATTATTGGAGTAACAAAGAATCCATGGGAAACAGACTGGTTGGGAGAATAATTTCTCGCAACAGATACAAGGTTGTAACATGGAAACTGTATTTTTCTCTTCCTGAAAAGCCACCAGACGCAACAAAGACATTCTATGTTGATGCATAACTTTCTTGTTTCAAACACACATTTAGAAAATATCGCCAGGATAGCCCTTTTCAGAGCATCAACGAATCCATGACAAAATTCAAAGGGCGTTCTTCTCTCCAACAATATATGCCTCTCAAACCGGTGAAACGAGGCATAAAGTTATGGTGCCGTTGCGACTCAGATTCCGGGTACACCTACGATCTAAACGTATACTCTGGAAAGGAATCTCAACCTATAGGTTGTCTGTTATAACCTTACTCTTGGAGAGCGAGTTGTTAAACGTCTTGCATATACAATACAAGAACCTGACGTGTGTTTGTGCTTTGATCGTTTTTTTACTAGTGTCAATTTGTTAGAAACATGTGGTTATGCCGCATTGGGTATCGAAAAAAAAAAAAAATGGGTGGCGTCGATAGAGCAGATCAGTATCAAAGTCTATATGATTACGACCGGAAATCCACAATATGTGTGGAAAAAGGTTTTGTGTCAACATTTGCACTGTAAACGCATGGATATTATATAAAGATTTGAAACGAGAAAATATAGATGTTTCATATTTGACATTTTTGATAGATCTGGCAGAAGAACTAGCTTAAGAAGGGGTAAAATTTTCAAATTTGCGAAAGACAAGTGCTTTGCATTTACCAATAGAAGGAAACATAAGAAGACGGTGTATTCGTTGTACAACAAATCAAGTCCAGAAAAGAACAAAAACCATATGCAAAGAGTGCAATGTTGTACTATGCAAATTATGTTTCGCCCCATATCATACCGAGTAAAGATTTTTCTATTTTTTATAAATTGCATTATATAAATAAATAGAATATTGCAAAAAAATGCGTGTTTTACTTTCTGTTGATACATACATGTTCCCTATATAAAAACCTGGTGGTACATATATGTACCACTATAAAAACCGGCTGGTATATATATTTACCACAACCCTTTCTCGATTTTTTACCAACCCCTAAAAGATTTTCTAATTTTTATGGTAAATAATATCTATTATATAGCTAGTGCACAGTAACATGTATACATTTTTTTGATAAATTTCATGTTTTAGTATTCCGGGACGAAAGGGTTAAAGGATCAAACAATTATTCGAATGATCATTCTCATGCTCATTTGAATTATCATTCGGATAATCATCTAAATATTTATATCGATATTACTAATTCATCGTCTAAATCACAATTACACAGGCCAACAAGAAATTGTGTTTGTATTTGTTGATTTTTTTGATATTAGTTTAGCCAATTATTCTAAACTAATAGAGAATCGATACAATCGGTACAATGTTTTAATAAATTTACTAGGTGTCATATTTATGTTTTATTTTAATATTTGTGAATAAAAATGAAATGACATTTTATAAATCGCTACGCCACACAGTGGTCGGAGAGCAAAAATAAGTTAGTTTTTGGCAAGCCAATTAATCGTCTGACTGATGTAGTATATCTATAATAGATGCTTAAGACTGTTCGTCACGAATTGGCCTTGAAGCTTTTTTATGGGAGTTGTTAACATCTATCCACATTTCTACAGAGTTTATTAATACAGATAATGGCATGCGGTTTTTTTATGCACAATCTTGTGTTATTTGACTAGAAGTTGCATAATCTTAAAATTACAAAATTAAACTACATTTTTAGCATACAAAATGAATTTTATTAATTGGAAATCATAAATTCTTTTAGACATTAATAATTTTTTATTGTTTTTAAATAGAACAATTATTTTTTTTCAATAATTTATTTTTTAAGTCAATATGATATATATAATTGTTAAATTTGATAATTTGACAAATGTTTGTTTGTAAACATTTGAATTATAATAATATACACTTGTACTACATTCACCTACTTCTTCTAAATAAATAGAAAGAAAAATATATCGGCCGCAATATAGAATTATAAGCACGTTTTAAAAAGAAACGTAAAAACTAAGGAACCTACTAAAATTGTCTCCGACAAATCTGGCGAAAATTGTGTTTACCACTACACTCAGCGGATGGGGTAATTTAGGTTGTCGAGAAGCGAGAATAAATTATGACTTTCCGAATAGAACGTCTTTTATACCTGCATACTATCACGCTCTTCGGGGGTGCGCCTTTGCTGAGCCGAATGAAAACTCAAATTCATTTCTCTATTAACAGAATAATCGACATTTATTATAAAGAACATATGTCGAACCATATTGTCTTATAAATAGAAAATAGTATTTATTCACTTGGTCACAGTTATTTAAATATATTAAATAAAAATAATTTGAAAATAATTAATAAATGATTTCCACATTTAGCTCCGTGACTTTTGACTTACGTTACGTAAGTACGTTAAACAAATGCACATTAAAACAACTACTTCCCGGGCAAATACCCACGCCGGACATTGAATTACATAATGTGCACCTGCTGTTGCATATCAATAAAATATTGCATAATGCAACAAATTTTGATCCGAGAAAAATTTAATGTAAAAACAACAAAAGGAACGTTACTTAATATAAGGCCATCTGCAGACACGTGTTTCGGGATCTATCCCTCGTCAGTACAGCTTCCTTTAATTTTATTCGGTTTTGATTTAAATTGAATTAATTTGGTTTAATTTAATTTAAATTGATTTAGTTTAATTTGATTTAATATAATTGATTTAATTTCGCCGAGTGTATTTGAATTAATTTAATTGATTTTTTTAACATCTTTAAATTATGTAAGGCATAGCTGTACTGACGTGAGATAGATCCCGAAACTCGTTTCTGCAGATGGACTTATGCTAGACGGAACCCACACGGAAATTCCATTCAGTCTTCTAAGTGGAGGAATTTGTGGGATACGGTTACATTTCTCAAGATAAATATATAATAATTTGTGCTTGTCTAGTGTTTGTTTTAATGTTGTGTCCATGGTTTGTGGAACTTATGCTATCTCATATGCAAAATTGAAGGAAGGCATTTTTGTTGATCCTTATTATATTAACGAAAGATCAAGAATTTGTTATAAAACTAGAGTTTATTTTGACCATTTTTTTTATTAATTTATTTTCAACATTCATAAAAACCTTTGGTAATAGGGCAAAATGTCACTCGGATTTGAAATCAGCAAATCAAAATTATACAAAATCAGATGTCAGATCGAAATTAACTTTGAAAAAGTCAAAATTAGTTGGACTGTTTTATCAATTGAATGATAATATTAGTGCGATTATACAATGTATAATTCAACCAACATAAATATTTTTTCAACAATAATATGTCTCATTATACAATTATCATATTTTTGTGTTATAGATTTAAAAAAAAAACACGATTACCATTATTAGGATTTAATGTCAATCTGTTAAGTTTTTTTTTTTTTTGAAGGATACAATAATGGAAATTTGCCTTTCTTAATGGATTTGAAATATTTAATTCGACCAAACAACTGCAGAAGCATGAAAATATGAGCAAGACAGTTTAGCTTTTTTTTAGAGAAAAACTACACTTTTTTTGAGTTATAAAAAAAGGCTAACCCTTTATAACTTTTCAAATATTTATTATTTTATTTTCCAATATACTTTCTGAAAGATAATACAATTTCCTACAAGATAGGCCTAATAGATATAGGGTGTGCTATTTAAAATAAGCACGAAATTTAACCTTGAATGTGCTTCTGGAGATATGTTGAGTTATCAAAACATCTTAAGATTTTATATTCCTCTTAATAGTCTGAAGTATTCACCCATTAGTCAGATATACTTACACAAAATTTCATTTGTTTTCATTCATCCATTTGAAAGTTATGATTTTTTTTCGAAACGTCAATTTTTCCAAAAATATTTAAATATTTCAAAAGTTATTAGGTTTAGGCATATGAACATATTATAAAAGTTAACTTTATTTTTGATGTAGAATCTGAAAAAAAAAAAAATATAAAATATGGGTCGTTCCATTAGAAAAAATATAACTATGATACGCCATGCTTTTATGGGACACCCTGTATATTTGATACTAATTTTAAAATGTGGTCCTAATAGACCTACATACGCCTGCGAAAGCCGATTTTGAAAAAAATAAACCATTTAGCCGTAAAGCTACTCGGCGCTTACGCTGAGACACCCTGTATATATTGTGTTGCATGTTTACTATACTTCCGACCACATTTACAAGCTGTAGGATTTTTTTTTATCAATTGCATTAAAAACTATTTTGCCATTCTTGATGAGCCAAAACTGTCTAGTTATTCTTAGCAATGGAAAATCGGACGCAAATGAAGAATACATTATTTATAGTATTACCTCGGTAATATTAATATCATTTGATTTTGATAACAAAAAGCTCGAAGAGTACAATTGTAATTCTGTTTAAAACTCTATTTATAATAAAAATAAATGTCGTACATATTCATGTATTTATGCAAGGGCTAACAATGTTTTCTTTATTTAGTTTTTGTGTATTTCTTCGTGACTTCTTTTATTTTTATTCAATTTCAACGCTATTATTATATTATAAAAACAAGAAGCTATAAACCGGTGTTTTTTTTTATTAGAAATGGTTTCGAAGCGTCTTTAAAATGTAAATCACTTATTCCTCTGAGAGGGCTCGAAATGTTCATGCGATCATAAAAATATGAGCGCTGTACGTTCGTTTACATAAATTGAAAATTTGTAAGTGTTTATATTATTTTATTTAATTGTAATAATGATTCTTTGTACTAATGATTTGTTTTAGTTTGTAAATTTTGCAATTTGCGTCATTAATATGAGGTTTGACCTCTTCTATCCGCTTAAAAGGGTGTTCACGGTTTTCGATCCTGTGATCTTATTATATATGCAGTCAAATCCTGACACCACAATTACGTCTTTATAGCAAGACGCACATATGTTCATACATTTTTCAGTCCATTTTTTGTATACGTGAATGATCACAACTGAAGAGGGATGGATAAATATTCCCCGTTTTTAAATTAAACTTTAGAGGAAAATAATTTCAAATAAAAGTCTGATAACTTAGACAATGACGTTAGTAATCATGACGATTAACTAAAACGACAAGAACTGGACAGAGACAGGCAGAAAGACCGACGGTCGATTGCCATTTTCTGAGGTCTAATAATGTGTAAATGATTGTATGTATATGTATTATAAAATTAAATAATGTACTTAGAAATAAAGATTTTCAATATATAATTTCAAATACAATGGCAATGAGGTAAAAAAACAATAAAGCACCATTTATCCTATAACGTGGCTTTAAAAATAACGTTTCCATGCGGAATAGGGCCAGTTATATTGAAAAATATTTCTACATTTCGAGCATAGGTAGTGTCACTTTCCACTCGTAGAAATAAATGAAAACACATATATGTGACGACAATTTTTAGCAATTAAATTTCAGTAACTAAATAGATCAATTTAAGATAGCAAGCAAAAATAATCATTTTTTTATAAAAAAAAGCTTTAGTAACTCTTTTTTATGATTGAGCTATTAATTTATTCAATATTATTAATGCATTTCGATTTCTTATTAACGTCCTTAATAAACAGTTATACATAGAAATATTGTATAATCAAATGAATCCGTTTAATAAATTATTCCACTTTCCCGATTAAACGAATTTCCTTTCGTTTCGCTTAATTAAAGCCGACTTCGCCGAACGCCGATATTTAATTGAGTAATTGATGGATATTGAAAATTAATCCGAGTGTATATTTTATTTATGTTGAATCAATTGCACCGGAGTTTCAACTGGAATTATCCGTAAATACAGACCGTAATAATTGCTCGTTGACATTATATAAAGTGAACCGTGTATTTTGTAAGGGCAACAATTTTATTGATTTAGTTTATATATAACTCTGTATTAATACCAATAAGTAAGGCATTCCGATAATTGTGTAAGTTAAATAATTTGCACTGTTCGTATTTTCCCTTGAATTATTAATGGACATCAAAAATATAAAGTATTGAATGAGCAAAAGTAGATTACACAAAACTTATTCTAATGATACGTTTATGATTTCCCAGTGTATGTTTTGTGGAGGCAAAGTATTCTTTTTTTATTGAAATTTTTCGCCAATTAGTTGATGTACTGATAGCGGAATAATTTTATAAATCGAAAGAATATATCCAACAATCATAAAATAATGCTAGTCCGATTACGAAATAAAAAAATCGATTCTAAAATTACATACCCAGAATATATAATTAGTGATTAATTTAATCATTTGTGAACTACGATTGCGGGATAAACGACGGGATCAGCTATTTATGGGCGAGACAACAATAAATAAATTTTATGTAAAAATAAAAATATTTTGTTATTTTAGGAAATATCATGAATAAAAATGTTTACATAGAGTGTTTTAAATTAAGTACTCACCTTTATTAACCTAGTTATTAGTTGAGCGATAGAATTTCTATCAATTGGCGATAAATTATACAGGATGTTCCATTGAAACAAAATATTTATTTTGTAAAGATATCTTCAAAATTTCATGTTTTTTTTTAAATGTTTTTTCCTATACCATTATTCGGTATTATTCTGCAAGTGAAATGTTAAATTTAACATGCACATCATTCTTTATCGTCACAATCTGAACGAGTTGTCTAATTGATTTGTATTGTTAGTTAGTGAAGTTAAAAATAACGATAATATTTAATTTAACATTTTTATTCTGAACGAAAAATATGTTACATTCAACGCGCTCGTAATCCCAAATTTGCAAAATTTGCTACTACTAATATAACCAACTCTATAGCTCAATTAATAATAATCTTAGAAACCATTTTATATATATTTAATGAATAAAACTTAATTTATTTATTATATCACATTTAATAATAAACTTTGTAACGAAAATGAAAGAAGCAACTAGAAAGAATACTCTGGAATGTTCTGCCGAGCGCGACTGTCAAGGTATTATCATGGAAAGTTCTGGAAAATTCTCGAAACGAGTACGCTATATAAGCTCGCGCTAGTATCGAGGCAGGCAGTCTATCTCTAACGTCCGAGTGCTCAACATCTAGTTATAAATAAATAGTGACAGTGTGATGCTAATACACGTGATAAGTGTACTTTAAATAAATAAATAGATATTGTTTTATTTATTTCCGTGTCTGATTTAACCCGATTTCGTAACAATATAATAATAATCTCGTGGACAAAAAAATCCGGACACCGAAGTGAATGTCTGTTAGTGTAAGAAAAATTTCTTCTTTTCTGTTTTTATGTTACAAGATATGAAACATTATCTAAAAAGTATGGATTGGATGTGAAAACATTTATGATACATTTAATTCATTAAGAAAAAGTCATGAACCAGTAAGTTAAACAAAATTTTAAAATTCCTTTGGTATCCGGATTTTTTTGTCCACGAGTGGATTTAAATTTAAAGTTCCATAGTAGCTTTTATCCAATATCGCACAATAAGCAACATTTAAATAAAAACGTTCGTATAAAATATGCTTGCGGCGCAAAAATACAATTTGATTAAAACAATTAAGACAACAAACAATGGGTGATCCAATTACGTTTAAAACCGATAAAACAAGAAAATAATAACAATACTAAACAAAAACAGTAATTGTGCTTTCCGCGCTTTTGTTCAATCCGATTAATAATGTGAATTCAATTTAAAATTTGATTCGCTATTTGTTTCCGTAAAATTCAATTTAAACGTCGTTTGCATGCAAATATGGTATATTTACTTACTGTGTGTTTTTTTTTGCGTGATTTTATACCGGCGGTTATTTTGAAAAAAAAAAATGCCCGTGGAAACCGCGGAAGTGGTTTTATTTTTCTTGCGTGATTTTATTATGTTATGCAAAATCGATTACTTCACTTAATGTCGATACAAAATTACTGTAAAATAATGTAATCAATATTATGAATTTGATGCAAAACAGTTCTGCAATGACATAAAACGTCATAATGGTGGAAGTCGCAATGTTAGCCATACAATGTGCAACATTACGACTTCCAATATATTCCCTTCACGGGACCCGAACCTTCTTGTGGGCTCACCATAGCCCCCTGTAGGCAAATGGCCAGAGAATGGGAAGATAAACAGAAGCGAGCATACTGGAGAAACACTCAAGGGCTAAGGCAATCTAGAGGCAAGAAAGGCCTATGCCTCTCTTAAAGAGGCATTAAAAATATGACAGGAATATAGACTGTCCGGTAAGGTATCATCTTCACAAGATGGATGAGAAATGAAATGTCGTTGCTCTCTCTCCAACAGCGGAGTGACTTTTCGGCGCGCTCATTTTTAACGCGCTTTACCGCTTTATAATGATTGTTACATTATCAACAGTACTAAAAAGCACTCAAAAGCATCTAGGCTCTAGGCTCTTGACTCTCCACTAAAAACAAGGCCTTAGGCAGCGGAAACCAACTGCGGATTATAACATATAAATGTACGGCAATTGTGCACAGTATACTTTTGAGGTTCGGAGGAACAATTCAGACTCCTCACGAATTAGTCTCTCAAAGATATCCTTAACTTCGCGTACGAGGTAGAATTTCTTGTTGAATCAAGGCAGAAGGGTAGGTACAATAGATCATTGTTCGCGGTGTAGGAAGACTGAACATCCAAATGACCCCGAGCCTAAAAAAATCCAAATTTTGCTACCAGTACAAAGTATCGCTTATGTTGTATCACTAATAGAATAGGTAATATTTTTTGTTAATTTTGTATGTATTTAAGTATTGTATTTATTATCTTCTGTCTATTGATCTAACGTTAGTTGAATACTTGTAAAAATTTATTATTTACACTAAGTACATGTATTCATACACAATTTGTAATAATTTATTACAAAAAGTATTTTACTATAAATGAAATGAAATGCTAATCGATTTATATAAATAAATTTTTAATTAAATATGTCCTGGATATACAACTGAATTAAATATATTAATTATTTATTAATAAATTAATTATTACAAATATTAAAAGACTAGTCTTTAATTTTTTCCATCCAACTTGTAATGAAATATATTTATAGACGCTTTAAATATGTTACATATTTATGTAAATGAAACCACTCAAGTTATATAATAAGTAATATTTTATTCAGGTACAACTTTATTTTATTTTTAAATAAGAATCTAGCTTTCGAATGCAACACAACGCTGCATCTCCAATGAACCAATTCTAGAAAGTTCTATTAAAAGTTTACTCGCTTTTGATCGGGAAACTTCTGGTTGCCACCACGAGAGGCACACTTTAGGAACTTTAGAAGCCAATAAAAGAGACGACCTGACAACCATCAAACGGGATGATGGATTGAGGGGCTCGCCTTCAATACAGCAGGAAGTTACGCTCAAGTGTTTGTGTCTAATATGTAACATCCGCTTTCAGCAGTCTGATTCGAAGGAGACTGATTACTTTCGTGAGTTATGTCTTAACTTCTTCCGGTTCTGTTGGCAAATTGTAATTACGCAAATAGGATTTTAAATATATATAAGTGAAATAAATTCAAATCGATCTCGTGATCCTCGCTTTGATATTGTTAGCAAGTACATCTCGGGCTAGTGGTATTAAGTACTTCATATCGCTGTAGTGCTTACTTTATTATGTTAATTTTAAGCAGATATTTAGTTTTTAGTTTAAAGGGTGTATATTTTAGATGTTTGATTGTATTCAATATAGTGTTGTACAGTTTTGTAAATGAAATATATCATATTACAATGAAATTAAACAAGGAAAATTTCTGGCAATGATCAATAAAATTCGATCAATCCCTTTTTTCCAACTGCAAAAAAATTTTGTGATCATTGCTAGAAATTAGCCTTGTTTAATTTCATTGTAATTTAAATAACTGCAAGGGAAGTCCGTAGTGGTTCAGGTAAAAAGAGACAAAAATGGAAACAATCAACCTGATTGGGACAACAAACAAAATGAGAATATCTTTCGGGATAGGAGTAAAATGTGTGAATCATTTTTGTTTCATTTTATTTAATATATCATATTAATTTTTTGTATAATTCGGGTTCGTTTAATAAGTACAGTTTCAATAATTGACAAGAACGGGAATGAACAATGGTCTTCTGATCCATTAGCGTATATATTGTCTCAAATTATGTAATTAAACGCCTCACTATCGATTCATTTGGCCCATTGCTAACGAAAACTTGAAGTAGTTGGCGAACTGTTTTCGCAAAACTTTCAGCATTTTTGTATTGTGTTTTTATAATAATTAAACGTTGTTCGTTTGAATACTGCATATTCTTATAAACCGTTCGTTTATTAGACTTGGGTTTCTCATCCATTAAAACTTGTATTGAATTATTGGATATGAAATGAAAACGGATATGAGATTTTTGATGAACCGAACTGATTCTAGTGTTTATAAAGGCCAAGTTAGACACCTATGGTAATTTCGGAAAGGATTACGTGAATTCTCATAACTGGTTCTACTGGGAAAATGACATAGGACTCTCGTATTTAGAACATAACGATAAACATTTAGTTGCCAGTGAAACTAATATGGGTATAGATTTGAAAAACATCGACGAATCTTGCTCTTAATTTTCTAATTAAATCTTGTCAATTCGCGCTCGTTAGTTTATTTATTTTTGAGATGTATACATCAATTATGCAATCATTTTGAATGATGGGGGTGTGAATTCATAATGATTCAGTTACGTGTCTATTCACATCATGCCATTTTTTATTTGTATTTTTATTTTTCGAATTCCTTGGATGGGTGCCAGCCTTTTTGTACATTTCGTTGACCATGATCTCCTCAGTTTTACATTGAGGAGTTCTGGAAAGTTTTAGAGTGAGGTTCCATTCATTTGTAGCAAATAATTTCTTCTTCGAATTCACTTAATTTAGGATTTAGGCGTTGACTGTCTATAACTTGATAAAATCATATATAAATATCTAAAACGTTCATGTTATAATTTATTGCATGCCTCATGTGATACCGTAATTATCCTATTGATTAGTGATTTTATTGTTTTATTTTAGCAATAATGCGTTTAATGTAGAGGTGGATAGTATTCCTGTCCTTGTAAGAAGCACGATGATAGCTGCGTCGTCAAATTCAAATTCCATACTTTTTATATGGCACTAATAAGTAGGGGCGGAAGGACCGCGTTTTGTATTTTCATGCATGGATGATGTTTTTGTTGTTGTTGTAGTGTGGGTTATTTTCAATTGTGAATTTATTCTTGTCAGATGAATCTATGTTTTATTTTGATTATTTCAGCATTCTGTTGAAATTTGTGGTCACACAAAATTTCAAAAACTTGTAATCTTGTTATATCTTCAGCAGTTATGAAAATGAATGTCTTTTAATAAATGAAACACTTTTATTACTTCGTTTGTATAATCTTCTTTATGTTGGTTGTTGGTTGTGGAGACTTTAATTATTTAAATAAAAATACTTGTCCTTTCTCCGACTTATTTTTTATTTCACTAGATATATTTCGGAAACTATGTTTCCATCTTCAGTAGATTGTTTTATAGTTGACTATAGTTTTGATAATCTTAACGTGTCATTATTAAAACAAAAGTGCTTTATACGTCGGCTATGCCTTGTCGGCTGCCTTTATAGGTGTTGTTTGATTGTGTGAGTTTGTAGATTGTGTTTGAGCTTACGTATTTATTTCAAAAAATGAGTTTGGGGTTTTTGGGTTGGGGCTGTGACTGTTTGTTGTGAGGTTTTTTTTAATATGTTTTACACATCTGGTTATAATTTTGAATTACTTGCCGCCTATTATATTTAATTTGTGAATATAATTCCTAGCCAGGAAAAAGAAAATGTAATCCAAAAACAGATATGTTATAATAGATTCCTGGCGAGAATTTCGCATTTTTAGTTATAAGCACACAAAAAAGGCATAATTTAAAAAGGTATAAATTTACTATAACAATTTTCTGTGAGAATACTAATACTCGGCGTTGCACATTATCAGGAAATTAAAAATTCCCTGTCGTGAAATGTACTTACGAGCAGGCGGATGGTTTAAAATCGAGGGCGCACTTTTGGAAAACGCGGTTTCGCCCGGCCCAACTTGTACAGTACATTAAAATCCAATAATGAGGACATTGAATAACATTTCCATTATGCGCTAATATAATTTGAAACTAGCTCTCCGACAAAGTACACACACTTCAAAGGATCGAGTGCGGGCCCGCTGTTTTCAACCCCATTTCACTCGAATGTCAAATTATATTAATACGCAACATTACCGAGGGCAGCTACAACTATTATACGAGTAATAAACGCGGCGGTTTCATCTCTGTTGTTCGATATTAGTTGATAAACGTATGCAACCTAACTAATTTGGAATAACTGCGAATCAAATATGTGTATGTTGAAGTTATACACCTATTTTATTTTATCTATATTATGTATGCAAGTTATTTTCAATAAAATCACTGTCGGGCGTTTATACTCTTGCATTTTTCATTCTCTGTTATATCAGGTTTGTACGTTATTTGAATTAGTGTAGCTCTTTTCTGCCCTGACAGCAATGCAATCATATCAAACGTACAAACTTATTAGATATACATACATTTTTATTCAGAACTAATATCTACAATAGTACTTAAAATATACAGAGAGGTTTTTTTATCAGTATACATTAGGCGAACTGTATACCTGCAAAAAAACCAAGTCAAACGCATTGAACCGATTAATGTATGTATGTTTAGTTGCCTATAACACACAACTAAACATCAAACGCTAAACTTCAAATTGTGTGAAATATTTCATCGAAAATGTATACAAATGAAAAAAAAGTGGAATTTCAAGCATGTATTACAATTCCAACAGTACTAGTCCTCCTCTAGATATGTTTTCAATGAATCCAAAGTGGCCGAATACCTCGGTTAGGATGATTCTAAAAATAATTAAACTAAAACATATTCTTTGGAAGGTTGTATGTTTCGTTCTCTTTATTCTATTGAAAAACGCAACAAAATAAATCATGACTAACACTTCATGCGTTATCGTCACAAGCAATTTCCTTTTTTATCAAAAATACGTTACTTATAATTATGGAGAAAATACAGGTAAAAAATATTAAGAGATTTTATTAAGACAATTCGAAAGAAAAGTAACAATGAAGAACAGTAAACTTAAAATAAATAATTAGAATAAGTGCTAGAAATAATCACCAGAAACTGCAAGACAGTAACTCAAACGATCGCGAAAATTCTTCTACATTGTGCATTTCGATATTGTCATAAACAGAAATAGAAAATTGTTTAATTGTTTTTTTTAATTATCCTAGTTGAAGGAATCTATCGTTCGGGTTGCGTATTATAGGCAACTAAACATACACATCAGTGCGTTTAACTTGGGCATTTTACATGTATACATAGGGGATATGTATACTGTTAAAAAAACCTCTCTGTACATAAAATACTCTTATACAATATTACACAGTATGTACTAGTCCCGAACTGGCTATCGACCAGAGGCCTTTCTGTCAATTTTTGTAATGTTGTAGTTATTGTATTTAAGGTTATTTTATGTTTTATCAAACTCAGCATTATTGGCTTCAATGATCTCATATATGGTACTAGGGATTACGGGGAATGCCGAGATATTCAATTATTTGGGATATGAGGGTACTAGAAGCAAACTTCAGTGAAAGGTTTTCAAGGCGGTCTTTAATGTTTGGGATATTTGATGGATTGTATAAGTGGTTATTAGTATGTCGGATTTTAGTAAGTACTCTAAGTGCTAATCGCTCAGCGACTTTCAAGTTATGCATAACGAAGAAGCGGGGATTACAGTGTAGGATTACTGCGTATTCTAGCAGTGGGTGGTATATCATCTTGTAAATATGAGCGGCTGTTTTTATTGAAATACCTTGTTTAGCTTAACCTATAGGCAAAGACCATTTCAGAGCCTTTGCCTATAGGTTTAACTTATTATTTAAATGGAAATTAAAGAGAAAATAAAAAACTCTATTTAGCCATTACAACAATTAATTACGTAAGTACTAGAATAAATTAAGCTATGTTACCGGCGATTAATTTTAATCGTCGTCAACAAAATTAAAATTTTTAATTTTTAATTTTTTCTTTTATAAAATGAGTTTTGGCCAGCACTCTACCTGCCGGCCGCCGCGGATTAACCATCGGGTCAACATTTACCTGACCCGAGGTTAGAAGATCACCGCCCGGCCCTCCGGATTATCGTGCAGCAATTAGGGCCCGAGCAGCAGATTAAGACGCCCAGGGAGAGGACACGGGCCGCCGTTGCAATTTGAAAGAAGAGAGATTACAGATTAACGTAATTCTTTCAAATTGCATTTTAACGGTTGGATTTAAGAATTCGTTGGAAATAATTATCTTGTTTACGATAGTTATTTTCCAGTGAATTCTTTGCCAACGGCCACGTGGTCCTCGAAAATCATCCCTACTCCAGACGATTTTCGGCGATTAAATACGGGATGCATCCACCCAGATCGGGAGTCCACTCTGGTGCTGTACAGGGGGCAGCATGTGGATTCATGAGGAACTTTTGTTCCTCGAAATTTAACCTTCTCTCTGAGACAGGAAACTCTGACCGACGCAGACGCCAGATGTTCCAGACGTCGTTCCTGCCAGAAGAAGTCGACTCCAGGACCAGTGCTTCCTGAAGTCCACCAACGCCGAGCTTCACGGTTACTGGTGTAACCGTCTCGACGCCACACCGACGCTACTAGTGTAGTGTCCTTTGCTGTTGCCGGATCCAGTCCAATCCAGGAACCTGCCGACTCCAGGAAACTCAGCCCGACGCCGACGTTAGCCGTTCCGCCGTCGTTCCTGCAGTCAACACCGACGCCAAGCACCTAGGTTGCCAGTACAACCGCTTCGACGTCAACACTACGAGGGTAGTGTTTGTTCCTGCCTCTGGATCCAACCCCGACGCAATAACCCACGGACTCCGACGCCGAATTCCGACGCCGATCACAGGACGCCGAGCTGCCGCCTGAACGCCGCCTCTATTCCGACGCCGATCACAGGACGCCGAGCTGCCGCCTGAACGCCGCCTCTATTCCGACGCCGACGCTACCTCAGGTCTACCTACATGTACACTGTGTGACTACTCTCTCTGTTTTTTTGTTTGTTTGTTTGTTTTTTTTTTGCTAAATTTTGTAAATAAACTATTTAAAAACCCATTGTGTTTTAAAGGTTAGTTGCTTCGTCTTTAAATCAACCTGAGCTAGTTGATAATCAGCGTGAGGTACCTTCCCTCACGTTGACAGCTAGAGCAAATATCACGCCGGCAAATGGATTAAACAATGATAATTTAGGGTAAGTAATTCTTGCAATAATATAATAATATTTTATTCCTTTTTTTTACTTCTGTGAAGAAAGGAATAAAATATTGTTATATTATATCAAGAAAACTTCACGTAGTCATCAATAAATATCTTTATTCTTGCATTAGCTAACGAGAAATTAAATATATTTTATGAATTATTTTCAAAATGCTGTAATTATTTAAATTACTGTAATCAAGTAATTTTTTTATACTATTAAAATATTTGTATTTCAGTCATCTTCCCTAGGCCTGTTCGATCGCCTGATTGATCACATACTACAAATAAGTTACACGATTTGCAGCTACAGACTCAAGAAGCATGGGACAAAATACCACAGGAATCATTTCATTAATAGTGTTCTACGCTGTCTAAATAACTGCATAACAAATCTTGACAGAGCAACTCATTAAAAAAACTTATTAATTATTTCTAGTTTTCTTTTGAATTTTTAATCATCTCTATGTCATGAAGATAGATATTATAAGAAAATTTCAATAAAATCGTTCAGAAAATTCTGGGTAAATCATTCAACAAAGGCAGGTAAATTTTATAGAAGTATATTTATGAATTTTTAAAATAGATGCAACACAAAAACACCTTAATAGGACGTTTGTTGACGAGGCGAGTGGGATTATATTTACCCAACCTTTAACGTTTTTCAATATCCACTTTAAAAATATCTACTAATAATTGACGAAAGAGTTTCAATGGAAACCTGCAAAGGAATTCGCCAAATCTCGCAGGCAGAGCTCGTTATCCTGAAGGTTCTACTTTAAATGAATTTGTTTATTTGTAATTATAGCATAGCTTTGTATTTGGTATTTTAGTTTTATTTCTACGATAATACATTATTTTGTAACAATATTTTTCTATATTTGTTTCCATTCATCGGAGTTTCTTTAATTTCTCATAACTAATTTTATATCAATATTATCTTCCATTTCCATTTTTGAAAGTTTAGTCATATACTGTTTTTTTTTTAATTCAGGATGATTTATGGTGATTATGGTGGTATAATAAGTGAAACAAACCAAGTGTTTTAATTTCAATTAAATCATTCTGAATTAATTCAAAAATGTTTCACCACGGGTTAAGTGAGAAATTAATTAAACTGTTTTTTTAACTAAAATTTAAATTTCATGTAATTGTAACGTATGATGGTGTTGTTCGTCGTTACGGTTCATTTGTTTTATTTGGATTTCCTGAGTTTGTTGTCGAAGACGCGATTTCGTCAACTTGGATCCGATCAATGATAGTAAAAGTTAAAAATCTTACTTGATATTTAATTAATACTTAATAAACGACTTTATAATTTGAAATAAATAAGAATTACAAATTAGAGATTCAGAGTTTTGATTTAGAAAACTGTCTTACTCCACTACCGAAATAGAAGTGTCCTCTTCAACACGAGAACAACTTCATTTCTTTGATCATAAGATAATACACTAATTGTTTTGTATGCATAACATGGAATAACAAAACGAGATTATGATTAATAATAATTGATTTGGAATGCGAAAAATATTTCATTTACGAATTACTTGCCATTTCCAATGTTATCTATACAAAGCGATAATTAAGCAATAATAACTATTATATACAGAGTGGTTCATAAAAACATTAAATATAATCACAAGTATCCATAGTTTTTGTCCTGGAATATTTATTACTTTGTACACTCAGTTGACCGTCTGTATAGTTTGTGATTAAAAATAAATAAAATATTTCTTTTCGTTTTATTTGCATACATTTTCTCGGAAAAAATCGGCTTTTTTTAGTAAATCCTTGATCATTCATCACTCCTTCTATTTTCAACAAACAATATACAAAAAAAAATTAAAAAAAAATATTGTACATTTTTAAGGTAATTAATCAGGCTATCAATATATAACAGAAAGGATTCAGCTTTTTAAGATTTACAACTTTTATTTGAAATATCTTTCTATCCGAATAAAAAAATAATAAATTAAATAAAAATAATTAGAAAATCATTAATACATTATTCTTTCTTTAGCTACTACGATAATTTACACTTGCTGTTGCATAACAATAACACATTGTAAAATGCAACAATATTTTGATTCGAAAATATTTAATGTACAAATAAAAAAAAAAAACGTAATATAAGACCATCTGCAGACACGTGCACCGGGATTTAATCCCTCGTTAATACAGCTTTGCCTGATATAATTACAAAGTTGTTAAAGTAAATCAATCAAAACGGTACCGCCACCGCTTTGTGATCATTTCCACCGGAGATCGCGGCGATGACGGTACGTTGTGATTGATTTAATGGGTGTTTGCTGTATGATTCTTTCATAAATGTTTATTAGAGTGATCAATAGGATTATTATTCTGTAGTTTTCATGATTTGCAAAAATAAAATTTTAGAAAAACCGAAAGGGCAAGAGTAATTATATGTCATTGAAAATATTATTATAAGTTTACAACGCTTGTTGTTTGTTTCGTTGTAATTGGTATGATGATGGAGGTAAACCAAAAATGCCAAATATTTTGCATATTTTTATATATAACAATAGCTTCATTTAAAAAATATATACATGGAATTTACACAAAATTTAAAACAGTTATTTGCGACTTCACAATATAAGTATGTCTTAAATGCTTGTTATATTCTTTTATAATAATGAAATTAATGTGAAAACGGCTAATCCGAAGTTTGAAATTTATTACACGTGAATGAACAATTTGCCATACAACAACATAATTTTTTTAACTTATTGTTACTTAAAACGACCTTCTGAACAACTTATTTTCCATTTTTGACCACAGTGCGATTTAACAATTCATTCGTGCGATCATCCAGGATATTTCAGCTAAATGGCATTGTATATTCCTTTTACATAATCATAAATTCAAAGTAGGACAAAAAAATATTTATTTGTTAGCTTATATAGACTAACATCTAAATATATATAGGAAACGAACGACATCGTGCGTTGATTTTATATTTTATATATACAAATCTAAGTGCTTTTTTTATTGTATTATTAAATATTTTTACGAACGTATATTTTATTGATGAATCAATTTCCGAAAAGGAGACATTTTCTCATAATCGATAAATAATTGTAATAAAAATCAATGAAATCACAAACAATACAGCCATCAAGGTTTATCACATTGCCTTCCATTTCCCTGTCCCCAACCACCCTCTGTCCACCCCAATTTTCCAGATAATTGAATCAACTGTCGCTGAAAGAGAAGCAGGAAGTTTTGAAGGGCAGCCATGCCTGTGACCCAAATAAGTCTGACCCGGCATAAATTAGCTATACCTCGGAAAAAGTGCGAGCACAGCACACACGTACCCGCTGGAAAATTCTAGAATTATTTAACTAATGTCCCGCAGCACATCTGCAGCATCCAGTTCCGTTTAATGAGCGGCTCGTCGTGTTTATCTTCTAATTTCAGGGGACGAACGGGACGTAAAGTTCTCATCTAGAACTTGCTTGTGGAGGATTAAGTTCGGCCTGACCTAGGTTTGGGTGTGTAATTATTTGGTGTTCAAATGAGATATGTTCAGAAAGGAGAATGGGTTTTAATTAAACAATGGTCGCTAATTCAAATAGTCGTTACAGAATTTCGTTGGAATGGAATTTATTTCATTAAACATTGTTTGTTAATTTAATTTGCGTATTTCGTTTTTGTTTTTAATTAAACGTAAAAATTCGATAGAATATTTTATATAAATTAAATTAATAGCCAGCCAAGTTTTTATTTAAATCTGAGTAGAGGAGTTTTTTTTAACGATAAGACCGCGAGTATAGTTCGCGTCCGTCGCCGAGCTCGATCGTTTACACCGGAGATCGCATGCTTAATTGATTTAATTTAACAACTTTAAAAATGTATGTCTCAGAGCTTTACTGACGTGGGATAAATCACGCAACACGTGTCTGCATATGCCCTTCTATTACTTTTGTTGTTTGCATTAAATATTCTCGAATAAAAAAAAATGTTGTATTATACAATATGTTATTGTTGTGCAACCGCAAATGTTCACTGTTTGGAGGGATATATGCCAGAAAATAGTTGTTTTAATATATACATAACGTAAATCATAAAAAGTCGCAGTAGCTAAAGAGGGAATAATTTATTCATTATTTTCAAATAATTTTTATTTAATTTAGTTTAAATAACTATGGCCATGTGAATACATACTATTTTCTCTTAAAATATTATTAATTAAATATTCTCCTATAACTATTCATCAATTTATTTGTGCGAAGGACATAGTTTTTTTTAACTTCATCATATATTCATGACAGAGCAGAAAGACCTCTGGTCGATAGCCTAGACAGACTAACACATACATGTATTATAATTATTTATATTATATTGTTTTGTATTATCTATTGTTTGAATAAAGATAATAAAGATCATAATATATATATATATAAATATATATAAATTCGATAGTTTTGTTAGGATTTTAATCTGTTAATACTTTGAAAGTAATTTATTAAGAAATAGAATTAATTATTATAATTAATAACAGTCATTGATTATAGAATTATAAAAAAATTAATATAAATAAAATAATCAGAAATTTGTAATTTCTAACATTTATTATTATTATGTTCCCCTAATGGGTTTTACTAATAAATTACTCAATCATTCCAAACAAAATAAAGAAATAACCCGGTCAGCAATTCCGAGAATTCTGCCTTTTAAATACCTTTCAATTTCTGAACGTTGGAGGAGAATTCGGTGAATTCCTCGAGGAAATTAACTTCGTTTCGCCTCCCACCAGAAAGAAAGCCCCGACAGAAGGAAAACCCCGGCCCCTTTTCATCGGTCTGATGAACGGAATAAGACTTATTTGTTCCGAGCTTGATTACAATAATTGTATTTTGCGATGACCCAAATTCGCCGACGCAAATTAATCACCCCCGGAGCGTGGGATCGTTTCATCCCCTGTAAATGCCAATGCATTTGCACCGTACGGTGTGTGAATTTATTTTGCGGATTCCACGGGATTAGGAAGGGTGGGCATACTTTTTTTGCGGTGGCGCTTGTTGTTGATGGCGTATGTTTCAATTTGTTTTTACAACAGAGTGATCATTAATTATACAGCGTGTAAAAAGAGCTTTCGACCGTATTCGCGGAATATTAATGAACACAAAATGCTTTTCAAACATATTTGTTTTAATATTCATTTATTTGTAAATACCATTTTATATTCATTTTACAACAACAGTTATATGAAAAAAATAAGGTATAATAGGGAATAGCGTACCTGAAATGTTAAGTTTAACGTATACCGGATGTACCATTTAACCTGACAAAACAAAATAACTCGAAAAATACGCATCGTACGAATAACCGTTACGAGATAAAAAAATGTTTTCTAAGGGGACATCACCTTGTTCTAAATTCAGCCCCCTGCTGCCTCCTCAGCGGGTGAGACGCGGAATTACTTTGGAATTTCAAATTGGAACCCCTTTTTTATTCAAGAATCAGATTCTAAGAATAAAAATACATAACATTTTATTAAACCATTATTTTTATTCAATACAGAATGCGCTGTAATCGCTAAAATTTAATTTAAAACAAATATATATATTCAAAATCTTTATTTCTGAGTATTACATTATATAATTTTATAATATATATAAATACAATCATTTACACATTGTTAGACCTCAGAAAATGGCTATCGACCGTCGGTCTTTCTGCTTGTCTCTGTCCAGTTCTTGTCGTTTTAGTTAATCGTCATGATTGCTAACGTCATTGTCTAAGTTCTCAGATTTTAGTGAGATGAATTGATGAATCGTTAATGAGGGATGGGTATATCTAGGATTAATATTCGGATTATGTGGGATGCAGAGGTGATTGATAATGGGAGCTATGTAGGGATTTATAGCGAATTTTAAGGAAAGAGTTTCTAGTCTCTGTTTAATAGGGGTAATTTTACACATAGAGTAGAGTAGAGGGATACATTCGAGGGGTTGTGGAGAGGGTTATTAGGGTGTCTAATTTTTGTAAGCTCTCTAAGAGCTGTGCGTTCGCTGACTTCGAGATTTCTTAGGACATTAGGGCGAGGATTGTGGTGTAAAACAAATAAAAGGTAAGCTTTTTACGCATTATTTTCTTCGATTGTACACCTTTGTCAGTAGAAAACTGATTAAGAACTCTAACGAATGAAGAACGTGATATTACTTTTTCAGCAAAACGCGCAGCATACAAATTGACATCATCGTCGAAATTTCTCTTGCATTCGCTCGCCATAAATAAAATCATTTCAATGTTTCCTTGCACGGATACATCGTACATGATGAAAAGATAGAAGAGAATGATATTGACAATATGTGACGTAAATTATTTGTAATAGTATGTCTTTTCAGTTCATTTTTATTTCTGTAACTGATATTGCCAATATTAGTGATTACATTAAACATTAGGTTTTATGTTTTTTGCAACATGCCTTCATATAAAAAGTGTTTTATCTGTGAGTATTTTTGTTTATTGATTAGTTTGTTAATTAGATCCGAACCATGATTAATGGCCATATTTTTGACAAAATTAACTTATTTTTGTAAAAGTTTATCTGATGATGGAATTTTTAGTGCTATCGAAAATATTTAATGCAAAAAACAAAACAAAAATTGCGTAATATAAAGGCCATCTGCAGGCACGTATTTCGGTATTTTATCCCTCATTAGTACAATACTCTGTCTTATATAATTACAAAGTTGTTAAATTAAATTAATCAAACGTACCCTCAACGCTGCGATCTCCAGCGGAAATAACCGGGGATATTAACCTTTTTTCTATTATTATTATTATTAATAGCCAGCTAGGCTTTATTTTAAGTCTGAATCAATTTTTTTTTTGCGAAATTAATTAATTGGGATTGAGTGTAGCAATCGCGTTCGTCAACCTTCCCTATCAATTCCACCGGAGATTGCTGTGCGGACAGTACGTTTGATTAATTTAACAATTTTGTAATTATATAAGGCAGAGCTGTACCGATGAGGGATGAAATCCCGAAACACGTGTCTGTGGATAACCTTATAATACCTAATTTTTGTTTTGTTTCTTGCATTAATTATTTTCGTATAAAAAAATATTGCATTATGTCCCCTAAACACATATATTTTAGTTTTCCCAGTAGTGATGCACTCTATCAAAAGCTTTTGAAAAATCTTTATAGACTGAATCTATTTGACATCAATCTTCCAAATCTTCGGAAATGAAAGTGTTATAGCATTAAGTCCGCCATTGTTGATTTTCGTTTATTGAACCCATGCTGCTCGTCAATAATCCATTCAGAATATAATCTTGTCAATTGCTCAGAAAACAATTTGTTCAAATGTTTGGGAATAACTGATGGGATGGAAATACCACTATAATTTTAAATATTGTTTCTACAGCTAGTTTTGAATATGGGAACAATGAAACTATCCTTCCAGTCATCAGGACAAATTCCAATTTTCAGCGAATAGGAAAGCAGCTATACAAAAATGAAAAAAAAAAATGCCACCAGGACCAGCATTGCACGGCTCTGGAAGTTAAAAAGTTAGGCTCAATCCTAGGTTTTGTCCCACACTTCAGCGTGAAGTTGGTCGCGTTACAGCACTCAAACCAGACGTTTCAAGTCAAGGACGTACAGCAAGTATAATACGAATTACAAGCATGATATGGCAATAGCAAAAATGATTATTCCATAAAAAGGCGATCTATAGTTAGGTAAATAAAAGGTTTAGAAGATAGAAAGCGTACATTAAACAGGATTATTCTATAAATCGGTTATTAGGTTATGTAATGTCCAGGAATTGCATAGATTAAATGAAAGAAAAGGGGAGGTTATTTAAAAAGTTTAAATTAGACGAGAGAGAGAGAGAGAGAGATAAAAAAAGAAAATGCAGAGCACCATTCTGGTTCTTGGCCATCTGTGGTCTGTGTTGAGAACTAATGAACAGATGAAAACACAAGTTGACCGTCGAACGTTTGTCCAATGATAGACGCGCGGGTGACGTAGTTATGTGAAAAATAAATTCACTAATTTCTTTATTAAATGCCGTTTTAACACAATAAAAGCATACTGAAGTATAATGTTGGTGTAAATAGGTGCGGAAAATAAAAAAAAGAATGGTTATAATTGTAATGGAAATACGGAAAATCAGTGACATAACCTCCCGACTTTCGAGCGAATTGTGAAAAAAAAAAAAAATCTAAACTTCCGAAAACGACAAAATATTAACTCCTAAGATCATCAGTCATAATAAAAATACCGTTTTATAGTTTTTTTTTTTTTTCGAAAACAAAATTAGTGTAGGACAGAATCTAGTATCGTACCAAAAATTGTGTATTAATTCTTTAATGGTAATATTATTAACATCTATATTCGTTAGCTGAATTTGAGCTCTTAGCATTGTAAACTTTCGAGACGTTGTCTATAAATAACTCAACAGTGTCCGCTAACGAATTACTCAAATTATTATTCGAAAATATTTCACTCACATAATCCAAAGTTTTGCAACAAACAATAAGATATTGCCAAAATTGATTGGGGTTTAAATAAATTTCGGATTCAATCCGTTCAATGTAGTAAATATATAATTTGTCATTTAATAGCTTGTTTGCATTCCTTAAATTTCTAAATTCTTCATAATAAAATATAGAGCCTTTTTATTTATAAAATATATGGGCTCTTTTTTTAACTTTTGTCAGCTTAATTAGCTCCTTCATGAACCGCTTAGGATAATTCGTTTGAAGAGGATGTTACTTATGAATGCAGACATGTGTAGAAATCAAATTCTTTTTATTTAATTTATTTTAAAAAGAACTGTGATTTATTATTATTAAAGACGATCATTTCTAACTGTATTAAAACCCTTTGTTTCAACTGTTTGTTCCTATTTTAGTTTTTGTAAAAACTTTAAAGGTAACCTTTATAAGAAAAATCAAGAAGTGCCACATCTGCGGATGAACCAGGTCATTTAATTGATTGTTTCACTTATGTATTTTACACGACTAAATAGAAGGACAAGTCAAATAATTGAAAAAGTGTAATAAGTTTTCTCGATCAAGTAAAAATTTAATTCGAATAAGTGAAACAAGCCAATTATTTTTATGAATAGAAAAGAGTATTCATTCACTTTATCACAGTTGTTTAAATAAACTAAATAAAACTGATTTGAACACAATTAATAAATTATTTCCACATTCAGCTATGTGACATTTTGACTTACGTTATGTAAGTACTTTAAAGAAATATGCATTAAAACAACTACTTCTCGGACAAATAACCCGCCAGACATTGAGTTATATAAAGCACACCTGTTTTTTTTTTAATTTTCGATCCGAGAAAAAATCAATATAAACAACAATTTGTTTTTATTTAATTAACAGATTGAGCGCCATGGCTATTTATCAAAATCTTTCCCATGGGCCAAACTATTTTATATTATCACTTAACAGTAATGGATGTTAGATGTGGCTTTTTATAATTTTTTTATTATTATAATTTTGATAATAAATAAAAATCCCAGAAAAACGATCGCGGATACCGGTGTCCGATAAATATGTCTTCAGTAAAATGTTTTTTTTTATAAAACAGCTATCAGTAATTTAGTATCTGCGTTCAATAGATTGTAGCGGGGACATAAATATTAAAGATTCGATATATTTCAATACGCTTGACCCAGCCAGGTTTACATGCATAGAGATTTTGAACGGACACCGGTGACCGCCGTGGCCCATAGGAAAGTTCCGACAACGGACACCTCAACCTGTTAAATATCGATAAATATTTTAGAAATGTTTCATCAAGTAACTAATGAATATTACTATGATCCAAGAAATATTTGTATTCGAATTGAAGTGGCATTAATGATGATGAGTGCTAATCAAGAAAACTTTATTGTTGCCGATTTGTGCATTTTGTGAAAATACAAATATTTTAAAATATTTTTCAATACATTTTAAAATTGTATTTAATTCAAACAATTATTGTATTCAATTCAAACACAAGAAATTTATTTAAACACTGATTTTTTTAAAAGCAAATTTTTGATGCATATTAAATCATTTTATCCACTGTCCTGACAGGGCATTACAGACCTAGAACACATCTCAATAGACTGAAGATTGTAGGATTGCCAAACTGTAGAGGGTACTGCATGGATGTACTTGCGGTGCATATCCCAGGATATTGCCCAGCTCCAGCAGAAGATCTATACTGGGTGAGGATTCGTCAGAAGTGGCGACAATTAGGGATCTACCGATCTCGATACCTCTTGATGAGGAGGGCTGTCAATATCCCAAAGTGTCCCAAGAAAGGAAGCATTAGGGGCCTAGCGAGGCCTATGTATGCTTGTGCGTATGTACACACCTTCCACAAAAGCGTAACCGTCGATCATCTCATAATTTAATATTTCATATACATCTTTAATATACTTGTGCTCAAAAGTAATGCAATACCCCTTATATATGGTTTAATCCAGCAATAAATACGTGCGTTTTATTCACCTATGAAAAAAAAAGCGATAACGTTTTTACTGCTTTATCTCAATTTTTTGTGTACGATTTTTACAGGTCTAGGAACACTAACCACAAGAAGACATCGACAGCTTGATTCGGTCTATTGAATGTTTGTCGGTTTTTGTTTTGTTTTGTTCAACCTGCACCAAATTGTAATCGTTTGTTCTGACATGAGAGATCAATATAAATTTAATACAAAAACATATAAAAGCTTAGTGTATTTCAGAAATATTTCCTTTTCTAGACATTATAATTTTGTCTATGTCCAATTTGACAATATTAAAAACAAATCAGACTATGAAAGTTAAATTATATAACTTTACTTATTTTAAATACCATTGAATTTTTAAAATTTGAACTTGTATTCATCACAATTTGCTTTGGAAATTTATTCTTTCTCGAAGTGAAAAGGGTTACAAAACGGTTTATAAATTTGTAAGGTAATTTTTAAATCAAAATGAGAGGCAGTTCGCGGGCTAACATCATGCTTCAAATGCTTCCATGACCAAAGTATTGAAAATTATATAACTCGTTTGTATTAACAACGTGTAGAAAAATGTGACGTCAAATTATAATTTAGTATTAGCTGTTTACGCTCGATGTTGTGGAGTGTGGAATAAACGGCGAGATGGACCAATTAACAAAAACTGTAGTCGTTTCAATTTTGTATTTTAAAACTCAAAAACTTTACAATCACAAACGTCTTTACATTTTGGCGTCTCAGAGAGTTCTGTCTAATCATAAACACCCCGCTTGTGGCCTCAACCACCCCCTCCTATTCCCCTCCTATTCTTAAACAGGGGTTGGACCGATCGCAGGTACCCAGGGCCTTAACATTAGCTGTGTAGCATCACATGAAGTTAACGCTACTGATCAAAGTACATTTTTTTTGATGGGATAAACATTTTCAGTAATGGGGAGGTAGATAATTCTAACTATGAGTTAATGAGATGAATGAGCGAAGATTAAGACAAACCCGAAAAATGCATATATATTTTTTTAATTTGTACTTTGGCCAGTGGTGGATCGTGGGTTAATATCATGTGAGGCTAAACAGCAAAGTTAATACGCAATTGTAAGTTGACGTCATGTGTTGCAACACGTTGTTAATACAAACGAGTCATACAATGTTCAATACCTTTGTCGTGGAAGATTATACGAGGATACAGAAAAAAAACACGTTTTAAATCAAACGAATACAAACGTTTACCAACCACGACGAAACCTACAAATTCAATCAGGTTGTAAAATTTTAAATACATAAAAAAACAGAAAATTAAATGTAATCGAAAATTTAGAAATTATTAAACACGAGAATTCCAGATTTATTCTTAAAAAATAATTAGAATTATCTACTGAAATTGTTTCTTTTATGAAAATTGTTTCTATAAAAATAAATAGTCACAAAATTGATTCTTTTTCTAATTTTGTAACTCTTTTCCCTATCTTTGAAAATCAACGAAATAACTACTTAAAGTTCAGGTTACTTTCACTTGATTTGTTTTACAAAAATATATATATATATATATATATATATATGGCAAAAATACATAATCATTATGTGTTACCAAATGATGAATGATAAAAGTTATTTGAAAAAAAAAATAGTCATATCTTTGTTAAACAAGTAAATTTTACTTTATATTGGATGGTTGCAGGATTACTTTGTAATACATGTTTAAATTAATGTAACGTAAGTCACCCCACCGCTTTGTTTTTACCTGATTTGTAAATTTAAGAAAAACAGTTTGTATTTTTTTGTATTATTTGTCTGACCGTATAGGTCGAAACTAGTTACAAAATAAATTGTGTACTTGATAGCAGCAAAGTGTTTAATATCAAAAATTACCTTATTAAATTTTACTTTACTAATAAGTAAAGACATGGAGATGACACATTTCTTCTTCTATAACTATTTTAAAATTAGACATATGCTTGTTGGATCAGTAAATTTTATTTACTTTACTTTATAGTCATAGAGATTATTTTTTTTCTTTTATGAGAATTTTCTATTTATTACTTCATAAAACTTGTGGAACTATTTATGATTAGGTGTTTACATTTAATTACACTTGGTTTGTTTCATATTTTTAATTGTTTTTCAAAACATTTACTTAAGAAACAAAACGATATGAAATTATATAAGTTTATATTTATGTTAAATAACATTCATTAAAAAAATGCATTCTATATTTTTGTTGTAATCATGGGTCTTGAAATTTCGACTGTAGTTAAAGTAATTTAATTTTCAAACAGCTAAATGCTGCTAAAAATGGACTGATTTGTTAAAATAAAAAGAAAAAGGCAAAAAAACCTATGGTCGATAGCACAGACAACTAACACAACTGTACATATTGTTATAATATTTTTTTTTTTAATTATTGTTATAATATTGACTGAATAAAGATGTTTGCATGTAAAAAGAAAGAAAAAAAAAAAAAGATATGCTGCCGATACATCTTACTGAAAAATGGAGAAAATAATATTGAATTAATGTTACATTCAAGTTCAATGTTGCTTTAATGTTGATGCAACGTACCATATGAATATTTCGTTCAGTAAAATATTCGACGTCGTACTTAAATTGTTTAATTTGTTAATGGTGACACTGTATATTTTTTATAAAATTAAATAAATTTATGTATTTAAGTTCAAATAATTTAAATAAATATAATTTGTGAAAATTTACTGTGAATAATAAATTTTTAACAGTCGCGATAACCTATTTTTATTTAGCACATAAAAATTTAAACAAATAGTTTCAAACCATTTCATAGATTGGTTTGGGCCTATGATAATAACAAGAGTATATAAATGAAGGTTGGAGAGTGTCTATTATATTTGAATAATTGAATCACTTTTTTATGAAGTGGGAGGAAGTTTTTCATATGCAAATTGCAAAAGGCTTCAATTGCTTGGCAGTTTAAACGACCAGAATAAACAATTTTTAAAATATTGTAAACATTAATTTGAGTATATTAAGGCAGCTTTAGTACAAAACTAGATATTCTAATAAAAAAATATTTTATATATGGTATTTTCTTCCTCGTTATGTTTGGTTTCTAATTAATTTGTTTTATATATTTGTTGTTGATAATGAAAAAAAAAAAATGATTTATCAAGTGTAATACTCGAGCAAAAATAACATGTATTAGGCGAGGCTTTTTTAAACATATAAACGATTAAAGAGTAAAAATGACCCCAATAAAGAGCCTTTTAGCACTCCTTCAATTATGGGTGATTCACCTTGTATGTTTTTTTATAAATAAGTTTATTCGTACAGCTTATTTTTATATTAAAGGGACTTTCATCAGCACAACTCTTTAAATTTTTTTTTTTTATAATTATGCATGTTTTCCTGTGGGACAATAAACATTATTAGTTTTAAATATAACATTCTTTTTTTTTTCTAAATTAGAATGAACTTTTGAATACATATTTTATTCTCCGGTATAATTAAAACATTTTATATTATTTAATTATTACTTAATTCCTCATTTGAATAAAATATTTTTTTGTTAATGAATAGCAGAATATTTTATTATAGAGTAAATTATGCAGCGCTTCGGAACTCTATCCGATTAAAATTTAATCAAATAATGAATTAATTTAATCTTCTATAAACAGAACCGTTTAGTTAACGTATTTAATTTTGCAACCATACTGCGATGTACCGTTTATACAGAAAGGAACAAAGGCACGGCCGTTCCATTTTCATTTTCCATTTTCCAACTTGTTGATACCCCACTAAGTATTCAAACGGCCACTTCATTATTCCCCGCCGCGTTTCAGATTTGCCACGAAGAGAATCGCCACGATTCAATAAACAAATTTGTATTACAAAATAGAGGTGAATTGAATTTTAGCTGTAGTGTACTTAATTTAAATTCAATTCGAAATGCACACACACCATATTACACCCGAAGCGCAGTGGTTCGAATCGAATTTATTTGCATAATTCGCGCTTGATTCGAACATAATTCACATCCTCATATTTCAAGATCCGTGCATATAAAAAAAATCAAGTTTCGGGTGGAAATATTTTTAGGAAGGCCGTTCTAAATTTGTGTGTCGTGTTTGTGTATTGCGTTCGGTATGTGTTTACTTACTCTGTATGCTTAATCCGATCAGATTGGGGAAATAGTGTTTGCTCCTTCTTTTTTTTTGAGTTTGCGAAATTAGAAAAAAAACTCGCGATTTTTCGTGAAGTCTAGGGAGAGAGAGAAAGAGCGGCGCGGAAACGTGAAACGCACTGTTTGGTACGGAGCGTTGGGAGATACTGCCCAGGATAGCAGGATAGCAGGATCGTGAGTTCTCTCCCTGCAACACAGCCTCTGGACCGGCGCTCCCTAAACAACCAACGCAGCCTTCTATGCTACCATACTGGTGTTTCTATTGTTTATACTTAAATAAAAAAGTAGTATAATGATAAAATTGCATCATTTTTTTAATATGAACAAGAATGGAGCTCTCATTAAGGCATTACATTAATAAATGTTATATTTAAAACATTATATTTACTAACACTATTTTATGTTTATAATTTATTTAAAAAAATAAATTGAAATATTCCGGAATCCCAAAATCACAGATAACGTTATCAGATGATTAATAGGTTTATTATGAATACATTTTTCATTACATCTATTATTATAAACAAAATTCATAATGGTAAATACTCAAATCAATATCTATCTAGCATAATTGATTGACCTTTATGTTTATTATGAAATACTGATTCCAGATATAAAGCTCGTTTTATTTATACAAGGTGCTACACAAAATAATCGAGATTTTTTTTTCATCACAAAACTCGAGCATGTATTAAACGATCTTATTATTCATTCTCATTTTCGAAATATTTATGGAAATCCAAGGAGTTAAAACTGTTCATGACCAGTTCATGATCACTAGGATGTCTTTTCTCATCTGTACATAGGAAAAGGGCGAAAATAAAAATTACATAATTGTTTTTTTTGCCAGGAATTTCCTTTACAACAAGCGTGTACCATATCACACCTCAAGTTTTTTTTCAGAACTGGATTTTCAGTGCTGGGTGTCGCTATGGTAGAAGGTAGTATTAATATCCTTTTTCTAGAAGATACGTATTAGTTATTTGTACATATTTCAATAATCAACGGCACTTTTCTTGGTGCGAATTCAACGATCAAATCGTCAAATGTTAATGTTCTCAAAATATCGCAATTGTTGATTAGTAATATTTATATCATATTTCTTTCTTCACATCTTTATTTTATAAATTATATGTACAGGGTGGTGCCACATATGGAATACTTTTTTATTTTAAGGGATATAAAAAACCGTTTTCATGACCAATTTTAATTGTAATGATAAAAACTATGGCGAAGAAAAAAATATTGTCTTTAACCGTTTCCGAGTTATAACCGATAATACCTGTAACTCCGATTTTATTAAATACAGAAAAATATAATAAACTCGTTTTCAAAGCAACATTTTATTCGGATTTTGAAAATGTTAATACATTATATATATATATATATATATATACATATATCATTTTTAGTCTTTGATTTATAAAGGGTGTCTTAAAATAAACTGACCGTTTTATTTATTAATAAAACGTATTATTTATTGGAAAAGTACGAATGTTTTTATTTTAATAAAAGGTAAAAAACATGGGGTTATGTGTGAAGCACAATATCCGATAAATGGGCGTCTCGATCTTGTTTGCAAACGATCAGTCTTTTGATAAAATTTTGGCATAATTTGCGGACTAATTTCATTAATGGTGCGTCTAATTTCTTTTTTTTTTGAGTTCCGGAATGGTCTGTGGATCATTGGCGTAGACTTTTACTTTCAAAAAAACCCAAAGAATTAAGTCTAATGGTGTAAAATCGCACGATCTTGGTGGCCAAT
Organism: Philonthus spinipes; assembly: GCA_963082785.1. Lineage (NCBI taxonomy): Eukaryota > Metazoa > Arthropoda > Insecta > Coleoptera > Staphylinidae > Philonthus > Philonthus spinipes. The sequence continues at coordinate 10,634,295 of OY720315.1, read as the reverse complement.
TCACATCGCCGTCGCTCAAAATAACACGAAAAACTTTGTCTGTAATAACTGCATTATTTCGTTCGCATTGTGAAAAGTTACACCATATTGTTGAAAGAATATGTCTTCCAAGTCCATGCCGGGGGCCGCGGTGAGCGGTCAAGGCGTTGGTCTTGAAAATTCACCTGTCGCGGAGTTCGAATCCCACCGGGGCAAGAGATATTTCTAATGAAATATACTTGTTCCGGGTCCATAGATGTTGTGTTTATCATCATTAATGACATATATATAATAGATGAGGCTGGTCAAAAGGGTCTAGTAACCAAAAAGACCCAAAAAGAAGATCGATAATTCATTTCCTTTACCTTCTGCTTCTTTCATATCCTATCCTTTAAAAAATAAAAAATAAAAAAAAGTTGAATTCATCCTATAATCATGTCATGATAACAAACAAAATTGACAGTATCCACATTTCTCGCAGCAACCTCGAAAAAGTACGTCCCAATTACTCCTTCAACCCAAAATCCGCACCAAATAGTGACTCGTGGTGAATGTATGGGAAGCTGCTGGACCACTTGTAGATTTCGGTCCCCCAAATTCAACAGTTTTGTTTATTAATGTAGCTATTAAGTTGAAGATGATTTTATTCGAAAAAATCACCATCGATTAGTTGATGCTACATTATTTAATCAGCGAATGTACGGCGCTGCGAATGGTCTGCTGCTTTTGTATCAATTGGATCTTGTAAGCATTCAAATGCAGATCTTTAGTCAAAATTTGCTGAACATAAGCATCTTGAAACGTCCAATTGCTGAGCACAATAACAAATCTAGGTGGAAGGAAAAGTTCGTCAACACTCGCTCGTACAAGAACGACAACTGCTTTTCGCGGTTAGAATTAAACCACTAACCTCATTTTTTTATTAAATGCACCACAATGATGCGTTATCATACGTGAGGACTTTCCAAACCGCCTTTACAAAATTGTCACCATTTCTGTAATTAATTTTCACAATTTTTAGGTATTGCTCGACCGTGTAATTATTCATGACTAAACCTCAGTACTCAATTTTCTTAATTTCCGGTTATAACTCGGAAACGGTTAAGGATCATATTTTTCTTAGCCATTTTTTTATCATTGAAAACTATGGCCTTATATTGCATTATCAATGTTGTATACACGTTTGATCAGGTGATTAATGAGAAAAAATTGAAGATATACTTGACTGTACATGTTTGAAAACAATAAAGTAAAAATATTTAACAATTTTAAATTGACAACTGCACACACGCACACTTAATTACATTCTTTATACTTACATTAAATTGACTTGGTTTGTTTCACTACTACTTTTTATTCTCTTCGACTTATCGCTATTCTCAACGAGTAAAAAAAATGTATTACAATACATTACAAACTTTTGTAAAGTTTAGGTAATAAGAGCTTTAGAAATTGGAGAATTCCATGTATCTTCGTACTCATTTATGACCAGTTTTCTCTGCTTTATTACCAGACCTTCTCCAAAATTTAATTCTCGTCTCTTGTTACCTGAATGTAATTTTTGAAAATCATCTGATTTGAAAAAGTGATTGGATGCGATGCAATGATTGGCATATCCTGATGTTTGTTATTCAGAGAAGACCTGGAAACTAGCATGACAAGAAATCGGGGAAAACATATCGTAAATGAGTACGAAGACTTCTCGAACTCCTATTCTTAAATCCCTTAGTACAACCACCCATGAATTCTAAACTTGGAATATTTATAATTTAATTAACTTCTTCCTGTGATAGTTTAAGAAGAGTACGTGGTTTTTCGTGTCCAACTTCTGGAAGAAGCAAGATTAATCCCAAAAACAAATATCCGTCATTATAATATTATGGTAAACCGTTGTTTTAATTCGATATAATTGTAAAGTTTACTTTACATTAACTATTGCGTAAGGTGTCAAATAATTCAGCTTAATATAAGTTTTGAAAGTTTGTAGTACTAAGGTAAGATGTCCGTGCACGTCATGTCATTGTGAATGACCAGCAGGAACACTCCTTCCTTTTCTTACATGGCACGACCCTACACGTAAATATAGTGCATTCGAATACCTTTTTAATTGTATCAATTACCTTTCACATTACTTTTAACTTCTCTTTTTTGTGATCTTTAAGTGTATGGATATTAGAAACCTCTATATCACTAACCCGTCCGAGTCACGGCGAGTCTCTTCATTGATTCATCATTTTCTTGCTTTATATAATCCCCATTCTTTCTATTTAAAAGTAACATCACCATATGTGGTAATGTTATAAATTCGTTCAAGGTTATTATTCGCTTTCGTTTCCATCGGATTTTGTAGATTTTTGCAGTTTAATTTAAGACGCGCTCAGGTGAAAGTTATATTTATTTTCTTTGGTTTTATTGAATTGCGTTCATATAAGCAGTTTAATTGAAAAAAAAAAATGAATTTCTTATTTTCCTTCTCTAACTTATTATTTTATTTTTTTTTTATTTTAATGTCTTCTAATTATACATTGAAATATTTTTTTAAATTTTTTCAAATTTACAAAAGACCCCTATCTACACTATGGTGTGAGGAGCTATTGCATATGGTAGCAGGTCCTTATTAGTGTTTATTAGAGGCAGCATGACATCTCTCCGCTACATACAAGAAATTCTGCGACCCTACCTTGCAATACTACGAAGTCCACTTTTTCAATAAGATAATGCTCGGCCACGTTTCTAGAGCTATATTGGACTACATTGAACGACACCAAATCAAACTTTTATCCTGGCTACCAAGATCTCCAGATCTTTCTCCGATGGAACATGTGTGGGATATTATCGGTAGGAGACTAGCCCGTTTAAGTCGCCCTCCAGAGACCTTGACGGCCCTTTGTCGTAAAGTACAAGTTGCTTAGGATGAGATACCGCAGGAGGATATCGATCACCTCATTATAAGTATGCCTAGGAGTACTTGTGAATGTGTAACGCATCGTGGAAGACGTACACATTATTAAAATTTCTAAACATTCTTTTTTATTTAAGTAATTAATTATTAACTTTATAATTACGAACATGTGTACGAAAATTTATTGAAATATAATCACTCGTTCGTGGTGATTACATTTCTATTGCATTTAGTATATTACAAATACATAAGAGATAAACAAAATACCATTTAAATACAAATGTACCGGGTTTTCAATTGTTTCAATTGAGTAGACGTTCGTTTTTCAAATGAAAATTTTGTACCAGAAATGAGGCAAGTTATGGAGAAAGTATGCCATTTGTTTCTATATCAATTTCATGTAAGTTCCTTGGCAAATACATTGTTTTTCACATCCGTTGGGTGCATCGCTGGGTATTTTGTTTATTTCTCAGTTTTAGGAAGTTATATACTAAATTCCCCTACAGTTTAAAACAGTCAGGGCTGGACACGATTATATTAAACTTTACGATTGAATTTATTTTAAAGAATTCAAATTAACATATTAGAATTCTAATCATAATAAAAAACGAAAATTTTAATAGAACTCGCAGACACTAATTTGTTGATATTTTTTAATAATTTACTATCTATTGTAAATTGATAATAAGCACTAATATTATGTTTTTTATCTAAAAGAAGTAAACAATCACAGTTTATATGACAAAGTGCATGTTCACTAAAATTAATTATTTACTTCACTCCAAATTAAACCATACGGAGATAAAGAAACAACTACAATTCGAATATGCAGAGAGGCTAGATAAACTGCTTAAAACACATCCAAACTAAAAAAATCTGTTCGAAGCAATAAATACATTTGTAGTACCAGTTTTAGCGTACTCCTTTGTTGTTACAAAATGTATAACCACGGATGTAGAGAACATAATCATACTAACAAGAACTAGGTTAACACGGGACAGAAAACTACATCCTAACTCGTGTAAAGAACGCATGCAAATTAAAAGAACGGAAGGAGGAAGAGGACTACTTGATCTGAATGTATTACTCGGAAAGCAACTATTAACATTGCACACATCCTTCACTTCTAAAACCAGTACACTCCATAAAGAAATAGTTCAAATCTATTCAAATTATACACCACTAAATCTATCCTCACAGGCGCGAGGAAGTGCAAGCTAAAATAACACATTACACACACACAGATGGGTGTCCAAGGAACTACATGGTCGGCACTATAACATAATTAACAACAATGCACACATCAACACAAAACTATCATTTACATTCCTGGAGAAGGGGCAGTGACTGAAGGCTTCATAATAGCTATACAAGATTAAGTGATAGCAATAAAAAACTACAGGACACAACAGTCATCGATCGAGTGCAGAAAGTGTCATCAATACCCAGAGACACTGGACCATATCTCATCTGGATGCAACCACGATGTTTGACACTAACAGATATTGGATATTGTTCCGTTTAATAGTTTTAGTAGTAAATGTGTCATACAAGACTAATTGATTAATGAAGATGCCTTGAAATTATAGGTAAATTATCTCATAAAAGAAAATTGGGATTACATCGTTATATTAAAAGAACAGAAATATATGATAAATTGCTGAAACCAATATACTATCGTTTTTATTTTAGGATATAATAGAAATATTTGGCAGAAAGAGCGACGGTGGGTCTGAGGTTAAACAACTTATTGAGGATTGCAACGATGTAAATATTATGTAATTTAATGTAACACTCAGAAATAAAGATTTTCTATCTATAGATCAAACATTTCTATATAAATAGAAAATCACTATTTCTGACAGTTACATTAAATTATATAAGAAAATAATTTAATTGTTACCATAAATTCATACAGGGCAGAGAGACATATGATCGGTAGCCCATGACAGGCTAATAAAACAATTGTACATTTTGGTTTTTTTGGGGAAGGGGAAATCCAGTTACGGACGAAGTGTGGACTCCTTCCAGTCTGGTGTTGTACATATTGTTATAATAAATTTTGTAAAATTTTGTTGTCATATTGTCTGAATAAAGAAATTTGTATGTATAATTTAATTGTAGTGAGAAATGTAGCCTCAATCCTGCTCACAGAAATCGAAAAAAAAAAAAAAAATAATAGAGAATCACAAAAGAAAAAAACTTTACATCTGTTTAGATGTTTGTGAGAATATAGGAAAATTTTTAGAATAACCATTTCTTAATATTAATATGAGATTATAGGTTTTTTTTTTAAATAAATAACAGTGAAAGTTATTTGCAGGTAGTTATTATTTCGTTTGTCTTTTAATTCTTTCAATTAAATTCCACGGATTTTTGTTGGATACATTTTTTTTAATATTTACATTTAGCTAAAAAGTCATCTGTGATTGATAAGTTGAATTGATCCAAATCCACTATGCTTATTAAAATCCACGGAAACGCCATTCAATAATTTTCAATCAATTAAAATATATTGACCCTTATAATCAATTATAGAAATTAATAAAGCTAATATAGTCTGTCAATCATCCGAAACTGTTCGCTGGGATATATATTTCCATTGGAATGAAAGTTTAAAGCTAGATATTCGGTGTCTATTATATTTGTCTGAATTTATTATTTGTTTTCCTCGAATTCGTCTATATTTTATAAAATTGTTATTTTTATCCATTTCACTAATAAATAAATTTCAATTGTAAAAATTTTTGCGTGCCGTAATATTGAAATATAGCACATATAAAGCATATCTCGCAACGTTTTTGAATTTTCCTCAAATACACGAATCGATTCGCCCACGCGGCACACTCTATTACGCTACGCTGAAACCTCCCGTGAATTTTAATTATCAGCGCCGATTTGGAACAGGAGCAAAACATTATTACTGCTCGCTGCTGCAATCCCCGGAGAATACAAATAAAGTTTTATTTGCACGTTTCAATTCGGGAGCTGATTCCGAGATAAGAGTTTAATTTAAACTACGATTGTTTCGGGGAAAGAAAACTTTACCTTTATGTATTGATGTTAAATTAAAAAAAATATTTATTAAGTTTGAAAATATAGGTACCTGGTTTGTTTTACAATGTTTCTTAAATTTGCCCGATTAGTTTCGATAATTGTTTTTTTTAAGCGTCGAGCATGACGACCAATTAAGTAATAATTCAAGGCAACGAAGCAAACGGCGTAAGATTGAACATCTTCGGACCAATATAGATACGGAAGAGTTTATTACATTAATCAGATGAAATTTCAAACTGAAGGGAAAGTAGAACGACCATAAAATTCTACAAAATATTATTAAAATAAGTATCTTTTAAACAAAATTTTCCTATGATTTCAAGTAATAACAGCAATAATTTTGATTTTTTTTTAGTAATCAAATTTAAAAATATATATTTTTATTGTAAACATGGCCTTGCTAAAAAACACGAGAGTTAATTATTATATTTTATTGTATATCAAGTGCACCAAAAAGTCTTAACGGTTATTTTTTAAATATAATTATTTTTAAGAAGAAAATGCAAACAAATCGGCTACAATCATCTTCAATGGCGGCTTCATAGGCATATCACGCACGATTAATGCTATAGTCATCTACTCGGCAGCACGACACACTGTGCTATCCTTTTTTTCGTCAGTCCTCGGGTAGTGGTTAAGACAAAAATGAAAAATATATATATATATATATGTATATATATTATAATGTTTTCTTAACATCATCATATTTCAGTCATTTTAAATCTAGCTACATAAGTTATCGATTCTATTTGATTTATAATTTTTCCATAATTAATTCACAAACTTGAATAAATTCATAAATTAATTTTGTATGAAAAAATAGCCCCCATGAATATAATTTTGTATAGTTTAATACAAATATAATGAACTTGATTTTATATGACAAGTACACATTTTGGGCTTCTTAATAATGTCAAAATATTCGGGGCTATTCCGTAAAGGAAATGTTAAGTTTAACGTATGCGTTATTCAATATCATCATAGTCTAAGCAGCTTTTGTAATAGATAAATATTCATGTGAAAGTAATTCATAACATAAACGTTAAACTTTACATTTCTTGTACGGACCCGAATATAATTTAATGAATTATTTAGGTAAAAAGAAAATAAATACAAGTAAAATTAAATATGAAATTTCAACGTTAATACTGTCTACAGTGCTTCAATCAAATATTATTAAAATTTTACTTACGACATGATAATTTATAATTATTTCTGGCTGTGAGCATCAATATTATATTTAAAATCTGAAACAATTCGATCTTATTAGTTATAATTTTTTGAGTAGACGAGTCTCACGATTTTTCACACACATTTTACACTTTTGAGTAAGCAAAGAGAGCATCGAGTGACTGTTATCACCTCGTTCATGCATATTCACGGCAGCGCGGTTGAAATTTCGACGGATGAAACAAATTAAAAAAAATCATAACTCATGAAATCAGACCGTTATAAATTTGCAATTTTCATGAACATATGGAGAAAGATGTGAAAATAGTGTAAGAAGATTTTTAACAATACTTCAGAGATAGATTCGAAACTCTCTTAAAATTGAAATTTAATTTATAATTTTACACGATTCTACTATTTTTTTCTGAAGTATATATAACATTGCATTGATTATTATGATCCCGTTGATTATTATGATCCCTAAGTTTTTTTTTTCATTTAAAAAAATCATTTACTAATTTATTTCGATTGAGCGGGGATATTCCAGCTGCTCGAAAACTAGCTTGGACATTTGCAGCCATAGAGTTTTAAATATTTTTGATCGTTCTAGCCAAGACGGTTGGTCACTGTTTTTTGGGGTGCAGCCTCTATTTTTGTGTTTCCACTCCCTAAAAATTTTCCTTCACTCAGCTTTTACTGGACTAAATATGAACATATCCAGTGGTTGACAAATATATGTGCCATGACGAAGAAGCATGACAAATCTAATACAATTTTCTACACATGCCGTGATAACTTTAAGATTGAGGTGACTGGCAAGGTTGTCACCATCGATTCGATCTACTCTTTTCGAATTTTGAAAAACCAATCTTTAAATATTTATGAGTCAAATCAGCGCGATTTCGACCGATTGCAGAAGCAATCTTAGAGACCGCCATCGATTCACTCAGAATGAAAATTTGTAGCTTTGTACACAACGTATAGTTTTAAAAACTTCTGAACCCAGTCACTTCACTATAAGGTATTCCAGAGCCATTCGTGAAAGGGAATATTAGTAGACCCTGCATATATAATTGCGGACACTGAATATAAACAACTAAGAAACTATGTTACATCAGCAATAAAACGCGAAAAAAAGCATTCCTCGAATATGAATTTAAAAATTGTAATAAAAGCCAGCTATGGAGAAAGTTAAAAATATATAATGTCCATTCTAAGAAAAAAAGAGAAATACCTATTCCTTTGAAGAATGTGGACGATATAAACAAATATTTTGTAAATTCGAACCGATTAATGAAATTACCATCTACAATATACTAAAATCTATAAAAACCAATGCTTTAGGGAAGGACAATATATCCTGCCGTATGATTCAACTATGCACACCACATATTTTACCATACCTGAAACACATAGTTAATACTTGCTTGACAGAGAGCGTATTTCCAGACGCATGGAAAATGGCAATTGTAACACCGATAGTTAAAGTAGATAAACCAGTAAGTGTAAATGATTTACGACCAATAAGTATACTGCCAATTTGCTCCAAGATATTAGAAAAAATCATGTCAATACAAATCCGTCTATTTCTTCATCTCAATAGTATACTCCCTGAGAAACAATCTGGGTTCCGTCATGTGAGACTGCACTTGTTGATCTTGTTGATGATGTACTTAGTGAAAGAGATGATAATAAACTAACAGCTACAGTTCTTCTAGACTACAGCAAAGCGTTTGACACGCTAGATCACAAAACACTTTTATCCATATTAAAATATATCGGGTGTACTGATAGCGTAATTAAAATGATTAGATCATATTTAGATAACCGATCTCAACAAGTGAAAATCGAAGAACTGTCAATGCCACTGACTATTAATAAAGGTGTGCCTCAGGGATCAATTTTGGGGCCGCTATTGTTTACAATTTACACATGCAATATGTTTTCTGGATTGCAGTACAGTAAGATACACCAATATGCCGATGATACGCAAATCTATATTTCTTTTTCGGCTGATAAAATTGACGAGGCATGTGATAAATTAAATTGTGACCTGCAATATATTTGTAATCAATCAGAATTGCACTCATTGATCATAAATCCTACTAAAACAACTGTTTGGATCTACTAAACAGGTCGATAGCATAAAATTAAATAATTCAATAAATATATTTTTGGGAAACCATAAGGTCATCTTTACAGAGTGTGTAAAAAATCTAGGTGTTCTCCTAGACACAAACTTAAAATTTTGCGAACAAACCTCGAAAGTTACACAACTATCTTATTCTGCTCTAAAGCTCCTTTACCCACACAGACACTTACTAAATTGCACTGTAAAAACAATGCTTTGTGAAACACTTGTTTTATCTCATCAGAACTATTGTAGTTCTTTAATCGGACCATGCTTAAATGTGACAGAAAAAAATCGACTTCAAAGAATCCAAAACTCCTGCCTAAGATTCATACACGGTATCCGAAAATTCGAAAGAATATCACATTTGTTTATAGTGACCGGGAAAAGTTGGTTGAATATGTATAACCGGAGACAACTACATAGTGGTGTATTATATCATAAGATTATTACGACTAAAATCCCTTCGTATCTACATAATAAAATAACAACTCGGAGTGATATACACCAACGTAACACTAGATTTAAACAACATCTCTGTATTCCAAAACATAACACAGAAAAATTTAAATGTTCGTTTAGTTACCAAATTGTGAACTTGTACAATAATCTACCGTCGTACTTTAAAAACGCTAGTATATCACGTTTCAAGCATCTATACAGGTCTCTTTTACTTGAACAACAATAATCCATATTATTAAACATTTTCACTCGTGGTTATGTCATCGCAAATTAATATGTTGATGCGTGTGTATGTGTACGCGTACATCTGTGTTTACTATATAAGACTGTATATTTTATATTATTTATTTTTTTTTAGTTAGTATTCTGGTTAGGTGGAAGAACAGTAAGTGTCATTATTTGACACATTACACTGAACCTCGCATTTTCTTACCGTAATGTTTTAGTGTTGTGCCCTATCATGTAATGTATGTATGTATGGTAAGAAATAAAGATTATTATTATTATTTATAGATAGTCGTATTTCATATGTCAGAAATGAATTTAAAAAAAAGACTAAATGTCCTAAATTACCCCTTCTGTCCCATATAACCCCAAAAGATGGTACTTCCACCCACATTTCTTAGAAAAACTAGTAAGGACTTTTCGGGTCACCTGGTATAACTAAATAACCAGTGATGCAATTTCAATATATTTCAAATAAATAGAAACCTGAATATTCAGTGGTGGTAGGATATTTTTCCAAAAAAAAAAAAATAGTTTAGATATAATTATTTGATGAGAATATCATTGGCTTATTGGCTTTTTATATAGGGCTTTATACACCACACATTATTAATTAATATAATTTAGAGCTCAATTGTCGTGGAAATTGTTACGTCAATAATAGAATTCCTGTCCTCTATCAACCAAACAATACTTGGCTTATTAATATTGCAAGCCCAAACATGGCTGTCTCAAAGTTTGAAAGCAACTTAGATCTGAGTATGACAGAAAAATTGTGAAAGATAAAAAGTTATTAAAAAACACTTTCCATTGTGGCTAGACTTGATTTTGGCTCGCTTTGGAAAACACAAATGAAAATACTCGCAGAAGGTTCTTTGCAGATCCCAAACTGTATATTAGAAATAACAGGTTTAGGGGATTTTTGTATAGCAAGGAAATTACAAAAAAAAAAATGGTGATGGATACAACAAAGTACTTTTTACGGCCAATTCGGTTAAATAAGTTATTGGATGAACGATCTCTAGAAAATGAAAAGAATATTAAATGAAAATATAGATTGTTTTGTTTTAAAGTTAACTTTGGAAGAAGAATTGTGGAATATAAAATAAATCGCTAAGAGTATGTTGCACTTAATGAGTTTTTATAGTGACCAAAATATTATTATGATTTTGCCACTGTTATTAAAAGCTTGAATATAATGTTTCGCGGAAATACAGAGCCACGTGAACACAGTAATTAGTGAAAACACCATGAAATGTACTCAGGGTACCTCAAAATGCATATCCGCTGAAATTGGCAATTCAAAAATTTTTACGATCACAATACTTTCCCTAGACTTGAAGGTCTCCTTCAAGTCTAGCGGTCCGAAAAAAAAAAAAAAACAGTTTTCTTGACATTTTCTTTCTCAGGGTGTTGAGCAATCGATTTACCAATTTTTGGACAATAATTTCTATATTTTTAATTACGAAAAAAATAGTTGAAGGCTTAGACATATAGCTCTACGCGAACCGTGCTGCACGTGCTGTGCCGCCAGTATTGTACAGGTAATCTGGAAGCAAAATAAGTTTTAAAACCATTAAGGTAGTGTAATTATCTAGGAGTTGTGCCACTGCTAAACCATTCGGTCAATAATATGCAAAATGGCGGCATTTTTTTAAAGTGATTTTTTCGTCGATTTTTCCAACTTTAGTGGGTCTTAAAAATATTTATTAATGACGGATATGTTTCATTGTGGCACAACTTCCAGAGAACTTAATACTCTTCAAACTTTTCAAATCGAAAGCTCAATCGGTTTATTTGTTCCCGAGATATTCTACTGCGCGATTACAAAAGTGCCGTTTCGTGAAAAACGCGTTTAAACTTTTGACGCCAAAAAATCGAGTTATTCTGCAACTTAAAAATAATCGTCCATGCCGGCAGTATAAAGTAGGTCTTCCTCTTCCTCAAAGAGGCGTTTTGCTCGAATTTCGCAGTTCTTTGCCTTAACAAAGCCGCTCGGCAGCGTCGATATGGCGATCGCTGGCGTTCTTGGTGTACGACCGCCTGTAGATTCCCAGGGTGAAGGTCTCTTTCGAGTTTAGCGGTCCGAAAAAAAAAACAGTTTTCTTGACATTTTCAACATAATTTTCAGGATAGAAAAATATTCTTTGTTTAATTTGCCAACTGCCAAAAACTCAAGTTCGACGATGTGCAATCCACATTGCAAATGTTTTAGACATACCTTCCAAACACACGCATTCAAACTTTCATTTGAATTTTGGGTGTTTCTACCAAGACATCGATGCAGCAAACCATCGCTCGAAAGGGCCTCGTAAATCTGTTGAAAGACGGGCTGAACTTCTTCGCAGATCAATGGTTTGTGGACGAATTCCTCTAGCTTCCCAGTAGCTTCGTGACGCGCCACCTTACCAGCTGCTCTCTCCCTCCTGACAATTTTGGTGTTGTGGAAAGTCGTTTCTTGAACACTTATGAAAATAAGTCGCTCAAATTGCTTTTTTCATGCCGTCCACCGAGTTACAATATCGTCTATTCGCCAATTTAGATTGTTAGGTCATTTATCAATTTTCCGGCCAGCTTCCCTTGTCCTTCTCTGCCTATGCCTTTGTGCTATTTATTCGCATTCCTCAGACAACTCGTCACAACATTCGTTTTTCGATATGACCTCTTTTCTTAACGATGTCATCAGAATACAGGTCTAACTCTACGAGGTAAAATAAGCAAGGAAATTGACGCCCACGAAAATACCGTTTTCAGAGAGGTAAATTGTTTGGTTCAACTGAAAAAAAGCAAGTACTTACAATTCGTTTTTGAAAAAGCAGCTTCAACGGCAAATCATGTAAAGACCCCCTTTAACAGGGGAAATAAGTTCAATTGGCTAACTATTTGAGGAGGATACAGAAGTCAGAAATAAACACATTCGGATTTCTGCTTACTTCAGAAAATATTAAATGACTATATTAATGTCAATTATTCAAGAATATACTTAAGGAATATTTATGTTATTGTTTGCAAGAATTGTCATATTTATTTTTTGTTGACATTTAACATTAGCAGAGTTATGAAGAAATAACACGATTTAGTGAATTTTTCATTTTGCTGTTTTTACCGCACGTTTTTTGACAGTTTTAAGCATATTCTTCGTGCTGAGCTTACTGAAATACTTAAACTAAAAAATAATGTTGTTTAACTTTTTAGGTGACGGAGATAAAATATTTGAGTCGTTAAAGAGAATTTAAGAAAAGAACTAGTGCTGAAATAGGAATAAGGTAACAAGGTGTGTTTCATTATAAATGGCGGCTTTATTTTGACATTTGTTTATAAGACACTCTGTATATAAAATTTATAGTGCAACAGATGAGTAGTTGAAAATATTAATCAACTTTTTTCTAATATTAATCACCAGTAGTTTACTTTAAATGAAAATATTACGTTTTTGATTATCACTTTAAAGGACAAATAAAAACTTAAGACAGAAAGACCGATGGTCGCTAGCCATTTTCTGAGGTTTAACAAGATGTTTATGATTGTAATGTTGTAAATATTGTAAAGTAATTTAATGTATCTCTCAGAAATAAAGACTTAATAGTTTCATTTAAAGTAATAATGGCTTTTCAAACAATAAATGCCTTCACAATCAATTAGAAGTTTAATAAATTGTTCTTTTCATTGTGAACAAATTATATAATAATTACATTTTATAAAGTTAAATGATTTATTATATTCTGATTGAGTCCTTTCATAATTATAAATATTTAATTAGCGTCTTATATGTGAGTACATCAAATATAATTTGCCGAATCTGAGCGTCTCGGTATCAATTTAGCACTTAAGGGATACCATACCGTGTAATAGAACCTCTTTCTGCAATAATTACAGCAATTAATCGTCACTATTATAACGTAAATTCCCGCTTTAATTAGCAACAAGTTCGCAATCTCTGAAGTCCTCACCAACGCGCATTTATAAAGAAATCTCCCCCTGCGTCATGCGCACACCGCCACAAAATGGCAGACACCTAACATGCTGATATAACATAAACAAGCTGCCGAATATCCAGCAGATGCGTACAGGGTAAATAAAATGTACGCTTCCTGTAAATTAGAGTGCCAAAAAAACACTAAATTAATTTTCATATAAAATCGTTTGTGTGTATATAGTTATAGTTTTTTTTTATAAAAAGAGTGAAATGAACACTGTTTGGAAGTATCTCTGTGTTTTGTTGGGGTTGTTTTGTTGGTGTAAGTATCATTTATTGCATTCGTGATTATTTTTTAATGTGAGTTTGATGAGGATTTTATGATTTCCGAGTGCGTAGAGGGGTTGCCGTGGCGATAAGGTCGGTTTGGTATTGATTGCAGGCACGGCGGAGAGCGAGCACAGGACCAAAGCTGCGTCTGAAAAGCATATGGATTTGTATTGCTACAAATGCGATACGATTATTCATGGGGACAAATGTTACGATCTCAAAGAGAATTCTTCCAATGTTTATGCTAAATGTGCCAACGATCAACGGATATGTCAGGTATGCCAAAAAAAAAAAACGATTCTTTCGTCAGTTGATTTATTCTAATGATAATTATATATATATATATATATATATATAAATCATATTTATTGTAAAATTTAAATTAGGTATAATACATTTTATATAATATTCTTTCTAAGTGGCTATCGACCATTAGTCTATCAGCCTAATTATTATATTTTCCTGCGATTTTAGAGAATTTAATTTATCATTATTTATTATGATAAGATAATAACTTCCCGCATTTATTGATTCTCATTATTGAGACTACAAACATATACATTTAGGATGAGTAGAAAGCACCGGAACTTTCAGATAATTTAAGAATTGTAATAATAACATTAAAATAAATAAAAATAAATTTGAAGGTAATTAATTTATACAAGCGAATAATTATTCATTAATTTCACCTTTAGCTATAACACCTTTTTTTACATAGCTAGAAAAAGGACAAACATGCATTGAAACAATTACTTTCCGTGCAAACACCCCACCGGACATTGAACTGCACAATAGATATTAGCAACAGCTAAATGTCAAGTACATAAATTAATTATTTTCAAATTTATTTTTTATTTAATTTAAATAACTGTGACCAAGTGAATAAATAATCGTTTTTCCATTATTAAAAAAGTACATATTTAATATTTTTGAAAAATCTATCGAATGACATGAAATACGCGTCGATCTATCTTATGGGTGAAGTTGAGAGCAATTTTGAAATGTTAGATGGGAACCCCCATTTTTATTGCGGATTCTGATTTTACGCCACCAACGTAAGTTTTATTAGAAATATTTTCTATTTTCGTTAAAGATGACGCCAAAATCAAATAAAAATTACTATCCAAATTCATAAATAATATGATTACATGATTTTTAAAAAGTAAACTTCAGGTAGCACTTTGCGACATCCTATCACGAGTTTATTACTTTTTTGAAGAAATTATGTGTAAACATATGTGAAGTCACGAACGCAAACCGTCGCTGACCAGACTTTGTGACTCACTGCAGTCCTTCTAATGTAGGTTCCATTGAGCTTTAAATTTTCATCGACTTTAAAAGAGCGAACATTTGGCGCAAAACTTCATTATATTTACTAGATTTATGCACCTATGCGTTTGTCCATATTTATTAAGTTTCGTAAATTTATTTATATGGTATAATAATCTTGAATTAAAATTAAAGGTTGGGAATATTTAGGAGTTAGTAATGATTTAACATTGTAATCCATCTAAGAGATGTAAATTTGGAAAAGTTGTAATATTAACTTCAAAAAAATAAAAAAATTATAAAAAAAACCTTTATTGGCATTCCCAAAAAACAAAAAAACTACATCACATTACTACAATTATTCAAATTAAATTTACTTTCTTTTCTGCTTTTCCCACCCTATTCTCCTCACAATCTTCACGCCTGCCCCATCCTCTCTCATCCAATTCTCTATTCTCTTCTTTCCACTCGTCCATTCCTCCAACATGCCCTTACACTCCTCCCCTAAATGATCCCATGTATCCATTCCGCTGTCACACAACACACATTTCACATATTCTTTTCCCATCCTACCTTTCTCCTCTGACCCACACCTAGCTCTAGCCAACCCCCTCTTTTCACCTGAACTCAGATCCTTTCTGACCAGGTACGCAGGTATTCTTTGTTGTACCTGCCACCTTTTATATAAGGGGTTGTACTGGCTCTGCCTAATGTCCTTCTGTCTTTCTTGCTCATCCTCTCCTTGGTTGCACTCCTGCTTCCAACCATTCGTTCGCCAGCACTTCTGACACTCCAGCTTTTTCATAAATACTTTTTCTTTCTTTCCTCCATTCACTCTCCGCTACGCCTATACACGTTTTCCACACCTCTTTCACTATCCTCTCTTCACTTAAACCTACCATTTTCATCTCAAATCTCACCACTCGTTCCATTGCCTCAACATGCATACACTTTCTATTCAATTCCTGAAACAGTATACAGACAGGAGTTGACCTTTCTACTCCCAATAGCTGTTTCAGGAACGTTACATGCTCTCTCTCAATACTTTCATACTTTTTCGTTCCTATACATCAAGATCGGCCTTACACACGCATCCCACATTTTACACGTCAGTATAATATTTCCTTCCAGCCATTTTCCTCATTTCTCTTTAACGATTTCCCACGCTTTCCTTGCCTTACCTTTCACCCAACTCGCATGCTCCTTATATCCACCACTCGCCTTGAACACAAAACCCAAATATTTAAATTCCTTCACTTTTTCAATCACTTCTCCCTTCCACCTCAATTCTTTCGTTTTTCCCTCTCTTCCCATATTCCTAAATCTCATCCACTTTGTTTTCTCCACGTTCACACACAGCCCTCTTTTATCCATGTACTTCTCCATTCTTTATAGCATCTCATTCATTTCTCCCCATTCTTTCGCAAGCAACACCACATCATCCGCATACGCCAACATCCATATCTTCTTTCTTCCTACCACACTCCCCCCGCCTGCCCTTTCCTCAACATCTGATCCATTTCACTTATAAAAAAATAAATAAACTAAAATAAAAATAAATAGCTTAAAGAAACGCCAAGTGATAGATGAAAACATTAATAAATTAAGAATGTTTCCTTCTACAAAAAAAGATAAATACATTTAGTTCCTAAAATAAATAGTTAGGCGAATATTTGAACACTTTCAAATTTACATGTGATCTCCTATGTGCGTCAGCTGATGATAATGAATAATAGTTGCACGTCTTTAAAACAGATTTAGTAGTCCAATTAATGATGTTTTAAATTAAATAAGAAACTTGATCTCTAAACTGAATGCAATTAAAATTAATAAACTTAGTTTATCAACAGTTTGACCCGTCGGTTTTTTATTGTTATTCGATATTACTACCATATTTTTGTTTTGAGAGATTATAATAACTCTTAGTTTTAAGTGTTATTGCTTCAGTTGGTATTCTTTAAATGCTAAAGTAATGTATTTATTAACATTATTTATCTTATAACAATTCTTTAATCAATATGCATACACAACATTTGTACAGGTACATAATTTCACGCAGACCGTATACACTATTAACCTCCACTTATCTCACTTGTTCTTTTTTATTATGACTAATCTATAACTATAATTTGATAAAATTTCTTTTTTATATATGAAACCATTTATTTGACGCTTTCTATCTTGAAAAACCTTGGAATTGGCTAACCTAAATCACTTCTTTTTCTAAAACCTATTTTAATAAGTTAGTCGTTTTTATTTTAAAACCCCATTTGAATGTTTTAATTTAATATTGAAAAATAATGTCGTCAGCAAGTTAATTTATATTAATTCTCTCTTCAATGGCAAAAATGTCATTCGACGGAGTTATTAAATCAATTTAGGAATCGTTGTTTAGTGTTCTATCAGTTTGAATTAAAATGTAAAGCCGTCAGCTAATTATTTTAAATTAATTCGCTGTTAAATGTTGAAAAAAATCAATACAGTTTATGGAACAGTTTAATTTTGCAATCGTTGTTCTGTGTTATGTCAGTTTAAATTTGGTTTTAAAGCCGTTACCCAAATAATTTAAATTAATATTCTGCTTAATGTGAAAAATCTAAATTGTCTGATTTAAAATCATAAACTTTTATTTGATAATTTCTTAAAATCTTAAAAAACCGAAGTTAGTTAACCTTAGCCTTATTTTTTTCTAAAACCTATTTTAATAATTTATACATTTATTTTTAAAAACCCAAAATAGATGTTTTAATTTAATGTTGAAAAGTAAAGCCGTTAGTGAATTAATTTAACTTTCTAGTAATATGCAACGAAATGTAATACGTTATTGGTATTATGTTTGATTTTTCAGCATTTTAAAGAAAATTCAATTATAAAGAGAAATTGACGTTAAATTATATTTACTAACAAATAAAAAAAAAAGTATGATAATACACAAATATTTAGGATATATAGAGCATGTATCCTAACTTTATTGTACTGTTGCATAAAACTATCATTAAAATGGGCAATTATAATCAAATCATAAGTTCATTGAGGCGATAAAATTGAATTATTGCATTTCTATCAAAATTCTAGCGCAGCGGCCGCGTCATCTTTTAATAGCCTCAAAAATATGGATATTCTGTGCATTGAATTGAAAATAATTGATGACAGAAAAATTTTTAACTTAAATTAAGAAAAACAAAAAATATGGATATTCTGTGCATTGAATTGAAAATAATTGATAACAGAAATTTTTATAACTTAAATTGAGAAAAACAAAAATATGGATATTCTGTGCATTGAATTGAAAATAATTGATAACAGAAAATTTTTTAACTTAAATTAACAATATTAATAGTGAGTGTTGCGAATAACTTCAAATAGTCGATTTGCTAACGAATTAAACAAAGAGTTTAAATATTCTTGGGATATGGCGTTTCAAGCGTCCTATTGCGTTCTGTAATTCTACACTGTTTTGATACAGTTGACCATCACCATCACTCGTCTCGTTTGCGATCCCCACACATTTTCTAAAATATTTAAATAGGGCGATGCGCTGGGCCACCCTAGGACTTCGATGTTTTGGTCTTCAAACCAAGTACCAATAATCCGTGCCGTGTGAATCGCAGCGTGATCATGTTGAAAAATCCATGGTAAACCTTCCATGGTTCTATTTGTTATAGGTTTCACTTTTGTTAGTAGGTCTTTATACCTTCGTACGTTTGAATTCCATTTAAAATTTCTAGGTATATGATACCCTTAGAAGAAATACCCCCCCCCCATACCATTAACCTGGTTTCTCTGTTATGATGATGAGCCGCAAACTTTTCTTCTTTTCACACATCGTGGAATAGTGCAGATATCCATTAGGACCATCCAAGTAGAAACGTTTTTCGTCCGTTAAAATAACCCTTTGCAACTGGTCAACCCAATTCATGTGGTTTCTCGCAAAGTTAAGTCTTAATTGGCTGTCGGACAATTAATTAGAATTAATTTTCTATTTAATGTGGAAAAATCCAAATTATATGTTTTAAAGTTAACTATTATTTGACACGTTCTATCTGGAAAATCTATAGTTTTCTAATCAAAATCGTATTTTTGTGAAACATACTTTAATAAGTTTGTTGGTATTACTTAATAACCTAATTTGTGTGTTTTAATTTTATGTTGAATAGTAAAGCCAGTTAATTTATTTAATTTTCTGTTCATGTTAAAAATGTTAAAGTTGTTTATGAAACATTTAAATAAATTTAGGATTCGTCGTTTAGTATTGTTGAATAAAGGACATAAAAGTTTAATCGTGCTGGTTCGGAAATTGTAATTACAGAAAACATCTATCATTATTCCATAAAGGTTAATATTTACTAGATGACTAACTTCCTATACCTACCCCAAAGAAAAAGTGATGCATCCGTTTCACACATAATCATTGACTTGGTGGCGCTCATTTGCGTATCCAGAGGGCTCACAGATTTTCATTTATATGGTCCACTTTGGATTAAATTGTATGTAATAATAAACTGTTTTACAAATAATATTTAGTGTTGAGAAAAATTAACTAAACGATTAGTGCAGTATAAATTAACAAAGAAAAAAAGTGTTTTTCTAATTATTGAAACGACAGAAAAGTACCATTTATTTGAAATTTTGGTAAATGTAGTCATTATTTAAAAATGTTTTCTACGATAAAGCAGCGTAGAGTTTTACAAGCTATAAACAAAAGTTAAACATTGACGGAACACATTTAAACTTGAAGATATCGCAATACTGGTAAAATTTATACAATTTATACAACAAAACTAAACATAACCATAAAAAGTGGACCTTAACGATGGGTATTTTCATAAACAGTTAATAACTGTAATAATTTTACTTCTACATAAAACAATGGTGATTCATATTACTGACACACTGAAAGAAATAAGTGATCATTTTAAACGTGCTAATGATTACGCTAACAATTTAATTTGTCGGCCTGGGAGCATGCCAATTAACGTACTTCCAGCAAACATTCTAACTTTATTAATATTTACTAAATGTATTGCTTAATCCAAACAAGATCATGTTTATAGTAAACAAGATTCATTATAATTTTACTATAGCTACTTGATCAAGAGAGAATATTTGGTGGAAATTACCAATTAACTTAGTACCACGTACCAAGATAATTTAACCATTTTAACTTCATTCCGATAATTATGTTTAGGTGTATACTTTAAACGCTTTTGTGATTATTTCATTCAAGAAACTGCCAAACAAGTGAAAATCCAACTTGTTTGGAAATATTTCTTTGAATGCATAAGCAAAGATTAGATTGCTTGCTTACTGTTCCACGTGCAACAGGCTGGCCATACGCGACCCCTTATCAAATGTCCAGTGGATGCAACACTTTTCAAGGCCGAGTTAGTCATCTAGTATATATTAGCATCTATGCATTATTATACATATTACCACAAATTAACCAGATAGCAAGGTTAATGTAAATTTATTGCCGCTTCTGACAAATCATTCTCTTTGCTGCTTGAATATTAGTATATATTTATTTCACTCTAAATGGTTGATAATGTTAGAGGGCTGTACTATACAGGGTGAGTTTTTTTCGATGTTCTCTATGGGGATCTCGGAAACTATAAGAGATAGAAAAAAGGTTAAATGGGGAAAGAAGTGTAGTTTTATAAGACGAATAAAATTACACTTTCAAAGTATTTGAAAAAGTCAAGGGTAACTAGATATTTTGAAAAAAGTAAAATGTGTCAATTTTTTGAAATCAATATATCTCTATTATTATCATAGATAGAAAAAAATGTAAAGGACAAAGTTGTAGAAAATTTTACACAGATTAATAAAAAAAAAACAAAAAAATTTTTTCGCCCATATTTTAGGAGATATGACACAAACTTACCTTTTTTTAAATGGAAACAATAGTTGGCTATGACTTTATTAAAAGGGCTATTTTTTTCCCTTTAATCCGATATAACATATGCCATAGATATTTTTAAAATAAAATAAGTTACAGTCGTTTTTAATTTTACCATACACCAAAAAATAGTTAGCCATGAAAAAGACAAAAGTAAAACAATTGCGGTTGTTTATAGCAACCAAATCAATATTTAATTTATTATCTTTCTTTAGATTTGTCAAAAGCAACATAAAGTAAAATAATTCCGAAATTATCAAAATAATAATAGAAGAAAATTTTAAATATTACATAAGATGCTCAAAAAGTCCACCATTATTATTATGGCATATAGTACATCTTTTTAAAATCGAATTTGTGGCTTTTTTGACTCTTCTTCTGTCAATAGAAATAAATGTTTCAAGTACAGCTAGTCTAAGATCCTCCACGGATTGATATGATTGTTGATACACTTTGTTCTTCACATAACCCCACAGAAAAAAGTCTAAAACGGATAGGTCGCGTTTCATCTGTCCAAATTATTTTTGTAGGGAACGTATTATCTTGCCTCTTGGCACATGTTTTTGTACCACATACAGAAGACCATTCTCTTATTGGTATCACCGTCATGTAAATTTTGTGAAATTAAGGTATCAATTTCACAAAATTTATATGATATGGGTGATATTTATGTTTTTTCAAAACTCATACTACAGTCCGTTGAGATATGTTTGCTTCTGTTGCAATTTGTCTGGTCGATGTGGATGGATCTATCATCGCCAATGCTAATACGTTTATTTCCGAAACATCATTAATTTCGTTTTTTTTTTTCAAGTTTCGGCTTTGTAAAGGATCCGTACTCACCCAAATTGTGATAAATTCTTCTGAATGTTGGTAAAGATGGCTGCCGACGATCGATATATTGATTATAATATTGTTCTGCAGCATCCGCAGCGTTTTTATTACACTGAATGTAACAAACAAGCATATCACGCTTTTCTTCGTTGGAAAAATTCATTATCACTTTAAAAAACTTACAACACCAAAAAAATACAAAACAAACTTATCGAAACAAACCAAATATGGAAATGAATTAATGTGTGTTTAGAATAAACAACTGCAATTGTTTTACTTTTGTCTTTTTCATGGCTAACTATTTTTTGGTGTATGGTAAAATTAAAAACGACTGTAACTTATTTTATTTTAAAAATAACTATGGCATATGTTATATCGGATTAAAGGGAAAAAAATAGCCCTTTTAATAAAGTCATAGCCAGCTATTGTTTCCATTTAAAAAAAGGTAAGTTTGTGTCATATCTCCCAAAAAATGGGCGAAAAAATTTTTTTGTTTTTTTTTCATTAATCTGTGTAAAATTTTGTACAACTTTGTCTTCTACAGTTTTTTTTCTATCTATGATAATAATAGAGATATATTGATTTCAAAAAATTGACACATTTCACTTTTTTCAAAATATCTAGTTACCCTTGACTTTTTCAAATATTTTGAAAGTGTCATTTTATTCGTCTTATAAAACTACACTTCTTTCCCCATTTAACCGTTTTTCTATCTCTTATAGTTTCCGAGATCCCCATAGAGAACATCGAAAAAAACTCACCCTGTATAGAGTGCACGCATTGGCGTTTTTTTTTTTTTTTTGAAATTACATAATATTTTACTCTCATAGCATACGAATAGATTTAATTTGCAAATATTTTCGATGTAATAACATTTTTGATGAGATTCTTGGGCAGAGTGCCCACGAAAAATTGGTTTTCGTTAAAATAAAAATTAAAAACCCGTTTGTGTCTCAAGATAATTATTTGGTATTTCCACGTCAAGTTCACTTCTTGATGAGAAATAAAAAAGCTTATTCACTTCCACGTCCTATCGTTCAAAAATTAAATAATTTGAAGCCCTATTTACGTTGAAATATCATCTTTTCACACATCTTTTGACAATTTTTATTTTAGTTGTAAACATAAAATAAACAAAACAACTCATAGTTGTATCGACGTATTGAATTTCCAGAAAATAATACATCCATTATATTTTACTCTATAATATATTACATCTATAACGTCGATGACGAGCAGCGCCATCTGAATTCATCAATACATAGGAGAGAGAAGTATTGTTGACACATTGCATCCATATATATTAGAAAGAAAAAATGTAGCGGCAGGTTGACATATCAAGTTGGGCATCTGTTTAATCTGTGCATATTACCTTCTCTGTAAACGTCATAAATGACGGTATTTATTCAAAAAATATATATATATATTTAAATTTCTGTTTTAAATCGCATAAAAGTTCATCATATTGGATTAATATGGTTATAATCCGTAAGAAAATTTAATTACACGCCTAATTTTATGCGCAATATGCCTGGTAAGTCATATATTCACACATATGTAACCTTGAAAATCGTAAACTTATTTAAGTTTTGTGACTTAACGGTAAGTTTCCGATAAAAACGGATTTCGGATTTGGTGGTTCCATGGGCGGTTACCCTTGATTCTAGAATAAAAACCATAGAAATCGTGATATGATATTCTAAAATTGAGCCAAACATCATATTGAGATACTCATTCTCATAGTTTCATATTTACAGAATATTTTATTTCTATTAATAAAATTCAATTATTTTGTTAATTTTCTCGTTTGTTTCAATTACTTCTATAAACCAATCCAAGTAATGATGATTATGATTAAATATTTAATTTATTTTTGGGAAAAAATATTGCTATGCCGATGGTAATTAAGTGGATTTTCCTTTCATATGATCTAATAATCTGCAATAATTGTTGATCACTCTGAATAATATACTCTTCAACATTGATATTATAAAGTTATTGCGTTGTTTAAACCATACCGAGTGAAAACTGCAATTTAGTCAATCGGAAAAATTATCCCTGTTTACATATGATTATATTTCGATAAATTTTCGTACACATATTCGTAAATATAGTTAACAATTGATTAAAATTTCAAAGTAATCGGTTCACCAGAACGTGTACAAATGTTAATTTTAACTTTATAATTACGAACATGTGTATGGAAATATATCGAAATATAGTCATTAATTCTTGGTCATTGCATTTATATTGCACTTAGTATATTTTCATCTTATTCTGTGGTTCAACTTTCACTCATTTTATATTAATTCTGTGTAAGTTGCATACACATTGTGATATCATGAGCAAAGATGTCCCGTTCAAGAAGAAATAAAAGATAATAAGAGGCATTGGCCTAATTTCCCGTGGATTAATACACGAACTCATCATAAATAAATCGAAAACTGACTGTCCTCCAAGGTATTGATGGTGCTTATCTCATCACACGAATGGCATTCTATAAAAAGTAATTCATTACAATAAAACAGGAAATCTCACATTTCAGAGATTCAACTGGCGGATAATAAACTAAATAATGAATAGGGCTAGAATGAAAAGATTTATTTACACTTTACTAAGCTTTGAATGAATCATTAGTTTACAAAACGACTCTTTCATTGAATATGAGTGAAGTGTCAAAAGGTTTTATTGTTCATTTTTAATGTACATGAAATAAAAATTAAATACAGTTTGTATTTATTATTTTGGACGATTCCTTGAACTTGAAAATCAAATAATAATTATTATATCAAAAATATTGAATTAAAACGCACGTTTTTTAGGTTTCACAATATTTAGTAGTAGATATACCATTAGTACAATTATTTCGATACAAAGTATCATCATCACATACCTGGAATTTCATAGAATAACAGCCTCTACTATAGAATTAATATTAGAAGTATTAAATTTATTAATTTACTATTTCTTTTACTGTTTTCTCATTGATCACTTAGTAAAACATTATTAATAATCAAAGTATTAATTTATTTATTAATCTGCATTAATTTTGCTGAAAAATTATATAACTGGCAATCATCATAAATGATAAAAAAATGTTTATATCGAAAAATGTTTAAGAGTCAACATCTTTCTGCGAATCGAATTAAACTCATAGAGGTATTTATCGTTACGGTAAACAAAAACAAACGGCTAATTACGAAACGCACACAAACGTAGTTCAAATCGATTCGCGTCGAATAAGAATGCTTTGTTTCCAAGCCCGGGCTTTAATTAAAACAATTAGCAACTTTAATTACGCTCTCTATTGTCTCGCCCTTCGGAGGGATTCTTTTTTAACGGGCTTGGATTTTTAACAAGAGACGCTGTACTTCCTAAAAAAAAGTCATTTAAAATTCTAAAAGAGAAAAGGCGCAGGTAAAGAAATCCATTAAGCATTTCTACGTTTGTAATAACTAAAGGGGGTTGATGTTAATTAGAGACAATTTTAATTTATTAACGAATGCATTTGTGTTTCAACGTATAAAGGTTGTTCGAAATTAAGTGCGCACTATTAGCAACTTTGTTATTAGATGAGCTAGAGTGTCGGTAAAATTAGTAAACTAGTAGTAAATTTGTAGTGGCTCTTTACCTATTATTTTCTTATGTTGTGCATTTCCTTCGATAAAAAAAGATTAACAACTCTAGAAAAGAACGTGATCTTACTTTTTCAACGCTCAGCGTACAAATTGACAGCATCGTCGAAATTTCTCTTGCATTCACCGTAAATAAAAATAATTTAAATTGTTTCTTGCACCGATACATAATCCATGATAAAAAAATTGGAAGAGAATGACAATGACAATCTGTGTAGAATAATTGTACTAAGCTAGTTTGATATCCACAATTATGTTAAATTAATAAATTTAAATATATATATACAGAGCTTTTTTATCAGTATACATTTCCCCTATGTATACCTGCAAAATATGTGAGTTAAATGCATTAATATATGTGTGTTTAGTTGCCTATAACACGCAACTGAATACACATATGCCAAATAGTCAACTAAAAATACACACATTAATCGGTTTAATGCGTTTGCCTCTCGTTTTTGCAGATATTCACTAAGGCGTAGTGTATACCTGCAATGTATACTAATAAAAAAACCTCTCTGTATATTATAAATATATATATATACATTATATATATATATATATATATATATATATATATATTTAAATTTCAATCTATAAATTTAGAAAAACTACGGGTAGCAACTTTTAGTACAATTATTCTACGTCACATATTGTCACTTTCATCCTCTTCTAACTTTTCATCATATATTGCAAGGATACATCCTGCAAGAAATAATTGAAATTATTTTTATTTAAGGCGAATGTAGAAGAAATTTCGACAGTGCTGTTAATTTGAATGTTGAGCGTTTTTCTGTAAAGGTAAGATTACGTACTTCATTCGCTAAAGTTTTTAATCAGTTTTCTACTGACGGAAGTGTTCAATCGATTAAAATATTGCGTAAAAAGTCACTAATCTTTTATTTATTTTAAATTTAATTTTTGCGATGACAGCGTAATCTGCAACGATTAAACATTAATATTTTAATACAGTCTTATGTATTTTTATCTTATATTGTTCTTTAAATTATAAAATATCTCTTTAAAACAAAGTCAGACGATATCACATTTTGATCTATGGTACTATTTTAAACATGTTGAGATGGCTGAAGCCCTTAACATGCCAATGCATCGACTCTTGTTTCAATTCAGGATCATAATGATAAACCCAGGTTTCATCTCCATTAACAAGTCGATTGATAATTAAATCTGGTTCATCTCCACAGAGCGCCAAGAATTGTTCACAGGTCTCTACCTGAACATGCATTTGGAATGGCGAAAGCATTCGCGGCACCCATTTTGCACTAATCTTTGTCATCCCAAGGTAATCGTGTAAAATTATGAAAACTGTGGTTTTTGAAACTCCTGATGAACATTAAAAAAAAACAATATATTGAAAATTGCACCATAATTCAATATAGTCAAAATCACATGTAATCCTGTCTAAATGACAGATTTTATACGACCTAAACTTTCGATCAATTTCAGGAATACGTTCCCAGATTAAGCTACTATGTCACGGAACCAGACAGGTCAAAATAGATGTATTAGACTTATTTATGGAATGCGCAGGCGAGATAGAATAAGTCATACACAGCACACAAAACAGCATTATATGAAAGATCGTTTCATTTTACAGTTTTCAATTTCCTAAATAAATTACCCATGTTCTTTATTGATATAAATTCCAAACTAAATTTCAGAAAACGTATATCTGAAATGTTATTTCTTGAACCGTATAATTAGTGATATATTTAATAGTATTTTTATCCTATCAAATTTTTGAATTTATAATTGTTATAGATGTAATAGAACATCAGAGTGTACATTCTGTACACATCTGAATTACGTCTATTTTTCTTTAACAGAATGTATGATTAATGTACTATTTATACTACATAATATGTAATCTGTGAGAAAATAATGTTTATTATAATATTATTATATTCTCCCACAACTTATTGAACTGTGTAACATTTTTTCAAGTTAATATAAAAGTAAAGTATAGCAATAATATTTATTCAAAAAATATATTTTCATTTTTATTTCTTGTACCAATTAAGTTGATTTTTTTGTTTTTATCCGAACCACTTCGGAATTCCCTAAACTAAACAGTGATAAACAGTTTTTTACAGCGAAGAGAGTTTAGTATTATAAAAAAATCTAAAATACCATTTATTTACAGGTTCAAACTATAACAATGTCATCAAGCACTGAAGATGCACCGGGTCTGCCGAAATTGTGGATGCTGCAGAGGAACTGTTCGAAAATCTGTGAGCCGGTTTGCGTGACAATCGGCGAGCGCACGAAATTACGCTCTTGTACGACTTGCTGTGAGACGTCCTTCTGCAATTCTGGAAACGGCGGCAACGCTCCCAGGATAGAAATCGACCTGCGCGTAATCAGTGCCATGTTCCTGTGCTCCTTCTCCTTTCTCATCACTACCAAAAATAACATACCACTGCTAATAACGTGAACGCGTTTTGTGATCGACATTTATTGAAGTTTCAGTTTGTTGTAATTGTAAGATTGGTTTATTTTATTAATAAAGATTTGTGTTGAATTGATTTATAATTATATGCTCTTTATTGATTTTCCATGAAATAATAATGAATTATTCCACTAAAACTGCTTTATAACTCCGCCATCTTTTATTGTATTATACAACCCTCTGTTTAGCATAGTATGGAAGTTGGCAATTAATCCTGAAATAACACATTTGCATACCTTGCCATCCCAATATTACCCTAACATTTAAATTCCCTACCATTACGTTATATCACTTCATTTCATCAAGTAATGCGGACTTCAACTATATCGTTAGCGACGAGTAAGTAGACGACAAGAACAAGACAAAGACAGACGGAGAGACCTCTGGTCGATAGCTATTTCGTGAAATTACAACATATGTATTGTAAATAATATTTATCATAAAAAATTAAAGACGACGCAAGCGCCACCTTTTGCCTAATTTCAAGTAGCATTGTTTCATTGTTTCGTCCACTA
Organism: Philonthus spinipes; assembly: GCA_963082785.1. Lineage (NCBI taxonomy): Eukaryota > Metazoa > Arthropoda > Insecta > Coleoptera > Staphylinidae > Philonthus > Philonthus spinipes. The sequence continues at coordinate 10,605,501 of OY720315.1, read as the reverse complement.
AAGGAAGGCGAACTTGTCCTGTTTAAGCAAACAAGGAAAACGAAATTCACATTTAATTTCGTAAAGTAAAGATGTTATATATATAATCAATTAATGTAAATTGAAATATATACATACAGATATATTATTATTCTGACAATTACATTTATATATATAGTATAGTATATACACTAAAATAAAGGTTTGTCTGTTCTGGGCTATCGACCGGAAGTCTTTCTGCCCTGTCTTGAATTGATGGTGATGTGCAACAAAAATGTCTGAGCCGTCTACCTGAACTGTCTTGAAGCATCGTGATGAATTCAAGAATTGTGAGAGTAGGATGGATATATTTTGGAGGAATGTTTGGATTTTGTGAAATACAGAACTTTGTAAGAAAAGGTTTATTATAGCGATTATTTGCAATTTTTTGGAAAGGTTTGTTATACGTTGGGATATAGGTGTGACTTTAGAGGATTTATAAAGGAATTCATTGGAAGGATTGCGGAGAGGGTTGTTAGGATGTCTAAATTTAGCGAGTATTCTTAAAGAGGATCTTTCAGCAAGTTTGATTTGATTGAGAGAAGCTGGTTTGATTTTAATTATTAATTAATTCTTTATTTACGGAAAATCATCTTTTTTACAATTAATGACAATTTGTAATTACAAAATACAACAATATATTGAATTGATTTAATAAAAAATAGACCAATAACTCCTTGATCAAGTATAACCATTGAGTTTTCCAACCGAATCCATAAACGCAATAACAATAATGATGCGCACCGTGAATAAATATACAAGTAAATCAAATACACATAAAATATTTTACAAAAAAGTTACAAAATGCAAAACATTGAATTAAAATCACTGCAATAGCAATACATATAAATTAAAACAAGTAAACAGAAGTAAACCTGACAAAAATAATGAAAATAATATAATTATACACGGTAGAAAAGCAATTGGTAAAAAAATAATGTACACACCATTTAAAAATAAAAAATATAATATGGTATGAACTAATTAATCATGAAAAATTCAAATCATTTTTACATTAATAAAAATAATTACAGTGACAGAGGCAAAAAATGTACATTGAAACATTCACAAACAAAAACAAAAAATAAAAATAATTTTGGTAAAGAGTATAGCACTTTTATCTAGTAAAGGATTAAATTGAAATAATTTTCTAAAATTCAGACTCTTTTAGAAAAATAAAAACAGAAATTAAAAGAAAATATAATTGAAAAAAAAAAAAAGAATTTAATCGCATGGTCACAGTTAATTAAATAAATAAAATTAAAATAATAACAAATAATTAATTATTTTAATTAATGATAAATATTTAATTATTTTCAAATAATTTTTATTTAATTTATTTAAATAACTGTGACCTCGGGTCGATAGCCTAGGACAGACAAACCATTATTTTAATGTACATACTCAATGTTTTTAAAAATGTAATTGTCTGAATAGAGATATTTGTATATATATAACTGTGATCACGCGAATAAATCATTTTCTTTATTATTAATAATAGCCAGTGATGCTTTATTAAAATATGAGTTGAAAATATTTTTTTCTGAAATGAAATGCGTTTAGCCTGCACGTCCGCCGCCGTCTTACAGCCGGGATGGTACGTTCGATTAATTTAATTTAACAATTTTGTAATTATATAAGGCACAGTTATACTGACGAGGGATGCAATCTCGAAACACGTGTCTGAATTTTTAAATGTGTTATATAAAAAGTGTTAATTTACGCGCTTGGCCTGGAGAGAACATGTTGTTAAACCTGCATTTTTTAATAACTACTTTTTAGACTTAATATGATCAAAAATGACGTCTTCAGCTCTAATCTCAAATAGAAAATTTTCAAAAATACAATAGATTATTAAATTGTATTTCAGCAAGTCGAAACAAATGTTCACAAACAAGAATACGGTACGTTCGGTTAATTTAATTTAATAACTTTGTAATTATATAAGGCACAGTTATACTGACGAGGGATGCAATCTCGAAACACGTGTCTGAATTTTTAAATGTGTTATATAAAAGTGTTAATTAACGCGCTTGGCCTGGAGAGAACATGTTGTTAAACGGGCATTTTTTAATAACTACTTTTATAAACTTAATATGATCAAAAATGACGTCTTCAGCTCTAATCTCAAATAGAAAATTTTCATGAGTACAATAAATTATTAAATTGTATTTCAGCAAGTCGAAACAAATGTTCACCAACAAGAATATAGCATTAAATAAATACTCTTTTCTATTTATAAGAATATAGTATATTTTAAAGTATTTTTTAATAATTTTTGCTTTGTAAAATTTATATATTATGTACGGAAAGTAACGTTTGACGTAAGCTGACACTGAACCTGTATTTTTTTTTAATTGCGTTCCACAAATTCAATCTTCATATTTCTGTTGACACCAATATCTTTATACCAAGCAGCAACTCTCATATCACGTCCCCTGGTATTATAGAAATTAACAAATTCGACAAAATTGACTTTGTGTAATCGTAATAACCCATTTATTATTGAATTGAATTCGTTTGCTAGTGTTAATGCGTGTACTAAATGAGTGTTTTTCTCATTCCCCTCCCTTTTTTTTATCTAGTTTTCTGTTATCTGAAAACGAAGAAATGAGGTCTGAAAAGAAACAAAAATTGAATGCTCATTTATTAAAACAAAACACACTTTTTAAATAATTAAAAAAAAAAATAGAGATGAATTTTAAAATACAATAAGTGGTGAGAGCACGTTTCCGAAAAATGTTTAAACTCTTTGTGATTATTGCCAATATTCAATTACATGAAATTACTATTATAGCAAATGCCAGGTGACCAGATTGCGAGTGAATCTAATAATAAAATAATACAAAAAATACCATTGATTGTCATGAACAACATTATTTTGTTCTACGATATGTACGATATGGAATAACTCTAATTTATTCATGCATAAATATATTGCAATTACCCCCATTATAATTGAATCAGAATATACCGACATGCAGATGATAATTAGTATTAACATCTACACCCCACATATGCTCGAACAATCACATGAAAGTGACCACGACAAACCTGTCATGGAGTACGCGGCATTAAATGAGTTGGTGTGGCAAGATAAATCTACAACTCTATAACTGTTACTACCGTTTCTCCCTACAGAAATTTCCTTCCTTCTGTTCTTTTTTTACCTTATTATTTTTGTTTTCTTTCACCACGACGTATATATTATCCCCGTTCGATGATCACTCAAAACTTTCATTCCACTATCTAATAATTTAATAAATATTAAGATGACTTTTTTTGATTTTCTATTAGCATTATTGATTTTTTTATTAGCATTAGGGAATCCAACCCGGCCATTATGCCAAAAAAAAAAAAATGTTGCGATGATTATATTTCGGACATACCCTATTATAATCTTGCCAATTATGTTCTGACGGGACAATGGAACGGATGCAATGAGCTTTTTTATTAAAAAAAAACAGAAAGCATTTTCGAAGGCTTTTGGCTTTCCTTCCTTTTTGCCGAACGGTCGTTAGCATTGAAATCATCCTCTTTGAAGCGACGGAATCAATCATTGCACGTTGTTTCACTCAGAGCAGCATCTCCGTAAACTGTTTGTACTTCAGTTTTGCGCTTCAGTCGCCATTTTCTTTTAATGAAAGAAGAAAAGCAACACATCCCGCGAATGACGATTATTTTGCACAAAATCAGACATTTTCACAGAACTAAAAGTGTATGACGCAATAACAAAATCACTAATGTGTAAAAGTGGTTTGTTTGCCATATGTCTAAGCTCGGTTAATGATGTTTTGGTTATGCCACAATCGACCAGTACTTACTACTGAAGCCATCTCTTGAAAAACAACCGGAACTTAGTTGCGCGCCTAATATATTTTCAAACATATATATTTTCATAACATACGCAAAATGGTTCATACGATAAACGATAGTTCCTTATTTCAACATACATAATAAAGAAATTCATCATGATTGGAACGCTATAGCTTCCATTCAAAGAATTACCTGAGAAATCTAAATGCTCAAATAAAGTAAAATTTCTTCTAGTTACGAAAAAATGCTATCAAAAATTTTATTGTTTGGAAAAAAAATGGACGAGGACTCTTTCAAAGAGTAGCTTTAGTTGCTGTCTCTCATTTATATATTCCTCTTTTTATAAGATAATCAACAAATTATAAATATAAAAAAATAAATACCTTAATATCATTAGCCACATGATGGGAATCAATACCAGATAATCCTAAGGAGAGGAAGAAGAGCAATAAAAACGATGAATTACATATACTTGTAAATACATAGACAAAAATATTTGTAAAAAATTATTATAATTTCAGCTAGAAAATCAATACATGTAATATTAATAGATCAATGCCAGGAATTGTAATTATTATTTAATTTCAATAACCCAGTTTGTTAATATAACTGAATCCGTTCCTCGTAAAATCAATAACTGCAAACTCCCGGGAAGTTTTCAAACAAGCCTAATAGAATTATTGCCGAAATGTCCTGAAACTTAAGGGTTATTAATTGCATCTTAAACTTTCTAACAATTTGAATAACAAAATAAATTAATTGATTAAACTTCATAGCATGTTACAGTTAATACCGAAATATCCAATAAGGTCAAATTATGCTTTACACTTGTTAAAATATTAACCAATAAAATAAACAGATTAAACGAGAAACTATTCAGATAATTTAATATCTGATTTTTAATCAGTTTTATAATAATATATTAATGACACACATTAAAAACAACATCAATTCAAAAAGGATTAAGTAACATTGAGACTGATATATTTTTTTAATACATATTTGTTAAACGAAATTTTAGAAGTTTTAGGTCAATCAATCTCAATGTTACTTAATCCTTTTTGAATTGATGTTGTTTTTAATGTGCGTCATTAATATATTATTATAAAACTGATTAATGTATGCTTTATAATGAAAGGATAGTGATCGTTCAAAAAGGCAGTTCTATCCACAAATATAAAAGAAAAAGTTCACTACATATACTTAAGTTATAAATAATAGAGTTAAGGAAAGCCAAGAAAAAAAAATCAGGCAAAATTAGATCGTCATACTGTAAAAGTCTAATCGCAAGCTGTAAATTAACATAATCCATTTATTATCTAATACAAAATGTTATCATGTGAAATAAGGGTTATAAATTATGCATAATTTATATACAGGGTAAGTTTTTTTTTCATGTGCTATATGGCGATCTTTTTAAACGTTTCTCTATCTTTTATATTTTCTGTTATCTCATAAGAGAACACGGAAAGACTTACCCTGTAAACTGTAATTACCCTGGTTTTCCCTGTTCTCTATTCAGATCTCAGAAAATATAAAAATAAAGAAACGTTTAAAGAGATTACCATGCAAAACATGAAATGCAAAAAAACCTGTGTATAAATTATTGATAATTTATGGCTTTTATTTTCCATTATAATATTTTCTATTAGATAATGAATCGATTTTGTTCAATAATAAAAAAAAACCTTAGTGAAGAACGATAATTAGGTTCAATAGAGTAATATTATATTCCTTTCTTCACTTCTGTTTTTTATTTAATACTAAATGTACATTTCGACCACATTGTGCTCTTTATCAATAGTTATTTATAAAAAAAAACTATCAATTTATTAATTATATAAGTCGAATATCACAAAATACAAATCATGGACATGACAAAAAATTCTTAACAATCGTAGATATTTGTTGGTGAGTACGTGAAGTTTTCTTGATATAATATAACATTTTATTCCTTAAAAAATACAGAAGTAAAAAAGCAATTTTAAAATATTATTATATATCAAGAAAACTTTATAAATATCTACGATAATTAGTGATTTTTTGTCATATCCATAATTTGTATATAAAAAAATCAAAATGTATACAACACAATCTATATTTTTTTATGGTATTTGATTTAAATAATTAATAAATTAAAGAATATTATATCTAATACAGCGTTCTACATCTTCCGCAATACTAGTCAGTTTATTTTTAAACGAATCTATTATGATGCATTCCGCTCGAGCGAACTTTATGTCACAAATGTAAGGCAATTAAACACTTAATTTAAGACACTTAAGTGTAACACTAGTGCATGGCCATGTGGACGGACGTATGAACCGATTCCGGGCTACTCGTGTTTTATTATCGTATTGCATAAAAGTGATGCAGTCGTGGAAAATGCTGGGCGCTGTGTTTCTCCTCTCGGATTTTGTGATATCGGTGGTGTGCGTTGGAGATTTTGGCGTATTCCTGGACGCTTCTAGGAATGAATTCGTGGGTGTTGTCCAACCGAAGGTAATAAGCTTATCCAACATTATATTGTCTTTATTATTCATTCTGAAATTTCATTTAAAAATTTTAGATAAAATATTAAAAACGTTTCAGATTGTACTTTTATTTAATTAATACTGTAATATTTGCTTCATGGCGAAGTGGTTTCATCATTTAACCATTAATTATTTACTTACTGTCAACTAAATACGTGTGAAATCTTAAGCAAAATGTGTTTTATGTTTTCAATTTTGTACTAATAGGGAAAATATATGCGTATAGAATTAGACTTTTATAAATTTGAAAAAAAAGTTTTTCACCTAAATCTAGAGCCATCCGGTACCTCGTTTGAAAAGTACTAGTAAATTACAACTGAATTCATCGTTAATTAACTATTTAAAATATTTTAAAATAGTAACTCTATAATTACTGTTTCAAATAAGATAAATAAAATAATTTAAATGAAATATGGCCCATAGTATACGATTTGACAATTCTAGTGGGAAAAAATAAAGTGCTATATAAAGTCATATAAGGTTATTTTAACACTTATAATTAATAATATAAATATACAAAAAACCTAATTATGGTAATTTATTTATTAAGTGTTAGTTCAAATATTTTAATAATAAATATCATATTTACATTTCGTTTTATTTTAAAAGTGTGTGTGTTAATGATTAAAAAATAATTGGATTTATATTTTAATTTTAATCTATTTATTTTAACAATAACATTACTTACAATTTTTGATTTGGGAAAGTGTAAAATATGAGAATCTCGAGAAACTTATTAAAATAGAGATTTAAGTCAACATAAAAAACTGCCTATAATAATTATAAAGAAGCATGAGGAATAATCAATAGGCAAAGAAACAAAACCAAAGCTCAAAAATTACCATCCAATAGTAATGTAGCAAATAAATGTAACGACTTTATTTTATTAATACAACCAAGACATTGCAACCCCTCTTCAATAATGTTTAAAATATCACTTATCATATTCTATTAAATTATTGTACACTGTTTTTATGCCAAAATAACAAAAAAATAAATTATTCAACATATTAACAAACGTGAAAAATAAAAAATAATTTGTGTGTGGGATTGATAATTATGCCATTAATATATGTTTCTTGCATTTGAAGAAGTAGTGCCTCCTTTAATAAAAATCATCAACCATTCCTTCATGCCTGGAATATTTCCGGATAGCTTAAAAATGGCTCTTATTACATCAATACATAAAAAGACAATGCCCATGATTTCGGAAATTACAGATCAATAAGCAATCTATCAAGCTTTTCTAAAATGTTAGTCATTAGAATGTAAGAGACTCTTATTTTTTTCCAAAATATATTTTTTTCAGCCGTCACCAACACGGTTATATTCCCGGAAAAAGAGTAGACTCTGCATAAAATGATTTTATAAATAACATAACGAAAATTATTGAAGATGGTGACCTTGTTTGTGGGATGTTTCTGGACCTCTCGAAAGCTTTTTGCGTAGAACATGCAACAATATCATCTAAACTTAAGTCATACGGAATAAAAAGTACCACACTTGCATGGTTTAAATCATATTTAAGTCATAGGTCACAGATTGTAAATTTAAATATAATGGGTTAAACAACATTCTCGTCCTTAAATAAAATAAATATTGATATTCTCCACGACAGTCTTCCGGATGTATTATTATTTATTATATATAAATTATTTGTATTAAATAATTTAATATAAGGTAATGGAAATAGAATCTCGTTCGCTGACGATACGACTATATTGGTTAAAGTTAAAAACTATGCAAACTCAATAAATTGTGTGAAAGTTACTTTAATAACGCTCATAGTTATTATAACTCCAACAAAAACCAAATTCGTCATGTTAACATTCAATCATAAATATAAACCCTTATGAAGAATAAAATCAACCATTATTACGATACAAGGCATAGAATATATTGCTTAATTCCAAAATATAGTTTAACCGCTTAAAAAAATCAAATTATAATTGAATTGAACTATTTAATAATTTACAAGATTGGTTTAAACGTATACAAAATAGAAAAAATAAATAAAGTAGCTTTATTGGATTTCCCCTCTAAAAAAAGAATATTAATGAACACTATAATTGATGTATTTTTTCTTTGTTATCATTGATATGTATTTAGAAGAAGAAAAGATGATTAATAATATTATTCGAATACGTGATTTATTACACGTATATTTTAATTTCGTATTTTATTTTTTTATTTCATTTGTCCAATAGGAATTATTATATACAATGTTTAATAATTTCTGCACTAAAAATAAGAAGTTTATGCAATGCTACTGAAAATATATATATATTAATATACGAGCCCTAACAACTATGTATTGGGACAAAATCAAATTCATGTATAATTAATAATGACAGTTTATTTATTTTTAAAATTTAATTCTATGTAATTAATTAATTAACAATAATTAGGGCCAAGCAGCAGCATAAAAGAATATTCTTTTATATTATATCATCTCTAATTAACAAGAAAAATATTAATTTTGCGAGGCAACTAAATTTTGGGACAGTATAAAGTAACTGTTAAAATTGAAACAAAATAAGTGCACCGATTAATCTGACGCACTATATAATCGAATGACGAATGACGATTGAAAAATTCTTTCTTTCCTAAAAAGAGGGAACTTGTGGCTGTGTTCTGGTGTGAACCAAACACCGAACCTATTTTACCTAAGCTTTTGAGAGATTCGCTAAATTTAAATTCATAAAATGGGTAACAAATAAAAAATTATCAAAATTATCTAATTTTAAAACATGAATTTAAATTTAGCGAATCTCGCAAAAGCACAATTGAAATAGGTGTCTGGTTCATACCAGAACATAGCCACAAGTTTCCTCTTTTTGGATAAGAAAGAATTTTTCAATTATCGAATCAATCTTTTGAGATTTTATTTTTTATGTTGATGTGACATGCCCTGTTTGTGGAAAGTGACGGAGATGAATAAATTGCACTTCAGCTTATTATATCCCCTCATGGCCCCTGCGTGAAACACCGACGCTAAAGCTGGTGAGATCTAAGAGGAAACAGAGAAATCTTCATTACCCCGAAAGGAAGTAACGAATAGTAATCCTTAAATTAGTCTACACCACTGCAAGACAGCATCTGCAGCCTAAAACACATTCAAGGACTTGCATAACACTGTTTTATGAATCACGTCCAGGTGCCCTGAAAACTGCTCTCATGTAGGATAAAGTGTGCGAGATATCTAAGACAGTAGGCAGTGGGCTGTCGGCGCAATGGGTGCCGCGTTTTCTCACTCCGGACAACAAGCGCAACCATGAGATCACTTTGGAGCACTGCGAAGTATGTAATGTATTCCTTTGGGATATGGGTTCTAATTAATCATTCTCCGGTTTGGGTGCTGCAGTTGTTCTTCGTCGATAATTTGTTGATGAAGATGGTCGTCTTCCTTGTGAACCTGAGATCCATGTTAATATTCTCCTGGGTTCCGAAAATTTATTCAAATCTGAAGTTCTTTCTAGTTCTCCGGGACATTTTTCTCCTTGGCCATTCTCGCATGAGATCTAAGAGGAAACCGAGAAATCTTCATTACCCCGAAAGGAAGTAACGAATAGTAATCCTTAAATTAGTCTACACCACTGCAAGACAGCATCTGCAGCCTAAAACACATTCAAGGACTTGCATAACACTGTTTTATGAATCACGTCCAGGTGCCCTGAAAACTGCTCTCATGTAGGATAAAGTGTGCGAGATATCTAAGACAGTAGGCAGTGGGCTGTCGGCGCAATGGGTGCCGCGTTTTCTCACTCCGGACAACAAGCGCAACCATGAGATCACTTTGGAGCACTGCGAAGTATGTAATGTATTCCTTTGGGATATGGGTTCTAATTAATCATTCTCCGGTTTGGGTGCTGCAGTTGTTCTTCGTCGATAATTTGTTGATGAAGATGGTCGTCTTCCTTGTGAACCTGAGATCCATGTTAATATTCTCCTGGGTTCCGAAAATTTATTCAAATCTGAAGTTCTTTCTAGTTCTCCGGGACATTTTTCTCCTTGGCCATTCTCGCATGTTCTGCCTGGAAAATTGGACCTTACTACTCTCAAATCTCTCCTAAAATTTAGGTAAAGCTTATCTTCTCATCATAGCATTGGTATGCCTAAGCTTTTATCACTTCGGCCTCATCTGCGTTTAGGATTGTTTGCGTGAATCCGAAACATTTGCTTCTACAGAGGTAGCTTTCGCCTAGCGTAATGTTATCTCTCACTAGGCGTTATCTAGCCGCTTTCTTATCGTTGTATTCTCCCAAGAATCCGCTCTGGTTTTTTGTGTTCTCCATAAATGCTCCCACGAGTACGGAGATAATAATTGGTCATTGTACACAGCGGTATGCTGAGAACGCGGAAATCGTTCGCAACATTTTATTCATTCAGCCATCGGTATGATATCTTACATTATGGCTTTAGGAGTTGATCTATGGTCTAGCTGCTAAGTACCACTTCACTTACCACAAGGTCTCGCAACTCCTAGGGGAAGTGCTCAATGACTTTAGAATCGTTACACCAAGAAAGCAATTGCAAACTTATTGTGCAAGCAATTTCAGCCCTGTAACTTGAAATATTTTGAATCAAAAAAATTAAATCTTTGAGACGGTTGCTTCGTGATACATTTTTTATTAAACTGTTTTGTTATTCTTTACTTTATTTTAAAACGATTTAAAATAATTGTTTGGTACAGATATTTTTAGTTTTCGTGCTTCCACTAATTATATTAAGCTTAAATAAAACATCGGACACAAAGTCCGAAGATGTCAACAAAGGTCAAATTGTTGTTTAATTCCACCGCAACAATTTTTAATCCAAATGTGTTAGGTGTGAGCAGAAGAATTTATAGGAACAAGAAAAAGGCCAACTAATCAACAAGAATTATTGATGATACGGAACGTCAAGAATAGCCTCGTGAGGATTTTTTTTTCTGCTACACACCAAATTGGTAAAAATTTGCTCAAACAAGAAACACAGCGTTCACAATTTGTGCTTCCTTAGACTATGGAACATTGTATCCAAAGTTTGGTCTCGTGCATAGAACGGTGGCATTAAGAGATGTAGTGGCTTAGTATCATATTCAGTGACAAATTGCGATTTTGAAGAGTGGCCTGGTCTTGGTTTTGATCTTTATAGACATATCCTCGGAACTGCTGGATCAACATGTTTAATCGAGGTAGTATGAAAGCTACGCGTTATGTAGATGACATCTTTCATTCAATTTTATCGCTTTTCTAAATGGCCACCTAGCGTCATTTTCTAGTAAAATAGCGTATTAGTCGTCAAACTTAACCATTAATATAGGCTGTCCCGTTTGCCGTATTAAAATTTCTTAGAACATATGGGGGCGAAGGTTGTGCCATCACATACTCTCATACAGTTATTCCACGCAATTCACGTAATGACTAAAAACGAGATGCCACAAGAAGACATTAACCATTTAATTTTGTGATGCCTAGACATGCACAAGAGCACATTCAGTGACGGCGTCGCCACCAGTTTATATTTTATTTTGTATTATATGTTTTAAAAATTTCTTGAAAATTTGAACGTTTCATTCTTGATCTAAGACTAAAAATGAAAATAAAAAAATATTTTTTCTATGTACAACGTTCTTAATATCACCGAGTATATGGTATATAAGTTACGAATGCCAATATTTAATCAAATAATGCTGTGAAGCCACATACCCACGGAAATAAAATGTTATTTCGTTTTCATATTAACATCAATACTACAAATTTTCATTATAGCAATTAAGACAAACAATGCAATAATCTGTTTTCGAAAATTTGCTTGCTGGTTTTTATGGACAATTAAGAAGAATATGATATTTTATTACGTTCATTACTAAATGGCATTTAAAACCAATTTATAGCGATACATTTCTACTTTTCAAATTCATTTTTTTTCTTTTACTAGTTTAGTCAAATCGTATACTGTGCGGCGTTTCAGTTGATATAAGTGATAAATATTTAACATACATTTTTATGTTTTTTTTTTTAATTTAATTAAAATCACGCACATATCTGTTTCTAATAAAAAAGTTAAAATTAATTAGGTGTATAGCGACCGAAGTAAATTAAAGCACGACATAAACAGCAACTCGTATTACGAAACGGAGGAAGTATTAAAAATCGTCGAGATACAAGATTGGATTTTAGAATTAGATAAGGAAAGTAACGGGGTAATTAAATTAACCCAGACTGAATGGATCTCGGATCTTGGCACGACGAAACGGCCCTATTCCAGCGAGTGCGAGTTCAGATACGGACACGTCCGCGGATTTCAATCGACTTCATCGGCAGCTCTCTCCTTCTGTTCCGCCGAAATCACCGGCTACTTCACGTTCGGATTCGAAACGTTTTTCATCGAGCCCCAGAATAATCAATCAGCAGGATTAACCACTCAGCATTTATTCTATAAAAGGGCGTTGAGATTCCGGCGATCCACAGCGGAAAAATGGGAATATTTCAACTTAACAGGTGACATAATTGACATAGGCACGGGCGGGAGTAACGAGGACTTTCTTGATGCGGGTGGTGATGGTGTGGAGTTGAATGCGCGGGTTGTGGAGGAGGTGGAGGATGATGATGTGAGTTCGTGGAGGAGGGAGGATGGTATCGATTCCGAAGAACTGGGTTACTTTTATGATACGGCATGGCAGCCGAATATAATAAGTATGGTTGGAAGGGGGGAAAGCTTTGATCCTTTTGTGCAGGAGATTTGCTTTTAGCTCGGAAGAAGAATGGCCACGTGACTAGTTCGCCGCAGAGATGGCTCGAAGTTGCTATTGCAGTTGATCACACGGTCATAAATTTTCATGGCAGTAAGAGGGTTGAACAATACGTCCTCTCTTTAATGAACATTGTAAGTATTTTTTTAAATATAATAATAATAATTGAGATAATGTTAGAAATATTAAGGAATAATATTTATTTGACTTTTTATAGTGTTTATATATTTTGTTTATCGAATGAATTCTTACATCAATTAATATGTAAAAATATGGAAAACTATTCGTCGTTACTAATATGTAAAACAACATCTCTCACAAAATTTATAAACAAATAAGAGCTTAATAGAATTTTCTAACTAAATTATATTATATCACAGACCTTGGTCTTAAAAATAAATTAACAAACCAACATTTCGCTGTGTTTTGTATTAATTAATTCATTGAAGAGGTTCATTGTTTGTATTAATATATAGGTGTTGATATTTTATGGCGAGATATTTTTGAAAAGGTAAGATGTAGCAGGTTTAACTGATTCACACTTTATTGAATTAATTTTCAATAATTCAATTCTATTGAGCGATTTCCTCAAAAAGGAAAATGCGTGAGACTGTGCAACTTGTCTCCTTCAAACTAGATATGGAAAACCACATAATCCAACGAAAAATTCTCCTTAGAGTATTCATGAGTTTTTTTATTAATTGAAATTATCTATTACAAAATATTGACTTTATTATTTTGGAAATATTGAATTTACGTCTTAGAAGTTTTCATATATATTGCAATCGTCGCAATCATCCTTATTTCAAAATACAGTGGCAGATAAATCTTCAATATCCTGACCTCGGTAGTTTTCTAATAATGAGCACCATATAACAGTTATGGTGCCGGCGACCATCAAATACGTTTTCATACGAAGATTAATGTAGATAAAATGTTATGGCAATCTTAATTGATATAATATTTTATGTGCATTCACTTCATTCTTTTACTGGGAAACTGTTTATATATTGTAATAGCCCTCATGAAAATCATTTCATGTGGCATAAAGATTACATGACGAAGATGAGTCCCCAGTGTCTTAATATTTGTAGTGCATTCTCTTACAGAGTTTTCTTTAATAATCCCTCTTGTCTATTCTTGACGAGGTGTTTAATAGTTAATACTTTTATATGTATTTGATTAATTTTACCTATGACGTGACTATGACCAATTTCCAGCCAAAATGTGTCAACACATTCAATACTTTCCTACGAATACCGAAGGTCGAATAGTGGGTCTCCGAAATCCCATGAAAGAATTCCATCATTTATAAATTTTCTTTCAATGTATTATATATTTAAACATTCTTTGAAGTGGAAAATCGTATTTAATCACTTGGCCATGTCCCAGTTTTAGACGTTTATGTTTCTTTTCACTTATTAGCATTTTATTTACAACATTGCTTCATTCCATTCTATTTAATACAATTTAATATTCATTCAAAAATGACAAAGAAGAAATCTTATATAGGCGCTGTCATACACATGAAATGAAAGTCCTTTCGGATACTCCAGTTAAATCAATCTTAAATACCTTATCTTATAGTGAAATTCAATTTAGCTAGGCCAATTATAAATTAATCAAAGACAATTTTGGAATTTGCCTTTTCATACTTTCTTGTTTAAGCGTTAGGCCAAACAATGGTTTTGGATTTAATTGAATGTTATAAAAAAGAGCAATAAAGACAAAAATATGCACTGTGCATAGATATAAAAAAGTGTCCGTGGCTTCAAAAATTATCAAGTTATATGGTATATCAGTATAAGGTATGAAGAATTATTTATGAAGAAAGTAGTTGGGACCCACTATTTTCTTCATAAATATTAAAAAGAGGATACTTTATATGATAATACCATAATTCAAGCAAGAAACAGGTAAAAAAAAAATAGCACAATCAAGTATGTCCTGAAGGATAACTACGTTATTTCATAGATAATCTGTGTTGTTTGTTATGTATAATTGGAGCAATTGTCCCAGCAGCTTTTTTAAAGGACACGCGGAAAATTAAAGTATATATATATATATATATATAATATATATAATATATATAATTCGTATAGAACTGAACTTTAATTTTCCGCGCGTCCTTTAAAAAAGCTGCTGGGACAATCGCCGTGGGGCGTGTTCCTTATGTCGGGGACAACGCACTATCTGTGAAGTATTTGCAACACAAATGCAAAATTGCTGAAATATTACAATATTACAAATTAATTTCACTTGCCACTGCAGATTTGGAAAATACAGCTTGCCATTATCAAATATGAAGTGAGTTAATCACTGCTTATTTAGTAAAAAGACTCACCTTAATTTAAATAAAATTTAAGATCTAATTTATTCAGCAAATTATTATTAAGTTGTTACTGCAGAAATAATTTCCAACTTAATTTTTAGTTTGAGGTTGCATTCATACATTCATAGATGATGCCAATTTAAATCTAGTCGCCATCCGAGAATGCACCCTCAAACTAAATTTAAAGTTTTCACTAAGTTCTGCTATACCAACACATTTAAACCAAATAATGGGTTTGTTTATTTAAATAAAATAATTGTCCTTTCTCTTACTTATTTTTTTTATTAAACTAGATATATTTTCGAAACTATGTTTCCATCTTCGGTAGTTGAAGTCTTTTTAATGAAAAAACACGTTGATAATCTTTTAAATTTTGAAACTAGTCTATTAGATATTATTAATTCATAAATTTTAGCACGTTATTTATAATTGTATTTATATTTGTTTACAGATAACATGATTTGTAAATATTTTAATATTATCACTATTGCATTATAAATACTATAAAAAACTATTATTTTTCAACTTCAACTACTGAAGATGGAAAAATAGTTTCCGAAATATATTTAGTTTAATAAAAAAATAAGGAGGAGACAGGACAACTATTTTTATTTAAATAATTAAAGTCTCCACAACCAACAACCAACTTAAGAAGATTAATAGGTTCGTGTTGCGGAATTCACCGTTTAAATTTAGTTTGAGGGTGCATTCACAGATGGTGCTGCCGTTATTTGAGTGCCATCTATGAATGATACCTTAACAAAATTTTAAGTTGGTAGTTTGCTCTGTAGTATCAACCTAATATTTGGTTCGGTGTTTTCAGAGAGCCAGAGAGCGCGATTCGCAACATTAAGTTTTTTTAGTGGGTGGACACTGGGAAACGACTTAAAAATTAATTTATGAAATAAAATTAGGATGCTCACTTACACAGCAGGGTTGTTAATCATTATTAAATAGTTATTCACGATTAAGTCTGAAATTGGCTTGCACCAACACTGAATCATGATTAAGAAAACCTAAACACGTCAAATATTTAATCAGCCAAATTTAGCCGATTAACTCGTATACAGCTTCAAGTCGATTGATGATTATCGTGAAGTTGTTTACAGTTGATAGAGATTATAGAAAGAGATAGTTAGATAGATATTTGACGGAAATAACCCAGCGTAGATTTAGAATCGATGAAATTACAATTTAGAAGTAGATCATTTACCTCTAAATTGTAATTTTATTTATTTATTTTTATTTATTTATGATTTACCTTAGTTTACAAACGTCACAAACACGTGCGTCGACTGATTATAACTTAGGGACGTGATATTGACTAAAAATCTCCCAAAACAGAAACAAAAAAATCTAGAAAAATGAGAATGATTTATTCACTACTCGGCGGACTTCCAGTAGTTAATCGACATACGGTGAATCGACATAGCAAAATCCGCCGATTAAACTTAATCATGATTAACTAATTATAGAATTTGATCGAAGCCGGTGCAAGTGGGCATTAATATGTGGGACCGCAATTATTTTTAATATAAGTAAAGTATCTGTTCAAATCTATAAATTTCTTAAATGTATGTGAAATAAATTGTGTTGATTTTATTATAAAGTGTAGCGGCAAAAAAGGTGCGGCAATCTTCAGGTACTCGGAGTGATTTATTGGTTAGTTTCTAGTAGAAAATGGAAGCAAAAAATGTTGCATTTTTTACTCTACACGAGCAAATTTAAACTGAAGCGCTTAGTGTGAATGTAATTATATATACATACAGGGTGAGTTTTTTTCTATGGTCTCTATGGGGATCTCGAAAACTATAAGAGATAGAAAAACGGTTAAGTGGGGAAAGAAGTGTAGTTTCATAAGATGAATAAAATGACACTTTCAAAATATTTGAAAAAGTCAAGGGTAACTAGATATTTTGATAAAAGTAAAATGTGTCAATTTTTTGAAATCAATATATCTCTATTATTATCATAGATAGAAAAAAACTGTAAAGGACAAAGTTTTAGAAAATTTTATACAGATTAATAACAAAAAAATCAAAAAAAAAATCGCCCATATTTTGGGAAATATGACACAAACTTACCTTTTTTTAAATGGAAATAATAGTTGACTATGGCTTTATTAAAAGGGCTATTTTTTTCCCTTTAATCCGATATAACATATGCCATAGCTATTTTTAAAATAAAATAAGTTACAGTCGTTTTTAATTTTAGCATACACAAAAAAATAGTTAGCCATGAAAAATACAAGAGCAAAACATATTATAGTTTACGAGATCCAAATAGAGAACATCGAAAAAAACTCACGCTGTATAATATGTGAAACGGACATTGTACATTTTTGCAATAATGGCAATTACATAATATAATTATTAATTCAAAATTCTGTAAATTTAACATGGTTAGGGTTATCCGACTTAGATAAAATAAAAACATTTTTAATGTGGCGTTTTTTTCAATGAAATTTGTTCATTTTGAAGGCAAATTTATAATTTCTCGATTGAAAAAGTCCTTATCTATATTTGAGAACAAACTTGACCAGGTCATTTATTTGCAAACATTTAAATATGTTATAATCCAACCAACCATTCAACACAACACCATTCGTATTGGCTAATTCCAACCATTACTTATATATCAGTCTGTTTCAATCCTAATACTAGAAGTTCAAATTGAGTATATGGCCTGCTTAAATCGAGCTTAACTCGAAATTTAGATTTCCCAGAAAACTTCTGTCGACGCCGTTTAAAAACATGCAGGTGTCAAGTTTGATGAAAATACCGCCAATGTTAGGGAAGATTTTTTTTCAGATTCTTAGTCGCAATTAAAATGAGCTACTTTTTTCTAATTTAAGTGATCTGGTGTATTTTATCGCAGAGGATGATCCCTTTCAAAATTCACTAAATACACAGCAAATTTTTTTAGCTGTTAATTCAGGCTTGGGAATTGTTTGTGTAGGCTCATCGTAATTAGACCACGATTCAGTAAAGAATCGAGTCAATTATTTATTTTCGGTTAAATTTAATAATCCACCTATACCATATATTTCAACAATTAATAAATTTGTAAAAAAAAAACAGCCGACGTTGTGGCTGGAGATTTAAAAAAGGAGTTTTAATATTGCAATACAAACAAATATTCAGATTATAGGCAAACGATATAAAAAAAAGTTTTAGGGTTAATAAATGCTGATCTTGGCGGAAAGACCATAGGTCGATAGCCTGTTCAAGCAAGCAAGAAAGAAACAAATATACCATAATATATTGTAAATATATGTAAAACAAATAACTTTGAACAAAGATATTGTAGTAGTAAATGCTGATCAAACATCCTGCATAAGAAGTATTGCTCGACTGAGGGCTGGCCATATGGACGCGTATCCGAGGTCAAAAAAGGAAAAAAAGTATTGCTCACGAGTGGAATGTTGTATGGATACATTCCACTCGTGTACAAAATTCAATGTAGAAAATTCTTAAGAAGCATAATTATTATTTCTACAAGCATTAGTGTCAGACCTATTTTCTGTGAATTCATGAATGAGCGTGTAAACGGAAATAGATTTTTTTGTGACCAATCTGCTATACGGACGAGTGGGTGTACTTTTCCTCTAATTAACTAACCGAAAATGCAGAACAGAAGTAGTCTCAAGCAAATTGTCAGTTATATCGTCAAACTAGAAACCCAGTCTCCACAGAAAAATGATATTTTCGCTGGAATTTCACAAACATTAGATTACAAATTAAATTTCTACTTTTTTCATATCAAGACTACTGCTGTCAAGATATTTCGGTTATTTTTATATATATATTTAATAGACATTTTTTGTTTCGTGTAATTAATGCAAAAATAATTACACGTTTTCTCATTTTGACAGCAAATGTAAATATAATATAGTCGATTTTTGCATTGTAGTAACTTTCATACATATATACAAACATATTTATTCAGAAAATATGACAACAAAATTTTACAAAATTTATTATAACATTATGTACAATTGTGTTAGTAGTCTGTCATGGGCTATCGACCATAGGTCTTTCTGCCCTGTATGAATTTATGGTGATCTGCAAATTAAAACTATGCTAGCTAGCTGAACTGTTATGTATGTATGTATGAGTTAATGAATTGGTGGATGTTTTGGAGGAATATTAGGGTTGCGAGGACTTTCATACATTTTGTATTTTTTCTCTAAAATAATCGGTGTAGTAGGAAAATTCGACGAGATCGATTCTCCAATCCGCGGTACCGAGTGTGCATCCAATTAGTAAACAAGGCTAAAGATTTATCCATTGTTAACTAGAAATGGCGATTCTTTAAATTATCCCTTTTTTCCTGTTCGTACGTAATTTATTTGACATGGTTAATTTAATAACAATTATCCAAAACGGTCACTGCTGACAGGGTTTTGGTCCCATATACAGTCCACTCGCTATCAATATTTATAAGTATAAGTACCCATAAAGTCTCTTGCTCGTTTTTTTTTTCTTTCTTTAAATTTAACATTTATGTTATATCATCATGTTTTAATACGAG
This sequence comes from Philonthus spinipes, assembly GCA_963082785.1. Lineage (NCBI taxonomy): Eukaryota > Metazoa > Arthropoda > Insecta > Coleoptera > Staphylinidae > Philonthus > Philonthus spinipes. The sequence goes on along the minus strand of OY720315.1, from coordinate 10,585,532 downwards.
GATCTTGAGGTTAAGTCATTTCCCTACATCACCCAGTATATAATTTATTAATCAAAATGTGAGTAAAACGGAAACAAAGGTTTGTTCTGTTTAATCAAATAATGTGTTGATGGGCTACATAAAAAATATTTGGATATAAATAAATTAATAATAAAAACTGATGTAAACGAATGTACATTCCAATCGATCCTTGATAAATGGCCCCGTTGGACGTTTTAAGGTGAACGCAATCTATCAGGACCCTTCGCTCGACGCCAACATTCAACTGGTGGTCTCCAGAATGCAATTGTTCGAGCACAGGCGTCAGTCTGTGGTAAAACCGGGCAACGCCAGGAAATCCCTGGAAAACGTGAACGCGTGGAACAAGGGCGTCCACGCGTCGATCGTCCCCGGGGAGGCCCATCACGACGTCGCCCTTTGGCTCACCAGGTCAGACATCGGCGGCCCGTCCGGCTACGCCCCCGTGTCGGGCGCCTGCGATCCCGAGCGCAGCTGTGCCCTCAACCGCGACGAGGGCCTCACCAGCGCCTTCATCATCGCACACGAAATGGCCCACATGTAAATGCAAATAAATATTAATACATTTTCAAATTTATTAATTAATTAAAAAAAAAAATAAACAAAGAAAGGTTTGAAACATGCTAGAATTATGTTTTGAATAACCACTAAACAAATATTGAATTTTTGGATTATTTTGTTCATCAAATTTGAAAACACAGTCTATATCCAATTAGAATGGATAAATTAAATAAAAATTATTTGAAAATAATTTATCAATTATTTTGCCTTTTGTTACTGTGACTTTTTGACTTACATTATGTACTTTAAAACAAATACACAATAAAATAACTACTTCCCGGGCCTATACCCCGCCAGACATTAAATTATATAATGTACATCTGTTCTAATTGCATCTCAGGAAACCTTGCAGTTCATACAACTTAAATCCACTTATTTCGTTAATGAACCTTTTCTAAAAGCCATAAATTATTTTAATTGTGTGTAAACTATTTGAATTGACTTTGAAATACCATATAATCGAGAACTTTTCTCCTCTAGAGTGCTTTTAATTTTTTAATAAAAAAAATATTGCGGCAATTAAAGTAACCACACACAATAGGTTTTGTTATTATAAAAATTGAATAATTTGATTTGATAAATAATGACATATGTGATGTTTTTTGTTTGTTTCTTATTCACTGGTGCCAACAAAATGTAAAATAAAAAAACAAAGCACCCTTGAGGAGAAAAGTTTTCGATCATATGGTAATCAAATAAATCGTGATTTAGGTTGTAGAAATATAATGGTAGGTTTGCTAGGTTCTTGTGATGAGGAACAGGAAGTCCGATATACGTTGGTTATAATTATGTTATAACTAATGTATTCACCGAGTTTTCTTATTCTTACCAAATCTGCCCTTTGTCAATTATGAAGTTATACACAATGATAATAATAGTATTAATAGTCCTTATTATTATACTATAGACAAGTGTCCAATTAAAGAGTAATATTACAAAACATATATCAACTTTATAAAATCAATGATTTTTTTTTCAAAACTATTTAAAACATACCAAAAACTAACTAATTATACATTGTACGAGGCTTGTTCAATTGAAATACATGGTCCAAAAAAAAAAAAGATTGGCAAATATATTTACAAATAATTATCACTAAAATGATCGATATGAGTAAATTAAACTAATTATGTCAATCAATTAACATATTGGGCTATATGTATAGTCCACAAATTGCGATTATCTAATCACTCTTAAATCATTTATTATGCTTTTCAATGGTTACAAATTTAATTAATCTCAAATTATTTATAATTAGCAGACTATGCCTTTTGATAATTCATTCATAATTATAACATAAATATAATTTATCGCGAAATAAGTAATAAATTATAATAAACACGTCTGTGGTTTGTCATATTTTTCTTTTCGAATTACAGAACAAGAACATTTATTAAGTAACTCATCTCATTATTTGTCTCTCAATTGCGTTTATTTTTAATCCTATTTACTCGCATCTTAGTTTGGGTTTGTCACACGATGGAGACGCGAAATCGGGAAACGACTGCCGCGACGAGGCGCTCCAAGGGAGTGTTATGGCGCCTATGGTATCGTCGACGTTTCACCAGTTTCTATGGTCGACCTGCTCGAGGAACGAGTTCAAGGCGAAAACTAGGTACGGAACTTTTGCGACGCCGTCGTAATGGATTTATCGAGGTTTATGTTACAGCAAATGGAAATGCTTGCAGAATCAACCGACGGGAACTAAGCAAATATGGCTGAACGCGACTTTGCAAACTACTTTCAGCATGGACGAGCAGTGTAGAATGGAGTTCGGTGATGGGTAAAGTATATTTTTCTAGTTTTATTACGTAAACTTAGTTACGAGTATATTTGTGAATATGTTGCAGCAAAAAAAAAAAAAAACGCGAAATTGGAAAATACGTGTTTAGTCTAGACAGACCGCGGAATATCTACTGCTTACAGAGAGAGGTTGAACTAAAACGCGATTTAAAGTTTTAACTAAACGAATTGCGTTTTGTCTGTAACAATTTAAGCAAGTCATGTAAAGTCTTTTTTATAAATAAAGATGTGAAAAATGTAAATTGTGTCGAAGAATCATATAAGTATTGCTTTAAAGGTTGTCTTTTTTGCCAGTTTCGTAATATATTTTGAAGCGGAATCGAACAAACGCCCATTGGTTATTATTTATTACATGTTTTATATTAATAATAAACCTCATGAATGGTTGAGCTTAGTGTCAAGTTTACGAGCGATAGCAAGTCTATAAATACTCTGATTGAGCTTAGTGTAGTATCATGTTTGCGAGCGTCAGCGAACTTATATAGATTCTTGACTGACAAAAAATTAATAAATAAAATATTAATCGTATTAGGAAACGGGATTATTAAATAAAACATTAATCGCATTGGGAAACGCGAAAATAGTTGTCCACTTGGGCACTGGAGGATTAGATTTGAGAGTTTACGTCTGATACTTATATTGAGCGTATAACAAAAATTAACGACGAAGTTGGCATTGGAAATCTAAAATCATGTCTGAACTAAAACACACACGCACGCGTAAAGTACTGGTTGTCATGTTGACCGCAACCAGCATTTCAGGCGTGTGATCTTAGTACAGACATGACTCGAGACTTCCTACGCTAACGTCATCGTCGATTTTTGTTATACGCTTGATAGTTTTATTATGTGGAATGTATAGGGAGTTTATTAGTTTTATATTTATGGGATTTGAGGCAAGTAAGAATAACAGCTTTTCTTTGATGGAAGTAATATTGGGGAGTTCATATAGGAGTTGATTTGAAAGATTATGTAAAGGATTCCGGGGGTGTAAGATTTTCTATTAAATACTAGAATTGTCCAAATTTGCTATTTCATTCTTTTTTTGTTAGAATTCGTTGTTGTTTAAAATAACTAAGTATTCAATGGAAATACTTGTAACAGTATAAATAGAAAACCTTATTTTACGCTTTAAGAGGAGTTGCCATTTATTTCATGAAGTAACTAGTTATTTCATAGAATTACGGCCTTTCACATTGGTGCTAATACATCATTTATTTATTTTGTAAAATAAAGTATGGGAATATTAGATTTATTAATTGTTTTATAATATGAAATGTTTGTTTCATACTTTATTAATTTAAATATTATGATTACAGGTACATGCTATGTAGGGGATTCGATATAGTGGAACCATGCACGCATTTGTGGTGCGGACACGTGAAATCACCTTTGGTATGCAAAACCAAAAAGGGACCACCTTTAGAAGGAACAGAATGCGGATTTGATAGGGTAGGTGTTGCAAATTCTGGTTTTATACTGACGAATAAATAATTATTACTTTGAGCACACTAACCAATAAGTTTAATTTGTAAAAGTGCAGAATAAATTAAATAAATAGAATATGATAATAATTAAAAAAATCCGCTTTGGTTACTATAACATTTTGACTTACGTTACGTAAGTATAGTGTATCCAACGCTTTTTTGCTGAGCAATAAAAATCGAACTTGAATACCCTCAATAAAATAATAATCACTATATAACCTTGTGGCTACCGGCACTGCGGGTGCGACCAGCGCGGGGGTGGTTGGAGCGGGCCGACAAGGATGTTAAATCGTTTTTACTTCACCTCGCACAAAATGTATTTATAACTACCTGCGGTGTATTATACCTGCTTGTTTTTTTGACAGAAAAATAATATTTTTCGAAATGTTCCCTGAAACCGACACCGATCTAGGTATAGATGCTCCATTGGGTTTCTAATAGGAAAACATTGAATGCATTTCCAATCATTTTTGGAACTTATTTCTGTGAATTGGTTTTGCTTCGTTTAAAATATTTCGTCCTCAGTTTTCTCATTGTTTTTATTATGCCTAATTTACTTAAGTGTTTATATTCTGGCGTATTTTGTTTACTACTTTCCCCGGACCCCTGTCCAAGGGAAAGTATTGTGATCGTGAAAATTTTCGAACCGTCAATTTCAACAAATATACACGTTTTGAGGTCCCCTGAGTCCATTCCATCGAGTTTTGAATAATGTCTGAGTGTGTGTCTGTGTGTTTTCATTTTTTAATTTGGATAGAAAAATGATTCAAATAAAAGTTTTAGATCTTGGAAAATAAATAATTTCTGTTATAAAACTTTTATTGCAGGACCTCCGGTTTTCTTTTTATAAATTTTTCAAATAATTATTTTAATGACAAATAAAACGTCAAAATGCCGTCATATTCAATACATTCGCAAACGCCTCCAGTTTGATAAAATGAAGAAGAGTGTGGAGTAATTATTTAAACCCATTGTAAGGTAAGAAATAATATTTTTGAAAGACAACAATCAATTTTTTCTATTAATCATTTTGCTTTCCTATTAAATTTTCAATCAGAAACTTATTTGACCGTATTCACCGGGGAAAGTACCATGATGAACACATCACCATTTTTTTTTGCTTGTGACGAATACCTATTTTTTGATAAAATATGTGGCGACCCTGGGATAATTGTTCATCATGAATCAAAAAAGTTGATTTTTTATAATTATAGATGTCACAAGAATATATTAGAATTATAAAATCATTATGGAGTGCAACATGACATTATATTTTGTAAATTTAATAATACTAAAATAAAATATTAAATTAAATCAAAATTGCATTTCAGTTTTAGACGAATGTGTTAGGAAAAAAAAATCGAAATAATACAAAAATTGTAATATTATTGTTCATAAGATGAAGCACACTAATAAAGAGTGTATTATAGCTAGAGAATACACAAAGTTTTGAGAAATAATAGACCATATGCTAAAACAAAAAAAATATATATTTTGTATAGGGGTTGTTAATAAAACGTATTTTTTTTTTTTCATTTTAATTAGAACAGTCATTTTTTTTATACAAAATGTGTTTTTTTTATTGAAACACCGATTAAAATTTTAACAATTTAAAGCATATTTAAAATGATGTTGGTTTCTCGCATATAAAATAGCTACAACAATTGATTAAAAATGTACATATACGAAAATATTTTGAATTTCACGATATTTAGCGCAAGCGTAGCCCATGAAGTAAAATTTCTAATTCAGGAAAGCCGTTTATCATTAGTTGTAACAGTAGTTGTTTTGTTTTTGGGGTTAATGAACATTTTTAAATTGAAATGGGAAGCGGGATTGAGTCTAAAAAAATATCTTGCCTAATAATGGAGGTTTTTAAGTATTATAATTAATATAGAGATGTAAGTACATAACACAATTTTAAATTTAAACAAATGATGTTGCAATTAAATTTACAATAGTTCAACGCTTTTTTATCCGCTCTCTAGTCTTTACAATGTATGATTAATTTTTCATTATCTGTTTTATGTAAAGCATTTTTCAATATTACCAATACTTTCAAAGATATAAACCGATGAGTAAAAAAAAAACACTATTTTTAATATATCTCACACAGTAAGAGGGTTATGAAAAAAATATTTTGTTTCAATAAATATTTAACAAAAAGAATTCAACAAAATTAGAAAAAATACTTATGAAGTTATAAAAGCTAAAATGGAACCTACAATAAAAATTATTATTAATTTTTTGAATGAAAGGATCGTGTAGTTCAAGATCATTATGCAAATCCTTAGAGGACTATAGATTTAAATTCGTCACTGCAGATAAAAGGAAGCATCTGATGGGAAGGGAAACTATTAAAAAATGGCGATACGAATATTTACAGAAAATTAAAAAAAAAAAACTGATGACACTGAAAGAAATATTTGTTAATTAGACAAACTTGGTTTGATACATACGATACTTTAAAAAATGTGGTCAGACCAGAGAGATACGTATAAGGAAATTAACTCCATCTAGAGTAATGTGAAAATCAATTTTACATTGAGGCAACGAAAATGGTTTCGTAAACAATTGTTTACTTCTATCAAGAAAGCAGATCTCTAAATAATACCTCGATTATTATGACGATATGACTGCCGTTTTATTTGAAAACTGTTTCGAAAATAAATTGATACCGAAATTTCACCAAAAACTCCATAATAGTTATGGACAATACATCATACAATAGTCGACAAATTGATAAGGCGCCGACTACGTCCAGCAAAAAAATAGAAACATCTGATTATTTATATAAAAATGTTTTTTTACAAGGAAAAATAAAAAAAAACATTTGATTATTTATATAAAAATGTTTTTTTACGGGGCCAACTATACAAAAGCGCAGATTCTGGAAGTGTTGAAAAAAAAAAAAATATATTAACACATTGGCAGAAAAACATGGGCATACGGTCGTAAGGTTACCCCCGTGTCACTGTATTTTTAATTCAACTGAATTAATCCGGGCCAAATTGAAGCGAACATTAAGAAACAATAACATTTCATCGAATTTAAACAAAACAGTTATTTATAGTATCAAAATGAAAATAAAAAAATAACCCCACTTCAATCTTCCAGATGCGTGAAACATTCCATTAGAAAAATAAATATGATACATATGATTAAAATTTTCAAGATTTTTAATATGGAATTAACCAATATTTATAAATATACAGGGAGCTTTTTTTATATTTAACATTTAGTGGAAAGTTATAAATTAATTTCAATTCATTGAAATTTTAAACAAAATACTGTTTACTAAACATTTTACTAAAATTCTTATATACAGAGAGGTTTTTTTTATCAGTCTACATTAGGGGAAGTGTATACCTGCAAAATACGCGAGTCAAATTCATTAATGTATGTGTGTTTAGTTGCCTATAACACGCAACTAAATATACATATGGCAATTAGTCAACTAAACATACACACATTAATTATTCAATGCGTTTGACTCGCGTTTTTTGCAGGTACACACTTCCCATAATGTATACTGATAAAAAAACCTCTCTGTATATAAGAATTTTAGTAAAATGTTTAGTAAACAGTATTTTGTTTAAAATTTTACCTTTGTATATGTAAATATTGTTTTATTGAATGACAATATAATTCAATGAATTGAAATTTATTTATAACTTTCCACTAAGTGTTAAATAAATATGTATTATTATTTTCAATAATACAAATATATATCTGATTAGGGCATTCTTTGCATCCAAAGACCTATGTTTATGCCAAAAGTGTGAAGTTTGGCTGAAAAAAAAAAAACGAGTATTATTATTTTACCCCCAAATTTTGAATAGTGCGAAGGGTCGGGATCGCTGGCATATTTTGAGCCAGCAGAAGAAGAAACAGTAAATAAAATCATTTAGCCTCTCCTTTGTCGTCCCGGTCTAACTACCCCCCGCCCTGGTTACCCTCAGTGCGGGTAGCCGCAAGGTTATATAATGATTATATAATGATTATAAAATCGAACTTGAATAGCCTCGATTCAAGTCCGATTTTTATTGCTCAACAAATAAGCGATGGATACACTATACTTTAAAACATATTCACATTAAAACAACCACTTCTCCAGCATATACCCCGCCAGACATTATATAATCGACACTTGCTTTTGCCTATTAATAACGTATTATTTAATGAAATCTTTTTGCTTCGAGAATATCTAATAGAAAGAGCAAAAATCGTTACGTAAAATAAGACCATCTACAGACACGCGTTTCCAGATCTATCCCTCGTCAGTACAGCTCTGCCTTACGTAATTTAAAGATGTTAAGTTATTTTGAAATTCTTTATACTTAATTTATTAAAATAACTACAACCAAGCGAATAAATATTCTCTTTTTAATCATAATAAATTAAAGACGACGCAAGCGCCACCTTTTGCCTAATTTCAAGTGGCATCGTCAACGATTTGGGTCTTTTTATTTAAGTGCAGAATAGTTTCTGAATTTTACATCAAATACATATAAAATATTTTTTTCTGTGATATAGAACTACATACACAATCTGAATATTAAAGTAATAATTATTAGAGATTAATTAATATTACCGCAGAATAATGAAGATGGTTTCTGATAAATTCCTGATTTCATTTAGAAATCCATTGTTCTTCATTACTATTATACACATGCATTGATAATGAAGTAAAAGCAGCTAAAATATTTTTATGACTTGTTTCATGAGCTAACGGATAATTTTTACTATATCTATGTGCATTTATTTCAAAAATAACGTTTAGTTATCTTATTTTTGTGAAAAATTAATGATCCTAGTTTCGAAACCCAGTCGAGCAGTTATATATATATTTATTTGTTTTAGATTTCGTAATTTTGTTTTTCATAAATTCGATGTTAGCATGTCTAGCACCGTATATGTTTGATTTTAAGTGGCTCCATATAAAGAAGTCATCTGGTGAACGAGCTGGCCAATTCACCGGTTTGCCTCGTCCAATCCAGGTATTTGGATAGGAAAGATTTAAATACTCAGTGATTTCTCTTCTAAAATGCGCAAGACATCCATCCTGTTGAAACCATGCCGCATTTTCTCTTGCGACAGCATCTATGGCGGGGCCAATCTCCGATTGAAGGTATTTTTCCCGTTTAAGTGTGCATCAATGAATAAGGGATCTATAATATTAGATCTGTATATTCTTAACCGTACGATGACTGACTGCGGATATTGGGAATGGTTATCCATCACCATATGTGGATTATCTGTATCCTAGTAGCGATAATTTTGCACATTTGGCTCTCCATTTATGGTTAAGGTTGATTCGTCAGAAAAAAAATGTTGTTAATGAAACATCTATCCAAATTGGCCATTACCATTAGTGTTTCACAGAAAATCATTCTGGAATACCTGTCTGACTTAAAAATCTTCTGGTGGTTTGAAAACTTATGCGGGGATTTGCAACGGCCGCGGCAATGTTTATTTCGTTTACATTATCTTACACAATTTCTTCTTCCTCGACTATATTTGAAGTTACTTTAAACAGGGCTGGTAGGGTTAAAAAACGGATCCATATTTTGCTTGGTTCAAAACCTCGTTCTGAATCATGGAAATAGCGGGTATCGGCCGATTGGGAAATAAACCAGCAAATAAGTTTTAGATTTCATTTACACCGGAATAAAACCACTTCAAAAATATGTTTTTTTTTTTTGTAATTGCATAAGACAGTATTATGAATTACTCTATTGATAAGTGCACTTAAATATCGAAACGGAGTGCGATTTTACGAAAAGTCAAAACTGACAGTTGTTGATGACGCAAATTTTTGTTTTAAAATCATTGCTTTTGTTATTTTTTTTTTAAATTATCATTAGTTTATATCTTCGTTTTCTTCTACTATTAGTACAATTTTGAAAATAAATACCGACCTATCATATACCATTTTAAATAATGAACTGAAAACAGTAAACAGGAAAAAGTGCGATTTTACATGTAAATTACTGCTATAACCAAGCGGTCGGATCAGCATCCGGTATATTAGATTATTTATCTTATTGGATCATTTTTATCAACCTTATCCAGAAAAAGAACAGTCTTTATGAACTAATGTTTTTGGTCGTTCTAACCATTTCCATTTTCGCATCGTTTACAGATTATCCGTTGCAAAATTTTAATTATACTACAATTCCCGAATTATTTAATTTTTGTAACACAATTGCATTCAGTAATTTTAAATACAATCACTAATTCCTATTTAATTTCCATGAATAATTCATGTCATCATTATTCATTGCCCGTTTTGGAAATTTATTAACATCAGTAAAAACGAGTCCGCATTCAAAATTTACATAAAATCCATATTTACAGCATGCACTTTATTATTAGTTTTACACGACCTGATGGGGCATAATTATTATTATCGGCGTTCCCATTAAGGATTTAATTATCGTGTGCAGTTGATTTAACTGAATTACTCCATGAAATTACCCTTAACTAACTCCCAGCACATATTGGGCGAAGACTGAATTTACGGGCTGAATTTAGTTATTAAATTACAAAACCCGCAAACTTGTCCCTGTTGCTGCAATTGAAAATAATTGAGATTCTCCCTCTCTTTTTCCCCCATTTGCATTATGAACAAACTTTCTCAATTCGTTTAAGATACAAGCTTCGAAGCGCATTAAATAGAAGTTTGTGGATTAAATTTGTTAAGTTTGGGAATATTGGTCGATACGCTGGTGAAATAAATTTGCAATACTAATGTAAGCATTCATATAACCTATGTCTGTTTTATATATTATGCAATATATTTAGATCATTGTATTAAATAAGTATTAACTTAATATATACCGTTAAAAAAGGACATTTATTCACTATGTCACAGTTATTAAAATAAATATAATGTAGTAATATTTTTTTCCTTTCTTCACTTTTTTTTTCACTATTATATTACTACATTAAATCAAGAAACTTCACGTAATCACCAACAAATATCTTAGATATTAAAATCAAATGAAATATTTTTTATTTGATTTGATTTTCTTTATTTTTATTTGAAAATAATTAAGGTATTCAATTGAATAATTATTTTCTCTTTTGCTACTGCAACTTTTATTACTTACGCTACGTGAGTAATTATTCATTTGAGTAAATCAGTTATTTTCATTTTTTTATATTCAATTTAAAAATACTGTTATATATTTATTATTTCATATAGCTATATTCCTTAATCACATAAATGTGTAATATTGTACTTAATTGTATATTATATTTCAAATCGTTTTGTTTATAACTGTCACAGTAATTGGATGGCGAATACGAATAAATGTTTCGAATAAAAGCTACGTAATTGGTGGGTGGCGTAGAAGCAGAGTATTAAATAAAAAAACGCGATCACCCATTAAAAATATAGAAGTAGCCCTCCGTCTCATCTACAAAGACGTGTATTTCATGTCATTCGATAGATTTGTCAAAAATATTGAAGACGTGTTTTTTTTTTCGATTGAATATATGTTCCCATAATTATTACCGTCCAGATATTTTCTATACACCCTTTATACAGTGTGATTATCAATGATTGTAGACAAGTTAAATTTCTCGCTGAAAAATCTGGGGAGCTTTTTCGGTCCAATTTCACGACAAATAAAAATGAATAATGAGTAACTATATTTTAATAATTTTGACATTTTAAGAATCTAATGCATACTCTATACGAATATAAAGTAGCAATTAAAAACAAAGATAAGGATTAAATGTTCGAAGCATCTTTAATAAGAAAAAAATAAATATTTAATTACGATTAATTAACTAACTAACCATCTTTATTCAAATGTGTAAATGTATGTACAATAATATACAAAAATTAGAATTATATTCTGTAGATGATGATGAATCGGCTATCGACTATTATTAATTGTTTAATTTATTTTGGGAAAAAAATGTATGCTACGCCAATAGCAATTTAGGGCATTTTCTTTTCATATGATCAGTTGTACCAACGTGCGTATTTGGTTGGCTACCTAACAATCTGCAGTTATTGTTGATCACTATAAATAAGCATGCCAAATTAAATAAATGAAGTTGTTTTTTTTTCTCGTAAATCAAAAACATTTGCATAAATGTTCATCCACTGCGACGTATATTTTCAAAATATGTTTTAAATGTATTAAAAACCTCAGGCTTTTTTTTACTAGAGGGAGCAAGTAGAAACCGCTGGGTATTAAATTAGGGCTGTGTGATATTCATACAGAAATATTTTGGCAGAGAAATGGATGTTTACCATTCAAAATTAACTGATAAAGGAACAGTTAATTTTGAATGGTAAAAATCCATTCCCTTAAATATTGGGGCATCACAAATTTGTATAATATATTTTTTCTACAAAGTTCCTGCCTGTAATCTTTTAGAGAAGATACATTTTACCTTCGTTCTAATTGTTATATATTTTAATTATTGTTTCCAGTGGTGCATAAGTGGATATTGTGAGACGGTGGATAAAACGAAATTCAATATACATCCGGTTCAGCACAATCCTCAGGACGGGGGATGGAGCGAGTGGAGTCCTTGGGGCTCTTGCTCAAGGACCTGCGGCACGGGAGTTCAATTTAGAGTTCGCAAATGCGATAACCCCGCGTAAGTCGGAATTATCTATTCAGTCATAATCTTTTCGATTGTCTTTTTGTGATTTGATTTAGAGTATAATTATTTTATATTCAACGAGTCTCGAGAATTTTTGATAATATTACAATGAGATAAACAAAATACAATTAATTAATCGGAAGTATATGATTAATCCGAGCGATTTTAATATTCTAGTGCCATCATAGATACATACAAAATATATGATAAATACCATATGATCAAAAACTCTTTTCCTCTAGAGTACTTTGATTTTTTTCTTTATTTTACATTTGGTTCGCACCAGTGAATTTAATCTAATAAAACGTCACATTAGTCATTATTTATCAAATAAATAAAATCATTTTATTAGAATAACATAACTTATAGCATGTGGTTAGTTTTATTGTCAATTTAACTTTTTTAAATAAAAAAAATCAAAGCACTATGAAGTACACAAGTTCTCAATCATATGGTATGTATCATATATTTTGTATGTACACTTCTGTACAATAAAATTAAGCACAAGTCTCATAACAATTTTTCACAATATTCTAGTTGTGTAATTCGTATCTGTTTTAATTGCCTAGCAGCAGTTATAATAAATGATAAAATTAAATTAAAAAAATGACATATTTACATATTTTTTCGTAACTAGGAAACTGTTCTCCTTAAACCATAACATATTTTGTATGCTTAATTTTATTGCACAGAAGTTTACGTACAAAATATATATTACATTCCATATGATTGAGAACTTTAAAAAAATTTAAATGAATTAGATTTATGAAATACTAACTATTCATTATTTTTATTTTGTTTGTCTCATTGCAATATTATCAAAAATTCTCGAGGTATATTCATTTTTTTTCTCAAAACAATTACCTTTAAAGTAATATATTTTACGTTTTTTTAACATATATGATAAAAACCAGATTCTTAATGTGAGATTCAGATAATATAGTTTGATTTTCTAGTTGAATTTCATAAAAAAAAGTTAATTTGTATTGAGATTTTATATACATTTAATTAAGGATTAGTTACTTAATTTTAGCTATTCTCTCAATTTTATAAATAAATACATTTTGGTAACCGTACTTTATTAATCGATCACAAAGGGTGCTATAGTATTTTAATTTTTAAAGTTGGGATTACCACTCCATAAGGACGAAGGGGTGGGGGGCTGAAAAATGTATGTCAGGATAGCATTTTAAAAAAATAAATCGATGTGTTAGAGCATTTTTCTAAAATATGTTTTTTTACGATGTTATAGAATTTATCTGTTACTTTTGAGAAACACCCTGTATATAACTAATGGGTTTCACATTGATTAATTCTGAATTATGTGTTATTGCTAACATTACTAAATAATATATTATAAAATACAATATTTTGCCTATGTGTTCTTAGACATCCACGTCATTTAAAATTCAATATAACAGATTGTACAAATCCATAATAAATAATTTTTAATCAGTTTAATTCGATTACATGTTTCTATTTATTAAATATGTGGATGAAGCTTCTTTATTTATTCTTAATATTTTGAATGTGGATATCCCATTAAAGTTGTTGATCTATTGCTATACCTAAATAATTTATATTTTTAACTCTCGTTATTGCGATACAGTTATATCGCGTGTATAAATATTTTCGTGGATTTTTTATTCATTATTGTTGGGTTAATTATTTTGGTACGATGTGAATGATATTAACTTTGATTTTTCAAAATTCAGACTGCAAATTATAATTAAATTTGAGCTTTAGGTTTTACTAATGCTTTTTGAAATCTCATGAAAATTGTTTCCTACTACATGAACCATCGTATCATCAGTAAAATGTGGTTTGAATAATTTTTACTAGTTTGATTATATCATTAATGTATATAATGAAAACTAATGGCCCCAGCACACTTCCTTGTGGCACTACTAAGTTCATTGTTTTTTTATTACTATTCATATTATTTAATCTAAAGTATTGCATTCTATTATTTAAATAAATATTAATCAATTCGAGTGGTTTTCGGTATGCCGTGAAGGTCAAGTTTGTCGAAAATTATATCGTGACAAACCGTATTTCTTGATAATATATTGTGTTTGGTTAACATTTTATATATTTAATTTTTAATATTTTTTTACGAAGAACTGTAGCCCCTCGTCTCATTAGATCACCTGAAAACATTGGGGCAGTAGCCTTGGACTTTTCCCATCGTTCTGTGAGGATAATTCTTCGTGATGATCTTCATTTCCATCTTTAGGGGATGGCGATTATGCAACAACTTACTGAAAGTGACTTTAATTCCCTAAAGACGCTATAGTTATTGGGTTTAGTGATGAATTTCATTTTCATTTCTGTGGAACCGTTAACAAGCAAAACAAGCTCTACTGGGTTGACATCAATCCTCAAGAATTGTATCAAACGGTTTTAGATTCACCAAAAGTCACAGTATGTTGTGGAATTTCCTCAGCTGGAATTATTAGTCCATGGTCAATATATTTATTTCCAACAAAATAAGAGATACATGAAGTAAGTGCTATAGGCATATAATTTTTTGGATTAGGATAAAGATAACACTTAGAATTTTTTTAACATTGTTAAGTGGTATAAAAAAGTTACTGTTTTCTTTATCTTGATATTGAAAATGTTCCACGAAGTAAATGCCTCAAAAATTTAAGAATGTAATTTTTGGTTTAATCTCTATTGACACTTGTATTGATTGCGATTATGACCGCCTGTTTTAATACATTTTGATGCATCTCTTGTTCTAAACATTCATTTAATATTTTAACTAAAGGATTTGCCATTATTTCAACAATTTTTTAAATGTATTAAAAACCTGCCCTTTATTTTTCTTCATTTGTTTGATTGCCATGATTTTATCTGTTTCTAGTATGGGATTCAAAAATTAAGAGTAAGAATTAGAGACAATATTGTGCACGTAATCATTTAAATTTCTATCTATTTTTAGTGACATGTTTCTACCAATATTTGTAAAGTAATTGTTAAACTCATTGGCCATTTCAAAAAGACAATATATTGATCTTGATCATTCTTTAAAAAAAAATAGGTATAACTTTAGTTCCAGTTATGTTAGCGGTCTGTAATCATGATTTTCCATACTTGACTTTTTTTATGACAATCATTTAATTTATTTCTATAGCTTTTAGTTTTTTTTTTTCTTCGAAAATTGTACTTATAACATATTTTTTTATTTTTATATAATTAATATATTGGTCACCGTCGTTATTGATTTTTAGATAGATTTTAAGTAAGTAGTCTCTTTGTTTTATTTATTTTTTGTAATCCATGGCTTGCGTTGTTTTACTTTATTAATAATTTTTATATATGTTGCCGTTGTAACATTTGTTTCTAGAATATTTTTTAATTCGTAATAAGCCTCATCTATTCTTGTTGTTATAAAGTCCCAATTTCAAAAAAAAAACTTGATTTTAGTTATATCCAGGCTTATACTTAAAGTGATTGGACAGTGATCTGTAATTTTTGGTATATAGTATAAGTTATTACTTAACTTGGTTCTTATGTAGAAGTTATCTACAAAGGAATTTTGGTTTTTATCAAAACATGTGCTGTTGTTTATATAGGGTTGCAGGCTAAACTCGCTAAACTCACTCACTGTATTCATGTATTTATTAACTAGTTTATCATTTGGCATTTCAATATTTATGTTAGCTTCTCCGGTAAATATTTCAAATTGAGTTTTAGAGTGTTTATTTATATATAATTTGAATGAATTAATGAAGGTTGAATTGGATAAGTACGGGGTCTTTATACAGATGCAATGGAAATATTTATAATATTTAATTTTGCAATCATTCTCATAAATTTGAAGCCATTAATTTCTATAACAGTAATTGAATGAGTTTTAGTAGAATGTATAATAATATATTAATATTCCATCCCTGACTTTCATTACTGTACTACATATAACCTTCCATTTAAAAATATTTAGTATCTTGATATTTCCGCGTTTCTGTTAATATTATTAAGTTAAATTCTATATTTAATATATGTAGAGCTTCAAATTCATCAACGTTTTTTGCAATATTTCCAATATTAGTATGAAATTTAAGATTACGCGAGTGTTTTATAAATACTTTATATTAAAATTACATACTTTTAAAGAATTAATATTTTTATCGATTATTTTAGGAAGATCTAAATTAAAATCATTCACGTAAACAGTACTCTACATGAATTGATCAGGGGTTTTGTAGTCATTACATTACTTCCGAACTCCATTTATTTATAAAACACAATGTACGTATAGAGAGTAATTCTTTAAAAGAAACCGCTGATTTATACAAATAATTATTTTCTCTTTATTTATCTAAATCTTTTAGACCAATATATGGTGGGTCGGATTGTTTCGGATCGAAAGAAGAGTGGCAGATATGTAACTCGAACGTATGCCCGGAGCCTCAAAGGGACATCAGAGCCCAGCAGTGTAAGCGGCTGCCGAGATTGCTGCAGCTGACGTACCCGAGGAGTAAATTAACGTGGCTGCCCTTTGAGAGCGAGCAGTGTAGGTGAACGCGTGAAATCCCCGGCGCCATACTAACGGTTCTAATTTCCAGTTGAAATGAAATGCAAATTGATCTGCGTCAGCGAGGAGACGAAAGAAACGTTCGTCACTGGGGAGAATTTGATCGACGGGACGCCTTGTTCTTATGAAAATCAGAGCAACATTTGTCTTCAGGTAAATTATTGTATATTCAACATAAATGAGATTATATAGATTTTTTTTTTCGTTATTTATCAATACAAACCTTTTTATGTATATACAGATTGTCCTGTTAATGTTAGGAAATGGCTTAACCTGAGGTTCCTGGGACCAACATATTATGATTCAACTGAACTTATCTATATGAAGGTCAAGCGGAAGTACTCATGTTAACTCAAACGATGTGTTATATTATCATATAAAAACCATAGTAAATTTCATTCAAATCGGATAAAGCATGCAATTGTTATCATAAATTCAATATTATTTTGTTTAAGTTTGAAGATGATTTCTGGCTTAATGGTTAACTTTAAACTTTATAGAATCTTCATATTTTTGTCCCAAGAACCTGCGGTTGTATCATTTTCACAAATTAATGGGACACCCTTTATATACAATTGTGGATTGTAGCTCATAACTCTTTACCAAACAATTTTAGCACATATAAATTTGGCAAATGTGGACATTAATGTAATGAATCTAGTAAGTGTTATATTAGAAATATATACAAGGTGCGGCAACATAACTTTGTTATTTAAAATGCGCTCCATTCAATAAGACGAAGAACTGTAGTCCTTGGTCTCATTAGATCACCTGAAAACATTGTGGCAATGTCCTTGGACGTTTTCCCATCGTTCTATGAGGAGAATTCTTCGTGATGATCTTAATTTCCATCTTTACGAGATGGCGATTATGCAATAACTTACTGAACGTGACTTTAATTATCTAAGGACGCTATTGTTCTTTTGTTTAGTGATGAATCCCATTTTCATTTGTGTGGAATCGTTAATAAGCAAAACAAGCTCTACTGGGTTGACCTCAATCCTCGAGAATTGTATCAAACGCTTTTAGATTCACCAAAAGTCACAGTATGGCTTGCAATTATTAGTCCATGTTTCTTTGAGGAAAATGAAGTCGCAATGACCGTGAATTCGGATATGAATATGTTACACGAATTTTGTTTTCAGCGATTAAGAGAACTATACTTAAGGATTTTTTTCAATCGCGTAATTATATGAACCGTCCAAGGACCTTACAAGATTTAAAGATCAACATCCAGGAAGAAATTGCCAACATAACATGTGCTATGTTGGCAAGAATTATAAAAAAGCCAGAAACCGAATTATATAGTGTAACCTCTGATTTATTATTCAAAACTATGTAAAACAAAACTTTATTAGGTAGACGCATTACCTTATAAAATACAAGTAAAAATATTCTGATTCATGCAGTGGGCTTTATTAAGTTTAAAAAAAAAAAGAAGTTATACTGCCGCACCCCGTATTTGCCAAATAAGTAGAAAATTTTATTTTTGGCCAAAAGCTTTTCTGTTATAAAAAGTTATAATCAGTTTGGATATAAAGTTTGCGTTTAATCCATTTAATTGTTTTCGCGGAAATACACATACACACAGACATTTTTCAAAAATTAATATAACGGACTCAGGATTAATCAAAACTCGTATATCCGTTGAAATTGTTAATTTGATTTTTTGACGATCACAATACTGAAAATCCTTCAAATCAAGTATTAATTCTTAACCAATTTAATGAACTTAATATTAATGCAATTCTGTCAATAACGACTTCCTTTTATTTTAATTTAAAGTAAAAAAATGTTTCGGAAGGAGCTATTAAATTGTTGAAATTTGCAATTAATTCATTACTTATATCATTGAAATATTACAAATTTGTAATTGATTATGACTTCAATTTATTTAATAGTAAATATTAATAGAATAATACAAATTTTCAGAAACGCATTTAATATATCGATTGTTTCGTAACCGAAGAATATTTCTATTGAAATTATTTATAAAAAATTATTGAACTAAGGGCCATATTATATTAATTAAAAATCATTCTGAAGACTAGTTGCATTTAAGATTTGTAAAAAGCAAAAGTTTAAAACTAGTGAATATATTTTTAAAACAAAGTTTGATAATCTTTAGTAATTATGGGATGTTAGATTAAAATATTATAATGTAATCCATAATAACATAAATTACGAAAACAGGGAACTTGCCAAACTCTGGGATGCGATAAGAAACTCTTCTCGTCGAAACGCGAGGACGCCTGCGGCGTGTGCGGAGGAAATAATTCCGAATGTTCCATTATGAAATCGTCGTTCAAGAGAAAATTGAAAAGAGGTATGAGCGGGAGAGGAGGGTTGGGGTTAGATCAACGTCGCCCCCGTAATATTCTGCTGAAATTTCATTTTTCAATTTTGCAGACGTCAGCCGGGTGGCTGTAATACCGAAGTTCGCGAGAGAAATTAAGATCGAGTCGAATGTCACCTCTCCTTCAGCGGACGATCCACCGGTCGCGTTCATGTTGAAGGACAGAAGGAAGAACTCAGTAAGCATCACGATTCCGAATACCAGTACCGGGAACCATATCATTGAGGGGTCCAAGTTTTATTATAAGAAGATCAGCGCGACGCATTTGTTGTGGTCGAAAGGACCTGTTTTGTCAGAAGTTGTTGTTCTGGTAAATATTTTTAATTTTATATCTTCACCTTGACGTTTAAATTCCGAGAAAAGGAACTTAATGCAATATAAATAAACTGCAGTTATTAATCGTTAATATAATTGTTTGCTTTAAGTAAAACGTACATTTAGATTTGAAAATTACAAAAAATGTACTATATGGAACTAGTTGATTATTTCAGATAATAAAAATGCGGCACAAAAATGTTATTAGCTGGTACACATATGGACTCAATAACAAAAGAATCACGGTAGGCCTTAAAATGAAATAAATAAACATTATCGATAAAAAGCTATTTTACCGATATTTTATAAAATATCATTCATCATCACGTGACATTTGTGCGCAAATTACGAAATAAAATATATAAATGAAAAATTGGAATAATAATTATATTTAGTAAATACTGGATCTGAGGTAGCATACATTTAAAGTCCACAACTATTAAAAAAAACTATATGGTTTCTACAAAATCAGCGCTACTGAATTTATTTGTAAATATTTTTGGATCTTTTCAAAGCGTTCGTTTGCGGATCCTATGAATTTTTTTCGAAAATTATTATGTTATAACATCTACTCCTTAGCTACAGACTCATTCTATCCTATCTCTGTTATAAACTTAGCATACTTTAACTTTTTCGAGACTAACGTCATACATATATGATTTTCCTGAACGTGCTACCTTATAACATCTAGTTATCAAACACTCTCAAACACTCACAATTCTTTGTGGCCAAGTGTGAGACAATTGCCGTATATATTTTGTCCACTACTACTTAAACGATTCTATACTTTTTTAATCAAAAGTGAACGGCTGCCGTAAATAACGTTTTTGCAAAGAAATCGTATACCCTACATGTACTCGTGCAAAAAGACCCTCGTTGGACCAACGAGAAGTTGCCCACGGATTTTACAGCGTAGGCATTATATATTATTAATTGTTTATTCAAGTTATTACTTGCTAAATATTCGTTTAATTGGCGGATCTTTAATATTTTAAATTTGGATATAACTTAATATATTACTTTATTTTTAAAAATCATCTTGCGATCGTTTTTTTGTTTTCGATATTCGTTTCTTAATGGCTCGAAAGGGTTAATAAAGAAAATTCAGAAAGTACATCTGTTGTTCATGTAGTATCTGAAATTATTGTGTTACAATAATATATATTTTTAAGATATCGTCTTCAGCGGCGCAGATAGAGAACGGCTTGACGTTAACTCTGAAATCCGTTTATTATGTCCACAAGAATATGTCTGATGTTAGCCAAAAGTACCAGTGGATCCTCGGGGGTTGGGGTCCATGCAGTCAAACTTGCGGAGGAGGAAGGCGATTCCAGACGAAAGCCTGCCGTGATATGTTCAATAATAAAATAGTGCCAAGGAAATATTGCTCCATTGTAAATAAACCTAGTACGAAAAGTGAAAAATGCAACACATTCAGGTAATTATATATATATATGTATATTTTTTTCGATTAATATAAAATGTAGCGTATATTTTCTAAATTTCAATGGGAAGTTTTGAAAAAATGTATTGTGAAGAAGTTTAATGTTTAAAAACATTAATTAATAACGATCAAGACTATAAAACATATGATGAAAGCTTTTAATCCTTTGCAACCAGTATCGAAGCTAATAGGTCAACGGAAAATTACTTAGTGGAGATTAGTTACTTATAATTAGTTAACTAGGCATATAACTCTCTTAGCTACTATTAATAATGGAATAATCAAAAGTACATTTCCGTTCACCACGAGTCAGCTTGACGAGGCTACTAAAAATTAGGACTCGTTGAAAAAAAAAAAAAATGTCGACAGTGTTCTCTATTCAATTATCGATTGAACAGAACTCTATCATATCGTTTGTAATAGCAAGCTTTTTCACAGAAATACTGAGGTCACTATATAGGATTAAAGGATTATAAATAAAGTGTGCCCGACTTAGAGAAACATCGTAATGGATTGAGCTTATAATATGCAACAGTTATGTATTCCCACAGAAGACATATGAATCAATCCATAATTCTACACAATATATGGCAGCAAAGAAGGATTCAGGCAACAACATGAAGGAAAAATTAAATATTTGCATGGTCAGGGTATTTTAGTTTCCACCGTGGCAGTTGGCAAGGGTAAGATATCAAGCAGATTTAACCACGTTTTATAAATGCAACACGTGACCTGATTTTCTCCTCTAAAGATATCACATCTTATCAGAAATCCCTAGATCCTTACCAATATACGCTGATGGCTCGAACACAGGAAATGGGACTGGCTGCGATTTTACATTCGGAAAAAATAATGCACCATGCATTATCTGCGCGTGAATGTAAAGAAAACAAGATTTAGAAATAGAGAAGGAAGTATGGAAGAGTCGAAATTGAAGGGAAAAGTGATTGAGACAGATAAAGAATTTAAACATCTGGAATTTATATTTACGAGTGATGGGAGATACTGAAAGCACATCAAATACGTGCAACAAAAAGCAAGGAAGGTATAGTGCGTGGCGAAAGAGAAGACGTGCAAATAATACATACACTACATGCTGCTGCCATGCTGCCAGTGTATGTACAGTATAACTATATGGTATCTACCAGGCTGTTTGTTACTGCATATGGATCGAATAAAACTCTACTCTAATATATTTTAAATAATTAAGTAGTATTGAGACTGTCCATATGCTCTCCAGATTCGGTTGTGGAGATTATACAGGCTTCGATGTTCGTACTTTTTCGAAGAGAAAATAAGATGGTATTTGTCTGAACACGTAGGCATCAAGAGACATAAACTAGCTGATCAGATAGCTTGCTTGATCGGCAGCAGAAGAAATTGACAATATATTCATAAGACGTTACGATATCAAAATGTCTGTAAACAGTAAGGTGATTGATTACTGGCAATATGAATGAAATGTCAATTTAGCTAAACTAAGGCTTATTGAGGTATATTTAATATCGTGGATTGTAGATCACTCTCACTAGAAGAGGGCGGTAGTCCTACGATGACAATCTTACCGA
This sequence comes from Philonthus spinipes, assembly GCA_963082785.1. Classification (NCBI taxonomy): domain Eukaryota; kingdom Metazoa; phylum Arthropoda; class Insecta; order Coleoptera; family Staphylinidae; genus Philonthus; species Philonthus spinipes. Next base: position 10,562,807 of record OY720315.1, on the reverse strand, counting down.
TCGTCATAAACTGGAATATCATATGTGTCCTAAATGCGAATTTAGTCTACGCACATAGACGTCACGTTTGCGGAATTAGTAACGATGTAACGTCTATTCTACGAAATAGCAACGAATATCTATAATAATGTATATCACTCCTGTGATATGTGGGATTATTTTGGAAACTGTAAAAATTTTAACTGTACTGTTTACCATTTAATAATATCTTATTCATATGTCGTGTTTTTTGAATTTATATAATTCTGTCGTTTTGTCTAAATAATGAGGTTTTTATCATCCAGTTATTTTGTTTGTAGGTTAATTGTATTCGATTTTTTGCTTTTTTTGCTAAAATCTAGGTTGTGTCATTTTTTTTATTTTTATTAGTTGTCATGTTAGATTCAGTTTGCTTTCATTATTGTTCATTATTCGCAATTATAGGCCAATTGCTCTAATGTCTAAATTTTCTATAATATTTGAAATAGTTGTTTGTCATATTTGTGCCACGATAAGAAGACTTACATCTCTATATCAACACGGCTTCATCACAGGAATATCCACTATAACTAACTTATGCTGCTTTAGTGAATTTGTAAGTAGTGATTGATTGCATATACATGATCCCTTCCAAAGCCTTTGATCGTGTTGGTCCTACCAGTTTACTTAATAAACTTGATACATATCGCTTTCGTGCTAACATAATTAAATTATTTAAATCATATATACTAAATCGCGAACTGCATGTTTCGATAAATGGGCTTTTATCTGTTAAGTTTATGACGCATTCAGGGGTTAGATTAGGATAGAACATTCACATGGTGCTCGATTAATAATGTATCAGTAAATGTAGCTATATGTAAAATAGTTACTGATTCGTGCAATAAGCTTCCAGCTATCTATTGGGAATATTTAACGAAGATTCTACAAATATATATGATTTACAAAATTTAGTACTAATCCTCAGGGTCTTAATAATGATTTAATTTGATGTGAGTTTAGTTAGTTAAGGTCGTTAATTTTTGATTAAAAATATTCTAAACTGATTGGTTGATTGATAAAGCGCTAAGATGTTGAAAATCTATATTCACTTAGTATAGATAAAATTATGGATAATTTTTGATTTTCTAAAGAGTTTGTTTATTTTCAAAACAATTGTTTCGCTTCTTCAGGTGAATGAACATTAACATTAAAAAACTTACAACTATATGTATAAGCACATTGACACAGTTGGCACTATGGTGTAATGATGGTTTTTAGTAGTGGGGAGTTTGACAATTCGATTTCTTCATTGAGTAGGAGGCCCGTTTTTTTCGCATTTGTTGTATCCTTGAGCTGTTTCCAATTCGTCGTATGTGTCTACGTCACAATTTTCTTGATTATGGTATATTTAGTTGCAGTTTGAAAGTTAAAATTGTTGCTTGTACCTGTTTGAGCGAATCTTCTGTAGTTTACCTGGAATTTGTATTGTGTATTTTGATTCCTATTTTTTTTAATTATAATTATTTTTCATTGTTTTCTAATACGTGGTTTACGAGTTGGTAGGCTTCCAGTCGTAGACTCAAAGTCAGTAAATAGATTCTCCTCTCTATCTCCCTATAAATAAATAATTTATTACAGAAAAATAGCAGCATAATAGAATTAATAAACAATGGTAAAGATACGTTTCATTATTGAAATTGTTTACCATAAAATAATAATAAACACCATACTTTTAAATTGTTTTATTTATTTTGTGTTTATAAATACTAGATATAAAATAATACAGATGCTATTTAAAAGACGACGTGTTAGTAATCATAATATGTAATTATAATAACAGGAACTGTACTGAATTAGACCGAAAAATCAGAGTCCACAGCCATTTGCGGACAAAAAAATTGTAGATTGTAATATAAATATTATCATTTATAAACAGTGTTGGCTAATCGCGACCTGGTTAACCAAATTTGCCATCATTATAAAATATAGGACAATTACATAGCAGCGACTAGTTAATTGCAATTACTCTACGTTAAAGATATAATTTTTTCAATAAGAAAGCATAGAGCTATATTTAAGCATCCTCTTTGCAATAATAATATTTAATAGTGTATTTATCTCACGAAACATTGATTTAACATTTTTGTTTTCTTAGCTGCAATTTTCATTGGACTTATGGAATATGGGAGACATGCAGTGCGACCTGTGGTTCCAATGGAGTACAATTTAGAGAAATTTATTGCGTCCCTCAAATGGCCTTGAACGTTAGTTTTGAGGAGCCCTGGAAATATATGGTACAACCTAGACTTTGTGGAGATATAGAACCACCATCTATGAAACCATGTAATCGTCGACCTTGTCCTTCTTATTGGGAATACAGTGATTGGTCACAGGTATTTTATTTCATATTGTTTAGAATAGTTGATTTAATAACAAAAATAAATATAAGTGAAGATTTAATTTCATTCAAAATAAGCATATTTAAGGCTGAGTGATCACTGGTCAATAACCAATTTCTTAATTACTTAATCTATATAAACTAATTATTAGTACTGTTTTATATTTATTACTTGTAAATAAATAAATTCGTTTATTAGATTTAGTAATATTCATGTCGTAAGTGCGATCATAAGGTATGGAAACTCTTTTCAAACTGGAATTCCAAAAATATCTGCAGGGTTTCGTCGATGATATTAATGATATGAAAAAACAAATTGTAAGTTTTGAATAGGCCTTCGATAAATTATCTTCGAACCCCTCTAATTCATCTTCGGCGATTAATATTGCTGCTGAAATAGAAGAACGTGAACTACGAGCATTAAATGTAATGGCTTACAATATCCCTCAATCATCATCTGGTACCTCGCAGGAGAGGATTCAGAAATATTTATTGGCGATTCAATCGGTGACAATTACAAGTGTAATACCTCATAAGATTATACGTGTTGGAAAACCATCCAATAAACCTAGACCGATCAAATTGATTTTTCGAGAAAGTGAATCTGCAGTTAATCTTCTGAAACTAGCAAGAAATACTGATTTGGGTGATATAGGACTGTCGAGCGATAGTTCGAAATTACAGCTCCAGCACCTTCAGACGTTGAAAGAAATAATCGCAAACTTAACGGAGAATATAATTTATCTATAAAATATGTACATGGTATTTTAAAAACTGTCGATAGGAGAATGTCAAAAAACTAAATATTTATTTTCATTACGTTGGGGGAATTCGCTCCAAAATCCGTCAACTAAATTTGAATCTCAATCTAAGCAATTATGATATTTTAGTAATAGTCGAAACGTGGCTAGACTCATCAATTCCGGATAGTTAACTTGGACTTAATAATTTTATGATATACAGATGCGATCGATCTGATAAACATAAATCCCGGGGAGGTGGGGGTAATGATAGCGGTTAAATCCGATCTTAATAGTAGTGCTATTGATATTACATCAAATATAGAAGAAGTTTATGTAAAAATTGGCAACGATTTAATTATATCACCGGCTTACATTCTTCCATGTATGAATTCAACATATTACTTGCAGTATTGCTCCAGCATTGATCACATAAACAATTCATTTGCAGGATTTCGTTTTCTGTTTTGTGGCAACTTAAATTTACCCCACGCATCTTGGAATAAAAATTGAAATGGTAGTAATGTATTAATCGATAACAATTATATAAATGCTCAAATCCTTTCTGAGTCGTTGGTCTGAAGCAAACTAACTATATTACTAATATGCGTGGCGTGCTTCTTGATTTAATTTTTACAAATATACATGAAATATCTGTTTCGCGTTCTGTTGACCGTCTATTCTACAATAGCTTACGCCATATTTCATACAACTTATGTATTGACTCAAACAAAGAATACGATTTTCTTAGCTTTAGCGATTACATTTACAACTTTAAAGCTGTGAAGTACGCTGAGATTAATAAGTTATTTTCTCAAATTTCTTGGGAGGATTACCTAATATTAATATTAATTTGGACAAGTTCTATTATGTTTGTAAATTTATTATACACAAATTTATTCCATTAAAACGGATATATACATCTAGATACCCAAAATTGTTTAAAAAGGAATTAATACATACATACAAAGTACAAATGGGATGGAAAAATGTCTGACTATCAACAATTTATATTTTACCGTTCGAAATGTAAATCTTTTAGTGGAAGTCTTTATTCCAACTAGTTGTTTAATGTAGAAAATTTTATTAATTCAAATGCCAAATCGTTTTGGAATTATATTAATTATACAAAGAAAACTACTGGCTATCCAAGGACTGTGTTTTTCAATAATAAAACATCACATTCTAGTGAGACATGTGCGGAATTATTTCCGGATTATTTTTCAAAGGTTTATGTTAATGATTTCGTCAGTACGTCCACACCCATTGTATCAACCAGCTCATGTAATAATTTCACGTCAATCAGGTTTTATATTAATTTAGAAGATATTTTTAAGGCAATTGTCAAACTGAACAATTCATGCTCTATCGGGCCTGATGGAATTTCAAATTACTTTTAAAAAAAATGTATTTATTCCCTTCGTCACCTTTACATATATTATTTAATTCTTCTTTAAAAATAGGAATATTTCCTTCAGCCTGGAAAAAAGTTTCATAACGCCTATTCATAAAAGTGGTTGCCGAAATAATATTATGAATTACCGAGGCGTTTATATTCAATCTGTATTTTCTAAAATTTTGGATAAAATTGTTTCCTAACAATTGATATTCAATTGTAAAAATATTTATATGTAAAGAACAACACGGATTTTGTATCGGAAAGTCTGCAATATCTAATTTCTTGTTTTACCAATCGTATATCATTAGAGAATATTTTTCGAGTTGATGCTGCTTATACTGACTTCTCTAAAGCATTTGATCGTGTTTCCCACTCAATTTTGGTTCATAAATTGCAAAGAATGGGTTTTGGCGATTCGGTCATAAAATGGTTACATAGTTTTTTAAGTGACAGAGCTCAAATAGTTAAAATTAATAATTTTACTTCATGACCAATTAATGTTCTCTCGGAGGTGCCACACTGTGGGCCAGTGCTTTTCCTCTTATTTATCAACAATATTCATACGTATATAAAAATCTCAAAATTTCCATTATTTGCTGATGATCTTAAGATATTTCATTTAATTAATTCTGATTTTGACACCATTTATATACAAAATGATTTAGATAGCATTTATCAATGGTGTTGGGATAATCAACTATTTTTTAATTATGATAAGTGCATTTAAATCTCGTTTGAACGTAATCGTCATGCTGGGAATTAGTACTTTATTAATATATATATATATAATCTAAAATCCCCATCTACCATAATGGTGGTGTAGGGGTAATACTTTATTAATAATAATGAAATTCTTATCGGCCAATATGTGAGAGATCTTGGCGTGACATTTGAGAAAAATATGTCCTTCTCAATGCATATTAATAATATTTGTTCGAAAGCCTATTAGACGTTGTATTTTATCCAGCGTTTTTGAGGGGATTTCTCATTAACCACTCAAAAACTACTATTTATTTCATTAGTCAGGCCACAACTGGAGTATGCATCCTGTATTTTGTCACCGACTTAAAACAATAAAATTAAACAGATTGAATCTGTACAAAATAAGTTTTTATTACAGTGTTCATTTCTTATGGGTATTGAGAGATCCAATTATAGCAGATCTACTATGTTAAGATCTATTAACTTATTGCCCCTGAGATATAGACATTTTTTTTGTATAAAATAGGTAATGGTATTGTTCATTGCTGTGATTTATTATCATCATTAAATTTCAGAATTCAATCTATTATGAGAACAAGATGTATATTTAAAGAAACATTCTATAAATCTAATTACGGTCAAAATAAACCAATATATCGAATGATCAAGTATGCAAATATTCTATGTACATCGCCTCATTTTGAATTATTGGACACATGATTTAACATATTTAAAAGCGGTATTAGGCGAATAAATTTTCAGAATGTACTTATCTAACATTTTTAAATTGTAATTTTTGAGAATGTATTACTATTGCGTCATGTATCATTTTTATAATTTTTTGTTCCAAACTTATTTGTATATTATTTAAAAAGTGTTTAGTGTGAATAGGGTTATTATTATTATTAAATAGAATGTCAATAAACTTTATTGACTTGACTTGGGATAATTATAATTTGAATTAGTTTAGCATTATTATTATATATTATTGTTTGTTATATTTTGCTTTTAATTAGTAGTTTACAGTAGTTTTTTAATTATTTTTAATGTACTTTATTATGTTAAAAGGTGAATTCCGGAAATAATGTATTATTATTATTATTATTATTACACATAGGTATGAGACCTATTAAATAATATGCTTGATACGATGGATTTTCTTAAATTGTCGAATCTCCAATGAAATAAAATGCTGACTGTATATTTTTGAATATGCGTACATTCTATAATCCACACTGTTCAACAGGCAATAATAAAATCTTCGCGATTGTTAATATGAAATATTATATGTAGAGACAACTATAATTAGTGAAGTATACGATGAGAATTTTAGTTCATTGAACATAGCCCTATGTATTATCATAAATAAAAAAAATAATATGCGATTTATTTGAGATTACCTGACTAATGCTTAAAATGAAAATCTTATTATCTCTGTGTGTATACACATTTAATCTCAATAAAAATGTTGTTGTTCCACATAATTTAGGATAGATTCTAGTATTTTTTTTATTTCATCTCTTTGTTTTCACAAGAAATCATTTAAAAATAAGAGTTATTAATTTTAATACTATGATATGAATCTGTTGATTTTTTAACGAGTTTAAAATATTATAGTTAAAAAACATGTAACTTTTTTTGTTTTCACTTTCATTTCACTGGTGACTAGTTTCAAATAATTTCGCGATTTAAAATTAAAAATATAATCGCTGTATTGACATAAAAAACGGTTTTAAAAATGACATATCACTCGACACCTCTTGCTATTTACATTTTTGAATGGGTGGCTGTGGACACTAGAGTTATGAAAAGGTAGTTTCGAAACTAAAATAAAATTTACTTACTTTATTATGTTTGATATTGGCAAAGAAAATATGGCAAAACTATATTCACAATTAAAAATATGTGCGTTGTATGTAAAACAAAGTTTACATGTGTTTTCATTATCAATAATACAAAGTTTGTTCCTTCATTATTAATTTAAAAATTGGTCTGTTTTTTTTAGCATATTTCTAATACTCAAACTAAATCAGAAGTATTATGGGATACAACTTTTGTTTGGCGAATTTCATAAAAACATGAAAAAAAAAAAAAGAAACGATAATGTATGCGTTCTGTAATTAAAATGTTATAACCAAATAAGAAATTACAGTTGTTCTCTAAAGAAAATTATTTTATATATGATAAATTAAAAAGTGGTTTTAAAATTAAGTTAAGAAATTCTGTATATGACGGTCCATTTTAGTTTTCCTAAAAAAAGTATAGATTATAATACAAATATTATAATTCATATGCAGAGTAAGACATTCGATATTTTAATAACTAATGAAATTGTAAATAATTGAATCATAAAATTTAAATTAATAATTATTTATTAAATTTTAGTGTTCCTCTTCGTGTGGATTTGGAATAACAACCCGAGAACCTCACTGCATCCAACCAGGAAACGAAACTCTCTACACCTGCAGCGAATTAGCTCCGAAATACCGAAAACTGTGCAAAGCCCAATACAACAGACGCAGCAATCCCCTCTGCCGAAACCGCAAAAAATGTTTCGGTGATTCCTCAAAGTACTGCTCTTTACCACTTCTGGGCAGATATTGTAAACTCGGAGCCTTCAGGAGACTTTGTTGCAAAACTTGCGCTAAACTGCGATTAGCCAAATTCACTCATTGATGTATATAATTCGTGTAAGACTTTTTTATGAGAATAATAATGTATCTTGTGTAATGCTGATGTAGTTATTTCGCCACATTAATAATTTGGCTTGTTTAAGTGAGGAAGTAACCTTGCCGTGGTTTTATCGAAATTCATTGAAGTTTTGTGTGCGAAGATTATATAAATTATATATACTGATTGAACAAAAAATGATACGGGTAGACAAGGACGTAGAACTATTTATATTTCTCTCTATTGCATTTAATTATTTAAGTTAAATGTATACAATGCCCAGTTTTCGACTGTATATTTATAAATAATATTTTTTTAATTAAAACTTACTTCATGTATGTTTCGCGTCATTTCCCTTTAAGGGTGCGGTTTAGACGAAAGAGATAGCTATATAAATATTGACAAACACTAATTCGAGTTAGATTGCTGTTGTGATCAATGAACAATATTGTATTATACATTAAAGTAATCTTAAAATAAGCAGGAATTTCATCACATGAATTAAAAATTATTTTAATATTTAGTTTGTATAAAAAACAATTATGAAAAAACAATGAAATTTGATCAAATTTATAGCTAATTTTAAATTATATTTTTAATAATAAAAACGTGTGCAGTGAAAATTTAAAGGATTTCACTAAATTCTGCATTAAAATAACTTAGCAGACATAAACTATTAATTTCATTATATCTTGCAATTTTCTTTTCTAACTTGAACTAGTAAATTGACGTAATACACGAAAATTAACGATTTATTTTTTATTTAGACTGATACTGGTTGTCTGGTTGACCGCAACCAGCATTTCACGCGTGTGATTTTAGTACTGACATGACTCAAGACTTCCAACACCAACTTGGTCGTCGATTTTTGTTATACCTTCGATATAATCACCACTGGGTGTTAAATTATTCGAATAATTTTCTTAAAGTATTTTTTAAACACAATAATAATATCCAAATCACTTTTTTATTTGGGGCATTTCATTAAAAAAAAAATGTTTGTTTAGTTATTTTTTTGAAAACGTGATGCTCTTTTGATTTTATAATTTCACCGCTGTAATCCTCGGAAAATTTACTACTACTTTGCTAATTTAACCGACTCTCAAGCTTAACTAATAACAAAGTTAGCAATTGTGCGCACTGAATTTAGAACAACCTGTATAATTTAATAATATTTTAGGGTGTTCCACAACATGTTCTTTCCGACATATATAATCCAGACGCAAAGCCCTTCCAAATATGTTTTACAATTTGCTGATGATACCGCCCTTATATCCCTACTCCCTACTCAAAGCTCTGCACCTTACAAGAACTCATTGACACAATAGAACTCTGGTTAGCCAAGTGGAGAATCAAAACTAATTCCTGAAAGTCGCAGCTCCTTATTACCTACCACAAAATGACTACTCATATATTATTTCTATATCACAAAACCCCATATATCCGTCCACTCACATTAAATACCTTGGATTTACTTTTAACCATAAACTTAAGTTAAGAAAAGCATGTATGTGACATTAAAAACAAGATAACAATTAGGGCAAAACTATTTTGAAACTTCATACAAACAGGCGGGCATAGACATTAAAATATGTATTCTGATCTACTGGGTGCCTGGAAAGTGACAATGTATAAAAAATTAGCTATAGAATTTTTAATATCGGGGATCATTATTGAAATGGTGTGTACATACAGGTTATTAAATAAGGTTTGGATTTTCATGCATCTGCAATACAGACTGTTTCCGCGAGATACACTACACCCGATAACAGAATATATGTGTAACTGCTGACACCAGAAGAATGAGGTGGTAGAATGGAATATGGGGAGTTGGTGTTAGGGTGGCACGAATATTGGCCTCTATTGTTTAATAACATCTTCCGAAGTGACAAGGCAGTCTTATACGTAGGAGGATTTGTCGATCGACACAATTGTCATAATTGGGCGGCACAGAAAAAGATGCAGAAAATGACCGTGTGGCTTGAAGTTATTCTACGCAACATAATGAACGCGGAACGCTATCTTCAGATTCTTTAAAAGAACGTTTGGCTCACCGTATTTGTAGGATATCCCACACCAATGAGATTATTTTTATAAAAAATAGCACACAACCTCACTTTGCAAATGCAATTAGTGCGTGGTTGGATCAGCAGTTTCCAAGACGCCGGTTTGCGGAAACGTGAACCTCACGAGTGGCCTGAAAGAAGTCTAGACCTGACAACATGTGACTTTTTTTTTTATCTGGCTGCGCAAAACATTAGGTGTACCAGATGAAACGTCGCACATTGGAACAGTTAGAAGCTTGAATTTGGGATGTTATTAATAAAATCCGACTCGATTTCCTACCTGGCCGTTTATGATGATTGATTGACACCATAAAATTCAATGTACGCGCCCATTGAATTCTAAAGTATGCATCAATATTCTTATATAACACCGTGTTTATGATATTAATTTGAATGATTTAGTGCTGTTAGAATAGAATTTATTCGCCTTTCTCAATTACTAGTTACTTACCAGTTACTATATATAAGACGATGTCATACACCCCCCCCCCCAAATATGATTATGCACACATCATATTTTCTGCAATCTAGAATCCCACAATACACAGCATCCAGTTTTGTGAGCGATCTTCCTTAAGATCCTTATTAAAATTAGAATCCTTCAAACCTACTACATAATCCCTCAAATAAATTCCTGTATGGCGCTACTTTGTAATTCTCATAAAAGTACGTCAAAAATCCATTTAATTACAAAATCCTATCGCTATATTGTTTTCACAGAAACACCGAAATTCTTCCAAAATACAATACCACACCAAACAATATTTTCGAATACATTTTATCATTTCATCTTTTCACCCATTATTGACTGATGCTTGACAGAAATGACACACCTTGACAGAAAGACCTCTGGCACTGGAGATAAAGCAGCTATGGAACGTGGAAAATATAATTACTGTGCCAATTATAATATTAGCAACAGGAGTGATCCCTAAAAATTGGCATAATAGCTCAAGGGGATGACAAAACAACACCACACCAACAGTCAAACACAATTGGGGCTATTCTCTAAGAGAAATGTTATGTTTAATGTGTACGTTATATTTTATCATCACAGTCGAAGCAACTTTTGTAATAGATACATATACATATAATATGCAGCTATTAATAACATATACGTTAAACTTAACGTTTTCTATACGGAATAGCTCCGAATGTTCACTGAATCTTGATGGTCGGAGTTATCTACTGAATGATGATCCATTCCTATGCAAATAATAATAATAATAATATTAAGTATATATGTAAGATGAGGTAAGCGCTATCTATAGATGACGCTTACGTTATCCTCCATTTATTATGATTCATATCAGATATTTATCAGAATACAATATCCGTTCAACCGCTTTCATCAAGATATTGCGAATGAAACACACCAACAGAGATTAAACACGATATGGAAATGAAAACTGTTTTATTTTCAATCAAATCAAAAAAATAAAATAATTATATAAATAAAGAATAGGAAAGTGAACTTGGTGTGGATTATTTGGTCTTTCCAGAAGTAAAGGAATTTGTAATTTTTGTTTTGACACCAATATTTGGCCAAAGAGATTATAATTAATTATAATAATTTAATATATAACGAATCACTTCGGTGGAAATGCCAAAAGTGAGGAAGAGAAAATATGAGGACAGTTTAGTAGGATTTTTCGGTTTATTTGTCCTATATAACTTTTTTCACATGTACCGCATGGGATTTCACTTGAGGCTCAAGGAGTTTATGAAATCCCATGCGGTACATGTGAAAAAAGTTATATAGGACAAACAAACCGAAAAATCAGCACCCGTCGAGACGAACACATTCTGGCAATTAGAAAATCCGATCCACAATCATCTTTATTTCAACATGTCAAAATTTCAAATCATACAATTAATTTCGAAAGAACCAAGATTTTAAAAAAGACTGATATCTTCCATACAAGGATAATTAGAGAAGCAATTGAAATTGAAAAGAGGCCAAATAGTTTAAACAAAAGGGATGATGCCAAAAGACTACCACCAATTTGGAAAACATGTTTAAATTACAGTCAAAATTCAGGATCTTCACAAAATCAAGACATTCAGAACCAGTTCCCTTCAGATAATAATGTCGAAATTGAAACAGAGGGCACGAACACATCTTCAAGATCAGAAAATAGAAGAATCACCAGAAGCCAAACAAGAAACACGAACATCTAGTTGCAATGCGTAAAAATCTAACAAGTGGTTGCTAGAGCAATATAATCTAATAGTTTACTCCTGACGAAGATGACTGCGACGTCATCGAAACGTCGATCAGAAAATTCAATGGACCAGTTCCAAGAAAACACGCGGGATCAAACCCGCATAAATACGTCAACATGTTACGCCCGCGAAAATCTACGTTATAACATATATATATATATATATATATCTTTTAAATAATAAAATCCCTGTAGGTACATCCATTTACGATATGGGTACAAATAATATAAAGGCACTGAGTATGATGGGATCAAACATGGAGAATTCTTTTATAAAAATTAACGACAAATTTTTAATATTTCGGGTTTACCTCCTTCCTCCCACATGAAGGTAAAGGTAGCAGGGCAACTATTAAGGAGGACGACATATATGGCTATCTATATTTTATGCAGTCATGGCTAGTATAATTTTGTAAAGCAAATACCATTGTATATTTTCATACAGTAACTTGTATTTTTCTTAGCTATATTAAATTATCTGCATTACATACACACACACACACATATATATATATATATATATAAATATATAAATATATATATATATATATATATATATATATATATATATATATATATATACAGTCTAAAATATATATTCCTTTTTCATGTTTGTTTATTAAAGGCCCGCCCCACTTTGTAGTATATTTTCAATTTTGCAAATAACAAAAATAAAACACATAACTTTTTCATACCACTTTGAATAACACGACTAAAATAGACAGTGGTATTAATTTCAAATGTTTTTGTTTTAAGAGTTTTTCCAGCAAGAGCATCTTTTATTGAAAAATGGATGAGTTGTTTTATAGTTTAAATGGTAAGTATATTAAGCCCCTGACGGTAAATAAACCATACAAGTGTGCTGTATGACAGCTCAGGTCATGTTCAATATTGGAACAAAGTGGAGATGACATTAACCGGTGGACATTTTTAAAAGGTGATAAGCGAGTTAGAACTCCACCAAGTAAAAATGGATGCATTCAGACCATAAATACATTTGTTGGTTTGTGGGAGTTATTCAAAGAAGAAAAAACTCACTAAAGCAAAGAAGCTTTAATCAAGATTACAAAATTATGGTTGATTTTATAAATGAGCCAAAATCATGCGAAATTTTAACTGTCACAATAAAATGAAACATTATTGTTTGTTCCTTTGCTGTCATTTCTCTATTTCCATAACCAACCGTTAAATTAATTCTTAAAATGTTTCAAAAAAAGAATAAAATTTTAAACATTTTAAAAACTAAGAAGGATAAACTCATAATATGCTATATAAAAAATGTTCCTCTTTTTATGACAAGTTAAGTAAAAAATTCAAAAGTATACGGATCCGTTATTTTTTTTTCTGTAGTAACGATTAGTAAAAACTACTAATAATGTGATGTTGTTGGAAAGGAAATTTAAAAAGAAATTGTATCAAAATATAAAATGTAGCGTGTTATATTTAAAATAAAACAGTTATATATATGTAAATAATATTATAGTATGCCTCTTAAAAATCAAGCAATTTTATTATTTAATTAATGCTGAATTTCTAACGATATAAAAGATAGAGTTGACTCCGGTGACTCCCCTGGATATCTCTTAATAAATATTATATACAGTGATTTGCAATAATTACGGATAAATTCTATAAAGTCGTAAATAAAAATATTTCAGAAAAATGCCCCGACTCGTCGATTTTTCTTTTTAAATTACTATTGTGATATATAATTTTCAGCCCTCACCCCTTCGCCTCTAAGGGATGGTAAGTCCAACTTTAAAAAACAAATACCACAGTACTTCTTGCGATCCTTCAATTCATAGATTTTTTTCATTCAGTGTGATTCCTAAAAATTAGCATAATAGCTTAAACTTACTATACCTACCAAAGTATAACTACATAGTATTGCAAAAGGCAGTAATACTCAACACTTGTCAGGAAGTTCCTGGGGGATGACAAAACAACATCACACTAACAGTCATACACAATGTCCACAGAATCTTGATTTGATCCGTTCGGTAGCCCATGCCGTGATGGTACAATTGATAATAATCAACATAATAATAAACATGTTATATTTAATTAATTTAGCGTTCTCCATACCAGCTGACAGATAATCAAAAACAATTGTGAGTTTTAAAATCAAATTTAATGTCAAATTAATCTTAAATGCAATGCAATTTATTTATTTGCCAATTATGCACTTGATGTAACAATATCATAATGCAATGAAATTAAACAATGAAAGGGGAGAAATCTGTAAAATTTGTATAAATTTCGACACAAATGTAAATTTTGTACATATCTCCCTGAGAATGACCTAAGATCGAAACTTGTCGGAGTAAAAATAAAAAATCAGTGAAATAAACCAAGTGTTTTAATCAAAGTTTCACCACGGGTTAAGTGAGAAATTAATTCAAAATACAATAAAGTTCAATCAATCAATTAAACAATGGATATTTGTTGTTACAGATTAATTAAAATTTATTTAACAACTAAGAGCTTACAGGGTAGAGCTGTACTAATGAGGGATGAAATCCCAAAACACGTGTCTACAGATAGCCTTGTAACTATTATTTGTTGTTTGTTTGTTTGTTTGTTTCATTAAATAATTTCGACTCAATCCTTTGCAATTCGCAGTAATACTGCTATGTAACAACAAATTTCAATTGTATCCGGCGGGGTAAATGATCGGGAAGTAGTTGTTTCAATGGATGTTTGTACAACTTACAGTGTAAGTAATTTTTTGCAGTTGGAAAAAGGGATTGATCGAAATTTATTGGTCATTGCGAGAAATTTTCCTTGTTTAATTTAATTGTAATTTAAATAACTGCAAATGTATGAATCATCTTTGTTTCATTTTATTTAATATTATAATGGCTTCTGATTTAATTTAATTACAATTTAAAATTAAATATAATGACAAATAGCTGCTTTTAAAATCAAATTGATTGCTAATAAAACAATCTAGAAGCAAATTAATTTATTGATTCCAAGTTAATTTAAAAACTAAAATGTGTTATTTATGTACAAATACACATAATTTTCAATCATTACATTAGGCAATACATTACGTAATAATTTCTATTAAACACGGCTACAAGAAAATCAAGAAGAAACGCAAATTAAATTCAAATTCCGGCTGAATATAATCAGTAACCTTCGTTGTATGAATTTAAATAATTTCGTGTGTGTATCATATACGGTGTTTAATGAATACTGATTTTTTTTTTGGATTATGTTCGCATGTTATATTTTTGTAATATTAAAACAACGAACGAGTTTTTTATCATGCAAGGACGTCTGTTTGGAGTGAGGCAGCGTTTAAAATGACTTCCTTTTGGTTTTGCTGGTCGATTGTTGTGGTTCACAAGGCATTGACCAGTCAAGAAGAAGAGTGAATTTAAAAATATTAGTGGATTTAATTCAATTTTATTGAGATAAAAGGAACATGTGATTATTAAATAAATGTGTTCTTAAATTCGGATTAAAATTATGTTTACAGTGTAGTTGTAAAATATATATTTCATCAACGTAATTTTATAATATGTATAAAATAAATAAATTTAAGAAAAAAATATTATTAAAAACGTAAAATATATATTTTCATTTAAATCTCTATTATACGTTCTTGGGTGTAGAGAAGTGAAGTGCAATAAAATTTATTAAAGGGGAAATTAATTTTGAAAATAATTAATTGTAAAACTATATATTTTTTCTTTAATCATGGCAATAATTTAATATTTTCATTTATTTTTAAATGAAGTGCTAATGAAACATTTTACAATATTAAATGTTGTTTTTTTTATAAACTTTTTAAAATAAAAATTATAAAGTGAAACTAACCAAATAATTTTTCAAAAGCAGAACAAAAAAAAACATTTCTTAAAATTAACAGACACTAGTTCTCAAAAAAATGTATTTCTTCATTTCAACAATTTACGTTTTATATTACTGCTTAATTTTATCGGTGAGTGATGTTTCTGGTCAGACGAGCATTTTGGATGTGTTCGTAGGACCGCTGAGGATTTTTAGAAAGGGATTTGGAAGATCTGCCAATATTGACTTAATGAGCGATTTGAATCAGGATTTACTGAAATCTCAAAACGTAAGTAAGGTTGTGAATTTTTAGTTATTTTTACACTATTATACACCATTTACCAACAATTATTCTCAAACTCTGAAGCTATATGACACTTTTTTCATAATTTTGACATCAGATAATTTGATTATTTAGTATATTCTCTGTTTGTGTAAAAATATTGAATTTTTGTAAAACTTCTAAATATAAAATATTTTAATTGATAATAAAGCACTATATATACAAACATCTTTATTAAGACAAAAGAAATTAAGTTCTTTACACATATTTATATTTTCAATACAAATCGATGGATTATTAGTCTATCATGGGCTATCGACCGGAGGTCTTTCTGTCCTATAAAGCACTAATATCCTTTCTACATACTTTTAATCTTGACCCATATGTATAAATAAATAGATTAATACTGTACATTTGGAATAAGAAGAAAAGTGTGAAGAAACGATATTTGTATAATATAATCAATTACATTTGATCCTCGCGTATCTCACTCAATTAATGTAATCAAATATTTTTATTTTTTAGAAATCTCAGCCGGTTTTCACTCAAAAATTCCCATGCAACACATTTGGTGGAAGGAGTAAAACTCGGCCAAAAAGTGTCCATTTGCTTCGTCCTGGTGACATCGACATTATCGGTGCTTTGGGCGATAGTTTAACAGTCGGTACTGGAGTTTTTGCCAACAGCGTTCTTCAACTTGTTTATGAGAGTCGCGGAGCATCTTTTATTGCAGGTAATAAGAATTACATTTTTATAAGTTAGAATATATTGTGAATAAAAAGCAATTATTTATTTCATTCATGTAAACAAATTGGATTTGGGTTGAAAAATGATTTTGATACTTTCAGGTGGTGATGCATCTTGGAGACGATATTTAACACTGGCAAATATTTTAAAGGAATTCAATCCTAATTTATACGGATATTCGTCAGGAAATTCGTATTCCATTGACCCTCAATCCAGGTTCAATGTTGCTGAAGCCGGTGCTATTTCTGATAATATACCATATATGGTCAAAATACTAGTTAAAAGGATGAAAAGTAATCCTCGAGTGAATATTAACCAAGACTGGAAGGTAAATATCAGAATTATATGTTGTTATTATTTACAATATTTTTTTTAATCAAGTTTAATAGAAGTTACGCAAATTGTCTTTAGTAGAAAGATATGAATAGAACATTATTCATGAAATACATATAGAATTTTCCAAAGAATTTAAATTTGTATTTATATATGGGGTGTTCCATATAAAAGAATTAATTTTATGTAGGCATTTGTCTGTGTGACAACTTGTATATACAGTTTTAGACCAAAGAGATGCGCAGTCCAAAAATGCTGATCGACCTTTCGAGCACTTTTCCAGAAAATAATCACCATCAGTTAAAATTAACCTTTTCCCTTCATTATTAACGCATTGCATAAATTAGCACCGCGAGCAGAATAGGCCCATGGCTCGCTTAATTATTATTTTCCAAAAAAAATGTTTCTTTCTTCTTAAATCCTTAATGTTCAATATTTGAATATCCTTGTTTACTTGATTCTTCCATCTTAGTTTAGGCCTTCCTCTTCTTTTTCTTCCGTCAATACTGCACTCTATCACTAATTTTGGCGTTCTTGATGCTAACATTCTCTCTACGTGTCCTAATCACCTTAAACGTTGTGCTCTTATCACCCCGAATAATTTTCGTTCTTTATACATATTTTTCTTAATTCGAAATTGGTTCTTCTTGCCTATTTTATTTCCCGCGAATATCTTCCTAAGAATCTTTCTTTCCCATTTATCCATTATTGTTTTATCTGCTTCGGTTAGCGTCCATGCTTCACAGGCATATTTCACTTTATGTCTAATAATAGCCTTATATATTCTTACTTTAGCATTTCTGGAAATATATATACACAGGAGCTCATAAGTAATGCAACACCCGGAAATGTTTTAAATGTTTTGATGTTCAATTTTCATGTCAGAAGAAACGATTACAACTTTGTGCAGGTTGAACAAACAAAAAGTTCAATAATGTATTCGCCCGCCGCGGATGTTGTAGCACTCTCCAACACGGCGAGGCATAGACCAAATCAAGTGGTCGATTTCTTCTTTTGGCTAGTGGTTCCAGGCCTGTTGAACACATATACGCAATTTGTCTAAAGTCCTTGGTGGCTGTGGCAATCGCTGAAGTGTTGTTCCAATGCTATCCCATACATATTCTATTGGCGATAAATCAGAGGATCTTGCAGATCAATCTTAAACCTTTACGCCAGAATTTTGTATAAAGTTTTTGGTTTGACGAGCCGTATGCGTTCTGGTATTGTTTTGCTGAAAATGACATTTGGGATGGTCTCAATGTATGGTATTGCTATAGGTTGTAAAAGATGTACCGTTGTTCTGTTAGACTGCCCCTAATGAACATCAGGGGGGGAGGCTACTTCCAAGACATGTGGTGCCTCATACTATGATAACAAGGGTATTGACTGTGTGACGTTCTGAGGCAAACTATATATTCTGCTTTTCACCACGAAATCGACATACAGGTATTCGTCTATCATGAGCTCCTAAACAGAATCTGGACTCATTACTAAAAAAATTGTAATTTTACTCTACATCCCACTTGAATCTGACTTGATATCATTCCAAGCTATGAGCTACGACCTTTTTGCAGCGGTGTCATAGGTAGCATCAAAAACTAACGGAACACATAAAGGCCCATGGCAAAAACTTTTCGATTAACTGTTTGGCTTGAACAACGTATCCTGTTGCTGCAAAAAAGGCATTTCGAACTTGCCGCAAAGTGTCGTGACGATTACGCATCGCATTATGTACCGCTCTTGACCACCCTGTATAATCCTAGGCCTACCAGAACGTCTCTGTCGCGGATAGTGATTTTCTTCTCAATACACGTATTACAGTTGAGTTGTAATTTCGAGCACTTTTTCCCTCAAATAGAAGCTCACCTCATTCACACCAACAAAACGGCCTTTTTTAAAATAACTTATTTGATGAACATGAATTCTGGGCATTTTAGCAAGGGTTTTCAATATACTGAAGAGGTCAGAAAGGAGCAGAGTAGAACAGATGATTGGTTGTTAACATTATTAAATTTGATCTATGTTTCGAGTAAGTGTGAAAATTTTACACAAAAAATTGAGGTAAAGCAGTAAAAACGTAATTTCTTTTTCTTTCTTTCTAATGTGAATAAAACGTGCGTAGTTGTGTTTAGATTAAACCACATAAAAGACGTATCATCCTAATATCAGCCTTGCATTACTTTTGAGCTCCAATATACAGGGTGGGCCACGAAAGTCTTTATAATAGAGATGTTTTTAGGTGGGCACTGAAATATTGACAATGTTAAAATAACTATTATTAAAACTGACACATGTTAATTTTTTATTTTATATGGATCTATTAGTAACAACTTAAGATGCTGTTGGTCTGCCTATCTTTTTCATACTAGTATAGGTATTTTTCGAGACGTCTATTTGAGGTTAAAATTAGATAAATAAATTTTAACTCAAAAACTGTAAGAGTTATGTGGATATAAATTCATATGAGCGGGTAGGCAATTGAACTAGGAATAAAAAATAAAATATAGGGTGTTCTATTTAAAATAACAAAGTCGGTAGCCACATCCGATACATCCGGATGTTATAGAAAGTGCAAATATTTTCCATGAGGAGGTCGCATTCAACCGTAGCCTACCATGGAGCACGTGTGAATAGTACAGGAATAACTCAATTGTGCAAGCATTTTGTGACAAAAGAAATTTCAAAATAACTCAAAAGCTACTAGCTCTAGAAAAAGGAATACCTAATACTTTTATGTTGCAAATTGTGATACCAATCGCCCCATAAGATAAAATATTGATAAATCCAATTGGAAAAATTGTGATATGTCCAACATGGTACTTTCCCCGGTGAATTCGGTCAAATAAATTTTTGATTGAACATTTAATAGGAAAGGAAAAATCATAATTTGAAAAAATGTGTAGTTATTTTTTAAAGTTAAAGCCAAGTATTTCGAAGAAAATTATTGTTATTTCATACCTTACAATGGGTTCAAAATATTTCTCCAGCCTCTTTTTCATACCTGCTGGAATGTCTGATGCATGTTCGAGAAAATATCGTATGCTTGTCGGCATGAACACAATATGAGAACTAAAACAAAACAAATATATGCTTAAAGAAATTTCGCCTCTCTAAGTCACGCAACGGCAAAAATTATTATGGACCAAAACTGTTCAATTTACTTCCGGAACCTATTAAAACATTGAGTATGAAACAACTTAAAGTTAAAACAAAAAAATACTTAACATTGAAAGCCTTTTACAGTATTCAAGAAATTTTAAATCATGATTACAAACTGATGATAACATAATCAAGACTATCCAGCCGCATATTTAATTGTGTTAAATATTTTATGATTATATTGGAATTGTATGTATATATTTATTTATTTACTAATTTTTATATAATTATTTATCTAATTTATTTGTAATTGTCCTTTAAACATTATACATTTAAATTTTATAGTATTTTCACACTTTTAATATCTATTTATTTTTCTGACGAGTGTAAACTGATGTGATAGCATGAATAAAATTACTTACTCATTTTTTATGCTGGGGGTGTTTCCGAAAGGTGTATTAAATACGAGGGCTCGTTGACGTTTTATTTGACATAAAAATGATAATTTGGATAATTAAAGAAGGTATAAAAATCATTGTTTATTTCTAAGGGAATTTATCGGATAGATGAAATTCTTCCGCTTATGAAATGGAAACTGAAGGTCCTACAACAAAAGTTTTATAACAAAAATCATTTATATTTTAAGGTCTATAACTTTTATTTGAAATATATTTCTATTCAAATTATAAAACGAAAAACAGCTAAGTTTAAAGTTGCACTTAATGACTTTTGATTCCAGCCAGAAACCTTTCAGATAATAATAGAAACGTTGATTTATTTACTTGGCCACAGTTATTTAAATAAATTAAATAAAATGAATTTGAAAATAATTAATAAATTGTTTCCTCTTTAGCTAACATAAGTCAAATTGTCACAGTAGCTAAAGAGGAAATAATTTATTAATTATTTTCAAATTCTTTTTATTTAAGCCTTTGATATAATTCCACTGTGATAAAAAGCTTAGATATAACATTTGGGTTTAATCCGTTTAGCCGTTTATGTGCTATCGCATAAAAACACACAGGCACACACACAGATATTTTTCAAAACTTGTTAGAATGGACTCCAGTGACCTCAAAACGTGCATATTTGGCAATTGGATTTGTTTTAAGAGTCTGGGGAAAGTAAAAATTGAATTATGATGTTATTAATTGGGCACTGAAATATTGATACTTTTGAAATACTCATTGTCAAAATTGACAGATGTTATTTTTTGCTTCTAGAGCGATCTATTTCTAAAAATTAAAAATGTCTCGTTAGTCCATCTTGTTCCTACTAGCAGTTATAGGTATTTTTCAGAACGTCTTGAGGTTAAAATTTGACAGATATTTTTTAACTCAAAAAGTGTAACAGTTATGTGGACGTAAATACAACGTTTGTAGCCATACAAACGGTACAACCGGAAGTGAAATAAAGTCTAAATATTTTCCAGGAGAAGGTCGTATTCAACCATGCAATGTAGATTTTTTTCAAAATTTTCCTCGATCAGGCACCCCGTAAACTTTTATTGGCCGTTATGCGTGGCCACAGGGTGGTATATACTCGAATATTTCTCAAATCAGAAAATCTTAGATCGTATCCAATTGCATGTAACCTTGTCTTTGTATTAGCCTGTGCAAACCGTACTGAAAGTATTAGGATCAATAAATTAAAAATTAAACTTTGTACTGCAAAATTATTGGAGGCGTTTAAAAAATGGTTAATAGTCTGAGGTTTGGATTAATAATCCAGAAAAGGGCAATTTTTTTTAATTCAGAAAAAATCACGATGGGTGCCAAGGATCGTGGCCTTATTTCTGACTCTTATGTCTGTGTCCATACTTGAAAAATTATTAACCAAATATTTTTTTCTTTCAGCTCATTAATCTTTTAATTGGATCCAATGATTTTTGTTCGGAAGTGTGTTATTACAAACCATACGAAAATTTATTGAAAAAGCATCGAAATGAAATGCTCTATGTTTTACGTTACCTGAGAGATAATTTACCAAGGACTTTAGTTAACATAATTCCGGCACTCAGTAAGTACAATTATTATGTGTGGTATATATTTTATATATAAAAATAATTTTATGCAAACTCCCGTTTCCCTGTTTATTTTAGATAAGAACTTAGAGAATTAGAACATACTCAGAATTAAAAAAATGTTTAAAATAATGCTTTGTTAAATTATTAGGATGTAACATGTGAATATAGCAAATTCATATTTTAAATATAATCAAATTTGAATGAATATTTATTAAACATCATTGTTTTTAGAAGTTAATGGATCATTGTTTTTAATACATTTTTAATAGATTCTGAACATATTTTAATTCTTATAGTTTTTCTCTGGAATCAACATATCTGATTGCGGTATACCCGGTATACCTATTATAACATTTTAGCAGTCATCCTAATTAATTAATACATCGAAAAAATGGATATTTATCGATGCAATTCATTAGAAACAGCAATAATAAGATGAAATTATTTCTCAATTATACTTCACATAAATCTGTGCTTTAAAATTGCAATTTATCGTTCAGTAATAAATAAATTAAGGCAAACTTTGGTTTCACTCCCATTTAACAGGCCATCAATATAATTTAATTGAATTGGATGATATTCAAATTGACTGTTTTCACACATACCACATTATTAATAGAAAAGATTTTTATTCACTTGGTCATAGTTACTTAGAATACTTGCAAGAAAATAATTGCGAAATTAATTAATTAATTACAATTAAATAATTATTTTCTCTTTGGTTACGAAAAAAATGACTTACATTCAAATAAACATTTACATTTATGGCCTCTATTTGAATTAACATATATACTTATTTACATTTTGTAAGTCAAAATTGCAATAATTAAATAGAAAGTTTATTGTGAAACTCAATGCCTAAAATTTAAGCCACTTAATGTTTCTTAGTTGAATTTCATCAATCATTGTACTAGAAATTACAAATTATTAATTATATCATCAAGTAATCAAAGAGAAAATAAATTATCCGACAAAAAGATTAACAATTTTGTGAAATTCAGTGCATAAAAGCAAAGTCATTATAATCTTTCTTAGTTGAATCTAATCAATCTTCAATAGAAATAACAAATTGAACAAATAATGGTAATTGCCTAATGAAGTTCATTGTAGTCATGTGATCGCTTGTTTATTTAGTATTTATGGAAACACTTTAATTCTTGTTTACAAATAGTAGGATCACGCAATAAAAATAATACACTTATCATTTATATATTTTTACAGATACATAAAATTTCGATTTGGATCACAAAATGTTCATTAAGAATGTACATTTTTTGTGTTGCGATAATAATAATCTTTATTAACAGATTTTTTTGCTGTATATCAAACAAATACTAAATAAATATTAAGAAATTACAAAATCAAATGTATATTTTATATATGTTAATTGGCTATCCACCAAAGTTCTTTCCGCCTGATTTTTCGTCTTTATGTTGTGGTGCGATATTCATTTTAACATTGTAAAAATATAATATTTTTCAAATTTATTTTTACAGTTATGTACTGAACCTATCGTAGCAAAATGACAGATTTTGTTGGTGTTTTTATTTACCGAGTAAATAATTTTTTATTGAATGTCTGTTTCGAAATACCATATGGGCGAGGACTTATCTATTCAAGAGTGTTTTTTTGCTTTCTTTACTCTACGTTTTGTTGGCACCAGTGAATAGAAAGAAATTTAACGTCACATGTGTGATTATTTATCAAATTAAATTCTTGAAGTTGTTAGAAATATATAGAAAGATTTTTTTACAAGTATACATTAGGGAAAGTGTATACCTGCAAAAAACGCGATCCAACCACATTGAATAATTAATGTGTGTATGTTAAGTTGACTATTTGGCATATGTGTGTTGAGTTGCGTGTTATAGGTAACTAAACACACATATATTAATGCATTTGACTCGCGTATTTTGCAGGTATACATAGGGCAAATGTATACTGATAAAAAAAGCTCTCTGCGTGTGGTTACATTTATTGCCAACATATTTTAAAAAAATTCAAATCACTTTAGAGGAGAACAATTCTCGATCATATGGTATAATAACAATAATATTTATTTCAAAAGACATATTCAAATAAAAAATTAGCTAAAACAGGCGGAGTGACTGTTGGTCTATAGCCAATTTATTGAACTGCAATGATAATATTATGTGGTGCTTGTTATGTAAAAATGTTAATTTATATCTTCTCTAAATAAAGATTGCTTCTATTCTTACTAATATGTATTGTGGTGGACTAACCAAAATAATTTAATCTTATTTAAATACTAAAACATTATATTACAGATCCATTTCTTCTAAAAATGGTGCGAACGAAGCCCAAAACCTGCCAGTTAACTCACCCGGTCTTCTGCCCGTGTCTTTTCGGAGTCCTGCCTGAAAACGAATTGAGGAATTATGAAAAAATCACTAACCGTTGGCAAGAAATCGATTTGGAAATGGGCAATTTGAAGGAATTTCAAACAGATGATTTTTCTGTAATTGCTCAACCAATTTCCATTAACATGACACTCCCTATGAGTAATGGAGACATCGATTTGAGTTATTTTTCCGTGGATTGTTTTCATCTGAGTCAAAAAGGATACGCATTATGTATGTATTTAATTCATCATAATCATCGATTTTAATTTTAGTAAATCACAAAACTCGAGCTTACTCCAATTCAGTGTTACTAGATTTTTTGTAACTTAAGTCGCCGAAATGACTAACTGATATCGCCAAAATTCCAAAATATTAAAATACAAGTCATAACAGTGCGAAATTTAAAAATATTATTCCCGCAATCCAGTTTCGGGCCATTACCAAGAGACACCAAAATTAATATATATATGCATCTAAATTTTAGATAGTAACTAGTGTAATATTTTCGTACTGATGTGAAAGATAATCGTATGAAGATACGATTACCTATCACATCGTTATTATGAAGAGACAATTATAAGTCACCCATCTAGTTGCGAAAAAGAAATTATAGTTGAATATTAATCATAATAAATGAGCGATGACGCAAGCGCCATGTTCCGCCTAATTTCATGTGGCATATTCAACGTCCGTTCAGCCGCCTTCATCAACAACAGGTTAGAAAAACCGAAATGACCATCACTAGTTGTTCACTCACTAGATGAATGTTGGCTGAACATTTTAATAAATATTTGAATATGTCGATACGAAAGTCTCTCATTACGCCCAACCTGACAACATTGCTCCTTCTGAGCTGAAAAATGATCACAAATAACTTTGCATCAACATTAAAATGAAAAAAAAAAAAAACATAGTGTAGCATTGATACAAAGATCATTATGTCAATTTTTCTTAGTACATTTCAACAATCAGGTGGTGATTTCATGACAAATAAATAAGGAATTGAGCAATCTCGAGTCATGTGATTTAATGATATGAAAACTTCACTTCCATTCAAAACTTAACATATTTTAAAAAAAAAACTTTTCACTTGGTAACAGTTATTTAAATAAATTAAATAAAAAGAATTTGAAAATAATTAAATAATAAATTATTTTCTCTTTAGCTACTGTGACATTATGACTTATGTTACGTAAGTACTTTAACAAATGTCTATATATTGTAGAATGCAATAATTTTTGAATCGAAAAAATTAGTGCAAAAAATATTAAAAATAAATAAAATAAAAGTTACGTAATATTAGGCTATGTGCAGACACGTGTTTCGGGATTTGATCCCTCGCAGGTGCAGCTCTGCCTTATATAATTGCAAAGTTCTTAATTAAATTATTATTAGGCATTTGTTAACGTACTTACGTAACATGAGTCATAATATCACAGTAGCCAAAAGGAAAATAATTTATTAATTATTTATTTTCAAATTCTTTTTATTTAATTTACTTAACACATGTGTTTAATTTCAGTGACAAATACTCTATGGAACAGCATGCTATCTCCAATCGGTCGAAAAATGAACTCGTTTGATTATAAATTATTGGATAAGTTTTTATGCCCATCAGAGAAGCATCCATATATTTTCACAAGAATGAACAGCAATATATAGGTATATGATAAATCAACCACAAACAGTACTTATAGACGTACAATACATTTAATATGTGAACATTTATATACTTCATGATTATTATAGTAGTTATTAAATAAACATACCAAAAGCCATTCACACATTGAATTTGTCAATTATTATGAATTACTGTTTTTAAATATAATTATTTAATTTATAGCGGTTCCGAAGATGAACATATTTTAATTATACAGAATTATTTACTCAGTTGATATAAATTCTTTAATTATTTAATTAAATAATTTAATGCTGTGATAATTACAAATACTTACTTAATTATTACATGCATTAAGATACAATAATTATTTCTATTACCTCTAACAATTATTGGTTTCTTTGTCTCAAACGATATTATCCAAAGTAAAAGTATCTCCAACATGTACGCCAAATTTAAATTCTCTTTTTGATAACCGTGCAACATGTTCTCAACATACTCACTTCTGAAGAACATTGAAATTGGTTGTGTACATTTTTTTTTTAATTTGGATTGGTTTAAGACAAAGTAACAACATGTATAGTTCGAATTAAAAGAGACATAAATTTCCATAACATCGTTTGAGACACATTTTCTGAAAAATAATATTCAGAGGTAATAGAAATATTTTTTTGCCAAATAAATATTTATATAAATTAAATAAAAAGAACTTGAAATTAATAAATAAATTATTTCCTCTTTAGCTATTGTGACTTATGTTACATAAGTGCTTTAAACAAATGCGCAATAGCTAAAAAGGAAATAATTTATTAATTATTTTCAAATTATTTTTATATAATTAATTTAAATAACTGTGACCAAGTGAATAAATTCTTTTTTATATTATTAAATATTTATCTTGAAAACCACTATAAATTCGATAATTGTGAATTGAAATATTTTTATAGGATCAGGGGTCTTTCTGTCTGAAATTTGGTAAATATTTGAATCATACATGCGCTAACGTACCGTGTCTCAGATATAAGCAAAAAATGGGGTCTTTGGACTATATCCTGTCTTTAGCTCATCTCTCAGATGTCAGGAATTTTACATTTTAATTACTCGCACGGAAGTCAAATGTTCTTGCATTTACTACTATATATTAATTGAGTGTATTACAAAGAATATATTTATGTATTTAATTTATTCTCTATATATACAGTAAATCTCATAAAATTTATAAATTAGAAATATAAGGTGTAAAAAATTATGATAAAAAATTAATATGACAGCAATAATTTAACAGTCAACAAAAGACGATAATATGTTTGTCTTATATTGACTGTTAAATTATTGCTATCATATTAATTTTTTATCATAATTTTTATCAAATTTAATAATTTATTTTCTCTCTTAGATTTCTTTCTCGCTTGGAAATGGAATGGAAATCCGATTGCATTCAACCTGGAAAGGAAACCTATAAGTGCAGCATGTAAATTATTCAAAATATGAGGAATGAGAAATCTCAAGAAAAGTATTTATGGTTGCTAAAAACACCGCTCCCTCCAATAACTGGGCATATATTGCAGACTCGAAGCTTTCAAACGAGTTTTTTTTTTTGTAAAATTAGGATCAATGAAACGAAAATAACACACTGTTTGAAATAACTGCTGCGTGAATTTTCATAAGAAAATAAAATTGTGATAAAAAATTAAATATTTCTAAATTCTTGTAAATATTTAGTGCAACAGTTTTTATAAGAAAATGATTGTTTTACATTAGAAATAAACTTGTTATGGTGATTTTGTGAAGTAAATATTTAATTTGAAAAACATTTGTGCCCGACGACTTAATTTATATTTAACTAAATCCAATAGGAAGACAAAAGTCTTGGTAAGAAGACAAAAGTCTTCCTATTAGCCAAAGATTTTAATAGTTGATAAATTCCTGACAAGTTTTAAGATCATTTTTTAATATTTACTAAACCTTAGCATCTATTTCGCGTAGAAAAATATTTGATGATGAGGACGGCAAATTTATGCTAAAATAATAATTACATTTTAACATAAATTTGCCATCCTTAATAAAATTTTGCATGTGTGTACATATTATATATATATTTTTTTTTCCAAAAATATATTCGGCTTTAACTTTAATTGCTAGTTATATACTTATATTGTACACAACTATTTCTCAAAGTTGTCATATCGTCATTAATTTATTATCTATGTATATTTTACGAAGGCCGATTGTAGATAGCCTAAACAAACACATAATATATTAATTTTAACTTGAATATACTTTTATATCAGTATAACTACAGAATAAAAAATTATATCTAAAAAGAATTTTGTGAAAATTCCTGCTTCCCAGTTAATTTTAGAATTTATATTTGGAATTTGGAAGAATTAATATGTGTTCATAATTTAAAAATCTATATAAACAATGGTTTATTAACTTTTAAAATAATAATAATACAACAGACCAGACATTGTCTACATAGATAAAATACATAATATTTGTCTTATTATAGATATTGCTATACCTCTTACACAGAATATTGCAAGAACAGAAAATAGAACTAAGTACGAAAACCTGGCAATAGAAGTACAGAATATCTACAAACCAGAAGTAAATCAAAATTGTACTAGTTGTTATATCAGGGGCAGGAGTAGTGAACGAAAGCTTTCTGCAGAACCTGAAATCGATGGAACTATATTAAAACCTTTTAATAAACATCTAGAAAGCAACCATTTTATAAACCCATCACATAGGGCATTTTTAAACTGTATGGGTTGAAATTATTTTTTTTTCCCCCAGGCAGTGTAACACTAGCTCGAGCTGAGATATTTTAATAATAATAATACATTTATTTATTTATGAGAGACCTCATTTTTTTCAAAGATAATAAAATATAATACAACAATATAATAATAAAAACTATTTTTAAAAATAATAATATGAAAAAAAGAATTATGTAGTTGCATTATTAATTTTTAAATAATTTTTGAAGTATTGCAGGGAGCCAGAAAATAACTAGAACCGACTGAATTTACTAATATCATTCGCCGTTTTCATGATTCTTGTTAAAGTGTTGTTGCAGGAAAAGTTGGTAAGATAAAAATATATGTATAATTAATAAATAATTTAAAAATATGATAATATTTGCTAAAATGCAAATATTACATGTCATGACTTTTGAAAAAATCCACTTTAAATTTCAATCATAAAAAATGTCAAAAGTAACATGTATTTGAAATGCATCTTAAATGCAAATTTAATTACATTTAACTCATAATTTTAGTTTTTTTTTTTTTAATCTGAACACATTGTAATTCTTTATGTTTTTCTCTACAATGAACAAGAAATTAGCGATTTGCATAAAATTCTTGTAACATAAAATTGGTACATATATTTAGATAATACAAATTTGATATTACAAAAATTTAGCAAACAACTGAATTCTATTGATTCCTACTTATTTATTAAAGAATGGCGAGAGTACAATAATTGTTTTTAAGAGAACTTTCTTTTTTTTTAATTTCGAGGGAAATACATTTTTGTGGTAAGTCCCGAAATGAGAGTGATTTGAGTCCATTCGTTTAGGTTTTCGTCTGAGAAATTTTGAGGACAAAAGTACATTTAATGGAATTATTTCTTCTTTTTTATTATTATTTTTTTTTAGTAAAAAAATATATGGTTGACACTTCCTTGGAAAAATTATACAGCTTATTAAATCAAAGAAAATATAATCATAAATCAACCTTCAAAAAATGTATAATTTTCTTCCTTATTATGCAAATGCACAAAATGCGTTATACATGATTCAAGGTACGCACATTTTTTTCGATCACTGTATTTCCCGTGCGTAGACCGCTTAAATATCAGCAATTAACACCGACAACGTCATAATTAGCAAGCATTTCCATATAATTATAGTTAAAAGACGAGCCAGAAGAGGCGCAATATAAATTCAAATTCCGGCGGAATATCAGCTGCCGCCGTTGTATTAATTTAATTAATTCGTGTGTGTATCATATACGGTGTTTAATGAATACAAATATTTTATGTTTATGTTTATATGTTATATTTTTGTAATTTTAAACGCCGGACGGTTTGTTTTAACACGCAAGGACATCTGTTTTTAATGAGCGAGGAACTGTTTAAAATATATTACTTCTTGGTTTGATTGTCGTGATTGCCCGGTAAAGATGAGTGATTATACAATAAAACATTCAGTGATGTTTAATCAATTAATTTGTTTGTAAATGTACTACGTGTTAAAATAGTTAAATATTGAGTGAATATTCCTTTATTTATTGAATAAGTATTTCGCCAATCACTTGATTAAATATTGTAATATATGTTTAAAAAAGAACCACATGTTCATAAAATGGAGATGCGATTAGAAATTTCTGGTGAAAATTAAATGACATATTTGATTTTTATCATAATAATAAAAGCCATAATGGTTTTAATTTTTTAAAGTAAAATTTTAAATATTGAGTGTAATTTATCAATATTTTATTTGTTTATTCAATCAACTTTTCACTTATCACTTAACGAAATGCTGTAATTGGTGTTTCAATATATCTTAAAATAAAAAAAAGTTTTCTATATGTGGCACTACCAAAATGGACCACCCTGTACATAAAATTAAGGTGCAATTAGAAATTTGAGTTGGAAAATTATTGAGATATTTGAGTTTTATGATGACAATAATAATAAAAGCCATAGTAGTTGATTTCCATCATTTCGGTTCCTAATATCACACAAAAACATTAAAAATTTACAATTATTAAACTTATACTCAGATATATAACACAATACAATAGGCCATCATTCAATCAACATTATCTAAAGTAAGGAAATGGTTACATTTATTAGGTTTTAATTGCTACAAAAAAAGATAACAGTGTGCATGCTCAGAAGTAAATAAATAATTATAAGGATAGTTTAATACCAAACGTAACAACTCATAATTAATAAATTGACCAAATGTAGAAATTAACTATTTTTGAACTTACGTTTTCAGTTATTAATTTGTAAAATATGCTTATATTCTATGTAATCTTAGTGTAAGTATAACTAAAGAACAGTAGGTTTGTTTTACAAATATTTATTTTTTATATTCTAAATAGCTGTGAATTAATTATTAAAATTAACAAAGTTTAAAAAACTGAGTTAATTTTTAATATTTTTTTATTACAATGCATTTATTTCAACAATAATATATAATGATTTTATTATTCCTATTAATGGAATAAATATATCAAAGACAAGACTTTTTCAATCAAATCAAAAAAATCCACAAACCTCTAATGTTAAAATATGCAGGCATTTCGTCAAATGAATTGAAAATCATTTTAATAATTAGTTATTCAAATATTAATAAAAGCAATTATTGAAGAAAGGTCATTTTATTGTAAATTTTTAATTTATTATTGATAATGAAAACTGCAACGCTGAAAATGTTGAGGATTTCAGTATATTCTAAATTCACATTCATTTCCTATTAATGTCTATATATCTAACATTTTTTTTTTGGAGTAAAACGTAATAATTAGCCGTTTAATTTTTCAAAGTTAACAAATAAAAAAAAAATGACATGAATTAATAATATTCTTTTTTATTAAAATACATTTATCAAAACAATATTTTTTGTTATTTCATTATTGCTATTAATGGAATAAATGTATCTAAGATTTTCTTTAAACAAATTAAAAAAAAATACACATACATTTGCCATTTATTCAACAATTTAATTATTTAAGGCAAATAAAGTCTAGAAGGATTTCAGTGAGGCGTTTCACAAAATCACAAACATATTTTACACTCTACTTTACTTAATTCAGTGAAGATCAAATATCTTCACTAAATTAAGTAAAGTAGTAGTTGGTGAGTACATGAAGTTTCTTGATATAATATAATAATATTTTATTCCATTTTTCGCTCTTTTTATTTTTGCCACTAAATGTACCTTTCAAGCACAACGTGCTCTTTATCAACAGCTTTCATTTAAAATTGACAAAAAAATAAATAAACATGTAAACAAAATTGAATATACAAATGTGATGTGTTATTAAAAAAATCAGATAAAGTTAACTTATACAATTAAATCAATTAATCTTAATAAATTGTTATTTAACGGAGTTAAGTTATAATTCAAAAGTTTACTAAAATTTTTGTACATCTCAATTGTTTCCAGCATATTTAGTTTTGGAGAATTTGACATTTTTAAAATTTTTAAATTGCTTAAAGAAAATTTATGTACAGAATTTTATTTTAAAACTAAGAAAAAAACTTTTATTATGAAATACATTTAACAAAATTATTTATAAAAAAGGTGGCAATTATTCAGCAAAATGCTGTAACTGTGAGAAATTATACATTGGACAAACAAAAAGAAACTTAAAAACAAGATAGAAAGAACACATATATTATTCAAAAATAAATAAGAGAGAAATCCGCAATTGCTAACCACATAATAATAGTTGGATATAAATTTTCTTTAAACAATTAAAAAAAAAAAAAATAAAAATGTCAAATTCTCCAAAACTAAATATATTTGAAGCAATTAAGATGCACAAAACTTCTAGTAAACTTTTGAATTATAATTTAACTCTGTTCAATAACAATTTATTAATATTAATTGATTTAATTTAATAAATTACCTTTATCTGATTTTTAATAACACATTACATTTGAATTTTCAATTTTGTTTACATATTTATTTATTAATTTGTCAACTTTACATAAAAACTATTGATAAAGTACACGTTGTGCTTGAAGTGTACATATAGTGGTAAAAATAAAAAAAGTGAAGAAAGGAATAACATATTATTATATTATATAATTTAGTAATATTTACATTTCACATTAACTCAAAAACCAAGATTAATGTACACAATAATCACAACTCGAGCCGTAATTAAATCATTAAGTAGTGGTAAAAACAAAATCGATATTATTACATTTAATTAAATGGGATTCTGTAGGTTAAATGAAGAGTATTTGAAAATAATTAACAAATTATTGCATTTTCTGTAGATTTAAAATATTTATTAATATTTGACAACGGCAGATATTTCGAAACTCTAGTCGTTTTTTAAATAATGAATAGTGGCAAAAACAATGTAATATAATTAATTTATTAAATAATGCTTGTTTAAACTAAAAATATATATTCTCGAAACGATCTAATTCATATGCTTCCATTAATTAAATATAAGGTGTATTGTATCAGCAGGTTCTTTTTTATTAATTAAAATAATACGAAATTAACGTGTTGTCTATGATGTGTTAATTATAATTAATTAAATATTTAAAAATCACTTTAATGTTAAAAACATATTGTCACTTAATTAATTAAAATAATTACTTTCTTTAAAACATAATGCATATATTTAATGCAATAATCTACGGCCTATGTTACTATTTAATTTTACCGGTGAGTGACGTTTCGGGTCAAACTAGCATTTTGGAAGCCTTCTTAGGGCCGTTCAGGATCTTCAGAAAGAACCTAGAAAGGCTCGCTAATATCGACTTAATGAGTGATTCCAATCAGCGTTTGCTGAGATCTCGAAACGTAAGTATCGGTGATTTTTTCTAAAAATATTTATTTACTGAACTTTATGAATAAACAATAATAGATTTATACATGAATTAAATGAAATATTTTTTTTTACTCTTACCATGCATGTAAATCAAAATTACCGAAACACTTAATGAATTCGCAAACAATAAAAGTATTCAAAAATATTTCAAATAAAATTTCTTGAACATGCACACGCTGAATATTACATTTTTTTGAACGATACTTTGTTAATGTCGAAGAAATGTTATATGAAACATTGATTGATTTGAGTTTAATGTAATTTTTACTATACTATTTCAAATTCGAGTCTCACCATGGGGATCTCGCTCATTATAAGAAATAGATGGTGGGTTTAAATTTAGCACTTTTGCAGAATTTCATGCTGATTAATATCCCGTTGAGAAAACAAAAAAACGTATTCTTTCTTTTCAAGAAAAAAGAAAAAAAAACAACAACTAAAAAATGCGATTTTCTTTTTTATTATATCTTCGTTATTTGAAGCATTATTTCAATGTAATGAAGACATTATTATAGCACTTTTTTATGATCTAATCGATGGCGTACTCATTTTGCTAATAGCATGTTTCATTTCTTCTGGACCATCATCAACTCTCTTATTTCTTACGGACGCCATATTCGTTTTTTTTTATCAGATTAAAGTCCTTTATTTCTGATTACAATGATATAATATATCATACCTTTATTGTAATTAGTTATATTTTTTAAAAAATTCAATAAAATTCCTAGAGGGAATTTTTATATTATAATAAATAATTTAAAGGAACATGTTTGAATTTCCATTGCTGCTAAGGTTGATTTTTGAACAAATATTAAAGAAATATGTTTTGTGTTAATATTTTAATTAATATTAATGATGATATTCCGCATATTACTTTTTTAAAAATAATTTTTATTTTGTAAAAATCCATTATGTAAATTTTTGCTCCAAAACTGTTTAATAAATATTATATTTAAAAAGCTACAAGTTACATTACATTTCGTTTTAATTGCTTTTAATTTCATGGCATACTTGATTTCTGAGTTTTAAAAAAAAATTTAATTAAGACTGTTTTTATTTATCTGAATAAAGGTGTCATATGTAGTATTATTGTACTGAGAAAAAGTTGAGGATTTTATTATGATAGAAAAACACAATATGTTGTCCATAAGAAATAAGAAAGTTGTTTCTTTAAAACAAAAAAAAGCCCAGGTTTCTCAACGGGATATTAATCAGCATGAAATTCAGCAAACGTGCCAAATTTAAACCTACCCTCTATCTCTTATAATAAGCGAGATCCCCATAGTAAGACTGTAATTTGAAACACCCTGTATATATAACATATTTACTGAGGCTTTGATAATACCGACTTAATGAGTGATGCTGTCAATCATCATTTGTCATTAGGGATAACATTTAGTTACAATAGAATATTTAATTTAATATGAGGAAAATGAATTTTAGCCTAATTAGTATTATTAATATTTAAAAATTGATACTTCATATTGTGATATTAAAAAATAAGAGGTTATTAAAATTCTACCAATAAAATAAATAAAAGCACAGATTACTTAAAATTTATGGTTATTGATTTTAATCTGTGTTTTTATGTATTCTTTTGAGTTAATTTAGGCTGGAGAATTATTTACGACTCACATAGAGTCAGTTAAAATTATCAGAACAATTTTAACTAACTCTGTATGAATTCTAACTGCTAAATAACATCATTTTATTAATAATAGAGAAATGTAACTTATGCAGCCCCACTAACGTAAACATTACCATCGAAAATAAGACCTCGTTGTTTTGGCTTTTTATTCTTCAATAGTTTATTTAAGCACCAATGGCAGTGTTTAAATAAGCCACTGAAGAAAAGTGAATACAATGTATTTTTTTTTCTTTCAAATAAGAAACCATGTTAACCATTTCGTGTCGCGATATAATCTGCGATTTCCTTGGAAAATACGCACAATAAACCGCGAGCGTCGCATGAGGCGAGCCTTCGAGCGATGCTAAATTGGCAATGATTCGTTCATTTCGCAGAAAAAGTAGTTTAGAAAAATATAAACGACCACATAATTTCTTAAAATTAAAGAGGCACGGCTATATCAATATATTATAAAAAGTAAAATATCAGGTCAAAATATGTAAATTAATTTTGATTTTCGGCCTCACATATGTTTACAAAAATTTAATTTAAGGAAGCGGTTGAGGAGAAAGAGATATATTGAGTATAACATAAATGTCCACATCACACAAGATTATATTTTTAAAGTAATCTAAATATAAGTATACATTTTATCTCATGAATTGAAAATCATTCGTTATCAACACATTGGCTGTCAACAAGTTTTTTTTGTAAAAAAAGTTTTTTCTTTTCAAGTTTTGTTTTATAAAATAAGTAAGAATATGCTTATATAATTAATTCATTTTGATGCATTTTTTAGACGAAATTACAGGTTTTTATGGATCTGTGACTTACAAAGCTCCAAAGGCAAAAAAAATATTTTCGCCCCGTGAGGTAATGTCAGTCACATGTCTTAATCTCACATACATTCTCTCTAACAAATTCATCGACCAATTAAACAGTTACGGAACTCGAACTGACAGCGCCAAATAGTAAGTTTAAAGTAGTTACTCACTATCAATCATCGGTGATTGACGTTGCGCCAATGATATATTTCAGTCTCAGTCACCATTGACTGACGAAGCTGTCAACCTGTTAGGAGAAAATAATTAGAGAAATTACTGAAAAAGGTCATATTTTTGCAAATTTTTAATCGATTTTAGGGAAAAAAAAAAAAAACGGTTACGATGAAAATGTTGAGGAATTCAGTATATTTTAAATTCAATTAAATTCATTATTAATGTTGTAATATCTAATAATTTTCTTTTTTAATAAGAACTAGTGAGTAAAACGTAAAAATCATACATTTTTTTTTAATTAATATTTTTATTTTTCTACTTGTCAGGCAACAAAGTTATTCCTAACCTTAAATCCTTTATTCCGACTTTATTTTAATGGTTGTTTATACTTTACTGTGTAGTTATTCTTTTATACTTAACCGCAAAATTAATTTATCGTATCAATTTTTTAATAAGTCTAGTTCACACTAAATATAACTGTTGTTTATTTACAACACACAATTAATTATTTAAAGAAATAAAATAGTGAACAAAATTACTACTGCTAAACATCTTTATTTATCACGCAAGAAGTTGACAAGATGCTTGAAAAAGTGGAAATCAGTAGGCTTCAGGTCGGGCGAGTATGGTGGATGATCGAGAGTTTCGTATCCCAAGTCTTTCGCAGCCTTAGTCTTGTCATAACTGAAACATCTGGCCAAGCGTTGTCATGAAGAAGAATTGGGCCATTTTTATTGACGAATGCTGATTTGGTGACAATACTTCTCCGTTATGATGGTTTCGCCCGGATTCAGAAAGCTGTGATGTATCAAAGTCTCTATAGACTACCAAACAGTTACCATAACCTACTTTTGATGTATATTTAGCTTGGGGAAGTGCTTGGGAGCTTCATTATGTTACAAGCATTGAGCTGAACGTCTTCGGTCATGATGAAGAACCCACTTTTCATCACAGGTGATGATTCTGTTGAGAAACGGGTCGTTTTGCTTGCGAAGAAGTAGTGCGATTTTTTTGATTTTCATTCAGTTCATGCGGAATTCATTTGTCAAGCTTTTTCACTTTCCCATTTTTTTAAATGTCGAACAAGGGTTGACTGGTCAACATTGAGCTCTTCAGCTACTTTTCTTGTTGTTTTGCTTGTGTCAGCTTCAATTATGGCCTTCAATTAGTCATCATCAACTTCTGATGGTCGGCTGCCGTGTTTATCATCTTCAAGACTCTCATCACCATTGCGGAATCGGATGAACCATCGTTGCACAGCACGTTCATTGGCAATATTTTCGCCAAATGCTTCGTTGATATTGCAAGTCGTCTCAGCTACTTTTTAACCTCGCTTAAACTCATACAAAAATTTCGCTTTTAATTGCTTCTTTTCTAGCATTTCTAGAATGATCAAAATATAAGAAAATCATAGAATGTCTATAATAAAAATATAGAGCGTATTCTAAGCTTTAAAATAACATATAAATGTCAATAATTATTAAAAAAATTATTAAATTTTTAAACCATAAAGTTTAATAATATAAAATCCGACATTTCTTTGCATAAACCTAATATATGAATGATCAGCCCAAAAATGTTAACCAAAAACGTAGACCAAAAAATAATAATTTTACTATATTATTACTTAATTAATTGTAATATTATTCCTATATAGAAACATTTCCATAAAAACTTGTATAATTGTTATGGTTTATATAGTGTATATTTACAATAATTTCAAATTTAAAGTGTTATAATATAAATAATAAAATATGAATTATTTTGTTTGCAAAAAATATAATAAAAAATATATTGAGTAAGTAAATATAAAAAAATGATCAACAACAATTTAATTATTCTTTAGCATGTAGAAAAAATAAATTGATTCAATGTATGTTTGTATAAAACTTATATATAGTATAAATTATTGAATGTTTCAAAATAATTTGATTGATTAATTTAATTTACATAACGAATATATTATTTTCTATTTAGAAATCCCAGCAGGTTTTCAGTCAACAATTTCCCTGCAACACAAATGGTACACGGAGTAAAACTAGACCTAAGAGTGTCCACATGCTTCGTCCCGGTGATATTGATATTATCGGGGCATTAGGCGATAGTTTGACTGTCGGAATTGGAGTTTTTGCTAACAGTGTTCCTCAAGTGGTTTTTGAGAGTCGCGGAGCATCATTTATTACAGGTGAATTCATAGCATTTTTTTTCAAATATATTTAATACAATTTTACATACGACAATTCCTTTCAATGAACGGTCAATATGTGGTATAACTACGCTGACAGGCAAAAAAATCGGCCACTATAACATATTTTTAAAAGCTAGTCTTAATGACATATACCAGGTATTCATAAATGACTGTACGCTACGTCACGATTAGAAGTTAGGCTACTTATTTTACAAAAATGGTAACCCTGAAGATAAAATGCCTGCAGTGGCGTTACGACAAAATTTATATTCGGTCGATTACTGAATTTCAAAAATGTTAAATTTATACCTATTACACAAGAGAAAATAAGTTAAACTTTATATTCATAAAGTCAACAAATAAAATGATTTTTTTGATAAAAATTACAATAGATGCTCTATATGTCCACCATTATTATTTAAACAAATATTTACTCGCCTATTTAAGATATTAAATACTATTTGTAAATCTTCTTGAGAAATATTTCTTATTTCTTGTTGAATAGCCTCTTGTAATACCTCAATACAATGTAAATGATTTTTGTAAACTTCATTTTTTAAATAACCAAAAGAGGAAAATTCCAACGGGGTCAAATCCGGAAAACGAGCAGGCCATCTTCCACGACTAATCAGTCGATCTCCAAAATACTCGTCAAGATATGTGATTGTTTCTTCTGCTATGTGTGCTGGTGCTCCATCTTGTTGAAAGAACCCCTCAATTAGTTCATCATCGTGCAACTCTTCTAAAAAATGGTTGTAATATGTTGTTTCGATATCTTTCGCCATTTATGGCATCGTTGAAGAAAATAGGACCAATTAATCTTCTTCTTGATATGGCAACCCATACGCCAATCTTTAAAGGATGCAACCCAGTTTCAATAAATTGATGTGGATTTTCAGTATCCCAAGTTCTATAATTTTGACCATTAACATAACCTGATAAATGAAACCAAGCTTCATCAGATGTACATGTTAAATCTAACATATCAACATTTACATTTTCGTTAAACCACTCGCAGTATTGGTGATCTCCAGTCAACGACAAACAATTCTTGCACTACTGTCATTTTATATGGATGCGTATGAAGGTTTTTCAATGCTTTGTGACAAGTTCCAACAGAAAGACCTAAATAAGTGAACTAATTTTGAAATTCAGTTGGAAATAAGTTTTTGTTGACATATCCGTTTGAAGAGAAAGATAGATTTCTGCAGACTAACTATTATTCGGCCCAAAATGTCAGTAACTGTCTCTTCTGTTAACACTGTTGGGCGCCCCGTTGACTTTCCTTTATAAATGCAGTGCTTTCCTACAAAACGCAATACGCTTATGATGACCAAATGTATTATAATTGATCATGACTTCAAAAAATTCTTCAGTAAATTTATTAATGCAAGACTGTAGCGAATATAACCAGGAACTATCCGGATTCTTCGTACCACTGCGAAAGTGCGCCTTTATTATAAAGGCGTCTTGTTCCGATGTACACATTTTAATTATCTCTCAAAAAAAAAAAAAAACTTAAAATTGTGTGACACGTAATTTTCGCTATACTTACATCAAATCCCTATAAATACGTTGATTAACTCTAAAAAGAACAGATTTTTTCAATGGAAGTACTTACTGTCGATAAATGAGAAAACACAAAATACACCAACTGACATAAACGAAATGAGAACGCCAATGAGGAATTCGATGTTACTGCCAACCTTAAATAGTAAAAATAACTTGCGATGTTTTGGCACGCTGTTTGAAAACGTACGATCCTTTATGAAGACCCTGAATATAGGTTTATATGAGAATCATAGTTAAAATGCTTTATTTGTATTTTAAGAAGCCTTCTTCATTCCCACCGTTATTTTTAAGCGATAAAATCCGTTTTTAACGAGATTAGGAAGTTTTTTTTTCATTAACGCATTAGCATATTATACATCTTATTTTACCATTTATGTGTGGCAAAATAAAATTGGCTCATATGCATTGTTTGACAATAGTTATAAAGTTAATAGATCTCGCAATAAAAAAAAGTACAAGCCAGCTAACTCTTACGGAAGTGTCTTGAGTTGCCGCTTTAATAGAATATGGTCGTAGCAAGCACTAAGTGTATTCGTCATTGGGAATAACGCGTAGTATCATTCAGGATCGGTACTTGAAGACTTGCAGTTATGCTAAGCGAGAAGGATCTGGAAGAAGGGCAAAAAATGCGGTTCCTGATCATTTTGTTGTGCTCAACGCAGAACAGGAGAACTACCGCTGTTCAGCTTCAACATCGCCTTTCAATAGTTAAAGGAATTGAAGTAAGTGACAGAACAATCAGACGAAGACTTCAGGAAGGCGGTTTAATTTCAAGGATTATTTGTTTTCGATTACAATCATTATCAAAATAAAATATGAATTACATTAGTTATTTTGTATTTTTTTCTTGATGGCTGGTTTTTTTGCCATCAGTATATAATTATCAATACCATATAATTCAGAATTCAGGAAGGCATAAAGAAGAATATAATCCTTACATTTAATTTCCATTGCAAGTCCCAATCACTATGAGCAGAATAAAAGCAGGCTTCCACAAATTAGATGATGGTATTAAGTCATCGACTGTTATCCTGCTCCCAATGGTCGGGAAGCTTTTCGGAACATTTCATGAAGAAAAAAATATCGTCCATACCTAGATGGTATCCTAAATTTTAATTTATAAAAGAATGAATTCTAACAATAAAATTATACAAAATTTATATATAGTACATCTTAAAGGCCACTCCTGAACAAGGCACGACCTCTTCAATCATGATCCCAATAAGTAAATCCGCCTTTCCATTGTTATATGCAGAAGACATAGCACTCATTAATGGTGATTTTCCGTTAATACAGTTTATTATTATTTTAACGCAAGCTTGTGCCAACGAAAAAAACATATAAGGAAGCTTTCAAGGTCTGATAGAGTCTACACATAATTGGTTTGCCAAAAGGATAATATTTTATATTTCGGACAAATTACAGCCCCATATTTAAACTACCCACACCATATAAACATCGACAACCTTTTCTAGATCCTAAGCTTATCTTTTTCATATATACCTAAAACCTTAAAGCACATTTAAAGAGCTTGGCGCAATTTTTCTTAATTTAAACGTACAAAAATGTTCTCAAAGCATGTCAGCAAAAACCGCTGTACGAATATACACAATAACATGGCACTCTTGTCTGCAGCTATCCTACTCCTTGAATATACAGTTTTCCTATTCAATAATTCCCCATCATAATGTGTTAAAGGTGTAAAAAAACACTGAATTTACGAGACGATCAGCCCGGAAGTGCATAAAAAAATGATTCTTGGATCTTGGAGGCTTTCACTTCGTGGTACATTTTCAATTTTGATATAAAGAAAACACTTAACTTTTTTATACCACTTTTATTTTACTTTAGTGACTAGTTTCAATTACACGGTAATCATTATCAAACTAAGTCTTAGTTTGATAATGATTACAATATCAAAATTTAAAAAAAATGAATAATCCTAAAAAAAACCTCTCAATTTACTCCAACATGAAGTAAATGTAAGATCCTATAAGAGAATGCTCAGAATACAACGTAAAGTTTGCAACCAACCACAACCACTTAATCAATAAATCAATAAAAAGTAAATAAAAATATCACATGACCATAATTTCGTTTTGTTGCAAATCAATGTTATATTTATACATAAAACAATGTATAGCAAAATATAAGCCTCATTAATCAATTATATATTATTAAATTACAGGATTTTATTTTATTTGCTCAAATTTTTCTTAAAATATTTACAGGAGGAGACGGGTCTTGGAGACAACATTTGACACTCGCCAATATTTTTAAGGAATTCAATCCAAATTTATACGGTTATTCGTCAGGAAATTCGTTTTCCATAAACCCACAATCCGGGTTTAACGTTGCTGAAGCCGGTGCTATATCTGATAATATTCCATACATGGTAAAAATTTTAGTAAAACGCATAAAGAGTAATCCTCGAGTTAACATCAACAAAGATTGGAAGGTAAATGCAAACAAAATTTACAGTTTTAAAGAACTTCGACATCTTAGGTCATTTGCGAAAATACAATAAAGAAATTAATTTGTTTAATATTGTTTAAGTCATTAATACTTTATATTTCTTATTTTAAATTAACTAAATACGTTCAAAAATATGCAAAATTTGATTCACAATTTCATTACAATTAGTATTGGCCAATAATCATTATTTATTTATTCATATTTATATATATATATTTTTTTCGTATATTATTTCAAATCTTAAGTCATCATGAAAAATTGAAAACATTGCTTCCAAGAATTTCTGATTAAGACACAAACGATAATAAACAATAAAGTGAGACATTTATTGTTTATTACCTTTTTGTATTAATCAGCGATTCTTAGAAGTAATATTTCCACCTTTCCATTATTTTATTTTTATCTATAATAATCAAATATTTTCTTAATTTTGTATTTTTCACCCTCTCGCAGTTTTCATTACTCCAAAAATATTCTCTAATTGCTTTTGATCTGATTTTGGAGTTTAATTTCTAATTCATTCCATTGCCTGTCTTTGCCTGTCTTATTGAAATTTTAATTCTTCGTCGTTTGTACTTTC
Source organism: Philonthus spinipes (assembly GCA_963082785.1). Classification (NCBI taxonomy): domain Eukaryota; kingdom Metazoa; phylum Arthropoda; class Insecta; order Coleoptera; family Staphylinidae; genus Philonthus; species Philonthus spinipes. Next base: position 10,519,341 of record OY720315.1, on the reverse strand, counting down.
GTGAGATATTATATGTCAGTTTAGTCCAGTATTGTTTCTTTTTTACTTTTTGTTTTGTGGATCTTACTCAACCGTCTCGTGTGTTTTCTGCTATATATATAAATGTTCTTCAAGCCATATGAGTATTTTTACACTGATATATATGAGCAGATTTTTTATTGATTTGTTCTGTAAACATTTTTCCTTTTAATATTTATGTCAACATCTGACATTCTATACATTATTATTCTGACCTTGACATATTTAAGTTTTGTGATGCTTTTATATTCTTGTACATTTACTTATATGTTTGCTTCAAGAAAATAATAATCATAGCTTAATAATGCTTCTCTTTTATAATAAGTATTTAATAGATTATCGATTTCTAAATCTGCTTTTAACTGCTTTTGTAAAAATGTATTCTTATGTTTGGCTTGGTTGAGTATATTTTAGAGACGTTTTCCGTTATTATTTCTATATTCTTCGCCTTATGTTCCTACAATTTCCGCTATATCACGGCCTTTTTTGCCAACTTTGGCGTTGAAACGATAATTTGTTTCTCCTATATGTTTTCTGTCAATTGTGTAAGTTACCACCAACAAAGAGAATTACTCTTTTTAATGAATCAAACGGTCTAAAACGCATTTGATCAAAATTCGCAAATTAGAAGCGGAAAATACAGCCATGCATTGGCCTCAATTAATTTTTAATTTATTCTAATCGTTGGTTTACGGAAATTAATTATTTCTCTTTACATGTTGAAAGATTGGCTTATGATAAATTTGAATAATCAGACGGGAGACTGTTCTTCAATGCCATAATTACAACAATTTGTACTTTTTAAAGATTCGGATCTTTTTATATCATTTTATATTTTAATGAAATTTTAATGTATAATAGATCAGGAAATTTTTTTAGTTTGAAATTGGAATCTCAAAAATTTTAGAAAATTCGAATTATAAATTAAAGAAAATTCTGTTACAATTCTTTTTTTATCACAACATTTTTATTTCAATTTTTTTTTACTTTATTTAACCTATTGTATTAATAAAGTCATGAATATTAATTTCATATGAAATAAAAATTACGTGTTAAAATCAAGTTTTTAATTGATTCATACTCCAATTATAATTAAGGAAAACGTCACATTTTGTAACACGTTTTTTTTTTTAACACAAATATTTTATTTCGAATTTTGTAGTATCATTATTTAACCTATTTTGTAAAACATTATTTATTTTTTAGTTGATTAATCTGCTAATTGGATCCAACGATTTCTGCTCGGAAATGTGTTACTATGGATCGTACGATAATTTACTGAAAAAGCACAGAAACGAAATGTTGTATGTTTTACGCTATCTAAGAGACAATTTATCAAGGACATTAGTTAACCTGATACCAGTCGTGAGTAAGTAGAATAATTAAATAATGATAAATTGAATTATTATGACTTGTTTATTGAAATAATTTAATTAAATAATTATTGCGTTAGAAAATTTTTACTTGTTTCATAATTATAAACATTATATAATTTGTATACGATTTATATTCTTAAAAATTGTTGTAGTTATTAAATAATGTTTGTTTCTGTAAATTTACACAATATATATATATATATATATATATATATATATATATAGATCTTTATTTCTGAAGTTGTACATAAAATTTGTACCTTCAATATTCAATATTTACAATCACCGCTGATAAATACAACAGAAAATGGCTCTCGACCATAGGTCTTTCTGCCTGTCTTTGGCCTGTTCTTGTCGTTTTCTTTAATTATCATGATTGCTACCGTCCTTGTCTATATGGTCCGCTAAGATTGATGAAATAAATTGACGAATTGTTATTTATGGTTTTGTAAATGTTGTATGAAAGTTAGGGTTACGAGGGATACAGAGGTGTTCTACAATGGATGTTATGTGTAGATTAGTGGCGAATTTTAGGGAAAGGGTTTCAAGTCTCTCTTTTATGGAGGGAATTTTGCATTTTACATAAAGGAGTATTTTGGAAGGATTATCGAGTGGGTTAGTGGGATATCTTATTTTGGTGAGTATACGTAGGGCTGATCGTTCTCCGACCTCAAAATTTCTTAGGACATTGAGACGGGAATTATAATAATTACAATGAATGTATCGCGAATGTTTTATCTCATAGGGCGATTGGCAAGACAATTTGAAACATAAAAGTATTATGCATCCCTTTATGTAGAGTAAGTAGTTTTTGAGTTATTTCGATTTTTTTCTGCCAAAATTTTGCACAATTGAGTAATTTATGTACCATTCACACGGGTTCCATGGTAGGCTACTGTCAATATTGACTGAAATGAATGTGTTCTTGTACCCTTTGTTCGAGCCAATAAATGTTTTTTTTTTATATAATGTATTAAATTTATCCAAAAATTATTACAGATCCCATTCTTCTGAGATTAATGCGAAGGAAGCCCACCTCCTGTTATTTCACGCACCACCTCTTGTGTCCCTGCATTTTCGGTGCTCTACCTCAGAACCGGTTAAAAAATTATCATAAAACAGCAAATCGCTGGCAAGAAATCGACATGGAAATGGGCGAATTGGAGGAATTTCAAAGAGAAGACTTTGCTGTTGTTATTCAACCTGTCACAATTAACATGACACTTCCTATGAAAGATGGTACCGTCGATATGAGTTATTTTTCCGCAGATTGTTTTCATTTTAGCCAAAAAGGATACGCATCATGTAAATAGATTTTTATTAATTTAGAATCAAATTACGACTTATTGAAATACTTCGTTATCGTTTTGTTTTCTCTCAGATAATATTAATTTCTCAACGATGACCAATTGTTGACATTACCTCCAAATGAAAACATCAATCAAATATAACTTTCATTTGGTTCTCCTTGATCACTTGATGAAACATTTTAACTAATATTGAATTCGAAACTAATGGGAATTTTTTTATTTCACTTTTTTTTTTTATTTTTCAACTAGTTTCCACTTATCGTCATTATCAAGAAAATAGTGTTCAGAAAATATTTTTACAGGTTAATATATACAATGAAGTAGTAATGGCAGTGAGGATTTGTGGGGCCAGATGCCTTTGTACTCATTGACCCCCGTTCGATGGCCCTATGGATTTACAAGCCTTCCCTACGATTTAAATCCTGTCGTTTACTACCTGAATACAAGATTGTAAAATCTTCCGGATTAAAAAAGTGATTGAGTTCGATGCAATGTTTTGAAAAACCTCTCGATTGTTTATTATAAAGAATTGATGTTTTATGTTCGTTTAACCATATTTCAAAACTTCTACCGGTTTGACATATGCGATCAGACTCAGTGAGTGCATCGCACTCACCACACTGGATTTGATAAATTCCGCATTTTCTAAACTTATTAACAGGTAGTTTGTTATTTACTTAAATTAAGTGGGTTAGTCATAAAAATATTTTTTCTTTCCCTTTGAAACATTTTTTTTTATTACAACGAAATTATTTTTTTTTATTTTTATAAAAAAAAATGTTTTTACATTAATTATTTTCGACTCAAAAATTGTTGCATTATATAAAATGTTATTGTTATGCAAGAGCAAATGTCTATTATTAGACATTTGTTATAGTATTTATGTAACATAAGTCAAATTGTCACAATAGCTAAAGAGGAAATAATTTATTAATTGTTTTCAAATTCTTTTTTTTTAATTTAAACAAGGAAAATTTCTGGCAATGATCAATAAAATTTGATTAATACCTTTTTCCAACTGCAAAAATTACTTACAATGTAAGAATTTTTAGTGAAAGACCTTTTACATATGTTAATTTATTCCAATTTTCCTTTGCGTTTTGTTCATTAAATATATTTTTAATTATGTCATTTTGTTTTTTACTTTTTATTAAATTATCTATTAGTTTACTATCATACCCATTGTTAACTCCAATTTTGTTATTGTTTTCAATTCTTTTTCATAATTTTATTTACTCATTGGTACGTTAATTAAGCTATTAATATCAGAATGGAATGTACTGTTTTTAATGTGTGTATGTGTATTTGATGATTTTGTCATAATAATATCTGTGAATGTTTCTTTCCTGTAAATACTGTACTCTAATTATCGATTTTTAACATGTTTAATTCTAAGAAATTTAAACTGTTATCGATTTATATCTCTAATGTAAATTGATTTTTTTATTAATTGAATTGATAAATTTAAGAAAGACCAAATTTTTTTGCATTATGCAATATTTTATTGATATGACACAGCAGCTGTAGATTAAGTAATTCAATATCCGGCGGGGTATATGCCCGGGAAGTAGTTGTTTTAATGTGCATTTGTTTAACATACTTACGTAACGTAAGTCAATAGTCAGAAATCTAAATGTGGAAAAAAATTATTAATTATTTTCAAATCAATGTTATTTAATTTATTTAAATAACTGTGACCAAGTGAGTAAATACTCTCTATATATAAAAAAGTATTTAATTGTATAGTTGTGCCAACCCATACAAAAAAAAATATCATCAACATATCTAGCCCAAAATATGACATGTTTGCTTTGGGATTTGAAATTATTTTTTTCAAAATAAAAATCTCAGATAGTAAAGTTGATAGAGAAGAGCCCATTGGTAAATCATCTATCTGCTTATATAATTTATTATTAAATTGAAAATCATTTTGTTTTAATATTTCTGGTTGATTAGCATTATCTATTTCATTATATAAAATTTGATTGATTTCATTGGTAGTGATGGGAGATGTGAACAGACTTTTTACATTTAATGGAATTAATTTTGCGTTTTTAATTTTTTTAACTAAGTCTATAGAATATTTAGCGGTATATGGAGATTTGAAATTTATAAATGGACTAATAATATTGTTCAAATGTTTGAATATTTCATTTGGAGTATGTAAATATGAAACTACCGGTCTCATGGGTACACCGTCTTTATGCAGTTTTCGCAAACCGTAAAATATCGGTGGTCTGGTACTCATTTTTAGTAATTTAAAGTTGATTTATCTGAAATTATATTTTTACATTGTTTAATAACCTTTTTGCATTCTTATTGATACTTTTTGTTTTCATTACAATGAAATTATCAAAGTTCAATAATGTTTCGGTTTTTTCTACAAATTCTGAATTATTCATAATTGTTACAGTATTACCTTTGTCTGCTTTAGTGATTATCAATTTATTTTCTTTGATTTTATATTTAATACTATTTATATTTTTTTTTATTTTGGTTGAAATGAATACTTTTTATTGAGTATTTGTGTTTTGTTGTTAATTTTCTTAGTTTACTTTTCGTTAAGTTCCTATCTTGTTTTAATTGTTCTATTGCATATAATTTCAGAGCTAATTGCTAACGAATCTATGGGTTTATTTGATTGTATTTGTGGGTTATATTTAAGACCTTTTTCTAAGAGAGTTTTTTTCTTCTAAGTTAAATTCTACTTTTGTAAATTTATTAATTTGGGAGAGAATAAAATATTACTAGACTCTGTTCACTCGTTTCCGCTCTTTCATTATTCATGTTTAGTTGTTGCCTCACTTGTCGAATCTTCTTCAATTTGTTTTTGGCTATGGTTGACACAATTACATCCAATAGAATTCGACCACCTAGACGAAAAATTCAGAGAAGCCAGGATACAAAAACTAAAATCTGTATTTACTTACTTGGTCACAGTTATTTAAATAAATTAAATAAAAACAATTTTGAAATATTTTTTTTTCCATATTTACCTCTGTGACTCTTGACTTACGTTACTTAAGTATGTTAAACAAATGCTCATTGAAACAACCACTTCCCGTTCAAATACCCCGCACGACATTGAAATGCATAATCTAAAGATGCTCTTTCATATCAATAAAATATTGCATAATGCAACAAATTTTCATCTTTCTTAAATTTATAAATTCAATTAATAAAAAAAAATCAATTTACATTAGAGATAGAAATCAATAATAGTTTGAATTTTTTATAATTAAACATGTTAAAAACACACTATTTCCTTGATAATGACGATAAGTCGAAACTAGTTCGAACATAAAAAATAAGTGAAAGAAACCAAGTGCCTTTAATTTTGAATTTAATATTAATCAAGTATTTTAGGGGAAGAAATTATCTATTCATAGAAGTTGTATACAATATTATTATAATAAATAAATAAATAAATAAATTAAATCATTCAGACCTATGTCGTACAAAAAGTTGATAATTAAGATACACGTTTTTATTTATAATTACAGTTTAATAGTCATGAATTGATCCAGAATTTAGTATTAATTCTCGGATAGCGTCAATATCTATAAAAGGGTTGACATAAATCTGGTTTATATTGTTAACAATCTTTCAATCCACCGATAATATTCCCTAATTCGAGATTCATCTTTCACAAATTCATTCAAGAATTTAAGCTTTGTCAATACATTAAACAAAAAAGATTTGAAAATAATAAATTATGTAATATTTTATTGATATGCAACAGGTGTACATTATGTAATTCAATATCCGGCTGGGTATTTGCCCGCGAAGTAGTCACAGAGCAAAATATGGAAATAATTCATTAATTATTTTCAAATCATTGTAATTTAATGTATTTAAATAATTATGACCAAGTGAGTAAATACTATTTTCAATTTATATTAAGCTTTGACTATTAGTACGGGCATAAGGGTTAAATGATATGTATACTTTGTTTGCTAGGTTAAATTATGTAGTATACGTTAAAAGAAAACAATTAATGAGTTATTTGTTCTCTAATTTATTGACTTACAAAGTAAGTAACATTAAAAACAAATTTCTGTTGAAACAACTATTTTTTGGGCAAGTACCCATGCCGGACACTGAATTAAACAATAGGTTTTTGTTGTAGCATATTAGCAAAACTGATAAAGCAAAGGTTTTTGAATGAGAACCTTTTACAAAGCTAAAAATCTGACTATGTGTAAAAGGCCATTTATAGATATTTAAAAGAGAAATTTGTATATATAATTTAATGTGCGGTGTAGGTATTTGTTTGGAAAGTAGTTGTTTTAGTGGATATTAGTTTTTTCGTAGTATCTATTTCTGTACAGCATTTGAAAGAATTAATTCATTAATTTATTTCAAATACTTTTCTTTTAAATTAATTAAAACTGAAGTTTAAAACATTTAAACCATCATTATAATACGTTAAAATTAATATTTCCCCTGCGTAAAAACCTTTATTATATTATAACTATTCTTTCCAATTGACGATTGACTATTTGTCAGTTTGCTGCAAGTATTTCATTAAGTTGTATTTTTTTTTAATATTATATACCACAAGATAATGAAGTAATATGGTAGTATTACTTCCCTATTGTTCCTTATTATTAGTATATTATTTCATAATATGATTTAATTAGTTATATGAAAATCAATTGTGTTATTATTTATTATTTCATTACTTTCAGTCACTAATATGATATGGAACAGCATGGTAACTCCAGTTGGTCAGAAGAAGCGTAAAAATAATTATAAATTATTGGATGAATTTATCTGCCCATCGGAAGAACATCCGTATATTTTTACAAAAATGAATAGTAATGTATAGAAATGTCGTAACTTGGAGACATAATTTTAATTATTGTGAAAATTCATAATAAATTAATGACGACGCAAGCGCCACCTTTTGTTTAATTTCAAGTGGCATCGTCAATTTCAAGTGAATGTGAAAATTGTTTAATAAAACAAACGTTTTATTTTTCCTTTTGTCCATCAAATTAATTTGAAAATAGATTGTAATAAAACAAACACGCGATTATATCGTTTTCTTTCTATGGTAAGGTGTTTGCGCTCCTTAATATTCTATATGTTAATCCTTAGTGTATACAAATTTTTGGAATATTAGCATCAAATGTTTGTGCGGCCGTTCGACACAAGTAAAAAGTTGCATGTTTCGCGTAGGCTGTCATAAAGCGCTTAAGCCTATTGTTTCTTACTTAGGTAGCTGAGAGAAAAGACACGTTGGGGATTAATGCAGAATTGCAAAATCTCTGACTGGCATGATGGGCGTTTCTATTTTTATGACACATCATAAACTCAAATTTTTGAAGACATGGATTTTACCAGTTTGAAAATAATACAAATTGAATTACGTTAAGCCCTAAATAATCCTTTAGGTTGTTACCGAATTCTTGTTATCCTCACTTGGGGAAAAACGACGATAATACTGTGACCAAACGAAACAATTAATAATTAAAATGCATTTCAAAGTAAACACCTCAAATTTTAAGAATAAATGAAAACAAATTATTAAAATGTAGGACGTTTCTAAATTGATGCCACATTTATATACATATACATAATATACATAGATTATATTGATAATCTCAATTAACGAAGTGTATGGTACTTATAGTAAATATTTTTCTAGACACCAATAACTTCAACAACTTCCAAATAAAATTTTTAATTACCCAAATATTGATAACATGTTACTATCTGAATGATTTACTTAATCCTGGCGTAAATTTTATAACAATGAGATGTTTGGTAGCTTTTGGTTTTATAAAGAATTGTTAGGGTTTCGGATTTTTGTCAGTATTTTAAAAGTTGAAATTAATTTGACAATTAAAAATGTAGTTAAACAAGGAACAATTCTGGCAATGATCAATAAAATTCGATCAATCCCTTTTTCCAACTGCAAAAAATACTTACACTGTAAGTTTTACAAACATCTATTGAAACAACTACTTTCCGAGCATTTACCCCGCCGGACATTGGATTACACAATAGATATTTGTTGTTGCATAGCAGCACTACTGTATCAGTACAGCTATGCCTCGCAAGCCCTTAGTTGTTAAACGATTTTTAATTAATTTTTACGTTCCGTCTTCAACGAGATCGCGGATGGAAGTAATCGCGGTGGAAGACACGCACAATGAGCGGATTCATCGGCTCCGAGCAAAAAATAATATCGACTCGGTGTGACTCGTACGTAAAAATTAATTAAAAATTGTTTAACAACTAAGGGCTTGCAGCGCATAGCTGTACTGATGAGGGATGAAATCCCGAAACACGTGTCTACAGATAGCCTTGTAACTATTATTTATTGTTTCCTTTCATTAAATAATTTCGACTCAAACCGTTGCAATTCGCAGTAGTGCTGCTATGCAACAACAAATATCTATTGTGTAATCCAATGTCCGGCGGTGTAAATGCTCGGGAAGTATTAGTTTCAATAGATGTTTGTAAAACTTACATTATAAGTATTTTTTGCAGTTGGAAAAAGAGATTGATCGAATTTTATTGATTTTCCTTGTTTAATTTCATTGTAATTTAAATAACTGCAAATGTGTGAATCATCTTTGTTTCATTTTATTTAATTAAAAATGTATACCTCAAGTTGAAAATCGATACACAACGTCTCAGAAATTTCATTAAAAAATCTCCTGCTATTGAAAGAGGTCTGCAACAAACACACTCTAAATTTGATCATAATAAAAAAACATTAGAATATATATATTTTTTAAAGAACAATATATTTTTAAAAATTATTCGCCACTTCAAAGTTGTTTTTATTTAATTTATGATACTTATCTTATCGCGAAAAAATGTAATTCTATCGATTTTTATTTTCTAAAGAAAATTATATTGTCATGATAACGATATATTTCCTTAAAATTATTCAATTCAATTGATAATGAGATAAATTTATCATATTATTTTTAATCGCATTTAGTCATCCAGCGACAACCTAATGCGTTTCCACATAGTGAGTGTTGATTTTTGCTAAATTATTTCTATGTGAAGATGAATACGAACCGTGCATGGATATTTTTATTTCTGTGGCTTTTTATCAAGACAAATGTAAGTATAAATATATTATATGTACAATAAATTAAACCAATTAAAAATAGCAGTATTTTAATTAAAAAAAAGAGGAATTATTCAATTGGTCACAGTGATTTAAATCCTTTAATAACTTGATTATCTATTTAATTCTTTAATTTGTTATGAAATGTAATATATATAATATAATATAATATAATATAATATAATATAATATAATATAATATAATATAATATAATATATAATAACACATAATTAATAATGTTCAATTGACAATCGACCAAAGGTTATTATTAATATGTAGCCATTATGGTGACTACATCGCAACAATGGGTAATGAGAACAAAATATCAATATTTTATGTTGGATTAATACAAAAAAAGAGGAAGAAAACCAAAAATGACATTTTCCAAGAGCTCGGTGCCACATGAAAAATGTTTTATGTTCATTAAGGCACTTTTCAAATTCTCAAATCTATTTTTTGGCATACATATACATTCTCATAATTAATTATTAGTTTTCAAAATACAATTACTTCAACATCAACATAAAAATGCTATTTTTTATTATTCCATTATATGTTAATTTAATTAGATTTAATTTACATCTGAAACAGGCTGAAACTTACTGTCAATACTTAGCAGCGGAAGTCCTGTACCCCAACAAATTATTCCGTTCACTCAGTGGGTATGGTTGTTATTCATTAAGCCAACCCGGATGGCTAAAAACTGGAAAACACATAAATCCAGTTCTACAAAACATAAATTACTCAGATGGAAAAACATATGTAATGCCATTGGTTAATGTAAGTTCCATGTATTTTCAACGGAAATGTAATGTTTGTAATTAACTTGTAGAGTTTTTAGAATGGAGCCGGAGATATTATCCTCTTTGATTACACAAGCGAGAAAAATTTGAAATATATTGAGGATCTGTACATTAGCCGGGAATTTTTCCAGAGGAAATGGCTTTTGTGTGCATTGAATGCCGATGATTGCTGCACGAATTATTTAAATGAAGAAAATAGTTATCCAAGTAAGTTGCACCTTTAAAAAATTCACTTCGTGGTATAGAAAACACAAAATATATTTTTTTATATCACTTAATAAGTACTTTCATGTTGTTCATTGGCATTTTAAAAATTAAAAGTTTAATAAATCATGTAAACAATTTCCTTGTCATTAATAATTAGTACGTGGTACTCGAAATATACAACGAAATGTACAAATGAAAACGAAAGAAGGTGTTTTAATTTAATGACGATAACTTCGCATAACTCAAATCAAACTGTGAATTTCCTGATTTTATCTACAATATTCATTTATTATATTCTTTCAGCTCCGGAATATCCATGTCGGGCTTTCTGGGATGGATTCAGTTGTTACCCAAGAGCTAAAGCAAATACCACAGTCAGTGTGCCATGCCCATCTTATACTTCAACTAGTGATATAAGTGTATGCAATTGTGAGTATGTTTTACAGAATTAAGATTTAATAATTTTTAATTTAAATAAATAGAAATTGGAAAATAAATAATTAAATAAATTGAGATAAATAAAAAGAAATATAAAAATAATTGATTTATACAATTGAATAATTAATTTTGCTAAATAAACTTGCGTTGCTAACGCAAAAAAAGAAGCAGCGGCTGAAGGAAAATTGATTAATTATTCAATGGTATAAATTAATTATTTTCATTTTTTTTATTTCATTTAATTAAGAATGATCTAGTGAATAATCACATTTTATATATCTTATAAAATAATACTATTTAATATTTTTTTTTAATTTGACTAAATACCGAGTGATCACTCTCAAGTGTATTGGCTTGGCAAAAAAAAAATCCCAATATTCGAACATTCTCGTGATACTTCCGTTAAATTTTTGGCGTTTTAACTTTTGTTGGCAATTTTAAAATTACTATTTATAACATAAAAAAGTAATATTCGTTTGAATGATTAAAATAGGATGTAGAATAAATCAGGTTGAGCAATTGTACAGCCTATTCAACTTAAGAGGATATTACAGTTGGTAGTATTCAAAATATCGATTTTTTAAATTTCAAATTTTTCGATACTTAGTGTAGCTTAAAGTCTCTAAGCCGTTTTACCGTTGACGAATTGGTTGGTCAGTTTTTCGCTCATCGAAGCCATTAGGGTTGAAAGAATGTTGTCTGTCTATTGTTTAGTGACATGTTATCCAAATGATCTTCAGATAGCAGTGCTGGTTCCTATTTCATTAAAAATATGTATTCGAGCGTATAACAAAAATCGACGACGAAGTCTCGAGTCATGTCTGTACTAAGGTCACTTCACACTTAGTTCAGAGATGACTTTAGATTTCCAATGCCAATTTTTTCGTCGATTTTTGTTATACGCTCGATATATATATATATATATATATATATATATATATTATATGGGCCAATTATCCCATTATAACAGATACCACACCACAAATTACTTTTTTATTGTATTGTCTTTTAAAATAAACTCGAAATTTCGGATTATCGGTAGACCAATATAGTAAAATTTGCGAACTTACCACCCCATTAGTGATGAATGTGAATTTGTCAGAAAAAAATATATTTCTACCAAAATTTTGATTTTCAAGATACTTATCACCGTACCACAAACAAAAATCGAATCGTTTTGCCCCATCATTTTCTTCTAAAGAGTGTATAAACTTAATTTCAAATAGTTTCACCTTGTTAATGTTTTACGATTTACCATTATTGCCAATTTCTAATGCTCCCCTTCTTAATGAAAATTGTGGAAAGCGCCTTACAGAATCCATAGCTAATTCAATGGTAGCATCTTCTTGATTTAGATCGGATTTTGTCCTCTTGACATTATTCACACCTACTGTGAGCAAAAATTATGACACAATCTTTGTATACACCATTAAATGATGCCGAACAATTTGGCCACCTTATATACATTCAATTCGTGGACACATTGTATACTGTTAAATTTTATTTACATGTAATACGTCTCAAAAAGAAAGTAAAAGTTAGTATAATATATTCTCTTTCAATGTACATGAAAAATGCAGGCAAAACTTTGAAATTCTTAGTATACATACCTATTTTTATTCTGAATTATATAGTTATAGAAGACACGGTAGTAGCAAAAATAGATAAGTTAAGTCTTAACGACTATAACGTGTAATAATTATTTGTAAAAACGTAAATGCTTGTTGCAATTTGGATTATATTAAATAAAATATAATTTATTTTAACACTTTCAAAATCGCTACGTATTTCACATTTTTTATATTTATATTTGTTATTTAGTATTTTCAATATGATTTACTTAGGATATTGCTATTTTAAAGAAAATTTGTTTTGTATTTACAAGTTTAATTGCTGCAATGGTGAATTCTTATTTTTTTATATTATTGATTCATCTAAAAACAGTAACACATTTTTAAGTGAAAATTCTCTTTTGTACACTGATCTTTGAAACATTTCTTTAGAATTATTAAACTAGAACACTCTGTATAATTCCTTTTCTATGAAATTATTGTTAACTAAAAAATAAAACAGTATATTTATAATATAATAATTGTATGTAATTGAGTTTTTTTGTAATTTATAAGATATAAAAAAATAATTAATTCACACATTTACCTATAACGGAGGCTTGTCATTTTTTAACAGAGCTCAAGAAAAAAAAAAAATAAATAAATAACTGGCGATCAATAAAAATATTCTGTTTTCAAGCGATTATAGAGGACAATTGAGAGTATTTTTATGATAAGACCTCACGAGTAATTTTTCTAACTATCGCGGAATTGTATTACTCCAATAACGGCTATTCTGCTGGTCATTAGGATGAAAGTAAACTTCATCACTCATGAAGTTCTCATTTTTCTCGATAAATGCTTCGTTTCACATGCGAAGTTTCATCGTTGTGGGTAGTCTCCAGGATGTAACTGTTGCACAAAAGCCATTTTGTAGGGTTGAAAGTGGAGTTCCAAATGCAAAATACGCCTTACCGAATGATCACCGAGGCGAAGTTCAGTAGCATGTTGCTGAACAGATCAAGACGGACTGCGAAGAAGGGTCAAACGCGTTCCACAATTTCAGGGGTTCGAACCGTTCATGGAGCTCCTGGTGGTCTTTTCTTCACGAGTACATCACGTGTGCGCAGTGCTTCAACCCAAAGGATGGTGTTTCTAGAAGGAACAACTTGATTCCGATGAATGTTGAAGTGGCGACGAAACTCACGCTGTGCAGCTGTAATAGTCATTATTTTGTAAAAAACTGTCGTACTCTAAAACGCGGTGCCCATACAAAACGCAGGCTCCATAATGTCAACTGGTTACAAAATACTAAGAATTCACGAGTCAAACGGCACACTCCTCACCTCTCTCGCACTAATAGGGGGAGAATACTAACCATTTCAAAAACATCTATTCTTTGTGCCGGACCCTGTAGTTATCCTTCAACAAAATCCAAATTCTATTTGGTAGCCGGACGCGAAGTTATGTTTTTTTTTAGTATAAAGCAATTTTCTCAAGTTTTGATTTTGAAGGCGCCATTCGAGAATAGTAAACTTTGAAACTTTGAGGTTGAATCGGTTCACGGAGTCCATAAAAAAATCTTAAATCTTCGGAATCTTAGTTTAAAAAAACCCAGCATGAATTAATTTTTTTGCTCAAAAATATCATAACGGTAGAAGTGTTCGTTTTTTGTGGCTATCCACGAATCATGCCATTTTGAAATGTCTTAATATGAGCGGAACTGCTGATTATCCAGGCGATGTGCCATCGAACGAAACAAGTAATAATCGGACTGCGTGGGATGGAACTTCCCATTTGATCGTTTCTAAGTAGGTTATAACGGATTTGGCAACGCAAGACCGAGCGTTGTCATGTTGTAGAATCGCTTTATCGCATGTATTCGCTTGGGAATAGCTTGGCGGGTAACTTCTAATACTGAAACAAGTTCGTTTTGCATTTGGCACGAATCTTCGTCGAGCAATGCCTCAATTAAGCATTTTCGAAAGTTTTTGGCTTTACTTCACGCGAACGGCCGTCAATATCGAAATACCGTCTTTGAAGCGAATCAAGGCACGTCGTTTCACTTAGACATCGAAATACCATCTTTGAAGCGAATCACGGCACGTTGTTTCACTTAAAACAGCATCTCCGTAAACTTTTTGGAGTTCTCGATGCTCTTAAGCCGCCGTTTTATTCGAATAAAAGAAGAAAAGCAACATTTCCTGCAAATGACGATTATTAGCCACAAAAGCAGCCATATTATATACAACTAAAAGTATAGGACGCAACAACAAAATCACTAATGTGTCAAAATTGTTTGTTTGCCATATGTCTAAGCTTAATTCATGACGTTTTGGTTATGTCACAATCGACCAGCAGTAACTACATCTTAGTTGCGCACCTAATAATTAATGTGGTTTTCATTTTTTGTGTAATTTATTTGAAATAACATTGATTAGCTGACCAAAATATTCTTTTGTATTATCCATATATATTTGGCCTTTATCGATATTAAAAAAAAAATTAAATGAAAGTAGTCATAGACACAAAGACATTTATATTAATAGTATACGACATATAAACATAGAAAATGATTAATTAGATGAATACATATAACATCAGAAAAGGTATAAGGAATTTTAAAATAATTCCTTAATTCAGACTCAATGTACAAGAGTCAATTACTAACATATACTCCTTTACATGTGACATATTCTTTAGTTTAAGAAAATTTTAGCAGCAATTTGTTTTAAAATTCGAATAATTGTCTAAACTCAAAATTTTCTTCTCTTATTAATATGTTTCAGTATATAGTGAACGAGAGTGCTTAGACAATAAATGGGCATCAAAAACCAACTACGGAAAATGCGCATCGGCGCCAATTTACCGAAAAAGGCACAATTTCCACGTTGCCGTACTTTCTACAGCCATCGCTCTGATGATTCCCGCAGTGGTGATTTACTTCAGTTTCGCAGAACTAAGAAATAAGAAAACCTTGGTATTCCACAGGAATCTAATAGTAGCAATTTTGATAAAGAACATTTTGGTGATAATTTCGAAGGAAGTTGTAATTCTTGATGCCGTTAGGACAGCCAGCAACGGCGTGATGCAGTCGAACGGATTTGGGTGTAAAATGTTGGCTTTCATAGAGAGCGCTTCGAAAAACGCAATTTTTACATGCATGTCAGTTGATGCGTTTTATTTGCATAAGATTCTAGTGAGGCCATTCGCTAAGGATATCAGTATGTACATCATTTATGGCGTAACAGCGGGTAAGAGAAATATATTACTTCTAGAAAAATGAATTTTAAATTAAAAAAAAAAAACATTACAAAGTGTACGTATTTTATTAATAAGCTTTAATGTATAGGTTAATTTAACTAGTTTAACGAAATACATTGATACAGTATTGTCTTAATTATTGTGAAAACACTTTTGTTTTCGTAAATATTGTTTATTTGAATAAATATATATAAAAATATAGTTCGACATATAAACACAGTTTAAATACAATTTAATATGAAATATGTCCTCCCTTTGTTGTAATTACGGCTTGAGCATGCCTCGGTATGGAGTCAATTAGATTTTTATATTTATTTTTAATTGCCCCCTATCGATTCCATCCATGAATTACTGAGTCTATCAGTAATTCATCATCATCTTTGTTTTGTCTTTGTTTTTGCCATACATTCCACATTTTGTAATTTGGCCTTAGAGATCGCTCATAAATTTTCAATGGGATTCAATTTTGATACATTTTCAGGCCGGTCTAAAACGATATTCTTCTTGCTCTTGAAATATTTCACTATAGTCTTTTAAGTATGGATCTGAGTTAAAAAAAAAACTTTATATTTTTCACAATTTGTGATTCTATCTACTGGAATAAGTTTGCCAAAATCCATAATTGAAAAAAAAAAAAACAGCTCCAGAATGTTTGACTGATTGAACAATATAAGCTGCAGAAAGCTTTTTTCATCCACTCTGTTAGAAACGAATTTTAATCGGTGGTCCTGTGCTAGAAAATATGTTTCGTCTGAAAACATCATCTTCTTTCAGTCATTTTTGGTCTAATTGAATAACTTAGGTTGAGTAATGTGAAGTGTTGTATAATAATATAGTTAAAAATGTAATTTTTTTACTTCACTTTTAATTTTATTAATACACCAGATGTGCATTTCAAGTATTAATTTATCAATGGTATCAATTTTACCATTGATAATGAATACTTAAAACTGGAAATGTACATCTGGTGTATTAATTAAATTTAAAGTGACGTAAGGAATTTTCATTTCCACCTATATTATTTGGTCAAATTAGCATTGTTTTTGTCTAGATTTAGTCTCTTTTTCATCAGAAAGGTAATAATAAGTTTTTTTTCTGTTTCCTCACTAAACTTGATGATCTTTTCCTTTGAGTAATATCCATAATGCCAAAAAATCGCAAAATAAACGAATAAATTATTATTATTATTGTAAAATATCAAAAATTCTCAAACATAACCTAAAAGTAATGCCGTTGAAGGTTAAATGATTTACAACAATCGAAAAGTGCCAGAATGGGGATAATAGTGTTGAGATAACCAAAATACATTTTTTTTATGTTCATATTAATTCGGGCAATACTGAATCTATTTATAGTTTCCTAGTGTACGATTCGATATGTTTTAGGTTCGAAAGTATTTGCTTAATTTCGGTAAAAAAAAACATAATGTCAACATAGATTAATTAATGGTTAATCTCGTGCTACTGATAATGTAAATCTAAGTTAAATTAAAAGTTACGTGTAGTGTTAGTACGGTTTAGCTGTATTTAATAAAACATAAAATGTTTGAGATGTCACTGTTCATTAGCTGACAATGCACAATTGTTTCATTATTCATCTGCCTGATGAAGCCACGGTGTAGTGTATTATCAACTAATAATGAGTGAAATCTAAAACATATTTTGCTTAGATAAATATTTTATATAGAAGTATAAGCATCTACAATCAAATTTATTATCTTTGTTAAGTTTCTTGGAATATAAATAAATCAGCAAGAATCACTATTCAACGCTTACGCTTTAGCCAAATTTAAATATGTTTTGAATCATTGAATAATAATATTTTTTCCTTTGTGTTAGTATAGTTTCCGCAGCATCAACAAAAATAATCATTATCAGTATTATTCTTACTAAATTATCGTCGATTAATATCATAATCATACGAATATATGGAAAATTTATATCCGTCACCTCTATAATTTTGGTCAACCTGGTTACCCTGAACAAATATTCTATAACTCTATATTTATTTTTTCCTAGTCCAATTAATTTATACAGTTCACAACCTCAACTTATTTCTTATATTTGAAGTAATATAAGATACTTTATCGTGGAAGAAATGCCAACGAACTATAGTAAAACCTAAATTATTTAAGAAAAGAGAGTTTGTTTTTGAATGAATATTTATGTATATTTTAGTTGCTTCTCTGACACCAACTACAATCTGGGCAATTCTGATGAGCACCAACAATAAAGGCAACTGCTGGATGGCGGATTCTGATTCCTGGTATCAATGGATTTCCGATGGTTACAAATACGCCATGCTTGGCATCAACGTTCTGCTCCTTATTGATATCTGCAGAGTATTGTGCCAAAAGATAGTCAGATCGGATAACTCGAATAGCAAACAAAACAGGTAATTGTTTTATATGTCTCTCATTTCTAAATGCTTATTTATCAACAGACACACTAATTTATTTATATATTAAGACAAATTTGGGTGCTAAAATAGTATTCCAAATCCGTTTTTTACCCACAACTAAATATAATAGTTGTAGATTATAGGGTAAGTCATAGAAAATTTTAACAGTTGCAATGGTTTACTAAAAAAAGTCATTACTTTTTTGTTGTTTGGGATGGTGTAATGAAATTTTATATGCTTACTAAGATGGAACTGTTCTATTCGATAATGAATGAAATGACACATTTTAACAAAGGATGTTTGAAAAATTATGTTAAATGTGTGACTCTCCAAACGATCATTTCTTTAATGGCACCCTATATTGTCCAAATTTTTTCTTAACTTATTATTTTACATTTTATGGTAGTTATAAGATATTTGAATTAATTGAGTAGTAAATGACATGAAACGGTTAACCCTATTTTTAATAGAAAATTTGTGATTACGAAATAATGAGTGATCTTATAAGTGCAAGAAAAAATAATTTGTAAATTACTCAGAAATAATTATTAACAATTACAATATGTATCTATAAAAGTAAATAAATTTATTCAATTAAAAGTTAAACCTTAAATACTACACAGCAACAGATTTTTGCGCGAACATTTTTGCAGACGGTTTATAAATGCGTAATTTACTTTTCGGGGTATATTTGCATCAACAGTTTCCAATTACGGATTCGCTATATCGTATCTTCTTGTTTTATAGCTCTACATGAAAAAAAAAAAAAAAACAATTTTGTAATATCTGTTGATCTGGGGAGCCCATTCCTCGGACCACCTCTTCCAATCCACTTATTAGAAAATTCTTATTCTAAAAAATTCATATCCCGAAGACTATTTTGCGCTAGTGCATCATCGTGTTGAAACCACAATCTCTGAAAAATATTTAGGGGTAAATTTTCTTAATCGATTTTAAGATCAGTTTTTTATAAATATCAAATAATTTTGTCCGTTAATATGATTATCAATAAAGTATATACCAAAAATACAGTCCCCTAAAATTCCTCCATATATATTAAGATACATGGTGTATGTTGAATGTCAAATGGTCTAAAAAATGTCGATTTGTGATGTCATATAATGAAAATTGTAATGGCATTTATGAAAGGTTGCTACATCAGTAAATAAAACACATTTAAAAAGTCGTGTTATCTGTGTATTTTGAAAGAGCCATTCACAAAGATTATGACGATTTTTAATATCACGTTAATAAAAATATTCCAAAATATTTAAATTATATGTATAAAATGTACTTTTGTGGACAATTCTTGAAAAAGTTGTTTGATTTATATTTAACTTACGGCTTGTTTGTGTAGGGGTCTGCAACAGCACTTGCGAGTACATTAAATTCAGTATCTTCATTTTGTGGACGATTTCTTTATTCGTACTGAACGTGACCGGTTCTTTCAAACCTCAATTTCAGTTTTTGTAAAAGAAGGTGAATGTGCATGCCGTAAGCGTATAAAATTTCATTAATCCATCTCAATAAATATGATTTTTTTTAATTAAAGCATTGCAACTATCTTTATTTTAAATATTGTGTTCTGCAGTAACGACTAATCAAAGATACTGTTAAGAAATCTGGTTTAAACAAACTCGGAAATAAATGAAACAATGTTTATTTATTTATTTAGAGTACACTTAAAACATTTATTTGCAACACACTATCACTCAAGATTTGAGCACTCGGACGTTCGTGATAGATTGACTCGGACTGACTGATTCCAGCGCCGCTAGCGCGTGCTTATATGGCGTGATTGTTTCTTGAACTTTCCGGAACATTCTATGACACCGCGTTTATCATCGCGCGCTCTGTGGAACGTTCTAGAGTGATGTTTCCAGTTTCTTCTTTCACTTTCGTTACAATACCAACTATTACATATTGTTATGAAGTTTATTTAAAGAGTTTAATAAAAAATAATAAATATGATGTTCTATTTAAAATAACAAAGTTGACATCAATTACACAAAAATTGGAAAGCCTGTATATATGAAAATTATTTCATGTAATGCTGCTTCAGTAGCTCAATAAATGTTATCAACAAATTAATGCCAAATTTCTAACGACAAGAGAAATATCGAAAACTGGCATTTCGATGACTCACTCTGTATAAGATTGAATACATACTTTAAAAATAGGATTATTTATTAAATAAATCCCTTTCCTCTGTAAGATATTGTAAATAGCTTTATCTCGGATGTGATGTATTTTGTTATCCTCTTTGGAGTAATCAACAGTAATGAAACAATGAAACCTACCCCTTGGCCTTCACTCACATTATCTAAGTTTTCAGAAAAAAAAAACACTTTGTTTTTTTATATGCTCAAAATGTAAACTTATCAAAGTAAACAATACTTTTTAAACTGTTGATATTCATATTAACTACGATATGATTATAACTAGGAGCCTTCATATTGCCATGAAATCCAAACCTTATTTTCCTTTGACCTAATCATTGATTTTATGTACAAAATCGAATATCAATATAAAAAAAATCATTGATGTTTTTTTCAGCTTAACTTCTGACAAATGAGTAATGTTTCTACGAAAATATCTAAAACAAGCATCTTCCATTGGCAAAGCTTTTGTTAATAAATTCGTTAATTCCTACATAATGCGGTGTGGCAGTGATAGAATCTTTTTGTGTTCAACTAAAGTAATATGCAAAATTTTCTTCTCAAGGGGCGTCAACGTTTTTCTTAAGGATCCATTTTTTAACCGAAAGGCAACAAGTAATGAATTTTAAACATGTTTTTATAGATCTAAAACTTCAATATTTCTTTCGGTATTTAATGTCGAACTTATTCAGGGAGGAATTAATATAATGCCAGTAAATCAAAATTCCTTCCTTATTATAATATTTTGTAGATTGTTTGTAATTCACTTGATCTATAATTGCATGACTAACATTCAAATAAATGTTTTTTTTTGTATTTGTCTAAAACCCAGCAATTCTTTATCCTAAGGCCTCATTACAATCAATGGTCAATTCCTATCGTTAGCCAGTTGTAGGCTAAGGATTAGCTACCAGTTAAAACAACAAATAATCAATGAAGATAATCGTAGATTATGTATTTTATAACTGTTTCCTTAGTTTTGAATGTAACAGACACTTTAAGCTAATTCAAGTAACCGGTAGATTTTCCTGCCATTAAATTTGTTTGACAACTTATTCGAGTTTAAAAGTTAGTGTTCTATCATAATCCTTCATTTTTAATTTGACTGAAATATATCTGTAACTCTGATAGTTAGCCATAGGTGGTAATTCTGGACATAAATTATTTAAGTCATTTTATATACACAACAAATTTTCTAGCGAACATTGGAGTTAGTCATCCATTGACTCACTTTAATTAAATTCTAAAGTAGACTATAATCTATAGATGTAAGACATACAACTTCAGTTAGTTCCGATCTAGGTCTTACTCCCTGAGGTAATGTTAGAACAAACAATTGTATTTTTTTTTTTAATTTTAAAGTTATTTCCAGAGACATCTATGCTGCAAAAATTACAATCATTTAAATGATTTTTTTAGTTTTCCATGCGCACTATAAATTTAAAAGCTTTCTTCTACATATAACTATTATATAAAATAATAATGAATAGATTTTTAAAAATCAACCAATAAAACAAATAAAACATAGATTAGATTGAATAACTTTAAATTCTCGACTAGTTATTTCGACGGGTTATTAGCCTATTTTCTAGAAGATTTAAAATTAAGATTTTATAACTAGTCGAGAATTTAAAGTCATTCAATCTAATGCTTGTTTTATTGGTTGATTTTTAATAATTTATTCATATTTATTTGCTAAAATAAGAACTACCAATATTTAAATATTAAAACTATTAATTTTAAGCTATTATGTTGAACTCTGCAATGTAAGCATATACTATTTATCAGAACTACCTACCTGATATCAATTTATTTTGCTATAAAGCTTATAACATAAAGTACTGCCAACTTAATAATATTTGAAGGGTTAGAATTATTTATTGCAAATTTTAGTCAATACATAAAACTATTTTTTTTTATTTTGAAATGGTGGAAATTGGATATACGACTTTTGTTCATTCATAGATTTTCTAAAGATATTTAAAATATTTTTTTCGCCGTTGAAATATTTAATTGTTTACATTTAATTTATTTTGATTCGATTAACATCTATTTTACAATATTGTATGTGTCGTTCCATTGGATTAAATTGTGCAAATTTATTCCAGCGCTGCATTACGAGCAACGCTGGTCCTCCTGCCTTTATTCGGTGTGCCTTTGTTGATAACAGCACAGCGCGGCATTGTTGACATGAGCGATTGTTCTGCGGGAGATATTTACACTTATACTACATACTCCATTGAGGCCCTCCAGGGAATTTTACTCTGTATTCTATTCTGTTATTTGAATTCTGATGTAAGTATACAAATGATTAAAAAATATAATTTTGTTTTTACATAGTTCACCATTGGTAGTTAGAATCTTGGTCAAGCAATTCGCTTCAAAAAATTTGTTTGAATTGTTTGAATGTAATTATTTTTAAATCGACAGACCAATATAATGATGTACGGATAACTAACTAAACATTTTTATTCAATTGTGTATATGTATTTACAAAAATATATAAAATTAGAATTATATTCTGTAAATGAATCGGCTATCGACCGGAGGTCTTTCAGTCTATGTACCGATATTTAAATAAAATACTTAACTTTTTTTACATAAATCATCATTTTATTCGAAATACTTTCAGTTATATAGGCCATTTTCAAATGAATAATAGTAAATAAAAATTAATTATTTCATCTAAAAATTAAAATTCAAAACTGGACCCAACATTTCAGATCTCTTACGTATAAGCAATAAGGTATATCCATTAAAACCGCCACTCATATATACAAAGCTATTTGCTGACTCCTGCTTGATTCTTAAAAAAATATATCGAAAAACACTGCTTTGTCTGACTGAGATTATGTAAATGTCCAATTAAATAAGGAAATATAGATAAAAGTCGCTAATATTATTTATATTTTCGACTCAAACCGTTAGTAATCCAGTTCTACTGACATGCAACAATAAACATCTATTGTGTAATCCTGGTCTGGTAACTACCTGGAAAGCAGTCGTTTCAATAGATATTTATCAAAAACTTAAGGTCTAAGTAATTGTTGCAGTGTCGAAAAGGGGAATTATCGAATTTTAGTAGTCAAAATTTCTTCCATATTTAATATTAATTTAAACATCTGCAAAACTGTCAAACATCTCCGTTTTTAAAACAATAAATATAATAAATATAAGGTCTAAACAAACTAAACTACTTGGAATACAGTGAAAAATAATTGTAAAAAATGCGAAAGGTTTTATTTAAATATCCGTACAAACTTAAATTGGTCCGCCGTTGCAAAATTATTTAAGATTAAATCGACTTAACTACTTTTTGAAGGAATTACTAAAGTACTTCATTATTTTGAAAATTAATTGTAGTATTTTTTAAATAAAAATAGTTTTCCTTTTTCCTACTTAATATTGTTTAATAGTTTTTTTTATTAAACTAGATATATTTCGGAAACTATGTTTCTATCTTCAGTAGTTGATAAATAATATGTTGTTATAATATTTACAACGTAATAGTGATAATATTAAAATATTTACGGTGCAGTAAAGCCAGGCCTGCATACGGTGCACTGCAGGCATTTGTTAGACCACGCAGATATTTGTTTAGCATGAAAGGAGAGGATGTGAGAATAATGGCAATATGTGGAAATGAAGAAAGGAGTAATAAAAAATGAATGGGGGATGAATATAGAAACTGCGGTTATTGTGAGGAAGGGAGGGATGATTGGGATCATTGGATAAAGGAGTGTAAATAGCTGAAAGGGAAATAGACTGAAGGAGAAATGGGTATGGCAAGAGAAGTTGGTTTGGGAGAGAATGGTTATTGAATTGATGTGTGTAAAAAAATACTTAAATGGAGACCAGGAAGATGTAGTTCTGATGTAAATAATTAATGACGGGTTTGATGGTTAGAATGGTTACACTTGATTGGTTACCTAAGAACATGTATATAATTGTTAATAATAGAAATGCCAATATATTTTAATATATACAAATGCGTTGTAAATAATATAACAACCTATTATTTATCAAAAATTTAACTACTAAAGATGGAAACATAGTTTTCGATAAGTAGGAGAAAGGACAACTATTTTTATTTAAATAATTAAAGTCACAATAATCAACTACCAACTAAAGAAGATTAATAGTAGTATTAATCATATTTATTATTTCAATATAACAATTTTAAATAATATAAATACTAATTTTATTTTATTGATGTGTACTTTTCGGTTGATTAGACAACGAAAACTTAATAGTTTAGTTTAGTTAATAATGTTAATGTTCACATTAGAGTAGTATTCATATATATCATTATTATTAATATGAATGTTTAAATATTTCGTAATACTAATAAATGTTCCAAATACTGATTTTATTTATTTTAGGTGCATGAGCAAATAAAGAAAGTGCTCAAAAAATCTAGAATACATTTATCGGAGCGATACATATGGATCAAACCACCATCGGACAGGAGACGCACAACGGCCATGACAGTTATCGGCCAAACTTGATTTCCAGCTCTACTTTAGTTGGGCTATCGTAATAATAAATCACGCAAATACTCATATCATAATCCCTTATCTTATCAAATATTAACGATCAGGAGATAAAATTAGGTTCGCAATTTTCCAACAAATGATGAGATTGATAAATTATGTCATCATTTGTTGGAAAATTAAATTTTTTATTATAAATATATGCATATGTTTAGTAAAGGCAGTGTTTTTATTTTTGCTAATAATCTCTATTGTGACAAACAAAATTTTTTAAGTAAAAATATTCAATTCAAGGAATTTTAAATTCAATCTTTAACAAAAATAAAACTGTGTGAATTTAATATGATAAAATAAAAAAAAAATGATATGTGTATCATGGTACTTTTCCCGTATTTCGTACTTTTTCGCATAATGCATGCCATATCGACTGATATGACGGTTTTCCCTAGGATGTTTCTTAACCAAGTAGAACATCTTCTGACCATCCCTCTCTAATTCCACCGCTTTTCCGGCCACAGGATTCTGTTGCCTAAGGTATTCTATACCTCAAAACTTCCTCCTAAATACGTCCGCTATCCCTTTCGTCATAAGTAGATCCTTTTCTACATAATGTGCCAGGGCATAGTCAGAGGGCATTGTGAACAGATTTCTCTTTTCTTCCTTGGTCATGTCATTGCGGATCTTCCGATTTCTTACCAACTCGTTCATAAAGCATTTCGCATACTCCTTAGTAGCTTTATTGTCATAACGGTCCTTCATTCAATCTCTCGCATCCTGGATATTTCTTCTTTTATTTATTTTTTCGTCAACGAACATACTTGACAACGATTGCTTCAACTAAGCTACTTTAGCTTTTATTGGAGCTCGTCTATCCAGAGTCGATATTCGCTTCCTCACACTAACTCATTTTAGTTTTTCCTGTTCCTCTTCTACCACTTCTCTGCAAGTATTTCTTACACTTTGCTTCTCGCGTGGTCTTTTCCTCCGCAATACCAATATTTTATAACTTTCCTCTTGGTTGAAGAAGTGCGGTTAACAATTTAATCGGTCTCCATTTCTCGTAAGCGTATTTGTGCTCTAGAAGCTTCTATAGCAGTCTCAATCTCTAATGCGTTTACTAGAGCATCTATCATGATTTTCGGACGAGATAACCGAAAGAGCTGTTGGACATTTCTATCCCGTATTCCCTCCACAAATGCTTACTCCTAATTTGTCCAGGAATTCTTCAGGCGTAGAAGGGTAGAAATACCTAACCAATCGTGCAATATCCGTCTGAAACTCTTGGAGTGTTTCCAGCGATTATTTGTTCCTAGCTTTAAGCTGCGATCGGTAAACTTCTTCAAGGGGTACGTGTCCGTATCACAGTTAAATTGCTTGCAAGAGCTTTGAGTAATTCGTTACTTCATTCTCTGGGAGGATTTGTAAGATATCCATGGCATTTCCTCTTAGAGCCATAGTTAACGCAATAGCTTTCTCCTCCGTAGACCACCCATTACTCTTGGCAGCAGCTTAAAATTGTTTCCGATAGTGTTCCCATAATACAGTTCCGTCCAATCCGTCGGGTGGCTTCACATGTGATTTATATCCTCCCACGTTGGTTGTTAATGTCACATTCGGTTCATGATTATAAGGCGCAGCTGAAGCCCTTTTTCCGGAGTGTGCTTTACTCCATCTTATAATTCTTATATCAATCGGTTCAATTGGAATACATCTGAAGCACCATCTTCCGAGTGATTAACAGCTTTTGTCACTTTTTCTTCTAAGATCTTTAACTTATACTCCATTTCTTTATTGTGTTTTATGTACTCAGCTGTCAATTTACTTTAGAGATTTTACTTTAGAGATGTTGAAAAATAGTTTCTAGAAGTTCATCTTTATGTTCGCTCAATTTGATATCAAGGCTTCTATATTGTTGAAAGGTAGTTTCTAGAAACTCATATTTTAATTTATTTGAATTTTTTATAAGCTATTCGCTTAATTTGTTCTCGACGCTTCTAGAATTTTCTACGAGCTTTTCACTCAACTTATACTCAAGGCTTCTGGATTGTTCGCTCAATTTATTTTCGAGGCTTCTAGAATTTTCTTTGAGCTCAGCTTTGTATTATTTTCGAGGTTTCTACCTAACCTCTCAAAGTCACTTTCGAATAAATACGTGTCAGGGTCGTCGCCATTGTCAATTAAAAATTGTTGCAATCGATTCTTGAGCTCCTCCTTCCTGCCCACTGTATCCAAATTCCGGTCTAATTCTTGTTTCAACTCGAACACTTTGAGTTTATCAATGGTCGCTATAATTGTTTTTATTAGTTACTGCACTAATGTATACTATTTAATTTACTTATTCCAAGTAATCTCACTTCTGACACCAGTTGTTACGAAATCGGGTTTAATCAGACTCGGAAATAAGTAACACAAAATCTATTTAATCATTAACAACACACTTTACATATTTACAGTCACTATTTATTTATAACGCGATGTTGAGCACTCGGATGTTCGTGATAGACTGCCTGCAGCAGCGCCACTAGCGCTCGCTTATATATCGTGCTTGTTTCTCGAACTTTCCGGAACTTCGACGACGCGCGCTCTGTGGAACGTTCTGAATCGTGTGCATTTTTGTGGGCTTGCTGCTATTGTATTTCCAAATTAATTTTCGTTCCACTAAAAAATATGTCGACAAGATTGATAGTAATTGTAATCAAAATATGTTTTATTACAAAGATTTAGTATATGTAATAGTTTTAATTAAATATTAAATTTATAATTCTATTAATAATAAAATAGGAAAAACCGGATATATTCTATATTCTATGAACGTTAATTATTTCTTTAATTCATAATGGATAAATTTGAACTGTTTAACATATTTTCCATTCAATATTTTATAAATATTAATTTGTTTATATCAGTCAATAGGCTCACACCCGAAAGCTCAATGTTTTATTCAATTTATTATAATTTAATTCGATTATAATCAATATAAATTGTATATTTCCAGAGATATTGTATTTATTTCTGGCATTTTTTTAAAATTTATTCTGTAAGGTTATTTTGATATAGCCGCCTCCAAAAGTCAACAATAGGATATTTCTATAATCCAGCAAGAATTGATTAAACTAATAATTAAGAACAATCAAATTTTGTATTAAAATTAAATACATTTGGAAAATACAATCTCTTGTTTTAATAATACCTATTAAAATTATTCGGAAATCTAAACATGTGCTAGTTAACATAATAATTAAAACTTGTAGCAGAATGTACATTTCTATGTGTATACTTTCGGTTTATTCACTTGCAATAAGAAAAGATTTAAAAATAATCGTTCCATTCAAAAAGATTATCCTCTTTTAATGCCCAATTTTACAATCCGCAAATAAGGCGTAAGTAACGTATTAGCAGAATAAAAGTTAATATCTATAATTATCTCTATTTGATTATCAATGAGACAGTGCTGCCAACCGAACGAAAAAATAAAAAATACCGTTATTTGAGGTTCGTAAAATTGAGCCTTAGTAAAACAAACTCAGTTTAATATTGACTTCATGTAATACTAAACCTAATACAATTTTCTCGTTATAACAAGTATTTGCTTAAAAAAAACTATTTTCAAATTTTAAATAAAAATGATTTGAAAATAATTAATTTGATAATCAACAGCATATCAGCATATCAAATGTGGAAATAATTTATTAATGTTGATATGCAAGAGCAGGTGTGCATTATGTAATTCAATGTCCGGCGTGGGTGTTTGCCCGGGAAGTAGTTGTTTTAATGTGCATTTTTTAACGTACTTAAGTCAAAAGTCACAGAGCTAAATGTGGAAATAATTTATTAATTATTTTCATATCATTTTTTATTAATTTATTTAAATAACTGTGACTAAGAGAATGAATACTATTTTCTATTTATATTTTCAAATTTGTTATTTGTGTTGTTTGTTTCGCAAAGATTATTTCCTTTTCAATAAATCAAACTCAGTTTGATTTCTTGATGTAGAACAAGTTATACCAAACCAAATAAAAATACACGACCCTATCGTGAACAGGAATTGTGAAAAACGTCAAATATCATCCCAAATCCTTATGTTTATATAAACATACGCAGAGCAAATTAAATAAAACGAATTTTAAAATAATTAATAAATTATTCACTCTTTAGTTCGCGCGATATTTTTGACTTACGTTGCGTAAGTACTTTAATAAATATTTTAAAATTATTTTTATGTAATTTATTTTAAAAACCAAGTTGTTAAATTAATTCATTACAATATCCGGCCTCATTTTTTTAATTAAATATTAATAATGTTAAATTTTTAATACAAATAAAAAGAAAATGAATAAATTACATATTTTTTTATATATCAATCAGCAGTTACGTAAAAAAAGTAGAAGTGAAAAGTGTACCCAACACAAAAAAAATAAATAAAAATACAGAACCGCTGTTATACCTTTTGTATTAAAATCCCCTGTTCTTAATCCACTTGACTTAAATTATCATAACAATTTCTATATGAATTTAATTGACGAGTTTGTATTGTAATGTAAATATTGACGACCGTTACGTTATGTCATCCAAATGCCGAATTTCGAAACGACGTGTAATGGGCGCCTTCGTGTGCGTTTTTTTTTCTCTCTCTTCTCCTTCGCGTGCGCCCTAAATTGCGAATCTTTAACTTTCATCTATTGTTATGCGCAGTAATGTGGTTTTGGTTTGACCAAACCGGAAAATTTGTTTACGTATTGGATGATTAAAGGATCAACTATATGCGTAGTTATTTTTAATTAGAATTCATCTGATTTCATCACTGTTGTGTAATACAGCAGGTATTTTATATGTTAGTAAAGTAGTATTACTATATAATGCATATATGTGATATTTTCACATTGGGATTTACATACTAAAAGTTTGTGTCCTGTTAATGGATTCTCCACCTTTCAATTGTCCGATAAATGGTTGATGAGTCATTACAAAAAAAAAATATTCGAAAATAAACGTTAAACTATGTTAAAAAAACATATATTTCGTAAATATGTAAGTACATTTTAAAAGCACAAAAAATCCTTACTTCACAATATCAGAAAGTGCACACCATTAATAACAAAAGTCTAATTAAAGAAATAAGTAATATTTATAAAAGAATGGTGATGTGTCTATCATACTTTCCCCGGTCAATTCTGTCAAATAAATTGTTTGATGAATATTTAATAGCAAATTTGCTCAATGTTTACTAATTTGACATTTATATTTTGTATCGTTTTGTTCGTGTATCCTAGTTCAGATTTTAGCAAATGTCTTTTAATTCTATAATATAAAACAGGTAAATAGTCTACCTAATAACAGAGAACATGTTTTAGACCTTTTTTTCTAATACAGTCAATATTTAAGTAAATCACGGAGTTGACGTTCTATGTCGATCTAATATTTTCCTTTTTTCATTGAAAAAAGATTATATCCCTTGAATTATTACCTATTCCAGATTTATTTGTATATACTTTGAAGGCTGAGTATTTTTCTTTAATCAATGATTACTTAATATCTATTAATTGGAATAAATTAATACTTTGTGCCAAAAATGTCGATTATATCGTTTCAAATTTTAGTAATATTCTGTATAGTATTTTTGAAAAGTTTACACCCCTCAAATGTGATGATCTAATTAAACTAATAAAACGAAAAAAAAAATCTCACGCTCAATACAAAATATCTGGTTTATTTTCAATAAACCACGTTTAGAATGTTCAACCTAAACGGTTATTTTTATTCTAATAATATAAACGATATTGAAATGCAAATTAGTGATAACTCTAATTTCTTCTGGCAGCATGTCGACCAATGCAAGCGATTATTTGGGTTACCTTGAAGACTTTATCTACGAAACAGATCAGCTGTTTCTGTGCCTGATGCTCTGACACTAATATTGTAACTCAATTTGTAAGTCTTTATTATGTAAATGTATGTAATATAAATTGTATCTTAGATCGACGTAGTTTATAATAATTTTTCACTGGTAAAGAATTTTGTACGATTTGACACACGTTTAGATTTTTGTTTATATGTTTAAATGAAATAAAACGTTTGATGTTTTCGCTTCGACGCTTCGTTTACTACTGATTTAAAAAAATATATATAAAATGTTTAGATATGTACAATGGTAGGAGGAAACACATTTTTCAAAATACAATAATGAAAGTTTCTGGAAATGACCGTTAAACCGGACGTGCTTATACATAAATTTAGGGTAAATTAGTCTGTTCTCAATTGGCGCATTTACAAAAACTAACCCCCGCGGCTAATAGCATCGTCCCGGATTCCCAGAAAATTATGGTCACTACCCGGTTTCGGATTACAAGTCCCTAACATGGTACCTTAGCTGAAAACTAACAAACTTGAGTTATTCATCTGGTGTGGGTCCATATGGCATACCCCCCCATATTTTTGAAGAATTGCCACATTGCATAAGCTAAACTAATTTTTGATATACTTTATGCTTCTCAGCTTTCTGCTTCTTTGGTGAGGTTTCCTGAAAAACAATTTTTATGAACGCAATCTTTAAAAGTGGCTGAAGAGAAAAAAATGGTAACTATACAATTAATGTAGAGAAATACCTCTATGGTGGCAAAAATTCTTCATAATTTTTTTCGGAAAGATTAATTTAAACAATAACAGCAGCATGGGTTCATGAAACACAGATCCACAACAACCAATGTATTGTGCTATCATAGTTGTATTTCATAAGCTTTTGAAAAGGGAGACCAGGTTGATGCCATTTACACAGACTTTTCTTAGGCTTTTGACATAGTTAATTATGACGTTTTGTTAAGTAAATTATCAGCAATTGGTTTCGGCGGTAGTGTATTCGATTTGTTGTATAGTTGTCTGTCGATATTTGTTCATCTGAAATTAATGTATGCTCGGCGGTGCCTCAAGGCTCTTACAGTGGACCTATTTCGTTTTTTTTATTTATTAAAGATATTGGATAGATTATAAATAATAGCAATATATTGTTTTTTGTCGATGATCTAAAATTATTTATTATTTAGGAATTAAAAATGAAATGACTTACATAATTTGGAAGAGTGGTTGAAAACGTTAATAAATGTTGTTTTACCTTCTTTTATCGACGAAAACCGGCCATTTTTTACTACACGCTCTGTAGGCAACTTTTGATCTATAAATCCGATGTCAGCGATCTAGGAGTACCCTTTAATACCAAATTTAATATTAAAATACACATTGGATCTATTTCTAACAAATCATTGCAATCACTAGGCTTCGTTATTAGATTTTCAAGAGACTTTAAAATACCTATATTTAGTAAGCTCTATAATTCCTTAGTACGGTCGCACCTGTGTATGCGCGTGGTCTCCATACACCAAACTATTGTCAATGGAACTTAAGTTTGCTCAAAGAAAATTTTTATTATTTTCTTCTGGGAGATTACGTTTCGATCGTCGTAAATTCAGCCATAGCGTTATTTCAACTTATATATTCTCGATTGCCGAAAAACGACCCTTCACTTATGTTTCGTACATAAACTGCTAAATGGCCTCATCGATTTTGCTGATCTTTTAAGCCGGTTGAATTTGCATGTTACTTCTAAGGAGTTTAGATTCAATGCTTGTATTTTTCCACTATTATTTTATAATTATATATCACTTAGAATATCATTTATATATATATATATATATATATATATAATATTGATTTTTATAGCATATGTTTTGTTAAAAGGCGATTCCGTGAATAAATGTATTATTTAAATTAATTAATTAATAAAATGAAAATATAAAAATATAGATTGTGGTCTTTTTAATGTTAAAGCCAAATATTGGAAGTACATTACAAATTTATTTTGTTATTTTTTTACCTTACAATGACTTCACAAATTTTCACTTCACTATTTTGAGGTGTTTGCGAAAGATGCATTAAACTATGAAATAATTTTGAAGAGAATTATTTTTATGTCAAATAAATAAAAATAATTGTTTTCTTATGTAAGAGAATGTTATCGGCACTTTGTCCCGTCAACATATTTTGTATATTTTATTCATTTTTATCACAAATGAGTAAAGTTCGCGCCACTCGAACTAAGGTTGCATAATGGAACCTCGTCGGAAATCTTACGCCCTCTCACATCAGAAGATTCAACTTCATCCCTCTGGCGGAGAAAAGCAACACTTCTTCCAGCTATTGGTACTCCAGTGGCTCACAACCAAAAGGGTCGACTGTCCCTGGATTTTCCCGGATCGGCCACATCTGGCCTGACCTCTCTACCTGGACCGATGCGAGCGAACCCTTCGGCCGGGTAGCAACGAAAAGCGCGTGACGTCACGGTTTTATGGCCCCACGCTTGTACGCGGATTATAATAGAACGGGCCAAAACGGAAAAACCCGATTGTTTTTCGCGTAACCGCGAATCACACCAGGACGCCACATATGCCACTAAATAGCTGGAAGAGAGAGCTTCACAATGGTCGTAGTTCGAAGCCAGGGAAACATATGGAAGATCATTAAAACCTCAATATTCTGATTTGGAAGCAATTTTAGATTTCCTAATTTTCCGACGAGTTTCCACGCCGCAACAATTATGCATAAACAATTGCCTTAGTCCTCTTTATGTCTGGACAAAATTTTGTTAATATAAATTGACGATTTATACTTTATTTTGCGTCCAGACATCGTGACGGATTATTTGTTAATAAACTAACGTTTTTTTTTGGCAATTGTTTATGCTTAAAGGCAGAAACACTTTATATATATATATAGATGTTTTTTTGTACATATGTATTATATATGTATATATATATATATTTTTTTTCTTGTCAAATTATTTTGATAATTTTTTTTTTCTTGTGACGCAGAGCTGCCATTTTTCGCCCACGATCAACGTGTGTGACATATGCATAGATGCATCATGTTATCACACACACGTTGATGTAGTTTCATTCAAATATTTTTGATATTTATTTTGAACTTTTAAAATATTTTCGGGCGAAAGATGGTAGTTTACCTGAGATGGTCAGGGGGAGAGGGCAGGCTAAC
The DNA here is from genome assembly GCA_963082785.1 of Philonthus spinipes. Taxonomy (NCBI): domain Eukaryota; kingdom Metazoa; phylum Arthropoda; class Insecta; order Coleoptera; family Staphylinidae; genus Philonthus; species Philonthus spinipes. The sequence goes on along the minus strand of OY720315.1, from coordinate 10,485,184 downwards.
TGTATAAAAGAGCAAGCCCTCCGACCACTCAGGGAAGTCTGCATCCCGCCGTCACAAGTAATTGCCGTAAGTCTTTGTTTATTTTAATATTATTTTTGTTACTATTTTTTTTTGTACTTGTATATATTTTGTTGTGTTATTTTTTTTTTGTAATATATTTATTAAACTTTCAAAGTGATTCATTCCTTCCTCTCAGGCCACTAAAAGCTTAAATAATTTTTACTAAGTTGGAAGTTATTCGGTTAGTTACATTCGACACTTAATTTTTTTTAACAAATTAAAGGCCGAAGTACCCTACCCGATAGCAAGAATTTATCAGACTGGCGAAATTCTTCTACATACAGTATAAAAGTAAAAAACAAAGTTATACAGAGAGCTTTTTTATCAGTATACATTTTCCCAAAATAGGCGAATCAAACTCATTAATATATGTGTGTTTACTTGGGTATAACACGCAATTAAACACACATATTCTCACAGCATAAAACGAGTAGTAGTACTTTTTTTAACCAAGTATCCCGAACAACTGATTCATTCAACTAGGAAAATTCAAAAAACAATTAAACAATTTTCTTCAGATTGTATCGTGCGTTCATATAAACATCGTTAACTGAGGATATCAAATTAAATATTTTTACATTTACGATCAGATATTTTACATAATTTCATGTTTATACATATTGCGTTTTATAGGCAACTAAACACACATAATCAAAGCATTTGACTTGCGTATTTTGCAGGTATATATAGAGCAAATGTATACTAATAAAAAAAGCTCTCTGTATATTAAGAAAATAGTTAATTTTTTGAAGATATAAAACTTTTATTTGAAACATTTTCCTATCCGAATAAATAAATTAATAATTGCTAAGAGTATAATTCGAGAACTGAAGATGATACAACATAAAGTTAATAAAAGAAAATACTTATTTCCTAAAGATATACAACTTGTATCTAAAACATTCTTCAATGGGATCAATATTTGCCTAACAATGGAAGAAATTTAAAAAAAAAAACGCTAAGAGTAAAGTTGGACTTAATGACTTTTGATTCTGACAAAAAGCTTTTCAGATCTCTAAACCATTATAAAAAAACTTAGATTAACATTTAGGTTAAATCCATTTAGCGGTGTTGGTGTTTTTTCGGAAACACACAGGCGAGTATACACAGACATTTTTCAAAACTCGATGGATTGGGACTTTAAAACGTGCATATCCGTTGAAATTGGTGATTCGAAAATGTTTACAATCACAATACTTTCCATTGAACAGGGATCCAGGGAAAAGCAATTTAATTATCGTTTCATATATATATATATTGCATTTTTGTTATTAATAATAATGCGTTTAATTTGTGCACAACTTAAAGAAATGACAATTAACCAATTATACCTATAAATTTTATCTGTGTTTTTTTTACATTCTCCACTAATAAATTCGAATCTGATAATAAGCGCATTCAGGATGTACGTTTAAGTGTTTGTTAATTCCAACTCAAATCAAAGTTAATCCAAAATTGAAGTGGTGAAAGTTTACTGTTGTGTGTGTGTCTGTGGCACTAAACACAAATGCAAAACCGTCTTCGGTTTCATTCATTAATTCCGTGTGCGTTTCGGCGCGTCCCCTACTTACTATTAGGCAAAAAATTCGATGCCCCCACCCCTCTCGAAACGCGATCAAAATATTTCCACTGCAACCCGGAGACGCTGATTGCATTGTCATTAGTCTGTCGGTGGAAATTCGTCGAAAGTGTCATTATGGAGCTGAGATGAACTAGGATTTTTTTGTGAATAGTGCAGGTGAGTTAATGAGCTTTTACCATAAAATTGTAAAAAATATTCCATTTATTAATTTGTTACAGTAATTAGTTTTGAGCAGAATCGATTATTTCAATAATTTAATACAAAATAAATAAATCGATCATTTCGGTGATATACGAAATAATCGATTATTTTCATTAATTATGTTGATTAATTATTATAATTAATTAATATTTCTACAAGCGATTTTGTTTCTAATAAATATTTAAAATTAATCGATTATTTATTATTTCATCAATTTTTATACTTCAGTTATAGAAATTGATTTAATGAATTTGAAATAATTTTATCAACGATTGCAAAAATCAAATAATTTTTTTTATAATCAAATATATTATTTTAATTACTATTTTTACAATCAATTGTGTTTTTACTTTGAATTAAAATTGTATCATGTTCCATATTTTTCAAATGAATCGATTATTTAAATAAATTTTGATAATCGCCGATAAAATTAATTTAAATTCCTTAAATAAGTTTTTATAACTATACTTTCAGTTATAAAAACTTATTTAAAGTTACTGAAATAATAAATTATTAATTGATAAAATTGATATTCCTTTTAAATTATATTTATATATATGAATTGAAGAAATTTTCAATGTACAACATTGAGATATAATTTGGATTAATTAAACATAAGTGAAAAAAAAAACATCTCCGATGGGATTTGAACCCATAACCCATAAATAATTGATTAATTTTGAAATGGGTTTTTAAGAATTTGAGTGGATAGGCGTTTTCTCATTTAAATAGTAATATTTTACTTATTTTAAACAATCGAATCAATTAATTCTCAAATAGGTGTAGAGTACATAGAAAATGCGACAATTTTAATTTTACAAATTTATTAAGAGTTGTTAGAAGGTAAACGTACTAAAAGTCTTCGTCTCTAAGAGGTGAACTTAAGACAGGATGATGGTGCAAATGTCCCATTTTTTTACCGTATATATCCTATATGATGTATACAAGAATCAATGTTTTAAATAAAATTAAAGCAAAATTAATTTTTCCATGAAACATTTTCGTATATAATTATCGAATTTCAAAATATTTCCAAGACAATTATTATCGAAATTCATTATTTTCAAGTAAAGAAAATACCATTTTTTGTTACTAATTAATTATTTCATATTTGTTAGAAAAAAATCTGAATCGATTTTATGGATAATCAAATTTTCAAATTTGTAAGATTCAGAAATTGTAAGTAATATTATCTCAAAGGATTTTATAGATCAAGTTTAAAATTTTGTAATTTTGCGTAATTTAAATGCCCCGAATACGATGAGAGCATTAACCAAACTTTAACATTAGAACTAAAGTTATCGCAATTGCCACACAATATTTATTTAATTTTATTAATTATTACAAATCATATAATAAAAATATTTACATCACAGTAAGTAATTAAAAAAATAAGATTTATCTTGGAAACCGTTGGGAATTCTACAAATATATATATTTCAAAACATTTGAAAGTAAATTTAATAATAATATAAAATGGTTATTTATTCACTACAGTTATTTAAATAAATTAATTAAAAATAATTAATAAATTATTTCCTGACAGTAGCTAAAGAGGAAATAATTTATTAATTATTTTTAATTCTTTTTATTTAGTAAATCTAATAATTCTTAATTGTTATTTGAAATATTTTCTCTCAGAGATATAAACAAAACGGGAAAATGATGGAAAATCCTTCTGTGTTAGTATATCTGTCAGGGTTGGCGACATTTGGTATGTATATCTCTTAATTATTCCTAAAAAATTGAAGTAAAAAATTCTCACATATTTAGTGCAGTTTGACTGGATTGTTAATAAAATAATAATTGAAATCTACAAATAAATATTTATCACTTTAAAGTAAACACGTTTGTAATAACTTTTAAAATATGTTTATTTTGTATTTCACTACAATTGTTTCGCCACCTTGTGGCTTTTTCAGGTGAAGAACAAGTGATTAGCTTAACCTAATTTACAAATAAAATACAGGGGGAGCAATTAAGTTCACCCCTCCTAAGCAATTAAGTAGGAGGGTGGACTTAATTGCTCCTCCTATATATTATTTGTAAATTAGCTTACAAGTTTTAAATTAAGTAATGGGGAATTATTTATATCTGTCTCGTCGTTTAATAGTTGTCCGCTAAATTTTCTTTTATTTATTCCCATGCTTTCTAAGGTGTTTAATTTTCTTCATTTTCTCTGGATATGTAGCATTTAGAAATCTTCGTTGATTTTGTGGCTTTCTTCTAACAGGTTGTTTGAATACGTTCAATTGTTTTTCTTCTTCTCAAAGCTGGATTTATGCTCCTTTATCCGTTCTTGAAATGCTCTCCCCGTTTGGTCTATGTATACTTTCGGACAGTCACCACAACTTAACAAATAGACACCATTCTGTTGAGCTCTGGATATTTTATCTTTATTATTTTTTATGTATATACATAATGTGTTGTCTGTTTTATAAGCTATTTTAATATTTAATTTTTCTAACTTTTTTGTTATTCTATTAGTTTCGTTGTCTGTTTATGTGAAAGATTAATACTTTGCTTGGGGTTTATTTTTTATTATAGGAAAAATTGAATTTATTATTATTTGTTTTTTTAATTAATATTTTCTCTATGATTGATTTTTTAAAACAATTACTATTTGTTATTTGGTAAATTATGTTTAATTCTTTAATTTGATATGGGGATTGATAAAAGTGTATGGATCATATTGTTGTAGGCTGCAAATTTATGTGTGATTGGGTGTGCTGATTTGAAATGTATTGTACTATATATGTGTGTTGGTTTGAGGTATATTGAAAATTCGTGTTTATTGTTTATTTTCTTAATTGTTAGATCTAACAAAAATAATTTAACTATTAACATAATTTACATAAAATTGTATTCTATTAAGTTGTGAATTAATTATCCGTAAAAATGCGTCCAATTGTTATAACAAACGTGTTTACTTTAAAGTGATAAATATGAACTTTCAACAACTATCAGCCACATCGATTAATAGAATAAATATGTAATTTGTTATTATTTTATATTATTTGTACAGTGTGAATAAAGATGTGTGTATATATTGAAGAAATTATTGCTGAAAAAATTATTGAGTTGTATTTTTATTAAATGTTCTAATAATATACATTTAGAAAATATGTTTTTACATTGAAGTAGGCATACTGTTACCTCATTATGGTTCTGATATATTCTGTTATTAATAATAAATTAAGAGAATGAATTGCATTAATACGTTTAATTCCACTTATGTACAGGGTGTCCCACAATGTGACTTTCTAAGGTGATTTCAAGTTAAAAATGTCTAAAGGATATACGTACAAAACGCTATTATATCCGAGCTGCATGCATTTTAAATTTTAAATAAGTATTAGTGGGAATTACCAACTAATTTAAAGACCATTTAAAAAGAAAGAGATTTATTGAATTAGTTGCTCGAAATGGAATTGAAGTGGTAGCTCGGCTAAGAGTCTAAGCAATAGTTTCTGAGGCATCCATAATTCTAGCTAATAGCTTTCCTTAGTTTTCAATATTTTCTGCATAAAACAAACCTTTCAGGCTGCCCCATAAAAAGTAATCTAAGGGATGAAAGTCTAGTTACCTTGCTGGTCAATCAACTGCTCCATCTCTTCCAATCCACCACTTTGTATAATTTTGATGAAGAAATTTTGATAATTGTCAACCAAACTGTGGAGGTGCGCCATCGTGCTGAATCCACAATCATTGTCTGACATCATTCAGTAATAATGGAAGATCATTTTCAATTAAACGTAAATGACGAATGGCCGTGAGACTTGCTTCAATTATAAATGAACCAATGAAACGATCATCAATAATGCCACACGAAACATTCACCGAAAATCTTAAAAATGGTATACTCGAATTTATCGTGGATTTTTAGATGACCAAAAATGTGTATGACTGATGTTTTTGATGATGTTTCGGGTGAGTGAGACTTCACCACTAAACAATATTATCCTTCAAATCCTTTGACTTCTTAAAATCCAACGACTAAATTCAAATCTTGAAGCGAAGTCGGAAGATTTTGTGAGATGTTGTACGGGTACAAACCGAAATTGTGTAATGTTCTCCATACTCTCACCCGGACTACTTTAAGTGTGTTGGCTATTTTTCGGACACTAGTAGAAGGTTGAACATCAATTATATTAAAGTATTGTTTCTTCTTGAGAAAGTTCCCGTTGAACGAGACGTTCAGAAATAGCTGTAGAAAATTTTCTCTTAAACATCGATGGATATTGTTAAAAGCAGTTCTACAAGGCACTCTACGAGTGGGAAATTGTCGACGATATTCAACTGCCGCTCGGCAGCTTCCATTACACAATCCATAAACAAAGTGAATGTTGGCGTATTCTTCATTCGAAAAAGTAAACATACCTTTAAGAGTATTTTAATGTAAGACACGACTATAAACTCCTAAAATTAATTTAATTGATGTTTAATGTTACAGTAAATAACAAATGATCATTCACAGCCACCTGATTTTTTTTAATAATAAAAAAATCGACAGCCGAACACCTGCATTAGTTTGCATATCTCATTAAATATTTTTGAGTTGAAATCACCCCAGTAACACACTCCCAAGCTATGGCAGTCACGTCGTTGGATACCCAGATTATTTTATTATGACTAGTTTCGATATATTCACGTATCATTATTAAATTAACGTCTACAATGAATTAATAATAACGAATTTTGTATAATAAATTGGAGAAGACTTTACAAATAAAATTTAAATAATAATAATAATTATTATTATTAATTAATTAACAAACTAGCGAATTAATAAATAATATTTATTTTCCATTTAGCAATCCTAACAAATAATAACAAAACCATTATTTTTTTTTTAGAAGTAATTAAAAAATATATATTCTATAAACATTATTTGAATAAACAAGGAAAACATTTTGATATATTTCGACACAAATCATGCAAGATATCTTTAAACAACAAGTTTACTATTTAAATTTTCAGTAAAACCGGATCACCTTTTAAAAATGTCGCCTCGCCAAACCGCAATTATTATTTTATTGTGGACCCTGTTGAATAACGTTTCATCGCAGAGTTCATCATTCTTCTCCTACGCAGATTTATTTAGGCAATCACAAAACGTAAGTGCACATTATATATATTACATGTAGCATTATAAAAATATAATTAAATTAAAAGCACTTGCTTTTAAACTGTTAAAAATTAAACTGTTTATGTAGATATTGAGAGTCATTATTCGGGTTACATTGTTGAGTAATAATATTAAGAGTCTTTCTTGAAATATAATGAAAATTGGTTTAATTTATATCAATTATTTTTCTATATTTTTCGTAGCAAAATTATGTTCAATATCAAAAATTTCTCTAAGTTAAAAAAAATCATGCGAGCAATCATATTAAAGGTATATGGACTTTCAATTAACAGATTCAATTGAAATTTTACCACTTATGTAAACCATTTAACACATTTAACAATACCAACTTCCTTATTTTAAATGGAAATCTATATTTTTTATTGTAGAATTGGTTTCTACATATGATTATATAACAAAAACTTTTAAACTTTGCTATACGTAAACCTAATCATTATTAAGATACCTAAATATTTTTTAAAAAATATTACCTTTTAAGAGTTTATTTCGAAAAATTATATCATGAGATAGAAGCAAGCCATTGATTTCGTATTTACTACATTTATTACACAACCATTAGGCTATGTGTACTTCTACCAAAAGTAACGGAAAATATACAGTGTTTCTCAAACTAATTGTAGAGTCGAGTGAATTTCTTATGGTCATATGGTATCTCAGTTAATTTTCACGATAATAGTACATAAAATAAAACATCTAACATAATACACTTTTTATTTGAAAATTAAAGCAAGTAGATATAATAATAATCTGTCTTTGAGTAATCTTACTAATTCAATCATTAAAAAGACATTTTGTAAAAATATATCTATTTGTTAAATGTCTTATTCAAAATATTAAACTATAACAAAAATATTATTTAATAACAAATTCAAATTCCCTACAAAATATTTAACGTTTTAAAATGTATTAATAATTTGAAAAATAAAAAAGATAGCTATAGGCAATACTAATATTGATAAAAGTAGAGATATATGATACTCCAAATTATGTCAAAATACACAGTGTGTTCCATTTAAAATATCAAGTATTGGCGATGCAATGGGAAATATATTAATATCTTGAACTCCAGAAGAGATAGGTATAAGGGATACTATTATTAATCAATATAATGTTACGAAATCGGGTTTAATCAAACTCAGAAATAAGTAAAACAATGTCTATTTATTTATGTAGAGTATACTTAACACATTTATTTACACCACACTGTCCCTATTTATTTACAACGATATTTTGAACACTCGGACGTTCGTGATATACTGACTTGGACTGACTGAACGATTGCAGCGCCGCTAGCGCGCGCGCTTATGTAGCGTGCTTGTTTCTCGAATTTTCCGGAACCTTTGATGACGCCGCGTTTTTCATCGCGCGCTCTGTGGTACGTTCTAGAGTGATGTTTAAACTTTCTTCTTTGACTTTCGTTGCAATAGAAATAAATTCCATTAAAAAATCAAATTTCGAATATTTTAAATTCACTAGACTTCGGAGTTAATTTGGGAATCTGCATAAAATCTTCAATATTTTTGTACATGAATATTTTTATCCAGGAATAGCATTATAAATGTTCCAATTTTCATACCTGTAGCCTTATTCAACTTTGTGACATCATATTTCAAAATTATGTCAAATAATAATTTCATAAATATTGAAAAATTTCAAAAACGGTTAGGTTTACGTATGTTCCCTTATACATTTTGCAATAAAATCATATGTATATTCCAAATAAGAAATAAAAAGTATTGGGTTCCATTTAAAATAAGAAAGTTGGTATAGATTTCAAGTATAACCGGAAGTACTAGAATCTTGAATATAATTTCATTAAAAAGAACATACTGCTTTACATAAATGGACAAAATTGTATTACAATATAATAATAGGAATTCCATATACTTTTATTGTGATTTCTCGGTGTGAAACCCTGTATATTATTATTCGAATAATAAAATACTTTTCAAATTTGTTTGTATAACGTTTTTTGTTACAGTTAAAAATCTGTATTCATTGTTTCAATATTATCATATTATCTATTAATTTTATTACATCTTCGTTAAGCGGTGTTGAGTTTAATAGCAATTTAAACATCATATACAAACAAGATACTAATATTGTCGCACCAATCGGTCTGCAATTAAGGGTACCCTTAAAACACTTTCGATAAGCGAATGTGGAGACCCCCACACAAATAGTTACAAGCAGTTTTGTTGTAAAAAACTTGGCGTAACACCCAATAATTAGCTTTTTCTTAATTATACTGATATTTTTCTACTTTACAGATAAAAAATATGTACATAAATATATTATTAAATCATAACATTGATTTTTTAAAGGATTAAATCCTTTTGAGTAGAAGAAGGTGGACCCTCCTAGTGTGAAGGAAACTGCTTGTCATGTTCATTATTTAATTTTTTAGTTCGGCTAATAATTCGAACAATGATGTTGAAGGATTAATATGACATAATTTTTAAAAATTTCTCAAATTAAACAGTTTTAATTAAAAAAATTTAAAAAATAGTTTTCACATTAATATTGTTGAATTAATGAACGAAATGTAATACTAAATTATATCAAATATAAATATTAGGGGCTATTTTGTAAAGGAAATGTGAAATCTAACGTGTATCTTATTTTTTTATCATCACAACTTTTTAATACGTGTATATGTCCCGTTAGTGTTGAGAAAAGGTTTAACCTCAAGTTCCTAGGACCAAAATATGATGCTTCAATCAAACTTATCTATATAGACAAATTAGCTGTTATGCTGAATTTTATCACCTAATTTAAACAAAATTTTATTTGTATTATCAATGAAAATTAAATACTTTATTTAAATTTTATAAAATTTAAAATGGTTTAATATAATACATAATTTGTATTAATATGACCAGTACATAAACATTTAAATATATTTTTATTCGAACACACAATTGAATTAAGACTAACATTGTTTGATAGATTACGTAATATGAAACGTTTGTTGTCTCTTTATACATTGGATCTCAAAAGTAATGCAACGACTAAAATGAAAAATGTTTTAAATTTTTTTATACTATATTTATCTTTAAATGAAACATTTTTTTTATTTTGACTTGACTTTAATATATTATTCGGTTTCCTGCACAGTATCTTCTTCAGGCGAAGAAACATAATAATAATGGTATTATTATTCTGTGCCCAAATTAAATGATATTTAGATTTTTATTTATAGGTTATGTTGTGTTTCACACTTAACATCAAGTGATGGTATTCATATTAACTCAAATGATGTGCTATATTATCATATTAAATCGTAGTAAATTTCTTTCAATTAAATAAATATTAGTTTGTTTAAGTTTGAATTCAGGCTTTACGGATACCTTTCTATATAGATAAGTTAGGTTTCCCAACATTAACAGAACAATATGTATATATAGAATCTGTAATTAATTTATCACGTACACATTAATATTTTCCGTAAGGAATAGCCTCGTTTATCAACAATTTTTGAACTGTTATTTAAAATAAGAGTAATCGTATTTTATATGTATATAAACAATTAATTTATCATAACCAATTAAAAAGAACGTAATAAATTCTTATAGAGATGATTACTCTTTTAAATGAGACAAAATTTCAACGCTTGATTTGCATGAATTTTTACGCTCGGCGTGTTCTTTGTTATAACAAAAATGACCGTGTAAAATGGGCACCAAATCATTTCCTCTTTTCTTTCATTTGTGTAATTACAGAATGAGAGCAAGAATTATATAAAAGGTCCTCTTCTTTGTCAACAATTCTCATAATCTTCTCGGGAAGTTCCTTTGCAACATCATCGATTATGTATTCAAATTTGTTATTTTGTATGAGTGTAAATTGTTTACGAAATAACCCGAAATGAGAAATTCGCGGATTTCGGTTATGCAATCATGGATATTTTAATTCAGCTTATGAGGTGGGAAATTTGAATAGATTTATTTAGTTATTGTAATAAGAATGAATTAATGAAATATTAAAATTAAATTTAAACAATAAAATATTAGTATAACGAGACATGCGGTATTTAATTAGAATATTAATCATGCGTAATTTCTGATTTCATAGTAATTTTTTAAAAGTTTTCATGTCATTAGAAATTTATAATAATAAAATTCGACTTTCACTGGTATTTCATTGTCAAATACTGTTTTAGAGATATTTAAATTTACATCCTGTTCTAGAAGAGATATTTAGTTAAAAAACTGTATGTATATAATATTTTTAAAACAATCGAAAAAAATATATTTTTAGGCCGAACGAACATTCGTCGATAGCCGATTTATAGAATTTATCTGCTTTTTTTTTCGTAATCACACATTAAAATACGTTGTAATTATTTATATACAGTGTGTTTACAGTGACAGGAACCAATTGATTTAAATTAGTCGTGATTACTTTTAAGGAAAACGCTCAGACCTGTCGAATGGTATTTTCAACTACACATCTTTTTCACAATACATATATATAGGTTGATAATAATTTAAAAGTATTTAACGATATTAACTATAAACAAAAATATTAGTCTCGAAAACATTAAGACCTGAAGGCTATTAGATCCACGACGAACAGTTTCTGCCGTGGGGTGTGAAGGGCGAGGATATGATATACTAACACGTTCAATTATAATCTTCTCTTTCGAAGTATCATCCATTCTTTTTGGATACAACAATTTCCAGGGCACATGAAAATAAGATCGATTAATTATAGAGATTATTTAGACCGCACGGATCGTTCGCATTTTGCAAAATAAAAGAATACAAACATAATTATTTAATGAATTTAACTTCAGCTTATTTGAATTGTATACAATTTGATAAAAGAGTAGAACTGTATTTGAAATTTAATATACAATGTATAAATTGAAATTAATTTGTATTTAAATCGTAAATTGAAAGTGCCATATGAAATTGCCCAAATTGATTTAATAAATATATGTCAGGCAGAAAGACCGATGGTCGATAGCTATTTTCTGAAGCTTAACTAACTGTAAATGATTCTAATGATGTAAATATTGTGACGTAATTTAATGTAACTCTCACGATTAAAAATGTTCTATCTATATTATATAAATACATTTCACTTAAGAAAATTCCAATAAAACCATATATATATATATATATATATATATATTTGGTTTCTCAATAACAATAATAATTATACAATTAGATATTATTATTCATTTTTTTTAATTTTGAATATGTTATGTTTCTCTTGGTTAAACGCTGTTATTTATTTTTATTGCACAAGATTCACTTGGTTTCTTTATTAACAAACATTTTAAAATTATTTTGTTAACAAATTTTAATTAAAATTTAAAATATATTTGATAGGAGGATATTGAACGTCCCTTATAGAAAATGTCAGCTGCTCGGTGGAATATGGAATATGGATAATTAAATATTATTATGCAATGCATTGTCCCATTGCATAATAATATTTATTTTTTTATGATAAAAAATCGAATAATGCGAAGTATTCATTTCATTAAAATAATGCATACGGCACCATCAGTTAACAGTTACTATAATTCATTTACTAAAAGTGGCTATTTTGTTTTGTTTCTTTAATTTTGAATTTATAGATGAGAACTGATTAGAATACTATTGAGTGCATGCAATATTTTTATAAAAACTTTCCCAAATAATAATTTGGCAACAAGCCATTGACACGAATCTTAAATTTTACGATAAATTGGTTGCATAATGCAATCCTAGTATGCAAAATTTTAAATATCGCTATTGCACAATAATCGCATCATTATGAATCTAAAATAAATCTTCTCTCACAAAAAGAAGAAAACATCCACGAATTAAATTGATTCTTACATAACCGCGTACATTTCTTATATTTTTTCACATTGAACTGTGTATTCGAAAGCACGGAATGGTGCAATCTATTATTTGTGAAGAATTTAATTGTGAAATTAATTCAGTGGCACGCATTTCTTTCAAATACGCATGGGATTACACCGCGCGTGTTGATCAATGGAATTGGTGTAAGGTCACGTATTTGCATATTATTTCATTCAGGCGAAACTTTCTTCGTCGTTATTCCTACTAAAGAAAGAACAATAGGTGAGGAAAATCGTTTAATTATGAATATAAATTACTGCTGTTATTGGTGTGAATATACATCCTAATAAGTAAGAACGTATTAGAAAGATTTAAAATATAATTTTTTTAGTGCCTTATTATTTATGAAACGTATTTTTGGATGATTTATTATATTTATTTTCGAAAAAGTTCATCATACTTGATCAAAAGCTATAGTAATATTAGATCGTGTTGACACTTTTGCATTTTTTTATATAAATTTGTGAAACTTAGCCTTTTTACTGTATACAATTTTACTAAAACAGTACAATTTGGTTATTATGGATCCTCCAATCATAATACCATTTTGGTGTGGAGATAAGAGACTTGTAATTATGTTAGAAATTTAACTAAACATAACAGTTTCAAATATTTTCGAAAACCTATAGAACAATCGATATATATATATATATATATATATATTATTTTTCCGACTAGTTTCGACCGTTGGTCATCTTCAGGGAGGAATGTGTTGACCAACGGTCGAAACTAGTCGGAGAGATAAAATATAAATAGTGAAACAAACCAAGAGTTTTATTTAAAATAATATATATATATATATATATATATATATCGATTTAAATATGTTTCACCACGGGTTAAGTGAGAACTTAATTAATACTATAGAACAATTGATTTATTTTAAGATTACCTACCTATATCCTTATAATCAACGCTTTTAAGTTCTGGACTTATTTTGGTTTCGTTCCAAACCTTCAAAAGATCTGAAACATTTAATGTAATGTTCAATATTACTTTATTGATTATTTATAAAAAAAAGTGAAATCATTTTTAAGAGAAACGTTTGAAACGCGTATTTATGCAAATCGGTAGAGTAATAATTTTAAAAAAATATTATTTTTAAGGGAGTGGTCCTCCAAATCTTGTTGAAAAGTGGGCGATTTGATATTTTTTGCGATTAAAACAAAATTGAATTACAACTTTCAATATATCTCCATTTATTCATTACACCAAGAGCTTTCAGGCACCATTTTAGTCAACTCCATTAGCTGCTTACTATGACGGCTACACCTGGTGAAATGACCCCTTATCCAGGAAGTTTCCATTTTCGGTGGCCGGCATGAGGTCCTGCAATTAGTCCAGCAACATAGTTATTTTTTATATGATTGTAAATTGATCAATTGAATTGCTTACGTAGGGGAATTCGAAAAAACAACATTAAACAAAATGGCAACATGTTAAAAAAAAACTGATTTTTCGCCCCTAAAATCGGTATAACAATTTGCACCGAGCATAGTTCTTTCAACGAATCGAAAAACGGCTACGTACGCGATTCGAAAATTTTATTTAGAATGCCAAAAATCAAAGTCGGATGAAAATCGTATGTTTGATTAAAATGTTATGTCGGCCACCAGTTTGAAAAATACGGTTTTGAGAAAAAAGCGTTTGAAGTTTCGGGTTACATTTTTTTGCAGTATAGTTCAATATACCTCTAGTCTGCAATTCCTGTCCCATAGAGCATTTCTTCCAGGTTGATGTTGAAGAGGACGATTTTCTTGCTGCCATGTACGGCCGGCGGGCATCTTCAGCAGCTTCCGTCATACATAACTCTGTGCTACCCGTTCTTTGTCCGCTTGTGTTCGGAAGTTGTAGCAGTTTGGTAATAATTTAAGAACGACGTTTCCGACGAATATGAGATAGAATCTATAATAAAATAGGTATCCCAAAAACATGTTGAACGAAAAATTTTTTTTTGAAAATCATTTAGGGGATTACCCCCTTAATTTATAAAATTGGGTAACTTTGGCAAAACCATCAGAACTATCTAAAAAATAAAAAATAAAGTAACACATTGCTGTAACAAGAACGTTACAATTTTGATTATTAGCAATGCAGAGTTATGCATATGTTGCTATTTGTCATTTATTTTGTACTATAATAAATATTAATTCTCTAATTTGAAGCCATTATGATGTTATTTATTAATAAATTTAATTTTATATAAATTAAAATATACATATCTTAATTTATGATAAAATTGTATCTCAATAATATATTTGATATTCTATGTTAGACCAAAATCATAAAGACCGTTCAAAATGAATGAAATATATTTGATTTATTAATTATAATAAGAAATTATCGTTGTAAATTTATCATTAATCATTATGTATAGGAACTGAAGGGAAATTTGGTGATTCGTTATCCAACCAGACATGACGCATCAAGGAAGCAATCTTCTTTTCCACAATCAATGCCATACATGTGTACCAACAGTACAATCACTGGCAGATCTCCAAGCAGACCGACCAGCGTGCACAAACTGAGACCTGGTGATATTGACGTAATTGGAGCAATGGGAGATTCGTTGATAGCAGGAAACGGTGCTATGGAAGAATGGGCGTTGGGGACCATGATTGAATATCGGGGGATATCATGGTGTGCAGGTAAAACAATTCAATGTTTATTTATTCACAACAAATGATCAAACAATAATAGAAATACGGAATTATACTTTAAAAAATAATATGTTTTATACTGACATTATGATTCTTATAATATTGTAACATACTCATCTTGAAAACCTATAAAAGATGTTTCTGGCTCTAATAATACCATAAATTAAATAACACTCGCCCATTAGTAGTGCTTAATCGAATATGCGGTCGTTCTAGTCTCGATGCAGTCGAGCATCGCTACGCAAGTGAATACGCGGCGAAAGAGAGATAGACAAATTGGTCTTCGCTTATTTCTCGCAAAAAAATGTAAAATAGTCCGATAATTATTCCTTCATTATGCACAAACTAATAAATTTATTTTTATGATGCAAACCCTTTATTGTTCACAAAAGTCGATTCTAGGCCCTTAATACTTCAAAATTAAATATAAAAATATTTAAATTGGTTAAATTGATGATGAAATTTGTATAAATATTGAGCATACTTAATGCATTTTTATAAATAATATATGAAGTTTTTTCCAAAACGAAACGAATACGATCAAGGTTTCATCCTTTAACTTTCTCATACTGAAATTTCAATAGAACAATATAATTATTAGTGGTAACAACGTCGAGTGCCGTAAAGCACTATTTTTTCTTCTTTTCTAGCGAATGGTATGCCCTTAACCGAAGAACTCATTTAATTGTAGTCTTTATTTTGCATAACGGTAAATCAATAATTAAACGAGCGGTGTGATTTCTTGAATTAAAATTTATTTAATAATAACTGAGCGTTGTCTTACCGTATAAACAACGATATAAATCATTATGACAATCGACTAGTTCTTTTAATAATTTAAGTTAATTTTAGTCACTAATTGCCAAGACAGATTAATCAGGAAAAAGCATGCATTAATCAAAAAAGAGACCATTGTAATAACTCTGGCTTCCTTTGAAGAACTATAGGTTTTTTTAATCTACTATAAAATGTTATATACATATATTATTCACTTATATTATATATTTTTTATTTGTCCAAAACAACTTTTAATTCGAGAATATTCATTGTAAAGAGAGAAAAAAAAAACCTTACGTAAAATAAGGCCATCTGCTTTTGCATGTTTCGGAAATTATCCCTCGTTAGTACAGCCAATATTTTTATCTTACATTGAGAAGAACGATGGGTTTGCATTAATTAATAAATTTTAACACAGTTTAATGAATCCGCGTATGTACATGAAATGCAGGATTCGGCATATTATGTATATACATGAATACATTAAACTCCACTTAGACACCGAATATGGGCTAAAAGGTCCTACTCGGACGGTTAAAAAATCTCTAATGAATATCGGATTAAACAAATGCTGAACAAACAGCACAGCGAAGGGTGAATGGACATAATTGAACGATTTTAGGCGTTTAGATGGATATTATGAAGCCATTGAAGAACCTTGGTTTTGTTCAAGCACAATCAATTAAGATGTGCGAAACAAAATTTAAACTTTTGTCAGAAATGAAAAGGAAAACCAATTCTAAAAACGTAGCAAGCAAGAAGATTAATTACAGGTCACGAACACCTTTCCAATCGCTAAGAACCTAGATTCCATCAATAGATGCGAGTTGAAATCAGTAAGTGCAAGGCTCATTAATCAAGGCTTATAAAGAACGATTTCATAAAGCCAGACATCTAGGAAAATGAGAGTAAATGACCTACTGATTGTAGAATCTATAATTAAATAACCTAAGAGGTTACTTCTTGGATAAGAAATTGCAAGGGGTTATAAAAACATAACACAACTAAACCTTGCCAACAAATACATTGATGAGGATGCAGATTACACTGAGATGAATATTTTAGAAAGGCTAAAGAAGGAGTTACATGAAAGATACACAAATGTGCTAGATAAATCGTATATAAACCAAAAATTCTTGGTCTATTATTAATTTCTCGCTATTATAAGCTTAATAATGGGCAACATTCAGTGATCATGTACCTCATCCACCACTTAACTTGTTAATCACTAATAATAAAATTAATCCCAATAAAGTATAAATTAAAAAAAATAATAGTGAAATGATGTGGTTTAATATTTATTTGCGGTAATAAAATTATAGAAATTTGTCCATGCTAGGCTCTTGATATAATATTTCTTTTAAACATTTTGTTAAATAAATTAAATAAAAATGATTTGAAAATAATTAATAAACTATTTTCACATTTAGCTGTGTGACCCTTGACTTACGTACGTTAAACAAATGCACATTAAAACAACTACTTCCCGGGCAAATACCCACGCCGGACATTGAATTAAATAATGTACACCTGCTGTTGCACATCAATAAAATATTGCATAATGCAACAAATTTTGATCCGAGAAAAATGTCTCTAATGCGAAATTTTCTATTTACATTTTGTTAAATTATAATACTATACGTATTCATTGTTATAGTAAGATATATTGAAGAGTCTTCTACCTTCTTTTTTAATTCCAATGATGAATTAAAATAAACAATGCATTAAGAATTGCACATGGAACGCATTGGTGTAATAAGGTTCGAAAAACCGAAATGGTCATCATCCATACGCTAAATGAATTCTGGTTTAACATTTCATTTTAATTCATTAATATTCTATTCAACTACTTTTAGTTTGATGATGATGCTCTTTCCTTCGAAACTATAGCCACTAAAATAAAACAACAAGTTATATAAACAAAGTTAAAAAGTGTTTTATTAAATAAACTCAAAAGTCGACAAAACAGCGATTTTTATTTAAAAAATATTAATAAATAATTTTATTTTATAGGAGGACAGGGAACTTGGCGCCAATACCTGACCCTACCCAACATCCTGAAAGAATACAATCCGAAATTAATAGGTTACTCGACAGGAACTGGCGAATTCCTTTCGCAGCACTCGCAGCTCAACGTGGCCTTTCCAGTTTCCGCTGACGCAGATGCTTTTCGCCAGGCGAAAATCCTCGTGAAGAAAATCAAGTCCGATCCACGGATAGATCTGAAGAAGGACTGGAAAATGATAACGATTTTCTTCGGCGCGAACGATTTGTGCTCAGCGCAGTGCTTCGACAAGGAGCGCGCTTCGCCTTTTCAACACGCTAGGAAACTTATGGCGGCTTTGGATTATTTACAGGAAAATCTGCCGAGGACTTTCGTTAATTTAATACCGGTGATTGGTAATTTTTTTATATTTAGAAATAACAAAGAATACGGTGTAAATAATTGCGAAGCAAACCTATTTTTAACTGTATATATTTTTGAGTAGTATCAAGCCAAAGTAATTCATATTTTCGAATATACTTATGTTTTCGAGGGCACATTATAATTTATCTGTTCTACAAAAATGTGTGAGTACATTGCATTGCATTTCGAAAAATCAATTCGTTTGATTTAGTTTTACGTCACTTTTAAAGCCAATCTTCAATTAGTTTAGATTTCATATCATCATCAAAAATTGAATTGAATTTTATTAAAAACAAAACTAAAGTGATTTAACAATCATGGTTCAAAACAACAAAAAAACTCCATTGTTTTATTTCAAAAATTTTATACATTATAAGCTATACGCATAATCTATTAATCGCAATTAAGTTGAGGCTAACTAAATTTGTTACAATAGAAAAGCAGAGAAAAATAATCTTAATAAATTAAAGACGACACAAGCGCCATCTTTTGCCTGATTTCAAGTGGCATCGTCAACAATTTGGGTGTACAAGGTAGACGATCGAGAGTCATTGTTTCGTCCACTAAAGGAAGGCGGACTTGTCCTGTTTATGAGAACAGGAAACGAAATTCACATTTAATGAAATGTTCAGCCACCATTCATCTAGCGTATGGATAACTAGTGATGGCCATTTCATTGCATATGGAACACACTAGTCAGATGAGGTTCAAAAAACCGAAATGGTCATCACTAGTTATCCATACGCTAGATGAATGGTGGTTGAACATTTCATTAAATGTAAAAATAATTTTGTTTAGTTAAAATCCATTCAGCAAGGCCAATTATAAATTAATCAAAGACAATATATGTATTTAGTTTAACTAATCTTCAAACAATTTCATAAATTGTTCAGTATTAAAAATGTGATAGATTTATACCTTGGTTGTGAGATAATAGAATAACATTTCCAGAGATGTTGAAGTTTTATATAAAGTCTATTAAAATAACAATAGGTTTCCTGGTGATTTAGATTAGCTAGCCAATAAAATGGTTTTACTCTAAATCTTTAGCAATAAAAGAAAATCCTTGCTTATTGTTTCACAAAAATGCACTCATTTATTTAACTTATAAGTTTCGGTCAGACGATCATTGTCAAATTTAAGTAAATATGTGCATTTTTGTGAAACAATAACTAAGTGTTTTCTTTTATTACATAAAAATTGGATTGCATTTTTCAAGAATGATGGTAGTCTGCGGTTTTAAACAATTTCCAATCAAATGCAAATAGTTTTGTTTCATTCGTTGTTTTATTGAAAACAACGAATCTGTGAGTCCGCTGACTAGCTAAATAAAATCCCACGAATAGTTAATCGTAATTACTGGACTGTGCATTTCGGTCTAAATTTGAATAATTGATATTTTTATTAAATTTAAATAAATTCCTAATGTAAAGTCCAATATTTTGTTCAAAATGTTTCACTAATCTTTAAAAAAAGATATACTTATATCCTATTTAATTATATTGTAAGAAATAGAGGATAGATTGAATTAACATTTAGCGTATAAATGAACAGTGGAGAAAAAATCAAACCAACTATTTATTTCATTATATAACCCTTCAGAAAACTGATCTATTTAACTTGGTTTATATTAATTAGTTTTTATTTAGAGTTTAAATTGATATACACTGAATTTATATTTTTCTCGCCCATGTTAGCCAATGAGCCATTTTCATAAAGTACTGTAAGTCATTTTATAATAAATTTCGATGACTATAATGCTTGCTAAATTTAAATTAAAATTAAATGAAACTAAGTTAGCCATGTAGGTTATAGATATCTATAGCTTTTTCTGTCCGATAGCGTGGATTACCTCGGAAGAGGCAAGAAGAAAGGGAAGACGTAGAAATACATGGAAGGAAACATT
This sequence comes from Philonthus spinipes, assembly GCA_963082785.1. Taxonomy (NCBI): domain Eukaryota; kingdom Metazoa; phylum Arthropoda; class Insecta; order Coleoptera; family Staphylinidae; genus Philonthus; species Philonthus spinipes. The sequence goes on along the minus strand of OY720315.1, from coordinate 10,464,581 downwards.
AAGGTCTTATTCCTTAATGTTTCCTTCCATGTATTTCTACGTCTTCCCTTTCTTCTTGCCTCTTCCGAGGTAATCCACGCTATTCTCTTAATTAGTCTTAGTCTTGAATTGTCCATTCGTTCCAAATGTCTTAACCATTCTAATCTTCTTAATTTCACAAATTTACTTATCCTGTGGTATAGTTCGTAAACTTCTTCCATTTGTTCGCCTCTTCCATAAGTTATTTATTTTCTTTTCTCCATATATTCATTGTAGGATCTTTCTCTCCCATGTATATAGCTTTATCTATGTTTTCTTTGTCATCACCCATATTTCGCATCCGAATAGTAGAGTACCGTCTCATATAATTTTATTTTTACTCCTCTAGATAGCTGTCATAAATTCATTATGTGCTCCAATCCACTTCGATGTTATCTTCACATTATTAAATTATAATTTTTTTTAAGTATCTATTTCTAGTTTAATTAATCTTTTTATACCCTTGTTTATTATATAGGTGCATATACATGCTTTTTTCTGATTTATAGTAAACACTATTGTGTGTGCTGTGTTTGCAAGGAACTAACACATATAGCAAAAAATGCTATATGTGTTAGTTCCTCGTCGTTCCTTGCGATTAGCACTAGATCGTCTGCATTTGTCATTGACTGCTTCTCCGTAATATTATGTCTTCTCTGTGTATCTCCTTACGATTTTTTTAACTATATTAAATACTAATGAAGAAAATAGGCTACATTGCCTTAAACCATTTTTAATAAGCAATTCTTTAGATTCTTCTTCTTCTATACGTACGGTATTTCTGGTATCCTGTAAGGTCATTTCGACAAGACGTATTAATTTAGAAAGTTAATGTTGTTATATGCCGTCTTGCTATCTATTAACAATAGATTATCGTAATCATAACGTTTGCTTAAGCATAAATATTTAATCTGTTATTGATCTACCGGTTCTAAAGCGGCATTGGTCAAGTAGTGGTTCTTGCGAGTACTTAGTAGGTGTTATCTACTAAGTACTCACAAGAACCAGGTGCTATTCCACTTCTATAGTAGTTGCGGTTTGCTATGTCCCCTTTCTTATCAAAAGATATTTTAACTGTTTTTTTCCATTCATTTGGCATCTGTTCCGCCCATATTGTTCTGATAAGTTTGCATGTTTCCGTTTTAATCATATTTCCTCGATATTTGATATTCTCTGCAGCGATGTTGCTAGAACATGCGCTTTTTTAAAAAATTTGTATATTAAATTTTCCACTTCGTCTATAGTAGGTTTTTTTCTTCAGTCGATGCCCTTTTTTATTTCGTTTACCTCTTTATAAAAATGTCTTATTTCCTTATTTGAATAATTGTACATACATTTTGATTTCAAAATATTTTTACAAATAAGGTTGACCTGTGAAACGTATTGATAATAATTAGAATATTCACTTCTCTGAAAATAATAATAGAAAGTGTAAATTTCTTTATGTGAATTGAATCGATGATTTTTTATTGTCGAATGATACATATGAGTTGAATATAAATTCGACACATGAATATTTATGAGACTCATTGCAGATGCCACGGTGAGCGTGCGTGTGAAGAGGACTTTGATGTGCAGATTTTTACACAGACTATTCTGCTCGTGTTTCCACAGAGGGAAAACCGAATCGGAAGAGATGGATATCGTTGCCGGTTTAGCGAGGAATTATCAACAGGCCGAAGAGCAATTGGTATGTGAGAATAATGATATAAATTGTGTAACAGTGTTTATATTAATTATTATAATTATATTATTAATAATAAATTTTCCGAAAGAGCGGAAAGGTGTAGAAGATGCTTATATGTTATTTAATTTCAATAATGTCATATTATCTTTATTGATGTTTAAATAAGGGATAATGTAATCTAAACTGGTACATTCATTTGTCGATAATACTGTCAATAATGTAAGAAAAAATAAATAAAATATATAAAAAATAACCCACTAAGCATACATTTTTAGTTAAATTCCAAAATTAAAATAACCTTTAATGTTGTGACTGCCTTGATAAAACGTTTTTTTTTTTAATCAGTCATTAAAACTTTGGGAGGGGTGAAGGTTTCCAATTTACGCCACTGTATGCAACCACAACACTAGCGAATTATGATTCAAAAAATGTATAAAATACGAAGTATTTATAACAAATGTCAAAATATATAGTAAAACATTAAAATTAAGATTGTGATAAAAAATAAAAGAAAAACACAAACAAAATATATTTTCGAATTTAAAATTATCAGTTTAATCATATACACGGGGCTGTCTAACATTTTATTACTTGAAATTTGTAATGTGGATGGAAATTAGTTCAGAATTAAAAATTAAAATAAAAACACATTACAAAAAATTATAATAAAATTAACAGACTTTTTTTTTAACTATTTGTATAAAAATATTTAGTTTGTTAGTTTTATTATTATTATTTGGTTTCTTTGTGTTTTCTATTTTAATTCTGGATATTTCCATTGAGATAAATTTCCAGTAATCAACATTAAAACAATACCAAACATTATTGTAACATTAATGCAATCTTTTTATGTCAATGTTGCTCAATTGGTAAATTTTTATACAAATATAAATTTAAAATTCATTTTTATTTGAACCAATTTAATCCCGCTGTTTTAAATTACTTTATTTTTTTTTAATCTGAATGTAATTTTCTTCAAACTAAAATATAAATGAATGAATAAGATGGATCATATAAAGATTATAAAGAAAAGAATATGCATTCACTTATTCTGTAGATCAATCGGCTGTCGACCGGAGGTCTTTCAGCCGTTCGCAGTTATTAAATCAAATGAATATAAATATATAATGAAATTTAACTAAATCGTTTTAAATTAAATTAAACCAAATTAATTCAACTTAAATCAAAACCGAATAAAATTACACGAAACGAATTGAATTAAATTAATGCAGGAACCCGCGTCCTTGCTTTGCCCGTCATTAACTTTGATAGTAATGACGCGGCTGGTAGGGGGCGCTCATTTTTTTTAATTAATTTATTTCAATTCGTTTCGTCTAATTTCATTCAATTTTGATTTAAGTTGAATTAATTTGATTTAATTTAAATAAATTTAGTTTAATTTGATATAATATAATTGATTTGATTTGACAATTTGACTGAGTATAGTTGAATTAATGTAATTTACTTTATTTTAACATCTTTAAATTATGTAGAGCAGAGCTGTACTGACGATGCATAGATTCCAAAACAAGTGTCTACAGATGGTCTTATTTTAAGTAACGTTCTTTTTGAATTAAATTTTTCTCAGATTAAAAATTTGTTGCATTATGCAATATTTTATTGAAATGCAAGAGCATGTGTACATTATGTAATTCAATGTCCAGCGTGGGTATTTTCCCGGGAAGTAGTTGTTTTAATGTGCATTTTTAACGTACTTACGTAATTTAAGTCGAAAGTCTCAGAGCTAAATGCGAGAATAATTTATTAATTATTTTCAAATCATTTTTATTTAATTTACAGATTATAAATTTAATCAGAAAATATTCATTTGTTTCCAGAAACAATCTTACTATCTGATTTTCTTTGTTGATTTATTTATTTAAGTATTTGATAAACAAATAATCAAAAACTAAATTACAAAAGAAGCGTCAGAACAATTTATACAAATAGTAATAACAATTTACGTTTTTGTTACTAGTAGCGCAGCTAATTTTCCCAGCATCGATGTTGACGGCATTACAATTTCTTACTTTTAAATTGGATTGAATATAATAATAAAAGACTTTGTGTGTTACCACTTTTATTTAATTTTTACAGTGACTGTAGTTACTAGAAACACTGGAAATTTACAAATTGAAAGCTAATCGGGAAACTCCTCTCATTAACGACCCGACCGACATAATGAATACTTCCCTATTTGATGCTGTTTTATAAAATCAATATTCATATAATGTTAGGTATTCAGTTTGACAATGACTAACTTGTAGTCGAAACCGTATTCACTTTAATAGTTATATAAAAGTGGCAAAACAAAGCTAAGTATTTTGATATTATTTTATCAAGATGTATCAGATAATGTATATTTATAAAATAATTCATTGATTTAGTATATAAATAGATAGAGCATGCGACGGTTTTCATCTTGCCAACATCTGAGGTACGGGGGGTGTTTAATCTTTGTTTTGTTATCGTCAGCAGCTCTTTGAATTCTTTGTATACATAGTTTGAAATCTAATTAATGCTACTTCTGAATTATTTTACGTTTTATTTTTCGACATATCAATTTTTAATTTAATTTAGTTAATACTAAGTAAACATTGGTGATGTGAACGGTTTAGGAGCACTCACAGATTACCTTACTGGTTGCACCTGCAGTGTCACCGGACATTGTATCAATTTTTAAAACGTTATATTCTAATTTCTATAAATTTTTAAAATGATTTTCCATAAGTTATTAAGATTTTCATTATGGCTATATGCAATTATTATAATTTAAGGATTATTTTCATATAAATTCAATTAGTATAAAATATATGTGTATATATCATTAAATAATGTAATATTTATTATATATGCTTTTAAATTTCAATAAATCTGATGAAATTTCATATTAAAATAGGTTTACTGTTTCATAATTTTAAAATTCGCAGTTAAATCAATCGATAAGTTGCAAACTATTTTATAGACACTTAAAAGGGTCTGTTACTCATATTATAATAACTGAAACATTTTTTAGGAAATGAATGACACGTAGCGAAGGATAGAACATTGTAAAAATAAGAAATTACTGTATATTTGTGCCTCAAGATAAGGCAATTTGCGGTTCCCATCTATAACATTTTTGTAGACTGCTCACAATGAGAAATCCTCTTATTAAAAAAAAAACAATGTAAATACATTTTATGCAAAGGTTTTCTTAAATTTTTCATACTTTTTATTAACATTTTTTTTTAAATAACTATTAATTACTTCATTATACCTGTTGTCATATTTTTTAATTGGATATGTTTCAAAAATAATAAATAATAAGTATCTGCAATTTTATTGTACCAATTTGGCATCTTTAGAGATAGTCTAAATTATACTGATCGCTTAAATTCACGGCTTATTACTCTACGCTTCTACTTAGGGTTAAATGACCAGAAAATGAGCGCAATTTTTACAATGCTGCAAAAATTATATGAAGTATATTGAGGCAGATTTACTGCAAAAATACATATTCTTACAAAAAAATCTTTTATATATAGGAATATATAGGTATTTTCCACATAGTTCAAATTATGTTTCGTTTCTGATAAATATGTTTTATATTTTTAATACTTTTTTGTTATTAAACATATATTTTATATATATCGAATATAACGTATATTGAAAGAAGCAAAAATGGCATGTGTTAGGCGACGCTTTTTTTGTTTTCTAAATAGATGAATTAATTAATTTGAGCACTGCTGCTCTTAATATATACTTGATAGTGTGAAATTTATTTGAGATATAATGAATTTTATTTCATCAATTGGAAATTACAATTAAAAACCTATTTTGTTTAAATTCATTATTTTAATATAAACACTTTCCATATTTTCATATTGAGCACTATTCTGTAAGAGAAATATAAGAGTCTAAGCAGCTTTTGTAATATATACATTCTCAGAATGAGAAATTAATTAATAACGGACACGTTAAACTTAACATTTTCCCAACGCGATAGAATTCTTATTTGTTTGTTATTATATCAAATATTTCTTTGTGTAACTGATATTTGATACATGCAACTTCATTTACTTAAAAGATCATGTTGCTTATTTAGTTGCGTACCACGAATACTTGTGAATGCTTTGTTGCATATCTTATAATTCTAAATTTTAAATTTTATTAAGAGAATAAATCACTGTTTTAAATTATTTAACGCAAATAACCTTTTGTTAGCTGGTTGTGGATACTTTTTTTTAATTACAATATATTTGTTATTCCCTTGAAGATTAATGAAGTTTAATATTCTCAATCCAGAATATCCCAAAGATTTTCACAACTATCCCAAAACTGAACCATTAACTCAACATCTCATAAATTATTAAACCTACTTTGTAACCCAAACATTCCTCCTATATTTCAATATCCCAAATCCACAATACATTCATAGATCTTAGAATCAACGACTGACCGACTGACATAATATAAAGACAAGGACTTCCGGCTGAAAGACCAATGATCTATAGCCATTTAGTTCGTATTAAATTAAATATTGTATTATAACTAAATGGAATCAAAGCTTCAATAAAGATGTTATATATATATATATATATATTCTCAATCTAAAATGTGTGTCCCACATTTATTGAAAGATAATTTAGAGAAATTATATTTAATTCAATAAATGTCAAAAGTTTTCTTTTTGTCTGAATAAAAATATTTTCTGGGATAGCTAGCTGAACCGTTTAGAAGCGTAATAATGAAAGTGGAAAGTGAAAATTTTGGAGGAATTTAAGGATTTTTGGGGATGCAGAATATAAGGAAGGTTTGGTTATTGGGATTAATTGCAATTTTTTTTATTAATAGGATGTTAGGTCTGAAGGAAAGCCTTGCAATCGAATAGGATGCCTAGGTATTTACAAGTACGGAAGGGAGATATTGAAGTATTGTTAATAGTGATTGTTCTATTTGATGGTATATTTTTCTTTCAAACATGTGTTACTTGGTAATGTATTTAATTTTGTGTTTGAATACAGTGCAGGAATTTAAAAAAAATTATCATGATGATTACATAACATTTTTTAATTCATTTTGTAACATTCTTAACACGGTTTTAACCGGAACTACATGGTAATTCATGATTATATCACTGAATAAACACTTACTATCTTTTTTGACACAATTATTTAGTCATGACTGTCAGACGTCGAAACTTAAGTAGTGCATTTATGTATTTATTTACAAATAAATACAATAAATAATTATGACAAAAACATGGTAAGTGATAATTCAGTGATATAAATGTTATTTAATTTGCAATTTATGCTTGTTATAAAATATTTTTACTTGAATTATCTTCTTAATTCAATATTAAAATTGCAGAATATTTAATTTTGTATTCATTTTTTTAATATACTTATTACTTTTGTAATTCTCGTTAATTTTTATTTTTTTTTTTAGCGATATTGTGCACTAAGTTAATTTATAATTTTCAACAATTTTCTTCTCTAATTCAATAAAAATCATTTGATCAAAAGCTCCAAATTTATATTTGTTATACGTGCACGAATGTACATCAATGCAATTGAACGTATGTATTTGTTTTTTAAAAGATATGAATTTTAATTTTTTAAAATTTCTTATAATTCAAAGATCCAAACGATGTACATTTTCAATAGTTTCAACAATATTGTTTCCGAAATACCTTGTAGGCCAGAAAAATGAAATTATCTTCAGGATAACCTCACTTTTCCGACCACCTTGTACATAATTCGGAAACAATGTATTTGAAATTAATGACAATTAATTGAAACATTTAAATAAAAAAAATCCTTATAACGTCTCACATGGCCATTGATATATCAAATGTGTGTTTGAAATTTCATATTATACTTTCAGTATTCTAAAGAAGTACGCTAATAAAATCGAAGTCAGAAACAAAAAACGTGCAAAGGATAAAATAAGGTGAGGGGGTAATAGTGGCATTCTAGTATGTAGGAGGCATAAAGACAAAATGTAAAGGGAGAAAATGTCAAAAAGACTTTGAAGAGTGGACGGCAGAGAAGGATATTGCGGGGTTAGTGGAAACATGGTTAAGAGAAATAGAGTGGAAAGAGGTGGAAAAAGCACTACCGGTAGGGTTCAAGTGGATAATGGTAAGAGCTACGAAGTTAGCTCCTAGAGGAAATAGACAGCAGATAAATAGAAAAATTGTCAAAAAGGAGGAGACACTTTGAAATTATTAAGAAATGGAAAAGTGAGAGGAGAGATGAACACTTTGTTACAGGATTGAACAGAAAAATGTTTTTAAAATTGTGTAAAACGAACAAGTTCTCTGTGATGAGGGGAAAATAAAAGTTAAAGAATTTACGGACGAAGAGATTATAAACGAGGTGAAATGCGGGAAATCAGCTGGACCGGATGAACTGAAAGCCGAGATATGGAAAAGGATTGGAAAATAAGGAGTTAGCTGCTAAACCTGGCTTCTGAAAGGAATTTGTAGAGAAGAAACGGATATTCCAGAGGCATGGCGGGTTGGAATAATGTACCCGGTACACAAGGGAGGAGACAAAAAGTTAGTTTAGTCAAGGGAATAAAGACTATGTGTACCGAGTATAAAATAGCAATGATCGCCTTCAAAAACAGACTGGAAAGTAAAGTGAAAGAGAAAGGCCTAGTTCCACAGACACAAGGGGGTTTAAGAAAAGGGAGAGGCACCAGGGACCAGACCTTTACGCTTGCGAGAATAACAGAGATAATGTTAGAGAAGAAGGAAATAATGTATGCGATATTTCTTGACTTTAGGGCAGCGTATGACTCGATACCTAGGGATACATTAATTGAATGTTTGATGAGAAGTGGTGTGAAGAGTTTTTTGAATGGATAAGAAGGATATATAAAAAGACATGGGTTATAGGGAAAGTAGGAGAAAATGTGTCTGGAAAGATGGGAGGATGGATGAGAAATAATAAGAAGTTACAAAGTTTGTTTGGTTAAGAATATATGTTTGTATAGATTATGCCAATAAAAGTATTTTTTGAAGAGGAAGATGATCAATAAAGTAAATACACATTTGTAAAATTTAAATTATATAAGTTATGAATAAATTGGAAAATTCAACAGTTTTATAAACAAAATAATTTATCAGATTTAACACAATAACGACAGAATAGCTGTTTCCTACAAAATATAGTGGTAAGGAGTTGGCAGATTCTCTGACAGGTTTTTAACATTTACTTTATGTTTTATTATTCTCGAGTGGAGTTATAAGCAACAATAAAAAAGTAAAATCTTCTACTAGATATTAATTAATGAAGCCTAAAGATTGTCACACCTTTTCTGGTCAATTTGTATTTAGTTGAATAAAACAAGTACGAGAAAGGACAGGAATGTTTCTAAATTAATTGACCAATAATATTTTTCAATGTCAATAATTTTTCATACTTTTTTAATAGATAAACAGCGGCCGTTATGATATTAAAGAAGACTTCACCGTTGTCCTGCAGCCCTTTATGGAACTCTTCAATATGCCTAGGAATCCTAGCAAGAAATACGAAGAAGTCATCGACATTTCTTATATCACATACGACTGTTTCCACTTTTCGCAACGAGGACATGCTTTGGGTAATTATTTAAAATAAAGTAATTGTAAAATTGCACCGATTATGAAATAATTTTTAATGATGACAATAATGAGTGAGTACCTACTAATAATAAATAATGAAAATATTATCAATAAATTATATTTTAAGAACATTATAAATAATTGTTAATATTCATAATCACGTCACTGTCAAGTATCTATCAACGAAATCTGTTTTTGTAATGGTTTTTTTTTTCTTTTTGAATGTTTCATTACTTAATAAGTGTCGACCAATATAACTACTATTTCATAGATGTAATTTATAATATAGATAAAGCATGGGATAGTGGGGATAGGATACCTTTCGTGTCAACATCTCGGCTGTTTGTAAATACGGTACGCGTCGGCTGATCGATTTGACCGCGAATTTAAAAATTATCAGCAGATTTACTGAAATATAAGAACAGATGTAATTAATATTACATTATATAATTCCATCACTTATTTTTTTTATAAAAAAAAATGGAATCCAAGATGTTTAACTTCCCGTAGCCAACTCCGTCATTTGAAGAGATACGGCAAAGCGGCAATCAAAGCCATTGGTGGGAAGATTAAGTCCAAAAATATTTTCACAAATAATTAATTGTAATGTCAAATTTTATATTTCCCCGAAACATATCATTTTTGAGGATAAAAAAATTACAACTCTTTTGTTATGCACCTAGAACGAGGTATACGCTGTCTGAAAAAAACTCGCAGAGCTAACAATACTTAATTCATAATTCAACTCGATCCAACTTTTTTTCTGTTGGAGCGGTCGCGTGCTATTTAAAAAAATCACCTCTCCGCCCCGAATAATAATGAAACGACCGGAGGAAAGATGACCGCAATAGAGGCGGTTTTATTGTTTCAGGCGAGCTATGATTTTTTGAAAATTGATCATTTCTGTAATGTTTCCGATCGCTATCGCCATTATTTGAAGAAATAGTCCAAAAAGCAGTTTCAGTAAGTCTTGTAAAATTATCACAAATTAAATTTAAAAAATGGTTCCGATTTCAAAATCTCGGTTTACCTGAAAATGTGTCAAATTTTGAAGCGAAAACTTAAAAATTAAAAATAAAAAAAATGATTCAATAAGTTCCTTATATGACTTGAATATGTTAATGAATTGGTTAACATTAATGTAAATATAGAATAAGCAATACAAATTATTTAACATAAGTAAAAAACTATAACTTTCAACTCTTTTAAAAAAATGCATTAAAAATAAATTATTATATCATCTTTGATTAGCTGTGTAATATTTATCTCTTCTTTGTAAATAATTCCGACCTTTCTCGCTCAAAAAACCTTGTCAGAGTTAAGTTATAGGATTATATAGTATTGATAACGGTTACTTTTATGGAAATGTAACTTTTTTGTTTAATAAACGAAAGAAGTAAAGTAAACACTAATTATTTTATATTAAATAAAAATGATTTGAAAATAATTAATAAAGTATTTCCACAATTACCTCTGTGATTTTTGACTTACGTTTCGTAGTTGTTTAATGTGCATTTTTTTAACGTACTTACGTAACGTAAGTCAAAAGTCACAGAGCTAATTGTAGAAATAATTTATTAATTATTTTCCAATAATTTTTATTAATTATATTTAAATAACTGTGACGAAGTGAATAAATACTCTTTTCAATTTATACTAATTATTTTACTTTCGATTATCATTTTCAGTTATTATTATTGCATTATAACAAAATATTTGTCTTAATTCAGCTTAAAACCTTATCTATTTTTTATGTGTTGTTAAACGAAATGTCCCAATCTCATTTTGGGTTAAGGTTCGCGCATATTTTTATTAATTAAAACGCCATGAATTGAAAATTTAATAAAACCCAAATCGCTATCAAATAGAAATAATAATAATAATAATAAAAACCGTCTGCAATATAACATTTGAACTCTGCAATCATGCCACTGATAAAAACACCACAATCTGCATATGGAAATGAATGTAAATGTTTAAAACTCATATACACACATACTACATATGTATTACACACACTCAACGCATTCCTATTCATATAGGCACACATATGGAAATACGTTTGTATTACGAAAATTTCGTAGAATCGAGAAATTCGTTTCGACATTCACTAGTGACAATTATAGCACAAAAAATGGTAAAAATTCGCGGGGACAATTTTGATCGCGTGATTGAAAAAGGATTTCGTGTGGATAATTAACGGGCTCAGTTTTTTTGTGGAGTCTAATAATTGCGCGAAATTAATGTTTGTTTTTTTCTTTCAGCTGCGAATATGCTGTGGAACAATCTGTTGGAGCCGGTGGGGATGAAAAGTAAGAAAAGGCTGAATTACATTTTGGAAGAGTTTCGATGTCCTAGCGAGAAAGCGCCGTATTTTTTTACTAAGAGGAATTCCGAGGCGTTCTTTAGGAGCGGAAAGCAAGATTTTTAAATGTGTTGTTCTTTAATTGCGAATATTTGCAGTATCAAAAGAACGTTGATTTTAGTCACTAAATAATATATATTTTTTTAATTTTATAATTGAACAGTTTATATTAGAGAAAAATTGGTCGAGTTTTTCTGCAAAAATAATGGCCCTGACGAAGTGATTTAGTTATAGAATGTGAATAAAGTGATAAATAATATAAGATAGAAGTTTACTCACTTACCTACAGAAATTCAAATCAATATTAAAACACATAAATGAAAACAAAACGCAAATATTTAAAAAAAAAAACTGACATTGAATTTCTCAAAATAAAAATGTAACTCCAAAAAATATGCATGGAAGACAAGGCAAACACCTTGCTCGTATCCATTCCATATTATAGATCTACAGATCCTAATTGTGAGGTTGATCACTCTTTTTTAACCTTTAACCGTTCATTCTTGGTCTCGGAGAGATCGTACAGAAACTTTTTTTTTTCTTGGATATGTAGGCAATGCCTCCAAATTAAGTTTATTCCTGCATTAAGATTTAGCGCTGTTAATATTGCAGTAATACATTATAAGGTATCGTTACAGGGAGCACTAACGGTCCCTATGTTTACTTAATTTTTCCTAATTTCCTATAGAAACAATATTTTATTAGTTACTTTGTCACTTGAAGTAACATTGTGAAAATATTTAAGGAATTTTTAGGTAAATAACAACACTTAATAAGAAAAACAAATTACGTGTTTTTAATTACCAAAAATCTTAAATATGAACAATAGTTTCCTTGCATTTTATGTTATACATATATATAAATATCTTTACTGACCAACACATAAGTTTACCTTTAGGGGAAGGTAAAAAGAAATTCGCCCAAATCATAAAAAATTGTTTGTAAACACATAGGTTATAATTTTTATTGGGAACAACAGTATACATTAAGTATATTTACAAAAGTAACTTAATTATTCTTTATTCATATTTTTCTTATTTTAGTTTAGGGTACGACTTAGGAAATAGGACGTATCTAATCTCCAAAATAGTACCGATTTTATTTTTTTAAATAGTAATATTAAAAAAAGTAAAATCGGTACTACCTAGGAAACTGGATTTTAAGTCGTACGTCCTATTCCCTAACTCGTACCTTAAAATATAACAAATTCCATTAATACATTTATTTGCAATTGGTACATAATATTTTTTTAGTTCTTTTATGACACGCCAGAATATACATGATGTGGGTAAGATGAAAGTTTTGGGTGTATGATGCACCGAAAAATTGCATCCTAAACATTGAATCATTCTAATCATGATTTATCTCGTATACCAGTCTTTAATATGACGTTTTTATTTTTAGGTGCTTTTACATCTCATAACTTTTTAGCAAATTTTTAATTGCTTTTTGACTTTGCTTTATATACGAAGAAGCTGTTAATTATTTAGGTAATGTAGTATACGTGCGCAGTTTCTCATTTTGAGAGACAAAACTGGTAAAATTATATTTAAATTTTCTTTTTATTTCATTTGAGGTTTCATGTGGAATGGCAATAGTTGAATTTTGGGTACGAGGTCCCTTCAAAAGTTGTCTTTGAAGTTGATGGAAGGTATTAGTCTGATGTCATATTCATTTCTTTGCTTTCCCTATTTTGTAGTGAAAATAAAGTTTGAGGAGTTGGTATCATCTATGATTGAAGCATAAAAGTCTATCGATTACAAGGCCATAGCCTTGTGGTGTTAAAACCGTTCATACGTGCAGATTTGGCCAGAAGCAACTGCAGTGCGTGGAGACAAGGAGTATTAATAAAAATTCATGAAAGACCACTTTTTCATGAATGTTTAGTACTATTTTTCATGCAATTTTGTTTGTGCTGTTAGAACGATGTTTTAATTTATATATTTCTGCCAATTGAAATGATAATTTTCTTATTTCAATTGAAGTTATCCTACAGCAAAATTATTCTCGTGTAATAGCATGATTTACCAATTCTAGTTCCATTTCTTTTTGGAAGATATTTTGTCCTGTTGAATTTTTCTTGGGTATTTAGTTCATACCAAATTGTTGGTTTGGGTGTGGATTTTCCTGTGTGCCTCATATCTTCTTGTTTCCAACTATTCCAAACTCTTTTTCGCCTGTAAAAATGCTAACAAAATGTACGGTAAAATAGTTATACATGTACGACTTAAAAAAATAAGGTTATATCTGCTTAAAATTATCAACAAGCGACTACAGGTACGACTTAGGAAATATGTAGGGGGTACGACTTATGAACAAGATTATATCTTATTAAAATAATCCCCAAGCAATGGCGCAAAATGCGTGAGGCAAATAATGTACTGATAGATATTTAACATTCCACATCGATTAGCTTACCTTGTACTTAAACAATCGCAAAACGCATTTTCAACGATCACTGCTCTAACCTTTATTTCGCGGGATGAATACACGTCAGATGTGTTCTACTATTGTATCGAGCGTATAACAAAAATCGACGAACATTTCAATAGTGTCGGCAGCAGTGTGTGCTCTTGCTCCGTCTTGATGGAAATATCCATATCTCAATACTTCATCATCAAGTTGTTCGATAAAGAGGGTCAGCTCTATACCGTTAACCTGTTAGGATACTATTAAAAAAAAATGGATCATATTACGCGTCTGAGACTTATGGCGCACCAAATACCATTTTTTTGAGTAGAGATTCTTAGACATAAAAAATTCTCGGGCTTTGCAGCTCTCCATATCCTATTTTGCGAATTAACGTACCCGCTTAAATAAAACCATGCCTCATCTGTGAAAAAGGTTTTGTCAAGGAGATCGTCATCAAAGTTTTAAAGGAACCATCAAATGTAACTCTTCTAGGATAATCAATTCTATGTACTTCTTGTACGCAAGTTAATCAATAAGGGAACAAATGCATATCCTTCTTCAAAATTTTTTGGCAGGTATCAATTGATACTTCACTTAATTGTGAAAGCACACGAAGTGAAGTTCTAGGTGAATCTTCTGTTATTTGTAGCACATTTGCAATTAATTCTGAAGTACGTTTTGTTGAAAATCCAGTGCCTTTCTTCTTGCAAACACTTCCAGTGTCACGAAAGACTTGTACAGCACGCCGAAGAGTACATCGAAAACAGTTTTCTTCGACGGCAAGATTGGGAAATTGATTTCGAAATTCCTCCAAACAATCGGGAACAGAATACGGCCACTCTCCACAAACTTTTCGCCCATTACGAAAATAAGATTCAATCATAAACGTTTTATGTACCTTAGAAAACATGTTTACGATAATTAGGGGTTATTGACAACTGACTTGTCAACATGACAACCAGTACTTGACGCGTGCGCGCATGAGTTTAGATTTCCAATGCCAACTTCGTCGTCGATTTTTGTTATACGCTCGATATAAATTCAATGTTGCCAGTTATGTAGCATCAATAAATTCCTCGAAATCACTGAAATACGACTTGATCAACCTTCCCCTATACAGCGCGTTCATTATATAAGGAACACACTTATTCAATCTGTAGATGATTGTTTACGAGAATAAGGTCGATTTTCAACTGCGCATCGTTTTCACTAAAAATTGTATATATAGGGTATCCCATAAACAAATGCCTATACTAAGTTATCCTTTTTTGACAATATTGACAGTCCTTATGAATTGATTAGTCCGCCATTTAAGCATAATTGATGATATGAAGTGATAAGATGAATTCATGTAATGTGATCAAAGGCAATTTACGTTTGGGATTAATGTATTTGTTTCAATGTATTCGATTTTCTCAACTTACGCATTTGGAGACTAGATGGGAGGGTCTACCTTTGATTGGAGTATTTTCGAATATTTTTAATCAATTTGAAATTTTGTTTATATAATTTATAATAAATATATTTAAATTCACAAATTGCTTCAAAATCCCAAATCATAACCCCGTCATGATTCGGTATTTGAAAGTAGTTTTATGAATTTAAACACATTTATTAAAAATTATATAAACCATTTTCGGGCCTAACATGGGTATTTAGTTCATTTATTTAGCATGAGTGTTTAAGGGAGACTTTTCTAATGTTACTTCAAATTTACTAATCCTTTGTTTAATTCTGACATTTTTTAATGCAGGAGTTAAAAGGAGGATCCTTCTTTTATCTATGTCTATTCTAATATTTAATGTAATGTTGAATTTTTAGATAATAAATTTGGTATTTATCCGAGATCTTTTAGTAATTCACATTTTTAGTGCCTTATGACGTAAATTTTAAACAATTATTTATAAAACAATTCTTGCTTTAGAAACATTCAATATTAATATATTTCGAATTTGTAAATGATGGACTATGTAGAATAATAAATTTAATGTGAAATAAAAAATGGATTTAGATAAAATACAAATATGTTATTCTGTTTACTACTATTTATTAAATAATTATATTATACACCTCGAGTTTAGACAGGAATTTCTGTCATTGAAATCTTGTTTCGAAATTCGAGTAATTTAGTATAATTATTAAGTAGTGACAAAACACAATTTATTTCATTTTGCTAAAATGGATTATCGGAAAATAAAAGTTAACATCATTTAGATCTTATTTTATATTCCTTCCTAGGATAAATAAATACAATCAAAAATGGGCGTATTCGATCAAACTGTGTATTGAAGAATTACTCGCTGCATTTCCCGCCCGCTGCTATTTATGAATGTGTTCTAAGGATTTATGAAACAGGAGCCAATCAATCAATTCTTAAAAAAGGTCTAAAAACTTTTCAAAAAGTCTTGTGAAAACCATAAATCGTACTTGATATAATTAAATTTATAATTGTTATTCTTCAATTTGTTAGAATAACATAACCAATAGTGACCACGATTTAAGAAATATATCGATTTTATTGCCATCATTTTTATTAATAAAAATCAAAGCACTCTAGCGGAAAACTTTCTCGATTATATTGTATATATTAATTTATAGAAAGTAATTCAAATAGTTTAATTTTAAATTAATCTACTTTAATTATTTAATTATAGGTACTAATAATATATTGTATATAGTTATTAATAGTATTTATGAATAATTGATAAAAAAATAACCAAGTTAAACTTCTGAAATATATATATAGAAAATATTTATTTCGGAGACACAATAAATTACATCACAATATTTACAACATTACAATAATTTAAAACTAGTTAAGCCTCAGAAAATGGCTATCGACCATCTATTTTTCTGCCTGCCTCTGTCCAGTTCTTGTTTTATTCAATCGTCATGATTTCCAACGTCGCTATCTAAGTTCTTCCAATTAGTTGATGAAGGATGGGCACATTTAGGATTGATTCTGAAAAATTGTTCGCTAGTTTTTTTTTTAATGGAATGAGATTTGATTAAATTTATAACTTAATAAATTAAATCATGTCTCATCATGCGATTAAAGAGAATACCGTGAAAACTAACATAACTAAATTTTAGTTATTCGCGATATAACTATACATATAACTATATTATAAGTTTAGTAGATTTTTTTGTATCCAGGATTTGTAATTTTTAATCTTAACCACTCACTGTCACAAAAATATTTATTTGAATGGATGTATTGAATTAAACTCTTTTTTCTTTTATACTTTCTAGCGTTTATAAATATATTATTAGATGAAACTTTCGCTTCCAGTTGTTGATTTTTTTGTACATTGTTAATGGTTGTGTAAATAAATATTTTATATAAATCAATGCCTTTCATTTAAATCATTGAAATTCGTGGGATATCGTCTCGATTTCGAACAAAATGTTCACAAGTAACGCTGCCTCAACACTAAAATAGCATTAAACATTAATGAAATATTAATGCAACTTTTATTATGTCCAATTTCCTCAGTGGCTAATTTCTATTTATTGACTTAATGAGTTTTTGATTATGACCTGTTTATTGTAATCTACATCGTTAGTATATCAAGAATTAATTAAATTAACTTCAGGATTATTTTGATTAATTAATTACAATAATTTACTGGTAATAGATATTTTACGGGTTACAATACTACCTACTTAAATTTAATTCATCAACAAGAAAAAAATAAAAAAAACAATCGACTTAACCATATGCCATCCTGAAAGCAAAATTTTAACATATTTCATAAACCTACTCAAACAGACAATCGAGGCTATTCTGTAAGATAAACTATGTGTTGTTTAACGTGTACGTTAATTTTATCATCACAGTCTAATCAACTTTTGTTATCGAGATTTATATTTTATATATAATGTGAATTTAAATAATGACGTACACGTTAAACTTAACATATTCCGTATATAATAGCTCAGAATATCCACATTGGGCCATAATCTTTACTCGCAACCAATTTCACAATTAACCAATTATGATTAGCATTAATCATATATTTAATCACAGGTCTATAATGTTCTTATGATTAAGTCATTTGGAATTTGTTATATTAATTAAACAAATTCTTCGCTATATTTCATTATTTACCAAAGCTGTTTCCAACATAATAGTAGGAAGTAGTAAGTGATTGCCGTTCTAGAACGATAATTAAATAATCCTGATATCCGTCACCCGATTTTAAACAAATTATACGTGCATTCATACCGGTTCAGCTTTCCATGTTTCTCGAATAGTGTTATCATCGTTGTCGGATTCACTAATTATGTTCTAATTTTAACGTTGCGATGACGTTTAATGAAATTTATTAATGTCACATGCCATGTTGCACTGCCGAATGTATTATGTTTTTTTTTTAAATAAATTTATCGAAAAAATGTCATTAAACAAATTAATTAAGGTTGCGGTTTAGTAGAAAGATATAGTAAAATGGAAATAATAGTTTGAAAAAAGAGTCATTCTTTTGGATTTAATAATATGAATATGTATTTACATTTTTAATCTATCAAGTATAAAGTATCAGTCTAAATAAAAAATAGATCGTTAACTTTTGTGCATTACGTCAATTTACTAGTTCAAGTTAGAAAAGAAAATTGTAAGATATAATGAAATTATATGTTTATGTCTGCTAAGTTATTTGAGTGCAGAATTTAGTGAAATCCCTTAAATTTTCATTGCACAAGTTTATATTAGCAAAAATATAATTTGAAATATCCTATAAATTTGATCAATTTTCATTTTTTTTAATTTATCTGATGAAATTCCTGCTTATTTTAAGATTAATTTATTGTATAATACAATATTGTTCATTGATCACAACAGCAATCTAACTCGAATTAATGATTGCCAATATTTATATAGCTATCTCTTTCGTCTAAACCGCACCCTTAAATAAATCGAACAAAACATATAATAAGCATTAAGAACGTAATTTTATACCAATCTCAGAATAAGTGAATAAATATAGTCTTCATTTGCCTCGCTCCGTTCATCCTCCAACTTATTGTTTTCGATCTGTATACTGTCCATTCAGTTCTTAATTCTTATTACACCATATCATTAGCGATAAACAGAACAAAATAATGCTATTAGAATTAAAAATTATATTTGAAACAAACAATAGGGATATTAATATAAACATGAGACGAGAATACAGAATATGGCAGCTTACAAGTGTAATTTCATTACATAACTAAATAGGGTAATAGTAAGAAACATAGATTTGACACAAAAATCAACTTAAATCTTCTACATAAACAAAACACCTTCTCCCTCATTTTTATTTCGATTATTAAGAGTCCTGATCAACACGTATTTATGAAAATCTCTTAAATCTCGCTTAACGGTGCATATGTTTTAAATCCGTTTTTTATACATTGTTTAAAATTAATGAATTGTTGAGGCTTTTATTTGTTGAAACTCATTACTTGTATAGATAGAATAAAACACTAACGTGTATAGTTTCAAAAATTATATTTTATTGTCTCACAACAAATGTTTCACCATAAAGTGGCATCATCAGGTGACGATGTCAACACGTTTTATTCTATCATTATTCATTAAAATTAATGTGCGGAGGGAATGTTAGACATTGTATATTTGTTTATAACAAAAATGAAATAAAACTAATTTGAAAAGTATAACCGACTTTCACTCATTGCTTAAATTTACAAGATATTTTATTCTCATAAATTTTATCCTAATATCACGACTAACTAAGATTTATAAGTTATAAGTATTTTACACTATTATGGTATAAATAGTCATCACCGAACGGCTAAAATGACGGAAAGTTATGAACGTCGAACGGGCAAACCAAGCGAGCGTTTCTTCCATGGATATTTATGTGTTTATCTGTTTGCGATAATATATGGAAACAACAACACTTGTTCTTTGTAATATTTTACGGATAAGACTTGAATGAATGTTATTGATTTCTATTAATGTTTTACTGACCTAATAAATTCAATTGTAATAGAATTTATATATACTACAAGTAGAAGAAAGCTGGCAAAAATGTGTCATAAGTAAAATAAATAAATAATTCCATAAGATGTTTTCCATTATAATTTTTTAGTAAGATATTTATTGTTTATTTTTTTAATGCAGACCGCGTCTTCGGTCTTTAACAAAAATGCGTGTGTCTCCACATCGTCGAAATACTGTGCCAATAATTGTTAAGCGATTTAGATCCGCGACATACAAAATAAAATATTACTGCTTCAAAACGACATTAAAAATATGTCTTTGCATAATATTTGTCTAACATAGGTAATCGATGTAAATCAATATTTTAATTGTAAAAAAACGGAAATTTACCATATACCAGGAATGGAAAAATTTGATATAATGAATATTTAATCAGACGCTATTGATTTTCAATAATTTTTAATGTTTTCTTTAATGTATATATGTATTATATTGTCACGTTATTAGTAAATCCAGTTGGTCAATAAAGGTTATTATTAATATTATTATTTTGCATATCCAGTTTGGAGATAATAAGTAATGAAATTTTAAGCATCAATGGAAAGTTATTTTTTCCATTATCAGCATTACTCACCGCCCAATCAAATAGGTTCAATTCCAAAAAAAACACGTGATGCGTACTGTCTTTGGAAAATTAATAAATAAAAAATGTGAGCGTCTCCATCCCACTTAAGGGAATTAATAATTTCATAGGGCAATTTGGGCCTATCAGACACGCGGTTTCATAGTTTTGAAAATTTGCTAGATTAGAAAAATATAACAAGTAGAACTTTGGTTATTTAGTGTCTCGAAATTGCACATTTTAACCGCAAGGTGCTAGAATAATTTTGGCGTATATTATAAACAAGACGCAATTAAACAATTTGAAGCGAATTATTCTTTAAAGATAGATCCATGTAGTATTTGCATTTATAGAAAATATCCATATCTGGCATGTAGACCAAATAGATTAGATGATCCAAATGGGATCGTTGAAATTAAAAATATAAGACAAAACATGCAATACCGAGGGATGCTGTAGCAAATAAATTAATTCCATTTGTGTCGATGGCGAACCAATAGCATGCTGCCTTCTCTAAAACAATTTTATATAAACAAAATAATGCCTGAATTATAGATCTTAAAAAAACACACAAATTTTGCAGGTTATGAATTATTTTTTAACTATTTTTTAATAAATAAATAACAGGAAATATTTTATTGAAAAATAATTTTTAATCAAGAATTGACTTCCAAATATTTTATATTAGCACCATGTTTAGATTATTTTCGTTACTATTACTTTTATAAAAACTATAAGTCTAATATTTGGTTACGTGTGAATAAACAGTAATTATAAAAATGATATTGCATTTTTCAATTACTGAAATTAATCCACCTAATGTTCCTCAGTCATAAAAATTATGTTAAAATAATAAATGAGCTGGTTTTCTAAGTTTATATTCTGTGTAGAGAGTATTCATTCACTTGGTCATAGTTATTTAAATTAATTGAATGAAAATAATTTGAAAATGATTAATAAATTGTATGAAATAAATATGAATAAATTATTAAAAATCAACCAATAAAACACAGATTAGATTGAATAACTTTAAATTCTCGATTAGTTTCGGGTTATTAGCCCATTTTCGAGAAAAAATTTTTCTCTCTTGAAAATGGGCTAATAACCCGAAACTAGTCGAGAATTTGAAGTTATTCAATCTAATCTGTGTTTTATTGGTTGATTTTTAATCATTTATTCATATCTATTTCATACAATATGAACTACAAATGTCTAAATATTAAAACCATTAATTAAATTAATAAATTATTTTCTCTCTTGCATCTCCAACATTTTTGATAAAATCTCTCGGAAAATGAAAACTAAACATACTAACATCGTATATGAATAAAAAGATAGAAAAAAAACTATTTATTAAAGAGATAGCCAATTAGGATTTATATTAAAAAAAACTGTGTGCTGCATCTTCTAAATTAATGCAAGCAACCAAAATATATTTCCATTACAATGAAATTAAACATGGAAAATTTCTGGCAATGATCAATAAAATTCGATCACGCCGAGTCGATATTGTTTTTTGCTCGGAGCCAATAAATCCGCCCAATGCGCGCGTCCTTCACCGCGATCACTTCCATCCGCGATCTCGTTGAAGACGGTACGTAGAAATTAATTGAAAATTGTTTAACAACTAAGGGCTTGCAGGGCATAGCTGTACTGATGAGGGATGAAATCCCGAAACACGTGTCTACAGATAGCCTTGTAACTATTATTCGTTGTTTCCTTTCATTTAATTATTTCGACTCAAACCGTTGCAATTTCTCAGCAGTGCTGCGATGCAACAACAAATATCTATTGTGTAATCCAATGTCCGGCGGGGTAAATGCTCGGGAAGTAGTTGTTTCAATAGATGTTCGTAAAACTTACAGTGTAAGTATTTTTTGCAGTTGGAAAATGGGTTTGATCGAATTTTATTGATCATTGCCAGAAATTTTCCTTGTTTAATTTCATTGTAATTTAAATAGCTGCAAATGTGTGAATCATCTTTGTTTCATTTTATTTAATATATTTCCATCTCTGCTAATAACTGAGATTCACTAGAGAAACACTCAATTTTGGCCACCTTGTATACTAAAACCAGATTTTGAATCACATAATGAGCAACAATTTTTGATTTAAGAATATTAAATGTTAAGAGTAAAAGTTAAAAAAAGCAAAAATAGGTAATACAAGGCAATCGCGGACACGTGTTTCGGGATCTATCCCTAGTCAGTATGTCTTTATTATTTTTTATTAAGAACTAAATTTTGACGTTCTTAGAATTAACTAATTCACCAAATGAACGTGATGACAACTTAATTATTTTATTTATATTTTGTTTATGATTTAGGAATAAAAATGGATAAAAGGGGGTTAAGCAAAAATCAATAGCAAATAACAAAAATTAATAAGAATAATACATTTATTTTATTCCACCATTTTTTACATGTTCACAATATTTCTTTATTTCAAGCGACAAAATCGTTGTTCTGTTTTCATATTCACCGCCCTCTTGAAGGTGACAAAACAAAAATTAACCATTTACATCCAAAATTCATTGCTCATAACAATAAGTTATTATTAGCTTATTACGACATTGTCCATTGATTATTTTTAAAAGAAACGCGCAATCTCATTTAGTTTAAAAATAATTTAATTTAATATAATTACTTTGTGTGTGTCTCAAACAATTACAAGATCTTAATTTAAATATACAATTTTTTTGATCTTTAACAAACACCCGTCAATAAATTTATATCAATTTTCTTAACGATTTTAAACAATCGATTAATCTTGATTTGAGTCATAGCTCTGTTTTTCCCTGTCCCATTTATTTCAATTCCGTAAATAATTCCTTGGCCCCGTTTTAGATTCCTTCAATTGACTTTTAGCCTGTTTGGACTATTGCAGCTGCTGGCTCGCCGGTCTCAATTGGATTTAATTGGCCTCGTCGTCTTAGCGCAAAAAGCTATTCTGCAAAGAAGAAACAAACAAATTAATATATTTATTAATGGTTAAATATTATATTCATAAATAATTTTTAGAAATAAAATTACAAAGAATTAAAGGCATGATTTGTTTCACAATAAATGTACTGGTGAATATCCACACGGGGATATAATCAACTAACTTTGAAGCCCGATTTGAATTTATCGTGAAACAAAGCACGTGTTCAATTTTGTATATAATTGTTTAAATATTTTTCACTAATTATTAAGTGAGGAATTAATTCATGACATGTTTTTTTGTGAAGGATTTTGCCAAATTATGAATTGCTACAAAAAATAATTTAATAAAGTTTTTGGGTTACCTTGTGGTTTAAGTTCAACCCACAATTGGAAAACCAGGCCTTTTTGATTAATATATACAAATATCTTTATACAGACAATTACATTTTTACAAACATTGAGTATGTACACTTAAATAAAGTTTTGTCTGCGTTGGGCTATCGACTGGAGGTCTTTCTGTCAATAATATATTTTTTATATAACACGTAAAAAACAATTCGTTGGTTTCATTTTGAATATTAATAAAGTTGTTTTATTTATATACGAAAATAATTTATAAAGGTCGAGTTTTTCAATCGCAGCTTTAATTTAATCTACAACGTAGCCAGATAACTTTAATTATTTTATTATAACAATTGATAATTTAGTAAAATCGCTATATAAAATATTTTTTACTAAAATAATATAAGGATAAATTTAATTTTGGGGGTAGAAAGACCGACGGCCAATAGCCATTTTCTAAAGGGAGCGTATTATATAGTATACGAATTTTATTTTTAATTTATTGTATATTATAACAATTACAATTTCTGCCCTGTCTGAATTTACGGTGATTTTCAATAAAAGTATCCATGCTAGCTAGCTGAATTGTCTTGCATTGTTCTAATTATTTCATGAATGTTGAGGAAAGGATGAGTGTATTTTGAAGGTATATTTAAATTTTGATGTATACAGAATTTCCTCAGGGGAGATTGGTTATAGGGATTTTTTGCAAATTTTTGGAATAGGTTTATTAAGTATTGGGAGTGATTTGAATAATTTCATAGAGGGATTCGGTGGAAGGGTTGTGAAACTAATATCTATTTTAATTCTTTAAAAAATTAAAAATATAATAAAATGATTTTTATTATTTTAATTAATCCATTTATTAGAGAAATTAATTTCCTATCAATTTGTTCCAAATTAATTATTTTAAAGCATGTTTTTTTAATAAGTATGGACATAAATTATTTCCTTGCCTACATTTACACTACACAATGTAGCATTAGCTAGAAGCATTTTTTTTTTTAATCAAAAACTTGATCTCGACCAGATTTCGTTCCTACCTTGCAGACAAAAATATGCGATTCTAGTCTTCCTGTTTCCTTGCAAGTTCATTTTATTTTGTTTCCGTTTAACCTTTTCGGCAATTAGCAATAAATGATTATCTCTTTAAAAAATCTTGTTTCAAAAAAATAAATGCATATTGATTGTTATCACCTTCTAAATTTCGTTGTTCGTTTAACATTATGTAAACATAGTTAAGTTTAAATCACAATTGAAAAGGCGCGATTTTGATATTATATGGAAATTTACAATTTATTTATAAAATATTTCAATGAAATTCGTAAATGTGTATTTCATTGTAATTTTTATTGATTTTATTTAAAATATCCCACAAAATAATACGAATTTCTAGATACATTATGAAGAGAATTAACATTTTTTTACTAAATATTTGGAAAATTATTTATTATTTCGAGAGCCTGTTGTACACTTTTATGTAAAAACATTCTTTATTAATAATTTATGGATTAAAATTATAAATTAAATGAATATTTTTTATACAATAACTGTTATTAAATTAATTTTTGCATTATTTATTTAGAATAATTAATGTCAATAGAAAAGAGTATTTATTCACTTGGTAACTGTTTATTGTTTTTTGTGGGTATGTCAAGTTTTTTTTTTACGATTTTATTTCGCAATGAAATGCCTTTTGTCTGCTTATTATAATTAAAAACTCATGCACTAATTATATTTTTTGTGTTGTCACCTTTAAGAAAAGTAACCATTCTGAACACACTTGAAGGTATCTAAGAATATTATCACGTTTTAGAAAAAGTTCAGCAAATTTTCACTCTATGGATTTTTTAGAAAATTCTGGTAGCAACTTGACGCGACTTATACTTAAATTCATTTATTTTTCATAGTGCTCTATATTATTGACGAATTGAATATTTCTCTTTAGATTAGATCAATTTGAAAACATTATAAAGTTAAAATTTACAGTGCTGCCTAAAAATTTAAATTTAACCTTTGGGGAAAAAGAATCATGGACTTTTCCATAAACTTTATGTTTATAAAAAGTAGTTGCATTATTCTTTTAGAGTTCTCAAACTCAGAAATCTCAATTTTTGTATTTTTTTTTTCTGGCATAATTTTTCTCTTAATTTATATTTATTTACTTTTATTATCTACCTGATTAACTATTCTTAAATATTATTACAAGAACTCTTTCTCATAAAAAAGGTTGATTAAATGGTTGATTCTATTTTTTTTCAAACGTTAAATTTAAATGTTAAGACAATACAGTAAATAAATAATTTTATAATTCCGATAGTAATGATTGTTTTAACCTTTAAATTAATTCATTTTTTTATAGAAAATTGAAGTTTTATACATATATGTTTTTAAACCTCAACATTTTTTCATATTTTGTAGAATTCTTTCTAAAAAACTTGATAATATTCTTATCTTATTCTTTAAAGCGATATCTATTCAAAACCATTCGAACTTGTTATACAGGTGCTAACTTGGCATGTCCTTTTTTATTTCACACTTATTTTGTTATTCGTTACGGCTGTCAGGTAATCATCATTGTAATGGTTTCAACTAGGGTATAATGAAAATATAAAAATTACAATAAATTAATATTTAAATACCAATCTGATACAAGGAAACATAAAATTCCCGGCTTAGCAGGAGGGCATATAAACAATGCTGAATCAAAAATGTTGTTCACCTGCACTCTACGAACGCATAAACTATGCTCCATAGAATAATTGTAACAAATAAAAAAATAAAAGCACACATAAAATTGAATAATTTTAAATTCTGGACGAATTATAATTAATTAATATAATATGTGACTTTATTTTGTTTTAATGGCAGATTTTTAATATAAAAAAAAAGAATATACAGTTCAGAAAGATTAACACTAACTATTAATAATTAATTGTAAATATTTTAATTTGTTTAAAAAATTGTCTGAATAAAGATGTTCGTGGCTATTGCGTAAAGCCTTCTTTAAATCTTAGAAATAATGTAATCATCAAAATTTTTAAATTTAATATTTTGGAGGCATGTCAAAACTAAATTAATTTTTCTTAATATCGATAAACCTAATCTAAATAAATTTAATTATGATTAATTAGGTACTTACAATTTTTCATTAGCTCATGTTCCAAAAGCGGTATTGCATCCGCGACAATTTAGCGCAAAATCACTTTCCACTGGAACCGAACTTGTGCCCAAAAAAGCTTTTCCCCGATGAACTCGAAGCAGCGGATCCAGTAGAAGACAGGGAACTCCTCGACGAAGACGCACCGTGCTTTCCCATCTTCTTAGAACCGTTGTTCTGCTCCAGATGGAGGAACTTATCGATGAAGAGACGAATGGTGCAGTGTTTTCTGTTAAAGGGATTTGTGTACATCTTTCCTCCTTTTGTTTCTCGTTTATTTCAATCGAATAAATTCGGATCACTTTTGTTTGAAACTTTAATAACTTCACTTTTATGTTATAAAAGTGAGGTATTAAATTCGATTTTTTTTAAATAATAATATGAAACAAACTTCGATTGTTTCTTCTATTACAAATATTAATAAGGAAGTTTTAAATGTTTTGTTTATATCCAACTGATTTTTGAAATTTCAAACACGATGGCGCGCACGCTTCGAAAGTCAATTTGGTTCTGGCGGTCCGACCTCGTGTCGCTTATATTTATGTCCGGTCGTATTTCGAAAGACGCATCTATTGCTGGTGCTGCTGGGGATTCCTGCGCCGCCCATGTTGACGGCAGGGTACACATTGTGACTTTTCTGAAGGTCAATGTCAGGTAAATTTCGAATGACGTCAATGCGTCTGGTGGATTTGATGAATATTTTCGCTCGGATGTGATTTTGTGGTTCTTGTTTTTTACCGTGGCGGATATTTAATGGAATAAGGCGGAATTATTTCTAATTATTGTTTATGGTTTCGTTGGAATTTCTAGAAAAGGATGTTAACTTTTTTTAAGTTTTTTTTTAAATTACGTAAATAATTTATTGCTGCCCTAAATCACATAACTCACAAAAAAACACTGTTTTGTTTATAATGATATTAGATAGATTTCTTTTTAACAGTATTGATTTATTAAGAGGATGATTTAATGTACTTATAAAGATTGAATTTTGCTTAACCATCAACATCTAGCGTTTGGATAACTGGCGATGGCAATTTCACTCATTCAGACAAATGTATTACTGCAATGCTTGATGAAGACAAATGAACGGAAAATAAAACTCAATTTATAAACATCAATACGAATCATGATTGATTTATAATTTATTTATTTGCAAATAAATTTTAATTAAGAGATTTAACTTAAAATGAGTAAATTAGGTTAAATACATTTTTACCATTAATAATGAGTATTTAGTACTTGAAATGTACATCTGGTGTATTAATAAAATTTAAAGTAAAGTAAGGATTTATTATTTTTCAGCTATATTATTATACAACACTTCACATTAATTAACCCAAGTTATTCACTAAATAAATGTATCTGTAAAACGGATTAGGAATAACTTAAGTTGATCTAGGTCCTAGCCCTTCAAAATACAAAGTAAATAGTAATAACTATGCATGCATAAAGTTATGATAATTTTCTGTCTCATTTTATTTTTTGTCTCTTTGGTATCTCAGAACTTCGGCATTTAATAAGATGAAGGGGTGTGATGAAACAACTACACAGACTAATCAGGAAAGTGGGTGCCGCTTTATTCAAAATTTTATTTATTCAATATCATTTTTACCTAATAATATTTTTTTATAGAAGTTATTAAATGCGTTCACATTCAATGGTTTAATATTTGTTGGTAAATGATTATATTCTTTGTATGTATTGTAACTAAAACATTTTGAAAAGTGCTAAATTAAAAGAGGAGACGTAGTCAATTTTATCTCCCGAAACAATATATTAATTCTAGTTTTAATTTTATCTTTCTGTTTACACAAAATAATTGCTGACGATTTTGTAGTATTTATATTCAAATTATGTCTATTAAACTTTGATACCAAGTTTTTCAAGTTTGTATTAATTGACATGTTAGCATAATTAAGGTCATTGGCATCAAATTAATAACATAATTTTATATCATCGACGTAAAGATGAAATTTACACTGTTTTATGCATTTAATTAAACAGCTTGCATATATGGTATACTGAGAATCCTGCACTTAAAGTTGATCACAGTTATTTAAATAAATTAAATAAAAATTATTAATCAATTAATTAAAAATTTATTAAAATTATTAATTAATTAATTATTAATTAATTATAAACATAATCTATATTAATTTATCATCACTTGAAGATAGGAATAAGCCGGTTGCATTTTGTTTTCACAATGAACTGTTTGGGATTGATAAATAAATATTTTGATGCATATTATTTTTATTTTGTATTTTGTCGTAATTTGTGATTGGTAATTTGCCTTTTTTTTATACATATGTTTTGTAATCTTTTTAGAGCGTCACACTGTTCTTATAAAATTTTTAATATGTAATTATAATTGTGATTTGGAAATGGAGATTCCGTTAATAAAGTAAATTGAAATTGAAATTGAAATTTAGCTATGTAACATTTTGACTTACGTTGCGTAAGAATTTTTAACAAATACGCATTAAAACAACTACTTTTCGGTCAAATATATTTTAATGTGCATTTGTTTAAAGACTGTGATTATAAAAAATAGCGTACACGTTAAAGTTAATATTTCCCTTAGAGAATAACCCCCATTAACGATAACTGAGGACACTCTTATTGCTTGTGCTTTATTTAAAATTGAATAAAAATAATTTTTATTTCAATTTTATTTAAGGAAATACAATCGTTTTCTTTCATTTTGTATTATTCTTATTTTGTTGTCATATATTTAAAATTAATTTCTTAAACCACTAATAATTGATTATATTCGAATTTTCTAATAACAACTATACGAACATATGAGCCAAACAGATGTTTGAACTGAGTTAGAAAAATACTTCTAAGATCTTTACAAATACTTCCACTACACATTCTGCGTCACCTAATTATTCTTTTACATGATTTCCTCTCCAATTGATCCTACCAAGTAAGAACACGTCCCTCCCATTTATTTCCAACCTTACAAGGTATCCCTCATGGTTCTCCTTTATTCCCACTCATATTTTCCCATAATATATACAATCCCGACCTCACATATTTAAACCCATCCCAGTATTCCTTACTTTTCTCTGACAACACAACCCTCATCAGCCATGCTCCCACTTTTCAATCTGCCTAACGATCACTACAAGTTTCATTTGACTCGGAACAAGTCTTGTGCTCAAAATGGCGCATTAAAAATAATCCTACTAAATCCAAATTATTTATCTCATTCCAAAAATTATGCCTCAGTAACCACACAATTGCCATATATTATACCCGAATCTATAATTCCAACACCTGCAAATACCTAGGCATTCTATTCGAATCAAAACTCTCCTTCAAACCTCATATCTTTCATCTAAAATCAAAATCTTAAAACAGGGCCCGGTATTTCAGATTTCTTACGTAGAAGCAATAAAGTGAATCCAGTAAAATACAAATCTATTTTCCGGTCCCTGTTAGATTACAGTGCTATCCTCTTTACTCAACTCATTCTTTCCACTATTTATCACCTCCAAGTCGTCGAAAGTTCCTCCCTAAAAATCCTTACCAAACTCAAACATCCCCACAACCCACTTCACAATCATTCCAACGAGTACCTTTATGAATCCACCCAAATCCCAGCTTATATTAGCCTTAAGTAAAAAAAATACAATAATTCACATAAGCTACCCCTTCTTATAAAATTCTGTATTCCCCATTA
The DNA here is from genome assembly GCA_963082785.1 of Philonthus spinipes. NCBI lineage: Eukaryota > Metazoa > Arthropoda > Insecta > Coleoptera > Staphylinidae > Philonthus > Philonthus spinipes. The sequence goes on along the minus strand of OY720315.1, from coordinate 10,433,816 downwards.
CTATAATATCCCTCCTAAATACAAGCATTCCACAGTCACCATTCATCAGTTCATTTACGCTAATCATCAGGACAGTTCAGCTAGCTAGCATAGATTTTTCTTTAACTTCATAATGAATTCTCGACAGGGAGAAAAACATCTGGTCAATAGCCCAGGCGGACTAACAACTACATGTATTTTAATTATTTATGTTTTATCGTTAAAATTATCTGTATAGTCTGAATAAAGATGTGTATATATACATCTCAGATAGATACTAGAAGTGGATGAGTTAATTCAACCTGCCATCTGATTGACTTTCTGAATAATGTTAAAAGATCAGAGCATTATAACTTAGATTTTTAAATTGTCACTGGATCTTAAAAACATACATTCACAGTCGATGATTGGTTTTTAGTTACGTGAAGAGTATAATCAAAATAATTAACATTGTTGTATCTTTTCTTCACACTTTATTTTCTAATATTTAGATATATATTTCGAGTGCTATGCATTCATTATCAATAGCAACTAATCCGCTTTTAATTTTTTTGTCGCTATAATAAAATACTGTTAAATTTGTTACCACAATAAACTCAACCTAAATAAAATAACTACCCAAGGGTTTCCCCTTAACCCTGGTTTTTCCCTTAATCCACTACAGGTATAAAGGTACCGCACATTAGTTGTTACAATTAGTTGTTATTGATAATGAGTGCATAGCACTTGAACTATATATCTAAATATTAGAAAATAAATTGTGAAGAAATGATACAACAGTGTTAATTATTTTGATACATTTACAGTATTTAGTTTGACAATGTCAAGTGTTGAATATTGTAACTTAAGTCGCAAAAAATAAATAATAATAGATAGAGTATTTACTTGTCACAGTTATATAAAATAAATTAAAAAGACATTTGAAAATAATTATTAATTAGTTATTTAAATATAAATGGTGTTTCATTTAATAAAAACAATGTTTGTTTTGATAAAATCTCAAAAACGCGATATTCTTTTGTTTTTCTGATTTCGTCGCTGTAATCCCAGGAAAATTTACTACTAGTTTGATAATTTAACTGACTCTCTAGCCCCATCAATAATGAAGTTAGGAATGGCACGAACTTAATTTAGAACAACCTGTATATGTGTAAATAATAAAACAACTAAATAAATAAATTAAAAAAAAAAATAAGAAAAATATTTATTTCGATTTGAATAAAGCTTCAATTACATTTTGTGTTGTAGTCGATTGTGGTTATTATTTCTCACAAAGAAACATAAATTGAGTTGTAGTGTTGTTCATACAATACGTAAACAATTCCAGCCAGCTATTCATATTTTGAAACCATGTGATTTACATACGTGCGCCCTATAATTAGATTCAGTTGGCAAAAATTCAATTCTAACGACTTTAATGAGCGGTACTTTTATGTAGTTGAGTGATATTAATCTTTCTTTAAACGTTTAATGAGGCAAAGAAACGAACATTTTACGGTCAGTGCATCTAACCCAGTTAAAATATTAGGGTGTTGAAGTACTTATTAGCCAATCTATTTTTCAAAATTTGTACAAAAGTTCTCAAATATCCGGTCCTAAAAATATACTTATTTATTTATACGCTTATTATATTTATTCTTATTATGTGCTTTTTTATTTACGCCTTTTTAAATAAGTGACAAGTTTTTATCAGACAATCATCGTTATGGGAAATAGTTCTGATAAAATTAGACCATCATGAAAATGAAAATTAAAAATAATAAAATCATTTTTTAATCCCAATATCCCAAAGATCATCCCAAAAAATTGACGCAAACTCCGTAAAACGAGACATTCTAACCCACTCTGCCTAAAACGAAACCTAAATATCCTTCCAAAATTTCGCCATCCATAATCCACTATTCATACATTCATCTCATCTTTCATCGAGGGCTAAAAGACATACATGACACATTAGACAATAACTCTTGGCTGAAAGACCGATGGCCGACAGCCATTTTATAAATAATAATATGAATTGTATTTAAAAATGTATAAATGCCTCAATAAAGATGATTTTATGTATAAAATCATTTATTATTTAATACAACTACAACTTTTTGTAAAAGAAATAGAAAAAAAAATATTAATTTGTCTGCATTTAATGAAATAATTAAAGAGGAAACTAATTTTTAAAATGATTAATCAAATGTTGTATCCATAATTTCCTCGCTAACACTTTTCAAACAATGTGGAAATGATTTTAATTTCCAATTATAAATTAACTTACTTAAATTACTCACAGGATTACAGGACTCGCATACGACAATCCCGTAAAATACCAGTTTCTGAACTTTATACGTAAATTAAAATTAATCGCCGAATTTTTATAACTTTAGGAATTGATTGTCAATTGGTGCATAAAACATATTTTGTCAAATATGTCAAATTTAAATTACCTAAGAAGAAATTTATATAGTTATACATAGTAACTACATTAATTTTAGAGAGTAAGACTATATAGTGTTTCTATATAGTTCCAACACTGGATGAATTAAAATGGGCCACCCTGTATATTGGTCAAATTGTGAAAATTTTGTTATTAGTGAACCATCCAAAAAAATGAGTTAATTAAATTACTGCATTATTCTCTGGTTTTCTTTAATATCACCAACAAATTAATGATTGGTAATTTTTCTTTAAAAGAGGTTTTCATCAAAAAATGTTATTCTGAGAAGACTATTGTAGCATAGTTTTGACATTTGTCAAAAGTGTAATGTGCCGTAAAATTATTTCATGTATTCTTGTTTTATCAACGTTACATAGATAATTTTGTAAACAACAAATATTGTATTTGTTTTCATTCTGGCGTCATAAAGTAAACACCAATAATGGTTATTTTAAATTCGCATACTAAAGTAAACAATTCGCAATTCGGACAGTAAACTTTGATTTCTACATTATGCGTGAAACCACAATTCCTTTCAAATATAATTTCGGGAATTTATTTATTATCTCGTTAAATTTGAATCTATACGAAAAATAAAAAAATATATATTACTGGAACAGTAAAACGTTACATTGAAAACGTTCATATAAAATAAAATTGATTTATAAAATTTTATTTCTTGTAAATTATCAGATACTCTCTTCCGAATTGTTAGAAACAATCGTTTTTACATCCATTAAAACATTTAAATTTTGCATTTTTCTTTGTTTTACTTAATAAATTATGCTTTATTATTTGTCATTTACTACATGCAAATTTATGTATAATTGTCACAGTAAAATATGTACGTGTAATATAATATTTAGATAATTAGTTATATATCGAATTTACAATATTTTTAAGCGTGTTTATATATAAAATATAAATGCAGAAAGAACCATGGTCAATAGCCCTTATTTGAGAATAAATTGTGAAAATATTTATTTTTTATATTGCGTTAGATTATATACAATGCATATTTTTTTTTCAGATTATAAAGATTTAGTAGTATTGGTATAAAATATCTTTCTCTTTATCTCGACTATATTTACCATTTTTAATGTCTGCATAAATGGAATATAAGTGAACTTGAATCATTGAATGGAGATTTGATATCACACGGCTAAAAGTTATATTTAATTAATTTAAATTATATCTCAATGTTGTGCATAGAAATTTTTTCAGTTCATAGATCCAAATTTAATGTATAAAGGAATATCAATTTAATTAATTATATTTCAGCGCAGTTTATAAAAGAAATATCAATAAATCAAAAGGACTAAATTTACGAAGAAAAAGTTCGGTAATATATATATATATATATATATATATATATATATATATATATATAATAAATATTCCCATTGTACCCTTTTCGGGTGATTTGTTTTTTCACTGTCCATGTATAAAGTTTGCCCACTCCTTCTTGTTCTTGGCCATTTTTATTGCATCTGCAATATGTATTCCCTGTTTTTCTGTTATCTCTTGCACAACTTCATCCCATGTCATTCTAGGTCTGCCTCTTCTTCTTTTCCTTTTTGTCAGCGTTTGTCATATTCTCTTTGTGGTTCTGGTGTTATCCATCTTTTGTAAGTATCCCCACCAACTCATTAGTCTTCTTTCTATATATTTAATCATTTCTTCCATTTCGAGATATTCTCTTACTGTTGTGTTTCGTATTCGGTCCATTTTCGTAACACCTTTGACCGCTCTAAAATATTTAATTTCCATTGCCTGTAGCTTATTTCTCTGTTCATTGTTCAAAGTCCATATTTCGCACCCTAAAGGTTATATTGGCCTGTATATGGATTTTAATACTTTCAGTTTTTTGTCTTACTACCTATTTACTTGTTCATAATACATTTTTATTTCATGGCGTGGAATACTTTCCAGGTGTTCTCTAATCTGCTATTTAATTCTAGTTCTATCTTTCCATTTGTTTGTATATTAATGCCGAGGTATTTATAGTTTGCAACTTGCTCTATTTGTACGTCATCCATTTTTATGTTCAGTTCTTCTTTATCGCCAATAACCATTACCTTAGTTTTATCTGTGTTAATCCTCATTCAATATTTGTTGATTGTCTTATTCCATATATGTAGGTTGTATTCTAGGTCTTTGCTATTGCTACAATATATGACTACATCATCTGTAAATTCTCCCTCAGTTATTCCAACTCTGTTTAACTTATAATATCCAATGGTTAAAGGCTTTGTCTGTGTACTGCATTCTTTATAATTTCATCGATGAATATTATAAATAACAGAGGGGTCAGTCCACCAATTTGTCTCAATAATGGTATTTGTCTAAAATGGTTGGGATATTCTTTTGATTTGTATGATTTATGTTATATTTTCGTATTTTTTGTGTAATTCGGATTATTATATGATCATCTTTATGTTTGTTTAATATATTATATATCATTTCTCTATCTACTGTGTCGAAGGCCTTTTTTTATGTCCACAAACGCTGGGTAGAAGTTTCTCTGTTGTTGCTGCATTTTTTTTGTTATCTGTTTTAGTGTAAAAATTTGATCTTGAATACTTCTACCCTTTCTAAATCCACTTTGTGCCTCATGTAGTGTCTTTTCCATTTTGTTTCAAATATTTCTCTCTACAATGTTTTCTAGAATTTTTGTGCTTGTGTTCAGTAGATTTGTACCTCTGTAATTATTCCAATTTGGTTTGTCCCCGCTCTTTTGTATTAATAGTATTATCGTTTCTGTCCACTACTTTGGTATAATTTCTTCCTGCCACACTTCATTTATTTCCCATAACACTTTAAAACCTTCATCATCTATTTTTTTATCCATTTCTGTCGTTATTTTATCCTTTCCAGGTGCTTTCCCATTTTTTTAGTGATCTTATTTTTTTTCTGAGTTCCTCTTCGGTGATCTCTGCTTCGTTACTTTCCTTTTCATATTTTTTCCTAGTTTCATCCTCATTATTTTTTTCATACCATTCCATGATATATTTTCACCATCTCTTCATAATTTCATCTCCTTCTGTCAAAATCCGATTGTTTTATTCTTTATCTTAATTCCTTTATCTTGGTTGTTGGGGTTCTTATGTTTTCAGTGCTACATAGAACATTTTTATATTTCTTTTGCTTTTCAAGTTTACGTCCAAATCTTTCCCACATCTCTGCTTTTTCTTTCTTTATTATTGATTTCACTGTTTGTCTACTGATTTTTTATTTGACATAGTTTTCATTTGTTCTATTATCTAGGTATTTTTCCTCGGTTGTTTCTTCCTTCTTATCACTATTTTAATTGTGTCCGTCTATCATGCAGTTTGTTTTTGGTCTTCTTATATGTACCATATACCTCCACTGCCGTTTGTATTATATTTTCTTTAAAATATCTCCACAATTGATTTATGTTCAATTTTTTGTCAATTGCAGCCCGCTTTTATTTTTACTTTTTCTGATATTTCTTAGTTATGTTTGTATCACTTAGTTTGTATGTTTTTATAGATGTAGAATCTACCCTTTTATATTCTATATTTTTTTTTTGCTTTCTATTTCTTTTGTTTTTAGGGTTAGTAGATAGTGGCCACTTTCTATATCTGCTCCTCTTTTGACTCTGACATCTTTTACAAGGTTCAATTGACTTTTTCCTATTAAAATATAATATATGATCGAATTGTCTTCTCTGCTTGCCATTTCTCGCGTGTCAATATGCATTTCTTTATGTTGAAACCATGTGTTTGTTACTATTAAGTTGATCAGGATGCAATAGTTTAGCATTCGTTTTCCGTTGTAATTTCTTATTGTTTCTGATTAATTTCCTAGTACGTTTTTATACATATCATCCCTGCTCCCAGCTCTAGCGTTAAAATCTCCCATTAAATTCCTGCTCCAATTCTATTTATTTATTGTTGACTCCTCGTATATTCCATGTGCCTATTAACCACTTGATTTTTTGTTTTATACTAATTCCGTTTATCGTGCCTTTTTCGTTACTATTTACATTTTCACTGTTAATTTTAATATTTTTTTTATTTATTGGTATTTCATCATTTTCATGCGATACAACTCCCCCTTCTTTCTTGTCCCATTTATATATTTTGTTGTCTATTATAATTTTTTGATATCCCAGAAAAACTGAGTGTCCCTTTTCTCTATGTTCTTTTGCAATTGATCTTATTTTCCATTGTATGTTTTTTTAAGTCATTTTCTATGTATACCTGTGTTCCTTTAATTTTTTTATTTTATTTTTTTAATTCTTCAATCTTATTTGTCTTTGTGTTCTATACTTTCGTAACCTTAGTTATTTTCGTTTTATTGTCTATCTTTTTTTAATTCCTTTTCTATCTTCTGTTTTAATCCCTGCGATTACTATGTTGTTTTTCTTTGCAGCCTCTGTATTCTTTTATTTACCTCTTCCAACCTGTCGATTCTTTATAGTAATTATTATTATTATTATTATTATTATTTGACTTGTGGGGCTGTGGTGGCACTTCGACCTAAAGATATTTTGTGCCTTCCCTTACGAAAAATAATTTTTAATTTAATTTGTTACCTCACAGGATATACCTATCATATTAAAGTACCCTAAAACGTGTTTAATTTTGAAAAATCTTAGTTCGTCAAGAGTGGGGAACTACTTCCCCAAGAACCTTTGCCTTACACGTGCTAAAGAGTCGCATTCTGTTCTTTGTAGTAATAATCCTTCTCTTTTTCCCCACTTTTCTTATCTGTATTTTAGTTCTTTTTCAACTCTAGTATTTCGTTCTTAATTTCTTCATTTTTCCTGTCTATTATTATATCCATTGATTTAAAATGATCTTTTTGTTTTCATCCATATTTTAACCTTCTTCTTTTTCTTGTGCTATCTGTTCTATATAGTCTTGATCAAAAATAAAAGGAAATCATTAGATACATAGTGAATTTTGTTTAGAGAATACTGAAATACGGTTGAAAATTTCAGTAGAAATAATCTTTATTGTTTATTTCTTACTATTAATTAGATCCTTATACTTCGAATGCTTAAGTGGAACCATCTGTATATTATTCAAGCTAGTCGTTAATTACGGGGATTTTCGGATTAATGCAGGTCACCCAGGGAGGTCCAGCTTTAGAGAATTTTCGGCGAAACGGATTATAACCTGTTGTTTTTATTGTTTTGAGTAATGATCCACAATGAAGTACACAGGACTAATTGATAACATTTGTGTTCATCTTCAAGTGGGGCATTGAGTCGATTAGAAAATAACCCCAAAAAGTACATTTCGCTAAGAAAAATGAATACCAAAGTCTGAGATTAATTACATTGAAATTAGTCATAATAACAATCTTTATTTATAAATTAATTACATTAACACATTTTATTAATGATATCTGTACAATCTGTACAAGTAAATATGACCGATATAATTTAGCAATCGTAGTAATATAATAAATAATAATTGTGATGTAGAAGAATAATCAAATATTTAGCTAAATAAACTTGACACTTAAAATTCGATAGCTCAGTTACTAATTAAGTTAGGATTTTGAAATTTCGGAAACTTTACTTGGGTTTAAGGACATGTTTCAGGAAAATTCTATGGGATAACTGAGAATTTAATTCAAAATATCCAATAAATATAATGGACACATTTTTATAAACAAAGTCCGACTATATAAATCATATAAATTATATGTTATCTCGAGGCCTATATATATATATATATATATATCAATAAAATTAATAAAGCTGTGAATGAACCAACAACTATGTTTGATATTTTTTTAAATCTAAATTAAAAATCCCAAATCACCAAAATTATATTGTCTTCCAAAAACTTATAAACGCGGCAAAAACTACAGATCAATTGTTTCTAAAATCAATTGCAAAATGGTTAGTCCAATAATTTAAATATCTGAAAATTGACAATGATTTTTCAATAAATATTCTTCGATATAAGTCAACTAGTTTAAAAAAAAACGCAAACATTGAGGACGACGACTAAATTCAAATATTGCTTATTATTTTAGATATTTAAAGAAAATAATAAAACAGAGGCCGAAAGACCTCCGGTCGATAGCCGTTTCTCTAAAGAATATATATTTGTTTTAAATTGTTTCATGTATTGTATATTGAATTAAATATGTATGTATTCTTTGGGAATAAAGATATTTGTATATGTATATATATAATAAAACAGGCAGAAAACCTATGGTTGATAGCCCATGAGACAAATGTACATATTGTTATAATAAATTTTATAAATTCTTGTTGTCAAATTGTCTGATATATATATTATATATATGTATATATATATATACATATATATGTATATATATATAGTTTTATATATATATATATATTAAAACGTATAATGATATTGATTTTAATATTAAATTAACAAAAATAATAATTTATTCAAATAATATTAATTAAAATAATTCAATAAACGAAATTTAGTAAGACAAATATGACCTTCTAAACTACACCGTTCAACCACAAGTAATTTATAGTATTATTTAGACATCATCAATGAATTGCCTATTAGACTTCGATATATGTACACACATTTAATATAAGCTCAACTTTATTTGTGTCTGTGTGTTTTGATTATTTTTCTTATGTATATATACAAATTGTCCTAGAAACATTTATATTACAAACCGCTCGACGATTTAATCATGAGTTATAAAAATTTTCCTTAATTACAAACCGCTAATGGATTGTAATGGAAATTTACAATAAATTTTATAAACATTTTGTTCAGCATTATCGCCAAATATAAATGGTACAAAATCCAAAATTTCCATTTTCCCATATTTATGATAGGTACCATTAAATCATTATTAGTTATTATTCACTGGTCAGAACATCGCTGTAACTAGTAACTACCAACATCTATATATATATATATATATATATATATATATATATATATATATAGTTATATATTTATTTTTACTAATAATATGCACCATTAAATTCAATTATGAAGCAGTCAATATTTTATATAATTCATACATCATGAAATAAGTTAACTGACTTTTTTTTAAATTAAAGTATTATTTTAAACAACTATAGAAATTATTTAAAAACACCTTAATTGTCATTCTTGAGTAAATATAAAAAATGTAATAAAATTTATTATTATAATCATCTTGAAAATGACTAGAGGTGTTTAACTCATTAACACTCAGTGGCTTATCATATATCACTGAATATAAATTAAGGTAAACAATACAATTTTCACCAAAAGTCATATTTATGATATTTATAACAAATATAGTGTGTTTTATATTTAATAAACCTAAATAGTTAGATTTCTTTTAGTATTTTTTCTATCTGCGCGGGTACTTTAGTTAATATTTTCAACAGTTTTTTTTCCTAAAAAAATTCCCTGGGCATTAATAGGTTAATGAAACCAAAACGACATGCATTTTGGCTAAAAGTGACGTTTAATATATTGTTATTACATTACGTTTTCTTTTCTCCTTCCTCTCCGACATCACAATGTTATTTCTTTCAATATGTTCCTACTAAATAAGAACAATTTTTTGTTTATATTTTTGAAGTGCTACTTACTAAATCAAATGAATCTAAGCGATTTGAATGCAATACATACATATATAAGAATTAGCCCAAAATATACCTACGTCAATGGTTTAAAAAAGGAACAGAGGTTTAAATTATCATGGTGCCAGTGAAGAACGTGATATTTGCGCATCAAGTGGTGCGTTATGGTCTACGTGACTAAAATCACGAATTGGTTTATTGCGACACTCCTCTAGGGTACAGAATATCTTTTCAAATTTTGTAAGGGATTTTTTCGGCGGAGTCATAAACGTCACTTCAGGTACAAATATAAATTTTAGAGCAATAATCTTTTCAGAAAGATCTTAGAAGCGTTGGGATTTAACTCGCCAACCGGAAATTGCACTTTTTTCTTTTTTCTTGGTTTTCCGTTAATATTTATTTTATCTAAAATAAATTTTCAAATGAAAGTTGTAGGTATTGGGAAAGTGAAAATTTTATTGCATTAAAATATTTCCACCTAAACCTTTGCAATGGACTGCACCAACTTTAAATAATTTAATTTAAATTTACTAATTAATAGTTTCAAGTTGCACCGACTCAAATTAGCGACAACGAATTTAATATATTACTCTGTTTTTATCACTATTTGTAAATTTAATAATGAGTTTTGTCATTTTAGTCATTGTCTAATAATAATAAAAACTTTTGAAATGTTCAGAATCATATTTGTACATAATCAAATGAATGCTACTTCAATTTGGTCGTTCAGGTGGTGTGTGTCCTGATTATTTTTATATACTGAAATATCGCTGGCTTTTGATATATAGAACCCAGAATCATCGAAATTTTAAAATATGCAAATAATACGGCTACATCTCCTGAACGACCAAATTGAAATAGCATACATTTCGCGGAGCTTTACTCACAATAATGTAAAATTTCACTATAATTATTTCATTCATTATAATTGATTACGATAAAGTAATGCTTCATGCAGAGGCTTAATTACCGCTAATTTATAATTACCTAAATACAATTAAATCTGACCTATGAAAAGTGACCTTACAGAAACATAAAAAACTGAGGACCTATATGCATATTGCACTAATTACGATTAACTAATCGCAAGTATATAATTTTAGGATTTAGTTATTCCTCATTTAGTCGCGATTAGCAAACAATGCATTAATTAATTAATGAATCAGTGATTGAAATAATACGGTCACACTTATATGGAACAAGAAATAATCTTATTTTTTTATTTGTCGGGGTTTAATAAAGATGCGAATTACGGAAAATATATATTTTTATCAACTTTTATCAAATATAACCTGGGTTAGTGACATTGAATGATCAGATTTTCTAAATAATATTATATTCTATTTTAATATTGCATTTCCTATTAGATCTAAAAATTTACCAACAAAAAATCCAAAATATGTTGGTTTATGACGGAATTATACAATAATCTATACGAAGAAAATCTGGATTAATGGATCTAAATAGAAGAAAGCAAATGACACATAAAAAAGCTATCTGTAAAGCTAAAATTAACGCTAACGACAATTACGTTAAAACTTTTCAAAAAATCTAAGGCTATGTAGCATATCATTAAACCTGTGAACTTAGTGCTTTGTGCGAAGTGTGCCAAATCGGAGCGAATGATTTTTACAATTCGATTGACGAGGCTGTTATTTGGTGAAACTTCATTTTAAAACATTTTATGAAGTAAAACACAATGTGTTTTTGATAAGTTTCACAACTTTATTGTAGCAGGTGTTTCTACAATAAAGTTGTCAAACTCATCAAAAACGAATTGTGTTTTACTTGATAAAGGATTTTAACAATTATTTTGTATACATCGCGACTCAAATAATAAATAACTTGCAACCCTAGATGATTGGCTTGTAGACACGTATTATTGGACAATATTCTTTAATTTTTCTTTTAAACTTAATTCCTACGATTAATTGCTTAAAAAATAACATAACTAGAGATTTATACGGCATGACTTATAATGTCGTCAAAAGTGTAGCGGACTCTATAATTGTTTCGATCATTAAATTAATAAATAATACTATTGCTTCGGGAATTTTCCGTAATGTCTTGTTAGTGGCTTCGGAGTTAGTTCAATTATTGAGTGGTTATTATGAAAGTAATCCAAGTCCATTTATAGTTAAGTTAAGATATTTATTATTGACAATGGCCAAAGGCAGTGATGAAGGTAATTTTAATTAATGAGCATTTAAAGTTAACCTCAACTTTAGACAATTGCATTAGTTGATAATCATTACGTTTATTTAGTGCACTTAACCAATATATACAAACAAATAAATATTATATTTCAGAAATTATTTTACCCATGGGAAAGAACAAAAATACAAGACCATTAAATAAATAAATAAATCTTTATTGACGGATAAACCATTTTACAAAATACAAACTTTTACAAAATAAATATAGAAAATAATAAATAAAAAATAAAAAAATATACAGATAACAATATAGAAAAAAAAAATGATGAAAAGTGCAAATGATTAACCGGAATTCAATAAAATTTTACTCAAATTGGAAAAATTATATCTTTAAAAGTTTTCTCAAACAAAAATTGCCGTTGTCGAAAAGCTTGCATAAAAAATACAAAGAAGAATAATTTGTTTTTCATAACTGTTTGTATTTCGGAGATTCTAATGATCAAAATGTTTTGGTTCAAGATGAGAAAACGGAAAAGGTTTGCCAAAAAGTTTAAGTTTCAGTTATTTCTTGAATTCTAAAATTATGAACACATTTCAAATCTTTAATCGTGTTGATTTCTCGAAATTACATTTTCAAAATCGGTGACGGCGATAATTCAACGTCTCGTATTCTAAACATTTTTTTCTAGTCGTTGATCGTTCGGATTTCGACTGTTATTTATTTTCCATTTCTTACAGCCAATCAATAACAAATTTTTAGACTCAAAAATGGATTTTTTTAAATTAACAGTTAACATAGGAAAATTATTGATTAAAAAAATACTAAAAAAAAAATGACAGCCATTTCACTAAAAATGTACCAAAGAAAAATCTATTTGGAATTTTGAAACAAGGTAAACAAAAATGCACCAATAATTATATTTCCTGTTTCCAACGCAAAGAATGAAGTTAAGGGGAGTTCACCGCCTTAATTTCAAAAACTTTTTTATTTATGATCAGAAAAATTTGAAATTTTTCAGGTGTATACTAGATTTAATTTCAAAGCTATTGTCGGATTGATTTTTTTTTATCATTTATAGTTTTTGTGCTACACATTTTACTTTTAGTAATTTTGCCTTAAAAAAAAATCCGTCCGACAAATTGTTCGAATTAAATTTAGAAATACAAATCAACTTAAAAAACAAAAATATTTAAATAAATAACGGAGAAATAGCAATTTTAAAAATGTGTTATATTTACTAACATTTTAAGTTGATATGTGGTATACCAGTGTTTGCGCGCCGAGCGTAATAACCAATAGAATCGAAGAGGAGATGTATTATGTGCAAGCGAGATGAAATGAAAACAAAATATGTATGTGAATGCGCTTTTTCCAACTATTAATTTCGATTATACATTTATGAATTGGGTGCTTTATTCTTTATACTTCAGCAATAAATATTCATTATACTGTTACAGTTATTGCAGGCTTTAGTTTACCTTTCTCTATTATTAAGTTGTGTGCTTTTATTATTAGTGTGTATTCGCCAATTAAAATAGTGTATAAACAATTGTATATGATGGGAAGAGTTACCCGTGTTAAACAAAAAATGAATCAGTAAGTACAAAACAATTTATGTGATACTTAATTTTTATCCAATACCCTTATGCCGCAACATTAAACACATTATTACATTATTAAGTGCTTAGTGTGCTTAATAATGTAATACGAATTCTTGTATATTAACATTTAAAAAATGAGTTTTTCTACTCTACTTATTTGTAAAAATAACACACCTACATTGTCATTGAAATTTTTGACTATATCAGTTAAAAAGTGCATTTTATTAATATAGTATTATACATATTTTACTCATAAAACGTACATATGATAGTATAATGCGTATTATCAAAGATTTCGAACATATTTGTAAAATATTTCATTGTATTATTTTATTGTCAATAACTTCTATTGCAATTCTGCAAATATTGTATAAATACAAATTTAGAATTATACAATACAAGATTTGACCCTGGGATATTTTATATAATTAATTAAGTGATTAACTCTTGGACAACCGGTATTTTTAATAATTAAAATTTCCTGAGACGAATAGTCGTTTACGTGTACTATAGCTATAACATACATATTACTTGCAAATCGCACAATTAATATAATTATATTAATTGTTTTTTTATCAATTATTATATTTTATTAACTTCTAGTTATAAACTGTATCAATATTATGATTACATAATCCTCAATGTAAACTAAATCAGCTAATTTATAAAACTAAACAAGTAATTGCGAGATAATTGATCCGAACTAGAGTAGGTATTTTTTAATTGTCTATCATTGATATATACACGGTGGTCGTTTTTTGAACAGCTCTATTAGAAACTCGCTTATTTAAAGAAATATTAAACTAGTTAAATGGAAGAGTTTTATATTTTAGTGTACACAATTGGTATTCTGGTTTCAGATTCAATTATTTAGATAATTCGCCCATCAAGAACGTTCGTATTTCTTTTTTATTTATTTTTTGTTTTGCTAATGAGCGTCTAAATAACGATTCCATAACCACCAAACAATATCGTATTGATATGCCAAAGATTAATTTTTGTTTCGGCCATATGTGTTTGTTGTCAGCGCAACTTATCATAAAAACAATATATTTTTTTCAAAGATAAACTTGTGATACATCACTGAAATTAACACAAAATAATCATTTGTTCAATGATATATCTCTATATGTCCCAATGTAAATGGGTAAATAAATAACATTTAGTCGGAAAAATTTCCTCTAAGAATATTTTTATAAATAAGGAAACAAATAAAAATATCGGAGCTATGACCTACTTGAATTATTTTGTTATTGCTTCTTACATTACATTTGAACAATTAAATATATTTTAAATATGAAATCGAATTGTTAATAGGCATTCATTGAAATACCCAATTTTGTCATTTTTTCAATTCTGTATCTATTCAAATAAGCTATAGAACTCGTTGGGAGAGATATTTTGAAGATACTGTTTATTTTTTTTAAAATGCATATGTTGTCTGTGTTTTATGTTTTCAATTAATTTATTTATTGATTTATAGATTAGTGTCACATCGCTGGCCGAAATCAAATATTGAGGTAAAGCAAGACGAAGTTTATCATGAGGTAATTGAAAATGAAAATATTGTCGGTAGACGTATTATAAATATTTCATATTTTTTCGAACAATTGAAGGGAGCAAATGATCACAGTCCCTTTTCGTGCAATTTTACATTCATGGAAGTAGTCAAGGAGACTACAAACTGTTTCACATTTAAACGCTCATTTCCTGGGATCAAAATATTGTTAATAATACATTAATAGTGGACAATTTACAATAAATAATAGAAACACCTGTTATTTAGTCGTCTAATTTTCGGCAAATATAATAAATAATTTGTAAAAAAGTCTTTTATCGAATAATATTTATAAACAGAGAATATTTTTTTTTTAATTTTTGTGGCATTTCTGTTTTCATTTACATTTATTTTCTTACATGAAATACAAATAATTACATATAAAATACATTTATTAAAATGTGTAAAACCATTGTGCATGAATTATTTCATTTATCAGTACATTCAAAAGATTAATGAATAATTGACCCTAAATATACTGTTTAATTTATTAAAAGATTATTTTAATGGTAACGTTTTAAATTCTGTTACATTAAATTTTGTTCTATTTTAAAATGCATATTTGAAATGTATCAGAAAACCGGAATAAGTCCCATATTATTATTTTATTATTTTTCGACGTTTTTATCATGCTTATAAAAACACTATTCTATATCAATCGTCCGCTTTGTTTGTACTCTTGCATGTGTGAGACGGCTCGTGCATGCAATACTCGATCCCCACAACTTAACGTCAGATAGAATCGAAAAGTAAGTGCACCGCCCACCAAAATCGGCGTTTGGCTTGAAGCGGTAGAATCCCCTTAATCCATTCATCGGTTTGATCGCTAGAGCGCCGCGCGCGCATTAAAACCAAGATTCGAGAAAAATGCGTTACAAGTAAAATTGTTCTAGAACAATACATGGCATTATTTCTCTTAACAAATTTCTTTAAGCAACTATTGTATACTAAACAAAATAACATCGCGTTTAAATGGAATACCCAAAATATTGTATAGACATTTGATAGAAAAGAAAAAAAAAGACCATTACGAAAAAGTCACAAATAACTAAGTTATTGGAATTTTAATATAATGTTTTCAATGAAATCAAGTTACTATAAAAAATAAAACAAGAACAAAAAATGATAGAAACGTTTATTATATGTTAATTTACCAACAATAGATTTAAACGTCAATTGTGGTGTTTTGAATAAAAAAAATGTGAATTCTAGTTTGAACATCATAGCCTTGAACTAACAATTTACATCGCTAAGATATTACACATTCCATATAAAAAATCTATGTTTTGGTTATAATACGTCAATAAACAAGATTTATATTGACTAATTAGATGTTGAATTAACTGATAGGTTGAGTTTTCATGATTTATTACTATTTTGTGTTTACAAGAACTGAAAATATGCGAATAATTTTTTAATTTGTTATTTTTTGTGAAGGTGTAATTTTTTTTAAGATTTATTTTCTCTATCAAATTATGATAAAATGTATAGCGTATGATAGTTAATATCATGAAAACACGATGGTCTTTTGTTATTCCGGTTTCACCGCTGTAATCCCCCGAAAATTTACTTTTACTTTGCTAGTTTCACTGACTTGACCACTAGTAAAGTTGGCAATAGTGCGCACTTAATTTAAAACAACATGTATATTGAATAAAAAAAAATAAAAAAATCTTGAATAAATCGAAATTAATTTACCAAAATAAAATTAAACAGATCAATAAATTAAATTATATTATAAATAAATAAATAAATTTATTTATCGCCAATCGGCACTAAATACATCTATTATTATCGCCATTTGCGGCACTAAACCGTCCCATTATTTTACTACTTTCAACAAGTAACATTATGGGACAATACTAACAAAATCTAAGGAGGTCGAATCCTGTCAGTTTAGTTGTCAAAAAAAAACATGAGTAGTGAAGAGTTTGAAATACCATGTACTCCACCAGAAATACGCGAAAGAGCGATAGAAACAACGCTCGAAATTCTTCCAAATAAGTCTAGACATATTTATAATCGTCAACACGATTTATTCACAAGTTGGTGTGACAGAAATAACATTAAAAAAATTAGCGAAAACGTTCTCTTGACATATTTTTCTGAAAAATCCAAGGAATATAAAGCAGCAACATTATGGTCATATTATTCTATGTTAAAAGCATCTCTTTCGGTAAAAAACGACGTTGATATAAGCCAATATAAGAAACTTACGGCGTTTTTAAAACAGAAATCAAAAAATTATACGCCAAAAAAATCGAAAGTTCTCACACAAGAAGAAATAATACAGTTTCTATTGAATGCACCAAATGAAATATATTTAATGATGAAGGTAAGATAGTAATCAATTATCGAAGCATATTTGTTATTAATGTAGATATTATTTTAGATTTGTGTTATTTTTGGCGTTGCTGGAGCCTGCCGTAATAATGAATTAGTAAATCTTAAAGTTGATGATATAGAAGACAAGGATACTGTATTGATTGTGCATATAAGACACACGAAAACTAATAAACCAAGAGTATTTGTCGTAACATCAGAGTTCGAAGGACACGTTAAACCGATTGAGTTATATAAAAAATATGCCAAACTTCGTCCCGCACAGACCAAACATGATAGATTTTTTATTACATATAGAAAAAGTAAATGCACAGTGCAGCCTGTGGGTATCCACACTTTTGGAAACATACCATGTAAAATTGCGAACTATTTAAATTTGCCAAATCCGTCAGAATATACTGGTCATTGTTTTCGGAGGTCGTCTGCTACTTTGTTTGCTAATGCAGGGGGCAGCAAAGAAAATTTGAAACGTCATGGAGGGTGGAAGAGTGATACCGTTGCTGAGTCCTATGTTGAGGAATCAATATTGAACAAAACGAAGATTGCAAAAACGATTTTGGGTGGTGATCAAATTGCGCACCGTTTTGATATCAATGACAACACTGCCACAACTTTACATCAAAATGAAAATATTCATTTTCTTATTAATAACACCGAATTGCATAAAGATGAAAATACCCTTTTAAATAATATTCCACAAAATTTTTCCGTTGATGGGTCAACATCAGGAATAAATTTAAATATTGCCACAGGATGCACCATCAATTTCAACATATACAACAAATAGAGTGGTTTAATATCTTGATTAATTCGTAGTGTTTGTTTAAATAATAATACATATTTTCTGTTTTTTTTTTAATTTAAATAAAAAATCCTATACTTTTTCATTTATTTTTAAGATTGGCGATAAAATTTTGTATGCACCACGTCAGTAAAATATCTTTATCGAACTCGCTCTCCGCTCGCTCGTCTCATAACCTCAGACTCGTTCGATAAAGTCTTATTTTACTGACTTGGTACATAAATAATTATTATTATTTATGAATAAAGAAGCTTTTATTATAATAATAAACTAATTTTATTTTAAAATTCAAAATATGATTAGTTTTAATTAAATCATTAAAACACTATACTGACTTTCTAATCACAACACAATTTTAAATACGTTTACTGTTCATCCTTCATTTGTCGAACCAAAGTATAGAACGATAAGGTAGTTTTGAACATCTAAAATTGAACAGATTTAAAATGTCATTGTAAACATAAAAATATAATCTAACACTTGTGAATCCTTCCTTATTTATTTTGACCATCCCTCCAGCTGTAAAACTGACTTCTTTTTGAGATCTGCATAGTACTGTTACATACAACTTGTTCAAGTATAGAGGATTGTTATACCAGTTGGTGTTAAGTAGGAATTTTGGTATTGCTTCCACCTAAAAAAAATGTATAATATAATTTAATATAATATAATATAATATAATATAATATAATATAATATAATATAATATAATATAATATAATATAATATAATATAATATAATATTATATATATATATATATATATATATATATATATATAAAGGATGTCTGAACGTAGCACCGAGTAGCTAAACGGTTTATTTTTTTGGAAATCCGTTTTCGCAGGAAAATGTATGAAGGTCTATTGGGACCATATAAATTAAAATTAATTTAAGCATGGCGTATCATAGTTATATTTTTTTTAATGGTAATGGTAAATGGTAATTTTTTTTAGAATCACATGAAAAATATGGTTAACTTTTATTATAAGTTCATATGTCTAAGCCTAGTATTTTTTTAAATATTTAAACACTCTTGGAAAAAATTACTTAAAAAAAAAAATAACTTTCAAATGGGTGAATGAAAACAAATGATTTTTTTTATCAGTATATTAGACTAATGGATGAATATTTTAGGCCATTGTAGGTATTATTATTATTAAAGTAATAATTTATTCCTAGACATAATGGGTGATTATTGGATCTATTTTTTTCGACGGACACTTAAATGGCCCCATATTTTGTTTAATATATCTTTAAGAAGAACTTTCATTGTTTTTACAGAATATGCCATTGAATATTCGCAAAAAAATGTGGTTACAACTCGATGGTGCACCACCTAATTTTTCATTGGCGGTTCGTCAATTTTTAAATCGAAGCCATCTAGATCCCCTGATTTTACCTCTATAAATTTAGTTTTGCGAGGGTGTGTTAAAAATCAAATATACAGCGCTCCCCCCCAATCAGTTGAAGCTATGAAACACAAAATTAATGTAAATGCATTAATTTTGTGTTAAACCTAATATTCTAAGAAATTATAAAATGACATTAAAAAAGAATTGAATTGTGCATTAAATGCAATGGTGGTGTATTTAAAAAAAATATATTAATTAAGTTTATTATTATTTTGCTAATTTAATTTGCTGTTTATATAATATAGACATGTGTAAATAAATTAAGCAATTTTCTTATTTATTTCTTCTTTATTTATTTTTTACTTTCTTTATAATCAATAGCTAAACATTAGACTGTTAGAATAATTGGCAATAATAAATATTATGTCGAAATTATTAGCAAAAAATGGATATATCTTTAAAACTGTCAGTATTTGATGTAGAATACCTTTAATTTTTTTCAAAAACAATAAAATTTGCAAAAAGACCTGTCCATTAGGTAGATAGGGTATAACATTTAAAATATGCATTAAATTTTATCTTGAATGTATTTTTTGAAATACGTTAAATTATCAAAACACCTTAACATTTTAAATTCCTATAAATAGTGGCAATTTTTTCAAGATTGTTTAAATATTCCAAAAATCATTAGGTTTGGGCATATGAAATTATAATGAAAGTTAACTTTATTTTAGATGATGAATCTGAAAAATATTTCAAATATGGACTGTTCCATTAGAAAAAATATAACCATGATACGCCACGCTTTTATGAGACACCCTGTATATTTAAAGCTAATATTAAAATTGGCCCTAATAAACGGATTTTGAAAAAAAAAAAGTTTTGCCGTAAAGCTACTTGGTGCGCATGTTGTGACACTCTGCAAATATGTTTCATGAAATGGTGCATTTTAATTAATCCCAATAAATTTCAACTTTCAATTCCGTTTTCACGTCGTGGACTGGGAGATTATAGAGGATCGGCGAAAAGGGGGAACCTTGGTGTAGATCCTGTTCGGGAATAATGGTTTTCGAGAAGGTGTGATGTATTTTAACATGAAAGTATCTGTTAATCTGTTTGACAACTTCCTAAACAGTTGTCAAACAGATTAATCAAGTGTGGTGGGATATTTAGCGAATTGCACATGTATAGTAAATATCGATTTGAAAATGAATCAAATGCCCTTTTAATATTTTAAAATAAGATGGAGGCACGTTTGTTCTCGAGACTTGCTGTCTGACTGTTTGACGTGAGGATTGATAGAGGTAAAAAAAAGTGATAAAGAGGGAAAGCTTTGAAGATGAGTCATAAAATATTTTACGGTATTTGGTTTATAAAGTGCCATCCAAATAGTGCTTTAAGATAGAATATGAAATAAATATGGTACTGAGCATTTTAAAACAATTAGTTTTGGATTGATTTTGCTCATTAAATCGTGTCGATCAGCCCCTGGAGAGTGCTGAGGGCTTTAGGAATTATATAGCGCGTGATTTTAATGCTGTATCATCGGCATAAAGGAGAAGGTAAGTAGTATTTTTTTTCGATATATTTGGGATCAGAGTGGTATATGTTGTGGACTAGGACATTATACAAGTTCAATGAAAGGGGAGAACCTTGGGGTAGACCTTGTTCGGGAATAAAGGTCTTGGAGAAGGTGTGATGTATTTTAAATTGAAAGGATCTGTTTTTTAGGAAGTTGTCAAACGGATTAATAAAATGTGGCGGGATATTCAGCGAATTTCACTTATGTAGTAAGTCTCGATTCCAAAAGGAGTCAAATGCCTTTTTTAATCTCTTAAAATAAGAAGACGGAATGTTTGCTCTTGAGACTTGGTGTCTGACAATTTGGCCCTAAGGTGGATAAAGTTAAAAAAAGCTTATAAGGAGGGATGGCATTGGAGATAAGTAATAAAATATTGAGTTTATAAAGTTCCACCTAATTAGTACTTTAAAATGTAAAAAAGATAGTACTGTACATTTTACAACAATTATTATTTGATGGTTTTGTAGGTTTAATTATTATACAAAAATTGTGAAATTAGTAAAGTTTACTGTCAAAACCAAAGCTCTTTAAAGGCAAATTGATGTTAATTATGAAAAATGTATAGACCACAAGATCACCCAAGTGAACTGACAATTCGAAATGTAAAAACATCAAATGGACAAATTATGTTAAAAATATGATTGATACAGACTATGGAGAAGTTGTAAAATAGTATATTTCATTAGGAGTTCAGAAAAAAGGATTTTTCCGTGCGCGCTGACCGGGAAGTCATGCAAGCACGGAAAAATCCATTTCTGGACGTGTAATGAACGCTATTTTTTATTATACTTATCTGAAAACAACAATATAAAACTAAATATTTAAATTATTTGATAATTACACTAATTCTAAAGAAATTTAAATGCAATACCTGTTTTTCGGAATTTGATCTGGTAAGCACTTTATTTCAAAATACAATATCAGTATATTCTAAGTCTGTGTACATTTGAACAAATTTACGAATTTCACAGACGGAAAATAAAACATCAGTGAAACACAGAAGTGAAAAATACATCGTTGCTATGGAAATCGGTTAGTGCACGGAATGATCGCACAAACAAACTTTTTCTGTGCGGTCGCCTGAAAAAGTGACGATTCCATCATTCTAGAGGCATATGGAATCAACGTGTTTTCAGATAAGTATAATAAAAAAATTGTTTACTATAAAATTTGTCTATTAGACATCATTTTCAGCAAATTTATCTTACAAATTCACCAACCTGGGGGATTTCATGGATTGACCTAGGTTTACATTGATACAAAATATCCGTTTTTGCATCATGCTGTCATTTTCAGCGATGATGCTCACTTTTCATTCAATGGCTGCATTAATACGCAAAAACTGGAGAAATTTGAGCAATGAGGATTTAATGTATATAAAGAAATACCGTTCTTACACGTGACCTTATTTCCTCGAAATTGAGCGTAAACAGAGTTTGTAATCGAGTAATGACGAACGTTTATAGCTTTCAAGTTATTATTGAAAATTAACTAAAAGAGGATATATAAATCATCGAATAATTTTCCATTTGGTGAGAAAGTTATTTCAAGAAATGGTCCTGTGACATCTTGTGATTTAACATGTGATTTCTTCTTGTTCGGTTATTTCATATTGAAAGTTTACTCCGTGTTTCTTTCCTTAAAGGTAACATCTTTTAAACGCCCTTGCCGTTTGTCCATTGATGTCGATCCAGTTTACATAAATCTCTCATATTAGCAAATTTGTTACATCTCTGGCTTTGTGCGGAAGAGTATCATCAAGATGTTGAAATATGTTCATCGCCTGATATAGCGAAAGGTTTTAAAGTAGGTATAACATACGGTTCTAATATATTAAGATGATCTTACCCATTTAAGTTGTCATCGTAAAAATGAGAACCCAAAACACTTCCAGGATTTAATAGCCAATATCAGAAATATTCGTGAGATACGGGAGTAGTGATAAATTGGAGTAATTGCTAGCATTCTTAATGCAACACCGTTAGAATTTTTGATTTCATATGATTTCAGGAGCCGTCGCCGCTAAAGATCTTTTTAAAAAGGTCTGATATTGGGAGCTGTGTCACGGACCCTCAGGACCTTCACAGGAGCCGAAAGCATTATTCATTTTATACCAAATAAATTAGTATGGTTGGATTTTATCTGTTTTGTTTCGTTTTCGCGAAAAAAAAATCAGTATTTTTGCTTTTTTGGCATTATATGTACGCATCACGTCTTAATCAATAAGCAATTACCGAGAACACAATAAACCATTACAAACAAAAATCTTAATGAAAATAATGTGGAGTGCGTTTTTAGGACATAATCTAAAATATCTGTTTAAATTATTACAAAACATTATGATATATTTATCAACGCGAAAAAGAAAATATTCGATGCAAATGACAATTTTGTCGAAGTGCCCTAGAAACTTCAAATTCAATTCAACAAAATATGAAAGTTTACCATGAAAACCAAATCGGATAATACTTCTTACTATTTAATGATAGATTTATTCTCTCTTTTTAAGTTAAAATCTGATGTACATTTCGGTTAACGTCTATGTCAAAAAAAAATACAAATATTAATAATATCGTTTCGGGTAGCACGGATTAAAGCAGCGAGATAAATAAAAAAAAATTAACTAATTGGCTAAAATCAAAGTTCAAAAGCCGGATTTCCAATAATTTGAGTACCAAAAATACGTTTAGAAAATACATACCTTTTCACAAGTCATATCGGCCATGAAACAATACAGACCTATTTGGCAAACCAACATTCCAAGATATAAAACACTCTGGCTAAGCTCGACTAATGTTGGGCTAAAAATAATTAAAAAGAAAAAAACATGAATCAAATACGAAACGTATAACTATTTTTTTGTAAATACTTCTCCGTCAATAAATATAAATCAATGCATAATCCCAAAACACTGATAACGTATTGCAGAAGCAACGCCAGCTTGAACGTAGAAATAACGCAGTTAACATAATCCAGCAAAAAATCATGATGAACAACACATCTCTTGAAGTGTTTCATGGTTTCCTCATACCCGCTTTTACCATCGATTGAAGTGAATTCCTGAATCAGCATCTCGGTTTGCCTCCAGATTAACACACAGCAAGCAACGAAAATCATATCTATTCCGATTACCAACAGTAGATCGATGGCTAGTTCGAAATATTGTAGGAATGCCAAGAAGCGGATTGAGTAGGGAAAGTCCGGGATATAGACTTCGAAGAATAAGGATTCATACAATGTTGAGGAGATCAGCATTAATGAATAAAGTACGTAGGCCGTGTATTTGTATGTTAAGATTATTTTGCGCCAAAAGTTGTAGTATTCCTCTTCGGTTTTGCTTAGCGGTTTAAACCAAACGCGAGTGATGGTTATTAAGCGGATGTAGATCAAGTGGTTGGGTGACATAAAAATCGGGATAGCTTTACATAGTCCCTGAAAATTCACATTTTTATAATTGTATCTAAAATTAATTAATATGTTGTTTTTAATATGACGTTTCAAATTTGATATTTGAAAAATTTAGTGTGTGTGATTCAAGCTGTGTGTTTTAGATTAGGGCAAGATTGTTTTTGTTGTTATCTTATAAAAATATAGCTTTATATTTATTAGTTACATGAAGAAAAATATGACTTTAATACAATGCCCTGTGTTTAGCTATTCAGCATTCTAGCACCGCGACCAATGAAATCAATTGTACATCCATGCAATAAACACATTTTGTGTAATAGTATCTGATTAAATAATAAATACGTTGCATTATGTATTTATTTTATTTATGTGATTAATTTTGAGAAAGTTATAAATTTATTTGATAAGTTTTAAATTATACTAGGTAAATTAAGACACTTGTTATATTCCATATTTTTATTTTCAGTTTCCTGACACGTGTTTCGATCTCCCGTAGATCATTATCAAAGTTAAACTTTATAAAAATTTGGAAAGTTTTTGATTTTATATACATATTATTAGGTTAGGGGTAAATTATACGTCACATTAACAATCGACTGTTTATATCTCAACAATTCGCGTGTTGCTAAAACAGATCAATCGCCATTCGCAGCAAACACAGCCCAAATTTCGTCATATTAAAAAACAAACTTTACAAACTAACCTGCAGAAACGCTGAAATCGATTTAGTACAATTTACTAAATAGATTATATCGCCGTAATTTTGTGCGATCTCTGCAAAAATCAGACTGATCATGAACATTCGTATCAACGAAACAAGTCCAAATATATATTTCCCTCTTGTTTGGATCCTGTGTGGATCTAAAGAAACGATCTTATGAGAATCATAGCCGTGATTCAATAAATTTAAATCAGGATTATTCTTATCGGTATACTCCATTAACTTTCTTATGAAATAGCCTTTCTCTTGTTTTGGCAGACATTCCATAAATTCCGAAAATTCGTTGAAGTTTTTCCTCGTTGCAAAATCAGCTAGGTTTAGGAAATCTTCGAAATCCATTTCAGACATGATGATTAATTTTTTATTAACCCTATAAATTAATCTCAAATTATTAACTTATTAACTTATTTAGAAACAGATAAGTGAAGTTTTCATGAATTCAAGAATAATTATTATAAGTAGGTGACATTCGACCTACTGTATGTAATGTATATTAAACTAAATATATATGTAGTCTTAGGGAATGAAGATATTTGTATATATACATACATATATATATTTTATAAGTTCAATCTTTATAATCTGATATAATAATAATAATAATACATTGTATATGATAATATGAAAAATGAATATATAAAAACATCTTCGATCATAGATCTTTCTGCCCAAATATTATATCGAGCGTATAACAAAAATCGATGACGAAGTTGGCGTTGGAAGTCTCGAGTCATGTCTGTACTAAGATCACACGCGTGAAATGCTGAAATGCTGGTTGCGGTCAACATGACACCGACACCAGTACTTTACGCGTGCGCGTGTGATTTTGGTTCAGACATGACTTTAGATTTCCAATGCCAACTTCATAGTCGATTTTTGTTATACGCTCGATATTTTAATGTAAATTTTGTTACATAACTAACTGATTGATTAAGTTAATTTAAGTGTTTTAATTTTATTAAAGTTTAGATTTCTTTAAAAAACAGGTGGCATAGTTGTTATTTATAAGTAAAACAATCTGTTTATTATTTTATTAAATTGATACAGTATTAAAATAATCGTTTTTATAAAAACGATTTTTTAGGATTTTCAACTTTTTATTAATATCATTACATTTGTTTCATTACACTGTAGCTTCTTCAGGATAAAAATTAAAATAATAAGTCCCAAAAATGGTTGCCATTACTTTTTCTGCAGGAGGGCTGACTTTAAACTTCTTGGGGTGTCTGGAGCCCTTAACATGCCGCTGCATGTACTCTTTGTTTTGATTCAGGATCATAATAATAAATGGATGTTTCATCTCTAGTAACAATTCGATGTAAAATTAAATCTGGTTCATCTCCACAGCGCAAGAATTGTTCACAGGTCTCTACCCGAACACGTATTTAGAATGGCGAAAGCATTCGCGGCACCCTTTTTGCACTAACCGTTGTCATCCCAAGGTAATCATGTAAAATTCCGAAAACTGTGGTTTTTGAAAATCCTAGTGAAACTGCTAATTGTCGCTTCTTTAGTCTTGCATCCTCCAATACCAAACACTTGTTTTTTTTTTCAATTTTTGCGGTAATCGCGATAACATAGCGCCCTGGAGGGAGATCAACATTCAGTGATTCTCGAATATATTTAAACAATGTTGACCACTCGCAAATAGTTGATTTGAAAGGGCAATCATCCCGGTATGCAGCCAACATCTCTTCACGACTAATTTTTGTTTTTTTTTTCTTGTTTTGTTATGAATTTTATAACAGCATGGTATTCGATTAAAATTAATAATGTTGCAATTGTTTTGTTAATTACCATACAAGTTACCACAATATATATGATTAAAAAAACAACATAATCGAAAATTGCATCATATTTCAAAATAGCCGAGTCCGGGAATATGAAAACGCCCCCTCGTGTTTAAAAAATATTAAATGAAAATAAAAGTCACATCACTTAGTATGTTTCCTTTTTAAGAAACCCTGTGAGAATTTAGATACACGTGGTGCATTAAGGGTTCTTAAAATAATTAAGTAATTAACATTACTTAATTTTGTTTAATAAATATTCTGTTAGGATTTAGATACACGTGGCATATGTAGTTTTTAAAGGAATTATGCAATTATTATTTCCCAGTATTGATTTATTAATGTTATAAGATACTTTTTATTTTATATTAAAATGTGAGTTTTTAATATAGAACATAAAGTATATATACAAGGTGGCCAGAAAAGGTCTGACAATCTTCAGGTAAAGTTATTCATTGATTAATTTCAACTAGAAAATTTAGGTAAACAAATATAGTACGGTTCTTCATTAACGCCCACGAGGCCATTGATTTAATAAATATGTGACTAGAAATCAGTAATATTTATGAAATATATTGATTAAAATTAGTTCTATTAACATCCACTTAAACATTGAAAATGTTTATTTAACGATAAGTCGATTATTAATAGCAATAATTATACATAAAATATTAAAAACAAATTCTAGTCACCAATTTTGATATTAATGGACTCTTAAAGCTTATTGAATAAATACCGAATATTCTTTTTTGTATTTTATTTAATTTATTTTTTATTTATTTAATTTAATTTTTTATTTTCATATCTTTTTTTTAGTTTTTTTCTACTTAAAATTGATTAACGAACCACTTTAACTGAATATTATCATACCTTTTCTGGCCACCCTGTATAAAGTTATTATTAAGGACCAATAATTGTTTTTTTTTATTTAGTCATATCATTTTTATTACCAATTATTTACTTCAGTATACTTTATTTTGTATTATTTTAATTGCCTACAACATAATGGTTTATTAGAAATAATTTTTATTGTGTCTGAAATGTTCAATTTAGGACAGGGGAAATTAATCAATGAAGATTTAATTCTTATTATTGAATTGCTCTTTTCCCTACAATATGCTTTCTTTTAAAATACAGTAATAACTGCAATAATTTATATAATTATATGTATTTAATTCCCCAGACACAGTTTTATTAACAATTACTTTTTTTATTTGTAAATTATATTTTGTGTGAAAAAAGAGATGAAAATTTCTAGAAAGTGTTTTTTTTTTTATTTAGCCGGATATTATTTTATTTAGGAAATTTTTAAAATATTAGACGATTACTTTACATAACAAAATGTATTTTTGGAGAAAATTCAAGTTTAATAGTTATTTGTATAATTAAATTTTCACTAGAGAGTTGTTCTATTAGAGTTGATCCAATTTCAGAATTCATTAAGTAATTAATTATTCATACTGAAAATATTTTTATTGCACTTTTTTTTTAAATTGAAAAGAACAATCTGAAATTCATATATCAAATAATTGAGCTTGTTTAATTTATTGAAGATTATTTTTCAAAATGGAACGATTATCTCAGTTTTTCTTTAAATAATTTTTAAAAATTATTTACAATCCAGCTTCTGCATGGCGTTGATAGTTACATTCTGGATATCCATTATAATAAATAAAATACACTTGAGTCGTAATAAATAAAAAAAAAAATCGTAAACATACATTAAATAAAATTTAATATATTATTTATTCCAATTGCATTGATTTATTATTATGAACTGCATCAGTTGCTTCAAAATTTTAGAAATTTCAAATTGTACTAAATTAGTTTTGAGTGTAGTAATGAAAAAAATGGTTTCAACATGAAACATTAAATAAAATTTATTTATTTCTATTCCAATTTAAGGGTACAATGTAAGAACCAGCGAAGTCTAATTTTAGGCACAAATTTGCCGGGGGTTGATTCTTGCACTCTATCATCCTTTGCAAGGAACGGATCTGTAAGTTATGCACTACGCATTAGAGCAGTGATTAATAGATAACCTATTTTTTATACTGTGCAATAACAAGCCAAGTCATGGACTTAAAATTTTATTGCACTCAAATGTTGGTTTTCCAAACGTTTGGAAGTACGTTTATTTTGTGAATATTATTACTGTACTTTTTCAATTTTTGTGACCCAACTTTATTAAAAAAAAAAACTATTACGGTTATCTAGTTCAGAAGAATGTGTATTTCAGTCCAGTGGCGATGAGTTTCTACCAGAAAATTATAAACATAACCTCAATACTGAAACTTAAGAACTCTATACATTTGGAAGAAGTTGGCACTTCTGCTGGTAACAATCAGGCAAAAAGCGCCTCATATGTAAGTCATCCTGGCTAATGAATGCATTAGCAAAAGCGAACCAGGGACTAAAGTTATATAAATACAGCTGGAAAATTACCACCAGAGAAAGTTGTTGGAGATAGTTGCTGCAACTATAAAATGCAGTGCTTTGATAAAATTGGTTAATGTATCACCATCCTAAAGTTTTTATGGAATAGACACATTTATGTGCAAGCTTCACTGTCATTTCATTACCCTTTATGTTTCGTTGTTTGTTTTGAGGTTTAACTCTTTTTTGCTGTTAATGGTCCATTTTGAGTTGTACCATTAGCTGTTTATTGCTTGTAGGGCGGCCTGACTGTTTTTGAGGATTTCTACTCTAGTATGTCTGTATGTCAGCGCCGACCAGCAGTCTTACCCTTTCATGAATAACCCCTTCCTCTACCTGCAGTATGCTACGTGCCTGGTAACCGGATGGATCGTTTCAGGCCGTGTTCTCCAGAGAAGATATCTCTTCCAGCTATGTTACCGGTCTTTGAACCATCCGTGAAGACCCAGACTGAATTCTTGTTTGTCGCCTTGCCCTGTACCCAGTTGTCTTTGCAAGGGTTGTGTGTTGAGAAGGCGTTTCCAAAGTGTATTTCAGGTACACATTTCACCGTCTTATTCGGATTGTTGCCTAACTCCGACAGCATCCTAGAGTGACCCTGCTTGCTGGTGTACAACAGTCCTATCGAGATGTTTATTCTTCCTGCAGTAATGGCTGAAGACTGCCTGCAGGATAAGTCTATAGGGCCAGATTTAGCAGTATTTCTAATACTTTCGTAGGTTTTTATTTCAGTTCTTTATTAACACAGACACTTCTCTCCAATATGAACCGGTGGGACTTTTGTCTGTAGTTGGCCGTGCCACTGCTCTGTTGATCCAGTGGATAGTATTTGGTTTCCCACGGCATTCTTGTATGAATAGAGCATAGCCATTGCTTTCTTTGATCTTCACTGAATAATGGGTTTTCAGTTTAGTTTCCTGCCAATTATGATGTCTCGCTTACTCCTTAACTTTAAGTTTATACCTCCCAGTGTCTCAGAATTGGGTATTTTATGCATTTTTGCCCGTTCTAAGAAGGTTTATCTCTAAACCACATCTGTCAAACCAACTTTCCACATTTCCCAGGTCCTTTTAAACGAATTGTGTGACCAGGTTCTCCGGAGTGTCTTATTGTCGCGTCATTCTCAATTTCTCTATTCACTTGCCTTCTTAGGCTTGAGACGCCCGTCACTGAATTTATGTATCGTTCGGTGAGCAATTTGCCTATTAAGTTACATAGTGGATCGTCATTTCCTCCTCTCTCAGGGGATAATACTATTTCTTTCAGTTTGATGTTGTTGGAGGTTCCTTCGTTTTTTTTTTTTTTTGTTGCTAATGATTTGCTCTATTAGGTCAATCAGGGTGTGCAGTGCCGTGACCACTGATCTACCCTTTGTGTACGCTTGTTGTGCGACCGATAGAAGGTTGGAATTTATAGTCTTCCTTAAGTATGCTTCTATCAGTCTTTCTAGCGTTTTGAGTTATGTTACCGGCGATTAATTTTAATCGTCGTCAACGAAATTAAAATTTTCAATTTTAATTTTTTTTGTATAAAATGAGTTTTGGCCAGCACTCTACCTGCCGGCCGCCGCGGATTAACCATCGGGTCAACATTTACCTGACCCGAGGTTAGATCACCGCCCGGCCCTCCGGATTATCGTGCAATTAGGGCCCGAGCAGCAGATTAAGACGCCCAGGGAGAGGACACGGGCCGCCGTTGCAATTTGAAAGAAGAGAGATTACAGATTAACGTAATTCTTTCAAATTGCATTTTAACGGTTGGATTTAAGAATTCGCTGGAAATAATTATCTTGTTTACAACAGTTATTTTCCAGTGAATTCTTTGCCAACGGCCACGTGGTCCTCGAAAATCATCCCTACCCTAGACGATTTTCGGTGTTTAAATACGGGATGCATCCACCCAGATCTGCAGTCCACTCTGGTGCTGTACAGGGGGCAGCATGTGGATTCATGAGGAACTTTTGTTCCTCGAAATTTAACCTTGTCTCTGAGACAGGAAACTCTGACCGACGCAGACGCCAGATGTTCCAGACGTCGTTCCTGCCAGAAGAAGTCGACTCCAGGACCAGTGCTTCCTGAAGTCAACCAACGCCGAGCTTCACGGTTACTGGTGTAACCGTCTCGACGCCACACCGACGCTGCTAGTGTAGTGTCCTTTGCTGTTGCCGGATCCAGTCCAATTCAGGAACCTGCCGACTCCAGGAAACTCAGCCCGACGCCGACGTTAGCCGTTCCGCCGTCGTTCCTGCAGTCAACACCGACGCCAAGCACCTAGGTTGCCAGTACAACCGCTTCGACGTCAACACTACGAGGGTAGTGTTTGTTCCTGCCCCTGGATCCAACCCCACGGACATCGACGCCAAATCCCGACGTCGATCACAGGACGCCGAACTGCCGCCTGAACGCCGCCTCCATCCAGACGCCGACGCTACATCAGGTCTACCTACATGTACACTGTGTGTCTGCTCTCTGTGTTTTTTTTTTCTGCTATTTTTTTTGTAAATAAATTATTTAAAAACCCATTGTGTTTTTAAAGGTTAGTTGCTTCGTCTCTAAATCAACCTGAGCTAGTTGATAATCAGCGTGAGGTACCTTCCCTCCCGTTGACAGTTAGAAGGAGGATAGGCCAATTGGTCTATAATCCTTCCGTTGTAAATAATTTAAAAATATAAAAACTTTTTAACTCAACGACTTTTTAAATATTTACTTTGACTTTTCATGTCAACTATATTTGCATAAAATGCAAAAATGCATAAAATAAAACAAAGATGATTCACCCATTTGCAGTTATTTAACTTACAATAAAATTAAACACGGAAAAATGAGTGAGAATGATTAATAAAATTCAATCGTTCTCTTTTTCCAACAATAAAAATTAGTTACACTGTATGTTTTTGACAAACAGTTATTGAAACTACCTTCCATAAATAATAATTACAAGGCTATCCGTAATTATTATTTATGGGTGCCTTCATTAAATATTTTGAACTCAAATCGTTGCAATGCACAGAAGTACTGGTATGCAACAAACAAATATCCATTGCGTAATCCAATATCTGGCGGGGTATATGCTCGAGAAGTAGTTGTTTCAATAGATGTTTGTAAAAAGTTACAGTTTAAGTACTTTTTGCAGTTGGAAAGAGGGAATGATCGAATTTTATTGATCATTGCCAGTAATTTTTCATTGTTTAATTACATTGTATATTTCCGTAGTTTACAAGTATTATTGATGTAAAGAATTTTCAAATACTTATTATATTTATTTTTACTTTAGTTTTCAGCTCAATTTGCGTTTTTTAAAAGTGTTATTGACTTAAGGATATTTTTAAATACTAATTATATTTACTCTGATTTACGTTGTCAGCGTGATTTGCGTTGTAATATGTTTCATTAACACTGATTCGTCTGATTGATTGATTTATGGCGCATTTATAGCTGCAGTTTATAATCCAATATTCACATTATTAATTCCACTGTAAAGCAATTATCGAAATTACCGTTTTTTTTATAATTCGTTGAAACTAATTTATTCGGGTTAATAAGCACATCACTTCCATTATACTTTTTATGATCATTTAATTACCCTAATGTCTAATAATTTCACGAGAAAGTTGTAACAGAAGAAACATTTTACATTGATTCCTTTTAGCTCCTACCCATTTTTAAGCAGCAGATGAAAACAACCACAAAAGAAAACCAGACCATTCTCTCCAGAAACCATTAAACTTTTGCTCCCTGGAACAAATGAATACGAAGAGACAGATCATGATAAAGAAGAATTCGACGATTTGGAGAATTCTAATTCTAGTTCATAATTTTAATAATTGTTTCTGTTTTTTTTTTAAATATAAAAAATGGTAAAAAAATTACTTTTAATTAAATTTTCACTCACAATAACCCATGAAAAAAATATGCATCGTCAAAAAGTGCAATTTAATGAGTAACAGTTGAATACTAAATGGCATTTTTCTAAATTGTTCCATAGTAGATATATGAAATAGAAACTTTTTTTCTTAACTTCAGAGGATTGTAACTTGGCGAGGGAGGGGTTTTAAGGGTCTTTCTTAAATTATTTCCACGCATTTATTCTACTCCATTTTATCAGATATTCTCTGAATATTCAATACAATATTTTATATTGCATTTAGCCAATCCTCCAATTTCCAACACTCCTGCACTTCTCCATTATTCTCACCTCCTCATAATTTTACCATTAGAGCCAAAAACATTCAAAGTAAAATAAATACAGAAACCTATATCTTCAACAAAATACTAAGACAATTTAAATCTAATCCAACAGCAGCCACATGGGATTATTATAAGTCATTGAGAAACTTTACAACATCCTTTAGTAGAAGAGAAAAGAAATTTTTTTTAGAAAATTCTCTCAATAATCGTGATTTCAAAACAACATGGCGAACACTAAAATCAATGGGTATAATTAAAAGATACAACACATATAATATTCCCAAATTTCTCAAAAATCAAAATGCAATAAACTCCTGCTTCATTAACTCTATACCTAAAAATAAGAATAACAATACTCGTATTAAAACAATTTATTGTCAAATTCTTCTTTTAACTTTCATCCCGTGAGTGAAAAATTAGTATGTATAATTCTAAATAACATTAGAAGTAATGCAATCGGTTGCGACGGCATAAGTATAAAAATGATACAATATGGTTGTTCACATATTCTGCCTTATATTACGGATATTATAAATATGTGCTTAGATAATGGTATGTTTCCAACACTTTGGAAGGAGGCTATAGTTACCTCAATTCCTAAAATTAAAATTCCTCTTCAATTCAAATATCTGCGTTCTATTAGTGTGCTTCCAGTAATGTCCAAAATATTAGAGAGAGTTTTTGACCTTCAATTAAGAGATTAAATAGATTCTATTAACCTCTGACCTCTAACACAATCAGGATTATAGCTGTACAACCGTTTTATCTGTGTGATAACATAATTAGAGCTAAGAATACTGGCATGCTTTCCGTAATCATATTGCTAGATTACTGCAAAACGTTTGATACAATGGATTACGATTTGATGTTATCTATCCTAAGGTGCATTGGGCTAGGTGAAGTAGCAGTAACTTTTTCACAGAATTACTTAAAAAAGTCACACTCAGTGGGTTAAAGTTGAACAACATCTTTTTAACAAGCCAACAGTTCTGTCAGGTGTACCACAAGGCTCCATTCTGGGTCTCTTGTTATTTTTAATATAATCATCTTTTCTTCATAAGTCTATTAAATTTTGCGAAACCCACTTCTACTGCTGTTTTATTCTTTTCATAGCGATAATACAGTGATAGCGTGTAAACAACTCAACGAAAACATTTCAAATTTAGTTAATTTTTCAAAAGAACATTGTCTCTATGTTAATCCAGATAAATCGAAAGTAATTATTTTAGGTCAAATGAGCCAGATAACGCCTTGTGGAAAGCAACTAATTTAGAGTAACGATCAATAATATTGTACTTCCATTTAGCAACGAAATTAAGAGTCTAGGGATTACCGTCGACTATAGTCTTCGCTTTAAATCACACGTTAAACAATGTATTAGTAATGGCTACTCTAACTTAAAAAGACCTATATGGTAATCGCAGCGTACTGTCTATCCGATCGAAAAAAAAAATGTTGTGCGATTCTCTCGTCTTATCACATTTCATATTTGCAGATGTCCTCTATGATCCACGTATTGATTGCGTAGATATAAGGGGCTATTCCATACGGAAAGTATTAAGTTTAAAGTGTATCTTATTAAATAATTTCATATTCTATAAATTTATATGTATTACAATATTTGCTTAGACTATGATGATAAAAATATCGTACACGTTAATTTCAACATTTCTCTTACAGAATTGGCGCTATAATGATAATACAAAGAGTGCAAAATACATATATGTGCTTTATTTTTGGAATCAACAAACGAGACAGAATTAGTCATAGACTATTAGATCTATATTGGTTAAATTTGAAGAATAGAAGATATTTACATAGTGCATGTCTAGTTCATTCTATTATAATTGATAAAATTCTTCCATACCTTTACAATAAAATAAAATTTCGTACAGACGTTCATAGTCTTAATATTCGGTTTAAAGGAAGTCCATTTCCTCCATTTTCATTCAGCTCATTTTATGCGAAGTTACTCGTATGTAATTACAAAAATATATATCACAATGAGTGTTCCACTATTCAGATCGCGCCTCAGGAATTGTATTCAACAAAATAGTTAGTGTAATCGAAAATTTTATAGATTCGTTTACTCAATTTTTAGTTTATTGTTATTTAATCATATTAAATCGCTCATATTTGCGTTAGTAATTTATAGGTTGAAATTACTTTAATTTATAGGTTGAATGGAAGATCATCCGCACTTCGGTTGCGCTGAATTCTTACCCTTTAGTTTTTCCCCTGGTAGGATCATTGTGTAATCATTTCTTGTAATATGAGATGTAATATTCTGTTTTAATTTTACTTGGTGAAAAATAAATAAATAAATAATTTTTTTCGTTAAAGAGGAAGTTGTAATTTTAAAAAAATAGATTAAAATGTTTATAATTATCAGCATTTTGCTATAATGGAAAAACAAATCCAGGGCTCTATACATGGGTATTTAATAGGTGTACAACAATTACATGAAAAATACAGTGCGATTATATAATGTGGAAATATCGCAATATATCATTAAGTAAAGGTTTTTGAAAAATTTGAGATAATTGCCATTAAGTTTTTAAACAAAAAAAAAACTGTAACAATGAAATTTGTAATGGAAAAACATTATGAATTTTCGGTGAACATTTTCATAAGAAATATATATGTTCATATTAATTCATACCATTTAAATTATACAAAACAATTTAATATAAATATTAAAAATACTATTAATCAGAAGTTTATTAGCTCCATAAGAAATATTACGCATACGCATTTATTGCGTACTATATTTACTAACAAAACATTCATTCAGAAAACCCAAAAGACTTTTCTAGAAAATCAACATAACTCTAACACGTAATCAGCAACGTATTTTTCTTTTGCGTAGTTATAAATATTAATAAACAATATTACAATATTAATTCAAGCTGGTCAGCTTCCTACGATGTGATATAATAAAACACTTCCTTGGTTATCTGTTGTATTGAATCGATGAAATTGATGAAGGCTACCTAGAAAAGGTTGTCTCGCTATTACTCGTGACGACTTTATATCGTATTAACAAAAAATCGGTTGTAAACATTTTAATTATACGATCGACGTTGCTGTCGCGATGAGGTAATTATATTAAATGTTTTTCTTGTAGTTGGTAATTGAAACAAGTCTGCCGAAAAATTACACTGCTACAATTATAACACATTTAGTTTAGTCTAGTCTACCATGACGAGCATATTTTCAATAAATAATTTCATAATTAGTAAAAAATGGACGTCGCAGTGCTAAATTTATTAGGTAAGTACGTAATTAATATAATTAGGATAAAATTTAATAAAATTGATGCAATGAGAATTAATATTCCGGCCAAACTTTTTAATTTTTTAATACTGGGGTATATAGGGGCCTATAAAGCGCTACTTTCAAAAATATTTTCATATTGTACATCATATACCACAGAAGTATCAAAGTTGTGTTTTATTATTTTTTTTAATTTAATTGGAATACCCTGCATATTATTATATTTTTAGATTATACGTTAAAAATAACAATTTGTTTCATTAAAGTTATTAGTACCTAAACCTCACTGTTTTTTAAATAATTTTAATTTTAATAAAATCTAACATAATTTTCAAATATCAAGTATTTGAGAAGTATTTAGGAAATTTTCAGTGAAGCAATTGATCATATTTCAAATTATTAAAATCATAAAATCTTAAGATAGTGGCCCAAAAAATAAAAGTTATTAAACAAGGATTTTAACTGGAATTTTTATAAAAGAAATCCAAACTTTTAACTTTTCATTAAATGCACGTTTTAATTATCCATCGAAGCTCTTAGTCATTTAGTTTTTGCAAAAGCGGCAGCATGTTCATTTTTTATTTTATTTTTTTATTATAATAATAATATTTTTTTCATTCTCTTTACAACCATGTAAACCAAAATGGTGTTATATAAAAAAATAAGAAAAAATAATTGGTTTTTTTTTTTTGGTTGGTCCTGGAAATATTCGACTCACAGATTGTGAGTAGCAAATAATTAGTACATATTTAAATTTAAATGATATTTACTTATATGTTTATTTAACTTTAAAATATAAATAACTTTTATAGGTTACAAAAATTGTTAAAAATTCCCTCTACTTTCAGTTGCGCAAATTCAAGTCTCTACATTAACGCTCTGCTGGTAGCATTTAATAATACTTGTAGTGGATTATTTTGACAATTTTAATAATAAAAATCTAATGTATAAACATGATCTTTTAAAAACTCTCACTGGAAAAAGTCTAACGGTGTAATATCAGGTGGGCGAGGAACATACAGATCAGTACGCTAGCTACCGTACTGATCTGAATGTTCCGAACCAGCGTTCTCCAAAAATATTATTTAAGTGATCTCGAACTATTAGGCTATTGTGAACTGGAGCACCAACTTTTTGTAATATCATATTTATTCTTTTATTAAGCGGTAGGTTTTCTAGGAGTTGTGGAAAAGTACTTTGAATAAATGATAAGTAACTATTGCCTTCAAAGTATCTTCATAGAAATATTAAGTGTCCTCTTATTGTGCCACACTAAACGTGAATCCCACAAACATTTTGAACATTCCGGTGCTTCATCCAGAAGGGCTACTCGGTATCAAGAATTCTAAGTAGTTACCACAGCATTATTATGAAATTTACTTTCGTCCGTCTATAAAATCCTACTCATAATATCAGGTTCTTCTTGACAAATTTCCATTATCCAATTAATAAATTCCATTCGAGGGTCATTATCCCCTGGACGCAATGCTTGTAACCGAATAAATTTAAAAGGTCGGTATAAATTCCTCTTTAGTATCCTACACACCGAACATTTTGAGATGTAACATTGAGATGCAAAACTGCCTCTGATTGAGAATCATAGGTAGCGGTTCATTTTCTGAAATTTGGAACTTTCTCGTTCAATTGATTGAGCGATGCGCAGAAAGATTCTTAATAATTGTTTTATGATCCGGATGTGGTCTTTCCGGATATCTTCATGCATACAATCTTGCAGCTTTTTTTGTAATCTTCTAACACAAACCATAAAGAAGGATCATGTCATGTTTGTGAGAGTTTCTGTAATTAATTTTTCTTATAACTTTAAACATCAGTGTCAAGCTGCAACAAGTTTTGAAAACAACAATTGTCAAACATATCATTCTATGGGTCAAATATGTCATGGTGAACTAAAAAAAAAAACATTTAATCTCAAGTTTCTCATTCAATTTCTATTGTAACAGCCATACTGGTTTACATTGTTACAAAGAGAATAAAAATTCTAATATAATAAGAAAAAACCAAGCCCAGTACTCTTTCAAAAAAAAATGTTGAACATCAGTGTCAAAATATGATCAGATATTTTTTTAAAATTTTAATTATTACCATATTAAAGAGAATTTGCTCCCATTTAAAAATATGTATGTTTTTTTTTATATTTTAATTTTTAAAAATAATTAAGATATTGGCCTGAGGAGTCATGTCTGAGAAACCTTGTACATTTTTGTTGTTCAATTGTCTATCTACTCATACATAACTCTTACAGTTTTTATTTGCTAATTTTGTCCACTAATAGACGTTTTAAAAAATGTCTACAAATTCTAATAAGAGAAAGACAGACAGACAATCGGCATCTTGTATTGTTACTAATAGATGCCTATAGAATTAAAAAAAAAATATCATTTGTTAATTCAGATAACAGGTAATTAAAAATGTTAATATTTCATCACTTATCACAATTCATTATGTTTTAAATAAAATGGCCAATATTTTATTTCATACAGCGATTGATAA
Source organism: Philonthus spinipes (assembly GCA_963082785.1). Classification (NCBI taxonomy): domain Eukaryota; kingdom Metazoa; phylum Arthropoda; class Insecta; order Coleoptera; family Staphylinidae; genus Philonthus; species Philonthus spinipes. The sequence continues at coordinate 10,394,123 of OY720315.1, read as the reverse complement.
GACAATTTACAACATAAAAGTATTATATATCCCTATATCTATTGCAAGTAGTTTTTTAGTTATTTTCAAATTTCTTTCCTTCCAAAATGTTTGCTTAATTGAGTAATTTCTGTACTATACACACATGCATCATAGGAGGCTACTATCAATATTCACTGAACCGAATCTGGAAAAATGCACTTCCGAAGTTTCAATCAAGAAACTATGAATTTATTCGTCATATATTGAAGAAATAATCACATGTGGTCAATTGAAAATCCACATGCAATACGTACATAAATAGGAACACTAATTTAGTTTCAACATATTTTGCCTATTATAAGACACGAAAGATTAAATACTGGCAGATACTGCTGTTGGTGCCTATAAATTTAAGGATAAGTTTATGGTAGTAGCTCGATGGAGCTCCAACTCATTGCACAAACGAAATACGAGCAATTGACGAATATGTTTAAAAATACATTGATTGGAAGATTAGGTTAGTAGAACTGACCCGCTAGTTCTCCAGATCTTTTTCCACACGAACTTTTTTCTTTGGGTTCGTACAAAAAAATAACTCTATGCCACAGTCGTTAATCCTCGAAAAGAATTGGAAGCAAGCCGCATTCGCAGAATTAAGCGCAGAAGAAATTAGACAAGCAAGTGCTGAGGGTATTGCACAGTGCTTATGTGTAATGCTCATCATTATCACAATTGTTATAATTTTTTCCCATTTTGTTTTTGCATTAAATTATTCGTTTGAAAATTACTTCATTTGAGTCTTCTTGCCTTTGTTTACTTCTTGTTGTGAGTTTCACTGAAACAATAATTCTTGTGCACTGGCTATATATGACGAATAAATTAACATCTGCGACTATCATAGGCTCAAAAGAGGAATCTGTACTCATAACTAAAGCAAATGAACTTCCACTCTACAGCCCAGTTAAATCTGGCTTAACACCATTTCAAGAAACGAGCTTTATGCAGTCGAGTCATCGGTGGCATCCAAAACGAACGGAACGCATAAGCCCACGACAAGAAATCTTTTTGATTAACTGTTTGCCTAGAAACCACACGTCCTGTTGCTTCAGCAAAGGCACCTCGAACTTGCCACAAAGTGTCCTGACAATTACGTATCGCAAGCAGTCTTAAGTACAGTTCTTAACCACCCTGTATAATAGGTAGTTCTAGGATTCTAGACCTACCAGAATATCTCTGTTGCTGATAGTAATTTTCTTCAGACCATATTATCCATACTCGCATTACAGTTGAGGGAGTAATTTCGAATATTCGAGCTACTTCCCTTTTACCCACCTCTTTCATACCAAGAATGCTATCATTTTAAAATCCATTTAATTGATAAAAATTTAGCGACGTTTTACAATAAATTGAAGAGCTCAGAAAGGATCAGAGTAGAACAGGTAACTGGTTATTACAATTAATAAATTTGCTTTATTTTTTCGGATATGTATAAAAATGGTACACAAAAAAATTAGATATGGCACTAAAAACGTTATAGTTTTTTTTCTTTCTAAGGTGAATAAAACGTGCGTATTTATTGCTGGAATAAAAGACATTTAAGGGGTGTTGCGTTATTTGTAAAATCTAGTATATATTAATCTATGTAGACTTCAACGGCTGATGTGACTCATCATATCGACGGTTCAATAGCCCGAAAAAAAATAAAAAATAAATAAACAAATTTGATTCCAGGTAATAACTACAAAAATATATGTAATAATTCACTTACATACTTTAAATTAGTAAATCAGCTATTAATCAGTGATCTTTGAGCTTGATTATTTTCCTATTTAATTATAAAATTTAATTTCTTCCGACCAAGGTTTTTGACCGCAGTAGGTCAAAGATCGGTACAGTGAGATACATTTTGAATTTTTCCAGTAGAGTAACGTGGTTATTCACGGAAGACGACGCAAATAAGAGGACAGTGGACGCAGTTAATAAGTTTAATAAATAATCAAATATATCGTATTTAGATACAAGAATTCTCGTATTCAAAACACATGTCAGAAGCCCAGCACTACCTTCGGATTGAACATAATCGCTTCTTTTACGAGCTGCATGGAATGTTTGATTATTTTGTTAGGTTTCCAGAAAATAATAAAATTGGGCTGAAAGACCTCCGGTCGATAGCCGATTCATCATCTACAGAATAAAATTCTAATTTTGTATATTATTTTACATACATATACACATTTGAATAAAGATGGTTAGTTAGTTAATAAAATTGTTGTTTTATGAATATTGTATCTAAAGGAGTTATAATTATTAAAATTACAATTTCATTATTAATGTGCAAAATATATTTAACAATGATTATATCTTATTTGATTGAAAATTCCATTATCACAAAACATAATATTATCAATTGCAAATCAAGAATATTTATAGTTTTCAAAAAATTCAATAGATTTATTGAATAGTTTGTTAACAATTTGTATTAATTATCCTCATATAAGAGATAAGTTTAACAACACAAAAAAAAACAATTTTTGAAGAAAAAAAAAGCGGTATGAAATAAAAAATGTGTCGGCAATAACATAAATTTCACAATTACGCAAACTAAAACCAATGTTTCATTTGCAATTCAAATTAATCGGTAACATGCAGTATATTAATTTCGTAAAACTGCATTCAACAACCAAACATACACATATATAGTGTCAATCATTTACGCTGTTAATTAATTAATAATTTTATTTAAAAAAAAAAATACTTTTACCAAAGGATTTTGACGCCTGCGCCCTTTTTGAGTAATAATATTAAATAATAACAAATTATTACTAGAGATGGATTTATAAATCAATGACTTTTAAGAACATGTTAAAACAATTCTAATAGGAGATTATGTTTTCTCGATTAATTATTTCAAATACTATTGTCTATTTTATAATAGTTAAATCCACTAAAAGGTCTTTCTAAATCTATACTTCAAAAATTAAATCGTTTAAAAAGTTTAATGAAAATATATACGTCAGTTTTCATCCAATATGCTTAGATTTTTCTTTTAAAATTGAATTTATATGATATTTTTGAATCGTCTAAAATAACTAAATACAGATTTGTAATTTGAAATTACATTTTTGATTTATAATTTTAATAAATTTAATTTCTATTATTATATATTTATACAGAGTGTTTCTAAATTAATGCGGAAAATTTTAAATGGTTGTTTTCAGCAAAAAAATAAGGGAGGTCTTCAATGTATTGTTTTTTTTTTTTCAAAGCCCCTTCCTCTCCAAGTTTTAATAAATCTTTCAAATGACAAATATATATTTATATTTCTTTTAATAATATTCATTTTCAATATGTACATTTATCAAATATACGGCAAATAACGGCTTATAATAGATTACAGGGTTCCCGACAGAGAATATTTCTATAAATCTGTATTTCACGATTGAATGCGATCTCCTCGTGGAAAATATTTCGACTTTCTATCACTTCCGGTTGTATCGGAAATGGCTACCAACTTTGTATTTCATTTCTTTTCATTCGCCCATTTGAAAGTTATGATTTTTTTTCAAAACGTCAATTTTTCCAAAAATATCATAAGTTATTAGGTTTGGGCATATGAATATATTATAAAACTTACCTTTATTTTTGATGTAGAATCTGAAAAAAATATAAAATGTGGGTCATTCCATTAGAAAAAATATAACTATGATACGCCATGCTTTTATGGGACACCCTGTATGTTTGATACTAATTTTAAAATGTGGTCCTAATAGACCTACATAGGCCTGCGAAAGTCGATTTTGAAAAAAATAAACCATTTAGCCGTAAAGCTACTCGGCGCGCACGCTGAGACACCCTGTATATATATATATATATATATATATATGCATTTTAAATTATTATTATTATTATTAATAAAACATCTGTCATTTTTGATAATAGATATTTCAAATTGTCAATATTTCAGTGCCCACTTAAAAACATCATTGTTGGGGTAATCGTGCGGTTGTTTCCATTAATTACACCACGGTCTGTTGTAAGCAGTCTAGTTGAGCACTTTCGGGATGAAATGAATTTCAACGGCGTGTTTCTGGTTTTACATTAGATATCTGTTCTCTACAACGTCTGTACAACGAATTCCTAAAACTAAACAACATATTTACAATAAGAAAAAAATCTCTCGTCCAGGGTGCGATGGACGCAATTTGTTATACCAAATTAGGGGCGCATCCAGTCAAAACGATGGGGGTGTTCGCAATTCTTGGAAAGTCAGTGAAAGCGACCTTGCAAAGCTTAACAATCATAATTCTTTTTTTTTTTTTCATATAGCATGACTATTATTTTATGGTGTAATGGGCGAGACAATTTGCAACATAGAAACGTTACATATTCCAAAATTCAGAGCAAGTAGTTTTTTTTATCACTTTCTCTAGTAATTTCAGACTCTTCCATATATAATTTGAAGTTTTGCTTAAATTTCCACCCATTTTATTTCCCTGTAACTTTAACTCCGTCGACTTTTTGTGACTGTTCATTTTGATTTTCTTTTTAATTAGTCTACCTTTTATTTCACAAACAAACTTTAATTTATTCAGTTTTCTTTTCATACATTTGAATTTTAACCATTGTTGCAACTGCCACATGTCTTATAATTGTTTGTATGTGTGTAGGTTTGGAATAACAATAATTAATTTTTGTCACTTAATTTATTTGATAGCTATCCGTGGTTTTCTTTCGAGGTCTATTCCATGATGCTAGTGACTACCGCGACATTTTTACACTAATATTCTAATATATGCAACACGACAAACATCTTACAACAATGGGAATAATTGCAATCAAGTAAATAATAATTCAATTGTCAATAAATTATATACAACTCACTCAGATGTTATAGCTTTAGACATAGTATTGAACATACATTGATTATAGAAATACACAAAAAAATAAAAGGACAATAACATTTTGTCCTCTAATTTTTTGTGTATTTCTATAAAAATAAAATAAATATAAAATACATTTTTGACATAAATAAAAATAATTTAAAAATAATTAATAAATTGTTTCCTCATTGGCTCCTGTGACATTTTTTACGTTACGTGAGTACTTTAAAACAAATGTACATTAAAACAACTACTTCTGGGGTAAATACCTCGCCTGATATTAAATTATAAAACTTACACTTACACTCCATATCAATCACATATTGTAGAATGTGTTAATATGCATGTGTTTTAAAGTTACCTAAATACTTTAAAACATGGAGTGTAAGTGTACGTTTTATAATTTAATATCAGGCGAGGTATTTACCCCAGAAGTAGTTGGTAAGATAAATTGTCGTAGTAGCTAATTTTAATTAATTTAAAATTCTTTTTGTTTAATTTATATAAATAACTGTGACTAAGTGAAAGAACATTGTTTTCTATTTATATTGTTGATGTATATTTAGTTAAAAAAAAAATAATGGATGCAAAATAGTCGAGTGTATAAGATGAGAGCTAATTAATTTCAGCTTCCAATTATTCATGAATTTCAAATTTATAATATGGTTCGTTTGCTGGAAACTCAAGACATATGTATGCTATGCCGCATTCCAGTTTTGTTCTCTTGCAAACGCACGGACTACTATTTATATTTTTATTTATGTATCTTATGCACCATCATTTTTTCATTTAAGAACACCAATAAATAATTTAACCCTCACCATGACATGCGCTTTTTGTGTTCCGCTCGAAGTCAGTTTCAACTCCTACAAATTACAGCAGCTAACCTTAGTTGACCCCTTGAATTGGCCGAAGAGTATCTGTAAACAAAATCTCTGACGTCAAACGGAACCTTTTCTGCTTTTTTCTTTCTTCTTTGATACGATTTTCGCAGATATATTTGTTTTATTGGTTGCCAGCTTATGTGTACTAAAAAGTGCAGTAAGAAAAACAAGAGGTATTACCTGCTTACGTGCGAATTATTCTTGTTCTTTTTGTGAGAGGCAATCAAATCTGCAGTATATGTAAATATTGTTGTGCGTCACAATTGCGTTAAAATACGTAGAGAAATTAAATTTCTTTTCTCATAAATATTTATACAGGGTGTTTATAAATTTATGCGAAAGATTTTAAAGGGTTATTTTCAGCAAAAATTAAGGGGAGTCTTTCATATATTTTTTTCTTCAAAACTCTTTCTTCTCCAAGTTACAACCCTCTAAAGTTAATAGAAAATGTTTTTATTTCATATATCTACTATGGAACTATTTAGATGAATGACATTCAATACGTATACATTTTTCTATTCCAAAAATTGATTTAAATGTAGTGTGAATCCCTAGTAATTTATTGTTTTTAGCTTACGGGAGATTATAAAATAACACCAAGAAAATCACAACATTGAAAACATTAGTTATTATGACACCAACCCACTTGATTTTTCTTACGAAATAATAACCAATCTCTCAATAATGACAAATTAACTTATAAATATTTTAGGGTTTTGTGATTAAACTAATAATTTTAAAAGAAAAATATCAAGAAACAAAAAAAGTTGAAGATTGAATGATCCCTCCATATATGATAATTTTTGAAAAAGAAAAATGTAGCTGCATCAAAAAGTTGTGATGCAAACTATTATATGGATTGATTTGTTCACACCATTGTAATAAGGAATAATGGTTACAAAAACCATTTTATGAGGAACTGTTGTATGCTTAAAGACACTCTTCTAAATTGTTGCATTGTAGATATATGAAATATAAACACTTTTACCTTAACTTTAAAAGGCTATAACATGGAGATGAAGGAGTTATAAAGAAAAATATATACAGTGTGATTCACCGAGATGCCCGTCTTCGAAATCCTCCTTGTCGTTAGAAATTCAGCATTAATTTATTAATAAAACTTGCTTGACTACTGAAAGCGCATAATCTGAAATTATTTTCTACAGAAACAAATATTTTCTAAAAAATTTGACAGTTGCAGTGGTATACTAAAAGAATCATTACTTATTGTGTTTTTAGATGGAGAAATGATATTTTATACATATTAAGGTAATACCATTCTATTCAATAATTACTTTAATTATAAAATATTTAAAATTCCAGAATAAACGAAGTGCAGGATACGACGAGATACCTATATGTATTATAAAAAGAAGTAAAGAATAACAGTCTTTCTATTTTGTACTAAATAATTTAATGTTGTACACTGTTGCGCTAGTTTGTAGATTTTTGTATCAACTAATTTGACAATTTTTTGATGTATAATTATATTATATATTTTCACATATGTGTATATGTAATGGAAGTACATAGAAAAAAGGAATTTTTTATTTATTATTATTACTCTTATATCATTCCGTGAAAATGGATCATCCTGTATATATGAAAATAATTTCATATTATCCGTCGTTAGATGTCAAGCAAGTTTTGATAATAACTTAATTGAATTTCTAACCACAAGGAGATATCGAAGACGTGCACTTCGGTGACTCACCTATATAAAATACCCCCATAAATTTTGTCGAAAAATCACTCCTTAAAATCTTTCGCATCAATTTAGAAATATCCTGTATATACGCAAATCTTTATTCAGGCAACACAGAATGGAAAACATTATAACATAAATAATTACAGTACATTTAGGTGCTGGTCTGTCTGGGCAATCGCATAAATATTTATTTACGTAGATACATGACCATACTCAATGTAAAAATAACTGCAATGACGTTGATTTTGTTATAATAAATGCAAGGAATTACACATTTTTCAATGAAAACAATAAAGATATGAAATAATTAAAAAACTAAGATATTTTTTTTAATAATAGGCGATTCAGCAGTATTCCGTTTGGACGTGAATTTTTATTACTTTAAAACACAAGTAAATATTTTTTTTATTTCAGAAAGTTTTATTTTAGTTTGAAAATTGCCATAAATTTTTAAATAAACCTTATCCATCAAATTAAAATAAAGAAAACTAATATTTTATTCCTTAATGGAATAAATTATATTTAATTTATAAATAGTGGAATTAACCAATTGTTTATTTAAAAATTTTAATACATAAACATATTTCACTGCAGGTTAAATGAGACATACATTGAGTGTATTAATATTTTTATTAAATGTTTTATTACAAAATCATATGTTTGAAAATATTTATTTGTAATTTTACGACAAAATATTTATGATAATTTACTGTGTATTTAAATAAATACTAATCGACGTCTCCGAGCGTTTTCTCAAAAATTATCAGCTGAACACAATTTATTTAAAAAATAATTGTATTCTTCTCATTATGATTACACTGTATAATGCCGTTTTATCTGTCAATATTTCGTTAACAGTTGAAGGTAGGTATATGATAATATATACAAAAAATACGTAAAATTCCCCAAATAATCCAAATATGTTATTATATATAGGGCGTCCTATTTCAAAAATGTAACTTTGTATCAGCATTTGTTTATAGGACACCCCATTTATTAAATTTTTAGTTAAAAAGATGCGCACTTAAAAATACTAATCGATTTGTAGGAGCGTTTTTATAGAAAATAATCAGCAGCAATTTAAAATAATTTGTTCCTTTCATTGTGAATGCACTATATATTGATTAAGAGTCTAAAACAATTAAAATACATAGAAGTCATTGCCTTTGCTTCATCAGCAGTTACTCTTTTTTATTAAATAAACACTCGATTGATAGACAACTACTCTGTAAATTGATTACTTATCAGCCGCTTGTTTGCTCTAAAAAATGAGAATTTATTCTTGCTGTATTGAACTTTACATAGCGCAAGATAAACCAGACATAAACAAATACATCGATATTTATACGTATATATAACTTTTTATCGTTAAATAAGTTAACGTATTAAAAGTTTATTGAATTAAATAAAATTCCTTTCCGTTTGAGATATCATGAAAACTTGATATACTTAAATCAAAAGTGAAGTAGGAAACATAGCTACGAAATATATTTAATTCCATTAAAACAAGTATGAGTAAGAAAAATATTTTAATTTAATTAATTAAAGATCATCCATCACAGGCATCTTATAGAAAATTGTAGTAATATTAATGTTTTCCTTTTTTTAAATTATGTACTATTTAAATTAAATGATTAAAGTATATACGAGTTTTTAATCTTGATAGCTTTCTCACTTAACAGTTTGTTAAACATGTTGCAATATTCGGTTACAGGTATAAATTAAGAAATATTGTTTTATGAAATAAACTAATGGTACATTATTTATAATTTTACCATAATACAAAAATTTACTTCAATGTGATTTTGCATGTTTTTTTTTATTAACGTGATTATTTATATTGTTTTCAGAACTCAACACTACATTGTTGTTGAAATTACTTTTCCTCACTCTAGAACATCTTATAATTTTTCAAAAACGTTGCTACGTAATGCAAACATATTTTTTAAATATGGTTATATATAAAAATATTTTATTTTTATTTCTTGCGCATTTTTCAGAGAAAAAGCAGGTATGGAAACCAAATGCAATGTGGTTGCGTTATTCCATGCTAAAAAGTGTTTGAAAAATAAAAATAAATTCAAATATAAGCAAATATTTTAAGCTCATAGCATATATTAACCAGCAGAATGAAGGGTTTAAAACTAAAAAGGCAAACGTGTTTTTCGAAGAATGCCGTTTCAAAATTCTTAAATGCAGCTCCGCACATGGGATATATTTAGCACTATTTAACAATACTATTTTCTTAATATGGGTAAAGGGTCATGCAGGTAAATCGGGAAATGAGAAAGCAGATAAGTTAGCTAAACAAGGTCTCTATAGTGATACAAAATTAAAATATCCTGTTGTTCCAAAAGATTTAATGAATACTTTTAAAAATGAAGTTTGTAAGGAATTCCAATCATATTTTGAAAACAGTAGCTATGGAATGTTTTATAAAAATATATTTCCAAATATTCCAGCCAGTCCTTGGTTTTCGGACCTCGGAATTACATCAAAACAGTTTGTCAAGACACTTGAAGTAATCACGGGATCTGTCCATTTTATTTATATAAAATTAATCAAGCAGAAGAACCCTTTTGCGAATGCACAGAAAGAGGTACGCTCGAACATTTAATAATGCTTCTCCCTAGACACTGTGATGAAAGGAAGATCCTCTTTCAGGCAATTTCTCCCAAATTAGATATCCCATTTTCATATGTATGTATAATACGTTCAAATAGTAAACTTGTATATAGTAAATTTTTTGATTTTATTAATAACGTTAAGATTTCAATATATATGGTAGGTAATATGCTGTGTGTATCTAGAAAATGTCTCGATGAGCCCCTAGACGAGAAGATTTTGGGACCCTGTGAATGATAAAATAGATTTAGTGTTAGTTATTAAATCAAATAATTGATGGTTAATGGTATGGCCAGGCCGTGGTAAAAAAAACATGGGATATCGGATAATACTTGAATTTCGGAAACTCAGCAATAGTAGTTGTAGCACTGGATGCGCTGAAGTCTCAAGTGGAATATTTAAAATAATTTATTTTGGGTATTTTTTTTTTGATTTGTTAATTATTCAGAACTTTTGTCGCATTATAAGGTATATTAAACATTTATACTTTTCATTAAACATTAGAGATATTCTAAATAAAAATCAATTTGTCATAATTCAATTCGATTGATGTAAATCGTATGAATTGTTATTGACAGGTTTTTTTTGTATTCGTCAGAAGTTTCTCCAGTTTTTCTTATAAAAGTACAACTGGTAAGTTATAATTTGTAGTTTAAAGCTCGTTTGCTTATTAATTTCTATGAATTGTATAATTTTGAAAGAATATACATAACTTTAAATTATGAACCAATCGAGCAATTAATATTAATAAATTTGATTTATTTCCCACATTCTCAACATATGTTTTCGGTCTATAAATTTTCATTTTTTACAATATAGTTTATGCTTTTTACAATATTTTCTATAAAAAAAATTTATGTAACATAGACGTTTTTGAAGTAAAATTTATATACATATTTTTCTAGATTCTGTAAGGAAAGGAGTTCATGGAATTATCCAGCTGAAAGATATCAATTAATTCAAATTAAAGCTGTTATTAATATGTATTAAGTAATACTCCAATGTAATAACAGGTTAAATGATACTTTTATAAAATTAATTTATTTTACTTCAAAAAATTGTTGTTTTTATGTATAATTTTTTTTTTCAGATAACTTTATTAATTGCAATTTCTTATTTGCATGATTTACTGATATTTTTTGTGTAAAATTGTAAATTTATAAAAAAATAAATAACTCTTATGTTAATAATTTGAAGTAAAATAGTGAACAAAAAATTGTAAATAGAAAAATGTTCAAAAGTCCCGCCATTCGTTTTACTATAGTTTGTACACGAACTTAATCTCGAAAACCTTATAAAGGTTTGAAACTTGGGTAATAGTTGTCCACTTGAGCACGTGATGACATTGCGCGCGTTTCATGCTAAATGCATGGATCTGGCCCTCTTTTCTCTATCTCTATGACTCTGCATGACAGCAACCTTTAATAAAGGTTGTTGCAGTATTTGGCCTAGCTGGTTCTAGTCGTCAATTAAGTAAATTTCTTACTAAATTAACTCTCGACGATATTAATGACAGAAAAGACTTAATAATCGTAACTATTAATGACTCCAAAAATCATTCACCAGGGCGATTCGTTATTTCAAGCAACAGTAATGAAACATTTATACATTTGTATATAAAGTACACAAACCTTCGATCTTCTAACACACTCCCAAATCCAGAACTTCATATCGGACATAGCTTTATTTATGTTTAAAGATGGTTGAACGTTTACAACAGTCGCAGTAGGTTATTTGGAAGAATCCATTAACCACAAAACGATAAATGCAATAAAATATTACATTTCAACAAGTCAAATACAAGTTCATCGACGCCATCTAAAAATCAAAATGGATTCGGAAGTGCCTAGTTTTTTTTCTTTCGACGCAGTTATTTACAAAAGCTTGGGCTGTGCAATAAATTTGCAGCATGCTAGTAATTGTAAATTTAATATTAATAAGTAATTGTGACCATTTTTTAACATTTGTTAAAGTACTTATGTGACATAAATCAAAATTTCACAGTAGCTAACTAAAGAGGAAATAATTTATTAATAATTTTCATTTTTTTTAAATTAAATTTAATTGTGTTTTGTTTAATTATATGTATTATTTAGCAGAATTTATAATAAAATTAATAATTTTTTTTATTTAAAAATTTATTGTAAAAAAATGTTGATCCTAACTCTTGTTCATTTTTCCGTATTCAACTACTTATCTGAACTCCGCTTCGCGTCGCACTGTGTGTTATTTGGAGCCACGAAGATACAGGCGTAAAAATGTCATATTGTTAAGAATACTTTAAAACTTATAAAAATGAATTTCCAGATTTATAGGTGCTCCGGTGTAAGTACAATGAATCGTCAAAGTTGAAGATTTCTAAAAGTTATTCAGCGCGCGATATTATGTATCACATTTAATAATTTCCCAGCAGGCACCCAAATAATTTATCGAAACCATTTTATAACACAATCATAAACATGAGTTGCTTTATTTAAAGAAATATGTTTCAGTGCATTATTTTAATTTTGATACTAATTATAATAAATTAAAGTTACCCAATTTTATCATTAAATTTCAACTTTACAGAGGCCGAAATATATATTATCAAAAAGAGCGGTATGACGTTAACTTCAAAAATCGCCCGTTGTTTTCTTTAGAAGACTGTTTAATATGTATGATTTTTTATACGAGAAAGTGTCTCTTTCCATTTTAGTTAGGATAATATCTATTTCCGGTGTGGAAAACGCCATAAATAAATGCACAATATATTATCTTAATGGATACAACTATGTTACAATTATTATTATAATTATTAATAGCATTTTTCTCCACTATAGTTCAGCTATGAATGTTTAAAAGTTCATTGTATTTACCTTCGGGCTTATTATAAAAACATCATAATAATTAAGAGAAACTTTTCGCAAATCCATTGCGTGCAGCTCAAATTTATTTTCAACATACTTTCCATTTCTATTATTACACACACACCTTTATTCAGACTATAATACAAAATAAGAAAACATAAACAGTTACAATACATGTAGGTGTTAGTCTGACCAGAGGTTTTTTGCCCTGTCATGAATTTATGATAAAGTTAAAGAAAAATCTATACAAGCTAGCTGAATTTCCCTAAAAATTTGCGCAAATGAATTAATGAATGGTTATGGTTATTATTATTACAAATTTAGTTAAACGTTTTTTTTTTAATGTAGTTAATAATTGGTATTAACTAAATTATTAGTTCATGCAAATAACCAAACACACTTTACTATCCTCAAATTAATTACAGGTTTTCAAAACATTGGCAGTTTAATGGAGATTATCTGACATTCTACGATGCAACAACTTGCGAATTGACAATTTAAAAAAAGACAGTCGTCTTCCAAGACCATTTGATGAAAATCTATTGAGAAGTAATCCATATAAAATATACAACATGTTTTATTGATAATTAGTGATAAATGCACTAACAAGTCAATAAATAAATTACATATTATATGATTGTAAGTTTCGTGAAAGTTGATTTGAACATAAAGACATATTTATTCACTTTTTACTTTCCCCGAATCCCAGTCCAAAAGAAAGTATCGTGATCGTAAACATTTTTAAATCGCTAATTTCAACGAACATGCATTTGAAGTCCCCCGAGTCCATTCCATCTAGTTTTAAAAAATGTCTGTGGGTGTGTAGGTGTGACAATGTGTATCCATGATAGGCTATAAACGGCTAAATAGATTGAACCCAAACGTTAAATCTGAGCTTTTTATAACAGTGGAAAGTTCTGAATTTTTGTTAGAATCAAAACACATTGTGTGCAACTTTATAGCTTTTTCAATGATAAAAAATATTTCAAATGATCTTGAAAAAAATAATTTTTGGTATAAAACGTTTTTTGTAGGACCATCAGTTCTCATTTTATAATCGGAAGAAATAAAAAAAAGTAATAAATATTTTTATAATCTTTTTTATGTTAACTGTGGAGACTAATTATTTTAATGACAAATAAAACGTCAACATAATTTCATGTATCAATAACACAGAATATGTTGCTTGAACGGATCAAAATGACAAAGAAATTATATAAAGTGTATGAAAAATTTATAAAGCCATTGTAACGTAAGAAAAACAAACTAATGTCATCGCGGATGGCTTCTTCGTTGGAAATTAGGACTGCATTTTTTTAAAACTTTAATAATCGCTAACAATAATTTGGCATAACGTAACCTTAATCTACCAATCATTTTCCATATTTTTTTTTCAACTTGAACATAGCTCCCCTAAAATCTCGTAAATCTAAATAAACTATATTTCCTTTCCACGGCGTTAGATGGCACGCGTAAGCGGGTAATTCAAAAATTGCGCCTACACTAATTGTAATATTTCTCCAAATACTCAACTTTGATTTCAAAGGAAAATAATCCATTTTTTCAATTAATAACTTTCCTTTACTATTAAATATTCATTCAAAAATGTATTTGACCTAATTCACCGGGGAAAGTACCATGATGGACAAATCACCAGTTTTTTTTTATTTTTTACGAGTAAATATGTAAAGCATTGAAAATATTCACATTGTAATAAAAAAGTACTTCTATGTCCAAAAATACATGTAAAATAAAAAAAATATTTTTTTGTGCCAAATCTATTTCATCGCCGTTAATGTAATCTAAATCGATGCATTACATTTATTGCAACGTAGTTTTTTTTTTTGAAGCACTCCAAATAATCGTTTCCAAGAATGGCCTTCAACACTTTCTTTGATTCTGCTTTTATCTCTTAAAACTATGTCGCCTGAGCGGTCTTTTGAATTCAACGAAGTCACACAGAACTAAATCAAGCAAATACAGTGGCCGTAGAACGATATTTGTCGCATTTTTGTCGAAAAACTCACGTAAAATCAAGGCAGTGGCCCAAAAAAGAGCAGTCTCCATATATCTGACTTCTTTTAGCAAATAGCTTGACACAAAAGATATATAACGCCCAAATAATATTCCTCGTTTACAGTTAGGCGCGACTTGTAATAATTATTCTTGCTTATCATTTCGCTGAAAACGAACTTATAAAATGAAGCATATTTGTGTAAATATCACTACGATAAACTTCAGTTATTCGAGAGGTGGCATAATAAAATTCCTCGCTCGTTGCATTTGGCTGTAACCAGTGCCAAAAGGCCTTGTTACTCAATTTTGTTGCTTGAGAAATATTCATGTGTCGACTTGTGGGCTTTGTTGTGATATTAGTGTTGTGTCGTGTTGATTTTTTTATAATTATTATAAAATCATGGATAATTATCCCAAAGGTATACAGAGCGTACCATTTAACCTGACAAATCAAAATAACTCGAAAAATACGGATCCTACGATAAAAAAAAAAGTTAAGAGATCTAAAATTAATGTTTCTTAAGGGAGTATTATCCCGTTCTAAGTTCAGCCCCCTGTTGCCCCCTAAGTGGGTGGGGTGGGGGTTACCAGTGAAATTACAATTTGGAACTCCCTTTTTTTTATTCAAGAATCAGATTCTAGGCATTAACTTACATACGATTTTAATAAAATGTTAAAAATTGGAATTAAGTATTTAAATTACCATACATGTGAGACTATTGTCACTTTTTGTTTAATTATCATGTAAAGTAAACATAATAAAATTGTGAGCATATTATTTTCGATATATATGTTTTTCATCGTTGTCAATAAACTGTGGATCGTTTTCTCGATACTTAAACGTTTTTAATTCCATTGAATTGAAGCTATGGCAACTCAACATAAATAATTGCTTTTATTCTTTACACATGGCGCTGTGGTAGCAAAAATTAAATTTAAAGTAAATAAAAAGTTAGTGATAATAGAAAAAAAGATTTATTAACTTGGTCACAGTTATTTAAATAAATTAAATAAAAAAGAATTTGAAAACAATTAATTAATAAATTATTTTCTCTTTAGCTACTGTGACATTATGATTTATGTTACACAAGTACTTTAACAAATGTCTAATAATAGATATTTACTCTTGGATAAGAATAACATATTGTATAATGCAAAACAAATATTTAATCCAAAAAAAAAATAATAAAATAAAAGTTACATAATATAAGAGTATTTGCAAACACGTGTTTCGGGATTTGATCCCTCGTCAGTAAAGCTGGGCCTTACACAATTGCAAAGTTGTTAATTAAATTAATTAAAAATACACTGTCACCTCTAAGATCCTCAATTAAAGTGAACGCTCGCCATTGTCATGCGCAAGCTCGATAAATTGTTTTGTGCAAAACATATTTTCGACTCGGATTTTAGGCTTTATTAAATTTATCATCATTCGGACACCCTATATAGAGCAAATTGATCGTAGTTCCAATATTACACTCCAAGAACATAACCGTTCTTTTCAGCAAGGTCTAATTGAAAAGTCATCCTTCGAAAATCATTTAATAGAATCAAAATCTACGTTTGGAAAGAAAGTACTTTTGATTATACATTTTGGCAAAAAGGCTCTGAAGATGGACCTCATGCAGTCCTTAGAAATTCGTAGAACCCACACTAATCCGGAAATCCCAGTAATCAATGACCAGATTAACCTAATATACACCCCCGTCTTCAAAGCTGTTATACCACTTAAATTGTTTATGTAAATTACTTTTAGTTTGATAATGATGCTGTATTCTTCGAAACTATAGTTACTAAAATTAAATAACAAGTTGTACAAAGTTAAAAAGTATTCATAATAAACTAAAGACGACGCAAGTGCCACCTTTTGTCTAATTCCAATTTTTAACATTTTATTAAAATCGTTTATTATGAATAATATCGGGTATATAACCCCAGTATAATTTTCGTTCAGTCGCCTTCATCAAGGCATTGCACATGGAAAACACTGGTCTGATGAGGTTCGAAAAACCGAAATGGCCATCACTAATTATCCATACGCTAGATGAATGGTGGCTGAACATTTCTTTGAATTAAAAAGTATTATTGTATTTAATAAAATGACATTAATATTATTTATTACAAAAATATGGTCACACTACATATCATTATTAACAGAAGTTCAACAACAGAAATTATCACGGCCACGAAGGTAATTTGTCCTGATGCACACAACATTGCAATTATCATTTACAATAATTATAATGTGCAGGCAAAAAAAATACGAAGCAACTCTGGTTAATTATTAAAATCAAATTGACGTAGATGAATTTCTGATTATTTTGCGTAGCGTTTACGCACAATTCCTACCTAGAGTCGAACGAAACGCAGAATCACGATCATTTATTTTCAACACTGCAAATTATTAATTCGAATTTATAGCCGCTAAAAAAAGCTACAATTTTATATGAAGGTGATAAAACTAGTCTTATTTCCATAGAAATATTATTTTTAAAAAAGTAATTTTTTAATGGTTTATACATGTTGTTCAATTTTGACAGGTCGGCCGTGAACGTATGAATTAATATGCATTAATAAATATTACTTAAAATATTGTAAACAATAGAAAAATTAGGCTTTGACTAAAATACGGATAGAGCGTATTTTAGTCAAATGCTAATTTTCTTTTTTATGATCCTTTGAATACTAGTACTAAATACTAAATATTTATTGTATGAAATAAATATGAATAAATTATTAAAAATCAACCAATAAAACACAGATTAGATTGAATAACTTTAAATTCTCGACTAGTTTCGGGTTATTAGCCCATTTTCAAGAGAAACTAGTCGATAATTTAAAAGTCATTCAATCTAATCTTGATTTTTAACAATTTATTCATATTTATTTCATACAATATGAACTACCAATGTCTAAATATTAAAACCTTTAATTACTAAATATTTATTATTTGAGACAAAATAATGTTAATACATTGTATTTAATCTAACTTAATATAAAAATACATATTCAAGTTGCTGAAAGATCCTCTCTAAGAATCCTTTCAAAACTCAGGCATCCCAACAACCCTCTTCACAACCCTTCCAACGAATCCTCAATGAAACAACTCAAGTCACTCCCATATCCTAACGCTAAATAAATCTATCCAAAAAATTCCAATAACCAATCCCTCCTGACAAAATTCTGAATCGATCGAAAATTAAATATCCCTCCTAAATACACCCATCCGTTCCTCAACATACATGAAATCATTAGAACAACGCAAGACAATTCAGCATGCTAGCACAGATAAATTCAGACAGGTCAGAAAGACCCCAGGTCGAAAACCCGGACAAACTAACACAATATTTTTTCTTGTTAAATAAATAAGCTAAGTAAGTAAGCTTATGTAATGTTGTCTAAATAAAGATGTTTGTATATATATATATATATATATATATATATTATTTTCATAATATATTCTAAAATAAGGGCTATCGACCATAAGTTTTTCCACCCTTTACTATTTTAACTATTTAAGATAGGTAAAGCCGCGACGTAAAATAAATTAGATATTGAATAAAACTATATTATATTTATTGCGACTATAGTTTCAACAATTTACACTTGTCATTATCAAACTAAAAATAAGTTAATCTATTCAATTTATACACAATATATAAGAAAGTTGACGCCTCAATTATTAACAATTTAATTTTAGATATGGTTTTTTTTTTCTTTCTTTCATTTAATTAAATAAGGAGCCTATATTTTCTCAAACTCCTCATTTTCTCCTGATGTTACCATCATCCGTATCGGTAGCAATTACATAATAATCAATTAATTTACATTAAAAACCAGTGAGTGTCGGATTATTTCCTAAGTAGTAATACTCGACGGCTTTCTTGCGCATCATCTCGGCCCACTTGGCAACGTTCTCGGACGAGTTTGAGAGGTTGCTGATCTTCAATTATTGGTACTCGGGTTGGAACGACTTAGCGTGGATATAGTAAAAATACTAATAATAATACGGCTATTATTATTATATACATATATTATATACATTATTTCCTAATAACGGAACAATATATAAGAAATTATAATAAAGACAAAATAAAAAAATAAAAGTACAATACAATAATACAAATATACTAAAGACTATGCACTTTGACACATTTGTTAAGCACTTAGATTTTATTTGAATATGTCATCTAATGACTTTTTTTTTCACATCGTGAAGATTTCTGTAGCATACCAGTTTGTAAAGTGGGTAATTTAAAGCTCGAAGAAAATCTGGTTGAATGAATTGGTACATTGAATGAAGCTTTACTAAACAAGTAAGGGCAGTCGATTGTTTGATGAATTTATTTCTTACGGAATGTAGTAATACTGCTATCCCGAAAGAAATTCTCATTTTGTTTGTTGTCCCAATCAGGTTGATTGTTTCTACTTTTCGAAAATAGGGTTAACTTTTATATTTTTAGAACGCAGACTTTTATGTACAAAGTTTATTATAATCTCTCAGAATTAATTTGAACTTCTGTGCGCAATAATCTTGAGTTAGCTTGTTGTAGAGACCAATTAATTAATTAAATACATTTCTTGTCCTATTGCCTACTTTTTATTGAACAATGTAACCATTTTCACTAGAAAATAGAAACAGAGTTTCTCAAATATATATTAACTTTGTCAAGTATGAGAATGGACAAGAAATGTATATAATTGATTTTGTACACCACTTTAAAGTTTTATTTTGGTTTATTAAATTTTATTTCATTGCGAAAAAATAAAAAAATAAATAATAATCAGAAAAGTTAATACCTCGACAGCCAATACGGGTAAAAGAGGATAAGATTAAGAAAGAAAGAAAGGGTTAAACTAGAAATATATATTAGAAATTATAAGTATTGGAATAAAATGTTTTTATTTAATTATAAGCAAACAATGTTTAATAAAATCATCAATAATTTTAATATAAAAATTAATAAGATCCAATAACGCTAAATTTAGTTTTTTTATTATTTATTACTCATCTGCTTCATGAATGTCATAAAAGACATGGCTGTTTTAAAAATCTGAAACAAAAAAAAAACATTCATAAAATAATTTGAAATCCTACCAGCATTAATTCCAGGCCATTTTATTTCGAACATTCTACCAAAAGAAATAGCCGACGTTAACACAATATGTAATAATAATTAAATTAATACACACGCAATTCAGAACAATTAAAAATATATAAATGCTGAACTTTGTGCATCTCAAATTTTAATTATGGAATTTCCGTCTAACATCAGTATGTCATTTACCAAGAATTGTAATTAAATCATATTACTGCTATAAATGATAATCATAGCACGAATGAATGAAATTAACTAATCGAGCGAATATTGTTCTTAGAAATAATGGAGAACGACGTAATGGAAGAAAGCTACTTATAAAAAATAAATGAATTATAATTGAAGAGAAGCTTTTAAAAATACTAATTTAATCAATTGAAATGTTTAGAAAAGTGACATAATCAACACATTGGCTGCATTTTCTGTAAAATGATGCAAATTTAAATATTAACGATATAAGTTTTTGAGATTTGTGAAGAGTATAATCATGAGTAGAATAACACTTGTATTTTTTCTTTACTTTTTACTTTCTACTTGTTAGATATATATCTTTCAAGTACTAAGCACTCATTATCAATAACAACTAATTCTAACGAGTTAAATCGTAATTCAATAAATATTTTTTTATTTTTATGTATTTCAATTGATTCTTGCATATTTTTTAGGAGTTTCATATTATTGATATTGAAATTATGACCTGTTGTAAATATATGGCATGCTTTTGATGAATTTACTGGATTTTGGTTTTTAATGTGTGTGTTCCTTAAATCTAATATTTAAATTACCGGTTGTTTGTTCAATATATACTTTTTCACAGTTACAACATTTAACCGATAAATTCTGAACGTTTCCATTAATTTTTTTTACTAAAAGTTTTACCTAAAAGTATGCCACTTTTTGAATCCATATATTGTGCTGCTATAAAGTAAATTTTTCTAAATAACATATTAATATGATCATTTAGTAAACGGTACATCAATGACTCTAGCATATCTATGAGGTTGTTTTTCTTCTGCTTGTAGATTTGTGTTTACTTTGATTTTATGGGTCTTTAGGTTTTTATTAATCAATTTTTAATTGTATTTGGATTATAATCTAAAAATTTTGCTATGTCTAAAATTAACTTAAATTCTATATTTCTGAAAATGCTAGCTTGTTTGCTTTATGTGTCAAAATTTTAAATGAAGGAAGCTTATGATATCGAGGATGATACAATTA
Organism: Philonthus spinipes; assembly: GCA_963082785.1. Lineage (NCBI taxonomy): Eukaryota > Metazoa > Arthropoda > Insecta > Coleoptera > Staphylinidae > Philonthus > Philonthus spinipes. The sequence continues at coordinate 10,372,886 of OY720315.1, read as the reverse complement.
AACGTATTGGTTGCTTTTGTATATACTGAGTTTAATTTCATCCAGTCAAGTTTGAAATCTTAAATAATAACCCATATTTTCTATTACAAGTTATGTAGGTTTTATCCAAAGATTTTTTATTTGAAATCGTGGCAGATTGTAGAGTATTCGCAAAAATGTAAAAAAAAATAAATCTAAAAATAAAATACATTTTCTCGCAAATAAAAATCAATCTCTAAGTAAACTGTCTTTACATTTTTTTTTTAATTTATAAGGGGCCACCGTATTCTTTGAACATCTTTTCTTTAGATATTACTTTTTTATTTTTGCGACTACTAACAAAATTTTAAAAAATCTTCAAATAAAACCTACATAATTTTTGGTGTAGTATTGAATCTCCAATAAAATGTGTGGGTCACTGTTTAAGATTTGAAAATTGAACACTTGCCCAATGCCACGGGGGTGAAAGATATTTTTTAGAGGATCGGATGTCACAGTCAAAATAATTAAACTTTTACGAACACCATTTGTTTCGATATAATTGTGCGAAACCGCGCCATCCATCAAGATTAAAAAAATCCTGAGTTAAAACATTTATCATTTTGGGCGTAGAATCCGAATATGCAACAAATATTTGGGTTTTCATTTAAGATATCAAAGTTAACGGAATCTCCTACCTCCTAGGGGCTGACAGTGAACATATTTTTACAGCATCGGATGCCCCGCTCGAAACCATTAAACTTCTGTATGAAATATTTTTTACGATGCATATTTGTCGAGATATTCCACTGGATGAATTAAAATGAGTCACCTCGTATATTTAAATTTAACTTATTTTTGTTTAATTCTAATAATAAATTTTCTATATTAGTCGTGTTTTTAATGATGGCTCATAAACGTGCCGGAACCAAGTTTTGAGGAAATTATCAATGGATTTTTTGGTTTTATTTTGTAATTGATTTAAAATTAAATATTTGTCGACATTAATTTTGACAATTAGGCTTATGACAATATTTATTTACAAATAGAACTAATTATAATAAGGTAGATTTTTGTAGGAAAACGTTTATTAACGGTGAGTATATATAGAGACAGTTGTATACTTTTTACTTTAAAAGTTAAAATTGATTAATTTATTGCAATATAAGAAAATCTTATGTTCCACTTTAAGAGTGGAAACTAGGTATTCTACTAGAATTTTATTATCATAAAATTTTATGAATCGATGGGTTTTATCAATCTAAAAATCCTCTTTTTCTTGGTAACGCTTATGATATTATAGCTGTTATAATTACACGATTACGATTAAACGGGACATCTAAATAAATTACTTACTATCGTGAAAGCATTCTTGTTTATTTTTATTAGTCCACCGGCTGTGAATGTAATTCCCTTTTGAGCTTCATTCAACACAATTGGGAGGCAATTTTGGATGTCTAAGGGACTATTGTACCAATCGAAATTGTAGACCGCAAGTGAAAAGTCATCAGCCTGAAATATTAATACATTTAATTTATTATTATTTATTAGCTACTGATTTTAATAAAGATGCTAATAAACAAATAATATTTTTTGTTATGGAATCTGTATATTTTCACTTTTTAGTTTCTTTGCTACAAATTTTAATACAAAATGAAAACATTTATAATTTTGTTTGTATGACCATTTAGTATCCATTACTTTTAAGTGAAAGTTATAAATAATTTAATTACGTGAGGGATAAATAGGACACCAACCCTGAACTGTTCATCACACAACTTCTGGGTGATTATAAATAAAACTCTTTGTATTCCCATCTTCACTTGATTAGTTTTAAAGCTATATGTACATTGATTTCATAAAATCACAAAAAGCACCCCGTTTCTAATAATATGCCCTCTTATAGAAATAGTAACGAAGGTTTCTGTATTAGTAAATAATAATTCAAGATTTACTTGGCTTTTCTTTCCACTTATGGTTTTATGATTAGAAACAACTATGCAGTTTTGTGATGGCGTAGAAATTATCTCACTTATTAAAACAATGGAAGGAAAGAAAAGCCTGGCTATGATGAAGTCCCCATGTTCATAATAAAAAAATGAATTAGTCAAATGATAGATCCATTATGTGATATAATTAATTGTTCACTTGAAACCGGTCACTTTCCTTGTAATTTAAAATTTGCTCAAATAATACCTATTTATAAAAGTGGAGACCGTGAAGATATAAACAATGATCGGCCAATAAGTCTATTAAGCTCGTCTTTTAAAAATATTGGAAGTAGAATTCTACATTTTTTTTTAAATAATTATTTATTTTCTGCAAGCCAACAAGGTTTTTTAATAGGAAAGGGCGTTGACACCGCTCTTTTTGATTATACTACGAAATTTTACTATCCAAGTTGTATCATTATGGTATAAGAGGCATTGCACAGCAGTGGTTTCGCTCTTACCTATCTGGAAGAAACCATGCTGTAAAAATTCGAAATCATGGTGTGGATGTGCGGTCGGGGGTCCTGGATGCTTCCATGGGTCTATCACAGGGCAGCAATTTATGTCCATTACTTTTCATTATTTTTGTTACTGACCTTGCCTATGTAGTGGGCGAAAATAATAATAAGGAGGTAGCACCTTGGATAAAGTAAAACAATAGCTAATATGTAACAAACTCGTTCTAAACGAAAATAAAACTAAAATAATAGTGTTCAAGTCGAACCAATCTGTCCACATCATTCAGCAAGAGTACTAAAGTCCTTGGCATTTTTATTGACGAAACATTGAACTATAAAGATCACTTAGAATACCTATGTAATAGATTAAGTAAAGTGTGCTATGCACTGCGATATCCAAGACGGCAGATAATAATCTTACAAAACTCGTGTATTTTTCCAATTTCTGTTCTCTTCAGAGATATGGCATTACCTTTTGGGGTTCATCCACTGACGTTTGTCGTGCATTCATACTACAAAAATGAGCTCTAAGAATCGTTCATAAGGTCTGTGCGCGAGATTCGTGCAAAGGAGTTTTCAAAAGAAACAAAATTCTAACTTTGACCGGTATATACGTGCACGAATGTGCCAAATTCTGGTTTAAAAACAAATACATTTTTCAAAGGTGTATGCCAATATCTCATTATCCCCAAAGAAATACAAATTATAAATATCCAACTCACAGATTAACCAAGTTTTAAAAGGGGGCCTATTATTCATGCTTGAAAATAATAAATCATCTTCCTCATATAGTAATAATTATTTTTAGATAATTATATTCAATTTAAAAGATTCGTTTTCAAGATTATATGTGAACTGGAACTATATAATATTAATGCTTTTTTGAAGTAAATATTACTTAGTTGTTATTTATTTTTATATGTCATGTATCCAACCGACCTGTTTCTGTTGCCATATATGTATATTTTTTGTATATTTCTCGTGGTATATAGAAATAAACGTTCTTATTATTATTATTATTATGGGGCTAATTAATTTTTTATCTCAATCATGAGCATGGCAATTATTCCACTAATAAGAAGAATCGAAGTTTCACAGACAATAGAGAGGAGATTGTACAGACAAAACCAGCGGCGAAATTGCAATCATTATTATGCAATCTAATTAAACTGATGGAGATCATTTAATAAATGCTCAGACAAGTTGATTAGAGTTTTTAACGAGGCAACTTTTTGCATTAAACAACTTAAAAATGTAGACACATCTTCATTCAGATTATATGAATAATATAAAAAATCAACTGCATTTTTCTGTCCCGCTCTGTCCAAAATTATTGTATTCTACCAATTTTTTACTGTTGCAATTTTGTATTCATTATTATCGGGGAAGCGGATAAACCTATATACATGTTAAATCCCTTCTTATATCATACACACTGTATAATTTTAGTAATTTAAAATAAACTAATAAAAATTATTATTTACCGCATCGGAAGTCATATCAGCAGGAAAACAGAAAACGCAAAGTTGACATAAAACTGCCCCAGTGTAAACTACGCATAATATCATCTCAAATGGAGATAATCTGAAACAAATAAATAATTAAATTTACAAAAAGGAATGGATTACTTAAATAGGAAAATAATTATTATAATAACATATGATTCTTTGTCATTATTACTACTACAATTGACTTACGCCCAGTTGCTACTACTACTACAATTACTGAGTAATTAATCTCGATGAAGTCTGAAAATTGCTTAATCTTGATTAAGATAACTTCAAAACCACGAATATTTAATCAGCCGATTTTAGCCATGACGTTGATTGAGGATAATCGTGAAATTGTTTACAGTTAATAAAGATCATAGAAAAGAGATAGTTAGATAGATATTTGACAGAAATAACGAGGCGTGGTTTTAAAATGAATTAAATTGATAATTTAGTAGTAAATGATTCAATTAATTTTAATTTACCTTATCTTAGAAACATGACAAACACTTGCTTAAAATATTTATTTTATTAGGAACATGAAAATCACTAAAAATCCCCCAATATAGAAATAAAAATGTATAGAAAAATTCGTACGATCTATATTACTACTCGGTAGACTCCGATCAGTTAATCAACGTATGGTACAACCAAAATCCGCAGATTAAAGTTAGTCATGACTAACTAATCGGAGAATCTAATCGGAGTCGGTGCAAATAGGCATTGTTTACGTAATTAATAAAACAATTATCGCTGTCTTTTATTTCTAATTAAAATGAAAGGTACTAATTTCATTCTATATAGTATGAATTACAACAAAACCTAGGTGATTTCATGCGAGAAATGTTATGTCAAACGTTCACGTTATTAATTAATTTAACATTCTTTGTAAATATATATCTATTACAAAAGTTAAACCTGACATTTCTTGTGCAGAATAGCCTCGAATAACGATCGAAATAGTTATGATGTTAAAACAAACATCCATTAAAGTTTTTTAATTTTGTCGCCGTTAACTTGGTGGTATATTTTCAATATAGTATATAAATAAAACAAAATTACTTTTTTATACCACTTGGATTTTTTAATTAATCGTGACTAGTTTTGATAACACGGTAATCATTTTCAAACATTAAAGTAATTGCTCCTTTGTTTAATACACAATGGATTTTTGCTATTTCAACTACTTAATTCAACATTACTTCTACCAAATAGTTACCCTTCAGAAGCGTTGTAAAACTCAATACAAATACTTCCGACGCTAATCAAAAACTGCACCAGAAAGGGATACTTATTAATCTCTCGCACACATCCAATGTACTTCAACAAAAAATTGTGATGATCGACGCAATCTTTGAATTTCCGCCTCTTTTCAATCACATCCTCGCTTCGATTGAGCCCCTCAAACGCCTCTCCCAAGAGTTTGTATTGCCTCCAGATTATCCCGCACGAAGCCAAGTAAATGCAATCCATCGCAATGACGTAGAACAAGTCGAATAGGAACTGAAAGCATTGTCCGAGGAAGATTGAAACGTACGCGATGGTTGAATTTGGAATGTAGACGGGAAATAAGACGTCTTTTTCTATTACGGCTTTGATGCAGACCGCGATGAATGTTATGCAGAGTCCGTTTCTGTAAAATTTTAGGATCCTTTCGAGTGGCTTGTATTCGTTTTTTATTTCGTGAGTTTTGTCCCAGAATTTGCTTACTGATTTTCTTATGAAGCGTAGATGTTTGCGGTAAAAAATGGGTACAATTATTTTTGAACCCTGCATTTTAAGCAAGAGAAATAATTTAAAAGATAGAGTTTTCATGGATAAATCTACATATACTTACTTGTAGAAGTCCTGCTGCTGATTTCGTGAACTTAGTAACAGACGCCATGTTAGGGTTATTAAAATCCAACATAGCAAAGCACAGGCACATATTTATTATTCTTAGAGTAGTGTTAGTCAATGCGAGAATTAATGCCCATCCTAATAGTGGTTCGAACGGATTTAGTTTTACCAAATCCAGTACATCAAAGCCGATATCAAGCATTTGCGTGTCGGCATCTTTATTTGTAAATGTCATTTCTAATTCAAATAAATAGCAAGATGATATTCTGTGAATTTTAAACGTTAATAATTAAATATTTGTATTCAATTTATGTTACGTCATTTAAGAAATGAATGTTTTATTTAATGAAAATGTAAAAATGAACTTACTTATATCTATGGTAATTAAATCATTTTTAGTTTTGTTTCACTAAAATGTATTAATGATTACGAATAGCTTGAACTTACATTCATTATAAAAATTGAACAAGAAACCAAATTATAAATATAAAATACATAGGGCTCAAAGACATTCGATTGCCCAGGATTAACAAAACAAATCCCATATCATTCTAGGTCTGCCTCTTCTTATTTTATTTATTGTCCGCGCTTGCCATATTATCTTTATGAATCTGGTTTCATCCATCCTTTGTAAGTGTTCTTACCAACTAATTTGTCTTATTTCTATATATTTAATCATTTCATCCGTTTCGAGCTCTTCTCTGATTGTTGTGTTTCGTATTCGGTCCATTTTCGTAACTTCTTTAACTTATCTCAAATAACATTCCGATTGGTAGTAGCTTATTTCTCTCTCATTTAATATTTCATAATAAATTTAATTTTATTTTATTCATTCATAATACATTTTGATTTCATGGCGTGGAATACTCTTAATTCATATTTATTTCTAATTCATTCTTTCCAATTCAAATAATAATATTCCAAGGTATTTGTATTTTTCAACTTGTTCTATTTGAATATCATCCATTTTAATGTTCAGTTCTTCTTTATCGCTATTAACCATAACCTTAGTCTTGTCCGTATAAATCCTAAATCCATAATTGTTGATTGTCCTATTCCGTAATCGTAGATGGTATTCTAGTTCTTTGCAATTGTAACCATATATATACCATTTAATATATAATATCTCATGGTTAATGTCTTTGTCTGTCTACTGCATGTTTTTATTATTTCATCCATGAATATTATAGATAACAGAGGGACAAAACCACCGCCTTGTCTCAATCCATCATTGGTCCTAAATGGTTCGGATATTCTGTTGTTTTGTATGTTGTAGGCAATACATCCGACATCACACAAAACAACATCGTAATATATTTTTGTGTAATTTTTATTATTTTATAATCTACTTTATGTTTGCCAAACATATGCCATATCATTTCTCTATCCACTCTATTGAAGGCCTTTTGTAAGTCCATTAATGCTAGGTAAAGGTTTCTTTGTTGTTGTTGCATTTTTCTGGTTTTCTGTTTTAGTGTGAAAATTTTATCTTGAATACTTTTACCCTTGTGTCTCATGTAGTATCTTTTCTATTTTTTTTTTTCTAATCCTCCTCTCTACAATGTTCAATGTTTTATAGAATTTTTGTGATTGTGTTCAGTAGATTTATAACTCTTTAATTGTTGCAATTTTATTTTTCCCCGCTCTTGTGTATTGGTACTATTATCATTTCTGTACACCCCTTTGGTATTATTTCTTCTTACCACACTCTATTTATTATATCCAGTAGCACTTTAAAACCTTCATCATTTAATATTTTAACCATTTCAGTCGTTATTTTATCCTTTCCATGTGCTTTTCCATTTTTCAGTGATCTTATTACTTGGCTTAGTTGTTCTTTGGTGACCTCTGATTCGTTGCTTTTATTTTCATACGTTTTCCTCGGTTCCTTCTCTTTATTATTATCATTTTTTCGTTCGTCAATAATTCATGAAATATTCTCGCTATCTCTTCATAATTCCATCTTCTTCTGTCAAAATAGCATTTTTTATTCATAATCTTTATTAAATCATCTTTGCTGTTGGGGTTTAATTGTTTTTCAGTGCCCTATAAAATATTTTTAATTTTTTTTTCGCTTTCTTTTTCAAGTTTACTTCCAAATCTTTCTCGCATGTCTGCTTTTTCTTTTTTGTTATTAATTTCACTGTTTGTCTACCGACATTATATTTTTCATAGTTTTCATTTGTTCCATTATCTAGGTATTTTTGCAGAGTTTTTTCTTCCCTCTTATCTCTTATTCTTCAATTGTGTCCGTCCACCATGCAGTTATTTTGTTATTGTGCTTCTTAGATATACCACATACTTCCGCTGCAGTTTGTATTGTTGTTTCTCCAAAATATCTCCATAATTCATTTTTGTTCCATTTTTTGTCAATTGTAGCAAACTTTTATTTTAATTTCTTCTAATAATTCTCCTTTATGTTTGCATCACATGGTTTGTATATTCTTATAGACGTAAACTCTGCCCTCTTGTATTTTATATTTTTATTGATTTTTTTCTTGGCCTGTTATTTCTTTTGTTTGTAGGGTTAGTACAAAATAATTAATAAATTATTACACCAAAACTACTACGACATTTTGTCATACGTTACATAAGTACTTAAAAAATGCATATTAAAATAACCACGAATATAATTCAATAACTGGCGGTGTACAGTCCCGAGAAGTAGTGGTTTTAATGTGAATTTGTTTTAAAGTACTTATTAAATGTAAGTCAAAATGTATGAAATAAATATGAATAAATTATTAAAAATCAACCAATAAAACACATATTAGATTGAATAACTTTAAATTCTCGACTAGTTTCGGGTTATTAGCCCATTTTCAAGAGAATTTAAAATTTGTTTCTAAATTCGAAACTAGTCGAGAATTTAAAGTTATTCAATCTAATCTGTGTTTTATTGGTTGATTTTTAATAATTTATTCATATTTATTTCATACAATATGAACTACCAATGTCTAAATATTAAAACCATTAATTATAGTAAGTCAAAATGTCACTGTAGCCAATGAGGGAATAATTTATTAATTCTTTTTATTTAATTTATTTTATATTTGAATTGAATATATAAAAAACATGCAATTACAAGCCTATATTCAGACAATTAATGAATAGTTATTAATAAAATTAAACGAAACAATGATTAAAATACCCGTTTTATTCGAGATTACTTAAACAAATACTTTCAATACATTGACTTGAATGTTATCATATTGCTATTCTCAATGCAATTAAATCCTCTCTATAAACAATCTTACTTCTAGTTACATATGATGGAAATCTAGTTTTTAAATCTGCAGTTGCAATTTAAATGACATTCAGCGGATTTCGAATGAGTAAATCCCGTCTATTCGGACTAAAAAAAAGCTGTAGCCAATCCGTAGAGGAGAACTCCTACTCGCTGTCGCGATACTGTCTATTTCAAAATCTTAACGTGTTAAGGGATTTTTTGCGCTTCAGAAACTAGTTTTTCACAATCAAACAAGAAGTACGTTTATATATATTGGGTGATTCAGCTTGGTGTTTCATCCCCTTCATTTTTTTATTTTGACAAGTAAACTATAACATATATATATATATATATATGTATATATATATATATATATATATATTTGTAAACGGCAAGAAATCCTCCATTTAATGCCACCAAATCGGTAATACAATGACAAATGTCAAGGTAGCAGCGATAGTCAATTTTTTTTCATATGATACCATATTTATTTTTTGTTCAGTTCGGATAGGGAGCACTTCCCTGCACCCGAATATCCATCACAACTATACGCTTAGCTAACAAAAAATGAATAAAATAAGAAAATATGCAAATCGGTTTGTTTAATATAAATGTTGTTGTTGAATTTGGAAACAAATGCTTCACTAAATGTTACATATCAATAATAGGTTCATTCTTTCCATTAACCTATTATAGTTTTCATTAATTAGCGCGTTAACTAATATGTAATATTTGAATTAAGAAAAAAATAGATATAATTTTAACTTATGGGTAGTGTTGTAAAAAGAGTAGAACATGCAGACGTTTATATACTGAACGTTATTCAGACAGACGTGTTCCATCGGTGAAAATGTTCGCCAAATTAGCCGAGAATCTTCTGGAAAATAAATCAATTAAGAAATTGAGGCATTCTTTTAAAAGAAAAATAGCCACAAATGACAGTAATACAGTGGATATTCTGGCTCGAGTTGCAGTAAAACCTCATATTTCTATTCGAAAAATGCAAGGCGAGTGCAGTATTTCATATGCATCTATTCAGAGGATTTTAACGCAATACAAGCTAAGGTTGTTTAAAATCCACTTGCGTCAAGGATTACTTACAAGAGACTTCCAACCTCGCATCACAATCGTTGCATGGTTAGCAACTAAGCAGGAAATAGGAATGTTGCCGTATATCTAGTGGTCGGATGAATCCCGTTTTTATAATAATGGTAAAGTAAATAGACAAAATTGCTATTATTGGTCCGAAAATAATCCACACTGGATCAGGGAAACTAATTTACAAATAATTTGGGGTATCCATGTATGGTGTGGAATTGCCAATGGATATCTTATAGCGCCTGTATTTTATAACGGAAATTGAACGGGGCAAAATACTTGCACTTTTTAAGGAACAAATCGGATTATAATCTAGAATATATTCCCCTTCTCTCTTGTTGAAGTATTATGTGACGTATAACATCGTCACATAATACTTCAACAAGAGAGAGCTCCTCCACATAATACCATAATTGTAACAAATTACTCGAACCAAGTATTCGGTAAATGGTTCGGAAATCAAAATGAGATGAAGTGGCCTCCAATATCTCCACATCTAACTGCTTTAGATTTTTTTCTCGGGCCATACTTAAAACAAAGGGTAATAAGACACCATTAAATGATATTGAAGATGTGAAAAATAGGATTCGCATTGAATGCCGTAAATTAAATCGGAAAGTTTCGAAACGTATTTGCTTTCAAGGAGTCTTGCATAGAGGAGAGTTAGGTTTAGAAGTAGGTAGTGGGAATTTTGAATACTTAATGAAAGTTTATTTAATTTTTTATAATTTTCGTACACATATGTTTTTTTTTTTTTGTATAAAATAAACCTATTTTGATGTTTTCCTCTATTATTCATTTTTTAACTAAGCGTGTAGTTGAGATGGATTCGAGTGCAGGAAATAGTCCCCAAACAGAATTGAACAAAAAATATATATGGTGTCATTTAAAAAAAAAAAGTTGACTATCACTACCTTGACAGTTGCCATAGTATTATCAATTTGGTAACACCATTAAATAGAGGATTTCTTGCCATTTACAAATATATTTTTATTATAGTTTACTGTCAAAATAAAAAAAAGTTAGAAGGGGTGGAACATCAAACTGTATATACACTGCATTTTATTTAATTGTTGCCATAAGGATTTAGATAGTAAAAATTGAATACGATGTTAATTTTTGTTGTTCTTGAAATTTGAAACATTTTTTTTTAGTTTTATTAATGAATCTTTTTTTTCTGAAATGTCTATTGCTAGAAGGTCTTACATGGATTTTTTTTTTAATTTTCCCATTCAAAATTGTAATTAATAACAAAAATAAGTAGGAAAAAATGAACTTGCCATAAATGTAATAATACTTATTGACATTTTACGTTAACTTTTAGAGTTTTTTAATGTGAATTTATGAAAATATATGTTTATAATTTTGAAAGGCAAGTAAAAATTATATCGGCATACATAAAAGGCATGTCAAGCACAGAAATTGCCGACCACTTCGCTGCGGCACATCCAAATCGTCTTATTCCAAACAATGCAACAGTGCCAAGTTGATGTTCTGGTTTAATTATTTGCTTTATAAATTTGAACTTTAAATACGAAAATAAATAAATCCGAGGTATGTATATCCCTTATAGTAATTTACATTTCATAGAAGTGTTGATTAAAAAAAAAATGTTTCAATTTTCGACGACAACAAAAATTACCCAGGGTTAAAAATTCTATTATTTAAATCCCAATGGCCACACTTATATAAAACTCACTGTATATATATATTAATTATAAAAATAAATAAAAGTAAATTACAAACCTGTTTTTATTATTGATTTAAACTTGCTCCCTAAACCATACAATGCCAATAACGTTGTTAAATTAAATCCAAATAGTTAAGGAAAATTAGAGTTCTAAAGTAATAATTATATTATTAAAGATAATTTCCAACATATAAAATGTTCTAAAATATATAAAGTTGATCTTGAAATATTACTGATATTTTTTTGGTTCTCTATGTGAAACGGTTATAATTACTAAGTCCTCTAAAACCGTAGAATAAAGTTGTAATTGTCATAATAAATTCTTCAAAAATACTAATTCTTTCCGGGAATTAATTGCAATAACTTCAAAAATTAAAAATTCAAGCGTAACTTTTTTGTTTCGGTTAATTGCGTGAGTTTGTGCGTAAATTCTGAATGTGTTTCCAGGTGTGTACGTTCTCATTATAAAAAAGTGATTGATACGTAGTTTCTGGTTATCAACACTTTTTTTTAAAGACGGGAAGTGTATAGGTATACAAGTAGTAATATATAGATATATATGTACAAGTACTAATAATACAAACAATTGAGGAATTCATAAGCACGTTTATTTATTGATATTTAAGGTGAGTTCATTTTTTCATGTGTTTTAATAATTTCTGGTTTACATGTGTGTTTTAATTATAATAAAAGAAAGTAAGTGGATAATAAATAATGCCAGAAAATATGAGTAACATTGCTGTCACAATAATTGTGATTCTTTTGAAGCATTTTCGTAGTAGTTTATGTTATTTCTGCCGCCTTCTTTTTTTTTATTTATTTATCAGACATTTGTTTCATGAAAGTCATGAAGGACATTGCCGTTTTAAAAATCTAAAAAGAAAGAACATGTTAGCACTTTTTTGCAGAGTATTTAAATTGTATTTCAATATTCATTAAATGGTATTTATAAATAGAAAACAGTATTCATTCCACTTGGTCACAGTTATTTAAATATATTAAATAAAAATGATTTGAAAATAATTAAATGGTATTTATTATATCTAAAATACATTTACAGTTCTGAATATATCTAAATTGCTAATCAAATGATATATAGTAAAATATATTTGAGATAAGGGGAAACGTACTTGATATAAAGGAAAAATACAATTCAAAAACATTTCATTTAAATAAATGAAGAGGAAATTAACCATGTACTATTGATTTAACACGCTATTGTTAAATAAGAATAATTTGTTTGATTATTCTTTTAACAAGTTTCAGTAGTTCATGTTACATTGCTAAAAAGGCTGCTCTAAATATAGATGAGGATAAACAAAATTATATCGGTTTTATTGATTATATATTTTTCTAACATTGCTAATATTATAATAAATATTCTGTTTATATAAAAAAGTAAATATTTTAGTGTTAAATTTTAATGATTCGTATGATTATCGTTTTTATAATCTGAAGCGGTTCATGAAATATTATTAAAAATGTTTCTCTGATACCCGTTTCATAAGTATTGAAAGTTTACATTAATCATTAATATTATACAAATAAATTATATCTATCTATTATGTCTAAACAGACATACTTTTATTATAGAATTTTATTTACAAAAATAATATGCGTTCAATTCAATTGGAACAAATTCATTTAAACCGTTCGTGATAATTTTCTCTAAAAAATACTCGGACAGGTTGATTAATATTTTTAACTGCGCATCTTATTCGCTATTTTTAATATAGAGGGTGTCATAAACAAATGCCTATGCAGAGATAACGGAATTATCTGCAAATATCAAAATTATCGAAATATGGATGTTTGGTGTGGGATTTTGAACAGAAAAATTATAGAGCCCTACATATTTCCGCAGAGTTTAAATTTAGGAAGATATTTAGAATTTTAAATAAGGAATTTTAAAATAAAATCAACACATGATCTTTGGCTATAAGAAATTCTCTTCAGTTTGTACATATTATGAATAATGTGGTTGAATATTTAATGAACAATTTATCAGAAATGGATTGACATTGAAGACTTCTAAATCTACTTGATTTTTTTTATGGGGTTGGTTTAAAAACAGTTTATTCTGAGAGGCCTAATAGAAATTTAAAGGATTTTAAAAATAAAATTAGAAATGGTGTAAGATATATAAATAATCATCCCAATATTATTGAAAATAATAATCAGAGATTCTAACATTGAGAAGGAAAGGGGTTCATATCAAGATTGTTAATTAATAATAATAATAATAATAATAATAATAATTTTGTTGTTGATTAAAAGCGCAATCAGTTATTTTGTCACTTTGAGAAATCAATACTGAAAAGTTTCCTATAATTTGCATTTATATGGATACGTTGGATAACAATAATAATAATAATAATAATAATACCTTTATTTATCACAGAAAAAAAATAAAATAAAATGAAATATTATGAGTGTAGGCGAAGTTCAGTCAGCTTAAACTGTTATTGATCTTCCACTTAACCTACGAATAACGAAACTTAAATATAATTGCAACATGTCATACACCTATCGTATGACAATATATAAATGCACAGGCATTTGTTTATGGGACACTCTCTATATAAAAAATAGCGAAAAAGATGCGCAATTAAAAATACTAATCAACCAGTATAAGTGTTGGTTTGGAGAATGTATTCAACTGTTAACAGAATATTGAATAGGCTATTATTCAGTGGAATCATAATGAAAAGAAGATTTTTTTCGCTCTCTCATCGTCTGACGTTCCCCATACTCCAGCTTCGCTCTTATTATTCCAGTTTAAATCCACAGTGCTATTTTCCGGTATATGTTTATTTATTTATTTATTTATTTATGTATTTATTTCCCAACAGAAAATACATCCAATTACAGGGAAAAGTTATAAAATATACATATATTTTACTAACAATGCGCAATGTTAACTAAGATGTAATAATAATGAATTATGAACAACTAATATAAAAAAATAAAAAATTAAAATAAATTAAAAACTAAAACAGAATAACAAAAAAAATAAAAAAAAATAAAAAAAAATCACAATAACAATATTAATATTAATGTAACTTGTACGCTCCTACAACAACATACCTATTTGGTTTGTAAATTCTATAAAACTACAATTAAAAATATCAATAGATTGCTCAATTCTACCATACAAATGCTTCATAGTATTTACCGGTGAATTATAATACACATTAGTAAAACTTCTGTTGCAGATAAAGGTCGTTGGATGTCTGCTAGTTGCTCTAGGCACATTAAAATTTATTAATTTTAGTAAGTTCGGATCGTCTATTGTGCAATGTACAATTTGGTATAGACATTATAAGAGACTTGCATTTCGTCGTGTATAAAGAGGATTAAGTTCAAACAAAGAAAGTAATGTACTATACGAAACGTTAAAATCCGGATAAGTATGGAATTTTATATATATCCCTTATATTCAATGCACTGAGACCGGTTAGATAAATAGTTTTTCATTAAGTTTAGCAGGTTATCGGCAAATCCCCACAGCTTCAGTTTGGCTAATAAAATCGTATTGTCAATAGTGTCAAAACCTTTAGTAAAATCAGTATGTATTACATCGACCTGATGGCGTTGATCTAAGTGACAGGATACATATTCTGTGAAATTTAGTAAATTAGTAAGCGTTGATCTTTTTTTCATGAAACCATGCTGCTTTGTGGTTATTGCCGATTCTACATGGGTATATATTTTTTCAGCAATGATAGTTTCCAGGATTTTCGCAAAGTTGTTAATTATAGAAATTGGACGGTAGTTTTCAATTGAATGTCTATTACCTGACTTGAATACTGGAGTGATTTTAGCAGATTTCCAAATAGCTGGTAGATGACCTGAAGTTATAATTATATTAAATATATGGGTTAATGGTATTGCTAAGCACAAAATACAGTCGCGCACTAAAAAAGATGGAATATTGTCGTGGCCACTAGTGAAATTGTTGCTTAGCCGTTTTGAAGCTTTAATTACGTCATCGTCAGTTATTGTTTGAATGCATAGAGTGTCGTTTAAGAACACGGCTGAGAATTCTTTATTCCCATCAGGAGTATCATTGCTGTAAACGGATGAAAAGTATTCCATGAAACTATTAACTATTTCACGAGGGCCCTCGACTGTTTTATCTTTGTATGTCATAACACCAGGGATGCGGCTGCGAGACTTTTTGGAATTGATATAATTCCACACGTTTTTAGGATTTTTGTGTATAGATTGTTCAGCATCCTCCACAAATTCTTCCTGATCTTTAATAATTCGTTTTTTTATTTCACAACGTAAGCGGTTGATTTTGTTTTTATAAATTCCAAACTTATGTCTTTTGAATAACTTTCGGTAATGTTCTTTTATTCGAATTAGACGTTTAGTATGACAACTGAACCAGCAAGGATAACTGCTTAGTTTAGATTTAAATTTATGAACTGGGACATATTTGTCAAAAATGCTATAGAGAGTTTGGTAAAAAACATCGCACGATTCATTAGAATTCTTCGTATTTAGTACAATTGACCAATCGTATTCAAATATTTTATTATAAAGAATATTAAAATTAGCTTTGCGAAAGTTATATTTTTTTGACACTACATTGCATTCAATATTGGTATTGGTTACGGAGACAAAATCTATTGAGAAACTAAGAGGAGGATGATGATTGTCAATTTTACTAATTGGCATGTCATTATAAAAAGTACTTTCAATGTTCTTTGAGGTGAATACAAGATCTAATAACCGGTTGTTACAATTAAAGGTATTGTTATGTTGAATAATATTGTTAAGATTTACTAAGTTGTGTAGTGCAATTAACTTGCGATCAGGGATGTCAGTGGTTGAACTCCTGCAAAAACTAGGTATGTTTAAGTCACCACATATAATAACAGAATTGTGTTGGTTTATAATACGATCAAGTTCTTCAAAGAGTTGGATATACGCATCTAAGGGCTCAGAAGGAGCAATGTACACACAGATTAGATATAACATTGAACACATAACAGAAACATTTACACTAATAATCTGAAAATTGTTAGTGGACGATTTGAAACAAAAATTACAAGAGAAGTTATTGCTGACCGCAATCATGACGCCGCCGCCTCTTCTGTTGGTTCTGTCGCATCGAAACACTTGAAAACAATCCGGAAATAGCTCAGAATCATGTATATCATCTCTTAGCCATGTCTCAGTGAACATTAGGAAATCATAGTTGGACGCGGAGACATTATTAAAGAAAATATTAGTTTTTGTTGAGAGTCCACGAACATTTTGATAATATATGTGAGTATTGATGCGTTCCGAAATCCGTTGGGAAGTACTTAGTTTTCCGACAAAATCGACAAAGTACCACGGATATACTTCATTTTTATATTCGTTTCTCCTGCATCTCTGCGACGTTTGAATTCGTTTCTAGTTTCTGTTTCATCTTCAATTTGGGATGGTGTACGGTCGTTTTTTATAGCCACCTTGTTGAAGTTTTTGCTTTGCTTTAAACGTCCTGAGTTTCGAAGGAGTTTAGAAGCATCATCAGGCGAATGTAACATCACTTTTATAGGCCGACATTTTCCGACAGTCTTTGTACCAAGACGAATGGATTGTTTAATAGCGGGTGGATCATTACTTATAGCATTGAATATATCATTTACCAAGACTGAATCTTCATCATTATTAACATCACTCACGTTAAACAATATGATATTACGAGCCCGGTTATTTCTTTCTCTTATCTCATTCGTGATGGAATTTATGTCTAAGGTTATTTTCATTGGGATAGCCCTTTCTGCTTGCAATTTTGACAAATCATTACGTAAACTCATGTTTTCTTTTTCTAAGTTATTAATTTTCACATTTAAGGAGTCAAATTTTAGAGTTAAGTCAGCAAAAAGGGACTGCATCTCGCTTTTAATCTCGTTAAATTTAGCTTCAATTAATAGTTTTAAGTCTAAATTGGGCGTAGAGTTATCACACGCCGGTGTAGCAGGCTTAGCGATACCCATTTTACATGAAACGCTACAAAACCATTTTTCGTCCTTATTTTCTTCGTCGCGGTAATATTTTAATTCAGACTCGGTGAGTTTAATACAGCTTCCATGATACCATTTTGAACAGGGTCCGTTGCATTTAATAGCGGTGTGTAAGTGTTTAGGGTGCAAAGTAGCGTTACAAACAGTGCATATAGGGAACATAGCGAAAATAAACAAAACAAACAAAAAGAAAAGAAAAAAAAAAACTGAACACAAATCTTCACACTACACGGCCCGTCGTAGTGACTCACAATATAGACACACACTCGGAATAAGATAGGCCACGGATAGGGGTCAAACGAGAGAGACAAAGGTTAAATGGGATTTATTTTTTGTATTATTGGCGATGGAAATTTATTCGTTGATTTAATACCGTAAAATCAAAATAACGTTGTAATTAACTTAAATAAGCCGTTGAAAGTCTAATAAAAACTATAACAAGGGTACTGATTACTTACTTGCACTGATTTGTTATTTATTTGCCTCGAATACTATATAAATTTATTTATTTATCTTGGAGCTGCAGAAAATACAAACACACTGCAATTTTATTTGAAATATTTATTTGTTCCTAGGGTTCCTATGACATTGCGACAAGGGTTGGCTTACTTTGATCGTTTTGTGTTCTGTGTGTTTTGCCCAGTTCAGCTTTCAGTGCAAAAGACATTTTACCCATTAAATGGATAACTTAGCATGGTTAAATAATTGACATAATTTCCTTAAGAGTTGAATATAGGTGTAGGACATTATATACGAAAATTATCTACAATTCTCGTAGGAATCCAAATATCTAATAATATATGTTTCGTTTCGAAAAAGGTGAAAGATCAGCATTTATTTATGGGACACCCTATATATTTTTTTTTATTAAAAAAATACGCAGTTGAAAAACTAATCGACCTATCCGAGCATTATCTTTCATGCTAACATAAACCTCGCTTCACAGTTTGCGGTGACTTAGAATTGCACTTTTGTTTAATTATTATTGTTTTATCTGTGTATTATATTTGAGAATTAAAAATTAATATTACTATTATTCTAATATTTTAATTAATTAAATTTATCTCAATTTTGGTTAAATTATTCACTCGATGAACAAGTATAATGTGGAAGTAGAAAGACCTGCGTTCTAATTCGGATTCATATTTGGATTTCACAATATAATTTTGTAAATAATTATTCGTATATTTATTTATATAAATATAGATTTATCGTCAGTCATAATAATCTGTCTATAGTGTTGAAGTCACGGTTAAATTTAGAATTTACTTACTGTTGTGAAAGCTTCTTTGTTTATATTAATCAAACCTCCAGCACTAAATACAATCTCCTTTTGTGCTTGGCTCATTACAAGAGGTAAAAACTTTTGAATAGACATGGGACTATTGTACCAGTCAAAGTTGTAGATTTCATGCGAAAACTTGAAAGCCTGTAAATTTGATTTTTAGAAATAAAATTAAAGGAAATTATTTTGAAATTGACTTACTGCATCTGCGGTCATATCTGCCGGGAAGCAAAACACGCACAGTTGCACCAACACACTGTAGGTGTAAATTATGAATAAGACGTAATCGACTGTTGATAATCTAAAACATGAAAACATTTGTCAGTACATTATTCTGTTAATAAGATTCTAAAATTAAATTATATGGATTCTGTTACATTTATAATATCAAATTCTTTTCAACTGCGATTGAAATAATAATATAATAATCAAACTTAGTATTCGAAATGTACATTTAGTGCCCAAATAATAACAATTTTATTAATAAATAACTAAGTTTTATTTGCATTTACAACTTCCCATAACTCAAAAACACGATTATATATTTGAGACCAAAGAAGCGTGTGTCTACGTAGCTGAAACAAATCTTAAAATTACTCTTACTACAAAAAATGTCTATCTAAAGAACTGCTTCCCAGTGAAGAATTTGTTTTTAGTATTTACATTACGTAACCCTTCTGTAATGGCTACAGAGAAAATAAATGATTTTTATTTATAATTTAAAAAATTCCATTTCTCTATAAAGTTGTTTAAATAATTTTAACCAAGGAATATACTCCTTTTTCTCATCCATCTAAACCATAAACAATAAAATATAATTAAAGTAAATATTTATATAAAACAAAATAAATTAACTCTTACTAATAAAAAATAAAAGTAAAAAATTCACAAAATTAATAGTTTCTAGCAAAGCATTGATGTGAATATATGAAGATTAAAGGTATAAGTTAAAATTTAAAGGCAACATGTTACAAAAGTTTGCGTGGGATTATAGTACTTATTCGTGTCGTTATAGAAAGAAAATTAGCAGAGAACTTTAAAAAATGTATACAGGCAAAATTATTGCCAGATCAGTAGAGATATTTTTGGAGAGATGATTGTTTGAAGAAGTAAGAAGGAATTTTGACACAATATAGCTATATTGAAAGGATTTACGAATTTACATTTTTAGACCAAATTTGTGATTTAAAGCACATGTACCGAAATCTCATCGCTTCTCACTGTTATCGCCAGACATCGGAAAATGTTAATTGTATTTTTATTGTTTGTCTATCCTTCTCGCGGTTTAATCCTAACTGTGTGCTATTCGTGTCACAATAGCAGTTAATGTTCTTGTATTTATGTTTGAGAGTTTTAATTTTATGAAGTCGTAAGGTCCAATAATTAATACCTAATTTCAAACGAAGTCGATATTTAATTAATAAAAGATGTTGCTTAAAATTTAAATAGAAAATAGTATCGGAGTTAAAGAGTCGGAGGTATAAACTATTGTGAAGAAAATGTTTCTTTACGACTATACAACCAAATATTCTCAATCACACATAACGATGACACACAAGTGTATAAAAATTATTTGTGCAACTAATATTTCAACAATGAGATGATACATTGTATAAAAAATAGCACAAAAGATTTCAAATGATAAATGATGTTATAAAAAGATTAGTTAGGTAGAAAAATGTAACATATAAAAGAGTATTTATTCACTTGGCACAGTATTTAAACAAATTAAATAAAAAAATGAAAATAAATAATAAATTATTTCCTCTTTAGCTACTGTAAAATTTTGAATTACATTACGTATCTTTCTGTAGTAGTATCTTAATAATTATTTATGTACCAAGTCAGTAAAATAAGACTTTATCGAACGAGTCTGAGGTTATGAGACGAGCGAGCGGAGCGAGCGAGGTGAATAAAGACGAGTTCGATAAAGATATTTTACTGACGTGGTGCATACAAAATTTTATCGCCAATCTTAAAAATAAATGAAAAAGTATAGGATTTTTTATTTAAATTAAAAAAAAAAACAGAAAATATGTATTATTATTTAAACAAACACTACGAATTAATCAAGATATTAAACCACTCTATTTGTTGTATATGTTGAAATTGATGGTGCATCCTGTGGCAATATTTAAATTTATTCCTGATGTTGACCCATCAACGGAAAAATTTTGTGGAATATTATTTAAAAGGGTATTTTCATCTTTATGCAATTCGGTGTTATTAATAAGAAAATGAATATTTTCATTTTGATGTAAAGTTGTGGCAGTGTTGTCATTGATATCAAAACGGTGCGCAATTTGATCACCACCCAAAATCGTTTTTGCAATCTTCGTTTTGTTCAATATTGATTCCTCAACATAGGACTCAGCAACGGTATCACTCTTCCACCCTCCATGACGTTTCAAATTTTCTTTGCTGCCCCCTGCATTAGCAAACAAAGTAGCAGACGACCTCCGAAAACAATGACCAGTATATTCTGACGGATTTGGCAAATTTAAATAGTTCGCAATTTTACATGGTATGTTTCCAAAAGTGTGGATACCCACAGGCTGCACTGTGCATTTACTTTTTCTATATGTAATAAAAAATCTATCATGTTTGGTCTGTGCGGGACGAAGTTTGGCATATTTTTTATATAACTCAATCGGTTTAACGTGTCCTTCGAACTCTGATGTTACGACAAATACTCTTGGTTTTCGTGTGTCTTATATGCACAATCAATACAGTATCCTTGTCTTCTATATCATCAACTTTAAGATTTACTAATTCATTATTACGGCAGGCTCCAGCAACGCCAAAAATAACACAAATCTAAAATAATATCTACATTAATAACAAATATGCTTCGATAATTGATTACTATCTTACCTTCATCATTAAATATATTTCATTTGGTGCATTCAATAGAAACTGTATTATTTCTTCTTGTGTGAGAACTTTCGATTTTTTTGGCGTATAATTTTTTGATTTCTGTTTTAAAAACGCCGTAAGTTTCTTATATTGGCTTATATCAACGTCGTTTTTTACCGAAAGAGATGCTTTTAACATAGAATAATATGACCATAATGTTGCTGCTTTATATTCCTTGGATTTTTCAGAAAAATATGTCAAGAGAACGTTTTCGCTAATTTTTTTAATGTTATTTCTGTCACACCAACTTGTGAATAAATCGTGTTGACGATTATAAATATGTCTAGACTTATTTGGAAGAATTTCGAGCGTTGTTTCTATCGCTCTTTCGCGTATTTCTGGTGGAGTACATGGTATTTCAAACTCTTCACTACTCATGTTTTTTTTTGACAACTAAACTGACAGGATTCGACCTCCTTAGATTTTGTTAGTATTGTCCCATAATGTTACTTGTTGAAAGTAGTAAAATAATGGGACGGTTTAGTGCCGCAAATGGCGATAATAATAGATGTATTTAGTGCCGATTGGCGATAAAAAAAATTAAATGTAAAATACACGAAACATTAAATGAAAATAATATTTGAAAGTAAACACATGGACATTCACAATATATGGCGCGAAAAGTTAGTTTTATTATTTATTTATTAATTTATTGTTTTTCAATAACAAATGAAAAGTGAGAAACGATTTGAAATATACATATTAAAGAGCATACCCTTCTGAAGCGTTGTAAAATTCTATACAAATACTCCCCACGCTAATCAAATACTGAATCATCAATGAAAGCTTGAATAGCTCCTGCATAACCTGCATATATTCCAAAAGAAAGTTATGATGATTTATGCAGTCCTTGAAATTCCTCATCTTGACGTTGATGTCCTTTTCTTCGTTTAACTTATTAAAAGCTTCTCCCAATAATCTAAAACATTGTACATTAATGCATTTATCATAAAAGAGGTACAACGAATATTATATTTTTATATTAATTCATTTTACCATTGTAGTTCATAATATTAGTGTAAATAACAAATTTTTAGAATATTTTCACTTAAACTTATATCTTATACTGTTTTTATGGTCAATATATCAAAAAGTCTGCAATTTAACTCATTTTAAGATAATAAATAATATTATACAATTCATCAATTCATCACTCATTTATATGACAGTTCAGCTACCTAGCAAAGTTCTTACTTGCAAATCACCATAAACTCATGACAGGGCAGAAAGACCTCCGGTCGATAGCCCATGACAGACTACTAACCCATCAATATGTATTGTAAATATAAAAATTTGTAAAGAATTGTAATTCTGCTGTCTAAATAAATATGTTTGTATATAAATAATATTATTTAAAACACGCCCGACTATAAGATATTGAAAATGTATATTATAAATAAATAAGTCATGTGTGTATCGTACAGAAATGAACTGAGAGGTTCATCACATATTCATCTCTAAAAATGTATCTTCGTCTAGCACGCACTAATACTTGACTTTGTTTCTTGCTCTCATCCATTGGCGTAGAATTGTCTGCGTATATCATTAGACTCATGCGCACCATAAGAAGGCTGCTGTTTGATCGTGGACCTACGTGCACCCCCGCACACGCGCTTAGGTTTTCCATACCCTCGGAGATTTTATATCTTACAACAATTCGTCGTGTCGTTTCTTCTGAAGCATGCGCGCCATAAATTTGAATTGTAGATAAAATGTACGAAATTATACTATTTTACGCTAACTGCAAGACGGTTTGGAAATATTTAACTAGAATATTACTTTATAATTTATTATTAATACGAACTTTACTTTCTCTAATGTTACTGATGTTAGAACTTAAGCAAAAAAATAAGCATTTAATCTCCGTTAAGTTATTATTCCCAATTATGCCATCAAGACTAGCACCAATAAAAGTTTTAAATTCCTCGAGGATTCGGAGATCATTTTCCATTTCATAATTAGTAAATTTATTTCCCAAAAATAAAAATGAAAAAAAAAAAAACAAAACACAATGGTTAAAATAAATAAAAATTAATCAAGTGATAACATTTGCAACAATGAAATATCTCCTGTGGTAAAAATATTTTAAATAATATTGAATGGCTTAATTGTAATTTGGGTTTATAGTTTACACTGAAATCATAAGCGCTCATATACATACAGCCCTCTTAAATTAATTTCATTTAACAACGGAAAATCCTTTATACATAAAATTTTACAAATTATGTAAAAGTTTTTGTACATTCCATAAATAATAGCTATAGTTAATTCAGTAATAAAAAACATGCATGCAATATTTAATTATAACTTATTTAAGCTAAATACATCATTCGCTGCACTCTTGATGAAACAAAATTATAGTCAAGTTTTTAGTCGGTAGTTTCCCGGACAAAATTTGGGAAGAGTCCGACACAGCCTCCGTAAATGGATTTTCCCCTTCCACAGCACAAAAAAATTATAGTATTAGGTAATTTAAAATTTTTAAATAAAAATACTTATTTACAAATCGGTAATGACCGAAATCTGATATAATATTGTATTTCAAAGGCATTAAAAAATTTATTGACATTATTTTGCAATTTATTTGCATTCCGCAAAAATATGGCAATGGGCTAAAAATGCCGTAATTAATAGGTATATTTAAAGACCTATTAATTATTATTATTATTTTTATTTGGGGATTTAATTATTTTAAATATTTTAAAGTAATTGGTAATAAGTAAGTATATATTTTTAATATGATTCTGAGTATCATATATAAACAGCAAAAATAATATGAGGCCTGAATGGTAGCCCTGGCGAATGCCCGAAATAATTTTGATTAATCTGGATTCGTATACATTTCCACAATTAATTTGAATATGAAGACAAATCAATTAATATATTTTTTTTAAATAGGCTAATATAAAAAAACGCGCACAAAGTAATTTTTATAATATATGTAGAGAAAATAAAAACATATTAAGGCACTTTTTTAATATATTAAGTCTAAATTAAATAAAAAGAATTTGAATATTTAATAAATTATTTTCCCATTAGCTACTGTGACATTTTGACTTATGTTACTTAAGTACTTTAACAAATGTCTAATAATAGGCATTTGCTGTTGCATAAACATAAAATATTGTATAATGCAACAATTTTTGAATCGAAAATATGTAATGCAAAAAAGCAAAACAAAAATTAAAAATAAAATAAAAGTTACGTAATATCTGCAGCTAAAGAGAAAATAATTTATTTATTAATTAATTATTTTCAAAATCTTTTTATTTAATTTTGTTGGGGTAATTATGGGATTATTTCCATCAATTACACCGCGGACTGTTGTAAGCAGTCTAGTTAAGCACTTTCGGGGTGAAAATGAATTTCAACGGAGTAATTTTGATTTTATATTCGAGATCTGCTCTCCACAACGTTTGTACAAAGAGTGACTTAAAACTAGAAACCAAACTACATATTTACAAAAAAATCTCTCTCGCATCTCTCTCGCCCGGGTGGCGACGGACGCAATGTATCATCCCGGACGCATCCGGTTAACACCATGGTCGCACTTCTTGGAAGGTCGGTGAAAGCGACCTTGCGAGGCTTAACAAATTTATTTAAATAACTGTTACCACGTGAAAAAACCTTTTTTCTATTAATACTATAGACTTAGTATTAATAGAAAAAAGGTTTTTTTTCTTAAAATTTATTGCAGACAAAAAATTACTGACTTTTCTCTCAAACTTGTCGAAAACGGATTTGTGCAGTGTTGGTAATTGGTGTAATAATAATCTATTATTGTTGAATGTTAATAAATAATATAAGTTATTATCTGGAACTTCTACCACTTGATAGCCTACCTACCTCTTCCTCTAGCGACAAGCTGCGCGACACGCGGTTATTTCGGATACGCACCCACATAACAGTTTACAAGAATAATAAATATTGCTGATAATTTCAATAAGCCAGTGAGGTTACAATAAAATTTTGAAGAAAATAGACTGATTTGTAACAAAATTAAAAGTCTTCCTATACTTTTAATTCTAAACTTTTTCTAATAAATTTTAGTCATATCTGCTAAAATAAAGACTAAATTTGTCGAAACTGCAGTCACATAAAAATAAACAAGTGTTATACAAACAAAGTAATAAGTGTTTTGTTGGTGAAATTAACATGTATAACGAAGTAGAAGCCTCCACAATACAGAAAATAAAGACAGTTTACTCTTGTCTAAATTTAATAATTCGACCAAAAAATACTCCGTATTTTAATTGATTTGGCTCATTTTTTCAATATCTTAGTTTGAAAGTAAGCAGGATCGATCCTCAGAACATGAAAATCTAACTCTAAAAAATATCATTTATACCTTATATTACATAATATGTGGATACACTTTATATAAATATATATGTTGTAAATTATTATATTAACGCTTGATTATTGTAATTTCATACTCAACGACATTTGATGATATTTTGTATGTTTTATTGATATGTTAAGTTATTTTTTCTATAACTATATAAATAAATATTACTCTTAATTTCTGAGGCAAATGCGTTTGTTTATTGTGTATGTGATGTTTGCGTATTTCACATGAAAAATAAGTTTTCTTAATTAAGCGAAAAATAATTAATGAAACCGAACCTGTACTGCCTCCAAATCAATCCATGCGTAGCCAAATACGTGTCATCCATGGCGACAACGTAGAATACATCCAAACCGACTTGATAGTACTGCCCCAATAAAAGAACGTAGTAGGCGAATTTAAAATTGGGTATGTAGCAAATGAAAATTAACTCGCCAGTCAGAATGGTCTGAAGGCACATGCATAGAAACGTGATGGTGATGCCCCATTTGTAGAGTCTCAGAAACCTCCGCAGATTTATGTATTCCTCTGAGATTACCGGCGTTTTGCCCCAAAATCTCGCCGACATGGTTTTCACGTACACTAAATGTTTGCGGAAAAAGAAGGGGCCCACCATTTTTGCCAGACCCTGCAAATATAATTGTTTTAGATATTTTGCATAATATTAAATAAAAAGTTAACTTTAATGAGAATTTAATTGTTATAATGATTTCAACAATTACTATTGAATTATTTTTTCACAACGAATGTAATGAAAACTATGAAGTGTACAAAATATATTAATTTGATTTAATTTAATATATAAATTTTTTTTAAATTACAATTATTTAATACACGTTTGAAAACAATGCTTATAATTCATTCATTAAAAGTGCTCTTTTTATTCAATATAAAAAACTACTTCTGCAATTTTAAAAATATACACCCCGCTACAATTTATTAGCAACACAAAACATATTATACTTAATTATAATTAAAAAAAATATTCACATGTCCATAGTTATTTAAAATTAATTAAATAAAAAAAAGATAATTATTAATTATCAATCAATCATTTTCTCTTTAGTTACTGTGACTTTTTGACTTACTTTAGTGAAGTACTTTAAATGTATATTAAAACACCTACTTGTCGGGCTTGTACCAGCTGGACATTGAATTATATCGAGCGTATAACAAAAATCCAAGACGAAGTTGGCGTTGGAAGTCTCGAGTCATGTCTGGACTAAAATCATACGCGTGAAATGCTGGTTGCGGTCAACATGACAACCAGTCAGCGTGTGATCTTAGTACAGACATGACTCGAGACTTCCAACGCCAACTTCGTCGTCGATTTTTGTTATACGCTCGATATAATGAAAACTTGATGTTGCATATCAATGACTTATTATATAATGCCAAAATTATTTGAATAGATAATAGTCAAGCAGAAAACAAAAAAAAATACGTAATATAAGGCAATCTTCAGAGTGTTCATTATATAATTCAATGTCTGGCGGGGTACAGGTGTGAGAAGTAGTTGTTTTCATGTATATTTGTTTTAACTTACATATGTAATGTAAGTCTAAAAGTCATAATTTCTAAAGAGAAAATGATTGATTCAAAATTAATTATTTTCAAATTATTTTTATTGAATTTATTGTGCTTAATTATTTGTAATATTAAAGAAAAGAAAACTTATTAAACTGCATTAAAATAAATGGAAAATTAAAAGCTAATTATAAATTAAATAATTTGAAGGAATGATAATGGATTTGATGTTTACCATTGTGTTATCTATTCAATGTAATTTGAATGCAATAAAAAAAGTGTATACATGTTCTACACTTTATATTTTTATTGCATAAAAAAAGATGACACAACAGCAAAGATCAAATCCATTATGTCCTAAACACATTAGCATTTACATAGGTCAGACAGGACGCAATTTTGAAACAACATATAATGAATATCACAGTGCATTCAAATAACGCAAAGAAAAGAAAACTTAATGGAAAATCATTTAAGAATATATAAACATAAATTTACAGAATTAGGAAATGTAAAATGGCTACACTACTGAACAAAGGCATCAAAATATGTTTATTCGAATTCGCCAAAAATATCAAAGCAACAGAAGCCCAATTAATTAAATGTATATTCCTTTTAAATCATATTTATATATATGAATTTAAGAAATTTTCAACTGAGATAAAATTTAAATTAATTTAATATAAGTGGAAAAGAAATATATAAGTATACTTCAAGCACTGAATGAGATATAATATCACAGGTCTTTGTGGTGTAGTTGGTAACGAACTCGGCTGGAAATCGAGGGACGTGGATTCAAACCCAATCAGATAAGTTTCATTTCCACTTATATTTAAGTAATTTAAATTATATCTCAACGTTGTACAATGAACATCTCTTCAATTTATAGAAACCCATTTATTATAATCAACAAGCAAATCCACTTGAAGTACTTCCCACTCTGTAATGTAATCTAGGTTTAGTAGCTTAAATCGATTGAAATGCTTTAGTTTTTATTTTTTTAATTAGGAAGTATGGTACCCTATGGACTGTGAGTGTAGAAAGTTGAAACAGGTAATGAAATTTTCACGTTAACTAAATCTTTATTAAAACATTTTAGTACATAGACATACTTTATCAATTGTTAAATAAGAAATTTATTCAACATATACTTCAACTGTTTTCGGACTTCAATTAAAATAATTACTGAGCGATTTAATGAATCAATTTTTTTTATCACAGGTTAAGTGAAAGGTTAAGTGCAGATGTCTACAAATTTTGGCATTTGAGTACAATACTGATTGTGATTAGTCGTCATGTCTTATAGTGGATATATTGTTTTCCTTGTGTTATTTGTAAATAATATAGCTTAATTTTTTTATTATAATTCTTTAATTATAATTTAGGCTCTTCTATATTTGTTAACATATCAAATAATAAAATATCAATGATGAAACATTAAATTATACCTGTGATAATCCAGAAGCAGATTTGATAAATATCGTAATCGAAGCAATATTGGCGTCTTCCACTCTCAACATAACGTAACATAAGTACAAATTTATAATCCTGATGATGGTGTTAGTGCTCGCCAAAAATAAACCATGAGTCGTAAAGGGTTTAGTCGGGTCGAGATGAACAACCTCGAAAAACTTCCAACCAATTCTTAGCATCTTTGTATCGGCATCGACTTCTTTCTCTTTTTGTACTCGCATTTTTTTATAAATAAAATTCCTCCTCTCAAGCGCGGTTGCTTCAGCT
The DNA here is from genome assembly GCA_963082785.1 of Philonthus spinipes. Lineage (NCBI taxonomy): Eukaryota > Metazoa > Arthropoda > Insecta > Coleoptera > Staphylinidae > Philonthus > Philonthus spinipes. Next base: position 10,343,294 of record OY720315.1, on the reverse strand, counting down.
AATTGTAAGAAATGCCAGCGAAGTTGCAGTTGTTTTAATTTATTAATAAGTATGTGCAGGTGATAATTAATTATGGGTGCAAGTTAGGGAAAGTTTGATTAGTTTTCAATTGCATTTGATGGAATATTTATTAGATTTTTAATTGATATTATCTTTCCCATAAATTCGATTAACATTAATATGTTTAAGCTATATTTTATTTAATAGCACTAAGCGCTGTATATTCCCAAATTTCTAAGTGGCGTCGTTGTTCAACAATAAAATATTTTTTTATTCGTCTGATACTTTTTTTATAATAATTCATTTATTACGGAATCTGATTTTTTTTTTCAAAACATTTGCCGCACATATTCTAACTGATATATAATTAAAATATAACAGTGAGCAATACTAATGGTTAAATTAATCTTAGCTGGCTAAAACCCTATCGTCAACGTATCCCTTGAATTGTTCTGAACTTTTTCCCTAAATTAGCCATTTATGTTCATACTTTTATTTTACGCTTACCTAAAGCTCATGGCGAATGATATTTCTGAACATATCTTGGTTGAAAAAATAAATACATAATAAAACCTGAAATAGATGGGCGAGAGCCATATGACCCTATATAATATTTTTTTGGTGCCAATTGTAGTCGAAGATACACTACTTTATTGGCATTTTTGCGTTTTTTTTATTAATATATATTAGATATGGCATAAAGTATTAGTTTATATTCTTACGTTTTTACAAAAAAAAATACAGCGCTAAAAGTTATTTGCAATGCAAATAAAATTAATGAAATAACATAACTTTTTTTATTAATAAGTTAATAAGAGTTACAACTAATCGCTGCAACTAATTTCAATATAAAAATAACATAACATTACAAGACTCTCGGGGTTTGTACCTATCTCAAAAGGGTGCTACAACCCACCCCCCCCCCAGGGTCGGAGATGGGGGAAGCCATCAGGAACCGATAATTGAGATTCGGAGGATACCTTTGTGTACTCTCGAACGAACTAAAAGATACGGAGCGAGAGATCAATGGCTTCTCCTCCCTCAAGACCGATGTTTCTACGTAATAGGTAATATCGGATCTAAAGGATCTGATATCCAAGGTGGTTTTCAAACTATGTTGAAGGATAAATGTCCATACAATAGTTGGTAATTAGTCCTTCACCGGTACAAGATGCGTGTTTCCATTAAATAAAAAAAAACATCAACCCGCAACTGACGGGGGAATCTTCGAAAAGAAATAGTCCGTTTCTTATAGATAAGTTGTTGTATGGTGCAGTAGATAATTAAAAAGTGTTAGAAAAGGTTGGGTAAGAATTGCTTATCGAAACAATAAGTAACGCTCAATCCAAAACATTGTTCGTCGATAAAAATCTTGAAGACTTTGAGATCAATGTAAACTTAAACTGCAAGGTGGAAGAAATACAAAGAAATCTCTCAGTGTAAGGTGTTATTGAAGTTGGAACAATAAACATTAGACGCGATGGTACAATGTAAGACACCCAAAGCCACATATTGAAATTCAATGGGGCAATATTACTCACTGAAATTAAAGGGAGGCCGTATAAATTTCCGGCTCAATTATAAGTACCATTCAGTTTCACGTGTCAAGGATTCGGACATACTGCAATTTGATGCACAATAGAACATATTTACGTATGTGGAAAGTATACATGAGAGTACTAGCTGTGAAGAAACAATTATGTTTATAAACTCTGCATGATCGAGAAAGTGCCCCAATTATAAAGAAGAGGTTGACATTCAGGAATTGAAGACAAAAGAGAAAATTACTCACTTTGAAGCAAAGAGATGCATTACCCCAAAACCACCAATTGCTGGCGACTCATACTCGCAGGTTGCTTCGACCAAATCAAATCTTGTGAAAGAATTACTAAGACAGTTATTGCCACAAATCAAAAGCAGCGTTGCAGACGTGGTTAAGGCCCAAATGTGTGTTGTTGGTGGACAGAGGAAGGTTAATAAAACACCTCCGCGGTCAAGACCGGTCGCCCAGCGTTCAGCGACCGACAAGTCACTGATTGCTTAGCAAAAGGGTGCCAATTTGGTACCCCAAGTAAATAAACAACATGGGATCAGTCGGACAGCATATGTTACGAAACACCAAGACATAGTGGTGCTCCACCCAGAAGAAAATAACTGCGTTGTGTCGTACGGTGGAAAAAAATTAAGTGGCTGTAGCTACTGCAGCTGCATCTTCCACAGCTAATAACAGACCAGTAATCTTTTCGACGCCATTTGAGTGTGGGTCCATAAATGATGTGGTCTTACAATACCCAGCAGGAGATCTAAGTATTAAGAGAGAAGCTACGGATGTCTCCCTCTTCTCCTTAGATGACTTTACCATCGATGAAGTAACGACTGATTATAGAACGGTTACAACTGAAAGGGCCTATAAGATGAAGCCTGGATGGTGAAAGGGTGTTCTAAGAGAGTAAAATTCCTTGGAATAAATCCTCTTCCTGCATTATTTTTAAAGAAGTCTAGGTTTCTATTGTGTCGTGTCGTCATACTAACATTGAAGTACTTCTTTGTTGTTATTTGTGGTATAATATTTAGGTTTCGAGTGTTGTCGTTTTTACGTCTCTGGTGGATTTGTGATATTGGCTTAAAGTTCAGGGTATTGTGCTTATTATATAAGATACTGTTACATCTGAAATATATTTGTCTAAGGTTTTTTTGTACTAGTCCTAACACCAGAGTCATTTTACAACTCTAATGTTGAGTTATCGTAGATGTTATTAATTTCAAAGGAAAAGGATTCATTCACTTGGTCAGAGTTATTTAAATAAATTAAATAAAAGAACTTCAAAATAATTAATTAATAAATTATTTCCTCTTTTGCTACTGTGACACTATGACTTATGTTATGTATTATTAGGCATTTCTTAAAGTACTTGTGTAACATAAGTCATAATGTCACACTAGCAAAAGAGGAAATAATTTATTAATTAATTATTTTGAAAGTCTTTTATTTAATTTATTTACTTTGTATGACTATTTTGTGTCCTATAAATTTGAAAATGATTGAGAAAATAGTCCAGTGGAATTGTAACGGCTTCAGAATACACACAACACCCTAAGGTTGATCCTATCAAGACACCGTTCTGTGTATGTCTCCAGGAAACGCAGTTAAATCCAGGAGATAATTATCAGCTCTGGGGGTTTTCAATGCTACGAAGGGATGTAGTGCCAAATGAGCGAGCCATGAGTGTTACCGTTGCCATCCTTTTGAAGGGAAATCTCCCTTTTGAGGAAGTCCATCACTGGTAATAATTATTACACATCCTTTGCAGAATATCGCAGAATTAAAAGCCCAGTAGTATGATCATTGCCTGTCATGCTATTGGATGACTTTAATACGCACAGTTCGCTTTGAGGATCTGAAAAGAGAGATCCACGCGGACGATAAGGAGAATGCATTCTTAACAACGGATATCATGTCCATTTTAGCGCCAAGGGGTCAGATTTTTCTGCGATAGATTTGTCATTCTATTCTCCCCGTTTAGCCACAGGTCTAATATGGCAAGTACTAGATGATCTACACTGCAGCGATCACTTCCCGATCACTATTAATAACATTATGTGACGAGTGCGGCAGTCTGTCCCTCCAAGATGGTGTCTCGATAACGCAGACTGGAATGGCTTTCAAGCAAGTTTCAACACCCATTTTTCGAGTAAGAGAACGTATAATAGCCAACATAAAAAAGAGATAGAGGATGCTATAGCATCTTAATTTTCTTCCGCGAGTAGCTCACTTAATTATCAAGATGCCTTTCTGGAAGTCAAAGGCGAATTAGAATTTCCAAAGGTCTCAAATGAAGAATACAAGTAAGCAATTAGATCAATGAGCAAGTTTACAGCCCCAGGTCCTGATAGAACCGTTACATCTGTGATATATTTGTTGTGGTATTATTTTTAAGGTTTTTTTTAGTGGTCCCAACGTCAGAGTCATTTTACTGTAATCCGATAACTTTGAAAAGTATGTAATTTCGATAATTGCATTTATTGTAAATCTTAAATCCTGAATAAAAAGTAGGAAGAAAGAAGATAATGAAGAAAATATATTGAAAATGTTGAATGCTTTATTTACAAAAACAAGCATTTCACAAATTTTCTTTCTAAATTTAACACTTCCTTAAATAAACGACGTGCCCTTGAATTATTGCGTCGCTTGTAAACACTGGGTGCATTCCTAGGTGAAATTTGTTTATTTACCATTTTCATAACTCGGGTATATTTTTTGAAATAAATCCTAGTGGTATAAATAATTCTTGGCACAGACAATAGACGCCACAGATTAAATTATGCAACACATTGCCGTTTATAAATAAAAGAAATGTGTTACTTGAACACTTTATTTATAGATAAGAATTATTTTAATTAACTGATATCAAATTAAAAATATTCCATAAAAAGATTATATTGTAGTAATTTAATTAAATATGGAATTGTTGAAGTGAAAACTCCGCAGCAAATTTGTTTTGAAAAAATCGCCAGGTAAACAAAAATATTATGTTGATTTAAGTATATTCACCCAACTTTCAGTTCAATTATTATTAAGCAAAATTTCAAATTAAATACCAGTAGATGAATATATGTAAATAAAAATAGATTTCTTCATTCATTCGGCTTTAAAAAAAAAAACAATATATTCGCGAAGTGCTGTTCTTAGTATCTCCCTTTCTGCCAAATGATAATCTCTATTAATTCTACATTTTCAATTAATTCAATTTTAAGCATTGTTCAATTAAAATCCTCAATAATTGGTTCAGATTTTGTTAATACTTAAATGGTATTTTCAGAAAACCAAGTAGCACTCTATAGTTGATTAATTTTGCCTAATGCAAACCGGAATTCGCTTTAAAAAATGTGAAATTTCATGATAAATAAAAAATCCATAAATGAGCTGCAGCGCGGAAGTTAATATATTTTGTATGCCAAAAAAATATATTATTATTAAAGAATAAATTAATGAAAATGATTTATTTCTTATTTAATTATGCATAAAATTATAAAATTTTATAATTATGACGTTTGAATTTATGAAATGAAATATTTATAAAAATACTGACGTATCAAATATATTAATTAAATATGAGTAAAATTCGAGAAATAATTCGTTTTCACAAATATCAAGTATTAAATTATACACATCATTGTTATAAAATGAATACTTGTCATTCATAAAAAATCTAATAATCATCATTTAAATTAAACATAATGCAAATGGCTTGAAAATAATTAATAAATTATTTCCACATAGAGTTAACCTTTCCTTTTCTATTTAAAAATCATTGAAAGAAAAATGGAAATGATAATAAATCAATTATGATATATCAAAATATTTCCATCGTCGTTAATCTTTATTTGTAAATAAATTTTGTTGATAAAAATATAAATATATACGTAACAATCTTTATTTACAATTAAGTTTGAAAATACATATCAATAATTGATTAAGTATATTACAGACAAATTATTTATTTGCTTTCTAGGGGTGGGGGGATTAGAATAGGAAATCCCTTTTTATTTGTTATTATTATTTATATGCGGCTATTCCGAACGGGAAATGTTAAGTTTAACTTGTTCGTTAATTAATTAGGTTTAATCATCATCTGAATTCAATTTATTTAAATAAAAAATGTGTCCTTTTCGTTATAATTTCACTGAATAAGGCCGTCTTCCGTTTAATGAAATGTAACTTTTTATCGGCATTTGTTTATGGAACACCCTGTATATATAAATTTTAGTGAAAAAGATGCGCAGTTAATAATACTAATAGACCTGCCGGAGCGTTTTTCTAGAAAATTATTATCAGCAGATTAAATAAATTTGTTCCTTTCATTAGGAACGCACTGTATGTATATCTGTTACAAAAGCTACTTAGACTGTGATGATAAAAAATAAGGTACACATTAAACTTTAATATTTCCTTTACAGATTAGCCCAGATTATTACAATTATTTTTTAATAATAATTTAAATTCTGTATTTTAGAAATTTTTCTATTATTATAAAAGTGAATTCAAATAAAAACTATAAACATGCTAAACTTTCTTAAAATGTGTATATGTTCTTGCACTTTTAACAACAAGCTGAACTTTTCAAAACGACTGTAACATAATGGAATTTTATACCTAAAATGTTTTACTTTGATATATTTTAGTTAAAACACTATAACTTAACTTTTGTTTTATTTTATTTTTTGCTTTGTTTTTTGCATTAAATATTTTCGAGTCAAAAATTGTTGCATTATATAATATGTTATTGTTATATAACAGAAATATCTATTAGTAGACATTTGTTAAAGTACTTATGTAACATAAGTCAAAATGTCACAGTGGCTAAAGGGAAAATATTTTGTTAATTAATTATTTTCAAGTATTATTGAGAGGGTCAAAAGTTTTAAGTACTTAGGGTTTTTGTTTAAAGGAGAATGGCGAGGTACGAGAGGAGATTGTGGGAATTGGGGGAAGAGAGATTGTTGAAGGATGTATGGATGACGAGCGTGTGTGGAGGTGAGGATAGATGGAGGTGTGAGAGGAGGAAAATGTATGAGAGCGTAGGTTTGTCAGAGGCGAAAGTAATGGAATGGCTAGGGAAAGGGGTGAAGGTGGATGAGTGGGTGAGAGTGAAAGGGAATGAGGTGGAAGGGCAGGAAAGGCAAGGTTGTATATAGAGTAGCGAGTACAATGATATGTATGGGAGGTGGCAGGTGTATGGAAGAATGCCGGAATATTTGAGAGAGGTAATGTAGTAGAAAGGAGAGGGTGATTGTGGCAAGGGCAAGGTGTGGATCGGAGGAGACAGGATGGAAGATATGGATGGGAGAAGAATATGGAAGGATACGTGGAACCACTTGGCGAAAGAATGCGAGGGGGTAAAGGAGAAATGGATAGGAGCGAAAGGGAGTAAAAGGGTTATGGAGTGGATGAGAGAGGATGGGGCAGGGGTAAGGATTTTGGAGAAGTTGGGGAGGGGGGAGAAAAGAGAAGAGAGGAGATAAAGGGGGGGGAGGGGTTATTGTTGTAAATAGTTAATAAGAAAGAAGAGTATTTTGTATTGATTATGATATGCCAATAAAGTTTTTTTTATATTTTCAAGTACTTTTTATTTAATTTATTTAAATACCTGTGACCAAGTGAATAAATCCTTTTTCTATTATTGCACTTAATGCGTTTTGATTCTAACCAAAATCTTTTCAGACCATTCCACTTTTATAAAAAAAATAGATATAAAGTTTTCATTTAATCCATTAGGGCGCCATCGCAGAAACACAGACACATACAGACATTTTTCAAAACTCATTGAAATTGACGATGGGAAAATTTTGGCGATCACAATACTTTGTCCGGGGAAACTAATTAATGAATGAATTCCTGCCTAGGCTATTAAAAATAGTCTTCCTGTCAATTCCTGAATTTATGATGATGTAAAAGATATACTATCTAACTGAAATGTCCTAAATGTTTGCATAAATTAATTAATCATGTATCTTTGTATGAATTAATTAATGAATTATAAGAGAATAATATGAAAAATCTATTTAATTACTTCACAATTTTTTGTAACACAATTTTACGACGCATTTGAATTGGTACATCCGTGAAAGTTCAATTGCTGTAACTATGCCTTCTTATTTAGTTTAAACTGGAATTATTGCTGTTGCAGGTCAATGTTTCCAAATGAAATATTCCGATTTAGTAATGATTGCGAAATTACACACGCCAGACTAAAAATACTTTTTATCTTTCCTAAATAATAATAACACCAAGGTCGCGTTATTATTGTCGTCATGCACTTATATTGATGCGAAGCTGGATGCCTCAACGTAATTATTTCAACACCACAAGTAGGTTATTTTTAGTTTATAAAAATTTGACATGAATTGATTGATTTTCTAACAAGGCGAATACGATTGGGAGATACGCTAGAAAATGATACTAATACAATATCTTAATTTAAAACACAGAATTAATATTGTGTCTTTGATTAAATATTAAATTACTTACTTATTCTGTCTTCTTATAGCAATCTACGCTATCTTTTGTAGATCTTTCTGATATAAGGAGGTGTGAATTGGTTTATCTATAGAAACATATTAATTGATAATATAGTTAGTTAAAAAGTAATAAATATAATATTTATTAACAGATATTTACAGTAAAATATATAAAATAATGAAAATTACAAAATCAAATATATAATTAATATGTTTTAATTGGCTATCAATGCGTGGTATTTCTGTCCGGTCTTTCGTTTTAATGTATTTGTCATGAAAAAAAATATTAAAAAGAATTTTTCAGCGCAACAATCATATAAAATTAAAGTTGAAAAAGCTAAAAAATTAAGTTATAAATAGAAAACAGTATTCATTCCATTTGGTCACAGTTATTTAAATATATTAAATAAAAATGATTTTAAAATAATTAAATTATGTGGAAATAATTTATTAATTATTTTCAAATCATTTTTATTTATTTAATATAAAAAATTAAGTTATACTGCCTATAATTTATCTGTGATTTAGCTTTTTATGTGTGGTCGACGACACCAAGGTGGTGTAAAGGGATGAAATGATGACATACAATCAAAGGGTATAAATGAGCGTTGTCAGTTATTTAAAATACACATAATCGTGATGGTTATTCGTGTATATATGAATAGATGCAATAAATAATTGTAGTAAAAACATAGTGAGTGTTTATTCAGTGATTATAAGATATACATGGTTCTGTAGCAAAACAAACTACATCCCGTGATGAATGAGAACCAAATTGAAAATAATTTAACGAACGTTTTTTAAATAAAATAAATATATATATTATATTTTTACCAGAAATTAAAAATTTTATTACGAATCGACTTTCAACAAGAGTTTTTGCTAATTTTAAATAGTAACAAATATTTAAAATTCACCATCTGGTATTCATTATAAATTAATTTAATATTGTGTTATTTTAATTTTGGTCGTTTAGGAGTTGTGTTTTTAATTTTTGTATATAATAACAATTGAAAAGAGTATTCATTCACTCGATTATGGCTACTTAAAAAGAAAATAATTCATCGATAATTAATCATTTTAAAATCCTTTTTGATGTTACGAAAATACTTAACTTTTTATACCACTTTTATTTTGCTTTAGTGACTAATGTCATATACATACCAATCACAATCACTTAGTTTGATAATGATTACCGTGTAATTGAAACTGGTCACCAAAATAAAATAAAAATGGTATAAGAAAGGTAAGTGTTTTCGTTACAATAAAGTTAAAAATCTACCATGAAGCGTCTCCAAGAATCAAGAACAAATTCTTTTTATTTAATTTCATATGATAATATAATTTCTAAGGTTATGTTTTTTTTACATTGTAATTTTGTTGAGAACTAAATAATTAAAATAGTTATTTTAGAAGTAGATTAATATTTTCTAATCAATTAATAGGAATTAGAATTCTATTTAAAAAACATTTTTGGGCATATCTTGCTACATATGTTTCATTTTCGTTGCAAAATATCAACGTAACGAAACAGATGTAGCAATATATGGTGAAAATAAATATTCTGGAAAGAGAAACATATTTCCTAATTCATTAATAAAACATCAATTTCCTATACATGAATTACACAACCATTAAGAAGTAATTTTCGTTTAAGACAAATTGTTCGGTGATAAGCTGAAATCCATCGTTGATGGAGACTATTATAAGAAATGTCATATAGGTATTTGATGGATGAAAATATTTAGTAAGGGATCTGAAATAGGATTACTTTTCAACGTTAATGTTCTGTTATAATAGTTCAATTTATGTATACGATTCAACTGTATAATTGTGGAGACTAGCAGGTCATCTAATTGATTCTAGTACAATTTATAGTTTTAAGGTGTATTTTTATTAATAAGTAAGTAGTATAGCTTAATGTATATTTATGTTTTGTTCTGGTTTTGAAGACTTGAGTTAATATTACCAATTGTTTCTTAATTTTTAAACAAACCAACGCCATTATCCAACATAAAGCTGCAATCCCCAATAACAAATTAAACAAATTAGTAGTGGGCTTTCTTAGAAAGAACTTATATTTCTTCAAACGAAAAAAGATGGAATCTCACGAGGGCTTGTAATACAATATTTTTTACTTTCCCCGGACCCTTGTCCAAGGGAAATTATTGTGATCGTGGAAATTTTCGAACCGCCAATTTCAACAAATATGCAAGTTTTGAGGTCCCCTCCATCGAATTTAAAAAAATGTCTGTATGTGTTTGTGTGTTTCCGCGATAGTGCATAAACGGCTAAATGGACTAAGCCAAAACGTTATGTCTAATCTTTTTATAACAGTGAAATGATCTGAAAAGCTTTTGGTTAGAATCAAAACTCATTAAGTGCAACTTTACTCTTAGCAATTTTTCATTTTTTAATTCGGATAGAAAAATGTTTCAAATAAAAGTTTTAGATCTTGGGAAGTAAATAATTTCTGTTATAAAACTTTTATTGTAGGACCTCCGGTTTTCATTTTATAAGCGTTTACATGATAAATTCCTTTAGAGATTTTAATTATTGAAATAATTATTTTAATGACAAATAAAACGTCAAAGTGCCGTCATATTAAACACATTCGCAAAGTTCTAAAAAATGAAGAATAGTGTGGAGAAATTATTTTAACTAATTGTAATGTAAGAAATAACACAATTATAATATTCTTCTAAAAACTTGGCTTTAAATTTAAGACAACAATCAATTTTTTCCATTAAACATTTTGCTTTCCTATTAAATTTTCAATCAGAAACTTATTTGACCGTATTTACCGGAGAAAGTACCGTGATGGGCACATTTTTTTTTAATGAGACAATGCACGAAAAAGTGAACAACAGTAATAAAAACATGATAACATAATCATTTTCAAAATGTAATAAGCATAAATACAAATATTTAAATTTTAAAAAATATTTTAAAACAGTCTGAAATGTTACAAGAAAATGCATCGTTGGAACATGTTGAACATTAAAAGCTCAAACATTATAAAAAAAAAAGATTTTGTATGAATGATTTTGTACATCCCCCATCCCATAATTTTTACATAAACTTGTACATAACTATATTGATTCTCCCGAACTTTTATCACTGGTATGATTGCATATACCAACTTTTTTTTCGGCAGAAAAAAGTTACATTAAATATTCCAACACATAGAACCAAAAATACACTGAAATCGCCAATACTTATTATGTGTATTGTTTTTAATTCTTTACCTTCCTCTTGCGATATATTCTATGATACAATTAAATCTCTGTTATCACAAATGTACCAAAGAGCAGCTTAATATTCTATTCATTTATATTTTAGCACTAAGTTAGTTTATATATTATATTATATTATATTATATTATATTATATTATATTATATTATATTATATTATATTATATTATATTATATTATATTATATTATATTATATTATATTATATTATATTATATTATATTATATTATATTATATTATATTATATTATATTATATTATATTATATATTCCTGTTGGGCAATAAAGACTTATTATTATTATTATCCCACGTAAACAAAATAATTTACGTTCATCAATTAAATGGTGATAATTGTGATGAACATACAGAAAATAACAATCTCTTCTTTTTAATGTTAAAAATGTTCTAACGATGCATTTTATTAGAACATTTTGTTCGGGCAATTTTAAAATCATTTTTAAACTTAAATATTTGTGTTTATAAGTAAAAATTAAATAATGTCAATAGTTTTTTTTTTTTCAAGAGCGGCATAGAAAATAGATTTCTAGGATTATGTTTCATTGTTAGTTTTACTAAGAGTTCATTGAAATTAAAAATACAGTGTTGAAAATTTAAAAATTTTCAATATTAGATTAGAAGAAAGATACAGAAAATTAACCACAGTAAATATCCACGCATCGACAATATCTTCGAATAAAAAACGAATTTTATGAAGAGGTGGAAACTGTATGGGGAAGAATATCGAATTATGAAGTGAAAATTCTAATTGGGGACATGAATGCGAAGACCAGAAGGGAAACAGAATACAGAAATATAACAGGGGGTACGTTTTTGTAGAACGTGCGCCTTTAGCACAGGCATACATAGGCCTCATTAGGCCCATTAGGTCCCTTTAGGGTATCTGAACCATGTATCAGCACAGCCAGCCTACCTCTTCAAGATAGGCTAGCAGTGCCGAGGCAGGTAGATCCCTGATTTTCGCCATTTCTGTTCATTCGTCACCCAGTATGGCTTTTCTGTTAGACTTAGCGCTGGGCAATATCCGCGGTTTCGTCCTCAGAGGGGTAACAGTAAATAGAAAATGAGCAACGAAAAGGTAAAATTTCTAATTAAATTTCTTAAAGATGATAGCTTAATAATCAGAAGCATAGCATTTGATTATAAATTAATACACAAAGAAACGTGGATATCACAAGACGGAAAAATAAAGAACGATTGACAGCCTGGCTAATAGAATACAGACATCAAAAATAAATTAAAGATGTAAGAAGTTTTAGACGAGCAGATATAAACTCCGTTCATGTTTTAGTCGTAGCAAAACTGATACAGGAATTACAGGTAAGGTTGAAAGCAGATGGCTTAAGGCTCTTAAAGTATAGCAAACAGACAAACAGAAAAAAAAAAAAGAAATGTACGAGGTACTATGAAAAAGAGCTAAACTAATATACAGACAAGATAAATGAAACCATCTTAATAAGGAACTAAAGACGATAGAAAAAAAAATGAAAAAAAAAAAAAGATATCAGAATGTTTACCAGAGTGCAAAGAAAACAAAAGACACAGGACAGAAAGTAACACCAATAGGTAATATTGAAGGAAAGTTAAATAGGGGGTGGAGTATTTCAATGAAGGCAGACATACAGACAATTACGCAGAACTAAATGTGTATTTAGAAATAATAGACAATAACGAAAAAAAAAAAACATTTAAAAAAATGTTATATAACTTTTTATTGTAGAACCATTAGTTTTTATGTAATAAGCGGAAAAAAAATCGTCTACCTGTTAAATTCTCTTAGAATAGAACAATCATTTTTATAATCTTCTTTTGGCTGTGGAGACTTTAATTGTTTTAATAATTATTTTTATGTCAAATAAAACGTCAAGATGCCGTCATAATTAATACAGCTTTCGCAAACGCCTTCAGAAAATTCAAGAAATGATGAAATGTGGAGAAATATTGTAAGATAGGAAATAACAAACTAAATTGTAATATTCTTTCAAATACTTGACTTTCACTATAAAAGACACAATCCAGTTTTTATAATCAATAATAATTGTTCCTGTAATATTAAATGTTCATTCAAAAATATATTTGACCTAATTCACTGGTGAAAGTACAATGATGGATACATTACCATTATTTTATATTTGTTTTATGGAATATCTAATGAAACAAACGATTTCATACATATGTCATAACTTCTATTTTCTGGTTATTACAATGCGACGAGATTATTTGGGTTAAACCTGGAGCGGACTCCAAATGCAGTATTAATGTTAATGTTTCTGGCTGCCTCTTGTGTCCGATAATAAAATCGCAAAACAAAATTATCGGTAGTATTAACATTTTCTATTATTACTGATACCATCCTTATGTGCAGGAATACATCTTTTGCGAAAAACAATTAACCATAAAAAAAACTAAAACATGTGAAAATAATGAAGACAGCGATTAATGACTACTGTTTTTTTGCATATTATACCAAATAAGGAACCATTTATCGTGTTGTATATTTGGGTAATCAAATTGTTTAAAAATGTCATTATTCAACTTTTAATTTCGTCTATAAATAATTAATTCTATATTATGTAAGCTTAAAATGTTAAAAATATGTTCCTTAATGAAATGCACACAAATGATTTAAATACTTTTTTTAATTAATTCGAAAAAGCGCATAGAATTACGTAACACACAAATTTTCTTAAACCATGATTTAATAATCATAATAATAATGTAAATAATTTTTGCAGCAATATTTTTTGGATGCATTTAAACGAGCAGTTTAAACCAAGTTAAATAAATTATTTTTATTTCCTCTTGTATATTTTTTGTATCTTCCTTAATTACCATTTTCTTAAATATCAATGACTATTCGGCTGTACAAACAAACAAAAAAAACCTGCGGAAGAAATCATTGTACGTTTCAATATCCACTTTGCAAAAAAAAATGGGCATCCGAATTTCATGGCCGTGCTTGAATGTCAACAAAACCTCGCGTTCTAATAATTTTTTTCTAATTGCCCCACGGCAATAATGGATTTGAATTAATTATACATTCGGAACGATTGACTACTCGACGGGTTTTATTAACAATTAACGAGAACATCTGCGGTCAATTATCGTTGCGTTTAATATTGATACGTCAAGTGGGCAATTATATATAGCTGCGTTTTGGATTGATTGACGTATCCTTCAATAATTGAGAGTTTGAATTAGGTGTGATAATTTTGCGAAAAAAAAGTTAGACGTTACTTTCGGAATTTTATTAATTTTTTTATGTCATTCAATCAGGATTTCATTTCACTCAATATAGTAATGTTCTATTTTTGCTTGCAAAAGAAAGCAAAAATGGAAAATTGGAATAATTGATTCGATTTTAAACTAATATATACAGGATCTTAAGATGTTCTAATTATATTATATCTATATTCAAACTTGTTTTTTTTAAGGAAAGTGTGAACGAAATAACTCACGCATCTTTTCTATACCATTTTGTAAAATGCACAAATGTATAATAAAAATTTATTTTTTTATTGTTATTCATTCTTCTGTCTAGACTGACAACAGAAACTAAATCACAGAGTATCAATAACATTTATACGGTATACTATACAGTTATTGGCCTTAAATCATTATCAGTATACAATTTTGTGTTAATTATAATTATATCACCATATCGTTAGAATAATTATTTATTTAAATAAAGTAAAGTAAATTTTTTAATCCTAAATTGGTACAAAATTCATACAGAATATAATTAGGATATGTCATAAAGTAGATAAATATATAAATATTATATTATATATTTATCTATTTTATGATATAAAAAAACATACAAAAATACCAATAAATAGTTGTACAATAAAATGTTTTATAAAATACATAATATTAACAAAAACTTACACATACATATGGTGAAAAGCTCACTTTCCATCCATAGCCTCTGGAGATGTTCTCTTGCCATCACAGTATTAAAGAAATCATCAATACTATATCATTCGGCCGATATTAGAAACTTTAAGTATTTTATATTTGGATGATTTTCTCGAGAGGTCTTTAATTGCAGATGGAACATGGTTATAACATTTAACTGCTTGAATTAAAAGGCTTTTGTGTGTTTTGCTTAGTCGATGTTTTGGCATATGTATATATCAGACTGATTTCTGATATTGTAATTATGCAGATATTTATTACAATGATGCGATGGTTTCTTATCAAACATGTATAACAGACAAAAAATACAAATAATGCTGGAGAAGTACATATGTTGAGCTAAATAAAGTGCCCCCCTACAACTCTACTTCGTGTTCAATTTGGCTAGGATTCTTATTGCCTTTTTTTGTAAAATTGATACTTTACTGCTACATGGACTGCATCTCCATTCTAAAATGGTGTTTGCTATCAATGTATGAACGTATTCAAAATAAGAGACTTGCACTGTGTTGAAATTAGCATTCTCGGATATTCTCTCTTCTAAGGAAATCTAGAAATCCTACTACAAAGATTTTATGTTTATTCTAAGTTAGTAGTGGATCAAGAGTTACGCCTAGAAATTTTTCGAATTTGTCTTTATTTGTGCTCGAGAGGGAAATTTTGATTATTTCAGTTTTGCTTGGATTAATGGCCAAATTATTTTAATTAAACCAGTCTACTGCCTCCTTTTCAAATCTGGGTTCAGCTACAGAAGATGCACCTTTACTTATGAGAGTTGTGTCGTCTGAATATTGGTAGGTACGTGCTTTTGTCACACTAAAATTCAGATCATTGTTATACAGTGCAATTAATAATGGTCCAAGAATTGTCCCTTGCGGAATCCCCTATTCTAGGTTTACAGAATAAGAGGTATTACCCTAGAGAAACACAAACTGCTTTCTACCGTATAAAAACGATCTGAAAATCGATAGTGGTTTACCACGAACTCCAAGTTTATATAATAGGTTTTCCCATGAAAATGTGTCGAACGCTTTACTGAGATCCAAAAAGGCTGCAGTTTTATCGTCCATTTCAAATACCTGTATGATATTTTCAGTTAGGTATTGCACTACATGCAATATTTATTTTTTGGAATATATACATATTGACTATTGCTGATAAATTTTGCTATGAAAGAGTATAACAGATTTTTAATCGCAACTTCGTAAACTTTAGAAAAAAACTGGGGTAATACTTATTGGTCTGTAGTTTGAAGATAAATTATTATTATTTTCTTATGCACCAGAATAACCTTACATCATTTTTGATGGTGTTGGGAAAACACCCTCTACGAATGCGTGATTTATAAGGAATTCCAGTGTTGGACTAACCAAATATGCTATTTCCCTTAAAAAAATGACACTTATGCGGTAAAAATCAGTACAATTTGAAGGCTTGAGCGATTTAATGATCCTTTCAATTTAATAATAAGTGACCGGTTCTAGAAAAAAAAAAGAATGATTTATGTTTATTTTTAGGTTATTCAGATATGATTTGAAGGCAAGACTATTGCTTTGCAGAAGATTATTGATTTCTACAACAGAATTACTGAAATGTGTTTGTATAGAATTTGGTGTCAAATTTACTGTCGGTGTTGTTATTAATTTATTTTGCTCGTTTATTATTTTCCACATTTCGTTTGGTTTCTTTATTGCTGTAGCTATTCTATTGTCATTATGTGGTCTTTTACCTGCGTTAACATTTGATTTATAAATTGATTGTAACCTATGTATTTCATCTATCAGAAATTGATGCCTGTTTTTTCTGTAAATTGTTATGAAAGCTTGTATAGTATTGTTTTGTCGTTTTAGTTCATCCGTGTACCAGCATGTATTATTGCAGTTAGTTTTTCTAACCGGTTTACGAATTGCAGGGAAACATGTATTAAAAGTACGCATAAATTTATTAAAAGACATATGAAAAAGCTTCTTGGGAGTTTTTAAATCGACTTACTATGTTGATAAAATTTATGTTTGAAATTTTGTTTTTGAAAGTAACCAATTTTTCAGGGGTTATGAATTTACCAGCCGTTGTATGCAGCTTGTCTTTTCCAAATATGTACAAGGTTATTATTACACAATTATGATCTGATATAACCGGGTCAAAGTTTAATATATTTCAATCATTATATAACCAAAGGTGGGGAGATATTACAAACACAATAGATGTGAATGAGAAATATAATAAATTTCACGAGACTATCCTTCACCATTTTAACACAGCCTTTCCAAAAAAAATCATTTCGCATAAAACATCGAAACAAAATTATATACACTGGTTTACAAATGACATTTACAGTATGAGAGAACACCTACATTTTCTAGGGGAATCAAGCAACCTATGCTCTCAAAACAAACAATTATACAAATCATACAAAAGTAAATACCAACGGGCAATCAAAACAGCAAAGGAGAAAGCAAATAATACTTACATAAATAAATCAAATAATAAAAACAAAGCCATGTGGGAGATCATAAATTCATCAAGAAGGCGAGTAATTCATTCAATTACCACATGTGATATAACAGCAAACACCTTCAACAATGCCTTTATATCATCCGTAAATAAGATAATTTCATCAATCCCAGAATCATTATCATTACTACCAAACCAAAGTTTATTTCCAAATACTTCCGATACTTTCAAGTTTGAACCTGTAACTAGTCTTGAAGTACGAAACGTAATAAAGTCACTAAAAAATAGTAGCTCTAAGGACTTCTATGGTTTAACAGTTGACACAATTAAATCATGCAAGGACGTAATATTAGAGCCCCTCACAAACATCATAAATGCCTGTATTTCATCCGGTATATTCCCTGAAGCTTTAAAAATCGCATCAGTGGTACCAATCCATAAAAAAGGTGACAAGAATGACACTAATAATTACAGGCCCATATCGATTTTGCCAGTATTTTCAAAAGTTATTGAAAAACTCCTCTGTTACCAAATGGCTATATATCTTGAAAATAATAATCTCCTGCATAAAACGCAGTTTGGTTTCAGAAGGAACATGTCTACTGCTAACGCAATAACAACACTAGTCGATGAACTTCTGGACGCATTCGAGAAAAGTGAACACTCCATAGTTACTTTCGTAGATCTCAGCAAAGCGTTTGATTGTGTAAGTCATGATATACTGTTAACTAAGATATCGATGTATGGTTTTCAAGATAGCACTCTAAAACTAATTGCTTCATACCTTGATAACAGAAGGCAAGTTGTGCGTTTGAACAATGATGTGTCAGAGGCTGCTTTCACTAAGTACGGTGTTCCTCAAGGCTCTATCTTGGGCCCCCTTCTTTTTATCATATATATTAATGATCTTGTATCTCACCTGGAAAATTATACTACCGTGTTGTATGCAGATGACACATTGGTTAAAACGTCCAACTCATGCATAAATAATGCACTGACAGAAAGCCACACAGCTATATCTAAGGGAACAGAATGGTTCAATAGCAATAAGTTACACCTTAACCAAAACAAAACAGTCAGTATGCTATTCACGCTCAGAAATCATGACTTACACATGGCTCAATCGACAAAGTTTCTTGGAATCCATCTTGACACGAGACTAAGATGGGATGTAAATGGAGAGGCACTAGCAAACAAACTCAACAGAAATATATTTTTGCTAAGAAATCTGGGAAACTCAGTCTCGGAACACATGCAACTAACATGTTACTTTGCGACCTGCCAGTCTATAATGACTTACTGTCTACTTGTTTGGGGACATTCCGCAAGTAGGCACAGAATATTTAGCCTGCAAAGAAAATGCGTTAGAATCATCGCAGGCGCAAAATATAGAGATGACTCCAGACCTCTATTTAAAAAACTAGGTGTCATGACTCTTCCCTGTCTTTATATATACAGCTGCTTGACCCATATTACAAAAAATAGACAAGACTATATAACAAGCGAAACTGTTCATAACTGTGGAACAAGACAAACATCGAATTTAAGAACTGAACCAATGCGACTGTCTAAACCGTTCAACGGGACTAGGTACTGGGCACCTAAATTTTATAACGTGTTGCCGGCAACCGTAAAGCAACTGCCCCAAAATAAATTTCGAAGCAGAATTAAAAAATTCTTAACTATTAATGCGTTTTTTTACTTGGGAGGAATACCTGTTGAAGACAGAAACTATAACAGATCTAGAGTAGCATCCTCCTCCAACTATCACTATTAAACTATAAACTAGTCAATAAAGTCAGCATTTTATTGTTGTAATATTTATGTATATGCTTTACTTTTATACCTTTTAATGTGTACTATTTTAATTATGTATGGCTTTGCTATCACAGACACTCCATCCTGACTTATGTAAAACAAATTTGTTATTAGCATGAATAAATTATTATTATTATTAATTACTTGATTGTTATAATTTATATTACCATTAACCAACACATTGTCCAAGCAGCTTCTATACAACGGTGTTATTCGGGTATCGAGATCATTTGTGATTCTAAAATCGTTCACACATTGTACTGAATTCGTAAAAAGTATTGTTTTTATTTTTAAAATTTATGTTAAAATCTCCACAAACTATGGATTGCATATCGAATAAATGTATTTTTTGTAAAACTTGTTCGAATATATTTAACAATTTTTGGAAATCACCCAAAGACGAGCGATAAATTAACATAAATATTAAGCTTTGCATAAAACAATGTTTGTTTTAATTTCTAGGAAAAACTATATAATTATCAATAGTAATTGAAATATAATATTATTTTCAAATAATTAAAAAGTTGTCAATTTAATGGTTATTGGCCGCTTCAAGATATTCGGGGCTATTCCGTATGGAAAATGTTAAGCTATTAATTAATTTTACATTCTATGAATACTCATCTATAACAAAAACTGCTTAGACTGTTATTATAAAAATAACGTACACGTTAAACTTAACATTTTCTGTGAAGAATGTGGCGCTTCAAGAAAAATGGAATAATATTCCACAGAATGATATTCGCGAGCTCATTAATGGCATGGATCGCTGAATACCTTCTAATTGATTTTTTATTCTATCCGTTCTAACCCAAAAATATTTTTTAAAAATGTTATATCCTATGTAGGTATTGTAGTTTCTCTGTTCTCATCATTTTCTTGAGAGTTTTTATCACACTTTAATTTGTTTTTATTCAAGCATTTAGTATAGTTCATTCCTGGCAAACAATCCGCAAGCTCTAGATCCATTTATTATGATATCTTGTCGAATTGAATGTTCTATAACACACTTTAGTAAGAGTGCAAATTGTACTTTCCTTAATTATTTTGTAGTCTGAAGCTGTCTGCATGATGGTACTCCTTTCCTCCATCCATCTTCAAGAGGCTTAAATTTTGATACATTACAAGGTTGTAATATTCTGGTTGCGGTAGTCTATAAACATATTAATATTATGTCCAAATTTGTACAAAGACCGCTTAGGTTTCTATCTAAATGATTCTTATGACCATCTACAAATAGTACCACAGGGAATTGTATAATCAGTTTTTTTTTTTTCATTGAAGTAAAATATTTTAGGAATACAGGAAGTCCCGTTAATTTTGGGAAATGGCTTAACCTCGGGTTCCTGGGACCAAAATATGATGATTCAACCGAACATTTCTATATACAAAAGTTAACCGTTAAGTCTAAATTCATCTTCTAACTTAAACAAAATAATATTTATTTTATTAATAACAATTGAATGCGTTATTCGATTTGAATGAAATGTACTATAGTTTAATGTGATAATATAACAGATCATGTGAGTTAATTTGAGTACCATTATTTGATGCTAAGTATGAAATATAACATAACCTATAATTAAATACCTAAATATCTCTTTAGTTACAGAAGCAATAATATTTTTAAAAATATTACTTGAATGAATCGTCGATTTGGAGTATTTTTCTGTCTTTATAAATTTCGATAATTTACACAGTTTGGTAGGAAAAACAAAATCCTAAACAATTCCTTCTATATATTTGGTAAAATGCGAATCTATTTACCCAGAAAACGTAAATAAATGTAACTTATAAGTTATTAATATAATTATTACATTAAATATTTGCTATAAATTTACTTTTTGAATCATTACTTATTTATTAATACGTTAATTTTAAATTTTATTCCATTAGAAAATAAATGTGTCCTGAATGCCTTCAGTAAATAAGTAATGATTCAATAGCAAACTTTATAGCAAATATGTAATGTAATAATTGCATTAATTACTAATAAGTCATATTTTTTGTACGTTTTGCGGGTAACTAGATTCGCATTTTACCAAATAAATAGAAGAGATTAATTTTAATTTTATGTTTTTACGACTTAACTGTGCAAAATATAGAAATTTATAAAGACATAAAAAACACTCCAAATTGAACATTCATTCAAATAATATTCTTAAAGATATTATTACTCGTCTAAATAAAAAGATATTTAAGGATTTATTTATAATATGGTGCTCATATTAACTCAAATGATGTGTTATATTATTATATTAAACGATAGTAAATATCATTCAAATCGGATTAAACTTTCCATTGTTATTAATAAAACAAATAATATTATGTTTAAGTTTGCTTAACGGTTAACTTATCTATATAGATAAGTTCGGTTAAATTGTCATATTTCGGTCCCAGGAACCTGAGGTTAAGGCATTTCCCAACATTAACAAGACACCCTGTATATTCATAATAAAAATGCTTCATCCTCAATGCAATCCACGGCCCAAACCTGAGTTTAAAATATCTTTTGGCAATCGAATGTAAGGATATACAATTAACGGAGGAATAGTTGCCCCTAAGCATTAAAACTTAGCAGCACGGTGAGAATATTATTAATGGAGATGAAACAAATTTTCAACTTTGCTCGCATTTGTTACCCCCATAAAGCAGTAATAATATTTATGAAGTTGATTGTACAAAGGCTAAAAGTTAAAATAACATTTTTACTGCTTTTTGAAACTAACATTTTCTTTTTCTGTGGGGAAAGTTGAATATTTCTTTTATCTCCATTAAATATTCTCGATGGGTTATTAATAATGCCAGAATAATGTTTTTAATCAAGATAGAAATATATTAAGCTACGTTTATATATCATTTTTGCTTATATTCGCAGAAGCTACTAAAACTGCATCTGATTTCTTTATGGCAATTTCAGGAAGCTTCATAAAGGCTTTGTACGAAATATCTCTGGTAAAGTTGTTCTTAAATTGATTAGTTCTTAGTTTATCAATAAAAAATTTATTTGACAGATGCTTTAAGTTCTTTTCATCGTGAAAAACCCTTTGGATGACACTCTTCAATCCATTGAACTATCACTCGCTCATTTTCCGATGTTAGCACTTAATAAGGTCCAGACAAAATTTTATATTTTTTTAGATAATCTAAATTGTATGGTAGCATCTAGAATGTTATACATAATTTTCTTTTAAATGCCAATTAAAACATCAATAAAAATTTCTTAATTATAATATACTATTAATTAGTTATTTTACTTATTCGGCTCATGATAATTCTGTAAAAGTCGAAACTATTCTAGTTGAAAAGCGAGTCGAATAAGTGAAATAAAATCAAGTGTTCATACTTACCTTATTTTCTGTTAATTTTATTTTATTAATTAATTTGACAATGTTTTCCTTTTAAATGTTAATTAAAACTGCAATAATAATTTCTTAATTACATTTTCAATTAATCATCGAAAATATTTCTCCAATGTTTAAATATTTTCTATTAACTGAATATTTGATCATTTTTTTTTATAATTGTAAAAAAATGTGGAATGATTTAATCGCCCTTCAAATAATTGAATCTCAAAAACAAGCGAGGTCTCCGCTTTCATTCTTCGTGGGTTTATAAACAAACTGAATTTCTGATAAGTGATGACCGTGGAAAGCTAATATTTTAATCATCTCAAAAAAATCTGGGTTAACGGAATTCATGAAAATCACCGCCAAACAAACCACATTTCTAGTTCAGATCATTATTAGCCAGACAATTTATATAAGAATGAATATTGATTTTAAAAAGGAGAATAATAATGATATATACATAATCGTTTTGATCATCATTCGAGTTTTACAAAACAAATTATCTACATTATACTGTACGAGTGTAAAAATTGAAACTATCGCAATAAATATTTTAGTTTATTTGAAAAAAAAAAAAAAATAATTTAACAAGTAAAATTTTATTTTAAATTTGTTACTGTAATTGTCACTTAATGATCGTCTTTTGTTTTTAAAATATGACGTAAACGATATTGTTTAGAGGAAACGCTAAATTTTATTTGAAATATTCGAAATAATTTCTTTAAAAATCATAAACTTAATAAAAAATCAACAGTACCAAGTTTTAATAAAACAATTGCCGTTTTCGTCAAAAATCGTACCATTTACTTATGCATGTAAAAACTACACAATAAAAACAGATAAAAAAGCTGACAAAGATCTCTCATGATTGTAACGGCAATTATAAGATGACTACTAAAACTTGTAACTTGGAATTGTTATTAGATTTTTGGTTTTAAAACTTTAAAAGCATTAATATGAATTATTTCAAAATACAGTATTATTCTATTTTATCGTATTTGGTCTTTCAAATTAAGCATAAAAATAGGGTTTCCATTAACATATATATATATGTCTTACGTCATATCTCAAAAACAATACACAATCCTTAGGTTATAATTACAATAAAATATTTTTTGAGTCATTTTGAATTGCCGGGATATACAGAGTGGGACACTTCATACGACGCGGTCATTTTATGGAAAATGTGCAATTTTGTGATTCGTTTTCAAACTGTGTGTGTGCACGATTTTAAAATATTAATAGTTATACAGTGTATTTAATAAAAATAACACATAAAATATTCAGAATATTACGCTAGAAGTGGTTATTGGTACTCTACAGACCAACTACGCTACTTCAAGTTTTCATTTAATTTCATTCTACCCTTTTCTTTTTTTTAGTTTTTAATTTATGTTAATATCATTATATTATGTTGTAAGTATATCCATTATATACATATTATGTACGTATTGTGTTTATATTATATGCGCTATCATTGAATTTTTCTAATTTATCCTGTAATTAAATCTAATGAATCTGTTGGATAATAAATAAATAAAAAGATCTATATCAAAGTTATGTTTTTTTTAATCAAATATGTTATTATATTTTTTAAATTGTACCTTGCATATAACTTATTTTCATCAAATTATTCGTATCTAAACCTAACGATGTTTTTTTTTTTAATTCGAATTTTATTAAAATTTAACCTGATTTTGAAATTTCAATTATTTGAAAAGTATTTAGGTTATGTATGTGAAATTTTCATGTAAATTTAGTAAGGGATCACATTTTATTTCTAAATTATTAAAACCTTAAAGTTTGTATAGGGTGTACCCAAAAAATAAAATAATTTTAAATTATGCATACAACGATCAGTTTGAAATAATTTCACGAAATTGCATGGTTTTCTATTATACGACCGCATCATATGCGGTGCCCCACCCTAGACATATACAGGGTGGCGCAAGATTACGATGAAGTCCAATATCTCAGTTATAAAGAAATATACAAAAAAATGTTACTTACATTATTAGTAGCTACTGTCAAAATTCACATTTTAAAATTAGTTTCATATATACAAGGTGTCCAATAATCACGTAACGTATCAAACATATGTTTTTTTAAATGGAATGATATATTTTTTATGAAGATTTTCGATTCTACGTTTAAAAATAATCATTTTTTATATAAGATTTAATAGGTCAATTTTTCATAGTTTAAATGTTATAAAGAAATGAATGTTGAAATCGATAGATGTTTAGAGCCTAATATTTCAATAATGAAAAATGAAATAAACATTCTGTCAACGCCATATAAATGCAAAAATACTTAATAATAAAAGAAATAGTCTTTTTTTCTCTTAAAACAAATTTTTATATACAAGGTGAAGCAATACGCAAAATGATTTTTTTCTCTTTTTACTTAAATGGGACACCCTATATTTTTTATACTATTTTAATAGAAAATTAATCACTCTTCATTTTTTATTTAACATATTAAATAGCTACCGTTTACCGTTTTTGAGATATTTAATCTCAAATACAAATTTGGTATAGAATTTTTAATCAAAGTAGGCCGTGCCAGAACAACTAATTTTAGTTGTGAAAGTTACGCGAACACATATATAAAATAATTTAGTGAAACGAATAATCAAGTGTATTAATTAAAATACATCATAATTCATACATATTTTTTTTACCACGGGATAAATGAGAATTTAATGAAAAAAGTAAATAAATATTAAGCTGTAATTATTTTAATACGCGATAATATTGAAAATACAACAATTTAAATAGGTATGTTCTTGGCTGTGCGCCAGGATCCAGGTACAACAAATCTTCTTATCTCAGGAATGCGTTCTCGGAGTGAGTCATCGATCGTTTTTTTTCTTCTTGATTTGCGATAATTGCGCTCTTGTATTTCGATTCAGTCGTCCGAAAACGCGCAGTGTTCACTATTCCTGTTTAATTTTTAACGTTAGAAATTATTAATAATTAAAAACGCGATTTATTTTTGTTTATGAAGAAGTGGTAATTAGTGAGTGGTGGAGGTGAGTTGGTTTTCGATTCACCAGGAATGGGTTGGAAGTTATTTTTTCTATTAAGGTATGTTAATATTAATAATTTATTTTTAAACAGATTTTACGATTCCTATTATTATCATCAATTTATTCTCCAAAATTGCATTTGATTAAATAATTTGGTATAGAATTTTTAACCAAAGTAGTACGCTTAATATTATAATTAGTAAGTAAAGTACATTTTACGTTATATTTAGTAACACTGGCGCAGTTAAACATACTTCTTCAATAAATGATTAATTTAATTGTTAGAAACTAACAACAACTATATTTTTTGGTTATTATTCTAAAAATATTTAAAATATTCCTATATGCTTCTTAAATTGATTTATTTAAACAATTCATGTTGACTGAAAAACCGAAAATAGATACTAAGTGAAATAATAAAATATTTATATCATTATATTTTGTTAACATTTTTATGTATTTATTTCACACATTCATATTTTTTTAGTACAATAGCATTCAAACATTTTACAATTTTTTTCTTAAAAAATATGTCCCAATAACCATTATAACTCGCTAAATAATCGTTGAGCAACTATTTTCTTTATATTTTGCATGCGCCTTTAAATATCGATTGTCATTTGAATATCCTTTTAGGTTAGGGAGTAAGTATGTTATTAAATACCAGAAAACGATTATGAATTGCATTTGTTTTAATTATAGCCTACTTAAATTATAGATTATAAGCGAAACTTATACTTTTGTACTTTGAATTGAAATTGTGAAAAAATGATAACAGATAGGGGTATAGTTTATTATACAAAAATTAAAGAACAATCAATTTTCTATCGAAATAGTGTAAAAAATATAGGGTATTCCATTTAAGTGAAAAAAGAAAAAAATCATTTTGCGTATTGTTTCACCCTGTACACAACATTTGCTTTATGGTAACAAACGATTATTCTTTATATTATTAAGCATTTTTTCAATTAAATTGCGTTAACAGAAAGTTTACATCGTTTTTCATTTTTGAAAAATAAGGCCCCAATCTACCATTGATTTCAACCTTAAATTGTTTATAACTTTTAAAATATTAAAAACTGACCTAATAAACCTTATGTCAAATATGATTAATTTTAAGCGTAGAATCTAAAGTCGACATAAAAAATATAGCATTCCTTTTAAAAAATCATATGTTTGATATGTCACGTGATTATTGGATACCCTGTATATATGAAACCAATTTTAAAATGTGAAGTTTTACAATAGCTACAAATTATGTCAGTAATATCTTTTTGTAAATTTCTAAATAACTGAGATATTGGACTTCATCGGAATCTTGCGCCACCCTGTATATATATATATATTTGAGGTCAATGGTCTTTTCATCTGTTTTTTTGTATTTTCGTCCTTATTAGAATATACAGATATTAAGTGATTATCCTTCACAGTATGTGTCAAAAGTCCACATGGGAAGTATACAAGTTCTAGGTTTATTAGACTTGAGGCAATTTAGAGAGACAGGAAGGAAAGTTTTTCTTTGATGAGAGTGATGTTGAGTTCACAAAGAACTGGATTTGATGGGTTGTGTAAAGGATTCTGGCGGTGTCTGATTTTAGTTATTAGTTATCTGATCTCTCGTCGACTTGCCTATTTTTCAGGGTGAATAAAAAGGAAAAAAAAATTCTCTGAAAGTACAACTCAAGAACTGAAAATCTTATAATAAAAACTAAATAAAACAAAATACTTAAAATAAAAGATAGCTGTGTAATCAAGAATTATAAGACAAAATACTTCGGGTCGATAGCTGTTTGGCTGTTACATAGACAGTTACAAATAAATAATCTAATTACTAATGTATTGTAAATAAAAATTAATCACTGCAAATATCAATAAAGAAATTTTCTCTCTCTGTCTCAAGAACTAGTAACTTACATTTAAATAATATAAAAAACATATTTTTTGTTCATAATTTTAACTTATATTCCAAGTAACTTACTTCCGTTAAAATATTTCCCCAGTTCTAAAATCAATTCTAGTAACTTATGTAAGTCAAAAGTTGCAATGACGAAAGGGAAAATAATTTAATTTTTATTTAATTATTATAATTAATTATTTTCAAATTTCTTTTTATAAATATACTTTTCTTTATATTATATATGAAAAGTATATTTGCAACAATGGAATAAGTCCATTTTTCAAATAATTATTTACTAGCTTGTTTTTTAGCACTATATTAATTATGACATTAATTTTTATTTGTTTACATGATGTGCATTTTTCCCCGACATTGGTAAACGTCGCAATTTTTATTTAATAAAATTAGCATATTTCTCGCTTAAACTACTTTCTTAATTTGTACATACTACATAATTATACAGGCTAATTATAAATGATCGAGCCATTTTAAAAAAAATGTATTTATTAAAGTACACACCCAAAATTAACAATCTTTTTAGTCATGGGAACAGTTTTAATTGTTTTTTTTTTTAGTATCAGTTGGGAGTGAGATGGCTGCTGTGGAGTACGCTAACTTTGTACTCCACAGCAGCGTGCTGCTTAATTTTGCAAAAAGTGAGTCGCATACTATAATGCAGCAGGCATTGTATATCAAATAGGCATTTCGTATAAAATTCGGTATTGAACCACCAACTAAAAAATCTAAAATGGTTTTAGGAAATTCAACAGACTGGACGTGTGCGCAAAAGAAAAGTGACTGGCCGGCGGCGATTGTCTGAAGATAATGTCAGACGCATTGAAGAAAGTTTTGTTCGCAGTCCATAATATAATTATCCTGTATAATAGAAAGGGATTTAATCCCATGTATTCACAATTGAAAATAAATAATATTTGAGAATTTTAGAATGCTGTTTAATTTCTTCAGACAATCCTACGATCAAATGTACCCAATGGAGATTTGCCGTTGAATGTCATTAGCGCTGTACAGGGTGGTGAATTTTGGAGGTGTCACATATGGAATTTTTATTTTTATATTAAGAGATCCAAACACCCTTTTCGCGACAAGGTTACAACCCAGAAATGGTTAAAGATAGATCATATTTTATTCACCATTGTTTTAATTTTTAAAACTTGGCCTTTTGCGAAAACAGGTTTTTGGATATCTCTTAAAATAAAATAAAAATAATTATATATGTGGCACCATTAAAATGCACCACCCTGTACAACGGAATATTTTTTTTGTATAATATTTAAATATAATAACGCACAAACTTCATAAAATATGGAATGATTAAATATTCCTTTCTTTTTTATTTCTAATTGAATCATTTAGCTATAATAAAACAGTATTTCAAAATAAACGTAAAAAAGTAATTGAATGTTTTACTATCGTTTGTACTACATTTATTAAAAAAAATGTGATCCGAGTTTCTAGATAGTCAGTGTCATTGTCAAGTTTAATAACATAGGTACAAATCAAACGTAAAACATTCCAGCTCGTTATATAAACTATCCACAAATGACCAACTAGTTTTAAATTGCCCTAAAACGTATATGCAAACTGGCTTTATTGCTATAATATTAAAATCACGAGTTTACATTTTTATTTAATACGAAAAACTGTATTAAAAAAATATTGGTTTTCATTAATGAAAATAGAATAATTAAAATAGAAACAAAAATCATGTGATGTGCGTTTTATTTAAAATACAGTGAAATAAACATTGATTTTGTTTGCAATTTTTGTGGAATTGTTTATTTATATAAATCAAATATGTGTAATTCATTAGATTTAAACGATTTTTTTCTTCTTCTTGGAATAAACTATTTTTCCTTCATCTGCTTCACCAGTGTGTAAAATGATAATGATCCTTTGAATATCTGAAATAAAATGAAATATATATTATGTTAGTATATGTATTTTTAATAAGTATATTTTAAATCGATAAATAAATAAAATCAAAAACGCGTTTAACCATTAAATAATCAAACAAATATAAATATTTCCTCGTTGTTAAATTTATTTTAGTTTAACTGTAACTTATATTTTATAATAAACTGTACCACGCCCGAATTATTTCATCCACGTTTCTCTTTATTTATTGTTGTTTTTACAAGATTTCTCCTGCAACAGAAAATGGTTGCAATAAAGAAGATATTTACAGAATTGTGTTTTAATTTGGACCATAAATTAATTCAAAGTCTCAGATTTTAAACTCTCATAAAATTATTCACACTCTGATTTCTATTACATTAATGTTTCGAATGGAAATGCAAAAATCGCAATATTATTTCTTTTATAATAAAATACTACTTCCATAAATAATAAAAAAAATATTTGCAGAATTGGTTTTTAATTTGGACGATCAAATTATTCAAACTCTGATTTCAATTTCTTTAATGTTCGGAATGTAAATGCAAAAATCGCAATATTATTTCATTTATAATTATGCATTACTTCCATAAATACGAACCATCTTTAATTAAAGGTCAATTCTGTTTTTTGATCTTCTCTACGTTCAAATTCTTCGCTGGTATCTTTATCGTACTTTTGTCTCTTTTCTTTTATGTTAAATTTGTATATTACTTAACTACTGAATGTCTATTATTTCCTCTTTCTTCTCTACACTTACTCTCCACTTTGTTATTACTATTCTGTTATTAGATCTCACTCCTGCCCCCTTTTTTGTTTCTGTTTCCTGTGTCTTCTCCATTAAATTTAGTGTATATATTATGTAGTCTATAAGGCTTTTAGCGTCTTATGCGACTACATGAAAATGGCCAAAAATCTCGGAAATCTATCTCTTTCTTAAAATGTTGGAGGGTAAGGGGAAGGAAACCGAGGCACACACTCAGAAAGCGATCCTTTATTCTTATTCTTCAAAAGAACATTATGTTTTTAATCTTCTCGTCGTTCAAAATTTTCTTTTGTATATTTTTCGCACTTTATTCTATATTCTTTGGTGTTGAGTTTGTGTATTGTTAAACTACTGAATTTTGGTACATCTTCCTTAATTGCTCCTACTTGTTTGTGACGAGATCCCACTTCTGCTTTTTTCTATGTTTCTATTTTCTATATCTTCTCTATTAAATTTAGTGTATATGCTACAAGTCTATATGCTACAAATGTACATTCTGTTTTTCATTTCCTTACCATCCAAATTCTTCCTTTGTATATTTTTTGTACTTTTCTCTATTTTCTTTGGTGTTGAGTGTATTGAATTTTGGTTTCTCTTCTTTTACTTTGCTACTACTAATCGTTGACTAGATTCCACATGTACTCCATTTTTTATATCTATATTCTGTATCTTCTAAATTAAACTTAGTGTATATACTATATGGTCAAGAGCCTTTTAGCGTCTAAATTAAATAAAAATGATTAGAAAATAATTAATAAATTATTTCCACATTTAGCTCTGTGACTATTTAATTATGTTACGTAAGTATGTTAAAAAAATGCAAATTAAAACAACTACTTCCCGGGCAGATACTCACGTCGGATATTGAATTAAATAATGTACACCGCTGTTACACATCAATAAAATATTGCATAATGCAACAAATTTTGATCCGAAAAAAAAAATTAAAGCAAAAACAAACAAAAGGAACGTCACTTAATATAAGGCCATCTGCCGACACATGTTTCAGGATCTATCCCTCGTCAGTACAGCTATGCCTTACACAATTTAAAGATCAATTAAATTAATTCAACTACACTCAGCGAAATCAAATTAAACTAAATCGATTGAAATTAAATTAAACCAAATTAATTCAATCTAAATCTATCTATCTAGTTATATTTGTCGTTCATTTCTGGATATCGCATCGTATTTCCTATAATCAAGTCGTTTCGTCTACAAAATTCTATCTTTTTCTTTCCATTTGTATTTCTAGTTTCTTCAACTTTTTCTACCATACACTCCATTTCTCCTTTTTTTTTCTACACTACTCTTCGAATTTCGCATTATTATTGTTGATTCATTTTCCTCTTTTGTTTCGTTTAATTCACGTTATAGTATTATATAAAATTATAGAACTGCTTCCTCCAGTGTTATAATATAATAATCTATTAAAATGTGATAATAATAAAAAGGAAAGAATGGAAATAAATAATTCAAAGAAACTATACTATTGCTGTATATCAATAGTATAGTTTTTATTTGTTTACATGATGTAGATAGATAGACATTTAGTTGAGTCAACTAAATGTCTATCTTTCATATCTCCCCTGACGTTAAAAATGCAGCATTAATTTGTTAATAAAATTTATTGAAAAAATAAAGGAGCATTTCGTAAAAAACTTATTTCAATATATTCAGTGTGTTCTATTTTCCTGGAATTGTTATTTTAAATGGAACAGTATAAATTGGTTAGCGCTATGGAAAATCTGTAATTATGAAATATTGTGTGATCTCATAAATCTAAGCAAAAATCATTTATAAAAATACTCCGAAATAATTATCATCATCATTCACGATAGGTAAGTACAAAAATTTATTCAATTAAAATTAAATCTCTCATAAGAAGAACTTATAGATATTGTATACGCACTTGTGGATATAGATTTGCATTCTTAATAAAACTGAAAGAAAGGTTAGAAAGAACGGGTCATTTTCAGTACGGTAATATAAACCGCACAGAAAATGAAGATACTGCGATTATTGTGTTCGTAAGTATTGTAGCAGACCCTCGATACAAATACTCGAAAAATCAGTCGTGAGTTAAATATAAGTCAAACAACCGCTTCAAAAATTCTTTGTAAAAGTAAGTTTTATGCATATCATATTAACATGATGCAGGAATTACGTTAATATGATTTTAGAATTCGTCATATTTTTTTGTGAATGGGCTCTTGTAAAATACAAGGAACGGCATGATTTTTTTAATTGTGTTTTATTTACTGATGAAGTAATCTTCCACAAAAATGGATAAGTAAATTATTACAATTCTCATTATTATTACACAACAAGTCCATATTTTTTTAGATCATTAGACCGTCAACATAGATGGTCTCTTGATGTATTGGAAGGATTATTAAGGGCATCGTATTTCTGTACCATATTTTTTTTATAATCATATGAACGTACAAAATTATTTAGAATTTGCACAAACTGATCATCCACACAATTTATAAAATGTACCCCTTAATATTATTCAGAGATTGTGGTTTCAACACGATGGTGCACCGGCTCGCCTTCTAGATAGACATTATTTAAATCAAGAATTGGATAGGAAGAGCTGGTCCGGGATATTGACCGAATAGATCGTCAGATCTTACAAAATTGGATTTTTTCGTGTGTTTGTGTGTGTTTGTATGGAGGGAAGGAGGTTATCAGAAAACACCAGTTAAACAAGAAGATATGAATTCATAATTATTTTCAAACTGTCAATGCAAGTATACTGCGAAAAGTAAATTACTCATTTATAAACCGCCCACAAATATGTTCTCGCAAGAATGGCGGTTAAATTGAAAATCTTTTGTAAATTAAAACTAAACAAATTCTGTAGTTGTCTAGAATACAAGGTTTAATTTTTAATTGAATAAATAAATTTGTTTATTTTTGTACATACATGTTGTAATTGATGATAATAATTATTTCTGAGTATTTTGACAGATGATTTTAGTTTGCATTTATAATACTTTTGTTTTCATTTATTTAATGTCATTTCTCTTATTTTCCATGACCAACTATTCAACTAGTAAATACTATAAAATGAGAAATATTAAAAAAAAACAGAAAAGCCATTAAAAAAAAGAAAATAATTAATAAATTAGTTCCTCTTTAGCTACTAAGACATTTCGAAGTATTCTACGTAAGTACTTTAAAATAAATGTTCAATAATGGATATTTGGTGTTGCGTAACAGCAAGAGAATAAAACCTGTTGTTAATAATATTCAGTGAATGTTTATTTAATTCCGAATCGAAAAGATTTTTGCAGCAACCGCGTACGTCAATGTTCTTGGAATCCCAAAATACGTGTCTGCAGATGCAGATTATTATGTTTTTTGTTTGCATTAAATATTTTCGATTCCAAATATTTTATTGTAATGCAACAATATGTTATTTTAATGCAACAGCAAATATTCATTATTGAACATTTGTTTTAAAGTAGTTATGTAACATAAATAGAAATGTCACAGTAGCTAAGGAGGTAATAATGTACTACTGAATTTCAATTTCGTTTTATTTAATTTATTTAAATAACTGTGACCAAGAGAATAAATCATCTTTCTATTATTAATCAATTAAATGAGTTTGTTAATGTTGGTTCCGCTGCGGAATCCGATTGGGATCGGAAAATAAAATTTGTCCATATAATGACATAATGGTTGACGATGATGATCTGCAAAAACCCAAACACATGTCGGGAAACAAAAATTAAAACAATAGAAAACAAGAAATGCTTTTCATCACCAATAAATAGATTGTCAACACAATATATACCAAAATAAATTAAATAAACAGCATTTTATATTGTAAAAAAAAAACAGAACTACTACAATTGTATCGATACATAGAATTATCATCAGGAATGTGACGTAATGTTTTTTTTTTTTTACAGAATTTACAACTACTATTTATAATGAGCATTTAAAAGAAAAGAATACGAAGGTAGACAAAAAATGGGATATTAGAAATTAATAAACAGTGGAACAAAACCTATCAAAAGTCATTGTTCTTCATTAAATTGGTAAAACTAAAATTAATGACGTAAGGAAAATAAACTGAAAGTGTTTTATTGTTTAAATTAAAAAAAAAAAAATAGTTTCACTGAACAAATTATTTGTAAAATAATTTTTATTGAATTATTAAAATTATTAACACTTTCATAAATTTTGAAACAATTTTATGCCTCTTATTCATACTATTAGCTTTAACATCATTAAAAAATCTAGAGTGTGTAATTAATTAGATTCCTCTATTTGCAAGAAAACATATTTTTTCCATCATTTAAATTTGAAGGTCCTCCTCGTATTTGTGTATATTTGTGTGTGTCTTGCTGACCAGCTAGAGAAGGCTATTTTATCGTATCATATGTGAGGATTAATTGTTATGTAGAAGTTAAAAGTACATGAATATTTTTTTTAAATATATGTTAATTAAATCAATTCGCCGTTTTATTAATCCGTAATCATATGTCATAACCAATAACAACTGAATGAAAAATATTTACAAAAATCTTACAGTTTTGTGTTTTAATTAAAAAAAATTCTCCGAATTGTTTGTTTGAATTATTTTTTTTTTAAATTTGTTCCTAACAAATAAATGAGGAATATAAGAAATTTATTTTAGAATGTAATTAAATACTACTAAATCTTTAATATTTGAGAAAAAGTATACATTGTCAAAATTAGATCCCCAAACAGCCCAGTTTATAATCCTCCCTCCACACTTTTGTATCCCTCACAACCTTAACATTACTCCTAAATTCAACCACCCTTTATAAGCAATTCATCAATCATTAAATTCGCATATATTGGCAAAGACGTTACCTTTAGATAAGAAGACGAAAACTAGAAAAGGACAGGCAGGTCGATATCTGTTTTTTTAAGGACAACGTGTAATATAGTACGGGAATTACATTGTTAATTTATTGTATATAAAATTGCCTGCAGAAATAAAGATGTTATATGTATGTATAATTCTGGATGATGATGTTAAAACTAATAGTATGAATAAGAGGCATAAAATTGTTTCGAAATTTATGAAAGTGTTAATAATTTTAATAATTTAATAAAAATAATTTTACAAATAATTTGTTCAATGAAACTATTTTTTTTTTTTAATTTAAACAATAAAACACTTTCAGTTTATTTTCCTTACGTCGTTAATTTTAGTTTTACCAATTTAATGAAGAACAATGACTTTTGATAGGTTTTGTTCCACTTATATATATCTTATGATAGATATTTTCATAATATATTCCCAAATAAGGGCTATCGACCATTTGTCTTTGTGCCTGTCCTTGTATAGTTCTTATCTTATTATCTAAAGGCCATGATTGTTAACATCTATGTCTGTAAGTAAATAAAATTAATACGCAATAAAAAGTATATAAATATTTTCATTTTTAATAATTGGAATTCTGAATCTGGAATTATTATTGCCAACAGGAAATGTTTGCAATGGGGAATAAATTTCCAGAATCGTGTATTAATTTGAACTAGCAATAAATTAAAAGTCACAGATTTTGAAATCTCAAAATTATTTAAACTCTAATTTCTATATCTCTAAAGTTTGGATTGAAAATTCAAAACTCGCAATATTATTTCTTCTATAATAAACCATATGAAGTAATAACAATAAAGTATAATAAATATTAATAATAATCTTTTAATGATACTGATAACGTGGTGTATTTTCTGTTGTTGATATTAATGCGATCCTTTACTTGAGTACAATCGAAAAGTCACTCAATTGAAAACGTTTTATTTTAAATTAATAGAAGTGTTACATTAAAATAAATGTTTCAATAAATGCTTTATGATTTTGTAGAAAAAAATCGTTGTCATTAGTAAAGTAAATAATATATATATTTGTTTAAAATCAAGAAGTATTCAATGAAAAATAAATTTTTATATATTTTAATACTTCTTTTAAAATAGGATATATATATATATATATATATATATATATATATATTTCTTCTATTTCTACTTCGTTATACATTATTTCAAATTTAATAAAAAACACAGATTTTATTTTAGTAAAATACTAACATAAAATTAGTAAAGAAAATAATAAAAATTAAAAAATATACAGATTTTTTTAAACATATACTTAAATATATAAAGGTGTTTGGCATCATGTTCGGAAAACAGCTATTGACTAAATAATATTATTACAACTATGTAATAGAGAAAATACAAATTTTATCAAGCCAATAAGTTTGTAGAGGAAGGAATAACTGTTATTTAATTTTATAATATTCTCTATACATATATTCTATACTCAGAGAGAAAATTATATCTGTGAGTATAGTCAATTTACCCTTACAATTCATTCTTTTTTATTACACATTCTTCTACATTAAGACATACCTACATTTGTTTGTCAGTTTGTGATATTAATATTTCGACATTTACTTGTAACACATTCACGTGGATTTTATTAAATTGATGAGCTATGTTCAATAAAATTTAAAGTGTTTCTGATTATTTTCAAGAAAAATGCTCTGAAAAGCCGATTAGTATTTTCAACTGAGCATTTTTCTTACTAAATATTTCATATATCCAGTCCTGTCATTTTACTGGGACATCCTGTCCAATTAAGAAATGCTGATAAAAAGTTATATTTTTTGAATGAAACTCCCTATATATTATTAGATATTTCTGTCTTAAATTGTTTACGAAATATTGTCAATTGTTTAATGATGCAATGAACATTCATTATATGGTAATTATTCTTATATCGTCATTTTTTCTGCGATGTATTATTGTAAATTATCGACACCCTGTATAAAAAATGTTTAGTTCAGAAAATGTAAGTTAAAAACAGTAATTGAAATATCTGAACGTTTCTCAAAAAATAATCACATGAATACAATTTATTAAAAAATAAATAAATATGTTTGTTTTTATATGAGGCTATTTTAATCTGTGAATATTTAATTATGAGCTAAAGATTGATAATTCACAATATATACAAAAATTATCTAAATTTCTCGAAAGAATCTAAATATGTAATAATAGGGCAGAAAGACCTCCCGTCGATAGTCCATGACAGACTACTAACCCATAGATTTGTATTGTGAATATAAATATTTGTAAAGAATTATAATTCTGCTGTCTGATGTTTGTGTATGTACGAATATATGTGGTTTTCCATTAAAAAATAGCAAAAAATGTACATACAATTTTTGATGAAATAGATGCGCAGTTAAAAAATACTAATCTTCATATCTGAGCATTTTTTTCTAGAAAATGACCACCAACGCATTACATGAATTTGTTTTGATACCAAAACACCTTCCCTATTTTGAATATAATATCTATTAAAATATCCGTTATAACATGGAAAACAACAATTAATCTTTCGAGTTAATAATATTTTGCTACACAATGACGTGCATTTAAATAGACCTTTAATGATGTTTACGACATTATGCAAAAAAAAAGAAGTAATTAAGGCAAATGAACTAATTGCAGTTTCAAATATAATTTGTGTATAGACATTATTAAAAATCAATTACAAAAATAGAAAATGTAAATATTCAAAACAATGTATAATTAAAAATTGCGATATTTAACAATTGTAATTATTATTGGGTACATTACAGTAAAAACTTAAAATCTGTTTTCATATCTCTTTGTAATTATGGTATATTTCCATTAAAATACCTGATTACTCGTTTCACTATTATTTATTATTGATTGATATTGTTTATATGAAATTACAAATAACCTATATAAAACGAGTAACAAACTGTTTTAATTAAAATATATCATAATTATTACAAAAACATGTTTCATCGCAGGATAAGTCGGAAAAGAATTCAAAATATACTATTTCTTTTCGTTAATTTATAATTTTGTTTAAAACACTACACGTTGCAATATATGATTTATATATATATTAACAAAAAAATAAAACCAAAACTTCACCACAAGTAAGTTGATTTTTTTTTCTTTTCAAATTGAATATTTTGTATATCCAACATAAAATATAAATAGAACAGAGTATTTATTCACTTGGTCACAGTTATTTAAATATATTGAATAAATTTTATTTTACCTTATTTATGTTTTCTTTTTTCCAAAATTACTTGTAACTTCAAGTACATTTTTAGAAGATATTTAATTTATTTTGTCAATCTCCAATTTAATATAAAAACGAATTCTGTATTCCCCGTAAATCTAATACCCCCACCCCCTAAATACAAATATGTTCTTGTTACCATTCATCAATTAATTTGTGCGAATCAGGAATCAGGACGGCTCAGCTAGATAACATCGATTTTTTTTTTGACATCATCATAAATTCATGACCGAACAGAAAAATCTCTTGTCGATAGCCCAGCGAGACTAATAGCTTTATGTATAGTAATTATTTATATTATATATTTTAGTTATTGATTTATGTTTTATAATATTGTCTTATCAGTAAAAACAGAATAAAAGTGTTGTAAATATATATACAGGGTGAGTCGTTTATCTCGAGACACTCAAATTTCTCAACAATTAATGATTTTATGAGAAAAAAGAAAAAAATACCGCATATATTAGAAAGGCATTTTGATTTGTATTGAAAAGAAATTCCTACAAGGCGCCCATGGGGCCTATGGGAGCCAAATTCATAAGTTTAATTAGGAACCCCCATTTTTTATATTTGATTTGTGTAGTTAGCTTAAAAAACTAACTTTTAATTGAACATTGTTTTTTTTTTAATCTCTATATAAGGCTCTTCAATTAAGAAATTGATGATATTTTCCAGTTAATTAAATACAATATTTCTTAAAATCTGTAAACTCATTGAAAATTAACCATCTCTATTGAGCATAAAAAACGGTAATAACACGATTTAAACGAGAACTAATTAACAATATAAAGCGAGCAGCAAAAGGAACGGGAACGACAATTATGACAAAAAATGTTTATAATGATGGCCACCCACTTCGATACATTTTATAATTTTTACGTGGAATACTTTAAGGTTGCGGTTTAGAAGAAAGAAGTGGCTATACACTAAAGTGGAAATAATCATTTATAAAGAAAGAGTCGCGTTCCAGAATTAATGTTAAGTAGAAAAATATCAGCCTGATAAAAAAAACAATTATTACAAATCACCGAAATGCTTTAATTCTTGTTAAAATAAAAATTGGAAGATATCATGAAATTAATAGGTAATGAGGGTAAAGGTATATTTATAAATAATTTAGTGAAATCATTAAAATTGTCATTAAGCAAGTTTTTGTTGCAAAAACTATACATTACAAATTGACATAAAACCGAAGGATTTTTATTATTTCTTTCATAATTGTTTTTTTATAAAATTTAATTATTAGAACAATGAATTTTAATTTATCTGATGAATACACTGCATGCTTAAAATTAGTTTAATGTATAATACAATATAGTTCATTCATCACAACAGCAATATTACTTACTAACTGCAAATAATTATATAGCCATCTCTTTCTACTAATCCGAACCCTCAAAAATGTCCGTTGGTATTTCAGTGCACGCGTTTTTAATTCTTTGAATCATATGTTATTCAGTTATGGGTCTTTCTTCATAAATGTTACCCCTTAAATATCAATAAACAGGACTAGCTCTACCAAAAGAAATTAGATGGACATCTAATATGTTGGAACCATATGTTCTGCTGCATCTCTAAAGCGATGCACTCAAGCAAAATATGCAGTTCATTTTCAAAATAGGAACGGTATTTTTGCCCAGTTAAATTGCCTTCAATTACAAATGGACCAATCCATCCACATCCATCATTTTGGAACCATATATTCCTTTTTTCCTTCAAATGCAAATATACCAATCAGTTTACTGCCCATTACTCTATACGAGATATTAACAGTAAAACCGACAGTTCATTATCTCGGTAATTTTTCCTTCAATTACAAATATACCAATCAGTTTACTACCCATTATTCTATACCAGATATTAACAGACCATGAATTTTAATAATTAATTTGTTGAACTCATCTTGGATTTTCATCACACAAATAATATATAAATTGCCCGTTAACTCCACCATGATTTCTATAAGATGACTTATCACAAAAAATATCCGTGAGAAAAAGTATGGGGTTTATTTTCAATCGTTCAACGGTAAAATATTAATCGTTTTTCAAAATCATCGCAGTGTAGCTCTTGATGCAACGTAATGAAAAACAAAAGATGAAATTTATTCCGTTTTTCTAGACGAAAAATGCTTGTTTGTAAAATTCCGGAATTGCAGCTGAGTTGAAATGTGGGGATTATAAGCCACTGTAGCGAAAACATCAATTTCTTTAAAACACTAAGAAATTATTTTA
Source organism: Philonthus spinipes (assembly GCA_963082785.1). Classification (NCBI taxonomy): domain Eukaryota; kingdom Metazoa; phylum Arthropoda; class Insecta; order Coleoptera; family Staphylinidae; genus Philonthus; species Philonthus spinipes. Next base: position 10,302,498 of record OY720315.1, on the reverse strand, counting down.
GGACGGTTTTCTTTTCTCGTTTTAAATATCCACTTTTCATAAATTCATTTATAAATCGGTTCTTTTTGAGAACCGTTTGATATAAATGCTCATAAAGGCAGATATACTTCTCTGACATTCGCCATAAATCAGAACAATATAAATTTTCTTGTTTAGAAATACTGAATACATATTGAAACTTTAATTTGTAAGTATACTAAAATATGCATTTTCTATTTTAGCAATGAATTCAATAGTTGGTCATGAAAAACAACTAACAATCTTAACAATCTATATGTGAGTACGAAATAATAGTTAATCTTATAAACAAAAGACAATTACACCAACAGCAGTTTTTATTGTCAAAAGAATCATTTTGCAAATATAATATACATATATTTGCAAAATGATTCTTTTGAAAATAAAAAAAAACACCAGTTTTATTTTCAAAAAAAAAATAATTTTGTCTTTTGTTTTGATAATTTAGATTTTTTTATATTGAGGGTGAGTCACCGAAGTGCCCGTCTTCGAAATCTCCCTTATCGTTAGAAATTCAGCATTAATTTATTAATAAAACTTGCAAGATTTCTGAAGATGCAAAATTATTTATTTAGAATTACAAACAAATATTAATCGTTGCTTTAAGAGTGTTCGTCACGAATTGGCCTTGAAGCTCTCTTATGGGATTTGTTAACAAATCTGCGCGCATCCACAGAGTTTATTAATAGAGATAATGACATGGGTTTTTTTATGCGTGATCTTGTGTTATTTGACTATTAGTTGTATAAATTTAAAATTTTATAATTATTTTCGTTTTTGTTGTAAAAAATTATTACGAAACGTTCTATTTCAACTAATTTTCCCAGTTTTATTATAAAATTCGGTGAATATATTGAATGCATGACATTTTTATTGCTTTTAAAACAACACCATTATTAATCGAGCGCGCTCGGCTTGTTTATTTATTTTAGAAAAGTATCCAATTTCGGAGACACACTCCGCGTCGCGCTAAGCTGCATAAAATCATTTCGATATATAGATTTGAATTTAAACATAGGATTTTCATTTTCTGTATTATTTTAGTTTTTATAATTATTAAAATTATAATTTAATAAATATTATTAATAATAATTTGACAAATACACATATAATGCAAGTATAATTAAAAATTAAACTAGATTTTTAGCATAAAAATTGAATTTTAATAATTGGTAATCATAAATTCTTTTAGACATTAATAATGTTTTTATTGTTTTTAAATAGAACAATTATTTCTTTTCAATAATTTATTTTTCTTAATGCAATATGATTTCATATTTATCAATTACAGATGCAATTAGTTTCTAAACAGTTCAGAAATAAATTATATACAATTAAAAAAATAATTAATAAAGTATTTAGACGAGAAAGTACTTTTTTTAAATTTACCCAAATGAAGACAATAACAAATATTTAACTTATTTTGGAGACATTTCGAAAAAAAATACAAACATATTTAGATTAATATTACAAAATAGGATATAAAAGTAACAATAAATTATGTAATGTATTATATAACAGAAAAGATAAAACCAAACAACAAATCTGGTATTTATAAACTTATATGATCTGATTGTAATAGTGTGTATATTGAGCAATTTATTTAGAGCATTTAGTTGAATAATCACAATTTTTCAAATTTAAATGGTACAAAAATCTTGTATCATTGTGAGAAAGCTAAAAAATTAGATATAGTTGAAGCAATTGACATTTATTTTGCACAATAAAGACTCAATTCATCACACAATTATATTATAATTTGTTATAAATACAGCTTTCCACTTTATTTTATTATTAAACTAATTTTCACTTTAGAAATACAATTTAATTATAATATTAATCGATTAATTAATTTTATTTTAGCAAAATAATTCCATGATGATCCTGAGGATTTTTAGTGGGGTTTTCTACCTTGTAAACGAAGACTGGGACCGAAATGATTTTGTCCGCCCCACAAATCAATAACTACATTTTTAATTCTCTTGATAATGGACTGATATACCGAACCTAGTCGAGAATTTAAAGTTATTAAATTTAATCTGTATTTTATTTATTTTATTGATAGATTTTTAATAACCTATTCATATTTATTATTATAATATGAATTACCAATGTTAAACTTATTAAAACTATTGATGAAATAAAAATAATTTGAAAATAATTAATAAATTATTCTCTCTTTAACTACTGTGACATTTGACTTACTTTACCTAAGTACTTTAAAACAAATTTACATTAATGGACACTAGTTGTTGAATAACAATAACATATTGTATAACACAACAATTTTTGTTTTCAAAATATTTAATGAAAGAAGAATAACAAAATACGTAATATATAGGAAGGATAAAATCCTGAAGCACGTGCCTACAGATAGCCTTATATTATTTTTTGTTCTTTGCATTAAATATGTTTGAATAAAAAATTATTGCATTATACAATACTTTATTGTAATACAACAGCAAATGTCCATTATCGCATATTCGTTTTAAAGTACTTACGTAAGTCGGAATGTCATAGTAGCTAAAGAGGAAATTATTTTATTAATTATTTTAAAATTATTTTTATTTAATTTATTTAATTAACTGTGACCACGTGAATAAATCCTTTTTTCTATTGAAATTATATATTTTCTAATAAAATAAATCTAATTAAGTCTCAAACTAAAAATATAATGTTATTTAAAAAAATGACAATTGAGGCGCGAACTAAAATGGTTTAGAAAATGGGGTTTTAAAAAGTTCACATTTATGTATCCAGTATTTATTTTGTATGAATCGGCGCGGCGCCGAGTGTGTCTCCGAAATTGGATACTTTTCTAAAATAAATAAACAAGCCGAGCGCGCTCGATTAATAATGGTGTTGTTTTAAAAGCAATAAAAATGTCATGCATTCAATATATTCACCGAATTTTATAATAAAACTGGGAAAATTAGTTGAAATAGAACGTTTCGTAATAATTTTTTACAACAAAAACGAAAATAATTATAAAATTTTAAATTTATACAACTAATAGTCAAATAACACAAGATCACGCATAAAAAAACCCATGTCATTATCTCTATTAATAAACTCTGTGGATGCGCGCAGATTTGTTAACAAATCCTATAAGAGAGCTTCAAGGCCAATTCGTGACGAACACTCTTAATATTATTATATTTGCGCATGGAAAGAAATACTGATTTCATATTTGCGAGTAACTGAAGTGGCAAAGTTTAAATTATTCTAGCAATTAATAATATCAATAAACTAATTATTTATATTACTCCCAATTACGTAAATCAATTCTAAAAAAAATTTTCTCGTTCTAAAAAAAACATAATAAAATTTGCTGTATGACGTCAATATATATAAAAAAAAAACGTTAGGAAAGTTAATAAAAACCAATAAACTTGCTTTTTGTAAGCTTTCCTGCAATCTTCACCAATAAAAACAATTAATACAATTTCCTGTTATAAATAATAGCATATATATAATGGTTTTAAGTTCCGAACCCATTTACTCTACATTGCAAAACATAAATAAATCTGCAATTTTGGAGCTATTACAATATGATAAATCTATATATACAAACTTTAAAACTTGTTTCACTAAGATTTAGAATAATTGGATTGGACTTTTTTTTTCATAAACTTGTTTTTGATGAAATTATTTGTAATTTTAAACAATAATTAAACTTTTAGCAGCCATCTTAATGGAATTTTGAAATGAATAGATACAAAACGATACTTTTTTGGCATAAATTTTGTTTCTTTTAAATTGAAATTAAACCATGTATTTTGAGTGTACTAGTTTCATTATCAACAGATTATTATTTGCTGTTTAATGACAGATTTATTAATATGAGATATAATATATTTAAGAAAGTAGTTTAAATTTCAATTTAGTGTAATTATTTTATTAGAAAATAGTTTTCTTCGTTGATAGCTAAAACAATTTTGGTTTATTATAAACATATTTTTAATATATATAATGAAAAATTGGAATTACTTTTTTTAAAACGGTGATCCGTTTTAGTGCAGATTATTATTACTATGTCTATTCATATTCAAGAGGCAGCGCGTGTAAATACAATCACTTAAACGGGTCGGACTCGTCATACCCTCGCGTCACAAATATATTTTAAAGTAGTGTTTTTCATCTTAACTTATTGACACATTTGCGGGCGCTTCGTCGCCTGACTCAGTAGAAGACATTTTAAACGGGCCCAAAAATCAAACCGAGCCGGCCAGGAATACGTACCATCGAACCACCTATCGCAAGCGTTTTTTGAAATGCGTTCTCGGCTATCACGCAGTTGGGTTTGTTTATCTCCACTGCCCATTGAAAATGAATAGAGTATAAATTATATTATTATCAATTCGTCAAAGACTAGGTTTTACGTTGTAGATTCAAATTATTGCTTATACCACTTATAAATTAGACAAAATAATGCACTATGTGTTATTCCAACTATAATTATATTTCTTACCATTGTGAAAGCTTCCCTGTTTATAATCAACATACTTCCAGCGGTAATCAGAATCGGCCGATGAGCTCTACATATTATATCCATAATGCTCTTCTGTGTTTTAATTGGGTATCTATACCATTTGTTGTTGTAAATAAACATTGAAACTTTGTTTCCCTGTAAAGATATTAAAAATAATTAGCCGATAAACTAAATTCTAATTAAGATTAAAAAAAAAAACAGGTTTTAGTTACAGTTAATGCAAAACTATACCTTATTTTCATGGGTAATACGATGTGAAAACATTGTCGAGATGAATGTAATATAAAAATTATGATATATTATTACCAATAAGCCGGAGTTTATAGAGTTTGCACCCCAAGTATTTTCCATGCCGAAATAATAACAATTGCGCGAACATCTGCCTGGGAAAACATTTCGAAGACAAGCGGATATTTGACATTTCGGACAGCCAGGGTCTAATAACCAGCAGCTTTGACTCTAGGGTTGCCTGGTAATGCAAGCAGAAACTCAATCAGCTGGCGAAGGGAATTATATTAGCCTTATGATGGTCTCCCAGACACTAGGATATAGAGGATAACAAGAAAGCTAACGTCCTCGCAAAAAGTGCGACCAGAACCTACTTGTAGCCTTATTAAGGCCCACTTTAGGCAAATGGCAAGAGAATAGGAAGATGAATAGAAGCAAGCCCACAGGAGAAACACCCCAGAGCTCAGGCAATCTAAAATGCTCATTGAGTATTCGACAGAAAGAACCAAAACAGTCCTGTGCCTCTCTTGGAGACATTAAAACTATAGTATGTATATACACTGGATACTGCCTGTAAGGTGATACATTGATAATATCGAGTAGCGGAAACCATCTGCTTGTTATGTGACTGGAAACTATAAAGCACATATTATTGAATTTAAAATTTTCCAATAATATTAAATTAATACTTAATTTTTATTTTTTATCAAAATCAATAGCTTCTAGTTTTACTCTTTTAGAGAATAAATATATTATTAGATATTTTAATTAGCATATCATGCAAACATTAAAATAATTCGAATAAAACTTACTTTTGTGAATTACTAAATATTGCTTTATTATTAAATAACAAATTTTCTCACTTTTTGTTGTAATTATAGCTTTTCATATTACAAAAATATATTTATTTCGAAAATTTAAAAATTGTATATTATTAACTATAATAAAGCAAATTCAAAATACAATGCTAGTATAATTTCTTACCGCTTGAGTAACTTCTTCGGCTGGAAAGCAGTACATGGCCAATTGAAACAGTAGTGTCATTATATAAAATCCTCCTTGAACTACGTCAGATGTTTTGTCCCTAAAGTGAGAATTATAATTATTTAAGATTCAACAGTTAGTATATAGTAAGCCATTCTCAAAATAACCGAACGTATTTTTTACAGCAATTTTGTTTATACTAACGAATTATGAGCAAATATTTTGTGGGTAATTTTATCCGGTTTTAAAAATATTTCTTTCTTACTCTCTCTTCTTGTTTGATACAGAATTTTCTTCAAGAATAAAATACATAAAAAATGATTCAGAAAAATATGTATTATACTTATTATTTATACATTTAATTAATAATTAATGAAAATAATTAATAATTTATTCCATCTTTAGGTACTGCGACATTTTTGACTTACTTAACTACTCTAAAATAAATATACATTAAAACAACTACTTTTTGGGTCTGTACCCCGCCAGACGTTCAATTACATAATGGACATTTGCCCTTGTATAGCAATAATATATTTTATAATGCAATATAGCGCCACAGCCCGCATGGGAATGACAAAGGGGGCCATCTCGAGTGGCAAAACGACCAATGGTTCATCTTTTAGTGCGAGGATTTAAATTTCCTTACTATAGAGCCCACCAGTTAGCGCTTTAGGCCTTACGAATGTAGGTACATTTCTTCTGACCAAATGACTAAATACTCACTTTTATTGTTATATTTAATTACATATTTTAATAATAGTTTTAGTGATAATTAAGAAATATAGGAACACCGAGACAAATATTGCTACTTTAGCAAACCTTGCAGGTTATATTTGTACAAATTAAAAATTAATTAAAAATTGTTATGAACCTGTTATTTAAAACTTACCCTTCACTGACTATGTAAAGTTCAATACAAATACTATAAGTACTTATAATATATTGACATAACAAAGTATAGCTGTAAGAATCTGAGAGTAATTTGCAGTATCTAAAAAATTAAAATAATTAACCTCCAAATTCATAAATTCAAAATCAAATTTTTTGAATAATGCAATATATTTCGCCTTAACTACTGACGTACTTGCTAGTACTTACTTTAACAGAAATATATGTGTATTAATACAATCACGGAATTTTGCCTTGAGCGCTATCCCATCGCGTATCTCATCGAGACTAGTAAACTCGATCTCCAACTTTTCGAACTGTCTCTTAATGACGAGACAAATACCAATAAAGAATAAGTCCGTGCCGATGACGATGAATGCATCGAAAGCTAACAGAAAGTACTGTAAGAAAAATAGGATAATGGTGGCGTGAGGAAAATCCGGGATGTGACAGGCGAACGCCAGTGACCTGTTCAGAATGGAAGCGAAAATTATAGACAGGAATGTGCTGAATACGAAGTATTTGTAGAAACTCGAAGCATTGCGCCATTTTTTGAAATTAGGGAGCTGTTTGTACTGGACGCGCTTGAATATTTGGATTCCGTTGATTAGATCGCGTAGGTTTTTGCGAAAGAAGAGGGCTGGAAAGAGTTTCATCATTCCCTGAAATAAAGTAAAAAAAAGCTCAGTTTATTTTCTAATACTCACGGTTAATGGTAATATAATTAAGAGCAGGATTTCCCCAAGGACAAGTGTTAGGTCACAGCAGTTCATCTCATCCGTGTCATCTCATTCGCGGATGCTCATTTCTCAAATATCCGTGCTACATATATTATATCCCAATTACAATTATCAAAACCTAATGAACATCACGTAAATACATGTACAATAATCCATATTTTTGTTTAAGAAAATGCAATATTTTATTCAGAATTTTAGTTTCTTTTTTGAACTGTGTAGTTACCAACTTTTTTTTGTCAAAGTTCTACAATAGTTACCGACCTATTTTAATGTCTTTAATATGTATACTATTTATTTCAATTGATATCTCAGGATATTGCCTTCATTTTTGAAAATAAAAGTTGTTTTTTTCTTCACTAATAATTAGTTTATTATGTTCGTATTAATTTTGTCTCCAATTTTTCCTTGTCCGTCTCCTGAGTAGATCAAGCAGGTATCGTCGGCGCGATGTATATGAATGGTGTTCTTATTAAGTTTTGTTCCGTCGTTTCATTTACGTACATTATATATAATATTGAAGGAAGGTTGCCTCCTTGTGGGATCCCGGATTTTGCATATTTTTGTTGACTTGTGGTATTATTTATTCGTATTGTCTGAGGTCTATCGGTAAGATATGATTATATTAAATCTGATTAAATAATGTTTAGTCCCATTGCCCTTAATTTTTCTTTTAATATTCGTTTTGATATAGCATCAAATGCTTTTTTTATGCCTAAATGGATGGCAACTACTTTTGGTTCGAATTTGTTTTTATGGTGTCTATTAAATCGTAGATTGCAGACAGCGTTCCAGAATATTGTTGAAAAGAATATTATTGGTGTTTAATTAACTTTTTTTGATCATATTTCACATAGTTGGAATTGGAAAACTTTCTGGAAAATTTTATTTAGCGAGGGTTACAAGAATATAGGTTTTTCAGAGTTTGTTTTGTCTCCCTTTTTGTAGAGCTTTCTTATGATTACATGTTTCATATATTCTGGATATTTTCCTTCCGTTAGCACGTTGTTAATAAGTTTAGTTAATAAAGGTGTCAAGGTATTTCAGTTTTTTGTTAAGACGTTATTTGTTACAAGATTAAAACCCGCAGCTATTCATTCTTTATTTGTTTTCATTTTCTGGAGTTTATTTAAATTTCATATTTGTTTTTTGGGTTGTTGGATGAGTTGGTTTTATTTGTGCCTTGTTGATTTGTTTTTTCAGCAAGATTTTGTGCAATGTTTGAAAAGTACGTATTTATTATGCCAGCAGTTTCTTCGATGTGTCTTCTTAGTTTACCATGTATTGTTCTGATTTCTTGTATGTACAATGTCTGGTGTGTTTTTTTTTTAATTTGTTAGTTAATTTTTTTGCCATGATTTTTGTTATTTCTTACTGTATTTATTAAAGTTATTTTTGTCATATTAAAGGTTCGTTTTTTATTAGTTTTTTAGTTATTTTTTCTTTTAATTTAGGTAAACTTCTTTGATTATTTTGTTGCTAGGATTTTGTATGTGTCTCTTATATATTTCAATCCTGGTATTTATTTCTGTTATGATTTGTTTTGTTATCCAAGGATTACCTTGTGCTCTCTTCATATTTATTGTTTCTTTATTGTTTTCTTTTATATTTTGAAGGTTTTTTTTTAAGTTTCGATTTTTTATATCTATGCTTTTTATTTTTTCAGTTATTTGTTTGTTTGTATTTGATTTGATATGTTGGTACTCGTTCAATATTTACTTTTTTGTATTGAATTCAACAATTCAGATACAGTGCCATAGTCTAAAATTTCTGTATGATGATTTTGATTTAGTTTATATTTTAATTATTGGTGATAATGTGGTCTAGTATGGAGTTATTGCCATTTGGGTTTATTTTGGTGTATAATAGTTTTTTGATTTTTTTTTATCCTATAGTTATTTTATTTCAATATATTTCTGTAGGACTGGGATGTATTATTATTATTATAATTCTTCCAAATAAATTAATTTATACAAAACAAATGTCTATTACATAAGCTTATACTTTAGGGTAGAGTGAAAATAGATGAAAATTTATTTTTTAGGAAATTGTATACGTAATAGCAAAAAAAGTTGCCTCTTAGGCTAATAAATAACTAATCAAAAACTGGGAACTCTCAAATAATGTTTTCCACCGCCCCAAGTGACCTGAGTAAAGAATGTACCTAATTCCTTTCTATAAAATTTAGTTTATTTAGTCTTTGGGAATTCGCCATTTTATGTGCTTTAAAATATTTCTATATTTGTCATGGTCGCAAAATTTCTTCACGATTCTATTATTGAAACGACAGGAATATACGCCATATTCCATAATTATTATTATTTTCTTAGAAATAATTACACTAATTTCAGAGACTGTTTTAATTTGAGAATAAAATCTAATCCAAAGGAAATAATTCATCACAATTTCATACATGGGTGAAACATTTTCAAAAAGATGTTTCGGTGCTCCAAACACAATACATTTCACTGTTGATCGAGTTTTTATTCCCGATGACTCCGATGTCGAAGCCATGATTTTATTACTTGGAATAATTAAATCGCTACCGAAAAAGCGTAGTTTATTTATATTTAAATCACAAAAAGGATTAAATTACGATACGACGAAATTGCAACCGTCATGTGGAAATTGTTGAAGTTACAAGTGACGTTTGTTAAGTAAGTGCCTGTTATCCTCAATTTAATAATGTTGCGTTTGAATAGTGTTGTATTTATTTTCGAAGTTAGCTCCTTTTCTCATACCTAGAAATAACGCTTATATTTCGGAAAGTGTGATGTGGTCCTGGAGGACTTATGACACTCGACGTATACTATCGTCGTGAAGTAAAAGCGAAATAATTCCAGGGATGTTGCACTAAAATTGCTCTATTTGCGCGATTTATATAGGTATATATATTACAATATTTTGCAGATTTCAGATGTGTGGGGGCACCGGAAGGAATTGAAATATCTTAATGAATTTTTTTTTCTTCTTTATAAGAAGATAAAAAGGGCAACTTTTCTTGACTATTATGTGCTGAAAAATCATATTTAGATTTTTTGCTCCACCCTGTTATACATACATTTATACACAACTAAAACACTTTTTATTCCTTACTTCACTTTTATTTCTTATATACGTTAGATGTACATTAAGTGAACTAAGGAATAAAAAGTGTTTTAATTGTGATTAACTAACTTCACATAACTCAAATTTAAACAATTAATACATACATTTATATTTACTTAACAAGAATTAATATTGTGTTAGTGTGTCCGGGCTATCGATCTGGGGTCTTTCTGCCTTTAAAATAATATTAATGTTTCGTATGATTAGGTGTATCTTTTTTTCTGTTTACTAGGTAGTATTTTAATGTATCTTTGAGTTAGTAAATATTAACTTGAGGTGGTTTGTAGATCAGAGATTTGGTTTTAGTAGATATTATTTGAACTTTTTGTTTTATTATGTTTGTTAGTATTTCATATTGTACATCTTGTTTAATATATAGAGTGATTCCACCTCCTATGGTGCCTCTTGAGTTAAATATTCTTTGGTAATTCTTAATTATGTATAGATGATCGTTGTAAGGTGATAACTATGTCTCAGTAATTGCGAGGATTTGCGGATTATTATATATTAGTTTGAAACTTTTTTATTTTTGCTAAACTCTTAATAAATGGTTGGGATTGTTGTTTAGTATATTTTTATTTAAGCAGAATATATAAAAACACACAAAATACTAAATTATCTTCCAACTCTAAAGAGAGTCACAAAAGAAAATAATGAGAATTAATAAAATAAATAAATATAAACCTTCAAACTTTTATTATTTGTATCTTAACACCAAAATAACAACCCATTAAAAAATGCTCCTACCTAAAACCAGCTGAAAAAGAGTGGCTGTAGTTAGCGATGATACAAGAATGTTCAATATCAGGGGGCCTATTCTATTAATCATTTAATTTTCTTACAAGTGACCAACAAAACTAGATACCAATGGTCGATAGCCATTTAACAATTTATAAAATTTTGTGTAAAGAATTAAATTTACAGGAACATATCTATTGATAAGTACTTAATTGTTAATAAAGATTGTTAACATGCAAGAATTGACTGCGATGTGATTGGCTACTATTTCTAAAAATAACATAGTCAAACCAAAAATCACCCTTCCCAGTTAAAAATCAATTGCACTTGTCAGTTATCGCAAGCAAATGGTATTTGCTGTTCTGACGCTTAAAGCAGACGTAGACGAAGAGTTATATATCTTTACGTAGCAATAATGCATAGAAAGGAGGAAACGATTTTCATGGTAAATCTATACATTGAATGAAATAGTTTAAGGATTTGCCGCGATTTATTTTCCGTTAAATTTCTCGATTGACCAATACAATTCATAATTAGTTGATTTAAATTACGCTTTATCTTTGCTTAACTTTAACTAATATTTTACTGGTTAAGATATCACAGATGTAGAGATGTTTTTCGGTTAAGTAAAATATAGATATTTTAACATGTTACACTTGACATAATAGTTGATAAATATAATTTATTTCTGAAGAGTGTAAATTGGGTTGACTATATTACCATTAGAAATCGTAGCCAATCATATCGCACCCAATGCTTTGATGCGTTCCAGTAAACATAGAACATACGGAAATTTACATTGAATACATTCTAGCATGTTCGGTGTTACATAATACTCTCTGTATATATACGCCTTAATATAATTTCTAGTAATTAGTAAGTCTACAATTATATTTGTTTAACAATTAAATTTACAGAGTTAGTATGTTTGTAATATGAAATCAAACATTGTTGTTCAACTAATGCTATTTTCACAATTATTGCAGTAATTACGTACAAATCAAAATAAACATATTATAATGAAATTTACAATTTTGTGAGTGGAAATACCTGGAATTATTTCATAGCATTAAATTTAATTCGTTGTGTAATTAATAAACAAAATCATTGTATTTAAACGAGAAACTTTCAATTACGATTGATTTTGTATCTAATGATTTTATACAAAAGTAAATCAAAAAGACCTCTAATTGATAGTGTTGTAATTAAATATGTTTTAAGCTTCCCGGCATCGGGGTATTTTTGCAAAATTGGTGTCGTCTGTAAAATTAGGTTTAAGTTTTATTTGTTTAAATTGTAATATTTTTATATACCTTACGTTAAAGTTTTATTTTATGTTTTGTAACGTCTGGGGTATCAGAGAATCCATACCCTGGTATTGTCCCCACTATGATATTAATCTTAGGTAGTTTGTGATATTAGGATTAGTATTAACATACCGACTAGCGTCACAGCTGAAAAAAAAAACAGGTTGTATTGTGGAGAAATGCAAGTCAGTTTATTTAAATTAGAAACCGGCCAATGGCCCAGACAGTTGACGTCGATAAAGTGGGAGGGATTTTTAATCGGTAGTCTCCCCGACAACATCTGAGAGGAGTCCGACACAACGCCCGTAAATTTCCCTTCCAAAGCCACAAAAAAATACGTTATATTGTTTTTTACTATTTGTATCTGAATAAAGACGTGTGTATATATACAGGGTAGGCCATGAATAAAGTCCATTAAACGGGATTTCGAGAGGAAAAATTAGAAAAAATCGAAGTTGCACGGTTGATTGCGATCTCATGTAAAATATTACGACTTCCTCTCACTTCCGGTCGAACCGCAAATTCCTTCCAATTTAGTTATTTTAAATGGAACATCCTATATATTATTTTTTTTAGATTCACCATTCAATTGCATACACCTTCATATAAATTTATATAAACATAACTCTTTCAGTTTTTGAGTTAAAAATGTATTTTTCAAATATTGACCTGAAATAAACATTAAAAAAATCCTCTAATTTCTAGTATTAACAATATAGAAAGAGGAGCGGTATCAGTTAAAACTTAATTAGCTCTTTAAATTTTGTCGGGTCCGTTCAATTATTTGAACACATGCTACATTTGACCTACAAATTACTTATACAAAAGTTGATACAAGAGACAAGTATATGGTAATTGTGCCCAAAGAAAATCAAAAACTTAAAAAAATGTTTTCCTAAATAATTAATACAGATGTTTAGTTTCATAAAAAATGCATTTTATATCAAGGCCAGATGCTTGAACAATCTGGTTTTCATATAGTAATAAAAAAAACCTTTCCATAATGTTACGTATTACTTTGATAAGTATGGTAGACTGTATTTCACTTACACTACGTAAATATTTAATCCATGGCTCAAAAATTATTTCATCTGCATTGCTGTCGACGAACTAACAAAAGAAGCGTAGAAAGCACACAATAAAAATTTCGCAAACATAATTCTCAAAAAAAGCAGCGGAAAAAAAGTCAACTCAAGATTTTCTAAATTTATTTTTATTATTTTATGATTCTGTAATTACTAGCACCCTTTCTTAGATAAAATGACAGTAAATAAATTGTCTAAAGCTTCATGGGAATTAATAAAATGATCGTATTCAACGACAATGAAAACCTCTTATTAATTAATTTTAGTAAGTATTAAACATTTACTAAAATGATTAATATGTTTATAATAAAAACATATTTTTGACTTTGTGTGTGGAATGGAATTTTGCAGTTGGTAACAATGTTCAATATTTTACACTTGTTATTATCAAATTAAAAAAAAAATAAAATTTCACAACGGAAAATATAAATTGTTCAGACACGAAACTTCTTCATGTGTTGGGCACATTTTTTTACCGATGAAGTAGAAAAATTAAATATCAATAGGTTACAATCTATTGATTAGAAATTAAACAAAATACAATTGTATTTACTGTTGATCTACTAATTGATACCTTTATGGATATTGGATAATAATTCCTGCAAATAAGTTTGAAATATGCTAAACTCTATTAGCACGTTTCGTGCCACGTGGAAAGTATATATTTAGACCACAACTCTCATTTAAACAGCAACAAATATTTAGTATTATTATACTGTTGAAAAATGAGTAAGTCGTGAGTCGAATTTATTTAATCCATATAAATATTCAAAATTAATTCGGTGGGAAACACTTACACGTACTTTAATCAAATATATGATAAAAGTTATACAAACTAGGATAAAAAAACACTTGGTTTGTTTCACAATTATTTACTATTTATAGCTTCTCCGGCTAGTTTAGACCTTTACTTATTCTCAAAGACTAAAGGTCGAAACTATTCGGAGAATAACATAAAAAGATCAATAGAAAAAAATACTTATTTACTTGGTGACAGTTATATTAATAAATTAAATAAAAATGATTTGAAAATACTTAGAAAATTATTTCCACATTTAGCTCAGTGATATATTAACTTACGTTACGTAAGTACTATAGACAAATGCACATTAACTCAACTACTTCTCGGACAAATACCGTGTCAGACATTATGTAATTCAATGTCTGGTTGGGTATTTGCCCCAGAAATAGTTGTTTTAACGTTCATTTGTCTAAAGTACTCACGTAACGTCGCAGAGCTAAATGTAGAAATAATTAATAAATTATTCCCTCTTTAGCCACCGTGAAATCTTGACTTACGTAATATGAAACAAATAACAATAACGGACACTTGCTGTTGCATAAAAATAACATACAACATTTTTTATAATTCGAAAATATTTTATGCAAAAAAAACTATATATAATATAAGGCCATCTATAGACACGTGTTTTTTGATTTCATCCCTCGTCCCTAGTCGAGGAAGTTATAAATAATTATAAATAATAAATAATTGTGAAACAAACCAAATTTGTTTTTTTTTACAAAAAAAAACTGGTTATTTAAAAAATATTTCAAAGCGTGCTAAGTGAGAAGTTAATTAAAGTTAAACACAATTGTAAGGGATATTTTAAATATAAGATGCTTGCGGTGTTAAAATGCAAATCACACAGTCGCCAAAATAATTAAAAACGCAGAAAAGAAAAGGCCATTGTCGAAACATCGCAGCGCGGTTAATTGCCCTCTGTCGATCAACTAACAGAAGTATATATATTCATTTAAACGTATATTTTAAGTTGGTCTAAGTGTAGGGGTTTTATTTTTTTTTTTTTTTTTGAGGGGGGGGGTAATGGCCTATTTGTTAAACCACCCTTCTAAGAGACTATAAAAATAAAGCAAATAATGAATATAGAAATGACACTATTGATCAATTTTATTATGTATTTTATTATGTTTAACTCACTGTATTTTTGATTAAATTACTGATAAAAAATGTGCAATAAACAACGTAATTCCTGAAACACAGTCACATTACACAAACTATTTACATTAACCCAACCTGTAAAAATGCTCCCAAAGATTCGATTCCGTCCATTATGGAATTAACGGTAAAGTTCTCGGCCATCATCCATACCATTAAAACAACAAACATGAACCGAATTCCGTTATTTGCAATCACGATGAACATAGATCGTGGGTGTTGATGAGGATGAGCTCCAACTCTTTTAAGCAGGTTCAAAGAAACCTGCATTAAATCCATTTCGTCGTTATTTCTAACTGCCATTGCAGATGTTTTCCTTTAAAGAAAATATTTGTGAATATTATTTGAATTTGCATTTTTTTATATATAAAACATTGATATAGAGTTAGGACTTCAATTTCAGATATAATCTATAGCACATTTCTTTAACAGTTTTGTAAATTCTTGGATTATAATTAAATCACTTTTTAATCTTCTTTATGTGGGTTCTGAAGACTTTAATTATTTAAATAAAAATAGTTATTCTTTCTCTTACTTATATTTTATTAAACTCCATATATTTCTGAAACTATGTTTCCACCTTCAGTGGTTAAAGTTTTGATAAATAATACGTTGTTATAGTATTTACAACTCAATTCGGTAACTTTTTAAAATAATAAATTATTTTTGATTATTGTTAATTTGTTTTCAAAGTGAATTATATATAAGGCGAATAAATCAGTAATGATTTCTGAATGCTGGTTAAGATTACTTCATTTATTTGGAAGTAAGTAATTAATTTATTCAACGTGTACTGATGGTTCATAGCAACTAGTATTGCAAATGCATATTCTTGTTTACTATTTTTATTGCATATTTAACATGGTAAAATGTACCAAAAAAATAATAAGTAGTCTGAAAAAAATGTAAATTAATTCAAAATGACTAAGTCCTCTCATAGAGAATAAAATAATTTTAATGAAACTGCATAGTAATTCCCTATCATGCGCCTTCAAATTAAAGGTACGGTACATATATATGTTGTAAATATAATTTCAAACTTTCAACCTCAAAACTACTAATACCTAATCTAGCTCAAAACTATTACTCACCTATTAAAAACGTATGTTTATTTGATCTTCTTTGAGGGGAATATTTATCGAAATAATATTGTCAAATTGGTCTAAGAAATTCGCTGATATATTCCGAACAATAGGACAAATATTTAATATCAAAAGGATGGATTACTCCGCATGAAAATTATTAATTGAGTAATTATATCCTATTAACTTTAATTGAATTAAATTATAAAATTGATGAAACCAGTACGAATTACGTAAACGATGCTAATGTGTATAATTAATTTAATAGGGAAATATTTTTCTGCGTTTAATTACAAAAAAATGAATTTAATGTTGATTGTTATAATTATTTTAATGTAATAATAAGAAAAATGTATACGATTTGTTTATCGATTTAGAAAACAAATTGATTTATTTATACTTTTCCATTTTTATTGGATTGCTTCCTCATAATAATAAATAAAACAAATTTTCTTTATAACACACTTTCAATACTCTTTTCAATTTTATTTATATGTATAAAATATACATTACGGATACGAATTTGTATCATACAAGGTTTGATAGAATGAAGTATCTGTTTCAAATTTAATCATTTTTATTAATGGCTAAATTTTATTCGAGAATCGAACAAAAAGTCCTTGAGGTAACACGAAACTTGATTATTTTAAATATTACATCAGTTAAATACTAGAATACTAGAATTTGGTAACAATTGGTAACGAATTTAGATATAAAAAATCCCACAATTTAAACAATTACATTTCTTTTACTTTTTGTATTTAGTTTATTTTTTTGAAAATATATAATACGATCAAATATATCCATTACTTTATGATAACCCGGTATTATTATGCAATACACTTTCAAAGATTTTTGCAAAATTTGAAAGGATCCATATTGAACGAAAATAACGAATACGGGCTTTGTCACCTTCCTTGAAAACGGGACATAGCCTAACACATTTCCATATGTCTGGAAACTGACAAGAAGAGATCGAGTAATTTAAATTGGTACACAACGGGCTTGTATTTTTGTCTTATGCTACATCTCTCTATGATAAGACTTGGAGATTAAATTACCTTTGATTTCAGACGAAAACCAAGTTGTCTGTTTATGTTTGTTAGATTTAGATGTAGAGACATGTTTGAAAACATCACAATAAATTATATTGTCGTGTTCATAAGTGATTAGTGGTGTAAATGAACTCAAATTTAATTATATTTACTACAGTGCTCACCTATAGATACGTTTTATTAAATTCATATGTAAAGGATGTAAACAAATTATTTTTAAATAATAATTCACCCAGCTGTGTTCAATAAATAATTCTCTGCTCGAGCATACAGCACAATTAACAATGCAAAGACAATTTTCGGCGAATTATGAACTTATTAAAGTGATAAAAATGATTTAATAATTAAGCTGAAAGAAGGTAAAAAAAGTTAGTTGCTCACTTGCTCTACTCGTGGAATATACAAAAAATGTGTTTAATATTAAGGATGTTAACTTGTTTGGTGTACTTTCAATTGGGTTTTTGAAATGAAAAAAAAAAAAAATAATAAATAAATAAAGTGTTTTTTAGTAAATATAAATTGTTTTCTACAATACAAACAGTTAAATAAACTAGTAATATATATTTTTTAAATAATGTAACATGTCTAAAAATCAGAAAATATTTAAATTGAATATAATGAAATCATTGAACGTATAGCATTTGGAGAAATATAGAAAAAAAAAATTAACCATGCAAATCTATAAAAATTTTTAAACATATTTCACTTGGAGAAACATAGCAAAAACTAAAATACTTGGAACCATGCGGTTTTTCATTTTGTAATGTTTTATTTTTAGGTTGATAATGTTTCTCTTTTTATGAACAATACGAATTGGTATAACAATCCAACATATTTAAATAAGATGTTAGTTATTTTATTATGTCGATTACAAAGAGATGTTACGTTTACCCCTGATGGCATGGTAAAGATGAACAAGGAAGCCTTTACTAATGTAAAAACAAAATTAAGCATTAATTTAATTTTTATTTAAAATGCATTTTTGTTTCAGATATTTAAAACTACTTTATCATTCTTCATATTGGTGCGCCAAATGAAAGATAAATAATATGGAATTCTAATGAGAGGAACTAACATACAAAAGGATATAAATATCATGAAATTAATAAAGGAGCTAGCTAATAAATGTATCTTACGTAAATTATTGTAATATAATAATTTCAATATTTTAACGTTTAGATCATTTAATTTGTTTTCATAATATTTGTTTGTATCAAATTTGAAACTAAGTATAACAAAATACAAGCCACAACTATTAGTAATTTTACTTTCAAGAAGTTCTAAACATATATAAATGAATTAATGTATGGTGATTTAATCAAAGGTTCCCATTGTCATTACTACACCCATTCACTTTTTTTACGAGACCTACCTTAGTTTATTGTGGCACTCTTTAAATATCTCTAAGCAAGTATAATTCTTCTTCAAATACTGTATAGCCTGTATACCGTCCGTGAGGATCAGTAGACATTTACTTGTTACACAGCATTTAGTTATGGTTTCAGCCGCGTGTCTTATACCCATCAGCTCTAGTTGTTCGATGGTAATACCTATCCCAAAGAATACCTAATCTTTTGAATGTTGGAGGACTCTCGAGAAAATTCCGAAGCCCGAACCTTCTCTCTTCAGAGACCCATTTGTGTATCGTCTGCAATAATAAAATTCATGGAAAGTGGCCATATTCTATCCCAGCAACAATTCGGTTTTACTAATGGCTTAACCGCAATACATACCATCTATTGATTCATAACATTTCTTCTCAATAATCTCGACAAAAACAAGCACGTATATATGTGACCTAACAAAAACTTTTGACATTACCTTTTAGAAAGAACACAATTAACACATATGTACCTGAATAATAGTCCTTACACCTCACTTTCCTATCAGAAAGTAGGTGTTCCACGGGGAATCGTATTAGATCCATTGCTTTTTTTATTCGTTAACAATATGCCACTAAACATAAACGGACATATCACAATATTCGTGGACGATATGACCATCACATGCAGAGTGGTCAAATAGAATAAATAAATGAGGCTACAAATTACATGCTCAACAATCTAAAAGCCAATATACCAAAAACACGCCTAGTTTATTAAAAAGTGCTTCGTGGCCAATCCAACATCCAAATGAACAGATAATATTTACAAGAGCAAAGCGAAGTGAAATTTCTCGGTGTCACTATACAAAATGTCTTTCGATGGGATACTCACATACAACATGTCTACTTAAAAATGGCCAGATGTTCATATCTTATATATCCGACCCGAAAAGACATTCATGAAGAAGTGGCATGAATTATACAGGGTGAGTTTTTTTCGATGTTCTCTATGGGGATCTCGGAAACTATAAGAGATAGAAAAACGGTTAAATGGGGAAAGAAGTGTAGTTTTATAAGACGAATAAAATGACACTTCAAAATATTTAAAAAAGTCAAGGGTAACTAGATATTTTGAAAAAAGTAAAATGTGTCAATTTTTTGAAATCAATATATCTCTATTATTATCATAGATAGAAAAAAACTGTAAAGGACAAAGTTATAGAAAATTTTACACAGATTAATAACAAAAAATCCAAAAAAAAATTTCGCCCATATTTTGGGAGATATGACACAAACTTACCTTTTTTTAAATGGAAACAATACTTGGCTATGACTTTATTAAAAGGGCTATTTTTTTCTCTTTAATCCGATATAACATATGTCATAGTTATTTTTAAAATAAAATAAGTTACAGTCGTTTTTAATTTTACCATACACCAAAAAATAGTTAGCCATGAAAAAGACAAAAGTAAAACAATTGCAGTTGTTTATTCTAAACACACATTAATTCGTTTCCATATTTGGTTTGTTTCGATAAGTTTGTTTTGTATTTTTTTGGTGTTGTAAGTTTTTTAAAATGATAATGAATTTTTCCAACGAAGAAAAGCGTGATATGCTTGTTTGTTACATTCAGTGTAATAAAAACACTGCGGATGCTGCAGAACAATATTATAATCAATATATCGATCGTCGGCAGCCATCTTTACCAACATTCAGAAGAATTTACCACAATTTGGGTGAGTACGGATCCTTTACAAAGGCGAAACTTGAAAAAAAAGGAAACTAAATTAATGATGTTTCGGAAATAAACGTATTAGCATTGGCGATGATAGATCCATCTACATCGACCAGACAAATTGCAACAGAAGCAAGCATATCTCAACGGACTCTAGTACTAGTTTTTAAAAAAAACATAAATATCACCCATATAAGGTATCAATTTCACAAAATTTACATGACGGTGATACCAATAAAAGAATGGTCTTCTGTATGTGGTACAAAAACATGTGCCAAGAGGATAATACGTTCCCTACAAAAATTATTTGGACAGATAAAACGCGACCTATCCGGTTTAGACTTTTTTCTGTGGGGTTATGTGAAGAACAAAGTGTATCAACAATCATATCAATCTGTGGAGGATCTTAGACTAGCTGTACTTGAAACATTTTATTCTATTGATAGAAGAAAAGTCAAAAAAGCCACAAATTCGATTTTAAAAAGACGTACTTTATGCCATAATAATAATGGTGGACTTTTTGAGCATCTTATGTAATTTTTAAAATTTTCTTCTATTATTATTTTGATAATTTCGGAATTATTATTATCCGATAATTTCGGATAATTTCGGAACATCAAATATTGCTTTTGACAAATCTAAAGAAAGATAATAAATTAAATATTGATTTCGTTGCTATAAACAACCGCAATTGTTTTACTTTTGTCTTTTTCATGGCTAACTATTTTTTGGTGTATGGTAAAATTAAAAACGACTGTAACTTATTTTATTTTAAAAATAACTATGGCATATGTTATATCGGATTAAAGGGAAAAAAATAGCCCTTTTAATAAAGTCATAGCCAACTATTGTTTCCATTAAAAAAAGGTAAGTTTGTGTCATATCTCCCAAAATATGGGCGAATTTTTTTTTTTGATTTTTTATTATTAATCTGTGTAAAATTTTCTACAACTTTGTCCTTTACAGTTTTTTTCTATCTATGATAATAATAGAGATATATTGATTTCAAAAAATTGACACATTTTACTTTTTTCAAAATATCTAGTTACCCTTGACTTTTTCAAATACTTTGAAAGTGTCATTTTATTCGTCTTATAAAACTACACTTCTTTCCCCATTTAACCGTTTTTCTATCTCTTATAGTTTCCTAGATCCCCATAGAGAACATCGAAAAAAACTCACCCTGTATATGTGTCCTATTGTCAATCACAATTGTCGTATGGAATTATATTTTAAGCCCGTACAACTCTATAAAATCTGAATAAGTTTTTTGTCCAGCAAAAAGGGCTAATCAGAAGTATTGGTAATGCAAGACCCTGTAGCATATGCAGAGTTGTAGAAGCTTAATTTTATGGCTAGAAATAATGCCACTGGCAAGTCTGTACATACTTGAAACAATCAAGTTTGTACAAGGGATATCCGTCCATTCGATAATAGTTAAGTGAACCACGACAATCCCAGGAAAAGGACAATTAGGCTTCCAAAACACAATCATAGTTTCTACCACAACTCCTATACAATTAAACAATTGCGGTCAAAACAATTTGTGAGAAAATGCAAAGAAATAGTACTAATATACAGTTTCTATATGTTAGAAGAATATATGAATATTATATAAATAATTATTTTAAATGTATTAATCCTATAAATATTTTAATTGACCCTCCACAGCAATATTTCACATCATCACATCCTTTCAAGACATAGACAGTTAAATTGACCCTAATCGATTCAATAGACAGTTTAACAATGAAGACCAACGACAAAAAATGCAAAAGAAAATAAAGACAATTAATTATAAGACAAGCAGAAAGATCTATGGTCAATAGTCGATTGACAAGAAACCTCTACATTTTCAAAATATTTTTTATTGTTATTATTTTTATTGTAAACTCAAAAAACTTGTCAATAAAAATGTGTAACTAACCATTTTAATTGAAAATGTAGTTTTTATTTATTATTATTATTAATTAAAACGTACTTATAATATGTTTTTTTATAAATCTATTTTAATATGTTTGTGACCCATGAAAGTTCTGTATTCTTTAGTAGAAATAAATGCATTATAATTATTATTATATTCTTGTGGCAGATTCCCTCATGTTTTTTTTTTTTTTGTGGTAATATCTGAGGACGCACTCCCTACATAAGCCTCGCCTGATATTGAGGTATATCCATACAGACATTCCTCCGGAGGTGAGGGAGGCTATATAGGGCTTACGGAGAATATATAAGGGTAGGCAATCATTTTTTTGGTGGAATGGGATTTGGGTAGATTCCTAAAGGTAATAGTTAGAAGGATTGCGAAGTGTGTTGTTTATATGTCTGAGTTTGACAAAACAATTTTAGGCATGATCTTTCGGCGAACTTGTAGGGGTGTTGCATAGTGGAAGGCAAGACGATAATACCGTGATCAAGCAGGGACTGTCAAATATAAATTATATACATGAAATATAAATTATATAATTGTATGACGGTTTTATTGGATATACCTCGTTGCTTGTGCGTGAGAGATATAAAATGACAGGCCCTGTTTTTATTTAGATTTAAGATGAGAAGATAGGTAGTTTGGAGGAGAGTTTCGAGTAGAATAGGATGTCTAAGAATTTGCAGATGTAGGAGGGAAAGACTTAGGTTTTATTAATGGAAATTTTGGTAGACTGTGGTGTAATTCTATTGAATGAAATAAAGAATTTGGATGTAGTACGATAAATTTTAATGCTCCCATTTGAGCACCAGAGTTAATAAGTGATAATTCAGTAAGTATTATGAAATAAATAAAATGAAAAGTGAATTATGAAATATTGATATTTTCAATTATATTCGTATTTTTAAATATTTAAATAATAGCCTTGGCAAAAAATTATAATAACTATTACTTAAATTTATTATCACAACTTCTGTAGTTGTTCTAGAAGTTGTGAAAATTACAGCTGAAGAAGCAAAAGTGCTTTGAGCACAACAAAATCGCGCCAAATATTTATCTTCTGATTTGGTAACAGTGATAAAATATTAATTTTTTAACTGTAGAAATGTTTTGGTTTGTACTGAATATAATAAAAAAATTCCATTATAGTTTTAATAAAATCTGTCAAAATGGTTTCTAGAAGCCTTAATTTTGATTTGATTGTCAAATTTTTAATTAATGTGTAACTTAACCCATGGTGAAATATTTTTAAAATAATTATGGTATATTTACTGGGTGTACAAGTAAGTTTCTAGGTTTTTTTTTTTCAAAATATGAGGTTTTATTATGAAAACATGGTTACATATCCTTTATTGAAAGTATCGTCCTTCGGAAGCTATAACTTTTTCCCATCTTTCTGGCAATTTATGAATGCCGGACAAAAAAAAATTCTCGTCTTTCGAGCCCAAGAACGTATCGAGCCAATTTTTGATTCCCGCTACTGAACTGAAGCGTATTCCCGTAAGAGCGTTCTGCATTGATCGAAAAATGTGGTAGTAAGATGGTGCCAAGTCTGGACTGTAAGGCGGGTGAGGCAGAATTTTCGGCTTTCCGGAGCGATCCTTCAAAATCACCACTTTTGAACCGTTTGAACCAGTCGCAGCACGTCGATTCACCAATACATTTCGCTCCATAAGTTTCCGCAAGCAAATGATAGGCCTCAGCCGCACTTTTCTTCATATTAAAGAATAAAAGCAGCGCTTCCCGCAAATGACGTTTATTTGGCTGGAAACTTGCCATGATTTTGCTCGATAAAATATACGACACCGAAAGAAATGCTTATATATATTGTTGCAAAGTTGTTGACACATACATAACCTACAAATATAATACATGAGATCTTGACAAACGCTGGAAACTTACTTGAACATCCAATAATTAAAATATGTTGAGTTGCGATGGATTTAATTCAGTGGAATTAAAAACGTTTTGGTGTAGAGTAAAACGATCAATAGTTTATTGACAACGATTAAAAGATACTTATGTATCAAAAATGACGTGCACATACTTTGTATAACAAAGTGCGATAAATTAAAATTGATATTTTAAACATTAATTCGATACATCAGTGTTCGGTAACAAAAGTCTCCAATGTACGGCAATTTAAACACAATTCAAATTTTTAACAAAACACTTAGTTTGATTCCCTCTTTAAGTATTTACTCCGACTAGTTTGGACCTTTAGTTATCTTCAAGAAGATATTTCCTTTTTAATTTAAAGTAAGCTAGACATAGGATGTGGAGGAGGTGGCATCGCTGTTAAGATGAATTATTTTTAAATTTACCTTTGATTGTAGGTTAGTATTATATAATGATATATTATAATGTATGTATTATATAATGATATATTATGACTATATACAGGGTGTTGACGGGATAAGGTATATATAGGGATTTTAGATTGAAATTTTATGCAAATTCCTGCTTCCCTGTTCATTTTGGAAAAAGGCAACAAGAATTTAAATGTATTCAGAATTTAAAAAATTTGAAAAACGACTTTAATTAACTTTTAAAACCGATGTATAATTAACAAATTTTGATTATTTTTGCAAAATATCGCGTGTTTTAATTGCATTAGCCATGATTTATGAACAAATCTATGTACAATTTCAATCATTGAAATATGCGAAAAGTGATGTTAATTTTAATTGGATCTTTTATACGAAAGACATGGCTAATGCCACTTCATTATGCGATAATTTGCAAATTTAATTACATTTAAATTAAGAATGAAGGAAACACTTTTACACTTATAAAGAGTGTTTCCGTCATTCAAATTAACATCACTTTTCGCATATTTCAATGATTGCAATTGTACATAGATTTGTACATAAATCATGGTTAACGCAATTAAGACACGCGATATTTTGCAAAAAGTGGTTTAAAAAAAGTAAGTGTTTTCTATACTCCTGAAATTGAAAATAAAATATACCAAGAAGTGATTGTCTTTAAAATCCAAGAATACATTTAATTTATTAATTATACACAGACTATGAAATTGGATAAAGCATCTAAATGGACAAATTTTATATTTTAATTATTCTCGTTTTTCTCTAAAATTAATAGGGAGGGGGGTATTAGCAAATAAATGTTTTTACATATTAAATCGCTATGTATGCCTGGCCGCGTCAACACCGTATAGATGACCTATAGGACTTATCTATTGAATATCGACAAAATTTAAATATATAAATTTATAGGGTTGGGCAAAATCGAATAATATTAGTAATCGAGTATTACTAAATATGTTATTTTAAGTATTTAAAATGAAAAAGTGAATTCAAATTTATGTTTATTAATAAATGAGAAGTTATTCTTGAAATTTTTACAATATATAATATACGTAAAATTATAATACACTTAATTAAGCAGTAATAAAAGATCGACTATGCCCATCACTATAAATTTATTTAATATTTAGCGACATCTGTAGTGGAACTCACTAACGATGATTAAAATGTTTAACAAATAGGGACATATATAATATAATTTCATGATCCTCGGTAACTAAATATGAGAAAAGTTTTAGAAATTGTCGATTTTTTATTTATTTTAAAAATCAGTTCATGTTTCTGTAACTCAGTTTAATTTATGATCTTAGAGTGAAAAAGCAGTTTCCGTCAAATCACGCAAATCGCTAGGAGAAACCTGTAGGTTTCCCCATCAAGAGTTACAGATACAGATTTCTACTATCATGCCTTTTGAAAACAGAATTCTGCTATCTAAAAGGGAACATTCAATTTTACCAAACATGAAACTTTTGTTAGTGTTGTCTTTTAAACAGGGAGTGCGTGAAATTGGGGTCTATTATGTGTAAGAAATGTTCAGTTTTATGTGTATGTCATTTTAATCGCCACATTCTAAACAGCTTTTGTAAAAAAACATATTTATATAGAATGTAAAGTTAATTAATCACGAGCATGTAA
This sequence comes from Philonthus spinipes, assembly GCA_963082785.1. Taxonomy (NCBI): domain Eukaryota; kingdom Metazoa; phylum Arthropoda; class Insecta; order Coleoptera; family Staphylinidae; genus Philonthus; species Philonthus spinipes. The sequence goes on along the minus strand of OY720315.1, from coordinate 10,275,862 downwards.
ATCGTAATATTTCCAATACGAATAGCCCTGATTGTAATTCATGTTTCTAATTAAAATGTTTCAAACTTTTAAACATGCATTTAATAATAGTCATTTAATAAGTCTCGAAAATCACAATTAATGAAACGTTCAGCCACCATTCATCTAGCGTATGGATAACTAATGTGAATTTCGTTTTCCTTGTTTGCTTAAACAGGACAAGTTCGCCGTCTACCTTGTAGACCCAAATCGTTGACGATGCCACTTGAAATTGGGCAAAAGGTGGCGCTTGCGTCGTCTTTAATTTATTATGAATAGTCTCGAAAATCATTTAACCAATACAAATGACATTCGAGACTGTTCTGTGCATGAAATGTTAAATATGACGTACTCGTTATTCTTTATCGTCGCATTCTAATTGAATTTTATAATTGATATGTATGTATTGTAATCTAAAAATATAACAAATGTATAAATTGAATTAATTTGGTTTAATTTAATTTCAATTGATTTAGTTTAATTTGATTTAATATAATTTATTTAATTTTGCTGATTGTATTTGAATTAATTTAATTGATTTATTTCAACACCTTTAAATTACGTAAGGCATAGCTGACGAGGGATAGATCCCGAAACACGTTTCTGCAGATGGCCTTATATTAAGTATCGTTCCTTTTGTTGTTTTTACATTAAATTTTTCTCGGATCAAAATTTGTTGCATTATGCAATATTTTATTGATGTGCAACAGCAAGTGTACACTATATAATTCAATGTCCGGCGTGGGTATTTGCCCGGGAAGTAGTTGTTTTAATGTGCATTTGTTTAACGAACTTACGTAGCGTAAGTCAAAAGTCACAGAGCTAAATGTGGAAATAATTTATTAATTATTTTCAAATCATTTTTATTTAATATATTTAAATAACTGTGCCAAATGAATGAATACTCTTTTCTATTTATAAAGCTTAATTATTTTCAATTTTAACCAGATACTGTGGGATTTGAATGCTTTCATCTAATTTTGCGTATTTCGATTATTCAGAAGTTTAATTGTGAATTTACTGGGACTGTGATATTTTTTATTGTCTGGGTTCAAGATGAATTTTCGTTTTTTGAAAAATTATTTTTATTTTCAAAATAAAATTGGTCCGTCTTTAGTATGAAACTTATTTTTATTTGAGTCAATTTTTGTGTTTAAATGTTCTAATAAATCCGTCATAATTAGGATTAAATTCAAAAATGTGAAAATCAATCATTTGATTTAAAAAGTTGTGTAAAGTTGTCTGATGTGCAGATTGAATTTTGGTTATGTTGATTAACAATTTTTAGGCTTATTGATGTTTTAATTATCCTGTATCGATAATAAATTTTGAATTTAGTTCTGGAATTTTTAAATATGGCAAAGTTAAAGTATAGATTGTTGTTAGATTTATTATGTCTAGTTTGTTTAATGAAAATGTTGATATTGATTTTCTTTATTGAAATAATTGTTATATATGCCTTTGTATTGATTGTTTAATTCGTGTTGTCGAATTGCATCATCAACACAACAATTTGTTGAAAAAAGTCCTTCAGTTGTGGACATGAAAATCGATCTTTGAGAATTATTGTTATTCGCTCTGAATGTTCTCCGTGAATTTATTGTATTTGTTTCCATTTTTTCTGGTGCGTTTTGTTTGAATCAGTTATGATTATATTGAGAAAATGTAAGATTATTCAATTGAGTGTTTTCTGGAAATTGTTGTCTGAAATTGTTTTTTTTTTTTGGTGCGTGTTAAATTTACCATATTTTATTTTGTTGTTTTGTGTAAATTCTCTGAATTTGTTTTTTTGGAAAATTATGTTGATTTCTCGAAGTGAACATTGTTATTTCGTGTTTGGTATCTTCTCTATTGGTAATTATTTCTGTAATTTGTGTTATTTTGTTTCGGTTTATTGTAATTGTGTCTTATCAAATTATCTCGAGCGAACGAAAAAATTTCTTCTCTAATTACGAAGGAAATGGATTGTTTTAGAATTACTGGCTTTCTAAAACAAATGGCTACATTATATTGTAGACCTCTTAGAAAGGCATTGAATACTTGTTAGGAATTTTTGTTAATAACAAATCTTGGCATCGATTGCCCAAAATAAATTGCTATTTTATGTTTTTCTTGTTTGACGTGCATTAAATTACCAATTAACAGTTTTCGTTGATCTGAGAAAAATTGTACAAGTAATTGTTTAATGTCATTCTAGGTATTTAGATTGCATCTGCTGCCTACAATGTTTAAGGCTATTCTTGTTATTTTAACAGTTATTTCTCCAATTAAAAATTCATTTTGTGGGTTATTTTGATTGGTTCTATCAGTAAAAGTATTTATGATGTATTCGCTTGCCTGAATGAATTGTAAGTGATACGGGATTTCTGTTGGAATTGAATGAATGTGATTTTTTTTTAAACTTGTGGCACTGCTATATTTCGTCTTACATGACTTTTGTCCTTTATTCCCTTCATACATTTACGAGATTGTTTTTTTATTAATTGATTGATTATGCAATTTGCATTATTGTCAATGGGTTTGTGGAAAAAACGTGTTTAATGGAAAGTGAAATTTAGAGAATTTTCATCTTTGTCCACTTTTCTTCTTTCAGTTGTTCTTATCTATGGGCTTCGGCGATAGGTGTCCTCCACTAGCTGGAGATGTTTTCCACATTGGTCCATACTTAGTGAATCGTAAAAACGAAAATCACAAATTCACGATTTTTGACTCCACATATTATCCTACCTACTGTGCCAGTTATGTTTTTATCCAGAGCGGGAGTTATTTTTAAACATTTATTATTAATTAAAATACACGATATGTGTTTTACACATCTAAATTATCAATCTTTTTTTCGCAGTTCGCAAGATGCTTTTATTCAAAGTCTATGCTGATAATGCGTCTGGGTAACGCAATCTTATTATTACTAATAAATACTTTGAGGGAATCGTAACCAGCAATTTTCTGCAAAAGCTGATTTATGCTGAGTTGTGTATTCTTGGCAATCCTTAACTAGATTCGTCTGTTGGTTAACGAATATATAAATAAATATAGTTCATTATGGGATTTTGGTTGAATTATTTGAAGATTAAATTTTATATACACGTATTAGTAATAAGACACGTTTGTAACATTTATGCAAAATTATTTATTTATTTTCTTACCAGTCATACGGTTCCGTCACCAAATGATTTTTTTTTTCAGGCTAAGTCTTACCAAAGAGTATATTATATCCTATATATACATATATCCTATATATATATATATATATATATATATATATATATATACAGGGTGTCTCAGCGTGCGCGCCGAGTAGCTTTACGGCTAAACGGTTCAATTTTTTCAAAATCGGCTTTCGCAGGCGTATGTAGGTCTATTAGGACCACATTTTAAAATTAGTATCAAATATACAGGGTGTCCCATAAAAGCATGGCGTATCATAGTTATATTTTTTCTAATGGAATGACCCATATTTTATATTTTTTTCAGATTCTACATCAAAAATAAAGTTAACTTTTATAATATATTCATATGCCTAAACTTAACAATTTTTGAAATATTTAAATATTTTTGGAAAAATTGACGTTTAGAATAAAAATCATAACTCTCAAATGGATGAATGAAAACAGATGAAATTTTGTGTCGGTATATCTAACTAATGGGTTAATATTTCAGACTATTACGAGGAATTTAAAATCTTAAGATGTTTTAATAATTCAACATATCTCCAGAATCACATTCACGGTTAAATTTCGTGCTTATTTTAAATGGCACACCCTATATCTAATAGGCCTATCTTGTAGGAAATTGTATTGTCTTTCAGAAAGTATAAAGGTATTCTACACCTAAACCTAATAGTTTTCAAGATATATCCATTTTTGTTAATTTTCGTCATTATCATTATTATTTTAATACGACAATGTAACATAAAGCGCCATCTATTGCTTAATTTAATAATTATTATTGCCAGTTATTCTAATAGGCTTTTGTTTATAAGCAAATTTAATTGACACGTATTATTAGTAACAATTAAAAAAAAATAATGTTCCTTTAAATGAAAGAATTAACATGATTCTAACAATAATGTAATGTTATTAAGATTGTCTCTTAGTGTACAAAATGTTCTCTGATGGAAGACATCCTAATAAGAAGACTGTAGAGGAAGTTTTAAATACATTCAAAACTGTAGGCAGTATGAAGTATTTGAAAAAAAAAACTACCTTGAATTACAGTAACTAATAATGAGGAGACACAATTACAAGTTTAATTCCATTGAATATTCGTCAAAAAAGGTGGTTTAATAAGCAATGAAATGGAAGAATACGCGGAAAGCAGAATTAATAAATTAATAATACATTTAGATCAATTATACCTAATATGCTGAGAAATGTCAAAATATCATTTAAAATAAAATTTAATTATGTATTCCATGGTAGTATTTTTGAAAATTTATTATAAATTACTTTTAATACTATTTTGTCAATTTATTTGATGTATTTCGTTATATTTGTTTTACAATTCTAACAAGTTTTTATCAAATAATTGACACATGTGTAAATAAATAATGCAATTAGTATATTCACAATTAATAAAATTAGTGTATTAATTTAGGAAATATCTCGAAAATCATTTGTTGGGTCAACTGACTTTATTTATAAACAATAACTAAACTCTTGCCTTTATGGAATAATAATAATAATAAATATTATATTGAACAATAGATGGCGCTTTGTATCGACTTTCCATGTTATGAATAATAAATATTATGTCAAAAGTTAACGAAAATGCATATATCTTGAAAACTATTAGGTTTAGGTAAAAAATATCTTTATACTTTTTGAAAGACAATATAATTTCCTACAAGATAGAGCTATTAGATATAGGGTGTACCATTTAAAATAAGCATGAAATTTGACCTTGAATGTGTTTCTGGAGTTACGTTAGATTATCAAAACATCTTAAGATTTTTAATTCCTGTAAATAGCCTAAAATATTCACCCATTAGTCTAATATATTGGTACAAAATTTCATCTGTTTTCATTCATCCATTTGAGAGTTATGATTTTTATTCTAAACGTCAATTTTTCCAAAAATATTTAAATATTTCAAAAATTGTTAAGTTTAGGCATATGAATATATTATAAAAGTTAACTTTATTTTTGATGTAGAATCTGAAAAAAATATAAAATATTGGTCATTCCATTACAAAAAATATAACTATGATACGCCATGCTTTTATGGGACACCCTGTATATTTGAAACTAATTTTAAAATGTGGTCCTAATAGACCTACATATGCCTGTGAAAGCCGATTTTGCAAAAAATAAACCATTTAGCCGTAAAGCTACTCGGCGCGCACGCTGAGACACCCTGTATATATATAATATCCTCTTTGGTCTTACGCTTTGATATAGACCGTTTCAAAAATAAAAAATAAAACAGATAAAGAAACAAATTTAAGTTAAATGCTTTAAAATTATTTCAATATTTAACGATTCCTAAAGTTGTGCTCTAAAATTATTGTATACAGCCCAGCTCCCACAAAATATTCATACAAAATAAAATAAACATTTTCGAGGGTTTTAACAATACTTTGTAAACAACAATTGTATGTCCAATAATATATTGTATTTAACATTAACGGTGTGGTATTCAATCACGTTTGGCAGAAACATTTCACCTGCAAGTGATAATACATCGGCGTCTACCTTATTTTAGGTGAACAAACCCCCTCGATATCTTTCAATAGCGATGAACTAGATACATAGCGTTGGGATCGATACAACACCCAACAAACAGCCGGCTGCAAAATGTAATTGAAACGCCACTCTTATCAGCATTCCTCATAATGACTTGTGAGTAGATACATCGGTATTGGTTAGAAAAGTTGCACCATGTAATCGTTTGTAACTGCGTTTTTCCGCATGCACGGCTCGTCACGCTTTCATACAAACACACACATAAAAAATGGTAATGCTTAACACTAGCGTGCATCGGTTTTTGATCGTCGCTAATGGTGAATAGATACATCATACGTGTGATTATTAGTGACATTTAGAATTTATTACATTCAGAGAAATGGGCGAAATGGAATGAATACGTGATTATCGGTGTTGGTTCATAAAGAAAAAAATAAAAAAAAGTGTGGAAAGGGTAAATAAACAAAATGTGTTTGGATAAAATGGATTTGAATATTTTGTTCGTAAAAGTGCAAGCAAACCACAGTTTAGGATTGGAAATCTTGTAATTTCAAGACAATAGTTTCCATTTTTATAGATGTATTTTTCGTACTAATTAAATGTGTAAATTTCGAAAAAAATATTGTTACTATTTAAATCTATATTCAGTTTTAAATCATAGATATTTTTTAATTACAAGTAAAAATGAAGAGTTAATTCCTCGGTTGGTTACTATTGGTTTAAATGTTAATAATTAATTTGTATGTTTCATTTAATAACTTTAATAATCTATAGATTCATCTGGGAGAGAAATAAGAAAAACCACGAGCATAAAGCTCTAAATGAGCTCATCACCCAAGCACGTAACGCTCCCTTCAATTTCAAATAAATTCATAAGCGGATAATACCCCATTGCTTAAGATCCCAACCCTACGCTATAAAGAAGAACGTCTTAACTTAATCCCTAAAGTGGCAATACGGGATATTGATTCCATAAACAATATTACCGCCGAAGTTTCAAAACCGAAATGGAAAATAGCTGCGAGTTTGCCCGTTCGCCCGATTAACGTGCCGTGATAAACAGGGCTCGGTATTTTGGGGCGATAAAATAAATTTTAATTGTATAACTAGAACATAACTGCACACATACATATACACACTTGGCCCTCTCTCTATTGATGATAATGCAAAGAGCTCGGATCGTGTAATTCATGCGGGATTAGCATCCTACTAAACATGGAATTACGGCGATCGCAGTTAAATTTATATCATTTCCTAATTTATAACCTGGAGCTGCGATTGCTTGATGTCTTATTTATCGCCGCTTCTCCAAACCGTCTTATCTTAACGTATCTGCTGTTGGTATTATGTTAATTGTTCAATTCTATTAAATCCATTATGATTTGCATACTTTAGTAGAATCACTAAAAGAGTTATTATATTATATTTTGTAACAGTTTTTCCATTATACGAAAATTAATATTAATGTTGATTATATAACAATTAATAAATGAAAACCTTTAATTTGTGTTAATCAAAATTATAATAAAACACACAAGAATAATCAAGTGGGCCACAAAAATTGTAATGTTTTTCTTTTTACCAATGATTTATATTAATTATTCGTTTCCCTCAAATTCATTAAGATTTTCATAATAAAAATCACTAAAAATGTTATTATATCCGAATTTCCAACTGAAAAGTCATTACCACAGGAAAATTTGTTGAGAATAATAATACAATTAAGTACGCACTTTACTTATTTTGGAACATTTTATAATTTTTATATGTCATATAAGTTCGGGCTAAGCTGCATAATAATGAAAAAATGATAGTAGTTTAACCACTATCATCTGAACAGCTAGAAAAATTCTCATGAATTATATTACTGTGCTCACAGTAATGTCTAAAATGTTACGGAAATTAACACTGCAATTTAAGAAAAAAAAAAATTTTAATTTAGAAACTAAATTGTTTTATTACTCTTATATTGAGTGTAGGTAAAGTTAGGAAATTGTGTTGCTATATTATTGTAAGGAATTTGACTCTATCAACCATTATTTTATTTATATCATTTTTTATACATCCCCCCTAGTATTGCTTCTGCCGTCATTAAGGGGAGGTTCTGGGTCAACTTTAGCTTTTAAGTCAATTGAATATTTTGAAATGCGGTTTTCTTAGTTGTTTTGACCATACAATGGACTACTAATTTCCACTTAAAAAACCGCCTAATTTGGTGGCTCTAGTCTCAGGTTCAACCGGACACATGTGCGTTGTGTTTAATTCTGCATTTTTCAAATTTCTTTCTTCACACTCTTGTATACCAATGAGGCTTCAAATATCGAGCGTATAACAAAAAAAAAAAAAATAATAAGATCACACGCGTGAAATGCTGGTTGCGATCTATATGACAACAAATATTTTACGCGTGTGCTTGCGATTTTAGTTCAAACATGACTTAGATTTTCAATTCCAACTTCGTCGTCGATTTTTGTTATACGCTCGATAAATTTAATATAAAAATCGATTTTTCGTCCAAAACTTTCTCTTAAACTATTATTTGAATATCTTGTGCAAGTAAATTTTAATGATGGCCCAAATATATGTCTTAGAAATTTTAATAGTCCATCCCTGACTTAATCAATTATGTAAAAAATTACGTGCCATATTGATAATACACGTTCTTTCTTAGGGCTTAACCTGTCGACTAATATCTCTAATCGCGCCGGTCAAATTATTAATTTAGTTTATTCGAACATCCGTTACTACATGAAGACGCATTTTATCCTGAAATTGTTCAACTCATTTATGTTAAGAATTATTACCGGACGAACATGAATTGCAGCAGATCTGCACATCTAAATTAAAAAAAAACTGCTCATTACTTAAATGACTTAGGATTATCAGTATGTTGATTTTCAATATGAAAATCTCAACTCATTATCTACGAATTTGGGAATATATAGAATCGAAAATTTCATGAATATCCTCCATGATTTCCTACACAACTTTCATTAAAGAATGAAATTTTTCAAACGCCTCGTGTTATTTAAACGAAAATGATTTGAAAATAATTCATAAATTATTTCCACATTGAACTCTATGACTTTTGACTTAAGTTACGTAAGTACGTTAAACAAATGCACATTAAAACAACTACTTCCCGGACAAATACCCACACCGGACATTGAATTACATAATGTATACCTCTACCACAATCCCTGAATCTTTCGAGGTGTGCGGAGCTCTCTCGCGAAGCGAGTTATTTAAAGTCCCTTCTCTTACAAACACCAAGTGGACAAACCAGCGAGCGTAGCGAGCCTACCACAATCCCTGAATCATTCGAGGTGTGCGGAACTCTCTCGCGAAGCGAGTTATTTCAAGTCCCTTCTCTTACAAACACCAAGTGGACAAACCAGCGAGCGTAGCGAGCCTACCACTATCCCTGAATCTTTCGAGGTGTGCGGAACTCTCTCGCGAAGCGAGTTATTTAAAGCCCCTTCTCTTACAAACACCAAGTGGACAAATCAGCGAGCGTAGCGAGCTTAGCACAATCCCTGAACCTTTCGAGGTCCGTGGAGCTCTCTCGCGAAGCGAGTTATTTCAAGTTACTACTGAAGGATTTAAAGAATAGTTTCAATTTGTGTATCTCCCACATTCACAATCTTCTTTAATCAATAAGTTGTCTCTCCTGAAACACCATACACCGTCCTAAAGAATTTTCCTATCAAAATACCTGGCACTCAATACCTGCATTATTACTTAAAGATTGTGCTGCATCAACCGCTTTCAATTATCTTTAAAATATCAATTAACACAAATAGAAAAGAGTATTATTCATTCACTTGGTCACAGTTATTTAAATATATTAAATAAAATGATTTGAAAATAATTAATAAATCTGTTTAACCTACTTACGTAACGGAAGTCAAAAGTCACAGAGCTAAATGTGAAAATAATTTATTAATTATTTTCAAATCATTTTTATTTAATATATCAATTAATTCGTTCATATTTCCCAATAAATGAAATATCACCTCTATTTGCCTTATAATTAAAATATCTCACATTCGTAGCAACATTGAGAATCAATGTCCCATTATTTTACTCTCTCATATTCTGAAAGACTTTGAACAATCACTGTATGATCAAATTTATAATCACGCATCATCTGATATTTGCCAATAACAACATGGTTTTGTTCTTAGACGTTCTACAACAACAAATCTTGCGATCACTGCACATGACTTTGGATTTTTAGTTTCATCTGGGAACACTTAATGCTGATAAGATCTCTCAAAAAATGAATAGTGTCCTCGGGCATGAACCAGGGCAATTATTATTTTTAACACGAGCTACTCATCATTTCGTCGAAAATCAATTAATACTGCGAAGCCCATTTCCACACTGACGGTACTCAGTTGCTCTATTCGTTTTATAGGTATAATACCTTGTTTGTGTGTGAACATATGAGTGAAGACATATAAAAATTGGTTGCCACTGATGAACATGTTAACCCGGAAAAATCTAAAGAGGCCAGAAGACTTTACGAATACCAATTATTTCCTTACAATGGATTTACAAAATTTCCACACACCATTTTTAATTTCTTAACCTTTTTTTTTTCTAGTTTGCGAAATATTTACTGTGTTGTTGAAATATGAAAACAATTTGATGTTCTATTTAACATCAGGCAGACGTATTTAGTTTTCTTTTTAATTTACAACTTTTATTTTAGACATTTTTCAATCCGATTAAAAAACTAAATAATCACTAAGAGTATAGCTCAAGAAATTCAGATGATACAACAAAAAGTTAACAATATTCTTCAATGCAATCAATATTTCTCTAATAATTATGGAAAATCAAATAAAAAACGCTAAGAATAAAGTTGCACTTAATTAGTTTTGACTATCACCAAAATCTTTTCAAATGTTTCCACTCTTATGAAAAGTTTGGATTTATCGTTAGGGTTCTAGCAAGCCGTTTTATTGTTATAACGGAAACACAGACGCACAGACACAGATATTTTTTTTTAAATTTGATGGAATGGACTGAGGGGATTCTAAAACGGACATATCCGTTGAAATTTGCGATTATAGTAAAAATAATAAAATTACTTTAACAAGTTATAATATATATAATATATGCGGTAGCAGGAATTATTTATTATTGCAATATATGAAGAAAAATGAGCAATTAAATAATTTAATTAACGAAAATAATAATTTTATATGAACCTTTACATTTTACTTTAATTAAAATTTCTGTCTGCATATTTGCATTAAAGTAATTGAAATATAATTATAAAGGGTAGTTGGAACATGTAAGGAAAGAACCAATATTCCAACTAGAGGATATACGACAATAAACATTATAATAATAGAGGAGAGAATCTTGGAAGGTTTCATATTCAGCGTCTCCTCCGATCCTCAGGTTATTGTGCGGCACATCGTCAAGCGAGCAATCAGAAAGCTGCATTGTTCAACTCCTTTCAATCGGGCGGAAGCAAGAAAAGGAGACGCGGAATGAAAAATAAATCAGAAAAAGAAAAACAAGAATATAGGAAGAGACGCCCTGCAAATGCATCGCTTTTAGAAGAGACGATTTATAAAATAATTTTACTATTCGTCCGACTTAATTCACGCTTCGAGCGGGGCTAACTGTCGCCGGTTCCATGGCAATCTCGTTCTAATCCCATCAGTTATCGACAACAATCCGGCAATAATCGCCGGAATTAACAGAAACGGATTTGTATGCAAATCGCCGCCGCCCGCTCCGGTGTTCGGACCCTAAGAAAATCGAGTTGAAAGTTGAGGCGTTTCACGGTTTTGAGAGTTTACAGTTTACGACGGACGGTAACTTTATTTTAACAGATTACGGCTCCACTGTTTCAGATTAAATTTTTATTATTCATAACGCGCTAATCCCGTTCTGGCGCACTCGCCGATTCCGGCGGCGATCAGCTAGGAATGGCGATCGATGCATGCTGGATATTGGAAATGGCGAGCTCATAATACGATTCAACCGGGCCACAATTAACTAAAAGTGCTCGTGACGCGGTGCCAAAGTGAATTTTAACTTGATTCCATGCTCTAATACGCATACACTGTAATACTGTTTGTTGGATAAACATTTAAAGTTTACACATCGCGATTACATTGATTCGGTTTGTTTCATATAAATGTTACAAACGGTTACTCTATAAAAATAGCTACATTGCCAGCAATGGTAAATGGATTTGGGACCGAAAGATCAAGAACGATCGATAGTCAATTTTTGTAACATATAACGCAATATTAAAATTCTCAAAACTTTAGGTGTTTAAGCAATACGACACTTGGATAATTGAATAGCCTAATTTTGTTCGATTCAAACTTACGAATTTTCGTATTTTCCCAACAAGTAGGATCGTTACTCAATTTATAATGACCCATTTATGCCGATTCTTTATTTTATATTGTGAATCATTTTATGAAAAAAATATTAAAATTATTAAAGTTCAAATGTAATTTTAATAATATAACTTTAATATAATTATATTTAAAAAATGAAAAGTGATGAGTAGAATGGACTCGACAAACAATTCTAATAACAGGAAAATTGTTTGAGTGAAATGTTACTTTAAAGTTACATTTTTATATAACATTAAATTATTAATGAGTTATTTAAATCAACATGGTTACAAGCCTGGTTGAGGTTGGTTTAAACCGAGACTTGCAAATCCATAATCCAACACTTTTCTCGAGTCGAGCGTCACAACAAAACCACATTAACTGTTCACACATCTATGACCTGCAGATCTTGAACACCATCCATGTTTGGACTTCGGTAATCCTTTCGTCAAAAAAATCTACTTGAAATTCTGTCGTGACGTAATTTACATCCATTTGTTTTCCTTTTATCACGTCACGTATAAAATGATGTTGAATGTCGATATGCTTGGTTCTGGCGTGGATTATCTGCTAATAATATTTTAACTTTTATTATCGCAAATTATAGCAACTTCACCTAAATGATAAAAAAATAGCTCTTGAAATCGCTGAAAGTATATAGCTTCTTTCACACATTCCGACATTATCATGTACTCTGCCGCCGTGGTACATTCATTCGCGGGTTTAAAGAAATTGCAAACCTTCCTCCAAAGGCAGAGCAGTGCTCAATTCCTCTCGAACTCTCCCACGAACAATTTGGTCTTGCGAACATAAAAAATACTTTAGATGTAGTACGAAAGAAGTTCGTAACTGAAATGTTCTTTGAAAGATCCAAACTCAACGCTAGAATGTGTGGTTTGCTTAAGGGGGAAGATGATCTCAACCCTCTTCCTACAGAAATATAAACGGAAAATTGAAATCCACTCGGATGTATGTGGGCGGATGAGAGTGAATTCTCTAGGTGGAGCAAATAATTATGTTGAGTTCATCGATGATTATTCTATGTAGTGTGAAGTGAGTTTTTAAAGTCGAAGACGGAAGTATTTAAAGCAACGAAAGAATAAACTGCACTTGTCAAAAGACAGAAACATAAGCGCCGTAAATGCATACAATTCGATAATGGACGTGAGTATACTAGCTAATAATTTAACTCATTTAAAAAAGCACGGAATTACTCGCCGATTAATCGTTCCACATAATACTAAACAGAATGGAACAGTTGAGAAGAAGAATCGAACTCTTTTCGAAACTGCAGGATGTATTTTGATGGAGGCTGACACAGTTTGGGCTGAGATTCGTAATACTGAGAATTATCTTCCGAACCATTTACCTATGAAAAGCCTGAAGTACGGACGCCTTATGAAGCATGGATGAGGAAGGTGCCCGATGTGTCACATTTTAAAGCGTTCCAAAGTTTTTTAACAGAGAACCCGGAAAACACAAATTGGAAGAAAGAGGATGGAAAGATATCCTCATGAGTTGTTCTGAGGAATCGAAAGCATATCGTGCCTGATCACCAGACAGTAGGAAATTATTGTTAAGTCTCCACGTACGATTCTTCAAGAATCGATTTCCTGAATTTACTAATGAGGAAGAAAACTGTACTAGTACTCTCATAAATACTGGCAATAATACAGGGGAAGTACACCGGTATATGGATCCAGAGGAAGATAAATCAGGCCGAAAAATGAAGACTTAATAGAACTTAATGACTTACGCATGAAAACAGTCCAGTAGTGAGAATAATATAATTCCATTAACTATTAATTTGAAGGAAACAAAAAGATGCGCTGGGAGACCAAGGTTAATTAACACAGTTTTACGCGATACACCTAAGAAAATATTCCAGCAAAGACACTGGATCAAGCTTGTTTTGACGAAGGAATGGATGGGAAATTTCATACTGAAGTACCTATAGAGGAAGCCTTGAAGGGACCTGAGCCTAAAGAATACTATTTTGCCATTGTCACTGAAATTAAGTCATCATTAAGAAACAATACATGGATTCTCGTGGATCGCCCAAAACAGGATAAAGTCATCGGTTGTCGTATGATTTTGCAAAATAAATTGCGTTCAAGTGGAAATATTCGAAATATCGAGAAAAGGAAGGCTCGACTGGTAGCTCAGCGATTCCATCAGAAACTAAGTATTCAGTTGTCAGAAACATTTGCTCCAGTAGCTAGACTAATGGCATCACTATATGCTCAATACGACATGAGGAATAGACTAGAGGAATAGAATAGTACAGCATTGTAGAATGGGCACAGATTTTTTTATAGAAACACAAAGAGACCTTAGTGGAAGTGGAATTTTACAACGTTTTATTGAATCATAAAGGGGAAGCAAACTCGGGAATACTCCAATGGGGATGTTGAAAGAATTTCGTAATGGAAATAAGGTATGTTTCCTCAAAAAAAAAGATCACTTAATGGATTAATACAAACTAGAAGAAATTGGCACACTAAGCTAAACTACACTCTTAAGAAACTAGGAGTTGTACGCACGAAATTAGATCCTTGCTTATTCCAGATAGGATCGGTTTCAGTTCCTTGTTGTGCACCTGTCGCTTGTAGCCAGCCTTTGCCTTAGACTTTCCCGACATTTTGGAGACCTTATTGGATAGAACGTGCTTGCCTTTAATTAATCCTGTGACTTCGGTTTTCAGCGTGTTCAAAGAAGTTCATTGTGGCTCTTACATTGTGTGGGCGAGAATTATCCTGCTGAAAAAGTTGGATTTGATAATGTATGAAAATAGAGGTTCCAGAACTTCTTCGATGTCATGCTGTGCAGTCATGTTATCTCTAACAAGGATTTGAGTTGACCTAGTCATTAGCGATGAAATTCCATATCATAACCCCAACTGTGTGAAGAACATGCTTTTCAATAAAAAAAAATGTTAATTTCTTCTTTCATCACGTCGTCTACAGACTGCCGACCGGCCATCATGCATATCTATCAGAATCTAGATTCGCCACTAAACACTATATCATTCCATTTCTTGACAAACCTTAATCGTTCTATACACTACTTGAAACGATTTCATCAATGCTCATCTTATAAATGAAGCACACAGTGCGGCTGGATCTACAGTGGCATATGGATGATTAATTTTAAATATCACCGTCCCATTCTTTTCGAAAGATATCGTGCTGACTGCCTTTTCCGATGATAATTAAGTGATGATGAGATTTGGATAGTGAGTTCTTTGATAGCAGTATAATAAATCATTCATTTTATTGACTATTTTGTTTTGCTTTTTTATTTGTACCATTTACGGATTTGTCGAATGTTTCCTATTACAAATTAAATTAGACAACTTGTCCATATATTTTCGTTTGTCTGACGCCATCGTATCAGCATCTTTATCAACTTTTATAACTAAAGAGATCTAGATTGTTTTAAGAAAAACATTAATCTGTTTCCTCTATTATATTAATACCTATATTGATATTTTATATAATTAAAATGGAGAGTCAGTCCTGTAATCAAGAATTGATGTGATTTATTTTATTATCAATTAAAAGGAGTTTAATCACTTGTCGTACTGGATGAAAATAAGAATATTATATAAAGTATATTTTATAAAACTTAATATAAAATTTTCAGTAAAGATGATTGTATGTATCACTTTTCGTAGTTGTTAATTATTTAATTAAAATATAATTATTCATATTCAATTATTATTTAATATTTCACTGGACATCACAAATCAAAACAAATTTAATGCTCATAGTAATAATGAATTTAGAATCCGTACCACAATATAAATAAATAAGCTGAGAAGCATTCCAGACTAACAAACATTTTCAATATAAATTTGCGAAGTTATCGAATGAATAAATTATGTAACGACATTCCGTTTGCGGCGGCATTATTCCAAAGCGGATGGGGGTTTAATATTTCGTGAAGTTTTTTTGGATTGAGCGGCGCTCCGTCTAAACGCCCGTGATTCCCCGTAGACCCGCGTAACACGTATTTACATTAAAAATGTATCAGCGGAAAAATGGAATGATTGAAGTTTATTCGGGCGCATCGAAAACAAAAGTTGGCGCCGGCGTCGGCATCGGCATCGGCGGCGTTTGCCTCCGGGGTAGAATGGCTTTTATTGCATCACGTATGTAAATGGGATGACTGAGACGGGGACTAAACCACTTACTCTGAGGCAAAGAATGTACGTGAGCAATATGATCACAGAGATATCACCTTTCGGAAGATGACTTTCTTTTTTTCTTTCGTTTTGTTGCTTTGCGTCGGGTCCATCTGCCGCTTATCACTTTCCCGAGACGTGTTTATTAAACGATGCCAACATTTAATTAAATTTTAAATCAAAATTGTTAATTTGAATAAAATATATATTCCAATCAAGGCACTGACAAAAAGGTTAACTATTATACTAGATCAATTATTTTACAACACATTAGGTTAATAAGGACGATTGTTATTGGTTTAGTTTTACAAAGTGACTTAAATATACCAGGTGTTTCACGCTACATGTTACAAATGCTTAAGTTAAGGGTGCGGTTTAGACGAAAGAGATAGCTATATAAATATTGGCAATCACTAATTTGAGTTAGATTGCTGTTGTCATCAATGAAAAATATTGTATTATGCATTAAAGTAATCTTAAAATAAGCAGGAATTTCATCAGATGAATTACAAATTAATTTAATGTTTAGTTTGTGTAAAAAAACAGTTATCAAAAAACAATGAAAATTGATCAAATTTTTAGCAAATTTTAAATTGTATTTTTGCTGATAAAAGCTTGTGCAATGGAATTTCAAGAATTTCACTAAATTATGCATTCAAGTAACTTAGCAGACATGACCCATTAATTTCATTATATCTTACAATTTCCTTTTCTAACTTGAACTAGTAAATTGATGTAATACACGATAATTAACGATTTATTTTTTATTTAGAGTGATACTTTATACTTGGTATATAAAAAATGTAAATACATATTCATGTTACTAAATCCAAAAGAATGGCTCTTTTTCAAATGATTATTTCCATTTTACTCTATGGCTACCTTTTTCTACTAAACCGCAACCTTAATGTTTGCAAACACATTGCATATAATAGAAAATTTCAAATAAAATATTAATCGTTCCACTCGGGCTATTTAACCTACCCAAATAAATTCCCTCATGACACCCTCGCAGAGGGGGCGGGGGCAACATTAAAATTTTAAATGGCAACACATAGTTGTGATGAGAAGTTAACGCCTAGTTACATACTGCTGCAGGAAATGAACAAAATGTGATTTTTCCTGTTAGCCTACGACTTAGCTCAATGATAACAATAAAAAAAACTCTGACCTGTATTGAAGTCTCTTTTCTGGATGGGCTCGCCTCGCATAATACGTACACACTATCACAGCTAATTTAAAAGGTACGGGAGTGCAATAATTTCAATTTATAAAAAAAATCCACAACTGATTTATTTAATATTGTACGAATTGAATAAACAACAAATCAATCGACAGATAAATATTGGAAAAGAATACTGATAAAAAAAATATGCAAATACTTACATACAAAAAGAAGGAAACAATAATTGAGAAATTTAAATGCACTCGCGAAAAGAAACAAAGGAAAGAAGAAACTAACAAATGAACCACAAAAAAAATATAAAGAAAAATTTAACAATTAGAAAACCACTGACTTTGAAATTTGTAACACCACTAACTTTTAAATTGAAAAAAAAAAACATTGAAAATTTGGAAACTACTAACAGCTTGAGGGTTCCCCAAACAGTTTTATTAGAGAGTCCGGCGGTCGGATAGCCCTTCTTTCATTGGCTGAGATGGGTGCGCCTGCACCCCCTTTCGGTCAGCGCAATGGTGCGCGCAAACGGAGCTACAAATGCGTAACTGAATTTCAATTAAAAAAAAAAATATTTACAGTTTTAATATTTGCAAGTTGCAGTTGTAGCCACCGTACCAACGATAGGACTTCTGCCATTTATGGTAGTGAATAGTTCTCTTTTTATTAATCGACTATGGTGGCTATATTTTTATATATATTTATATACAGGTTGTCTCAGCATGCGCGCCGAGTAGCTTTACGGCTATTTCAAAAATTATTAGGTTTAGGCATATGAACATATTATGAAAGTTAACCTTAATTTTGATATATAATCTGAAAAAAAAATGGGTATTCCATTAGAAAAAATATAACAATGATACGCCATGCTTTTATAGGAAACCTGTATATTTGGAACTAATTTTAAAATATGGTCCTAAACCATATATAAGTATATATATATATATATAATACATCGTGTATAATAGTGTATAAAAAAAACAATCATAAAATGAGTGGTGATGTGGTGTTAGTTTGCTAAATCAAAATTTTAAATAAAATAATACTCCAGCTGTACCAAAATATTTCTTCCGTACTTTCCCAAAATTACGTCGGACAATAACCCAAATGTTTTTGCATAGCCGGGTGCCATAAAAGGGATTAAGAGATTTGCCTGAGCGCAATTTTGGGGAGTAACTCGCGATTGAAAGTGCTTAAAGCGAGTGGCGAATTGACCAAGGAAAATACCTGACTAATCCTAATGAAACCAACCTAAACCTAAAAATAAATATATACAATATACAAATTCAACTATCAATGTATGTAATACGGACTTAAATCATTTTAAAATTAAATTGGTTTAAAAAATTCATTAACGAATACAAACATGTGGGTGCCGATACAAAAAAAGAAACAAATATTACATTGCCCGAAATTCATTGAAAATTAACCGATTAAATCAAAGTTCCAGCATTTCCGCTTAAACGCGCCGGTAAGATATGTATGGAGACGCAATGAAACGAGTGGCAAGGTTTGAGATGAGATTGACAGAATTGGGAAGGAAAGACTGGTAAAAGAGGTGTGGAGAACATAATTAGGAAAGAGTAAGTGCAGAGTGGAACGAAGAAAGAAAAATGTGTGAACGAACAGGGGTATCTAAAAGTCTAAATGAGTGGCAGGGAAAAGTTGTGAATGCATTACCGTGGATGGAAAAGAAATGAGGCCAAGTAGAAAATCAGAAAGGACAATTTAGGATCGAAAATAATTGGTATAATCCTATGTACAGGAGCTAGCAAGTTCGTGGAAAATGGCCAGGGTACCTATTAAGATCCGACCTTACTAGACTGCAGAAGGTGGCATTAGCCAGGGCTAGGTATGAGCCGGAAGAGATAGAAAGGAAACTATAGATGGATACATGGACATATTTAAGAAGGGAATATAAGGAGGTACGAGAGGAATTGACGGAATCGAATGGAAAGTTAGACGTACGGATACAAGAGGATGGAGCTGGTGCAAAAATTGTGGTTAGGGTGGGAGCGGGTGGAGAAGAATAAAAGTTTATGTTGGTTATTGATATATGTATATGTAGTGTAATGTAAAGGGAATACAAATAAATATGTTTTTTTAATAAATTAAACAAGACATTACTTTTCAGTGATTATATTTTCTTCTCATCCTTTAACATTTCTACCCCATTTCCACTCTCACACATACTCACGTCAAGTTTATAATAATTGACACTTCCTCTTATAAGAATTTCCTGTAACTCGCTAAATCATTTTTATCATTCATCCTTTTACTGCCAACAAAATAAACATCCAATATACATTTCTGCGTCCAAACCATTCCCAGCTAATAAATATAAATCATCTTTAGCGCGTGGGTCTGAGAATGCCTGAATTTTTGTATATCTTTGATTGAATCTGCTTTTCAGTATACGCTCCAATCATATCTGTAGTTCAAACCTTTTTACTCTTCCCTAAATTCTACCGACAGTGGTAGGGTCCATCTTCATCCCATTCTATGGTCGATTTCTATAACATATAGACCACGCATCCTTCATGTATTCTACTCGCTTAATTCACTGACCTTTCTTAACTCTTCAACACCTTTATTGCCATCACATATTCTGTTGATATCTTAGGCATTCTTGCAATACTAAATAACTTAGTGCTGATTTCTCAAATCATTTTATCTATTTCATTTTAAATATAGTAATTCTGACTTCACATATAATAATATGATAACTACTATATGCGGCATATTCCTGCCGCATATAATAGTTATGAGTATTAACCAAACTGAAAATAAATTTCAAACATCATATTCAGTCTTTTTTTATTTTTTATAGTTTTTGTATTTTTTTTTTTTTTTTAATATTATTTTGTGGTATTGAATTTTTTCATGATAATTGAAAACTTAAGATATCAATATTAAGGTAACATAGAAATACTACTAAATTTGACTATATGGTTAGTTTGTAGTGAGAATACAGAGTTTGTGTTTTGGTTTGAAATTTACTTCTACAATAATTGTTCTACGACTATTTCAATATTCTATATTGTATCAGTACGAGAGTGATGTCCTTGTAATTTGTCAGTTCATTTACATCATCATTTTAAAATTTAATGTTATATTGAATTAAAATTTCACATAATTACAGGAAATAGCTGAAGTTTTCTTATTGTACTCTCAATGCAGTTTCTATCATAATTCGATTTTTGGGAAGAATTCGTTTATTTTTGCTGTGTTAGGATTTGTTCATATTTTCACGAATGTTGGGTTTTTATATTCACTATAGGAAAATGCGTTTCCACACAAACTCAGAAATTTAATATCACATATGTATCATTCTATGTATTACACGGGTAATGAAAAGTTCGAAAATGTAAGATTTTGCTAAAAAGAGAGGACACATTTGAAAATCTACACCAAAATACGAATAACAGGTTTGAACCAAAAGAGTCTCGAATATATAATGCAAGTGTAACTGAATGAATACGTGTTTTACCCCAAATGTGTGACCCAATATTTTATTGAGGCACTCAAAAGTTTGTTGTTTCCAAGAAACACTTCTTATTTTTTATGCAACAACCATTCTATTTGATTCCAGTATAAAAAATACCAACTATGAAATATTTAACTTAACCACGAAGGTTTATTAAGACTTTTTTAATTTTTATAAGTTGGTTTTTTTGTATTGATTTTTTTTTTTTTTTTCATGATAAGTGAAATCCCGCGACAGATGATGTATACGACTCTCTCAAATTAGACACTGATAATAGACCTACCCATTGATACACACCAAATATCTCAGTATTACCGGACTTGCAGAACAGCGAAGAGTTATGCAGTGAAAATAGACGTGATAAGAGACAGTGCCCAGGAAGCTTCAAAAAGACTTCAATCAAAAGGTTCTATTTGAAATATTACCGAAGCAGTTTCATTTTTATGGAGTTGAGCCAAGTCACTCTGAATACGATCGAATGCGGCATCGTGTTAATCGTGAATGGTCTCGAGAATCATTCACATATGGTGGCCATTCACAACAAAATATGCAAGATCGAAAAATGAAGTATTAAGGTTTCGGTCAGTTATATGAATAGTGATTGCTCCATATCGTCGATATTGCGGCCAGTATAGCGGATTGTATTTTCAACGACGGCGTATTAAGCATTATGGACATCATAAACCAGCTCCAACTCGACATCGGTCCCAGGTGCTCCAACTTCTGCACGAAGGCGGACAAAGAGCGAATTGTCTGCGCGCTCAATTCGCTCTTTGTCCTGCGGATGACAGAAGCTGCCAAAGACGCCCGCCGGTCGTCCATGGCAGCACAGAAGAGGGACGATGTCACCCTGGAAGGGATGCTGTATGGGCCAGAAATCGCTGACCAAAGGAATTTTGAAGTAAACTGCAAAAAATATAACCCGAAACTTCAAACGCGTTTTTCTCGAAACAATGTTTTCAAAATCGGTGGCCGGCATAACTTTATAACGACACATATTATTTTGATCGGACTTAGCGTTTCACATTCCCAATTGATTTTTTTTTAATTCCCTACGCAGCCGTTTTTCTATCCGTTGAAAAATCTGTGCTCGGTGCAAGTTTTTATACCGATTTTTAGGGTGAAAAATTAGAATTATTTTTAACACGTTTTTTCAATTCTCCTACGTAGGGGACTAGACTTACCAATTGACAATAACTTAAAAAAAATAATTTGTTGCAGCACCAATCGGAGGACCCCCTGGCCGGCCACCGAAAATGGTAGTTTCGAGGAAAAGGTGTGCTTTCACCTGAAGCAGAGGTCCCGGGAAACGGCTGATCGCGTTACAAAAAATGGTGCTCGAAAGCTATTGTTTTATTAATAAATAGATGTACTCAAAGTAGTCATTTCCTTTTCTTATAGTATTAAATAAATACTATAAACCACCTATTTTTCAGCCATATTTAGAGGAATACCCCTTTAATTTGACTTCATATTTAATAGATAAAATACGACGACGAGGATGGGATTCGAACCCACGCGGGCAGAGCCCATTGGATTAGCAGTCCAACGCCTTAACCACTCGGCCACCTCGTCGTTGTTTTTTTAGACAAATATGCAATTTTTGAAAATTAATTTGCTTTTACATGTATAATACTTTGTTTTTAGTTGTCAAATATACTCAATGATATAAAAAAACGCTACATCAAGAACGGGTAAGAATTTTTGAATAGAACAAATATTTAATTAATGAAAGGTAGTAATTTATTAAGATGTCAGGGTAGAAAGACTTTTGATCGATAGCCCATACTTAAGTAAAGTAAAGTTTGTAGATACATATCATAAGTTGTATATAATATAAATACATGTAAATTCTTAAGTAATTAAGATTTATTAGTAGTAGTATTAAAATGTCATTAAAAATAATCCAGTAGTTACGGCAATTTTGTTGTTTCAGTTGTTATTACTATAAAAATCGTGCGAGATTTAGCTGATTCCATTATTGTGTTTGATTGCATTTTCGTTTTTCTTTTTGAGATCTTCTTTGCGTTTTTATGTTGCGATTATGTGTATATAACTGCAACATGAAATAATCGAGAACTCGAAGTCAATAGTCACAGAGCTAAATGTGGAAATAATTTATTAATTATTTTCAAATCATTTTTATTTAAATCGAGAACTCAGTTATTTCGCCAGAGGTTGAATTATTGGCGTAAGTGAAGGTGTTTTTTCATTAAGAAAAATTGCTAATCAACTTAACCGACACCAATCCTCTGTAGTATCAAGCATGGTATACAGACGATCAAGAACATCGTAGAAGAGGAAGTGGTCGGCCAGGACAAACAAATGTAGTCCAGGACCGCTATCTCTTATTGGGAGACGTATATGGTGAGTACGACGCCATGTGAAGTTTTCTGTTTAGAAAAATATGCACCAAACAGTGGGGGTAATGGTATGGGATGCTATTAATGGAGGCAGGTCTCAGATGGTATTCATCCGATTCAATATGAATGCCCATCGATGAGTTGATGGATTAGTATATTGTTATGTTGTGGACATGGGTGAATTCCGGCCATATACCTTTCGGTGTCGACCATGTGGAGCACGGCACAAGTGCAGCATCGATTTCATATCCTCAAAGCCGCTGCCCGTTAGAAGCCAACCCACGCGTGGACCGGAGGGCGATTGACGTCCTCAGGCTTTTAACGGCCCACCCCTGACTCCTTATTTAATGGCGACTAGCAGAATGTCTGCAATTCCGACTGCCATTCAGACATCCATGCTCGAGAGCACGGTAGTCCCCATAACTTGGCGATTCCAAGTTTAATGTGCGGCCCCCATGTCAAGGGTGGACAGCGGCTAAAGGAAATCGGTTGATCTCATTGCGAAGGATAGGTCACTCGGAGAAGTAAAGAAAGCGTGGAGCTAGCCGGTTCTTTAAGCAAGGGGTTCATAAACTACAAAGCGAAAATCCAAACAAAGGATTCAACCGGCACCACTCTCACCCGGACGAAAATCGCCCCGATTCAACTCGAGAAGAGCGCGATAACACTCACTCACCCTCAAGCATCTTAACGATCCTCGCACTATAGAGATCGTAGAGAAACAATAAAAGAAGTTAAATTATAAAATAAGTTGTTTCTTATGTAAAGAAACAGGTCCTTACTTAAATAAATTTAAAAAAAAACATATCCTTCCATTTCTCCAGAAGTTAGAGGACCTGATTTTCCAACAGGATAATGTCCATCCACACATTGCGAGACATTCATAAGGAAGCGTTCGAAGAGTATAACGTCTCTCGACCCTTCTGCCATAAAACATGTGTGGGACATGATGGATAGAAGAATCAAGCAATTAGCCAATCCCCCACAGATACTAAAAGCTCTCCAGCATGAACTACAGATTGCCAGGGATGCAAATACATCAAGAAAAAATTGACAACCTGGTGACAACCATGCCAAGAAAAGCGCGGGAGTATGATACCAATGGAGGGAGTCCAACACATTATTAATAAAAAATGCATTAATTTCTTGCTTAATTTCTTTTAAATTTTAAACAATTATATTTTACTAGTAAAACATTGCTATCGGGTTTGGTCTGAAAATTCCTACTCCTTCTGTGTGTTGCGTTTTTTTATGTCACTGAATATAGTACTTAGTTTGATTATCATAGACAAGATATAGGATCCAGCAAGACTTGAATAAAAGAAGATTTTCTTTTTTTTTTTCAAGATCAGTACTTACAGATTTCAGAGATGGTCCAATTTCAAAATGACTGAGCACTGAATTATTATCCACCTATTAGTTATACAGATTTAATGTTCTCAAAATATACCAAAAATATCGGTATCGGTGGCATTAGTAGGGTTTCAACCAGAAAATATTGCTTTTCTGAGTTGTCTTTTGACAACATATTTTCAAGAAATTTTAATAAGGTACAATTCAATAAATATGTATTTGTGCGCTGCACCTACGTCTACGCATCGACAAAATGAAATTATTCATGTCATCTTGTTGCATCTCGTTCTAAGGTAGTTAAACATCTAGATGAAGTGACTCTTTGTGATGGTAGCATAGTTTTTTTTACGGTCATCTTACATGGCCTAGACAAAATCGTGATTTGTCATAAAATACCGCATTATGCTTTTATTCCTTCATGTAGCATGTTCTCTGTACATAACATGTTATATTATTAATATATGCAACGCACTTAATTTAATATAATAGTAAATTAAGAGAGTTGCAACAACGTACCTAATATTTTTTTTAAATGTAATAATCCATCACAACTGATCATTCTCTATTATATGCGTAAAAGAATAATATTGATAAATAATCAAGGAAGTCCATTACAATTACGGCATCCCCTTTCCGGAAAATTGAACGGCAGTGTTATTTTTATGGTCATCATCGTCGTTCGCAGAAGCACGGTGTAGAGCAGAACGGAGGTGTGCGGTACAATTACAATACCATAAATTTAATGGCTTGTATGGAATTTTATGAATTGTGTCGGCCGTAAAATCCGGTCGATTGGAAAGGAATACATAGTCCTCTTCCATCCAGTTCTCTTTCCATCTCCATCGCCGAACTGGACTCGTGCGGGGGGATATAAACATGAGACACTTTGTGTTTTTATGTTATCATTTCATCGCCCGCCGGTAAATTTTACCTCATTTTACGGCCCGCATCTTATCCCTAAATGTGCTCTCGGACATTTACAACATTCCGTCGGTGTAATATCAGAAAAAGAAAGAAATAGAGTAATAGAAGATGTGGTTACTTTATTTGTCAGCGTCTACTTAGAATAAGAATAAATTGATTTTTTTGAAACAAATATTGCTGTATGCCATATTTCATTAATTTAATCTGCATAATATCAAAATTCAATAAGAAACCTACGGAAGTGGCACCAAAATGAAATGTTAAGAGAATTGTAATTGGTAGCCCATTCAGTCTAGAGCAGCTCCGAATGAAGTATTACAAAAAAAGTTAATTAATAAATAGAAAAATTGCGCCATATTTTACAAAATTATGGTGGCTTTACAATTTACTAAATGGATAATTAATTATATTGAACAAAACAGACGTAAAAAATGTTTTTTTTTTTATTATTCACATATCACATAAAATATCAGATTTAGTTATTGTTCGGTACTTATACATTATTCCGTTGGGGGCGCAAGTGTCCCGCTCATGACCCGCTCAACCTACCCCTTCTCCCATTGCCTGTAGGCAGAGACAGAGTGTTGAGTGAAGCGAGTGCATCAACGTTATCGGTCAACCGCTAATTATTACACATATTCGTTACTATTATTTCACTAGTGTCCAGGACGTACCTGTTGTGCCAGACTAGAAGCCTACAGGTAAGTGTTTCCTTTAAACCGCTTTTCCCCAACTTATCGCTTTGCAACCAACGGAAAACCGCAACGTCTCACCCTACGCAGGAGGTTTCTTAATTATTTTACAGTCCACGTTCCTCCTGAAATTCTCTCTCAAACAGTTATAGTAATGTCGAATTTTTGTTATAAGGTCATATAATTTCCTATAAGAAATATAGGATTCCATTTAAAATACGGAAATTAATATTATCTTACGGTATAACTAAAAATGAAAGCATCGTGAAAACATTTCCACCATAATAATCACATTGGTTTACATAAATAGTCAAAACATTATCAATGAAAAAAAAATTTTAACTTTTAAATATTTTATAAGTAATTGTACAATTCGTCAATTTTTATTTTTTTAATTATAAATTTATATTAAGAGGTCTATTTTTGTAGTGCTGCACAAAATTGTATATTAATAAATAATTTAATTAACTCTTAGTCTACAATTTAATGGGAACGTACAAACTGCATCACAACTCCGCACAGAGTTTCGCTGCTTCTCATGAAGCCCTTACAAACCATTTGTCGGGGTGGATTAATCCCCATATTTCACTTACTCTTGTTTTCCATTCTGTGCGTAGGTCATCTTCAACTTTGTCCTTCCAGCGTGTTCTTTGTCTTTCTTATCCTCTTCGGCTACCTAGCTTCCATTCCATTATAATCTTTAAGCTGCTTTCGGATCCTGCTCTTCAGATATGATCTAGCCATTTTAATCTCATCCATTTTATATAATTGATTACGGTTTCCTCACCTAATACCATCTTTATTTCACGATTTGTTGTTCTTATACTGTGCAGAGACGGTTTGATAATCTTGATTGGAAAGTGATCCATCGATGGTCTGACATTGAAACTTCTTGGCTCACTTTCCAATCGCCCCCTGCCGGAAGAGTTACGTACTTGAAATTTATTTCCAGCATTTTCTCATGATCACATTTATCAACAATTATTTTATTTGAAAGCTCTAGCACTCATAGTTCCCGAGATATAGCCGGTAACCTTTCTTATCGGGACACCCGGTACAATTGTTTTATTTAAGAAGGAAGAATGCACTGCTATTATGTAAATTATTATGTAAAAGAACTGTAAAACTTTAAACACTCAGCGTGTATTACAGTCACTAAATTCTCAAAATGTTAAATTTGAAAGGTTATATTAAAAAGAAAAGAATTTCAAAGGCGATTTCATGCTTTAATTTTTTGCTTCAGGTTTTCTCTAGAATGTGTTTTTTTTAATAAATACGTATCGAAATCTATTAAATTTTACGGTATGAATTTGCATTGCATATTTGGTTTAATAAAGAATATAATTTCGTTCTCACGTTTGCGTTACGTAGAAAAACATGAACAAGGAGAATAAAGTCGCGCGTGTGAGGCTCTATTTGTATATTACAATATTTACTCGGGGGTGCTATTATGTTTACCTCCCAAAAGTTAAATAAAAGTATCCTAAATTGCTTTTTTTCTCATGTAAAGAAAAAATATATATTTTTTATCATGTTGCTTAAATATTAATAATTATATTCTCTAAGACTTATAAAATATATATCAACAAAATTTGTTTTTATAGATATAAATTAAAATTTTATGAAAACGAAAATATCATTGCAATATATTTGCTTGTACGCTTTCAAATGAGGCATGGAGAATTTTGTATTAGCTAATTTGACTTAATTAATAAATTATTTAAATATTTCACTTTCCACTGGAAAAATATCGAAGATATAAAATTCCTTTTATTTTTTTTTTGCTGAAAACAATTAATTGAGCAGGAATGGCGTCCGTCAATATCCTTTCGATCATTTCACCCAGGGATTGCTGTAGGGACTTTTTTAATTAATTTAATTGACAACTTTGTCATTATATAAGGCAGAGCTGTACTGACGATGAATGAAATCCGGAAACACGTGTCTGCAAATTGTATTATATTCCGTTTTTTTTTATTATGCAACAGCAAATATCCATTATTGAGCATTTGTTTTAAAGTCAAATTGTCAGAGTACCAAAAAGAGGAAATAATTTATAAATTATTTTCAAATCGATTTTATTTAACTAATTTTTCATACAATAGGCATAGTAGCATCAATTAATCCGATTGGTATGAAAATTAATTTCTCTTTCTCTTCTTTATACTAAAATCCGTTTACAGTTTTTATGAATTTTTCTATGTTGGGTGAAAAATAAGTGGTGATTTGTTAATAAGTTGTAATGAATGGGAAATTGATTATCAAAATATTTATCTAAAAAAAAATAATTTATTTTAACTTTATAATGGTTGAACGGTTTCGTCAAATCATCAGTTAAAAACAATCACATGACAAATAATATATATATATATATATATATATATAAAACAAGACACTATGATAAAAAATAAAGTATTTATAAATAAATGTAAATTGCTTTCGACAGCAGTATTTCATTCCTTTTTTTTTGTATGTGCGTGTAAATGGAAAAAAACTCATGAACATATTTACTAAGATAAAAATAAAGTAAATAAGAGAAATGTAACGGCAATATTTGTTGCGTGTGGGGAAGAGGGGAAATCTCATTTAAATCTAATCAACTCCAAAAGAAGGATAAAAGTTGTTGAGTTTGATACGAGCCTGGAAGTGGAGTTGCTCCTCTCCGTTCCGCTCCGCTCTGGATTGGGGGATGAGTCTTATTACCCTAATTCGATAAATTGTTGTACATAAATAAAATTTCCCGGCGACGCCTCAACCTAGGACATTTCCATACATATTATTCATCCAGCATTATTCATAATAAGTAAGTGCCCGGCCATACATTAACATAATGGCGACAATCAAATTATACACATAGATTTCTGTGATGTATCGTCTGCACTGCGGTATGGAGGATATGGCGAATTAAAATTTATTTTTTTTATTAGTTAAAAAAATGGTGTCGTTTATTTATTAATATTAGTTGAAGATATAAAAAAAAAACAAAAAGAATTTACGAATGATGTTAATAAATGTTTTTTTTTTAATTTTGCGTCGATCGACTCCATATAAACATATAAATATATGGACATTCATAAAACTTTTGTGACCAATTATTGTTGCTTACTATTGTTCGAATAAAAGATTATATTATCGAATTAAGACAGTCATTTTACTTTTCCGATAAATATAATGGTGCACATTGAATCTAAAGTATTTTATTTTAATTTATTGGTTTTGTAAAACTGTATAAAACAAATTGAAATAATTAAAATTTTCTGTCAATTGCATTAATAAAAACAGATTTGCACATATTATTTTTGAGGGAAAATGTACTAGTTTCAAACTGACGTAATACAAAATAAATTGCACCATCGAAGAAGACAATGATTCTAAATGAGGACAATTAACTTGAAGAATAAAATTTCCTAATAAGTTTTAAAAAATCTCTAAGTTTGTCCAGCATTTGGTTAATTGTACAATAAGATACATAGTTTCTACTTTTGAGTGCTAAAGAAACTCATCCATTCTCATCTATTTATTTACATAATTGAAACTAATTATAGTGAAGATTCTGCGGTATTTACCAATACCAATACCAATAAAAATTATTAATGAAGAAACCTAAAATTGACAACAACAAAAGAAAACGATATTCTATTCGTTATTGCAGGCTTATTCATTTTCATATTATGAAATAAACTCCTGAATAAATAATACAATTATTAAATGAACATAATACTCTTATTGGCACTGGTATAAGATTAATTCCTAAAGTCGCTTTCGTCTTCACATTGGATCAACATATGTTTAAGCTACTTAGAAAGCTTGGGAATAATTATACATCTGGGGTTGACAATTTACCTTCATTTTTATTAAAATATTGTGCTGTGCTACTCTGTGTATTGCTTTCTACATTATTCAACTTATCAATAAAAACGAGTACGAGAATCCAACTGCAAGAATTACAAATGATACCGTTTTATTCATGCCTTACTTATAGCGTCCGCTTCCTTAATAACCCCCAAACAAGAAAAACTGTCTGTATTTATAAAGGAATCCAAATTCTTTAGTGAAGACCTTTCTAGTGCAATATTTGCTAACGATTTCTCTGATATAAACAAATAATAACGATCATAATGAATTTAAAATAAAACAAGAACAGGAAATATGAAAATTTAGAATTTAATATTGGTTTTTCTGAAATCACTTGAATTTTGTTGATTTTATAAATTATGTTTCATCAGCCTAAGTATTGTTTTTATATCGTTGATCGCGTTCAATTATTTATTATATTTATATTGTTTTTATATTTTGTAATGTTACAATAAATATGAAATGAATGCTGTTTATTTTTCCCATTACAATTTTAATAATTGATTTAAATATTTTAAATTAAATTTAACATTTTAGTTTTATTGTTATGCTCATTGTTTTTATAGTAATATATTTTTTCATGTTTCACATAAAATTATCATAATTACAGTTTTAAAATCAACCTGTATATTTCAGTTATAGTAATTTAAAGCTGAAAAAGCATTAGTTTTTTTTAATTCAGCCCATTGTGCGTTGTGTTGCTTTAATTATTATAGTGTGATATAATTTTTATAAAATAATTTATTATCAAAACTTGGTAAATCTCGTTCTTTATTCGATTACAAAATTTCAATAAATTAATTTATGTTAGATTGACGTTTTCTAAACCCTTTTGTAATGAAAAAATGGTGATGTGTCCATCATGGTAATTTCCCCGGTGAATACGGTTAAATAAGTTTCTGATTGAAAATTTAATAGGTTAGCAAAATGATTAATTGAAAAAAATGTTTCTTGTCTTTTAAAGTTAAAGCCGAGTATTTAGAAGAATATTATAATTAAGTACGCCATTTCTTACCTTACAATGGGTTAAAATTTATCCACACACTTTTTCATTTTTTCAAACTGAAGGCGTTTGCGAATGATATAAAATTTTTCCGACAGTTTTTCATATCGGCGTTTTCACCAATCACCAGAATGCTCATATGACGATCTCGCACAATTTCATTAATTTTGGTCTATATTTGAGTTGACCTGGACGTTGGTCACACCTGTCTTGAATGTTGTAAAATGAAGTGATGAATTCGTGATGGGTTTCGAATACATATGGATAAGTTTATGGGATTTCAGGAAAATTTGTGAGATAGGAAGTATATATATATATTCGTTGAAGATGATAGGAAAAAAAATGTACTCTAGTTCACGAAGCCGAAGATATGCCGCTCTCCACTTGACCTTGGCTTTTAGGGTTGAAGAATGACCTTTAAATGTAAGCTAAGGGTAAAAAAGAAACGATAGGACAGAGCATTCGTTCACTTAGACACAGTTATTTAAATAAATTAAATAAAAACGAATTTAAAAATAATTAATAATTAAAGTATTAACGTAATGTTAGTCAAAATGTCACAGAGCTAAAAGAGGAAATAATTTTTTAAATTGTTTTCTTTTTATTTAATTTGTCAAAACGGATGCCTAGGTATTTACAATTGGATAAGAGATAAACGGATTGGTTATTTATTGTCATCAATAAAGGAGAATTACGGTGTCGGCAAAATACAACTAAAAGTTGTGATTTATTGGGATTGATTAAAATGCGCTATTTCGTGAACAATGAGAGAGTAGATGCAGGCTGAAAAAAGGATAACTGAGTGTGATATTAATGCTGTATCATCAGTATAAAGGAAAGGATAATTGGTTTATCGATGTTTTTGGGATAAGAATAGTATATGTCGTTTTCTTGGAGAATCGGTGATAAGGGAGAACCTTCGGGTAGACATTGTTCGATAATAAAGGTTTTGATGTTTTAACTTGAAAGGATCTGTTATTTATGAAGTAGTCAAGAAGGTTAATTAAGTGTACTCGGAATTTAGATAGTTGCAATTATATAACAAACCAAGTCGGAACGTCTCGAGAACAAACGTCCTGCCATCCTATTTTTAGAAATCACAAATGCATTGGTTTCATTGAGACTATACAATTGCAACTTTAGGAATATCCGAATATTATCTGGCAGTTTGACGTGAGGATGGATAGAGTTAAGGTAGTGAATCAATGTTCAAGGAAATCGAACTGATTATAAGGGATGATAGTATAGATGTTTTTAAGGAGTTTGTTTTTAATTATGGACCTAAACAGCTTTGATCGGTTTCGATGTAAGCAGTTATTTCCGCGTTTGCATTTTCCATTCTGTTGGGATTTTTTACTTTCCCCAAACCCCCGTCCAAGGGAAAATTTCAACGAATATGCACGTCAGGTCCCCTGAGTCCATTCCATCGAGTTTTGTAAAATGTCACACACAGATTTCCGCGATAGCACATTAACAGTTAAATTAATTAAACCTAAATCGGCCTTTTATTACTGTAGAATGATCTGAAAAGCATTTGGTTAGAATGAAAACTCATTAAGTACAACTTTAGTCTTATCGATTTTTCATTTTTTAATTCGCATAGGAAAATGTTTCAAATAAAAGTTTAAAAAATAAATAATTGTTGTTATAATTGCTTTTAAGTTGGCTGTGGAGCCTTTGATTATTTAAATAATTATTTTAGTGACAAATAAAACGTCAATCGGGCAGAAAGACCGATGGTTGATAGCCATTTTCTAAGGAGAATGTATAACATAGTATAAGAATTATATTGTTAATTTATTGCATATAAAATTGTCTACAGAAATAAAGATGTTATATATATATATATATAAAACGTCAAAATTATTTTATTATTTTATTTTAATAACACTGAATATATTTCGCCAACGAATAAAAATGGTAAAAATATTATATACAGTGAAGGAAAATTATATGAAGCCATTGCAAGGTCAGAAAGAATAACACAACAATCCATTTTTAATTAATAATTATTCATTTACTATTAAATGTTCATTAAAAAACGTATTTGACCAAATTCGCCGGAGAAAGTGTCATGATGAACACATCACGATTTTTTTTGGTTGATTAAAAATGTGGATAATTAGGAATGGATATTATTGGAAAGGGATTTTGAAGCACCTTTCGAACTACTCTTGTTCCTAAAGTATACGTGGAGTAGTGAATTGGTTTATAGACATAATATGGATTTAGTGACGACACGGAGAAAGTTAGAGTTTGAAATAAAGAAGAGAGCTGACGGGATTTCGTGGGATGGATGTCCGCTATAAACAGTGTATACATACATTCTGTAATAATTTAGCTTTGAAGGATTGCCTCAAGTAGTTTTTATTAAGATATGACCGCAATCATACAGCCTTCCTTTGATAATTAGGTAAAATTAAGCACGTGGTTTGTTTCACAATAAATTTAAAATTAATAATATTTTATTCCTTTGGTTTTATAAAAGAGAAGAATAAGCGAAGTTATAGAATTGGAAATTGGATTTCTACAAATAATTCATGGTTGGTAGATAGTTGGATAATTAATGAGGTTCTTTTCAAAGGGAGTTTATGTCACCGTGTAAAAAAATGAGATACCCATTTTTATTAGAAACTTGGGAGAAGCTTGTAGGAATTCCGGATACGGGGACTATTGAGAGGAAAAGATAAGTTCTGTTATCTAAATATGATGTAAAAAAAGTCGAAATATCCCCTGGTTAGGTTCTCAGATTATCCAATCGTATATATCAGGTATCCAAAGCACGAGTTGTGGAGTTAACATTATTAATGGAGACTATTTTCGCATTCGACACACTCCCACTCACTTAGGTTATTGTCTTCATTTGTTATTTAGTTTTTAAAATAAATCTATAATTATTACATTTTCAAATATAATTTTACAAAAAAAAACTTGTATTATAATAAAATATCAACGGAATATAAGAAGTTGGAGATTTTTATTTTATTTTTTTCACATAAATTAATGTCATTTCATTAGTTGAAATTAAATCTAAGTTATGTGATAAGATGAAATAAATATAACTAATATATTTCACGTAGCTCTTCTTTACTTCATAATTATAAATTCGAAATTATTTTTATAGAATAATTCTTAATATATAATGCGTTTTTGAAATAGACAATTTTGAGAAATATGGTGAAAATTGGCTGTTATGGAACAGATACGGCTTTAGATATAATAAATTGATGTTATTTGGAATTTTACATATAATACGACTTGATTCGTTTGTTGTAATAGTAAACGAACAAAACGAAAGGCAGTAAATGCATTTAATCGCCATGATGCTATTTGATGTAAGCCATTGCGTAAAGCCGTTTATGCGCTAAGCATATCAATAGATCAAATAGCATGTTCGCCAATTAGGAATTAGATAGAAACCTGCAACAGAGGCTTAATTGATAATATTAACAGTGCGATTTTGCAGAGCGATATCCGTAAAAGCAATACCTATCTATCCCGAGTAAGCATTCGCCTAGATTCCGTAATAGCCCCATTAAAATCTAGGCTGTTCCTTAATACCTTATTTAGCACCAATAAAATTTAATTATTCCAGGCGGGAGGGAAGGGAAGCAAAGCGGAATGGCAGGAATCGCGCGATCGATTCATCCGCGGACAAATAATTAAGCCGGATTAATCGAAACGAAAATTTATATGCGTTTGCGGTGTAAAGCGGCGACTCGAAACATTTCTGTCCCGCTGCACGGAATACCGGAACACTGGGCCCCCATTCAATCTCACCCCCCTACGAGCCCGCTCACGTTAATTAATTAAATCTAATTAAAATTTAATTTGGAAGTTGTCCGGATCAGCCTTGCGTATGTGTTAACATATTTTACGTCTTTCAGGAGACGGAATGAAATTATGAATTCATCGCCCCATCTCCCGGGTCTTCCGCTTTTCGGTGATTTTCAGCTGCACGCCAAGCGAAATTTCGGATTGTTGGTCGTGCACCACCTGCTAACGGTCTCATCTTGAACTTTCCCGATTCGGGGATTTACTGCACAATTTCAAAATTTCACGTAATTAAAACATTGCATGTAATATCCAATTTTATAAACGCATTACAGCTTTATTATGTAGGTGTATATATATATATATTTCATATTTTCATTAAAATTTAAAATGTTTTCCATTCAAAATTATATGGCGAAAGTTTAATGAATCTTACTTATTCTTTACACATTACAACCAACTTCCACGTACAAAATCGTAAATTTTTCTATCGCCAATTTTTAGTAAACGAATACAGTTTAGATCGAAAATACTCACCCTACGTTAAAACTGCAAATTTTGAAGATATATCAATTGTCGCATCGTAGGTGGCATCAATAAATTAACTAACTCGGATAGTAGCTAAAAACAAGCAAAAAAAGAAAAGTAGAGAGAAAAATAAAACATTTGATAAATCATCGTGTTCTGTCTGATTCACTACTTTGAATCTAAATCTGTAATATGTAACATATAACATATAATTCAATACGGGAAAGTGCGTCTGCATTAGCATTATTTTTTTCATTTTTATATCTAAAAATATCTCGTAATTAATTTTTTCAAGTTTCAATGCGCAACAAATTAATTTAGTATTATAAGTGTAGTATTATTAGTTTTGTTAAGGAAACATGTTAACTATTGAAATGGTTTATGATCTGTTACTATTGTAAAGTTATGACTAAAATATAATGTCGAAAAAGAATTCATGAGATTCAGATTTGAATATCTCGACGGCAAATACGGCTACAAAGTTTCGGTTCCATTAAAACATCGGTTGGTGATGATATATATGACGTTGACTTTCGCCTCGAGAAGTTATTTCCAATAAGCTACATCATTGACCTGCATTTCCAACACTATAGAGAGGAGACATACAGGGTGTTCAATTTAAGTGAAGACATTACAATATCTGCAAAACTACACATCGAATAAAATAAATTATAAATAAAATTTGTTTGCCCCGGAGGGAGACATTTAATCGTACGAAATTCGACCCACTACCCTCAACCCCTCAGGGGTAGGGGGTGAGAAATAGAAAGGTTAAATAGGAACCCCATTTTTTTTGTACGGATTTGAATACACCGGTAAAAATTAAGAAAGTTTTATCCCAAATATTTTGTTTTGTATTCGTGACAGACGACGCTGTAATCGACAAAATTTAAAATTGGCAAAAATTATTGAAAAATGGGGATTTTCTGAGAAATACATATGAAGTCAAAGAAATAAAAGTACACAAAAACGACAATAAGTCGACTTATATGCGCATCTCTAACAAAAAAGATTTGGATGGTATTTATTTTCTGCAGAATTAATTTAATTTAATTTCTAGTAAACAATTACAAGTGAACAATACCTCAATGCAACCGTAGAAGAACAAAATAAAATGATTCTGATTTATGGCGAATGTAGGATAAATATTGACGAGGTTGTTGTCTTACACGCTGAGCATTTTCCGGATAATGTTTAAACGCGGTTTTTTACAATATTGTCAGAATATTTTTGTCAGATGGTATTGTACAACCCAAACAAAGAAAACGAGTAAAACGAGTCACAGGAATTTGCAATGAAATAGCTGTGCTGGCAGCTGTTCAGCTCCACAAATAAGTACTCGACAATTACAATGCGATTCCAGAATTTTTCTATGTAGTATTGTTAACATTTTGCACCGTATTAAGTATCATCCGTATCATATTTCATTGCACCAAGAACTTCATGGAGATGATTTTCTTAAAAGAGTAATATTGTGAATGGGCACTTCAACAAATAGAAACTAACTCAAATTTCTTCATCAATATACTATTTTCAGATGAGTCTACATTCGTAAATCATCGTATTATTAATCAGCATAATACGATTTACTGGAGTGTAGAAAATCCTCACTGGTTACGGCAAATTGAACATCAACGTCCTTGGTCTGTAAGTGTGTGGAATCATAAGGAAAAACACATTGGTCCATATTTGACGGTACTTTAAATGGAATTAAATATCGATATTTTTTGGAACAAGAACTACCAATACTACTTGAGGATGATGCTTTAGATGTTCGCCAAAGCATGTGTTTCCAGCATGACGGTTGTGCAATCATTATTCATTGTTGCACGGGAAGTATTAGACCGTTATTATAATGCTCCGTGAATCGGATATGCTTCTATCGTGTGAACAATTATTCGAAAGAAGGATCAATAAGTGTATTGAACTTGAAAGTCGAATTTTTGAACACTTGTTTTAATTAGAAAACTATTATGTGTGAGAGGCATGCAGACTCACACCTTTCTGTACTTTTATTTCTTTGATTTCATATGTATTTCTCAGGAAATCCCCATTTCCAACGATTTTTGCCATTTTTGAATTTTGACGATTGTAGCATCGTCTGTCACGAATTCAACAAAATATTTCAGATAAAACTTTCTATTTTTTTCCCGGAGAATTCAAATCCGTACAAAAAATGGGGGTTCCTATTAAACTTTTCTATTTCTCACCTCCTACCCCTTAGGGATTTGAGGGGGGTGGGTCGAGTTTCGTATCATTTATGTCCCCCTCTGAGGCGAACAAATTTGTATTAAATTTCTTTTGTATTCAATGTGCAGTTTTCGAGATATTTCAATGTCTTCACTTAAATTGAAAACCCTGTATAAGAACGAGGCTAATCGAGATGGCGAAGTCGACCGCATTTCTAATAATTAAGACAATTACGAAACATTCGAGCGAAGCGACATACTCTAAAATTTAATGATTATGAAGTGGGTTTCAACAATCACTGTTCCCGGGTGAATAGAGCAATACTGTCTTCTAGTAGTAGCAATTCTAAAGAATCTCGTACCGACTGAAAAAAAACTGCGTTCTTGTGTGTATTGTCTAAATAAATCTGCGGTCCTGAGCATTTACCGTACTGTTTCAATAATATTTTTTACACTTTTATGATTAAGAACGGATTTATTACTTTGAACAAAGACTCGTGAAATTACTTCCTGACAATACGACAAAAAACGTCTGATTTCGTCATCAACGTAGATTCTTGATGACGAACTCCTGGAAAATAGAAATACCGACTTAAGTTTAAAATCACTGTGGGTTGTGTCCATTCTTAGGAATTGAAATTAAGCAATGTGAGTCTCATTTGCGCATTTTCCAGAGAGTATTTTTGAAGAAGATCTTGAAACATTTCGGAATGAAAAAAAAATCAATTCTGTGAAAACACTCGACTGAATATAAACAACTTGATAAATATGCAATGATTCTCTTGAGAACTCCGTTCCATACTGATCAGCCGAAGGTTCTATGATGTATTTATCTTGCGTCACTCGGGCTGATATAGCTAATGCTGTCTCAAATGCTCCTCGGTCCATGGAGAAACCTAAATTACATGACAAGATTTCAGTCAAACGTATACTATGATACAAGCACGGAACAGATAAACATGCTATATACTTCAATTAGTGGCGGACTATAAGCTTACTCTGATGCAGAATTTGTTGGAGAATATCGAATATCTTCAAATTATTTCGTTAATCTTATATAATAAATTGAAGTATATCGGTGATAGTAATCAATAACACTGATAAGAACCAAGGCTAA
Organism: Philonthus spinipes; assembly: GCA_963082785.1. Lineage (NCBI taxonomy): Eukaryota > Metazoa > Arthropoda > Insecta > Coleoptera > Staphylinidae > Philonthus > Philonthus spinipes. The sequence continues at coordinate 10,237,138 of OY720315.1, read as the reverse complement.
ATTTAACGAAAGTGTAACACAATTGAAATAGCATAATGATCTATAATCTGAGATCAGTGAAATAAAACTGTACTTACTAGCGTAATTGAGTAATATTATTGGGTTGTTCGGAAAGTAATTTCGTTTTTTTTTTGTGGAAATGAAAGACAGTTTTCTTATAATAAACAAATACTTTATCAAATTATGTATTGGCCGTTATGGTCCAACACCTTTTGCCATCTTTCTTGTGGTAGCATAATTCCACGCTCATAAAATTTTTGGTTTTTGCTGGCAAGAAACTGATCGAGGAGGTTTTCGACCTCATCATTTGAGGTGAAGGTTTTAACGTCTAAAAAATTTTGAAGTGAACGAAACAAATAATAATCCGATGGTGCCAGATCTGAAGAATATGATGGGTGTGGCATTGTATCCCATTCAAGCTGTAAAAGCTTTTGGCGAGTGACCAAACTTGTGTGAGGTCTCGCATTGTCTTGATGAAACACTACAACCTTTCCTTTTGATTAGTTCTGGCCTTTTCTGTAGAAGTGCATCATTCAGTTTGTGCAGCTGATGACAGTAGACTTCCGAATTAATTGTTGTGTTATCCAGTAAAAGCTAAAAAAACTATTCCTTAAAAATTGCACCAAACAGACAGCATCACTTTTTTAAGTGAATATCGGCTTTGGAAATAGTTTGATCCAATTCATATTTTTTGCTCTATGACCTCTTGCGTTTGACGTTGCTGTATACAACCCATTTTTCGTCCCAAGTGATGATGCGCTTCAAAAACGGATCATTTTCGTGACGTTTAAGAAGCGAATCGCAGATGTCAATGCGGCGACACAGATTTCTCTTTGTGAGAACATGGGAAACCCATTCATCGAGCTTCGAGAATAATCCCAGGCCTTTCGAGTGGTCATAAACTGTTTAATTTTATAAATTTAACCTCAATCCCATCTCACGTGTTGTTATTCGCCGGTTCGCATCAACTAATGCCTTTATCGCGTCTTTATCAGCTTCAACCGGCCTTCCCGAACGTGGTGCATCTTCGACATCAAAATTGCCGGATAGAAATTTAGCGAACCAGTTCTGGCACTGGCGTACTGTCAACACACCTTCTCCATACATATCGGTCAATTTCTTTCTGGCTTGAACAACATTTTTACCCTTTCCATAGTAAAACAGTAAGATATGTCGAAATGCTGCTTATCGCTCTCCATATTTAAAAGGGCACCAACCAAAAAATACTGCGTAGAATTAATTGAAATTTTTCACACACAAGCCTTGCTGTATGAGCTCTCAAAGCATATAAAAATACACAGCTTAAGTGTGAAGTTGTGTGCAAAAAATACAATTAAATCATCTGTAGGAAAAAACGAAATTACTTTCCGAACAACCCAATAGTAATCGAGTGTTTCTAAATCAACAAATTTAAATAAATTAAATGAATAAGTTACAATACATTGAAGTTCCTCAATAAATTGGGAACAGTTACTAATATTAATAGAATAATGTTACATTAATAAAATTATCATATACTTAATTTCGCAGTAACAAAAAATATCAGTAAGATCGACTTTGCAAATCTCCAGTACCTATACTCTTCATAATAATATAATGCCAGTGCTATAAAAACAGGCATTATAAGGCATTATAGGCTATAAAAACAGTGCTATAAAACTTTTTCCAACTTTTTCAATCCAGAAATCTAAAATATGTATGAATGTAATGAACGTTGTATTTTGACTTGGAGTCGATCTATTTGAATATTTGATCAACATTGTTTGTAAATACAATATATTAAATAATTTTTATTAACAGTATTGTTGTTTAAGAATAGATTTTCCTCATTTGTAATTTTAGTTTAAAAAAATAAAAGTTTCTACTTGAAGTCATGTAATTGTATTTTATAAAAATATATATTTTTGTGTGTATTCGGTTTATCCGAATGAAATTATTAAAACTTTGCATAATTTATTTAGAAAAACCGGCAACTTTCCTCATACAATTTATTTAATTTCACGAAACAAACCCGTCTGCATCATTACATTTTTTTAACGTAAAATATTACACGGAGTAATGTGAACTTTACGAGCGGCGTATTTTTAAAATGCAACTTTTCCGGAACGCGGACGGAGAGAGTGTGAGAGAGAGATAGCGCGAGAGGTGAGCCGGATGTAATGATTATTTTGTATTGGAGTTCTTATGAAGTTGTAGCGCTTGAATATTTTATTCGGGAAGTTTTCGGGATAACCCCTTAAAAACGTAGTGCCGTCTGGGGATAGCTAAATCTCTGCACAAACGTGTGCCGTGAGGAATTAATGCTGTATTTCCTTTCCGGTCTGAATAAATGAATTTTCTTCCGTTTGCGCTCGCGGCGAAATCAAATGGCTGCTCTGAATGCAAATACATCGTCTTGTTTGTTGGCTTTTAATTTAAATGGAATTTAATTTAAAATAATACGATCATTTAAAATAAATAAATAAATAAGTGTTAAATTAAAGATAAATGTAAAATTATATGTAACAAACCAAATGATTTTTATTTAAATTTATATTCACACATATATATTTAATCATGTTTCGCCAAGTGATTAAAGAGAAATCATTAAAGTTTTTTTTATTATTTATTCAACATTTTTTGCGTAATCATTTATATTTTGCTTTAATTGGTGTTACTAAATTAAATATCCAATAATTGTTATGTATTTTGCTGATGTGACAAATAGTTACACAAAAATTGCATACGATTTTTCTAAATTGATTGATCTCCCTTAATTTGTATTGAAAATCACCCTTTAAAATAGTAAAAGGTGATTTCTTAATACAAATTATTTCTTAAATGAAGGTGCCGCATCGTTCATTAAGGTGAAAGAAGACCAAAAGATAAAATCTATCTGAGAGTCGAGCGGTTATCAAATAAATGACGCCGCGAAAGTAAAATTGCCTCAAAAATGAAACAGCGCCCTCCTTAATTGCTAATAATATGCAAATTTCAGTTTGCCGACCTTTTTGAAATAAAAGCAAGCGGGAGAGTTGATTTCATTTTAATAACGAACATCCTGACCTAATCAATATTATGCGACTTTCAAAGAATTTTAATTGCTTAATTTAGTTCTTAACCGGGCGCGCGAAACTTCTTTAATAAAATTCATGTGAAACTAGAGAATAAGGCAGACAAGAATGGAATGAAAGAAGAAAAAAGCGGCGAAGCAGAAAGTATCGTATGATAATTGTCTTCATGTGAATAATACAGCAACAAAAACGAAATTGAAAAACTATTTAAACTAGTAGATTTTATAGATCATACTTCATAATATATTGTGTTTAATTAAATAAAACACTTTGTATAACAGGAAAAAAAAATGCACAAAATTAAAAATGTGTTTTATTTAATACATTTTCCTTGATAAAGCGAGTGAATATGGTTAATGGATTTTATTATTGCATATGTATTATAGTATCGAACAATGGAGAAAAAAAGTCGCTACAATGAAAATGATGAGATGTGTTACGTCAAGTTATTACGCACAATAGGAAGAATTTGTGGCCAGGGTGCTGGGTCATTCTGCCCTGAAGACCTGGAATTAATTGAAATAAATAGTGATAAATGAATCAGTAATAATTAAGTATAGTTCTGATAAATAATCCGTACTTCCGATTATTCTTTAGTATAGTATAGGCTTTTCCTTGACGAAATTCCATTATAACTGATTATACAAGAAAAACACATGGTTTTGTTTTTAAGTTTCACAGATTTATTGCAGAAAACACTGCTAAAATTGTTTCGATACACAATATAATCAGTATCGTCATCAGCTGCCTGATGATAATATTGTGTTTCGAAACAATTGTTGTAGTGTTTTCTACAATAAATATGTATAATCAGTTTTCCCATTGTTATTAAACTTGAAATAAAAATAGTAAGCCATATATACCGATATTACGAATTAAAAATGGTTAATGTATTTAAACAAACAAACAAAAAAAAGTTTGCCGATTTTTTTCTTTTTTTTTTTTTCTTCTGTAACGTGCTTTTGACCGCTCACACAACAATTTTATCGTCTCTCGCATTATCAATGGTTTTCTTTGCTCCTCGATTTTTTTTTTTGGTTTACACCTATCTGGTTTGTTCACACGGAATTTTAAAAAGGAAGGAAAGATTGAGAGAAATTGTCTCTTATGAAAATGTTAACCAAAAAAATAATAATTTAATAAAGTATTCAACCACTATTCATCTAGAGTATGGAAAACTGGTGATGGCCATTTTGGTTTTTTAAACCTCATCAAATAAGCGCGTTATATGTACAATGCCTTGATGAAGACAGTTGAACATATTTTATCTTATGATTAAATTCCTGATAATTGTATAATCCATACACAAATATGGTTATTCATAAAATTGCATACATTTTTAAAAACATTAACATTAAGTATACACAATACAATGAAAATGTTTGTCTGTCATGGGCTACTAAACAGAGGTTTTTCAGCCCTTGTATGGTCCACTTTTAATAGTTTTCTGAGAGAGAAATTGTTAAATTAAAAAATAAGATTATTTCATAAAACATTACAATCGAAAGGCGGGTATCTATTCTGAAAGCCATACATTTTCCTAGCTCCTTCTCCTGATGACAGCTTAAATGACACCTCCCGCTATTGGAGTAAACAGCGTCTCTAGCGTGAACAAAATCGTTTTTGTTTTATATAATTTAACATTTTTCTTATTCAGTGTTTGCAGGTACAAACACTGCAAATCAATAATTATTTATAAAACTAACAAATATTCGAGAAATAAATGTTAAACAAGCATTGTCAACAATATATGTGAAATAAAAATAAACGAAAAGGTAAATAATGTAAAATTAAAATCACTTGTTTTTTTTGTGAAACAAACCGAGTAATTTTAATTTTACATTATTTACCTTTTAATATTCAAAATGTTTCACCAAGTGATAAGTGCGAAAGTTATTCAAGAAATAAAAACACATGTTTTAATGGATTATTATCTTCACACAATTTCCGCACAAACAGTTTTCCGTAATATAAAACAAACCGCGAATATATAAAGATAACAAACTAAACTTGTAATGTTAATATCGTGAGTGCGAACATAAAGCGATGTTGAGCTTGCCATGAAGCTAAACACGGATTTATCGCTGCAGCAATTAAGGAGTTGGAAGCAGAAGAGTTCGCCATGAAATATATACCGACGGCACATACATTTTACGTCCCTCTATAACGGCATTAAAGGGTTACTATAGCGTACACGGAACGCCAGGTATGCGGTAAATGACATAAAAAGAAAATTAATGATAATACAAATTGGAAGACTTATATTATAATATGGAAAAATAACACAAATAAAATGTCTTCCCGATAATTATAATTTGAATTTTCATTATTAAAGGTCTCCAAAAATTTATTGAAGATTTAAATTAAATAGAAAGCACATTAAGGCGGATGTGAAATTTTCAAGTGTTTCCCTCCTAAAACAGTGATAACAAGTGTAACAAACACTTGTTATCACTGTTTTTTTTAGGAGGGGGAAATAGGTATATTGTGTCATACAACCTGCTAAATAATTGCAGTTTTTAGCGGGTTATATGATATGTCGAATTATATGAGTATCATTGAAGAATTGTGCATCCGTGATGTATCCATCAGTTCCCCGCTGTCTACAACGGAACCATTTACCATGCATCAATAAAAATGTTATGCAATGAATCTACGACAATTTTCACAAACTCCCAATCTATTATAGATGGTACCTCTAAAGCACCAACGTCGAAAAGAAAACATTTCAGATACAATAGCGCTACAAAATGTAATATTTATTGGATACCAACACACAGAAGCATTTAAGGGTCTTTATCAGCTGATAAAATTGCTCGGCTGGCGGCCGCCAGGGATTATATTGATAATGTCCCAGCTCGACAAGAGAATGTCAGTATACATTATACCGGGGTCGATTTTATTGATTTTTATTAAGTTTAAATATTAAGGGCTTACTAGCTACCAATAACTTCCAAAATAGGTTACAGCGTGTCGCTAGTATCGATTTGTCGGTCGCTGAAAAATAGAAAAAGAAAAGAGACCAACAGTAATAAATCTCTCTCCACAGGCATTATAGTTATTTACTACAAGGCAACAATACTTCTATATACCCTATATATTAGGTTGATGCAAAAGATATGTCGGATTTTATCTTATTAAACTTTATGTTTTAAAAATTTAATTTTTAAATGACATTATATATATTATTTTAAAGCTTAGAATATGCCTTATATTTTTATTATAAATATTTTATGATTTTGTTATATTTTGATCATTCTAGAAATGCTAGAAAAGAAGCAATTAAGAGCGATATTTTTGTATGAGTTTAAGTGAGGTCAAACAGCAGCTGAGGCGATCGCAATATCAACGAAGCAGTATTAGCAGTATTTTGACCAAATAAAATACTGCTAATTAATGTGCTGTGCAACGATGGTTCGTCCGACTCCGTAATGGTGATGAGAGTCTTGAAGATGAGAAACACGGTAGCCGACCATCAGAAGTTGATGATGACCAATTGAAGGCCATAATTGAAGCTGACACAAGCAAAACAACAAGAAAAGTTGCTGATGCTCAATGTTGACCAGTCAACCGTTGTTGGACATTTAAAGAAAATTGAGAAAGTGAAAAAGCTTGACAAATGGGTTCCGCATAAACTGAACGAAAATAAAAAAAAATCGCCGTTTTGATGTGTCATCTGCACTACTGCTTCGTAACCAAAATGACCCGTTTCTCAACCGAATTGTCACCTGCGATGAAAAGTGGGTTCTTTATGATAACCGAAGACGTTCAGCCCAATGGTTGGATTATGATCACTTCCCCAAGCCAAATATGCATCAAAAGAAGGTTATGGTGACTGTTTGGTGGTCTATGACGGGTTTGATACATCACAGCTTTCTGAATCTGGGCGAAACTATCACAGCGGAGAAGTATTGTCGACGAAATGCACCAAAAACTTCGACAAAAACAGCCGACATTGGTCAATAGAAAAGGCCCAACTCTTCTTCATGATAACGCTCGGCCACATATTTCAATTATGACAAGACCTGCCGCTTACTGATTTCCACTTTTTCAAGCATCTGGACAACTTCTTGCGTGATAAATGCTTCAGAAATCAAAGAGATACTGAAACCGCCTTCAATTCTTTCGTTGCTTCAAGAACTCCAAATTTTAATGGTTCGTATTTTAATTAATAATGTTTATTCTATAAAAAGTTATACTCAAATAAAGTTAATGGTTAAAATCCGAAATTTCTTTTGCATCAACCTAATAGAACCGTTTTCGTAAGCTTGTATTAGACGATATTATTTTCTTGTATAAGAAAATAGTATACTATTCTTTTCATGGTGTAATCTACAAAATATGACTAAACGCGAATCTTGTACAATTTTCTCTCATGGAAATACGACCTGTTCAATTTTGTATATTTTCTAGTACGCGGGCATGCGCAATGTGTTTGAATTCATGCGGCTGTGAACAATAAACATAACGAAGCATAATCTCCAATTATTGTGTTTGTGTCCGCGTGTATTTTGTTTTGTTTATTATTAAAATGTCTTGGTCGACGGCAGAAATTTGCAGCCTTATCGAGGGCTATCAACTAGACCCTTTCATGTATATAGTTAAGCATCCAGACTATCAGAACAGGTTGAAGAGAAATGCAGCTCTGAAATCCATCGTGGGGCATGTTGGCAAACCCAATATTATGGAAATGGAATGGGCTTCGGACCACTTACTCCATTGAAAAGAGGAAAGTGCAGCAGTTATATCAAAGTGCAGTTGGAGAAGAAGAGGTATTTAAACTGAATTTTTATGTTGTTATAAAATATAAAATTTTTAGATATATAAACCTAAATTCTGGTACTTCCACAAATTAAGTTTTATTGATGACCACATCACCACACGGAAGACAACATCATCCTTCAAAATTCAACCCATTCAACTATCGAGTGATATACCCATATATATAGATGCTGACGCACCGCTAGAATATGACGTGTCATGTGAGGATGATTTTAATTTATCACCCAATATTAGTTTTCCAAGCACATCTAACTCTCTTGGACCAGGGCCATCTACAAAAAGGAAAAACATAGTGTCCTGTGATATTAATGTTCGAGGCTGAAAAGGGATTATTTCAAGAAAGGGGCCAGGATGAAATGGATATTTATGGCAAATATTTATATTACAATGAAATTAAACAAGGAAAATCCAATGTCCGGCGGGGTAAATGCTCGGGAAGTAGTTGTTTCAATAGATGTTTGTAAAACTTACAGTGTAAGTATTTTTTGCAGTTGGAAAAAGGGTTTGGTCGAATTTTATTGATTATTGCCAGAAATTTTCCTTGTTTAATTTCATTGTAATTTAAATAGCTGCAAATGTGTGAATCATCTTTGTTTCATTTTATTTAAGCAAATATTTATCTTTACGACTAAGAAAAGACTGTTACAATTAAAACACGACATAAATAATTTAATTTATGTAGCCGAGGTGGAGGAATTGGAAAATGAATAATTGTGTAATAAAAAAAATAACATAATTGAAACTTTTTATTGCAAAATGAGTGACTGTGCAATAAAAAAATCACTTAATTCTAAGAAAAATTGAAAATGTACCTTGTTTTATTACAAATACTTATTTTACATCCCATTATTATTAAAACAGTGTGTAAATATTTCTCTTGCAGCTAAAGCTATGTCTGTATGTCGATTGCCACCTTGAGATTCTACGAAATTTGACAACGTAACAGTAAAATTTTCTTCATTTGTATACCTAGGATTTCTTGTAGCTAGAAAATTGTGTAAAACACAACATGTTTATTTTATAAGTTCTAGTTTTTCTGGACTTAAATTGTTGTTAATAAAACTCTAAACCTATTTGCAAGGATCCCAAATGAATTTTCCACGACACGTATAGCACGTGAAAGTCTGTAATTAAAAATGCTTTTATCATTTGTAAGGTTCCTTAAAGAAAACGGTTTCATAATTCTCTTGGATAATGGAAAAGCATCATCGGCAACAAATGTACATGGAACAGCAGTGTCCTCACCCGGTAAATATTTATCTCTGGTAAATTTTAAAATATCTGGAGCTATTGCATTGATTCTCTGTAAACTCTTCTGTCGCTTACTCTACCATTCACTCCTACGCTAACATATATACACTTCATTTTCAAAAGAAAGTTATTAATTTTTTGAATTTTGAAATATCGGTATCGAGTTTCAAATTTATCGTTGCTTTTATGATTTAAAATATTTTCTATTGAGTTAAGGATTTTCATTTTTTTAATAAATCGCCGAAGAATGCAATTAATACGTCTTAGAAAATGGAGTTCGTTTTCATTAATAATTAGTAATCAACTGTTTCCAAATTCTTTTTATTTAATTTATTTTAAATAAAAAAAAGTATTTGTAAGATAAAAATATTTTTAAACTCTGGAGTTTCAGGTAAAAACGATAATTTGTAAATAGTAACCACTACTGTTAAATATAAATATTAGATATTTTATATTGTATTCGATGGTTAGGACTGTTTATTGGTGAAACTTGGAATGGTTCAACCCCCGATATAATGAATATTTACAATTGAAATTTTTATAATGTTGTTTTGTTGTGATTTTGTAGTAACCCTAAATTATCTAAAAGGCCTGTTATTTATGTCAACATGCATAATTGGTACTTACCCTGTAAAAATCTGTAAATTTAAAGGTTGACTTGTGGACAATAAAAGACAAGACATTAGGTGATCTTTACGGCAACCAGCATTAATTTTATTTTAATAAGGCATTTTCATGGATTAATAAACGATTACGATTATTAAATTTGTGAAAACTCATATATATATATATATATATATATATGGAACTACGAGCTTCTGTCCCACATTTGCTTCGAGAGAACGGAAAACCCACTAAAACTGAACCTCCTCGGGACATGACTTTTGGTTCTCTGATTATCGCAGACTGGCCCTTGCTCGTCCTGTTGCAATTTCGGTTTAAAGGTTACATTCGGTTTTGTGTGCAACAGACCGGGGAAAATGATTCCTTTTCTCCCAAAATCGCTAATCTCCACGTCCGCTTCCGTTCGAATTCATGATTTTCTCTCACATTTTCTTATTCACACCAATTTTGCTTCATTTGCAACTTTTTTTAGCCTGACCATATATAGTCACAAATACTCTGTCATTCTTACAAACTCACACCCGTACCAGCGCATCCGATTTTCGATTATTTTCTAATCAGCATGATTTTGGGTTCAAACACGTGCAGAACTTTCCCGTCCGAAATCATAGCATTTAAGTTGTACAGCAGTAAGTTCTTTTTTTGCATAATGTCGATTTAACGTAAATTTGGGACCAAGCGCGTGCGGGACTTTCCGGTAAATTGTACAAAATATAAACAAAGAAAAGTTTTTAATATTTTTTATCGAAAAATTAATTCTAGATACACCGCGGTTGGAACTATTACAAACTTGACAATTTGACGAGTAGTTTTTAGTTTCATAGATTAATTGTAGCAAACGCTTGTAGCAACGTTTTGTTCTTTTAATATGAGCAAATTTATATATTGAAAAAGGAAATAACTTTTATTAAAAAATCGAATTTCCGTATACCAATGATGGACTATAAAACTAAAAAAAAAACGTATAATTTACTTATCGTAGATTTTATGTTGGTGCAATCAATAAGCCATTTAAAAATTTCTTATTTATTAATAAATAATTATTAAAATATAAATAAAATGTATTTTAAATTATTTAACTTTTTTTTTCAATAATCCTAAAGATGTATTGTGTAAACGACGAGGCTTCGAATAATTTGTGGCGATCGAGCGTGTAATTTCCTAAATGGCAGTTCCATTAAAAGGAAGGGGAAGGCATTCGACGGAATGATCGGTATGATGGAATCGCACATATTTCTGCTCGGTAAATATCCGAGGATTGGCGTTAACAGAAGAGTAGATTATCGATGTCAGGGGCCGAGGCTTTCGAGTTTGCAGTGGGTGTTGGGGCCGAAATTGAATTTGATTACACGGTTCCGCGCCAGATAAAACCAATCTGCCCTTAGATGAATACCTTGCTCTCGCTGAAAGGCCGGAAATTCGTTTATAAATCCCGGCTTTTAAATATTTGCTTTTATTCACCTTGAGGATTTCACGAGAATAATTCGCATATTTTGCTTGCCTTTTGTATTATTTTTTTAAATAAATATAATATATTATTTCTAATGATTCAATAAAATGCCATTTAAAGTACGAAATGATTTTAGTGAATGACAAATAGAAAAGTTAAATAGGAACCCCCATTTTTTACGGATTTGAATACTCCGAAAAAAAAAAAAATAAGAAAGTTTTATGAAATATTTTTTGTATTCGTAACAGACGACACGAAATGACAAAATTAAAAATTGGCAAAAATCAAGCTCAAATACTCATCATAAAACGACAATGAGTCGGCTCATATGCGCATCTCTGATAAAAAAGTTTTCGATAGTATTTATTTTATGCAGTTTTGCTTGACATAACACCTCTTCACATACACCTGTAAAGAGTTGCTCTCGGAGAAATTCTAAGAATACATAAGAATACCAATTTTAGAAAATTAAAACTAATAGGACATTTAATTCCATAGGATTTGAAGAAAATAGGTACAAGATCATAATACCTGAAAGAGATGTCTGGTCCGAAGGCAATGTCCCCACATGGGTAAGGGGATCTCTGGTATGGTATACACAGATCCCCGCCCTGATGAATGGAATTGCTGGTTTGGGAGTGAGGACTGAAATTCACAGGGCTCTGGGATTTAGCTGCTCCATCTTCCAAGCAGAAATCATGGCAATTCTACAATGTTCCACACATGTACTGAGGAAGGGACATAAAGGGGCAGTTATAAGCATAGCTAGTGACAGCAAGGCTGCACTTATGGCTCTCCAGAATCGAGTGTTGTTCTGAAATGCCTTAACTCCCTGATGCAACTGACAAAAGGCAACAAATTAAGCCTGATATGACAATGATTTGGCTGATGTGTTTGCGAAACAAGGCAGCCCAATTTTTCGCAAAGGCATCTGTAAATTCCAATAGGCACTGAGTCCATACAATACCTTTTTCAAACAATTCCTAATGGCTACTGGGAGGAATATAGAGGAGATGAGACAGCAAAAATCCTCACAATTCGTACTCCACTGCCAATATGGATTTCTGGCTACTCAACAGGAAAGACCACAAACTACCAGAAGGGATTCTAATAAGACTTGTCCCAGTAAAGGTCAAGGGAATAATCACTGATGAAATATGCAAATTCTGTTTCGTGGATAGGGAGATCGTTATTGATATCCTAACAGATTTAGCTCGTATATGGCAAAGGTTTTTGGAGAACTACTTCGCCAATCTTGACAAACTAAAATATCTTAAAATTAAACACCTATTAGGGTACTTGAAAATGATAGGTATATCCTGTGAGGAAACAAATTAAATTATTTCGCGTACGGGAGGCACAAAATATCTTTAGGTCGAAGTACCACTACAGCCCCACAAATCAAATAATAATATTATTTGGAATATTTAACTGTCTCCGAACAGCTATAATTCATACATTTTAGAGCCTGTCTACTGTCCGGATCAGTAGACATTTATTTGTTACACCGCGTTAAATTATGATTTCAGCCACGTATGTTATACCCATCAGCTCTAGTTGCATGACTTTTGAATATTCAGGATCCTCGAAAATATTCCGAAGCCCGAACCTTCTTTTTTCAGAGATCCATCTGTGTATTTTCGAATGGCAGACTCCCTCATGCATTCTTGATTTCTGTGGTAATAACGTAGGGTGCGCCTGCTATATAAGTCGAAGCACCAATATCAATACCTGCCTCAAGTTGAAGTATGTTACCACAGACATTCCTACAGAGGTGTCTTCTGGTTTTCTTTACTCCATTACTCTCCTATACACCACTGCTTCTAAAGAGAATGGGCCACCATGGTTGTAGTAATTGTAAAACTGTCAAAAAGACAAATAATATCTGACAGTTCGATGGAAATAATGTATTATTGAATCATGTTAGCAATTAAATATAAAAATATACTAATGTACAGATTATGTTATTGTCAGCACAGGACAGTTAATATTAAAAACTCATACCTACTTGCATCGACTCCGATTAAATTCTCCGATTGGCTAATAATGATTAATTTTAATCGGAGCATTTTAGTCGCACTGTATGTCACCTAACTAATCGGAATCCATAGAGTAGCAATATAAATCGTGTGCATTTTTCTATAACTGTTATTCATAGGTTGGAAGTGTTTTATTGATGTTTTTGTCCCTCGGTTAGAAACAGTGGAAGTATGTTTGTATACTAACCTCAGCAATAAGACTTTTTCCTTAAAAGAATGTTTGTTATTAATATATTAACTTTTCTTTAATAACTTTCTTTAATAATATAGGCGACGCAAATGACCAATGTTTTCCAAGCACCCTAAAAACGTCTATATACATTTCTTTGGTTTCTTTCGCCAATCTGATCCGACGTTCGAAATTAACGTTGCCTAAATAAGTATAATAATCAACACTAAAATTAATTTGTCGATGTAAACCAAAATTAATTAGATCATTTACTTCTAAATTATTAATGTCGTCGATTTCCAAATTCATGCTTGGTTATTTCCACTAAAATCAAATGTAAATGTGAATCGCGATCCGTGTTCACGATTATACTCAATCAACGTGAAGTTGCACATGTATACGTTAATTGGCTTAAATCGGCTGATTAAGTCTTGGTGCAAGCCAATCTCGAACTTAATTAACTATTTAATCACGATTAAGTATCCGCGGAGCAAGTGGGCATCAGTACAATAACTCGACAATTTATCTAGTATGTTAATGTTATATATGTTATCCAAATATTTATAAAATATTTATAAATACATATTTAACATTTTTTATTAATTTCTATTCGTCTTTAATACATCTTAACGTAACATTAAGATGTAGTTACTACAAATTCGAGTAGAAATATTAAAATCGTTTAAATGACACTAAAATAATTTTAGTTTAGTTTGTTCGTAATTGTGAATTTGTATCCAATTTAAAATCTCTAGAAAAGGAACACTTTTTTATTATATATTTTATGTATATCGAAAAATGTCTAGTATCTTATACTGATTCATATAATTTATAAGAATTTTATTAACAATATCATAATATTTAAATATTGTTTCAACATATATCGCTTAAAATATCAGTCAATGTATATGCGGTATTGCAATGGGAGCGAGTCGATTCAGATTAAAATATCACTCATGTGGAACTGGAGTTACAAAAATGCGTTTATTAATTCCATGCTTTGATGTAGGAAATAACGTAACGAGTAGATTGTGTTTTAGTATTAATAATTAAAGTAGATGACTTTTTTTGGGCATGAGGAAAATATAATTGTGGATGAATTGAATATTAATCCAATTTATTAGTTTAAATACATTAATATAATACATGATAAAAACAGTACAATTATATGCAGCTCTCCTGTATCCGATTCGAGGTGGTGACGACCTCCGGCACCCGGTACTTGTGCGTGAGAGTTTGCGATCCGGCGACTGCAGAAACGGGAGTCCTCGCCGGCCTCTGGAGACTACGGTATACCTGAGGAAAGAAAAGACAGATGCTCTTATGACTGTAATACCACTCGTGCGGCTAAAATATAAAGGAGATATTGTTTCGTTTTAAGCCCGGGACGCAGAAATAACACGAACAAGTGGAGGGAGTCGGGAAAGAAACGGCGACGCAACGGAAAAAAGGACCGTTCTTATTTATTTTAAATGTTATGTCTTGAGGGGGTTTCGCGAATACGGCTAAGGGAAGAAACACGACAAGAACGGAATAAAAAAATGTGGAAGTGTGGTGCGAGGATTCAACTTCGCGAATATTTTATGTAATGCTTTTGCAATTTTAATGACCTGTCTATTTTGTTTTTTATTTCCTTACTTTTAGAAACAATAAATGCCGACATTGTAAATAAAAATACATTACAATGGAATAAAATATAATATTTATAACATTAAACAGAATTATAAATTTTCCTATTTTGAAAAGTTGAGGCTTTTATTTGTTGAAACTGCATTTTTTATTCGATAAATTAAAAACACTCGTTTGAAACTATACACGAAAGTAATAAATTAAAGACGACGCAAGCGCCATCTATTGCCTAATTTCAAGTGGCATCGTCGACGATTTGGGTCTACAAGATAGACGACCGAGAATCATTGTTTCGTCCACTAAAGGAAGGCGAACTTGTCCTGTTTAAGCAAACAAGGGAAACGAAATTAAAAAACAATTTTTTTTTTTTTTCATTAAATGTGAATACACGAAAGTGTTTTTACTTTATCTAAAAAATAATAAATATACAAAATATACTATGAAAATTATAACAATCATAAAATATTCTTAATTAATCTATAATTCTTAATTATTTTATATATACAAATATCTTTATTCAGACAATATGACAAGAATATTTTACAAAATTTATTATAACAATATGTGCAATTGTGTTAGTGGTCTGTCATGGGCAATCGACTACAGGTATTTCTGCCCTGTATGAATTTATGGTGATTTACAAATTAAACCTATCCTAGGTAGCTGAACTGTCATGTATACATGAGTTAATGAATTGGTGGATAGTGACCGAAGGGTTCTTATGTTTTGGGGGAATATTAGGGTTGCGAGGAATGCAATATTTTGTAAGAAGGGATAAATTGTGAGGGTTTTGAGCAAATTTTGTGGAGAGGGTTAGTATTCGCTGGGATATAGGAGTTATTTGGGTGAATTCGTAAAGGAATTGGTTAGAGGGATTATGGAGTGGATTATTGAGATGATTAGTGAGGGTTCTTAGGAGGATCGTTGAGATTCTTGGAGGTGGTATGAGGTTGAAGTTTTCATATTGGTGAAAAGAATGGCTCCGTAATCTAACAGAGGTCGACATATCGATTTATAAATGTGAGTTGCAGTGTTAATTGATATCCCTTCCTGCTTATATGTAAGGGATCTGAAATGTGTGGTTCTGTTTAGTATTTTCGAAAAGATATGTGGTTTGAAGGAGAGTTGCGTATCAAAAAGGATGCCTAAGTATTTACAAATTTTGTGTTATTTTGAATGATAATTTTTGGGGAATATGGTTTTATTCTGTGGAAAGGAAGTTTCGAATTGGAGGGGTTTATTTTGATACACCATTTGGAATACCAGGACTTGATTGTGTCAAAAGAGGCTTGGAGGGATCGTTGGGCGGTTTCAATGGATTTGGCATGTGTGATTAAGGCGGTATCATCTGCAAAGAGGAAAGCATATTGAGAGGGATTAAAATGTGTTGGATCGCGATAATGAATATCGTAACAGTAGATATTGTAAAGGAGGGATAAGGGAGAACCTTGAGTGACACCTTGTTGGATTGAAAATTAATCAGAAAGAGTTTGGCGGATTCGTACCTGGCAGTAAATATTGGAGAGGATAATTATTTTATTTTGTATATAGTGTGTTATTTATATTCGTTTCATCTTTACTACTTATTTATGTAACAAGTAACATGTCAATAACTTTAAGTATAAATTTGTAAATTGTATATTGAACAAAAAATTATATGATGTTCAGAAAAAATGATGGTCGATAGCCTATGATTTAGAATAAAAAAAATTTATTTAATATATAACAAACTACAAAGAAAGGTATTTATCTTTGAATGAAGATATACTATAATAGGAGTCATAAATCTCATAAATAGCAGAAAACTCTATGTATAAAAAATGCAATTCCCTTCATAACCGAATATTAAAGAACTTTAAGAAAACAACGCGGGCAGAACACAAAAGCAATAATCATTCAATGGAAAGTATTTCACATAAAATCGCACCAATTTCAGCTAACGTTTACTAGAAATTATGATGATTGCTAGAGATCTTGTAATGCATTCACAGATCTTATTCGAAACAACGCTATGTTGCAAAAATTAAATGCTTAAAGAGTTTGCTTAAAAAAGAATTAATGAAGTTAAGTTTACATTTGTATTATGTTTTATTCCAAAAACGGACAGAACTTTCAGATCGACCTTGTAAGTTAAAATTTTAATGCATCGATATCATTTTATATCTTACTATTATTCATAACGATACTGTAAACTACCCATTTCTAATTTTGGCGAACTATTTTTCATTACAATCACGGGGTGTCGCCGCTTCTTCGAACAATTTGAGACCATTCATTCGGAAGACGATGTTGTAATGAGTTTTTTATTGTTTCGAATCGGCAATATGCCCAATGGATTTAATATCAAGTGATATTAAAAAAATAAAAATTATTGTTTTGAGGGCGGAGTCTTTATTTACATTTTCTAAATTTCTAAATAGTGTACTTTCGTCAACATAATTGGTTAATTTTTACGAGATATTTTTTCTTTGCGAATTATTAAATAGAGTTGTGGAAATATATTTCCAATAATAATATTATGATAAGTAGTTAATAATTATCACTCAAGAGAAATAATTATAATAAAATAACTAAATGATTTGATCGAATTTATTTACATTTAAAATAGATTAATGCCTCCCATAAATCCCCCCATAAAATAGATTTATGTCCCCCATAAATCTATTTTTTTTTTCATTTTAAATTCGAGAGTAATGGATATACCAACAATAAAAAACGGAAGATGGATTACAAAGTTCTATCTCTTACTTCAGAAATACAAATTGCACTAAATTAGCTTATGGATCTTAAATAGTAACGTTGAACTAAGAAAATGTAGAGTCGTATACTTTTTACTACTCTTACAATAAAAAGAAAAATAAATGAAACCAGATTTTATTTTTTATAGGAGAGTTTTGTGTGCTGTATTAATATTAATGAAAAAGAGATAATTTGTACATTTTGTAAATTTTCGATTATTTCAGTTTTCTCTAAAATGAACTGGGAAGCAGGAATTTGCGGAAAATTGTTTTTACATGTAAAATCTATGATCGCATCATAACCAGGTATATCTATATATTTGGAATGCGGAATTAATCAATGCTAGATTAATTTAAGGACTCAAATTGCAAAAATTGATAGAACCTCTAGTGAAATAATTAAATGATTATTAAATATACTGTTTTGTGCTGTAGGCGTTCATTTTCTAGTATATATTAAATACACTTGCAAATAAAATAGTTTAACTCGAATTAACGATTGCCAATATTTATTTCGTCTAAACCGCACCCCGTTTATCTTAACATTGACGTGTTCGAGAATTCCGCTTACTAAAAGATTTATTGCGATTGTTCCAGACTTTGCACTCCCACTGTAGAAACATTAACTGTAGAAATATTAGAAGAATGCAAGATTTATTAGAAAATCATATTGCATTTTATTTACAAAATTATTTTTTTGAACATAATTGGTACAGATAAGAAACATGTGTTTCATATTCTGCAATATGATTTTCTGATGTAAGATACTGAACTATGTATTGTAATCTATCTATTATATAATAAAAAATTCAAAGCTTGTAATTTTGATTTTTTTTTTTACATATATTATGTTTTTATATATAGTATTAATCTGGAAGGAAATAATTTTTATTTTATTTTAGATTAATGTATAAAAAGAGAATATTTTATGGTTGTTTGAATATTTTATGCACTTGTAAAATAATGAAATCATTTAAGTAATTACAAAAATCTAACATTAAAAATACCCTATTATTAGTAACTAAAACAAACACCTTTAATAAATTAATGTATGTAATTACCGATTCATTCGAGATGTGTTTATCTTTGGCAACGTGTCTAAAATCAAAGTCGTCCACTTCGTCTTCATTGTCCTCCAAGTCCCGGCCAGGTGGCTCGTACACCTTCATAAATCCATGAGTGGGTCTCCTTTCTGCAATAAACAAGCGTCCTTAAGGGCTTCTAGCGTCAAACGGGATTAACTAAACAGGGTCTGATGGCAAAAGGGCCACTAAATTTATAACTGGCCTTGTTCAGACACCGTGAATCAACTTAAACATCACAAGTGCATAAATAAGCGAACGCGGGCTCCGTCCGATATCTCTTTGAATAATAAAACTGCCCGGGCCTGTTTAATTTTGAATTTGACTTTTCTTGCCCTGCGTCTTATCTTTTCTCGCTTCGGGGTTGTATTTTATTTATTTACACCGTTGCTATTTATATCGGATTATAAGTTATGACTTTATTAATACAATTTACAATGCGCGTAAAATGTGAATTTGATGGTTTCCTCTCTGTACATTTTATTGCGCCAAGTCACATTTATCAAGTGTAAAATATGGGCTGTAATAAAATACACATAATTGAAACTGCCAATATTTATTGAAATATGGACAGAGCTGAATTTAACAACTGTTCTTGTAAAACATAAATTTCCTTTATGCTATAGGTATTATATTTTTTTTTTAAGAAAAAAATGAAACCATTCAAATTATTGAATAAAAATGATTTGAAAATTATTAATAAAATATTTTCATATATTGTCATATTTTTACTTATAAATGCACATAAAAACAACTACTTCTTGAGAAAAAAAAACAACTACAATCTCGAAAAAATCAAAAATTGTTGGATTCACGGAGCTAAATGTGTCAATAATTTATTAATTATTTTCAAATCATTTATATTTAATTTATTTAAATAACTGTGAGCAAGTGAATGAATACTCTTTTCTATTCATACAAATTTAATTTTTCGGCGTCAGTATCAGTAATGATCACTTACTTTCTTTCACAAATTAAATATTTTATTTAATTTTTTCGGATCGTAGGTAAAGGCTTATACAAAGTTATTTTAACTAGTTTTAAAAAATATTAAATAATAAAGATATTCAAGAAATATTACATATTATTATGATACGTACAGGAAATAGCAATATCTAATAATTTTATTGTAAGTTGTTTAAATAAAGACAAATCCTAATTATTACGAATTTCTTCTTGAGATTAAAGTGACAGGTAGGTGGACATTACCATAATAACGGTTAATATTTACCATATTGGTTCCTAATGATGTCTGGATGTGATCCTTCTTGGGGGGCGCCGTTCCTGATCGTCTCGGTGAGTGCGGCGTCAGGTGTGGCCGGCGAACGGATCCCGATGCCGGTGATGTGTCCGTCGACAATTAGATCTTCGGCGCCGATAACGGCTTCCATGGGGACGTGTTTGCTGCCATTATCCGAGCGATGGCATGCAGGTCGGTAGTAATGCCTCCTGCAAAGAGCCGCCAGCACCAGGCAAACGCCCGTCGCCAAAATCCCCGCTGTGCCCAACAGACCCAGGATTAAAGGGCTCACCGGCATACTGCTCGATGCTCCTGAAATATTGAGAAAGTCCCCGGTTAGTTATCAACGTGACCTTTACGTAAATCCACAAGATAATAAAGTCACTAATTTATATTAATATCCCCCAGAAATTGTTATTAATTAAATAAATAACACATGAGGTAATCAAAGTATATTTTCCTAATTCAATTATCTAACATATTGCTTGTATCTTTCACGCAAATTAAAAGATTAAATACATTTTGTTAACCCATAGTTAATTGTTGGAACACAATTTATAATTACTGCTTTCTAGTAGTGCGTATATCTGAGTGCTTTTAATTGAAATAATATAATATACACATACGACAGAAAATTCTTATTGTGTATCTATTATAAAGTGGCGAAAATACCTTCAATGTTTTTATAATACAAAATAAATTAGTTTCGAACAAGTACAATAATCTACTTCATTCTACCTAGATTTATTAAAAAAAAAACTTCAAGTATGCCTAACATTGATCCGGTAGTAAATTCCTAAAACGAGTCGTAACTGAACACTAACACAACTACAAATCAATAATCAAGCCGGAAAATGTTATAAATTGAGGCCAAAATAATACTTCAAATAGGATGAATAAAAAAAAATATTTTCCGGTTCGGGTCTATAATAAAATATTTTCTCTATAAAAGTACCTCACTAACCATCTTTTTTTCTTATGTAAATCCGCAGGTGGTACTAAGCTTATGAAAGCGTCATTCTTTCAACATTATTTTAAACATAATTCCATTAATATCAATGATTTTGTATGATCAAACAAGACAAGCATAATCCAGAACGCTTCTGAGCAGAGAACAATACGAACATTTAAGAGAATATAGATTCAAATAATTTGCTATATGCAAGATGAGATGACCAATAATTACACCCAAGTTTTTTGCAATGTCCATCTGTCATAAATATTGAGCATCCATATAATATTAATTAATACGAACGTTGATGCCCCCCAAAAAAAGCAATATAAAGATATACTTTAGGATTAGATTATTGCCCCATTTCTGTTGATTCGTTGAAGTCTTTTTATGAATGCATACAATTATCCGTAAATTTCACGATCGAAAAACTTGATACCATCAGCATACGGTAAGCACTCAACAAAATAGGTATATAAGACAAATCGTTGATAAATAAGAACAACAAAATTAAAACAATTTGTAACCCTTGCGGTTTTTATGAAATGACAGAGATAGAATTATACAAAAAAAATATAATTTTAACTTTCCGAGCCCGTTGATTTAAGCTATATTAAAGTATCATCACTAAAACCCAAAAATCTTAAATTTTTAAACAACTGTTAAACCACCGTTCGTCGTGTATGGATAACTGGTGATGGCAATAGATGGCGCTTGCGTTACCTTTCCAATTATTAAGATTCAAATCATTGTATTGACTTTTTAAAATGCTTTAGAAAAGTCTCTGTAAATAGCAATAATTTGATTTTTTATCCAAAGCATTTGACAAAGATTCTATAAACAGCACAAAATTAGTATATTTCTAGATTAATCACATGCTGAATATACATGTATAATATTAATTAAGGAATCCTCCATTTCCATATATATATATATGATATATGCAATAGTTAGATACATCACAAACATTAACTTGTAATAAAGCATTCTTTCTAGAGTTTTTATGAAAATAACTATACGTTAGCGATTTAGAAAAAAAGAATATTTAAAAGTTTATACAAAGAATATAAACAATTAATGAAGACATTTGATCTGAAGATTAATTATTTTTAAATGTTACATAGGAAAATGTTTTTACCATAATCAATGTAAATAAAAAAATTAATAATAATAAAAACATGATAATGATATAATATAATATAATATAATATAATATAATATAATATAATATAATATAATATAATATAATATAATATAATAAAAATAAACCTTCAATACCGTTAGCCACAACATGGGACTAAAGAGCTAAAAATCTAGGGGTCAGGAAACTGTGAGGGACATTAACAGCGTAATAATTGTATTATAATTACAATTAATTGAAATAATATGTATTTATTTTGTATACACTGTAAATAAAAATTTGTATATAAAAAAAAGTTCCCGCCGTTTTTCAAGAGTTGGTTCCAATAGTAAGTGCTGGTCGATTGAGACATAACTAAAACGTCATGAAGCAAGCTTAGACATATGGTAAATAAACGGTTTGACACATTAGTGATTTTATTGTTGTGTCATATATTTTTGGTTATATGAAAATGTCTGATTTTGTGTCAAATAATTGCCATTTGCGGGAAGTGTAACTTTTTCTCTTTCATTTGAATGAAACGGCGGCTGAATCGCATCCGTATGCAAAGGTTATACATATTTATTATTTTTCCTTTTTTCAGAAATCTTTTTGCTACTTAGATTTTTGCCAATAAACTTCTTAACGACTTAAATCCATAAAATCAGCATTACGCAGCTTAAAGTATTACAAATCACAGTTTCTGTATAAATAGACGATAGCATTAATAAAATGACGAGTATATAAAAATGTATATAACACGATGCCATTCATCTGGTAAAAAGTAGAAAATAAATTATGTCACACTTTATGTTTAGATTGTTCTTAATTTCTGATACATAGCTGTTTAGCGAATTAAAACTATTAAGTTCAGTATATAAATTTTGTAAATAAGTTATGGCAATCTACCTTACGTATGGAACTGTATCCATCTATAATCTTCTGCATAAAATATTTTTAATATATGAAAAAATGAATGTAGAAAATTACATTTTTAAGAATTAATGGATTTAAAAATGAAAATATTTTTTATTATTTTTATAGATGTGGCGGTTTACCGAGATTACAACTAAAATATGCATTATAGGGGAGTCCATGTCTTGATTCGTGCGTAATAAAAATGTTGAAAATTAATCTAGATGTTTATTGTGCAAACTTTGTATAATCCGCTTAATTTTAGGCCTTTCTGAACTGTTAATCAGTTTTTTTTTTTAATAATTAGCGCCAAAAGCAGAGGATAATCCACCAGTAAGGGTAATTCCACATCAGTCTTAGTTTATGGATATAGAAAAGCAGATTTTTAATTGCGACAAAGTCGTTAAACTATTGATTTACTAACTTTAAATTATTACCTCATAAATGAATATCATATAGCGGGTCGCACAAAAAAATCGCGGCGTTAGCATAAATTTGTATGCGCACACAACCAATGGTTCGATTATAATATAAATTTTAAGCCACCCTGCGAAAACGACGATCCTGATAAAATCCCCACGGAAAGGTAAACAATATGTTCGAAATGATATACAAAAGGTCCGGTATCTTTCATCAGTACGAACCGCTGCCCGTAGGAATTATGCCGCAGATTTCCATAGGACACACAAAGTACACTCCCTGATAAAAGTGTCCCCGAAAAAGGCATTGCCATTCGGATCGAAATAGCGAACTAACACCAGACTAAAGGGCAAACTGGAAAGGAGAACGAGAAGCAAGCAGACTTTGTATCGGCGACAAAATCCGCACAAGTGGGAAATCGGCCGCTAAGCCCCCCCGCTTGTAAACGTACGAAATTGCGAAGAAAAGACACCGAAACCAAAGACTGTGTGACAGAAATGAATTATACATGAGACTTGAATAAAATATGGAAATGAGGGGCGACACTCGCTCCGCTCGCTACTCCGAGGCACATCCAGCCACTATACGCAAAAATGAGAATAAGTGGGATATCAAGGGACATCCCACTCCAACCGTAAGGACCTAGTTCGGGTAATAGCTGGGATTAATACACCCTCTCCTTCCACTTTCCGGTCCTCAAGCATTCCATACCCACCTATTCACCGGCTCGAAATTTCCGCCACGAGGGGCGTTAAAAGTAGTCCCGGTTATTTTCTGTTTAAGCCGAAAAAAGCTCGTTTGATGAAAAAACTTTAGAAGCGTTTATTGGATAATTAATATTCATTAATTTGTTTAATAAACAAAAACACATAAAATTGTTGTTAATTTTCTAAATTGATTCCGAATCAATAACGGAAAGCGCTCAGTAAATTTCTAAGTACAACAAATGTTTACATATTCTTACATACAACGGTATGTTTAAGACTACATTTAATAACAATCACAATAGATTAAATTTTGGCACAAAATCACCCATCAGCATAATTTGTAACAATTTTAAGTAACTGCTAATAACTTGTGATATCTTTTTTTTTATAATTAAAATCCACAGTCGATTTATGTCAATCAAATAATTAGTTTTTTATTATTGTTATTATCTTGTATAGTGTCTTGCAATTGGGGAATCTTTGCTTCTTAATGGACAATAAATATTATTATGAAATGTAATTTTAAAACATTGCTAGTGATCCAATATTCATAAATTTACAATATTCTTCAAAGGTGTATTTTAAATGCACGTGTCTTTTGAAAAAAAAAACTTATATTTTTCATCAACAACAAAGATGTTTACAGAAAATTACTTTTCTAAAAGTAATGCAATCACAAACTTGATTTTTACTCTTGTTGTTCTTAATATGATAATGCACAGAATTGGAAAGTTTCATCATTAAAAAAAAAACGAGAAATTAGTTAATTTAGTTTCATTTTTTCCTCTTATATAAAAATTACAACTATTTATTCATTTTTCTTGACAGGTTTTAATATACAAAAAATGTACATTAGGGATTTAAATAATGGATACTTATTATCAGTATATAATAAAACCTTTGAAGTAATGTGAATATGACCCATTTTTATTATTCTATATTGAAAAACATCACGTAGCTCCATCTCCGTCTATTTTTTCTTAAGGCTGCGATTTTACGCCTAATAAACGGTGCCATTAACGACAAAACGTGCAGAGGTTTTTACAAAATGTGTGTGTTTATTTTATTCTAACTTTAATTTTTCAACCTAGCGGCAAACATCTGAACTACTAGATACTTTTCCACAATAAAAATGATGGCGTCGTACTAAATTTGTCGTCATTGACTATTTTGTAGGATTAAAGAGTTTACAAATAATAATATTATGATTGCATTAAATATGGATTTTAAGAGGAAGCATTTCCACTATAATCAGATATATTTAATATAGATTAAATGTATTTTTCTAAATTAAATTAATTTTTGAAAAAATATTTTTTCACTTTTTTTTGGTTTTAAAAAATAAAAATTATCTGATGTTGTTCATCAGTAAATAAGATATCTGTCTGTTTTTAATGATATTTTTTTATGATTGTATAAAATTGTTAATCCCCTAAAACGGAGACGTATTGAGGATCGCAGCCTTAATATTCAAATTTAGGCCATTTTACAAATAATATAAGGGAAATAAATATTTATAAAATGTCAATTCCACATAAATAATTGAGTTAGCCAATATTGTAAATGTTTTTTTTTTTTTTTAATTTGAAACATCTCTAAGAGCGTAATAATAAATTGAGGCCTCTCACCCTCTTGCATACTATTACAAATTACAAAGTAACTTAGAGAATATATTCGTGACTTTAAAGGTCATTCAAGGCGAAATACTTACAGTTGACGAATGTTAATGTTTATATATATTGAAATGTTTTAACCGAAATGTCATGGAAATTAAAATTAAAAAAAAAATGGCCATTATTAAAATTAGAGTATAAATACAGGTTTGTGATATAATTACACCTTTTTTTGAACGTATTTATTTAAAAACATTCATTAAAAAAGGGAACAAACATATATTGAAAAAAATAGAAACATTTTGCGATTTAAATTCTAAAAATAAAAACGATGAGCCAGTTTTTTTATGAGAAATAATTTTGAAAATAAAATGGACATTTTAAATAAATAAAAATAGTTGTCCTTTCTCCAACTTATTTCTTATTAAACTAAATATGTTTTAGGAAACTATGTTAGTTACCATCTTCAGTGGTGAAGTTTAAATAAATATTATTAATAATAATACTATCAGAATCAGGGTTGGATAATATTTGAAATTTGGAAAACGACAATAGTTGTCCACTTGAGCACTGGAGGCGCTGTAGTCTCAAGTGATATTCTAAATAAGGATCAATTTGCTATATTTAAATTTGATTGTAGTTACATGAATTATAATTGTCAGTTATCTTGTATTCCTCAGAAATTACTCAATGTTTCACTCAATTCTCAAAAATTGTATTAGAACTTGTAACGTTCAATTTTCTATTTAAGTTAATGTAACTTTCGATTTTCTATTTAAATTTTGAATGATAAATGGCAAGTTAAGTGGCATATATTATTAGTCTATAAAGTGTATATAATTTAATTCAAGCGATTCGAGGTTTTTTTTTAGTCCGCACGTTTTTTGAGAAGAAAGAGCTGCGAGGCAAACAGATCGTTCGAAAAAAATGGCGGTATCGTTAATAAATTTTACTCGAAAATCACTCCAAATTAATAGAATGTAACATTCTACTACACAATTAGAGACAGCACAACATCTCAGCAATGAAGATTAATATAATTTACTTCTATCTATAAAAATTCTTTAGATTTTATAGCTTGTCTCGCTAGTTTTTTAGTAATTACATTATCGATTTAGATTTTTAGGTCTCTTATTCTACTCTAAGTTACTCTACTATAATCTAATGTAATCTAATTGAATCGAATTTAATATATTCTAATATGACATTCGATTTAATATCATACTAAGTGGTATTTATTTCGTTTTTAATTCACGTCGATGAGGCTCACGTTTTTTATGACGTCATGTTGGTTGGATGAAGTGGTGCAGTAGGACAGTGCCGTTGTTGATTATTGGATGGAGAAGGTGGATGTTTACCCTAAGGTACCATGAGCCATGATGCGTTTGTTTGATGTGGTGGAATCTGCTACTGTCGTCTTCACTGATGATTGGATTTATAAAAAAAGGTAGTTCTTTCCATTTTTTATTATTTTTGACGTGATTTGATTGTAATGAAAGAAAGTTATTAATATTTTAGTAATTATTTTCTATTAGAAGAAGAAATTTATGTATATTGTCAAATTTAAGATTGAAATTTTGTAAAAATAAAATATTAATAATTTTCTAATGATAAAAAAGGTGTAAGTGTAGAATAAAATATATTTTTAATTTGATAGACAATGAAAATCGTAATTTAATATTGAGTTTTATTAGAGTTAATTAAAAAAGGGGTTAAATAAAATTAAATTATGAATTATTGAAATATCTAGTATTGATGTTATAAGAGTTTGTTGAAATTTATGAAATTTAATTGTCGCGTTAGTTGTGAATATTTGCTGATTGGATCCAACGCGTATCGTTTTTTATTTATTGTTTTTGTCATAATTTAACAGATGAATGAGTGAACATATATTGTATATTTCGTATATTTCTTTAGTTCTGATAATCGATTATACAGGGTGTTGCTTAAATGATTCAAAAATCTAACAATACAATTAAGCGTATTATTTTTCATGGATTCAGAATTAATTTGTTTTGAGATTAGATTCAAGTAATATTATGAATTGTGTTGAATAATTTTGTTATTAAATTAATTTTCGGTTATTGATATTGGGAATATTTTTTTATCAGATTAAATCATATTCTGATTATGTTTAATGTTGGAAATATACTGGGTTATGCCTATAAATCCGCATTCTGTTTGATATAATTGAATAAGTTTACCTGAGTGTATTTTGTTTGATATTGTCTTTATTATTTTTATATTTAAATTAAGAAACAAGTGGTTATATTTTATTTTAATTAATTTTGTAATAAATTTTGTTTATGGTAGTTCAATGGTTTTATTCGAAATCACTGGAAAGGGGTTTTAATATTGTAATTTTAATTAAAATTCTGTAGCTGAGTGCCTCTTGAATTAAAAATTACTGGCACCCGCTTTAATTATTATTTATCGTTTGTTTATTTTGAATCACGACCTTCGCTCCGCTGTTTAAAAGCTAAGGGCACAATCAAGAGGTAGGACGAATTTTTAAAGTAAATAAATTTTAAGTAATTCGTTAATTACGTTAAAAAGGGGCCATAAACTATACTTCTTTATTTTTTTAATATATAACTTATAATTGCGAATTGTTCAAATTTCAAACTCCACAATATTTAAATTATTGAAATATATAATGAAATATTTTTTCATTTAATATTTATGCATATATATTTTATAGATTCTTTATGAAAGAAGTTCATAAGACTATCCAGCTGATAAAAAATCATTAATTTAAATTAAAACTGTCATATAACTTCATTATTTAATAAATAAACAGGTTAAATCAAATATATTGTACTTAAGAATATTGTTGTTTTTATGCGTTATTTTTAATTTTTCACACTGTTTATGTGTACTTTTTATGATTGAATGATTTAATTACATTTACTGATCACTGAGGCTTCTACTTCCTTATTGTGTAAGATTATAATAAAACACTTTTTTACTTTGTTTGTATAACAGAATTATACTGTTACACATCTGTTATACAAACAAAGTTAAAGAAGCGATTTAATGACAAACTATTTTTTTTTTCTGAAAATGTATATATTTACCAAATTTGTTTCATTAAAAAATAGTGAAATAATGAATGCAAACATGTTCGAATATCCCGCCTTTGGGTTACATATAGTTTATACATGAACCTAACCTCAAAAACCTTATAAAGGTTGGAAAGTTAGGAATTAGTTGCCTACTTGAGCGTTGGATGGCGTTTCTCGCCAAATACATGGATCTGGCCCTCTTATTTTCTATCTCTATGAGTTCAATGCGTTTCACTCGCTATTTTACCGGTTATCATAAGGAAATATTTACTTATTAAAAAGCTCTGCGTATATGTCTTCCAATGTTTAATTTTTGTTAATTTAAATATTTAAAGCATTAATTTTTGTGTACCAGGAAGACATATAATGTAATCTTCTTTATGTTGGTTGTGGAGATTTTAATTAATTAAATAAAAATGGTTGGTTTCTGCTAATATGTTGGAGAAAAGACAACCATTTTTATTTCAGTGATTAAAGTCTCGACATAAAGAAGATTACTTTTTATTAATAATTGAATATTTATTATACTATTTATATTTGCAAACAAAGTGCTTTAATTTTTAATTTAATGGTTAATCATGGACTCAATTATAAATATAAAAATTGCATCTACATTTTATATTCTTCAATTTTTCATTTAGAAGTTTATTCATTGTAAAACTACAAAAAAATATTTAAAAAATTGCACATAATGATTTCTAATTCAGTCGAGATTTTTTCATTGATTAGAAATATTTTCAAATCTTTGAAGAATAATAATAAACAAAAACTGATTACAGTCAAATAAAATTAAATTTACAAATATTACAAAACAACAAACCATTTTTTAAAATATTAATTAATTTCATTAAAAATCGGCTGAAATACCTTGGACGATGGTCTTTTATAACTCTTTTGGGTTCAATAAGTGGATTTATTATTATTAATTAGAAAATTATTTTTGTGAAAGTGACTTTTCAATTAAAATAAATTTTCATATTCGATATATATCCGATTTCGGATGATCGAATATTTCATCCGCTTTGAAATTGTCGAATATTTAATTTATTTTTGAATATTTTTATACGTTGTCTAACATTTCCAGATTTGAATATGATGATTAAGGAGCAGATTTACAAGATCGCGGGCTTTGGAAAATTGCTAGTTGGCTCTAAATGACCAACTAGTATCCATGGCTACTGTTTATTGGAGAATCCGAAGTTTTGTTATCAGATCCTACTGTCCATTATTGTTTCTGCCTCTTATTCCGTAACATCGCAGAGCAAAATTTGAATGGCGCAGAGAAAGACAACAGAGGACCCATGTACGGAATAATATGGATTAATATCTTCAGTGATGAGTGTAGATGCTATTTATCGGCTCATGATGGTCGCAGAAGAGTGAGACGTCGATGCGAAGAACGGAAAATTTTACAATTTGTTGCTGAAAGACATACGATCCTTGTACAGAAAGCCGATAGCGTATGGTAGTCGGTCTCCTGTAGTTTTTACTGAGAGAAGTTTTAACGCGATTCGCTATATTAATAATTTTGAACATAGTTTTAGTGCCCTATATAAAAGGCTTGCAGAAACAGATTTTTAAAAAGATAATGCTCGGCCATTTAAAGACAGTATTTTAGTCGTGCTGCAATCACTTTATTACCCTGCCGATCTAGTTCTCTTGATTTATTTAGAACATGTTTGGGATATTATAGGTGTTAGAAATTGAAACTTACAGCGCCCCCTGACACAATAATAGAACTTAAATGTAAAATTATCGAAGTGTGTAATGAAATACGAGAGGTAAATATTCATTTTCTAATTTCTAGTATGCCTCGATATGTTAATAAGTGCTTATGAAATCGTGACGGTCAACACACTATTGATTAAAACGAAAATAAATGAATAGCAATTAATTTGTTTTTGTTTTACAAGTTGATTTTTGGATCATCGATGTACTTTATTTACATCATCAAATTGTATAAATTTCACTAAGCGTTCAATAATTGCTTGGTGTTCTGATTTTTTCTAAATATAAGTACAAACAATTTGTAGCTATAAGAATGAATTAATTAAATGTAACGTAAATATTTTTTTTAATACTCTTATATAATTATCATTTTTAATTTTAAGCTTTGATTGAAAAGTTGCGTTAACGTTTTTGACAACCAGCAAAATTATCTCTAAATTGAAAAAAAAAAACATCAGTACTTCCAAGTAGTAAATATAAAATATTACTAACAATTCATTTACTTTAATTAAAATTGGCCATTGGCCAGCCTTATTATTTTTATTTCAGTGAATGTAGTGAAATATTATATAATTTCCCAGAGGCAATAATTTTGTTAATTTAATTCGGTAGTAAACAAGATTTATATATTGTTGTAAGTAGTAAATTATTTTTGCAAGCATTTGCAAATTCAGAGGCCTACACAGATTACACCTGACAAGTAATTTAAAACATTAATTCAAACTCGTAATGTTAAGACTTCCATGAAATTACAGTGGTCTAACTGTGACGTAAAATTCACGAAGCGACACACACACCGGAAAGAGTAACTCGGTTTAATAACTCCGGGCACATAACGCAGTTTAGCAGCAAGGTGTGAAATGAAGTCGGCTGGCAAGCAGCACACAGCCCAGCAGAGAACAGCGCAAACATAAACAATACCAGGTATATAAACAGTAAACAGAAACCAACCCGTATACTTGGCGACTCCTTTGAATGTGACTGTATCAATTATGGTGGCGTCACTCCTCCCCTTCGCGTTGATGGCGTACAGCATAATCCTGTAAGTGGCGCCCGATTCCAGTCCCTCCGCGTAGAAATTCGGAGGCGTTTTGACTGTGGTCACATTCAGTTTCGAACGCTGCGAAGGCATTTCCAGAATTTCCATTAGGAAGCTCTGCGGGAGGCCCCCGTCGAAGCTCTCGCTGCATTCAACCTGCAGAGAGTCCGAAGTTTGGTTCATCACGGTGCAGTTCAACAGAGGGAACGGCCGTCCTGTAACACGTAATTACAATAATTACCCGCACTTTACCGGTGTGTTAACTACAGTTAATTATCGGTTAATTAATTACTCATCTATGTTTAACCCATCGAGATTATTATGCGAGCAGTTGTGTTAAAACATACCGCAAACACAACTTGTTATCATCGGAGTTGTTGAAATTATTTGTGGTTTTATAAGCGTTGTCTGATTTAATCAATCACAGTAATCATAGTAATTAGTTAACAGCTAATTATCATAATTAGACATTGTATTTGATCTTACTAAAATTCTGTTAAATAAAACAAAAACTATTTGAATTAAGAGATCAATTTTCGCCAAATCTAATATATTATTTTTAGAGATGGGCAAAGTCGATCTTTTCGATCTTTTTTGTCATAGCAAAATGTAGTTTATGACAATTTTCTTAATGTTATTTATAATATTGATATTGGAAAGTTTTACCTATTGATTAATAAACTCAATTTTATTGTTATTTAATAACTTTAGCTACTTAAAAATGGTTATTCAGAAATACTCGATTACTAAATTCACTCGATTTTGCCCAACACTAATTATTTTATTCCAAGAGTTTGTCTTGAATATTTTGCATAATATTCTTTAAAATTTCTAGCTAATTTTAATTTTATATTTTTATTTACTTTCATTATACAAGGTGGTCAGAAAATATGTGATAATTTTCAGGTAAAGTTGTTCATTAAATTATTTCAAGCAGAAAATTTAAATAAAAAAAAAACATTGTACGATTCTGCATTAACGCCCACGAGGCTATTGATATAATAAATATGTGACTAGAAATCAGTAATATTTTTCAAATATTTTGATTAGAATTAGTTCTATTAACATCCAGTTAAACATTGCAAATGTTTAATTAATGATAAGTCGATTATTAATAGCAATAATTATACACAAAATGTTAAAAACAAATTCTAGTCACATATTTAGGATATTAATGGCCTCATAAAGCTTATTGAATAATTACCCAATATTTTTTGTGTTTTATTTAATTTAATTTTTTATTTTAAAAACTTTTTCTTTTCTACTTAAAATTGATTAACAAACTACTTTAATTGAAGATTATCACACCTTTTCTGGGCACCCTTTCTGTTAAAAATCGTCCAGCCGGGTATTCGTGTGTAAATTTGTCTTTCTTGAAAGTGTAATAAAATGTACAGAGTGGCGCATTTTAGTCGTGCCACATATGGAAAATAAAATTGAAATTTGAGGTTACCACTAAAAATTAAAAGTGATAAATAAAATATGATGGCAATATCGAAGTCAGGAGTGAGTGCACCAGTTCCAATGCAATATGGCCGACAAAACAACGAGTCATGTGATGGTTTGTAATGAATTGTTGGAATTTTTATTACAGCTATGTATTTATAATGAAAGAATATAAATTCTCATCCATTTTTTAGTAATATTTTTGTCGTATCTATAATGAAATATATAAATATATATGTCTGAATTGCACTCAGTTTGAAAACCCGGGTAGTGCAAAACGTCACAGCGCACAGGTACGCCCCGATTCTGCGTTAGCAGAAAAATCTACGGAAAACGCAAGGATTCATACAGGAATTTTGTATAACGTACGTCTCCTTTCTATCGTGTATATGCAATAAATACATTCAGGTGAAACTAAAACCATTTCAGTGCTTTCAGTAATGCAATTTTAAAACGGTTACGTTTTTCTATCTCTTGAAGTGTGTTATTTCCACTTACAGCTTTATAAATTCCATTTGTCAATAATATTTTTTATAATAAAGGTAGAGGTTTTATTATTTAAAAAATTAAATATGACAAATATTGAATGATACAATGTTTTCATTTTTAAAATTAATGTTTGTAACAAAATATATAATTGTCTGAATAAAGATATTTGTATATGTAATTTATATCATCTAATTTAATTTCAAGAACTATTTAAATTAGATAATATAAATTAATGTCTGATAAATATCACCAAATTTAAAAAAATATATACGATAAGATTAAAATCCGTTTTTACACAAATGTATTCGAATTTTTCGAATGGAAAAATTAAATCAATTATTTGCAATTATCTAAACTACTCGCAAAATTTGACGTAACTAATATTTGTATAATTTAAAATTTCCAAAATTTCTTACAATTAGAAGCGGTTTACGCAATGACATTAGATGAAAATCGAATATACCAATTGAAACAACGAATACATTTTACAAAAAAATATGATCATAAAAATATTTACATGACTTTAAATGAAAATAAATCCAATTAAATAAAATGAAATGAAACAAAGATGATTCACACATTTGCAGCTCTTTAAATTACAATGAAATTAAACAAGGAAATTTTTTTGGCAATGATCAATAAAATTCGATCAATCCCTTTTTCCAACTGCAAAAAATACACTGTATGTTTTACAAACATCTATTGAAACAACTACTTCCCGAGCATTTATCCCGCCGGACATTGGATTACACAATAGATATTTGTTGTTGCATAACAGCACCGCTGCGACTTGCAACGGTTTGAGTCGAAATTATTTAATGAAAGGAAACAACGAATAATAGTTACAAGGCTATCTGTAGACACGTGTTTCGGGATTTTATCCCTCATCAGCTATGGTCTGCAAGCCCTTAGTTGTTAAACAATTTTTAATTAATTTCTACCTACCGTCTTCGACAAGATCGCGGATGGAAGTGATCGCGGTGAAGGACGCGCGCATTGAGCGGATTTATCGGCTCCGAGCAAAAAACAATATCGACTCGGCTGTTATGCAACAACAAATATCTATTGTGTAATCCAATGTCCGGCGGAGGGGTAAATGCTAGGGAAGTAGTTGTTTCAATAGATGTTTGTAAAACTTACAGTGTAAGTATTTTTTGCAGTTGGAAAAAGGGATTGATCGAATTTTATTGATCATTGCCAAAAAATGTTCCTTGTTTAATTTCATTGTAATGAAAATAAATCCTTCCTTTACAATTATTCGCTTGCGAATTTTAGTACTCGCAAATGTTGGCAGGTGAATTTGAAGAAGAAACCATAATTTTAAAATTAGTTATAGGTCCTTTCTCATAAAAAATCTGAAAATAATTACAAAAACTTCTAAAAGTCACTTTTCACAATAAAAATTAATCAAAAAAAAAAAAAATAAATAATCAGAAGGCACACATGACTCTCAAAATTAAAAATAAATTTATCAAAAAAAAAAAAAAATTCCTAACTGTCAAATTTTAAAACTAAAAAATGTCGACTATCGAGACAATGTAAAAAAATAATTGTCGAAATATTGCCGACCATAAAATTTCTACTTTAAAAACTGAAAATAATACCAACTATAATAATCCTTTATAACCGGCGGCCATTAAAAATACCAAAAAAAGCAAAAAAATGAATTGTCAAAAATTAAAAAAAAAATATTTTTTTTCCTTAGAATTTTTTTCTTAATTCAACGTTTGTGATTTTAGAAAAAAAAATACATTATTTTTTATTAATTAAACATTTTTTTTAATTGTTATTTTCTTTAAAATTTAATAATTTCTTAAAAATGTAACATTTTCTTAGAACTTCACTCTTTTGAAATTTTAAATCTTTATGAATAATTCAAAATCGATACAAAATTTGTTAAAAACGATGAAATTACAAAAAGATGAAATTTATAAAAATGACGAAATACCAAAGGAAAGTTAAAATTTCCAAAAATCGCAGAAAAATACGAAATGACAGAAAGTTGAAAATGTAAAAAATGACAGAAAATGTTCGCAATGTCAAAATTGGAAAATTAAAAAAAAAATGACAAAATATTAAAATACCAATAAAAGTTAAAACTTTCAAAAATGTGGAACGAAAAATCATCAAATTATATACAAACAAAATGTCAACTAATTTTTCTTTAAGATACTCACGAAATCAATCACTTTTTTTTCTGTAAACTTTTAAAATTAACATTGTTTTTACTAAAGTAACTTTTTTCTTTTTCGGAAATTTGTTATTTCAATGTAAACATTTTTTTTAGAAAAAAACGAAAATATTAAAAGGTACAAAATTGTCGCGTAGTGTAAAAATTTATCGAAATTGCCATTAAAAAATGTCAACATGTGTTAAAATCAAAAATCTATTTCCGGTGGAGATTTTGAATTCGTGAGTCAACATAACCTCGAATTTCACACAAAATTCGAACGATAACTCGCTTATTTTGACGATTGGGAACAAAAGTTGTAGACAATTAAATTCTCATATCATCTCACATTTCATCTAGATTTCATGTGATAATAATATTTGTAGATATTTTTCTATTGAATACAACACACACATATTTTATGGAATCATGGAACTCGGCATGAAATTAAAAAAAAACGGAATATGCCCGCTCAAGAACAGCGTGCAATCGTTATTGCGTGAAATATCCATGATTTTTTTTATGTCACTTCATGTCGATGTCTGCATCAACATAATTTTCAATCAACGGTTAAAAAGAGATTATCTTCGTTATTGTCTTTATCATTAAAAATTGGCTCAGAAAGTAATGAAAACCATTTCTTTGTGTTTATATTTATTTATATAATTTAATTTAGTGCGTTATACTTCCATAAATTGCGGTTATAAATATGTCCAAAAAAAACATATTTCCATTATTATTTTTATATAATCACATACTATATTATTGAAAAATAAATTTGTGAAATTAACATTTTCATGCTCATTTTTTTCCTCGAATAATGAAAATGTTTTGACGCATTGTAGTTACTGATTAATATTATTATTTATTTGTTTCTTATTCTGATGATGTACAATAGAATTAGTATTACTATTTATTTATTTCTATTATTATTATTGTTATTATTATTTCAAAATGTTCACTCAAAATTTAAAATCGACCACAATGTGTCGAGCCGAACTTTAGAAAAAAAAAACGGAAAAATTGTATCAACAGCGTCATGCTTTGAATAAGCTCTCATAATTCTTAGAAATCTCTCAAAAAGGAACTCTTGTTAGAATCTAAGAAAGTTAGTAACTCTTTTATTGTTATTAAAAAAAAAAAAACACGAAAATATAAAACTTGGAACCAAACTATAGTTACAGTCAAAGCAGAAAACATACATTATCTGTTAATCATTTAGGAAGTTGTTTTTATTTTTGTTAATCAATAATAAATCTTACAAGAAACTCATATATTGTTTTCGTTTGTATTTCGCTTTACAAGAAATAATAAAAGAAACCGCAATACGTAACGGTAATAACCAACGCAACTGCAGTGTGCACCTTCTATGTTTTATGTATGAATCTAAAATAGGGGGGAATTGGCGAGGGCGAACCCTAGCGACAGACAGAATGGGGCTCTTATTTGGTGAATTTTATTCGACCGCAAATTGAGGCAAAGTTATGAAAATGTATGCATGGCTTTATTGCGATTTATGTTTCCTTCGTCGAAACATTACTGCGGATGCCAGATAGCTTTCCTTTCGTTGGTTGTGTGCCGCCGGTGTTTGGCCATCTCCGACAAGCCTCATAAATCATACAAAGGGCTCGCTCGTATCAACCAAACGGAAAGAAAATTACCCTGAATTCTGTGTAATTGATACGGGAATTCAAAACACACACACAGTAGATTTTGTATATATAAATAGTAATTCCTATAGGGATAACGAACAATCTTATAATATGGATAATTATCTGAAAAATTGTTATTACTTCCTCACTTAAATATTATAAATAATAATATACATTTAAATAAATAAAATATATTTAGCTCTTTTCAGCAACTATTTATTAATTTAATTACGACTCGAATTTTGTATTCGAAATAGAAGAGCAGATGGCTCAGGACAAATACTAATTTTATTGTGTATATTTATTGTTAATGTTGTTTATAAAAATGTGTGTAAAAGTCTGAATAAAGATATATATATATATATAATATATATAGTATATATATATATATATTATATATTATATATAAATAAAGGGTACTCCACCGACAACACATTAAAAGTGTACTAAACTCCAATTAATAGAACGTATTGAAATTTTTACCATTTATTTAAACCGGTATGAAGAAAAACATAAATAATCATGTTCTTCTTCATACATAAACTGTAAAATGTTCATTACAATCCAGAAATAGGAAATCCATATACTTTTAATGTGATTTCACGGTGACACACCCTGTGCATACACTTTATTTAATTAAATAAGTATATATAAATAAAAAATGTTAGATCATTTCAGATTTTGGTATAGTTTCCAAGAAGTTTTTTTCTTTTTCATTATTGAAATTGGTTATTTGAAAATATTGTTTGGGGACAGAATTTTAATAAATATTGGTTTCTATATTAATTTTTTTTTTTTATACGAACATAGTATTTTATTAACGCTATTTTAATACAAGAACACCTTTTTTATTTATTGAATCTCTCTTTTTTCTATCGCATAAATGGGGTTTTATTATTACTGATAAAGAACTAAATTAAATTACACCCTTGTTTCACAATTTTTTTGTTTACTCGAATAGTTTCTTTTTTTTAGGCTTTATTAAGACTAAGTTATTATTAAAATTATTTTCAAAATTCTTCTCCAGCAAAAAGAGAGATTAAAAAATAAATAAAAAATTGGAATAATTATAAAAATTGGAGTATAAATATTTTTATGTTAAAATATCGTTAAAAAAACAATGTTTATTAAGAAATTAATGTTAATACAGAACCCAATATTTATTAAAATTCTTCCCCCAATCCATATTTACATAAATATCCAATTTCAATAACGACAAAACTTCCTGAAAACTTCACTAAAATCCAACACGATCAAACTTTTTCTTATTTATTTATTCTTACATAATGATATAATTAAATCAAAGCACAGAGCGGGCGACTAACGGGCGGGCGCTTCTCCACCTCCACTTTTTTTTAATAAACTCCTGTACTACGTAGCACTTTTAATTGAATTCCAAAGTGAAATTTCAAACAAAGTTCCAATGTCACGTTTTCGCTCTGAAATCCCGTTCGTATTTTCTCTATTGAATAAGATGCAGTTTCATTATTAAAGGGTGGATCTCTTTGCACTCCAATCACGTTTTTCTGCAGACTGAGAAGATTTGTCCTTTAATTTGTTAAAGCTAAGGAACAAAGAAGGAGGTGGCTTTAATTGTGATCGATTAACGGGGTGGATTTGTTTTATCTTGTTTTTTTTTTGCAAAAGGAAAATGTCTATCTTCGATATTCGTTAATTTTAATCGAGAAATGTTCAATTAATATTTTATGAAAATAATATTGCCATTCTATAGCTATTTTATCACATATTTAAAGTTATTTTAAGATTTCAGGATTAATTTTGCATAATTCTTGCTTTGACGTGAGTGAGTAACAAACAGACTGATGGCAAATTAGGCAGCCATATATCGTTGAAAAACGTATTTAACTTTGAAGCATACTGTGTGAATGAAACTTGCTCCCCCATAGATTAATTTAGTTCTGGTTTAAATAAAATGGTAATGGTAGGTTATAATTTTCAATTGATGCCTTCTACTCGATGAATAATAAGAAAAAATACAAATAATTGACATTTAAATGTGTCATAATAATTTTAGCTGAAGTGCTCAGCAATCAATAATAAAAACGTTTTATTTATAATAATAAATGGAAGACGTTGCAAGCGCCATATTTTGCCTATTTTTATGTGGTATCGTCAAATTTATTAAACGTTTTATTTACATTGATTTCCGTAGTTCTAAGCAAGTTACGTGAAGATGATGCATTTAAATAAAAAAAACTTTTGTTTACTGAATATTTATTTGTTGAACATTTCGACAACATTAAATAAAATGGAACAAAGATGATTGACACACTGGTACTTATATAAATTACAATGAAATTAAACAAGAAAAATTTCTGGCAATGATCAATAAAATTCGATCAATCCCTTTTTTCAACTGCAAAAATGACTTACACTGTAAGTTTTTGACAAACATCTATTGAAACAACTACTTCCCGAGCATGTATCCCGCCGGACATTGGATTACACAGTAGATATTTATTTGTTGCATACAAGTACTATTGCGAATTTCAACGATATAAGTCGAAAACGTTTCGATCACAGAGTGATCTTTATCAATGGAAATACAAATGTGTATATCCATTGATCACCTCACACTGAGAAGTAGAGAGGAACATATATAAATTATATTATATGACTAAATAAATATTCATTGATAATGATCCCTTTGTGATCGAAATGTGCATTCTGAACAAATATATTTTGAGTGAAGAAAAGTTTGCAGTGTTTTTATTTTATTTATTTTCGTATTATTGCTGAAGAAGAATAGGAGTAAAGAAGGATATCAATTAACCTAATAGAAAATTTCTATAAATTTTTTGTTTAGGATAATAGTTTGAAATTAAAAAATGTTATATAATAGTATGTAATATGATTAAGAAATATTTTTTAAGTTTGTTTATATTATTTTCTAATATTAATAATATTTCACCTGCAGCCACAACTTGGAAGACACAAGGGACCCTCTGATGACCGACTTCGTTCTGGCCCCAGCAGGAGAGCGTGCCGTAGTCCATGTCCGAAACCGGCGTGTAGTTCAACCGTGATGACGACAGTTCGGTCGTGAAACGGGCCGAAGGGACCTCGGTCAGATCCCCAGAGTTGTTGAAGGTCCAGTGGAAGGTCACCAATGCGGGGTTGGCGTCCACGTGACACCGTAGTGTCACGGTCTCCTGCTTCAGCGCG
The DNA here is from genome assembly GCA_963082785.1 of Philonthus spinipes. Classification (NCBI taxonomy): domain Eukaryota; kingdom Metazoa; phylum Arthropoda; class Insecta; order Coleoptera; family Staphylinidae; genus Philonthus; species Philonthus spinipes. Next base: position 10,196,579 of record OY720315.1, on the reverse strand, counting down.
CCGTATAATTCCTCGCGCTCCTGCACACACACCGGGGCATCTGCAACAAAAGTTCAACACTCATCAGCGGTGCTAGCCCATCAATTTTCACAAAAACCCGCTCCAACTCACACGCACCACCCCTTCCTCTCTACGTAAGTAGGTTTGGGTGCTCGGGATCGATACGCAAATTTAGACCATCCAGAAAACTCTGCTTTATACTCCATCTTGTTAGATAAATACGTAAAACTAAAAATACAAATTTATTTTTATTTATGATGGAAATTCAATCGATAAGAAAGTTAATTAAACATAATTAAAATCCATTAATTGACGCAATTAAATGTCACTTTTATAGTGACATCGAAAATATAGTCATTAATTGAAATTCAATTTTTCTAAGTTAAAAGTGTCTTCTTTATTTTTTTTTTATATTAAGTCTTATTATGAAATATTTTAATTTCTTTACTAATCAACAAAATTTCTTTACAATACAAACAAACAAAAATTGTAAATATAAATACTGGAAAATTACCCAACATTCGTCCAAAATAGAATAACACCCTTAATTCAACCCTTTTCCCAATCAATTATCTATTGGTAAATGTGTGTTGATGTTGTTTATGGTACTCCAATTTTATATATAGATCTTGTATTCTGTTTCTTTAATTAATTTTTATTTCAGGAGAAATATAACAAGACGTATGCTTTTATTCTTAATACGGTTACTTCTAGAGATCAATTGTACATATTTACACAGTTTTAAATTGTTGACCTTCACATAAGGAGTTGGAAGTGAAATAATAGTATTGGCTAAAGATATTACTTGCTAGAAATTGTTAATAAATAACACGACGAGTCAGAAGATAATAAGTGTATTAGCAACAAGACCTTGTTTTCGCGTCTAAAATAATAATAGTTTATTTAACGGAGTACTCTTTACAAAATTAATACATATAAATTTAAACATTACAATAAATTTAAAAAAATATACAGACACGCACACTAATCACACAATATAACACATTTCACCTCATTAGCAAACATATTAAAACTAACTCTAAAAATGTAAACTCTGTTATGATATTTATTAACAATGTTAATCATTCTCGCCAATGGACTGTTCATAGCACAGTTAACTCAATGGAATTCAGTAGTTAATAATGGCGGAAGTCTAGTAAATCTGCACGGAACATACAATTTGAACATGCTTAAAATAATTTAACATTTAATTTTTTTCATTTAACATTTAAAAGGCGAATGTTATGTGAAAATAATTTCTTTGCGAGGACAGAGTTGATACCTTAAATAATGATAAATACTCTAGATAGTTTCTATTGCTAAAAGTTATATTATTTTTAAAGCATATGTATTTCATAAATCTTTGCTGAACAGACTCTAATCTATCTTTATATTTTGAGTATATTGGTGATCAAATTATACAGCAATAATCTAGTATACACCTAATATACGCCGAAAAAAGAAGAATGATACAGTGATTGTTGGTAAACTGTGCTGTAGTCCTCTTGATGCAGCCTAGCATTCTATATGCTTTTGCCACTATGGTGTCGATATGTAGGGAGAATGTTAGCTGTTGATCAATTAGTACTCCTAAATCGTGAATTTTGGGTACGTCCTCTAATTCCTCAGTGTCAATATGATACGTTGAGACAGTTGCCATACGTTGGCGCGAGAAGACTACCAACTGACATTTGGATACATTTATTTCCATACAATTAGAATCGCACATTTGAGATAATGCATGTAAATCAGCTTGAAGACAAGCGTTATCATCAGGAGAAGTAACTCTGGTGTAAATCTTGAGATCGTCGGCATATAATACATTTTTACCGATGTCATTTATAAATAGAATAAATAGCACTGGGCCCAAGTGCGATACTTGTGAGACCCCCGAAGTTACCAAAAATTCAGTAGATGCAATTCCATTACATACCACTTGTTGCGATCTATTTTTAAGGTAGGATTCAATCCTCTGTAATAACATACCACTAAATCCTAATGCTTGCAATTTAGAGATCAAATACACATGGCTAACACGGCCGAACGCTTTGGTGAAGTCTGAATATACAGTGTGAACTCAAAACCCGGCTTCAAAAGAGTTTAGTACGTAATTTGCAAATATAAAATTTGTTGCCGTTGAGCCAGAAGGGTAAAACCCGTGCTGTTCATCCGCGATTATATGTTTACAAGAGTAACTCACCGCTTCACTCATTAGTTTATCCAACATCTTAGGAATGCAAGATTGAATGCTAAGAGATCTGTTTGTGACCTTACTCTTACAACCTGATTTATATATTGGGTAGACAAAATTTAGTTTCCATCTCTGTAGAAAGTAACCATTATTTAAAGATTTAACGAAGATATAAAATATTGGAAGTGTGAGAGAGTCTATGTACTTCTTTACAAAAGTAGGAGGGATTCCATCCGGGCAGTGCAGGCCCGGATGGAATCCCTTTATTAATATTTAGCGTTTTTATGCAATTATATACATCATCTTTTGAAATGGACACATTGTTGAGGTGTATTTTTTCATAAATATTCGAATAAACATCACCTGATCCTGCATTTAAATTATATCTATAAACACGTGCAAAAATATTTAGCAAATATATCTGCAATTTCATAAGGATAAGAACCACTTTTATTATCAAATGTCATAAAAGTGGGAAGACCATATGAATTAGATTTAAGTGATTTTGTGTATTTCCAAAATAACTTTGGATTTGTTAAAATGTTATTTTCAATATTACACATATATTATTGATGTTTTAATTCAATTAGTTCCTTACATTGTGGTCGAAGTTCGGAAAAATATTGATAATCTTCCTCTGTTTGGGTTTCTTTATACATCTTGTGGGCGATTTTCTTCTGTCTAACTAAGTGAATCACTTCGGAAGAGAACCATCTACGAAAGCTTGAATTCCGGTTTACTTTTTTCTTTAAGAATATGTGTATACCGGAATATAATCAACTGAATTATCGACGGTAAAATCATTTAATATATTCCGGTCAAAAGAACTCAAATAGTTATTTAATAGGTCGTAAGGGCCATTAAGAAAATTAAAAACAGCAATATTATCACAGTCATTACTGGTTACAGAAAATACGATATTTGTTAATATTGGCGGATGATGTACATCTGGATTTAATAAAGGCATCGCTTCCAAAACAGTAACGAGGAAGCTAGAGAAACAGAGATCAAGACACACATTGTTCATATTCTTAATGATGTTATATTGTGAAAATCCAAGTTGGTATAGAGTCTCGCACAAAAGAATTGATTTTTCCTCTAAAACATGTAGTGGTAGTGAACCAGATAGGTCATCATCAAATTCCCATTCAATTTTAGGTAGATTATAGTCATTTAGTATAAAGCAACATTTATCGCTAAATTTTGATAAAATAGATTTAATGTGATCACAATTATTTTTAAAATGATCAATATTGCTATCCGGTGGTATATAAAGATCTCCAATTATCAATCCTGTGTCAGTAGTGCTATCTACACAAATCCATATTTCTTCATTGGTATTATTATCAATTATATATTCTCGACATTTAAATATTTTATTTATGGCAATAAGAACTACACCTCCACGTGATTTTGTACTTGTATCAATATTTCGGTCTCTTCTGTATACATTATAACGAAAGTCAATAAATTCAGAATTAAAAATATTTGGATATAACCAAGTTTCACTTGATACAATTACATCATAATCTTTATTTAAAATCGATTCACATAAACTACAAAGTTTTGTTCGAAGACCACTGACATTGTGATAAAAGATATTCAAGTAATTATTATTACGCACAATTTTTGTTCTTACTGAGGGATCTAAAGTAAAAAAGAATTATTTACAATTTGAGACACAGGTGACTTATTTAAAGGAATAAAAGCAATATTATTGCTGAATTTGTGTTTCGAAAGATAAATTTTCTAATTAGAACATTATTAGGCCACATATCTAGATTCAATACTTTTTCTTCATCATTTTGTAGCACACCAATTTTGAAAGAACAGTAATTATCGTCTGATGTCAAGGCATGACATATTACATCATTAATTTCCAAACTTGTTATACGGTCCTTATAGCTTTCTCTGTTTTAATATCGATGTGCGTTTTCTAGCTCAGTTTCCTGTCGAGGGTGTTCAGATCGTGTTCAATAATGTTTTTACTTTTTCATCACCATCCTTTTCACGTTAAACAGGACAATCTCCGTTTTAGTAGAGATAAGTAGTGATCATTGCACCACCACGAAACTATATCGTTGCATTTGGTCGAAATGGGCGTCTTCAAACCTGCCATATACTGGTATGGCAAAATCATCAGCATAGGTTCTTACAAATAAGCCTATTTGCTGGAGTTCGTGTTGTAGGCTATCCAGAACCATGTTACATAGAGTCCTTAGGACGGCCTCTATCAATTTTACAATCAATGATGATACTCCGCGCTTATTTAGCGCGTTTCTTATATGTGGTATGGTCGTTTTACCAAACGCACCTACAATATCAACAAAAACACTCAGGGCGGATTCTTTAACATCCAGTGACCTCTCAATCCTGCTCACTACATTATGCAGGACCGAATTGGTAGATCTCCCCCGTGTATTGAGTCGTCATCAGCAGCAAAGATTGTAAATTTTGTATTTGTACTTTAATAAATACGAATTTTTAAATATGGGTCCATCATTTATAATAACCCTGTACGTTGTATTTTGTTACATTCAAGATATCGAAAAGATTGTTGAGTTAGATAATAGAAAAAGAAATGATTCATTATCTTACTTTAATGAATAAAAATACTTTTTGAAAACACATAAAACGAACGGAAACTCAATATGTTACATAAAAATATAAAATTTTAATTTAATTAATAGAGTAAAGTTGATTGATTATTTTTGTATGTATGTGTACCAATGATTTTATGTATAATAAAATTATAATAATTAGTAAGAAAATTCTATAAATAATCCAGATGTACTAATTGAGGTTCGCTAAGTAAAATATATAGGCGGGATTATGCAAGGGACGAAAATGATCCGTACAAAAACTACATTGAGCGCAAAAAGCTATTTACCGTATGTTCGCGAGGGTTAATACTGGAGTTGGAGTTCACGTAAAGAGCAAAAGGCCAACACCTGAGTCTACTCATGCGAAAGCTTACACTTATTAAAATTATAATTTTCACTTTACTTATACTTTCGCATCGAGAGCGGAGTGAGAGAGGTCGGATAACAAAAAAACGAAAGAAACAGAATAGGTGTAGCTTCTGCAGAGAATTTAGATGCAGCAAATATGGCGTCAGAAGTTGAATCGTAAATAACATTCATAGTGGAATTTATACTGAATTATTCGTTCATTTCTCTGGGGCTTTCACAGAAGTAACGCCGCACCGGAAGGATTTTCGTTATTTTTGCTTTTTCCGGGACGTACTTTCGTATAAAGAATGTAAAATAACGTTCTCGTTATATTCGCGAATTTATATGTACTTCTAATATAAAACCATATACTTAAAATTCTTTGTGTACGCCCGCGTTGGGATTTCGTGGTGGGCGTGTTTAAATTTCCGCGGTGTGTTCATTGTTGCGGGCGGGCATTAGTGTTTCCCGGTTTTATCCTCTATTCAAAAGTAATAATATTTGCGCACTTGGGCTGTAACTTCGGCAAAAAGTGGAGTAAACACGGCGAATAATTTTCCCGTTTTCCGTTTCCTCCCTGGGACGCATTAGAAACGGGCCGTAATTTGATAAGTACGAGGGGAACCTGCCGCTGTTCTGCTATTTTCTACCATCGCTGTCTGTTTTACAATTTCACAATTAAACACACTAACAAACAATTTCGGGGCCGCAGTATGGGGGAATTAAATTATTAATTCTGTTAAAACCTTAACTTCGCTAACTGCTAACTGCCCGAGCCGCTGCGCGCAAGGAGATGTTCATAATTTAAATTTCTCCGCTTAACTAATTTACGGCCTTCCGTTGCATTTTATCTGCGAGACTTCGAGTTTTTTTATCGCTTTTTTTAAATTTTTATTTCTTACTTCTAACGAGATTATTTCCACATCCGGGGTATTAATTTTTCAATTCCGTTCTGCATTTTATTTCTGAACTACATGGAGGCTAATAGCTACAAAATTTATTATCATTACTTCTAACAATATGATTAATTGTTAATAATTAAAGATTATAATTTCATAAAATTACTTAAAATGATATAATCATACCTCAAAACAAAATGATCATTTTTTACATTGCAACACTCTTTCATTGATATTTATTTTTAATAATAAAGTTACAACATTAAAAGTAATTATTTATATACGGTGTTCCATAGCAATGGAACCGCTTAAATATCTTAAGATTTTTTTGTAGCATAAGTATACAATTTACAATTATATTTGACTAAGTAAAATATATTAAATTTTGTAACATTCTATTTGTCTGACTTTTAATGACAAAACGCCATCGTGAATTTTTTAAATGGAATATGTATTAGAAAATCATAGTTTTTAATAACTAATTTTTTGACAGTATACTTATTTGTATCAAAATATGTCCATGTAATAGCAAAATAAATTTAAAAATATAATGTTTACTAATATGCATTTCTATTATATTTGTGTAATTCTGCCAATATATGTCATACTGTTAGCGTAATTAGCGAGGAAGGCATCCTTTATTCAAAACGGACATTTCAGTTGAGCTGAGCTAGAGCTTATTAAATATACAGTCCGGAAAATTGAAGAGGGGAGTTCGAAATTTCGGAGTCCAAATGGGAGAATTCATTTCTTCATCTAAATTGGAATTTTAGGGTCATCTAAATACAATAACATTAACTAATGACCATACGTCCTTAATTTTTGATAATTTAAATATTTATCATTATTACTACATGTTAAAATAATTGTTAAGATTTAATCTGCTTGCATTAGAGCAGTGTGCGAGACGAGCAGGTGCTTCAAGGCTTCGGAGTCCTTCCCACTTTTTTATTTCGCCCTGTATATTTAGTAGGCTTTGGCTGAGCTTTAAAAAATTAGTATAGGCCTCGAAGAAGCAGGAACAACGATGGAGGAATTTAAGAACTATAGAAAAGCCGAAAAATCTAACAATAGTAATGGTAAAATTTTATTTTTATGAATTATACAGTGTCCAAAATTTAGTGTCAAACTTTTCAAATTTGAATGTATTTTATTTTTCTTATTTTAAATTGGAACCCCTTTATATTTTTATTGCATTCCACGCAGACTTAAATATAAACATTTTTCTTCCTCCACCCTACCTAAATTCCTAATAGATTATAAGTTATTGGCAAAACACTTTTTCTTTTCGACCTTTTTAATAGGCATTTTGATGAATAAAAATGTAAGGTTGCTTTGAAAAAAAACAAAAAAACATTCTATTGACAGATATGTCAATGAAATAATGAATGAATGAATGAATACAGTTATTATAACGACAGTTTTAAAGGTTTCATAGATCTTTGTCTAAATCACACATTAAAAAAGTACTGAGCTTTTAATAAAACACAGTTTTAGTTATAACATTAAAATGATTGAAGAAAAATATTTCTAAAATAAATTACATATTAGGACTTATATTTGACATGTCTTCAATTGTTTTGGAGGCACAAATGAAGACGAACATGAAATTGCCTTGCCAGTCTTTGTAATCGGTCGGGTGTAATATTTAGAAAAACGTCTTTGATTGTTTTTTTGCATGTTTTTTTTTTTTGTGTAGTTGGAGATGAAAACGATTTCTTTCCGGATTATAGTAATACCAGATTCGTTGCAATTAAATCACCTCGATTGAATTCGTTGTAAAAAAATTCTGATTATAAAAAGCGTAAGCAAACAATTATTTATACTTTTAATATTACTAAAGCTAACATAGACTCATATCACTTTGACAGTTGCATTTTACAATGTCAAATAATGTTTTTCGAGGCAACCTTCCATTTTTATTCATCAAAATGGCTATTGAATTGTCGAGAAAAATAGTTTTTTGCAAATAACTTTCAATGTATTGGGAATTAAGGTAGAGTTTATAGGAAGAAAAATGTTTATTTTTTTAATTCTGCTTAGAATGATGTAAAAATATACAGGGGTTTCAATTTAAAATAAGAAAAATAAAATGCATTCAAGTTTGAAAAGTTTGACACTATATTTTGAACACCTTGTATAATTTATGTCAATAAAATTTGACAATTAGGATTGTTGGACCTTATTTAATAAGTAACCTGAATGATTTTATTGACAAAATTCTATTTGAATTTTTATTATTTTTTTTTAAACCAATGCCGCAAAGCCATTTTTTTCTAGTTTTTATTTTTTTTAGTTGGCATTACTGAACCGATTTCAATAAAATTTTAGAGGTATGTAGGTAATTATAAAAAGTACCTAAATAATGAATAAAATGTATATCAAGCAATTTAAAATAATGCCATAACTCTTTATTAGGACAGCCTGTTTAATCAAAAATATTTTCCTGAAATACGTTCTAAGAACCAAGTAGAGTTTCTAAAATTTAAAAGTCTTAACTTAATTAATAACTGAGCTAATGAAGACGGGAGCTGTGATGCAAGACTCTGTAGATTATATTTGTGCAACAACTATTACAGACAATAGTAATGTTAGAAAGGTGTTTACAACTTTAGTAACTGGCCTTGATTTGGTGAAAGATAAATGTACAGTAAACCGAGAAATTAACAGCAACACTTTAGAAGAAAAAAAAACAATTGACATATTTAAATACTTGCTAGATGACAAGGTTCTTGATCTAATCATCAATGATACAAATGTGTTCGCAACCCAAAAAATATTGTAGTAAATCTAGAAGAAACTCCTTGACCAATGCAGGCAAAAACGAAATTGTGAAAATGTTAGGAGTTGATCCAAGTTCGTTCAATAAATTTATACTGGTAAAAAGACCCTCTATGCAATAATGAATTTGTTTCTTCAGATTTTCTAAGGGATAAATACCGTATCTTACTGATTAATTTTTGTTTTTAAATTTTGAAAATAACGAAACTGCAAATGTTCAAAGTAGACTATACAAAATGGAGAGGCTACTCTCCATGTTGCTTCGAAATCCAGGATTAGTATTGGTCATAGTGAATTCAATAATACCTTTAAAAGGAAGGATTGATTTCCGCAATACATGTCTAATAAAACCCACAAATACAAGGTGCAGAGCTAATGGGTATACTTACGACTCGAAAGTTTACGCTGGAAAGGGGGACATAACTGAATCTTCTGGGCTCGGTTAATCGAAAAGAAGGAAGATTTTGATTTGTTAATAATTTTTTTAACAGAAATGTTATACGAACAAAAAATAATACTTTAAGGTTAAATCGAAAAGGAGTTCCAAAAACAATTGTGCAAAATATGATAAAAAAAAAAATGAAGCATGAGAGCAGTGAACGTAATTAAATGGATGGACAAATTACAGGTCCTAATGGCTACTAGCGATCCTTCACATAACAATTTATTAGTTCCCAAAGGCAAATCATTTTATTTATCCTTCTCATTTTTAAATCTTAAATTTTCAGAAAAGAAAAAAAATATATTGTAATATATTACAATAAGGTTGGAAATGGCGTCGTATCATATGGTACTTCGCAAAAGTCTAAAATGTTATAGGTAAGTACGTTAATACATAATTTTTACAATTGATCGCTTATTTTACATAGTTTTTATTATATAAAAGTTATCTTTGAAGTTTTTGTCTGAACTACTATTGTAAACAGATCATTTATAATTTCGAAGAAAAAAATCACAGTTTAGAAGGCAACTTCTGGAAAATATAGTAACGGAACCCGTGACCACGAAATAGGAGACAGTACAAAAAAAAAATAATACACACTTTTGTGAAACCTAAAATAAAGAGGAAGCCGTGGAAAAGTTGTTACACAAAATTGAAGGATACTATGAACTTTAACGATGCAGACAAAAAGTAATAATAATAATTATTTTCCGTAAGAATTTCCCAAACGAACCAGGGTACTCCCTGACAAATTTAAAATCAATCGTGGAAAGGCAAGTCAAATATTGGATAACCATTTTTAATGGTTTTAAATATTATTTAACAGTGATTCAAAATTTCTTTCACTTCATTTTGAAAATCCAAAATATTTTAATTGCTTGTAAAACGAATTTCTCCCAATAAAAAACTTAAATAATTAAAAGATCAAGTCTTTAATTGCAATGGCGATGGTCATCTACATTGGACAAACTGGAACACCAATTAAAGAAATAATAAACCAACATTGCAATGTATTTGTAAACAAGAAAGGTTTTTACCTTCCCCAGACCTCTATCCAAGGAAAAGTATTGTGATCGTAAAAAAATTTCGAAACGCCAATTTCAACGAATATGCACGTTTTAAGGTCCCCTGAGTCCATTCCATAAAGTTTTGAAAAATGTCTATGAGTGTGTCTGTGTGTTTCCGCGATAACGCATATGCGGCTAAATGGATTAAACCCAAACTCCATATCTAAGCCTTTTAGTTTGAATCAAAACTCATTAAGAGCAGCTTAACTCTAAGCGATTTTATTTTTTAATTCGGATAGAAAAAAAATTGAAATAAAAGTTGTAGATCTCGAAAAAATAAGTAATTTCTCTTATAAAACTTTTATTGTAGGACCTACAGTTTTCATTTTTTATTCGGGAGAATTTCATCTACCCGATAAATTTCCTTAGAAATAAACAATTATTTTTATAATCTTCTGTATGTTGGCTGTGGACACTTTAATTATTGAAATAATTAAAAATGTAAAAGATAACAATCCATTTTATCAATCAATAATTTTACATTTTCTATTACATTTTCAATCAGAAACTTATTTGACCGAATTCACCGGGGAAAGTATCACCATTTTTAATGTACGAATCAGCGGAAGTAAGAAAATCGTACATTCAAAATGGAATTTATAATAATCCATATCGAGGAAAAAAACTTAATTTCCAGGTAAATTTGGAAATGAACAAACAACAGTGTATAGGCTTGATATTGAATGATTTCTACACTCCTCATATTGCAAAATATTGGTCTTGACGAAGATTTTTTATAGAGTAAGTGTTCCTAAATATTTTTTTTTTTAGGGTGAGGGGGGGGGGGGTGATGGTTGGTTTTGGTTCTGTAAGATACATTTTGACTACGATTTTACGATTTTTCATGAATAATATTTTTTATTTTTGAGGAAGCCACTTGTTTGGACGAAGGTAATGTATACAGTAAGTTCGCATATTTTTTTTTTTGAGTAAGCTACACTATAGCAAAATAATTTTAGTGAAATACAATAAATGTTTGAAATAAGAAACTGCGTTGAACATAAAAAAAACGGCTTAAAGGTTAACTTCTGAATATAGATAAGTTCAGTTGAATTATCATATTTTGGTGCCCCAGGATCCTGAGATTAAGCCATTAACGGGACACCCTGTATATACTAAAAAGTATAAGACGGAATGTTTGTTTCTTTATGAACTGTTCTAATAACAGATAATATTGAGCGCATGAATTTGCTCACCTTCCATATGTTTTTACTTAGAGGTGTATGCAGACCAACTCCTTAGTAATTCAGCAGTATATTCTCTGTTAATCAATAAATAAAATGTTTAATTAAAGAAATAATTTTAAAAGTTACAATAGTTCACCAGATTTGGTTTGATTTAATTATCGAATTTTTTCGTGTAATAATTCATGCTATTTTATACGGTATGCCGCATGCATATTCATGAACCCGGGAATTGGTATTCATATGCATGGAAGTCGTGAAAACTATCAATACACAAATTACACGTTTTCAATCGAAACTCGTAAAAAAAAACCACACGCACATTCCCGCATGTAAATCATACCTCAGTGATATTTATTAAAAGCAGCACACAGATGAACTTTTAATTATAAAATTTCATTACACTTTTATATGCGGGATTTAAAAACAAATGATTCTTTAATACTCTTGATGTTATAAGTCATCATTTAGAAAAAGGAAGTCATAACGTATGTATTTTGTGAATTAAATTTGCAGAAAACAATAATAACTAAATATTGATTAATTTTGGTTTGAGTATAACGTGGAGTGTTGTAAATTAATAACTCAAACTTAGTTAAATTTCTTACTCCATACATTACACTTTAAACTGGCTTAAATTCCTTGCTTCACACTTTATGCCTAAAGTAAGGATTTTACTAAATTTGATTTATTAACTAAATTTTTAATTCGATATTTGAGAATAATATTTTTGTAAAGTATATTTTTAATTAAAGATATTAACATGTGATAAAATTTATAATATTTAAATATTCGTAATCCATATTATTGTAATAAATATGAATGAATTATTAAAAATATGCGATTTTTTTGGAAAATTTTATAATTGATTTCATAATTTTAAGTTTTTTAGAGCACTATATTTTTTTCACGTTCACAATGTGACATGAAATCTAATCATATTGTTATCGTCCTATAAAATATACATTCCAAGAAGACATCAGACAGTGGAAACAACTCTATTGTTCCACAAGATTAAAATTTTTCAACGCAAACATTAAATAATAAATATAATTAAAGAAAAAAAAAATGAGACATTGTTTAATTCGTAAATTTCTAAAAATATACTCAGATAGTAAATTTATATCATAACTAAATAAAGTTGCAGTTTCTTAAATATAAGTAGAATGTAATGTAAATATGTTTTAATGTTTACATCTTTAATAAAAACCTCTAACCATTAGTTTTATGAATAATTGTTCTAGAAAAGTGCATTTTTATATCCCTCGAACAATATTTAATAAAAATCCGCACAGGTAAAGAGCGTTATTTAAATTTAATGAAACAGCGTCTAAAGAAAATTTAAAATTAAGTATTTCACAAAGTTTAAAGTTTGCGTGATTTACAACGGAACTTCCTGCCCCTACTCCCCTGCCGGCAAGATTCCCTCTCTTCTCCCCCATCCCAGCCAAGCCGCCGCGCGCTAATATTTCAGAAAACCGTAAAAATAACTTTTCCTCTAATGTGAAAGTTTATTAAAGGCAATTACCGAGTAATTTAAAAAAAATGAACAACGCAAAGAACCGTAGGGGGCGGACGGAGTAGGAAACGTTCGCAAACGCGACTAACAAGTTATTTCTCAAGCCGTTTAGCGCCGGGCGTAAGTAATTATGGCAACCACTGCGGAAACTGTGCAGGGAATGTAGAATGGTGCAGATGGACCGAAATATAGATGCCATCTTGTGGTTTGTTGTTGCGAAATGAAGTTAAAGCTTCCTTGTTCCAGCGCGAAAGGATAATACGCTTCCCCCGCTTGCTTGCTCTACCACTCTTAATGATATTGTGTGGTTGTTTGTTAGTTTCGTCCTGCAATTACTGTCCTTATGAAATATTTATTCATTTATAAAATCTCACCAGCGTGTGCTCTGCGGTTTATTCAGAGTTGAAGTACATATAATATTAATCTGATTAAATAATTAATTCCTTTTTGTAAACACCATGTTCGTTATATATTTTTTTTTAAATTATTTGCAGTAAAATCATTAAAATTAAAAAAATGCCCTCCGTTTATTTCAGTAAAATATTCAATAACACAAGCATTATAATTTTAAACAAATAATTAATAAAGATAATTATTCAACCTAACAATACTTCGGAAATTGGTATTGTGTATATACATACATTTGACGATAGAAGGTATTTTTTATATATATAAAAAAACTCGACATTATATCCCAAACAATGAACATTCGATTTTTCATTGTTTATGTTGAATATGTACATAACATAATTCAAATTTGTATGTATGCATTGATTTCCATTCATTGTACAATATATAATTACAAAACAAGGATCCTTATTGTTAGATCTAAAATTTCCATTGCAATCATTCAAATATTTCTGTACCTTATTTTGTTAATCAAATATTAATAAAAATATCACATATTTCATGTGATGTTGCTATCTATATAATGGTTATAATGGTGTAATTCGCTTTTTACGTTAGTTGAGTAAATAATAACAAATACTCAAACAAAGCATGTGTTTTTAATTTATCCTTTAATTTAATTTTTCAAAATGTTTCACCAAATGATAACTGAGAAAGTTATTCAAGAAATATTATGTGCCTGTGAAGCAATTCCCATCTCCACATACAGAAGAAACTTAATTAAATTTGCCAAAACCAATAACCTCATAAATTTTAACAACTTATGTTTTGAAAGAAAACCTCATCCCGAAATACATGAAAATATACATTAACTATCATGCAATACAAATATACATTAACCATCTCATTACAAGAAGTAATGAGACACGTATATCGCGATTCGTTAGTTCGTGAAAGTGTGAAAGTGTGAAATTGAAGACACACGTTATCACATATTCGGAAACTACTACACCAATGGATTACCCTCCTGTTACACCTGATTGATTCAGTTGTGGTTCGTGGCTTTAGTTATTGGGTATGCGATTGGGTATAATATTTTAGCACTAAAAATGTTCATTAAGGGTGCGGTTTAGAAGAAAGAGATAGCTATACAAATATTGGCAATCACTAATTTTAGTTAGATTGTTGTTGTGATCAATGAACAATATTGTATTATACATTAAAATAATCTTAAAATAAGCAGGAATTTCATCAGATAAATTAAAAATTATTTTAATCTTTAGTTTCTGTGAAAAATAACTATGAAAAACAATGAAAATTGATCAAATTTATAGCAAATTTTAAATTAAATTTTTGCTAATAAAAACTTGTGCAATGAAAATTTAAAGGATTTCACTAAATTCTGGATTCAAATAACTTAGCAGACATGACCTATTAATTACATTATATCTTACAATTTTCTTTTCTAACTTAAACTAGTAAATTGACGTAATACACAATAATTAATGATTTATTTTTTATTTAGACTGATACTTTATACTTGGTAGATAAAAAATGTAAGTACACATTCATATTATGAAATTCAAAAGAATAGCTCTATTTTCAAACGATTATTTCCATTTTACTATATAGCTATCTCTTTTCCACTAAACTTTTCCACTAAATTAAAATCATAAAAGGGAAAACCATTAACCCAATTAAATTAGACAAGAAAAGAAATTTTGAAGTGAAAATCATAATATACATATATATATATATATATATATATATATAATAAAATTAAAGATAATAATCTCACTTATATAACTTATATAACATACTTTCTTGGACAACAAAGAGAATTTAAAAGTCTCTCTTAATTTCTCCTCCTTAGAGTCCTTACCTTATAACATTCTGTTTTCTATAAATGAATTAGAACAAGCACTTAGGTGTACGGGTTCTTCCAAGGCCCCGGGGCCTGATGATATTCCATATCATATTGTCCGGCACCTTCCCTCCTCCATGAGGGAATATTTACTGGACGTATTTAATCTGATAAGGGTTAGGGGCGTCTACCCCGATCAGTGGAAGGAAGCCACGATTTAGCCTCTTCTAAAGCCAGGTAAGGACCCAACAAATGTTAATAGCTATAAGCCCATCTAATTAACTTACTGCTTGGGGAAGATATTGGAGAGGATGGTCAATAATTGCCTCGTATTGATGCAAGAAAGGAATTGTTTTTTAGCGAAATACCAGGCTGGATTTAGGAAATTCCACAGTACGATCGATCAATTAGTCCACTTAGAGAACTCCATCCACTATGCCTTCGTAGAGAGAAAACACCTCGTAGCGGTGTTTTTCGATCTAGAGAAGGCGTATGACATGACCTGGAGATATGGAGTTCTTCGAAAACTGCATGAGTGGGGACTAAGGGGCCGTCTGCCCCTCGTTATTAAATCTTTTATGACAGGTCGATCGTTTAGAGTCAAAATTGGAAAAACCTAATCCGCACCTTTTGTGATGGAGAACGGTATTCCCCAAGGTTTAACTATAAGTGTAACCCTATTCACAATCGCGGTCAACGAAATCGCAAAATGTGTTGAATCCCCAGTCAAAAAATGCCTGTATGTCGATGACTTGGTATTAAATATGGAAGAAGATACCATCCCTGCCATTACTTAAACTACAGGCTGTCATCGACGAAGTGAATAGCAACGCGGAGACTAAAGGTTTCCGTTTCTCAGAGAAACGGGCGCCCGAAGAGAAGTACTTTTGCGGCTGTATAACGCCTTGGTTTTATATAGGGTATAGTTTATTGTTCGAAATTTAAATTTACTCTTGTACGAAATTAAGTGCATTGAAATGACGCGATTTATATAGGAGGAATAGGATGATCATTTCACACATGCCTTGATGAACATAAAAAGTCAATTATAAATTATCAATCTAACACAGGAATGTCGATTGTATAAATAATAGCCATTATGTAGATATCAATAATTGAAATATTTTAGATACAGGTAATAAGGGACTAAATTTAAACCTTAGAGAGGGCATAGAAATAAATAAAGCAATAAAATGTGAAAAAATCTGGTTAATGACATCGAGATGATTTGGAATTCTGCAATTTTGAAATTCTTTACTTGATTATATATACGCCAGTCTGTTCTTCGTAATCTACTCTTGATAATTCTGTAAAAAGCAAAACTAGTCGAGTAAATAATAAATAGTGAAACTAGCCAAGTATTGTTTTATGTATCCTTTAATTACAGAATTTAATAAAGACCCAACCATACAATGTGTTAATAAGTTAAAATGAAATATTCAAAATTGCAATATATTATTTTCAGAATATAAAAAATGATGATGATGATCCGTCATGTCCAAAACATAATGATTTAATTAAAATTGACAAACAGGAATACCCAATAAGGCCAATACAGATTCTAAAGACGACCATGCTGTAAAAATTGAATCAAATTAACAGAAAAATTGAAATTCATTTAACATACAACAAAATAATAAATTAATGTATTTTGATGTGTCTAATAAATTTGCGAAAATTCCCCCACAATAGTGAGTAGAGTTAATTGTAAAACCGTTTGATATGAACAATATAAATCCGGTATTACAAAATGAATTTATGGAAATTAAAATTATTTCAGTTTTGACAATAAATTTTATGACAAAAAGAGTGGTTAGCACTGAGTTCATTACTTGCAGATATATTTATGAAAAATCTTACATCAATCATATAAAATTTTTGACTTGTAAAGAACTTATTTTTATTAGAATTTTCGGAAACACTGAAAAAATATTCAGCAAAAAGATTGACTTGAAATACGGATAAATGTCACTAAAAAACATTCTTAATGGTTTGCCGTTTTTCTTTTGACGTTCACGTATTTCCAAAACAATTCTGGATTATTGGTATTCATTAGTGCAAACCTTTCTACTAAAAGTTAAACATCTCTGAGTTGTACATCTCCAGTTAATATTTGCTTCAATATCATTTACAGAATAAAGACACAAACGCATTCACTTAAAACCTCATTATCACATTTTGTTATTATTTATCTATTATTACAACTTCGTCAATTAATACGGTGTACATGATTTTCTGACCGGTGTCTATTTGTGTTTGTGTAGTTCGATGTTTGTTTAAGTAACATAACAACAATATGTATAAGAGAAACGAAAACCCGACTGGATGCAACATAAACTGGAAACTGCCTATTAGGCATTAGGCAGCTAACATAGATGCGCATTCCCGCAGGCTACATTGATTTATTAAGACAGCAGATACACAGAGCGCGAGAGGAAACAGGAATTCAGCAGTCATTCCGCATAATACTCGTATCACGGCTTTTGCCGTCCGAAATGTTACAGATATAACGGCTGACGAATATCCATTTGATATATGGGTCGAAAATATGATATTAACTATAAAAACTTTATGCATTTATCCAAAAAAAATTCTCATAAAGTTATATATTTAAGATTTTTCATTTGAAAAAAAAAAAAATATTAGGTTAGGTTAGTAGTTATGGCACACTGTAATATATTAATTTAAACTAGATTTATTTTCGCCTTGAAATATTGAAATTAAGTCATTCAGTAAACTTAATTTCAAATTTCAATGTGTCAAGATTATATCACATAAAGTGGGAATAATTTCTTAATTATTTTCAAATTCTTTTTGTTTAAGTTATTGTATTACAATAGTAGTAAAAATAAAAATAATATTTTTTTAATAAAAACTGTACAAACTTTTTAGTATTATATAACTCCGTACAAAAGCATTATAATAGCAATCATAAGGTTACAGGGTTTGGGCCTGTATATTGTTATCTTTGTTTGTGGCAATATATCTTTGTTGTTTATGAAGTTTCTGTAGATTGAATGGAATGGGTTTAAAGACTTCTCTATTATGTAGATTATCTCTGTTTCAATTTCTGTTAGTCAATAATGATGTTTGTATCGTGATTTCCAACAACCATGATTTTAGTTTTTGCTTTTCATTCCTACTCTTTCTAATAGATTTTTTTCATATTAGTATGTTGTGCTTTAGGTCTTATTTCTTATCAGCAATTAATACTATATCATCGGAAAATTGTCTTTCCGCTATATGTGTCGTCCTCATTTTGTTGTACCCTACGTTGAATTTCATTTCTTGGCAATCTATTAATATTTAATTCATGAAGATGATAAATAATAACGGAATTAATCCTCCTTCTTGTCGAGTCCATCTCTTGTTTGCAAAGGTTCGGATTTTATTATATTAGTTCATTAATTATGGCGAAGTTATAAATCTGCTTTATTATTCGAATTTTTATGTGCTCAATTTTGTGTATTCTCCACATTGTGTTTTTTTTTTCTATCGTTTTTCTATTCTTTGTTGGTACTGCATTTTTTTATTAGTTTTTTTATAGTAATCTTGTATTTTTCTTCATTTTCTAAATACACTTTATTGATCTTCTATTTTACTTCGGATTCTACTTTCTATTATTTAAATTATAATGAAATTTAACAAGGAAAATTTCTGGCAATGATCAATAAAATTCGATCAATCCCTTTTTCCAACTGCAAAAAAAAAAAAATACTTACACTGTAAGTAATTTAAATAAGTGCAAACGTGTGAATCATCTTTGTTTCATTTTATTTAATACTATTATTTATTCTAATATTTTCATTATTATGTTAAACAGGTTTATTGTCCGATTGTTATTACATTCCTTATTGTCTCCATTTTTGTAGATTATTACCACTAACGTTTCGCACCATTTATTTGGAATCTCTTGCTTTGCTTCATATATCTTATATTCATTTAACTGAATACCATTAAATAAAAAAAATGATCTCCGAAAAACGTGCGGTCGATACCCGTTTCTCTTAAGAATATATATTTATTTTAAATCGTTTCATATATCGTATAGTATATTAAATATGTATATTTTCTTTTGAAATAAGGATGGTTTTATATATAAGAAAAGTTATATAAAGGTCGTATGTTTTTATTAAGAGAAGTGTTGGGAAAAGCACGATAATATTTTTTGTTGTTATTATTATCCAGACAAAACATTTCCGAGAGAGTGAAATTGTACAAAAATGTTGGAAATTTAATTATGTTTCGCGCGAAAAGGGGGGTGTAATTTAAATGCAAAATTTCATTTTCATAGAACGGATTTCAATTGCCCCCGCGTTATAGGAGAGAATGCGATGCGGGCGCGGCGCGAGGGTCGCTAATGAAAACACGGGTATTAATTAAAAATATAATTGTTGCCTTCGAGTTTCCTTATCTGATACGGATGCGCGTAAAGTTAACGCCTTCCTTGTTGTGTGCTATTTAAGTCCCGGGCAATTAGCCGACGGGTAAATATGACGGTTTTAGTTTTCATGGCGATTGCCTCGTTTTACTTTTAACTCTAACACTATATAAATATTAAAAATTAACGACGCCTTGTTTAAAATAATTGTATTTAATTTAAAAATTGTGAAGAGTTGAATTTTAAACGATAACAAAAAAGCTCAAAAACGTTTTTTTCTAAAGTCTTTTAGCAAATATGAATATGTGAAATTGTAAAAACATTTTAAATTTGCCACTTAATATGCACGCGATGAAGAATAAATATCAAACTGTATTGATTTTCACGACCCTAGCAATTGTAGTTGTTAATTTCCGGGATATTAGGACATGGTATTTTGGAGTTTAATACAATTTTTTGGCTGAAAACTGCGGTCGGCATCTATAATCTCTCTTACGGAGGTAAGAGGAGACATCGACATCGAATAGTTCATACGCCCTTCGTCCAGTGGACCACTGATGAAACCGACCGCAGATGTCAGCGAAACGTTTGGATTAAACTTCAACAGACCACGGCCTAATAGCCCGAAAATCAACAACTCAAATAATAAATAATTACATAAAATATGTTATAACAACATATACCTGTATAATGACAAACAGAGAAAATTATTAATAAACAAATCATAGAACTAGAGATAGATCGGTGAACCTGTGACTTGTAACACGGCGACATGTACTATCAGAACTATCATCTTTAGCAATGAGAGTTATGTATAACTCTGTACTTCGTTTTTGTAACACGGCGACATGTACTATCAGAACTATCATCTTTGGCAATGAGAGTTATGTATAACTCTGTACTTCGTTTGGTGTAGCCTAGTTTACTTTGGTAATGCATCAGGTATGTTGAATTCATTAGAATATAATAATTTTTTAGTCATGTGTTTCCATTAATTTGATTTTTGAAGGAAGTTTAACAATAATTTATTTTTTCTTTAAGTTGAGTAGGTTCAGAAAATAGAAGTTTTTGAAATGAAATCCAAATATAGATGTATTGATCGTCTTTTTTGCGAATTTGTATGTTCAAGAAATTTCTGAAGATCCCGAATTTTTTAAATACATTTTCACTAATCTTCGGGATTCATCTATTTTCTATTACTTTTTTTTTCTCATTAATGAGTTTCAAGATATCCTTGTAAACGGTTTTTTCATAAATTAAATTTAATACGTTTGGTATTGGAAGTAACATATACGTATAAAAATGTATTTGAAAAGATATTTCAATTGGTAAATGATTTAATTTCATATTAATTTTACAATCAGTCTACGCCAAGCAGACCACAGCCAGAATAATTAGAAATTATATTAGACTGATGCACACTTAAGGAAAATATGCATTAGTAAAGTTTAATGCAATTTAAAGCAAAATTGGTTTCGATATGGAGGGATAACTATTAGAACTCATCAACATCAGAGCTACTCTTCCAAAAATTCCAATTAAAAGAAGACAAATAATGATTAAGTGAAATGTAATTCCATTTTCTAAAGTTAAATTTAAGCAAGTTGGTCTTGAAAGCAAAAGAATAAGAATTTATTTGAAAGGCCAATGTAGGAGCAGGATGATAAATGTCTTCACTAATGGATCTAGTTCCTACTAATACATATATTTTGCAGCTAATTACTGTAGAATACCACCAGCATAATTGAAATTGTATTAAACTGACAATAACTAAGAATGAATACGCATTAGAAATGTTTAACCCTCTGGAACCCGCGCTACCATATTCAACACGCGTACCCGCGTAGCGTCCATAAGACGCCAAAAACACCAGCTATTTACTTATTCCTTCTCGCTAATTGGTTTTGTTTCGCTTACAGTTCCTTCTGTTCCAACTTCTTTAGTCCTCTTTTTTAAGTTTTTAGGCAAGGAAGGACAACCTTCTTTACCTAATGTCATGTCTTTGTGTCATATGTTCTGCAGTAGTTTCAATGGACAATAATCTTGTAAATTGCCTTTGAGTTTTAAAGAAACTATTTACATTATGTTTAAGGATTAAAGATTTAAGGTTGGGAGGGCAGCAAGTACGCCGCACCCACTTTGGTTATGACCTCTGACCCATTGTAATGTCTCCTATCCAGGTGGCGAGACCTATTCAACTGCTCCAGCTATTACCACAATTTGGTCATGGGTCAGTTTCCGCCTGGAGCCTTCACTATTTCGGGGCTTCTCCCCGGAACTCCTTATTCTTGGCAGCGCCGGGCATTCGTGAAGTATATGCCTTGCCTTGCTGTTTCTGTTTCTTTGTTGCATCCTCTACATAGGCCATCCTCCCCAATGCCCATTCTTAGGAGGTGCTTTCGAAGGCATAGTGGCCGGTAATATACCCGATTAGAGTTCTGGTGTATTGTCTGGAGTATCTAAGGTGTTTCTTGGCCTCCTTAGGGTTAGGTTTGGGGAGGTCGATTTTTTTTATCTTATCTGCATCCAATGCGCTTGATGCTTCCTTAGCAAAGCTGTTGGCAATGATATTTCCTATATTACCTTCGGTGTGGCCTTTGGTCTACATCAGGATTATGGAGTTTCCTACCGCAGCTTCGTTTAGCCTCTTCATACATTTGTGGATCAGAGGTGAGGTTACTTTAGGTTTGCTAAATGCCTCTAATGCTGCTTTACTGTCTGTAGCTTCAGTGATAACTTGTCCGGTTAATATTTTCTCCAGGATAATATTGGCATGCTTATCCAGTTTATGCTCAGCACCCTAGAAAACACCCCAGCACCACATTCGGTGCGTGTCTTTGATCCATCAGTGTATATTGTACATACTTCTTCTGCTGATAATCTATTCTTGATAATTTCATATTTACTGTTAAAGTTAAATGAAGGGGTCTTTAGGTCTAGTGTGCCCTTCAATGTAGGGCCCCAGGTCATGGGTCATGATTTGCACGTGCTCCTCTGTCAGATTTAGTCTTGACCATGTGCCCTTGGCTCCCATGGATTCTATGTCCTCACAGTAGTATTTTGTAAGCATTCCATTCCTCTGTTTTCTACTGTTTTTCGCCTTGTTGGCTGTTTTCTTCACATTTTTCTAAGCTTTTGTTCTACCACGATGTCTGTCCTCCCCTTTTAGGAGCTCTAGTCGGGCATGACTCGTGGTAGGCCTCTAGAATTGGTTTAGTAAGTTCCATTGTGGCCTCTTCAATCTCAGTCATGTCTCTGTAAGAGTAGTTGGAGTATATACGGCCTCTTCAATCTCAGCCGCGTCTCTATAAGAGTAGTTGGAAAATATGCGGTCACAGGAGACCTCCAGGAGTTTCCTGTACAAATCTCCATTGGCCCTTCTGGGGTTCCTATGTTGTGTTGTGTTACTGCGCAAAGTTTAATTATAATATGGACATTGATTGCAGCAATATTGAGTATGTGATAAAATATCACTATTGGCCAGCGATTTGTCTAACGTATCACTGAAAATGTTGCACATAATTGATATACAATATCAACGCCACATTTTGCTGAATTAGAGTAAGTTATCTTTTCGTTTTTTTTGTTGCTTCTCCGGGATCCGCACCTTCCCTTTCTTGGGTATATAAGACAAAATTGTTATACATTTGTTGAAAGCAAAATGTGGCGTTGTCAATCTGTCTCTCTTTTGCATAGAGACAAAAGAAATCGGTAGCTCTCTTTTGTTCTCTCTGATGATTATAACATATGTGAATTTATGTTTCTTCAACAGACCTCGTACTAAATCAATACTAGTAAACCAGTTGTCTTCAGTGACATTTCTGCCACTTCTACTGACTGGACACAATCTTTCAACTACATCGGATGGTTTATTGCCACTTTTAAAATGGACCATCAGGCTGAAGTGCTACATATATTCACGTACACACGAAATTCACATTCAATGAAACGTTCAGCCAGCATTCATCTAGCGTATGGATAACTAGTGATGGCCATTTCGGTTTTTCGAACCTCTTCAGACTAGTGTGTTCCATGTGCAATGCCTTGATGAAGGTGACTGAACTGAAATTGTATCGTAGTTATATACCCGATATTAATCATAATAAATTAAAGACGACGCAAGCGCCACCTTTTGCCTAATATCAAGTGGCATCGTCAATTTCGTTTTCCTTGTTTGCTTAAACAGGACAAGTTCGCCTTCCTTTAGTGGACGAAGTAATGATTCTCGGTCGTCTACCTTGTAGACCCAAATCGTTGACGATGCCACTTGAAATTAGGCAAAAAGGCGCTTGCGTCGTCTTTAATTTATTATGATTAATATCGGGTATATAACTCCAATACAATTTCAGTTCAGTCGCCTTCATCAAGGCATTGCACATGGAACACACTAGTCTGATGAGGTTCGAAAAAACCGAAATGGCCATCACTAGTTATCCATACGCTAGATGAATGGTGACTGAACGTTTCATTAAATATTTAAAGGTATTTAAATTTTAATATTTAATGTAAACACGATTTAAAAGCATATCTGGTTTCAAACAAAATTCGATCATTATGAAGTATTTTATAATTACTACTAATAACTTCACCATCATTCAAGTTTGGCGTAAGTCAAGATTCAGTGATACAAATTAAGTCATTAGTATAGTACAACAAACCATTAAAAATTTAACTAGCATAGTACTGAGATAACCTATGTTGTGATTGGAACCAGTAAGGTGCCACTAAATTTTAGTCATTCGATATATTCTTAGAATAAGCAAATTCATTTTTAATAGCTATTTTAAAGTTTACTTCTCCATTGGCTTTCTTAAAGTCGATCTCGGTTTCCACTTGAACGAAATATTTCAATTTTATCAATTTGAAAATATGTTTTATCAACTGGCGTTAGAGTTACTTGCCTACGTTTATAATGTCTGGTTCACTAAAGGTTGCACTTAAACAAGGAGGCGTTTGAAGAATGTTTACTGTCAATTAAGCAAATTCCCATTTTTTATATATTTACAATAAAATTAATTGAAACTCCAGTTGAGTTCAACGTCTAATCATCTAGATATTATACAACTGGGCATTAGAAATTAATAAGACTTTTCAGGATTTTAATCATATATAGTAGTTGTCGATGTTGTTAGAATCTCAAATTGATTATCGCTGATGTTGAGCTTCACAAGTTCTCCCTTAAAGAAAGGAAGACGGGAGTCATGTATAAAACAGATTCCTTTAAATATATAAAAGGAAATATGATAGATTCTTTGGCGATTCCAAGAGTGTAGGTGGTTCATATGAAAATTTCCATTACTCTAAGTTTTTCGATTTTTGCGTAGTTATTTTTCTCTGATATATAAAAAAAATAATTCGAGAATTTATTTACATTTTCAGTGTTATGTAAAAATAAATCCCGGAAAGGATTCGTTACTGCGGACAGAGCGTGCATGTGAAATATTCGGCGAAATAATTCCGGTGGCAACACGAGAGTAATTATATCCGCTGGATAGGGAACGCTCACTCTCCCGCCGGAGCACAATGAAGAGAAATAAATACCTTTCCGCACTCTTCCGACCAATCATATGTCAAACCGAACTCGAAAAGCGTGTCGTTTTCACGTGTTCATTGTGCCTTTTGTTGTATGAAAAATCCATAAGTCAGAGAGTGGCACCGTCGCTTCGCGCGGAAAGGGGTCGACAATATGTAAAATAACTGTGTTTCAGACTTCATTGTTTTAAAAGGCTAAAATGTCGTTCGTTTTCCTATTCGAGCCCCGCTCTCGGCTAGCAGTCTCGTTGTTCCGGTCTAATTCAATCGGCCCGTCCGCACATGTGCTTCCGTACCTCCGGCCTTTCAGCCCTTCATCAACCCACCCAATCATTAACCCGCGCTCTGTTTTATCCTTTTGTGTTACAGATATTTTCTCAATGTTTGTTTTCAAATTTAATCAAGCCAACCTTACATTAATACCATATATTTGCTCAGAAAGCATTTTCCATTTATTCTCCGAAAATCCATTTCGTTCAGAAGGTATTTTTAGAACAAACTAATTCTAATACCAGACCAACTTTATATATAGTTACATTTTAAATTATATTAAACTGAAATTACTGAAAATCAATTAAAAACTGATTACATCTTGGATAAGGTAATAATTTATATCATTATTTAATATTCATTAAAATCACATATTCAAGGTGATCAGAAAGTTATTATAAGGTAGTATGTTTCGTTAATTTTGAATACAAAATTAAATTAAAAGAAAATATTGGATTTTTTTCTAACGTCTCACTTGGCCGCTCAATTATTAAATATTTGCCTATATTTTGAAACAAAAGTGATAAATAAATTGAAAATTTTAACGATTTTATATCTGACAACTAATAGTAAATGTACCAGATAGTTAACTGCAACAACAAAAAATAAAAACAAATAATTTATTAATTGTTAAGGTCTATACTTCATTACACATCGTTGTTCAATTAATAAAAACACATTTTCAAACTTTTTTTGTATAATTTAAATTTATTTGGTGACTGTAGTTTCGACATGATTGACTCGCCATTATCACACAAAGTTTATACAAAATACAGTTTGAAAAAGTGTTTTCATTGATTGAAAAACAAAAAAGTTAGAAAAGTAAATTGAATTATTGATTTACGTGAACATCTAATTAATGGGTCATTATCAATAGAATAACAGAGTGTCAATTACAGTGAAATGCATTTTTTAATTCAAATGAAAGTATGAAGAAATGTTATTAGTGCTTTAGTCGTCAAATTAATTTAGAAAGGTTTATATATTGCACATTAAAAATTTAAGTTATAATAACAAGTGAAAACCAAAAATCGTTGCTTTAAACAAACTTTCTTAATTGAATAGTATAAATCATTTCAGTTTTCGGTTTTCATCGACTATTTAAGTACAAAATTTCGACCCTAAAAGAAAAATATAATAAAGAAGTTTGAAAAGCAACACGTTAATATATTTTTTAACTTCTACGTCAGTTACTTCGTACAACAATCAAAGCCTATACTATCCCAACAGTAAACACGATATAACAGATCGTAAACTGAAGGAGCCTAATTGAATCCCACGGACATATTCAAGTGCTTTTGTGTTAGCGAGCCGCTTTGTCCAGTGGGCATGTAGACTAATGTCGTTTCATAACCGGGGTTGCCCGAATTGGGGGGTTGTTTGCACATACACTCTCCCGCTCTTTCTCCCCGCCTCTTTTATTATTACTTTTTTTTAATTTCTGTCAACTAAATTCGGCGTAACTTATGAGGGGACGCCCGTCCGTCGGGCCATTGTTGCCTAATTCCGTTCAAGTGACCGCTTTGTACTCGACTAATTATCTCTTTTATCACGAGATTGCTATTGCTTCTACTGTTTTTACGGTAATTATACACGCTCGATGAATTCTTTTCTGGAAAAATAATATTAAACTAATTAGCAATTATGTATAATTTTCGTTTTTTTTCTTTGCTTTTTTTACTCAATGCATTAAATTGAAATTCAAGATGGTGTGATATAAATGATGAAATTCATTTAATAAATTACATTTTAATATACATTTAATATAACATTAAATTATTAAAGGATCAATAAATGTGTCGCCTTTTTTCTAAAGAGACTCATTCCAGTATATTGTAGTATGATAAAAAAAAACAATAACGCATTTATTTTCAATTTCCTTTTTTAAGAAGCTATTTTAATCACGTTTTTTTTCTAATGTGGTCAATTGACAATTGATCATAATTTGTGGAAATGACTTACAATAGAAATGAAGTAGTCCAAAACCAATGACCGTTTCTTTTGACTTTTAAATTTTCTTTTTTATGAAGAGATTTTAATCACCAACTTTCTTACAATGTTAGCAATTGATGATAATTCATCATAATTTGTGAAAATAACTTTTAATATAAATGATGCGGTCAAGGCTATTTTCATAGTCAATGCAGGTTTTCCAAAAGAATGACCTAATTTATGGCTCTGAGAAAACCTCACCCAATAAAATTATTTAGTGCTAAATCAAATAACTATAGTAGGAGAATGGGGTAATAACAAAAAAAAAACGATATAGAGGGAGTAAGTTAAATTTAGTCATCCAGGAATTACGCATTCTTTACGCTAGGTCAACCGTCGACTCTTCTCTAATTTGTGAGGAAAAGACCGAAACAACTAAACACAATGTTTGCCTGTGCACGATTTGTCGCTCCAGCTGCCAGAAGCGCCCTCTTCAACAACTCAAAGCAATAATTGAGGCCATTCAGCAGCGTGGTTATCTAGAGCCAGTCCTTAGTGCAAAGCCCCACTGTTCAGCAACAAGAGAAGCCTGCCCTCCTCGCTGCCATCCGAAGTTTCGAGACATCTCCAGTGAACAGAGACTTTGACTCTGCTGGCAAATTCATGACAATGGTTCCGCCATAGTAGAAGTAGCTGGCACTGATATTGCAATTGATGTTGTATATGTATATTTGTGAGTTATGTGAAGATTGTATAATGAAACAGTGAAGAAAAGAATATAACTACCTTTTATTTATAATTGATGTCGATCATTGGATATGCCAGGAATCCATCATTGAAACAGCAGCTGTTTTCCTTGGCTTTGCATTGTCGGAAGCCATGGGTGTGTTATACCTGATGATTGCATTCCTTATGCTGTTTGCATTATAAATTGCACACCGTTTGTTCGTTTTTTTTAATGTAATTAAGTAAAAAATAATACACTGTGTAATTTAATGCAAGAACATAAGTTGATTTATTTGGTGCAATTTTTTTTCTGCGAAGTAAACAAGTTATGAGCCTAAACCTTTCTATAAAGTAAGTTTATTAAATGACTAAAATTAATAATGAATTAACAGAAATTTATAGTTTGTAATTCTACTAACGAGATATAAAAGCTTATACATTGTCAATTTATTTTAAAGAATGACAAGTTATAAATATTTCGTATAAGTGACATTATTAAATTTTAAGTATTGAAAGATCGACAAGCGAACTAGTAAAAAAATAGGTTACGTATTATTGGAAAAAAATAATTCTCAGGTCGTTGCTAAAGCGTTCACTTTAATATTTAATAGGCAAATCGCATTTGGATATTTAAATCATCGTAGAAAATATATATATTATATTTTGTATCAAGATTTGAAAGGCTTTAGATAGTAAGATTAATATTTACTACAATGTTGTGTTGAGCACTGATTCTAACATAAGTATTTTAACAGTAACCAGGTCCAAAGATGGCGTATACAATATATATATATATATATATATATATATATATATATATTGTTTACCATTATTGCTACATTCTACATGAATGAAGGTGTTTTAACATCGTTTAAAAAATGCACTTACTAAACAATTTTATATTATTATTACAGTTAACACTATCAAATGGTTAAGATTAAATTCATTAATTAGTCGTAATTGTAGATTCTTATGTTTATTCGTCTTGTAAAATAACTATAAAAATGTATTTAGCAATATCTATTAAAAAACCTTACATTAGAAATAGTGATTTTAACATAAGTAAATAAAATTTCTTGGAAGTTTTACTTACAATTTATATATTAGCACTCCATAGTGTAATGATAATCACTGGTATATAAACATATAAAAATGTTTTTAAATAAAAATATTTTAGATTATACTTATAATTTAAATTCATTTCTCTGATCATGTTTGATTCAGAGCTGATTGATCATTTAATAAGAATATTTCTAATATAATCAGTAAGGCATTAAGAATATTGGGTTCTGTATGGCATATATCAACATTTTTTTAAAAATACATTATAATGTGTCTTGTTAGATTCCAACTAAAGTTGCCTTACCTATTTGGACTCCCTCTACAAATATTAATTTCGAACAGATAGAATCCTTGCAAAACTGAAAGGTGTATGGAGTATAAATTGAGAATCGCAGATACTCGTGGCAACTAGAGCGTTATAATGAATGCTCCGAACATATCCTTAGAAAGTCGCAGAACTATTGCGGATCTAACATATGAATTCTTTATCGTATAATTACGGGCAATTAAATTCTCCTGTTATTCTTGTCGTCATTCTAATCCATGTTTCCAATAGAAAAACGTGTAGTAATATGTTATTTTATTTAAAGACATATATTACTACTCTAGTAAATTATAACTCTTACGCCCTATTTTAATGGCCAATATTGGTTTGATATATTGCATGCCCTTGCCACAAATTTAAAACGAATATTAAAAAATTCGTGTAATTTATTAATTATTTTGTATGCTTATTTGTTACTTAATTTGTGTATTACGTTTATATTACAAATTAATTTATATAATATTTTTGTTAATATATTCTATAATCTTATTTTCTTTATCATTTTTAATAATTGAAAAACGGGATTTATTCACTTGATCACAGTTATTTAAATAAATTAAATAAAAAAATGAAAATAATTAATAAATAATTTCCTCTTTAGCTACTGTGACAATTTCACTTATGTTACATAAGTACATAAGTATTATAACAAATGTCTAATAATAGACATTTGATGTTGCATAACAATAACATTTTGTATAATGCAACAATTTTTAAATCGAAAATATTTAATGCAAAAACATTAATTTATAATTAAAAAAAATGGAAATAATTAATAGAAAAAATGTGTAATCCGAAGTTGTGCCTAGTATTCGAATCCAATGTAATTATTCGAATGGATTTTTGTAATCAAATACATTAAAGTAAGTAAGTTTTGCAAATTTATATTTTTTAATATTTAGGTATTGCAACACTGACTTACTTGTCATAATAATTTTATAACAAAAATCCATAGAAATAATTACATTGTATTCGACTTTGTATTACACAATGTTTTTATTAATAATTTAAACTTATGTTAATTTGAATTATTATCAAACAAACTGTAGAGAATATAATAATTTTTTTATATATATTTGTTAAGTTGGTAAAATGCTTTGATACTTTTTCTAAATTTAAAACCAATATCATTCACCGGAATTACACTTTCATTGTTATAGTAAACATCCCGAATGTACATAAACCAACAGCACACAACTTCTCGCCCGTGTGCATTCATCTAAAAGAACCGAAAGAAGGCAAAAGTAACGCAAAGCCTGGGAAATTGTTGAAAGTTGCTCGCCGGTTTTCCCCCGGTAAGTTAAATCTTGATATCAAGGAGCGGAACTTACATCGTACGATAAGAGCGACAGGGTTGCTTGTGCCACGACCCTCCGAATTGGCCGCCATACAGGTATAATCTCCTGCCGTAGCACGTGTCACACTCTGCAGGACCAGACTTTGGTCGCTCAGGATTACCCCCGCTGACACGTTATAGTGGATCTCCTGGCCCTGCAAACATAAAATCTTACGTCACGCACAGACAAATACCCGAACATCTAGGGAAAAAGTGAGTGAGAAAGAGTGGATTATAAGATTGGTTTTATTGAATTAGAAAATTAAAGAAAATAAGAATGTAAAATATTTATTTATTCTAATTTTGTATCAATACTAAAAGCTTAATGTTGCATCCTATGAAATTTACGAAAACAACAAAAAATATACTTATCAACAAATTTTTGTCTTGATTATAGTTTTTAATTAAAATTTTTCGTATGTAGAATTTAAGATATAAATAATTATATACAATTATAAAATAATATTAACGTTTCATTTTATGATTTTTTTTATTGCAATTACTAAATTTACATATAAATTTTATAAGACGAAGCAAACACTATAAAGCGACATTAATGAAAATCAAGTGAACAAACACGAATTTTATTAACCGGAAAATTTAGCTAACTAAAACAAGCGCGTGATATCCTTAATATTCACTCAAGGCAACTTCCCGATCAAATATTCAAGCATCAAATAACTTTAAGCTTTACGATTATGAGCACACACGGGGCTAAATTTCATAAGCACACGTTCCTCTTACATCAACTTTACGCGCCGTAAACAAAGACAGGTGAAAAGTTCCCTAAAAAGAGCAAAGAAAACAACCGAGAACAGCACATGATAATAATAAATTGTTGCTCTGGAAGTTATCAGGGTGTGTTTAAGTGTGGGAATCTGGAATGGGAATAGAAGGGAGGCGCGAGTGGGGAAATGATAAGTATTTATGAAATTATAGTGCGGAAAGTTTTTCGCGCGGACGGTGGAAACTTACGTTATGAAACCAGGAAAGTTTGTAGTATTTGGGGTTCGCGCGGATGTTGCACTCGAAGTAGACATCATCGCCTTCTTTTATGTCTTCCGGATTTAAACTGGAGCCCATTTTCAATGTGACCACCGGCGTATCTGAAAAGGAAAAAAGGAAATTTATGCAAAAATGGGGGATTATCATCGTAAAGATTTTTTATTGCTGTATAAATAGACTTTTATTAAATGCACTTTAGAATGAATAAAAATGTTATGGTTATGCAAAATACAATTTAAAATTATTATATATTTTTATATTTCACATATGATTTTTAAAATGGATTGTTTTATTGGGAAGCGGAAGCGGAAGCAGAAAGTTAAACGTCTTCCAAACTGCTCTAAGCACTGGAATTGAAAAGATTAATACTATGATTGTTCTATAAACATTTATACGTGAATACGATTTAGAATTTTTATTCAATTACCGCAATTTTTATTTGTGTGAATTAAAAATGCCAATTTGTGTTGTTAATTGTTGCTGTAATATATCTTATTTTTACTCGAAGCGAGAAGAATAATTGGAAAATATTACCTTTTATAAACGTGTAAATACATTTATTCTTACACTTACAAGCTAGAAATGAACATATTTATAGTTCTATTTTATTTCACGATGCATAGCAAAATTAGTAACCTATATATATATAAGATTATTTCCTGTTTAATAAGAAAAAGTTAAAATATTTAAAATATTAATCTTAACAATTTTACTATGTTAATAAAAAGGTATTCATTAGTAAATATTTGAAATTTCAAGATTTATCTGAAAATATGATAGATTAATGTTGTATAAATATAATCTTTATTTTCATTCCACTAAAGTGATTTGAGGAAATTGACAATAATTGGGTTAGGTAGAACTCCATACACTTGGCACCCAATACGGAAAAGAATAAGGCCCAATTTTACAATCCGCAAATAAGGCGTAAATAACGTATTCGCGGAATAAAAGTTAATGTCTATGATTCTCTCCATTTGATTATCAATGAGACAGTGCTGCCATCCGAATGAAAAAAATCAAGAGTAAGTTACGTGAGGTTTGTACAATTGGGCCTAAGAAAGAAAGAATTCCATATAACGATTAACTATTCATTTATTTATTTTTATTTATTTTATTCGTAACATTAATACATCTTGAGTTATTGTAATAAAATGTAGGTAACACCCTGTGTATAAATTAATCATATAAAGAATGGACCAGAAGTAAACTTGAAATAAATAAAAGAAGAAAATTCGATTATAAAGTAATAAAAAGTATATGTATGAGAAAAAATGCCGCAATAAAAATATAAAACCACTAAACCCTGCCGAAAAATGATCAATAAAACTGCAGGACGCCTGCACAGTTTCCAATTCCCTATTTACAGCCCGACATATTAAATAGGACTTGAAGTGTTATACATTTTTAACGATCCACCCCGGTCTCCATATTTAAAGTGAGCCGCGCCGCGAAGCCGAGCTGGCCTTCCCGGCTGAGCCCCCGAAACACAATTATATATGTATCTTAGATGTTGAAAGTGGCAATGAAAGTTTTATGCCGTGGCAGAATAGAAAATCACAGAGTGCATATAAAATACGCCGGGTCCGCCGTTAAATTAATTCGTAGCCTAGGTACGTGACCGCACCATTTATGGACCCATTTTATTCGACATTTCGGCCGTGGTGTGCTGCGGAAATTTATGATTTCGAAGGTCCGAAAGCTTAAATGCTCTCATATTATTTTTTTCTTTCTTCTTTTTAATGGAACGGCAGTCAATGGTGCATTTCTTGGAATTTATGGCAAATTATACCTATTGAATTATTAATATGTAGGGATTATATTTTATGAAAGAAATCGTAAAACCATTATTTATGAAATAACGTAGAATACCACAAAGAAAAAACATTCTTTTATTTATAATTTTATTTTAAATTCTTACGACATACTTCTTCCCTCAATTGGTATAAATTATTATAGAAATGGATCACATCCATAAAATTAATTTAAGGTACTTTTATAACCAAAAATTAAAAAAAAAAACATTATTGCGTATTACGTTCATTCAATAGTTCATGTTAAAGAAAAACATTGTTATGTGCAATATGTTTAATAGACAATGAATATGAAGTAATTTGAATCATACCATATGATTCACCTGTTCTCATAACACCCGTTCACCTAATACATTTAATTATGAGCGTGGTGTTAAACCAATTGTACATGAATTTCAGTGCCTTGACTTCAAAAAATTACGACCTATATTTCCATGATTGTGATGTCTTTGCTTTTAACAAAAATAAATTCAAGCGGTTATTAATGAAGAAAACTATTGTGTCAATATATATATACAAACATCTTTATTCCCAAAGAATACATACATATTTAATTCAATATACAATACATGAAACAATTTAAAACAAATATATATTCTTAAGAGAAACGGCTATCGATCGGAAGTCTTTCGGCCTTGTGTCAATATATTATTCTTATTTGCCGCGTTTTCCTCCATTTACACTTTTTCTTTGAAAAAGCGTACATATTTCATTCTTGTCTTCTTTAGAAATTATTTTTTTGTTTTTTTTTTCTTAATTTTTAATTTACTTTCACTTTGTTTTATGTATTTATTAATATTAATAATGTGTTAACTCTGCTTTAATAATTTTTCTTGTAAAAAATATAAATAATATTGTTATATACATCATTTAATTCTTGCGTTATGTAATACGCATTTTTATATATTTTTTATATATTATTTTTTCTATTCTACATTTTTCTTTATGTAGTTAATGTAAAAACCCAGTGTAAGTGTTACCTTATACTATGTTTTAGTATTATTGTTTTACATATATGATACTCTTTTGGGTTTATACCTGTTTGTATCTTTATGCCAATAAATAAATAAATGTAGAATTTAGTTAAAAAACTTGATATTTTGCATTACATAAGTTTTTGTTATCAAACGTGGGAATGATTCAAGTAGATTTAGTTTTAATTATTTTATTTAAATATGATTCATTCGTTTAACAATAATTTCTTGTTCGGAATAACTCTACCTTTAAAGTCTAATTCCCTGCACGCCGGGTTACCGGTCACCAGCTCCCTCTGTCTTTTGGTTCGCTCAAAAAATATACATTCAAAGTTTTTTGAAAAAAAAAAATATATTTAAATAATTATTAATGTTTACTTGTTTTCAGATTATTTTAATGTATAATACAATAATGTTAAATAATCATAAATTAATCGATTTGTATTACAATTAGTGGACTAGCAATAACTAATCATCTAATATTAAACATCAAGTGAATTAAAAAATTAAAATTACACACAAAACTACTTTTGTTATTAACGGATCGCAATTTAACGATTTACAAACGAATGTGTGTTATTATAAAAGCGCGCGTTAATCTTAAGCAGAAATGCACATACATACCCAACCCCTCCGTTGCAATTACACGCGAACGCATGGATGATTAATAGGCGATATTTTCTAAAGCTGTCATTGGTGTCTGGCGCTGTCCTGCTTAATCCCCAGCGCAAGCAACCAGACAACAACAGCACCGAAACGCTGATACGCGAACGGAAATAAATTTAAATAATTGATTGCATTATTCGCAAATCAAATTCCATTTGATTCATGCATTCGCGAATAAATACACGTCCGCGTATACGGATTATGTGAAACTTTTTCAGCGATCGCACGGACGCCGGATTTGTGTTTGTCGTTGCCGGTTGAATAATGCATTATTATTACATCTACGCCAATCAATTTGTTTTTAATTAATTTTTTGTTATTGTTTTATGTTGCTTAAAAAAATATAAAATTATACACACTTAAATAAATATTTTGTTGAAAATTTTAGGATTTTAATTATATATTATGAAGATGTATATGGTAGACTCAGTTTCTGTTGGCAATCAATTTTAATTTTAAAGTGTCACATAAAAAGAACAACAAAGGATAAGAACGCTAGACATAAGGATAATGATAATTATACTAGGATTTTTCAAAGAGGAGAATAATAAGTCAAGAAAAGGAACAAATAGAGACATTTATGAGATGCTAGGAGATGGCGTAGTAAATAACCGAAAGTGGCAATTATTAGATGGTTAGTGCATACATGGAGATCAAATCATGATATCATGAAGGGTGGCTAGAGATAATAAC
Organism: Philonthus spinipes; assembly: GCA_963082785.1. Lineage (NCBI taxonomy): Eukaryota > Metazoa > Arthropoda > Insecta > Coleoptera > Staphylinidae > Philonthus > Philonthus spinipes. The sequence goes on along the minus strand of OY720315.1, from coordinate 10,160,617 downwards.
ATAATGGGAGCCTAGTGGCAGTAAAAGAAGAGGTAGACCAAGGAATAGATGGAAAGATGACCTGAACTCACTTGAGGTAGACCAAGGAATAGATGGAAAGAAATTGAAGATGACTTGAACTCACTTGGCGCACAACAAAGGCCAGGAAGAAATGCATAAAGATTGCACAACAAATGAAAGAAAATTGGGACTGATTCACCCAGATAAATTGATTAAAAGGGCTCCAAGAGAAGGGGCCAAATTCCACAAGGAGTGTAAAGCCACAGAAAAAAAAGTGATAGGCAATACTGATCATTTCTCTAATAGATTTATCAACATTAAAATTATTTCAATAATCGAACAATATTTTATCTTTTGATTTCTAATCGAAAGGTCTTCTTAAAAATTATTCTATTTTAATCGATGTGATACGCGAAAAAATAATCATCGATTCGATTATTTTTATGCATTAGAGAAACCATCAACTAAATAATTACTTAAATAAATGTGTTTACTTCAACATACTGACATACACTTTATTTAATTTGTAAATATACTTAAAAAAAATACCTTTATATTTAAATAGTGAATGTAAATGTATTGATTATAAACTGAACAATTAAAATACTCAGTTTATTATTATTATTATTATTTCGTATTTTGAGGTCACGATTTGGATTAAATGAATGCTTTTGTTTAGGTATACAGGGTGTCCTATATCCCACGGGTTTTTGAAGAGCACTTGGAACCGTGGCATTTTATGGAGCTTGTTTGAACGGGTTATTATTTTATATTTTATCGTTCTGTTTTTTTGTTGAAAAGTCACACATTTTGCCTGTTTAAATTATTATTGTGAGCTTTAAAAATATTAAAAGTGTTTTAACAATTACTTTTGTTGAAAATGGAACAGTCGCACTATTATAAAATATGAGTTTAAACGTGGAAGTATGAAACAATAATAGTGTATTTGGCTATAATGTTACTACGCAGCAGACAGTATGAAATTTGTTTGCCAAATTTTATACAGCTAATTTAAACCCCACAAAGTAGTCCCATGGTCGCCCGGAATTAAAGGTCAAAAATCACGATCTAAATTTCACCATTGAGTCTAACCCATCTCATTGTGCTTACGAATTATCGTTAAAATTTGGTGTTACCAAACAAACAATATTAACTCATTTAGCTCAAATCGGTAAAGTGATAAAGTTGGATGAACTGACTGAATAACAGAAACAAAGGTGTTTGGAAGCTTGTTTGATGTTGCTTTTTTTCTCACAATACTGATCAGTTTTTGAACCGAATTATTACTTGTTATGAGAAATGGATTCAATATAACAATCGCAAAAGTTCAGCACCATGGTTGGACAATAATGAAATATCAAAATTCTCTTGAAAATGGGCTAATAACCCGAAGCTAGTCGAGAATTTAAAGTTATTCAATCTAATCAGTGTTTTATTCATCGTATTTAATAATTTATTCATATTTATTTGATCCCATAGGCTATTATTCATCAAAATAAGCAGATTATGAGTGTCTGCAGGTCTAGCGCAGGTGTGAAGCAGTATGATTTCATAGAACCAGGCTCATCGATCTCAGCAGAGGTATACTGTAACCAACTGGACGAATTGATACAAAAACCTATTATTAGCCAACAGATCGACTCCTATTATATTGAATGATAACGCTAGACAACAAACACACTGCACAAATAACTGTGGTAAACCTACAGGAATTGGAGTTGTAACTTCTTCATCACCCTCCATATTCACCAGACCTAGCCTCCACTGACTACCTTCTTCCATAACTTAAACAACTTTTTAATAGGAAAATAATTGTTTTTCGTCTGTACATAATTCTGACAATGATGTAAAGCTAGACTCACACTAATTCATTAACTCTCGTCCGCCAGGGTTTTATACCACCGATTATTTTCAAATAAGAATGACTCAATTTTATGATTTGCATATTTTCGCAAATCGAATAAATACTTGAGATAAACATCGATATGTTTAATAGTTTAATTTGAAAAGGTATGACCTTTCAAAGCAATTAATAATTTAACGATTTTAAATGCATATCTAGATTCATTAATTTTAATCTCGAAAATATTACTACATTTAATAAATAAAATAATCTATGTGTATTATAAATTCTCATAGTTTAATTCGAAAAATGGTTATAATAATTGAATATTATAAATTTAGATGAAAAATATCTATTATGCATCTTCAACCAGGATGGTATGAAACAGGTAAATGTAAGTTCGAGGATCAAAAGCTACATCCACGAATTATCTTCCATTTTTGGAATCAGCAAGCTTTTTGATTGCTTACAAAGTTAAAGAATCGAATGGAGAATATTCATATAATTGATTAATAAAACTATATAATTCATATTAAGAATGATAATTTGGTACATATTTAGTTGCTGTAATATTGTAAACAAATATTGCTCAAATATATGTTTATTTAAATCGCATCAACCGTTTTAATTTCACGTGATTATTGTTAAATCAAATAAATCTTATTAAATTAAGTTACAATTTTTATAAATAACTGTTCCTTATTGAAAATTTTAAGTTTGTTCCATTATCATTAAAATATTAAAATATCATTTAAATGATGTAATTCCTTAGCAATTCCTCCCAATTTAATAATAATTAATAACATGTTAAAATCGAAATTCATATTCTCAATCATTCACCCGACAGCAAGATCTTCCTTAAGATTCCCCACTCTCTCACATGTTGTACAATCTATTTGTTCATAACCTTTATAATTCAGATCATTCATACGTAAATCCTGCTTAATATCCTCTTCTATATATCGACGATACCGTCATCTTTTTCAGATGCTCCCACGATCCTAAAAGCACTAAGCACCCTTTTAAGTTTGATCAACGACGCGCATACTTGGCTTGCAAAATGGCGCATTTCAATCAATCCTAACATTATGCAACTGGAATAAGCCTTACCATTGACATCATAATTCCCTCTATGTCGTAATTATTAAAGACCATACCATTTTTCCACTTCCAAATTGTAAATTCACATTCCTTGCACACTCAAAATTAGCTGAAACTAACATTACGAACAGGGCTAGATATTTCAGAGCGCTTACATACAAGAACGAAGGTATTTTCATGAATACCACAGTATATATACATAAGATCATCAGTCGATCCCTGCTCGAATATAGCGCGATCCTCGACCATAATCCTTGCCCCAATGTAATTAGAAACCTAGAAGTCATCGAACAATTAGCCTTAAGAGTGCTTACTAAAATTAGACATCCTTATAATCCTTCCAATTCACTCCTCTATGAAATTTGCAATATTCTTACCATAGCTGAATGCCTCCCAAATGTATCCCTTAAGTTTGCCTCGAATCCTCATAACACATAAATCCTCAATGAACTTTATATTCTCCGTAATCCTACCATCAACCCCAAATATAAATTTCCCCTTTTTACGATTCATCAGTTCATCACATCATTAGCAGAACAATGACGTTAGCGATCATGAAATTTAAACTGACAAGGTTGGAACATGAAGTCAAACAACTTTATAGATTTAAGTATATGTATTGTAAATATATTTAATTCTTGGACTTAAAGATTATTTTTATATATTAAAACGATAGTGGAACAAACTTACATTTTTCAATAAGAAATATGTATTTATAATAATTGTGACATAATTTAATAAGTTTAATATTATGAACATATCTGTTTTAAAATTGAAGAAATATTCGTTCTAATTTTTAAAAACCAATAATTCTTAAACAACAATATCAAACTAATATTCACTAAAAAATATTTATAAACATTTTTATTAGATTTCATATACGTGGAGTATGTTTTGAGTATAAGCAAAATCTATGTTGGGTGAAAGCAGACCATATTGGAAGCTTCGACTACTTATCGTGTGTTGAAATACTTAGACAATTTACGCTGGTTGAGCTGAGAATGAAGGATCCCTATTAGAAGGAAACAATAATTTCTCTCTCAAACATTATTAGTATTTTAATTGAAATTTATTTTTTTTGTATACATCGTAATTCACAATTATGAAAAATACAATGACTTTCTTTGTATAAGTGACCTTTTTATTTGTAACTGTGGTTTCGATATCTAATGCAAAATTATATAATTAACAGTATTCAATATTTGTACATATTGAGGCAAAAAATGAAGTACTGTCAGTTTGACAATTATGCGTTAATGTCGTCGAAATTTCAGTCACACATAATTGGTTTAATTATACTAATAATTATTAAGATGGTTGAAATATTTCGCATTACAGTTTTAATGGAATTACAACAAACTATTGAAAATAATTAATCAATTATTTCTTTTTATTGTTCAGCATATTAATGACTTATGAAGAAATTACATCGAAAATATAAATATCTTTTGAAACAACTACTTCCTGAGCTAATTTCCACGCGGGACATTGAATTACTCAATAGATATTTGCCATTGCATCTCAGCAATGCTGATAAAATTAAAGTACTTTCATTTGTAATTTATGATTAATTCTTTTACGAATATTTTACTTTATTACAATTTGATTTTACCATATATGTATAAATTTTAAATTAAATGATCCATAACAAGAAGAAATGTATTATGCATCGATATGATTGAATCAGTGTTTCTACAATCATAAAAATGAATATGAAAATATAGGAAAAAGGATCTACGATGTAGTAAGTCCGCTTTACAAAATATTTTATAAATACTGAAAAATCTTTTCAAGCAAAACCCTACACGGTATGAAATATTATCCATTAGAGGGCAAGATTTGAAAAGGTGTTCTTTGTATTGAGCACTAGTACACTTACACTGGACGTTGAGTCTCCACTTATCTTCCAGGGCGCTGTCTGGTATGGAGGGATTTTCCGCCCTGCAGGTTAAGTATTTCCCATCGTCATCGATCACCGGCACGAAGGACAATATGCTCAGGCTCTGGTTGTTCTGTTCCGAGTACTGAAACACACAAATTCGCGCGAATTATCATCGCTATATCAACAAAATTGATTAATATTCATTCAGAAATCCGGGATCCATTATGTTCCGCGCTGCCGGGCCGATTAATAAATCACGGCGAAGGCCCCACCGTATTGTGGGCCGCATCGCCCGCCGTCCGAACTATACTCCGGCCGGCTAATTTAAGAGGTTTACTTTCAATACGGCCAAATTAGGCCCATTATTAATTCAGCCCCCCCATTTAACGGCACACTTTCCGATAAGGTTTCCGGGCGGTTCGTTTACGGACTTTGTTAATCTTTAATATTGGATGAAGAGAGGAGAAGAGAAAAAGAGTAGGACGCCCGCGGGAGTGTGTGGAATTTAATAAAAACTCAATTAGCAACTTTTTTCTTCCGTTAATTAAAATATAACAACTTAAGATTATCGAAATTACTTTTTAACAACATTACAATTGCGATGTATTTGTAACTTTCAATTATATTACTAATTTATTAATGAAAAAATGTTACACTAAACTTAAGAAGAAAACAATTTATTAATTATTATTAATAAATATTAATTATTAAAAAAAATCTATTATAATATTTTGAATAATTTAAAAAAATGAGTCAAAAAAATATTAACAAAAAATTTCGGTTATAAGGATTCTTAAAAGATTATTGAATTAAGACGAAAATATCCTAAGACTGTAGCAAAAAACGAAAATATATTAATGATTATATAATGTATCTATAATTAAAACAATTTATCTACATTGAAAATTTAAATTAAGTATGGAAATGAGTAAATTACAATGGTGAAAATAAATACAATATATTTTCAATATCTTTCAAAAGCCTCTTTCTTCAAGTATGGCCTTACTTAGATAAGTCAATGTTACTAATGAAATTGGTAAGCAAGTAAAATATCTACTAAATTAATATAAAGATGAAATATTATTCTAGTTAAATTTAAAATGGTAAAACGTATGGTTATTGTTTCATTTAAGAATAATTCACCAACAACAATTAAAGAGTGAAGATTAATTAAGCAAAACTTAAGCCATAATAAAAAAATCGCGAATAATTAATATAATCAGTCAGTAAAATTATTTATTTTACTTCAGTCAGTAAAATTATTTATTTTACTGACTGATTATATTAATTATTTATGTATTTCATAATTTTACTGACTGATTATATTAATTATTCGCGATTTTTTTATTATGGCTTAAGTTTTGCTTAATTAATCTTCACTCTTTAATTGTGGTTGGTGAATTATTTTTAAATGAAACAATAACCATACGTTTTACCATTTTAAATTTAACTAGAATAATATTTAATTAATATAATCAGTCAGTAAAAGAAATAATTTTACTGACTGATTATATTAATTATTCGCGATTTTTTTACTATGGCTTAAGTTTTGCTTAATTAATCTTTACTCTTTAATCGTGGTTGGTGAATGAAGTAAAATTATGAAATTCATAAATTTCATAATTTTACTGACTGATTATATAAATTATTCGCGAATTTTTATTATGGCTTAAGTACAGAAAATTGTAATTAATTAGAATTTTGGTTGAAATTATTAATATAAACAAAAATGAAGAGTATACGGGAAAGAAAACCAACATACAACTGCGTTTTATGATTTTAGGTTATTTAAGCATTTAATCGAAGAATGTAGTTTCGAAAATTGCCATACATTTCACATTGTACTAAATGGAAAGTTGTTGAAAAACTTTGCGATTTTTTAATTCGGACCTTTTTTGTCCATTGTGGTTTCTTTTCAATGATATTTTTATATTGATACACCCTGTATGTTCCAAGTACAAAAATTATAAAAGTTGAATATTTTAAAATGGAACACTAAATGTTTTATTCCATTTTGTATCTATTTAAATTTATTGCGCTTATTTAAACATTAAAATTAACGAGGTGGAATTTTGAAAACAAATAAATTACTGGAGCGAATATAAAAACTATTTATTTTCAATATATTTCAAATTAACATTAATATGTACCAACAATATTGATTTATTGTCTATTATACGTGTGTGTTGTAACTACAGTAAATAAATTTACACATTTATGAATTATAGAAATTACAAAATGTGTGATGCTTTACATCCTTATGTTGTTTACATTTATTCCCTGTTCCTTACTTAACACATGCATAATATACGATACGATCGAAAACATCTATTTTGTAGAATGCTTTCCTTATTATTAAATAAAAATGATTTGAAAATAATTAATTAATTATTTCCACATTTAGCTCTGTGACTTTTGACTTACCTTACCTAAGTACGTTAAACAAATGCACATTTAAACAACTACTTCCCGGGCAAATACCCAAGCCGGACATTGAATTACATAATGTACACCTGCTGGTACATATCAATAAAATATTGCATAATGCAACAAATTTTGATCCGAGAAAAATTTAATGCAAAAACAAACAAAAGGAACGTTACTTAACATAAGGCCATCTGCAGACACGTGTTTCGGGATCGATCCCTCGTCAGTAAAGCTATGCCTTACATAATTTAAAGATGTCATTATAAATCAATTAAATCAATTCAAATACACTGAGACAAATTAAAGATGAAAAGAGAAAGAAGTGTAACGAAAGTACATCTGCGCCATTTGAAGTGCAATTTGATGCTGGCTGAGGAAATTTTAATAAAATAACCGCATAAAAAAATCGCAATGAGTTAAATCTGGAGAGCGCGCACCGCCCACGGGTGATCGCCTCTGAGAAAGATAAGGCGGCCAGGAAAGTGTTCTCTCGTCAATTCCATCAATGCCCTTGCTGTGTAAACCTAGCTCCGTCTTGTTGAAACGACACATCACTGATATCCATTTCTTCTAAATGTGGAAGGAAACATTCTTCGATCACCTCCAACATTCACAGTGAAAGCACGCTCGTTTTCCTTAAAAAAAATAAGGACCAATGATGTCGACAGAAAAAAATTGAGGACTTAAACTGTCCCCTCATAGATTTCCAATTTCACTACTTGCCGTTTGGCAGATTTTTCATAAAATTAAGTTTCTCTGTCGTAGCTTGTACTATTTCATGAACTTAATATATTACATGCGGAATGCAAGGCCGTGATATAGGTAAGTTGATGGATTAATGGAGAAAAGATTAACGATTTAGATCTGGAAGGTAAATAAAACTGATTGGCAACAATATATAAAATAAAAATGGATGGCGGAAAGACCATTGGGCGATAGCCAATTTTTTTACAATATACGTTATAATATTTTATGTTATATGTAGATGTTGTATTACGTTTGTCAATAAAGATTATGTATATATATAAAAAATAGGCTTGCAACCAGTGTACTAGATATAATAGAATTATAAGTATTATTTAGCCTTATAATTAAATAAATCAAAATATATAAATTATATTAACTAACAATATTTAAGGCTAGCATCTATTGAAAAAGGTATACATTCCTTCTAATCTACGTGGTATAACCCAGATATCTTACGAGAGAACTGCAACTATACGCTGGTGTGAAGCAGGTGTGGAAATAAGAATAGAGGTGATAAAAAATGGATGAGGTATAGGCTATGTGGAGATGTAAAGGAAATATGGAATCACTGGACCGATGATTGCCAGATGAGCGTAAGTATTAATAGTGTGAAACGTGTAATCTGGGAACTGTGTTTTTGTGAAATTGTAGACTTAATGAACGAATATAAATCGTATAGTAAAGGACTAAACGATGAAATCATAACAAAAAATATAAGGGTTTGAGGGTGCAACCGAAAGAGGGATACATAAAATGTGTATCTATGTATGTATATATATATGAAGGGAACTTACGCCAAGAACTTATTATTTATATATACAGGGTGTTTAAAATTCGAGTTTCACCATAGAGATCTCGCTTATTATAAGAAATAAAGGGTAGGTTTAATTTTGGCGGTTTTGCAAAATATCATACTGATTAAGATTCCTTTGAGAAATAATTTACCAAGTTTATAGAACTGTTGATAAATATTGATAAAAATTAGTGTTGGGCGAAATCGAGTAATATTAGTAATCGAGTATTTCTAAATGAGCAATTTTAAATAAATAAACTGATTAAGTAACAATAAATCGATGTTTTTCAATAAGTAGTGAACAGATACTGACAATAATAGAATATGTTATTAATAAAATTGTCATATATTTAATTTTGCTGTAACAAGAAAGATCGAAAATATCGACTTTGCCCATCTCTAATAAAAATAAATATTTTTACGCAGTAAGTGAGCATGATTAAAATTCGATAAAAGTTTAAATCGAGTTTTGTTTGAAACTACCAAATTTATTCTGAAATAGCTCGTCATAAATGTTTGAAATTAAAGCTTGAATATGTAAGATATGGTTCGGGCTACATTATTTTAGTTTTCTTTTTTAATCGAATCTTTTATTTTTAAAGTTATGTGAAAAAAATATCAAGATAATAAGATAATTATCTACTCATTTATATATAAGAGCCAGTGATTATTGGGCAATAAATAATTACACTGTCAAATAAAATTTGGAATTAATTGTTAAATAACAATATTTCTTTAATGCAATTAAAAAGAAATTAATAAATGCTGTGCCTGTAACCTTTTAATAGACAACTGTTTATTTTTTTATCATAAACAGATTGTTACCTCTAAAATATTAACACTTTAAACACCTTTTATTCGAAAGAAAAATCTCGGATATCAACATGATTATAACGGCTGAAAAATACGAGATATATATAAAGAATCTTTACTGTCAGTACAATATGCATATAAATGTGAAATAAATTAACAATAAATATTATTATTTTATTTCCCGACAATCGGCTATCGGCCAACAGCCTTTCTGCCATCGAGATTAATACCAGGTAAAGTTTTTTTTTATGTAACTCTCTATGAGGGGTAATTAAAAGAAAATGCCTTGTATATTTTAAAATACATACGTTTGTAAACCTTTTTTTATATTATTTTTGCAGAAAATTTAATGTGTTAATATTATTGAAAACTTTATATTTTCAGAAAGACACAAACAAAAACTGTAAATTACACGACTTATTAACAAAAATTCCGCATCAGTAATTGCGTTAAAAAATTAAGTCCAAACACAAAGAAATAAATGAATACAAAATCTCATCTATTATCCATTAACCCACTTAACACCCTCGAGCTGGAGTTAGTCCCGGCGAAGCTTCTTACGCTTCTTTTCCCTTCACTCCTCCTCTCTTTCTCACGCTCGTTCCTTCTTACTGTCTTATCTTCCTTTTTTTGGCGAGTTTCATTTGGTGTTATGACATTAATCCGGCCGTGGGAGTACTTCATTTCATTCCGTTCGGCACTCCGACCGCACTAATTTGCTTCGTTCCGCCGAAGGAACTGTTGCTGCAAAAAGTTAACAAGGCAAACTTTTTCGCCGAAGTTCCCTTCGTTATCGATAAATTAAGTGAAATGTCTCCACGGTTTTTCACCTCTTTTATTTAATTTTTTATACTATATATATTTCTTAACATTGTCGGATTAGACATACATGAGGATCTGTGGACCTTGGGCCGTGAAACGGCGAAAATGCTCATAATCGATTTCGTCCACGAGAAATTTATGTTACACATTCTTGCTTCGTCATCTGTAGTAACGCCCTATTTATTACGTACTATGGCGGACGGTTTTTAAGGGCATGTCAGATATGGGACGCTTGGGTAAATGCACTTATATTTTTTTATGTTGTATTATTTTACTGAAATATCCCTCCTTGTAATATAACATTTACGTAACTTACATAAATAAGTAGTGATAATTTAAATCATAATTTAATTTATTTTAAATTAATTATTTTACATTATTTTCTAATTATGATCGAATGTTACCTACACTTTCTTAATATTTTCAATTGGGGCTATTCCCAATGGGAAATATTATGGCTATCTATCTTACTTAGACTGTTATGATAAAAAAATAACGAAACTTTTCGCTTATAAATTTTCGCCGAATTTGTAATAGTAAATTTTATTTTAATCGTATTATAAATACTCTTAATTCGTTTTGAAATTAACATTTGTATTATTAAGTGTTTTGTAATTAATATTTTGTTAGAAGATGGCGCTGAAAAATCGTTAAGTTTATGAACATTATACAATATATTTCATATTATTACAATTTTTCCAATCAAACAAGCGGAAATTGCTTCGGGTATAAGGTTGATACTTAAAGCAATTTGTTTCTTTTTTCTAAAGTCACATTGAATGGCTCGTGTTTTTATTAGCATTTATTTGTTAATAAAAATTAAATTGTTGCATTATACAATTGTTTTTGTTATGCAACAGCAAATCTACTATTAGATATTAGTTAAAGTACTTATGTAACATAAGTCACAATGTCACATTAATAAAAAAGAAAATAATTTATTAATTAATTATTTTCAAATTCTTTTATTTAATTTATTTAAATAACTGTGACCAAGTGAATAAATCCTTTTCCTATTATAAATTTTCCGTTTAATGAAATTTCGTTTTCCTTATTTTCATAAACAGGACAAGTTCGCCTTTGTTTAGTGGACGAAACAATGATTCTCGGTCGTCTACCTTGTAGACCCAAATCGTTGAAGATGCCACTTGTAATTAGGCAAAAGGTGGCGCTTGCGTCGTCTTTGATTTATTATGATATTTTCTGGTTTAACGATTAACAATTGTATATAAATAAGTTCGCTTCAATTATCATATTTCGATTCCAGGAACTTGAGATTATGCCATTTGCACATATAAATAGGGTGCTTGAAAAAAAAAATGTTCATTTTAAAGTTAACGTCTGGATGTTAACTTTAAAATTTTAAATAGGAACCGATAGTTTTTATTGTAGATTCGGATTCTACGTTGAAACTGATATAAGTTTTATCTGACATTTTTTTTAATTGAAATATTGATAGATGGCTCGGTAAATCCAAAGTTAAATCCACAATAATGGTGTTCATAGGGTGTAAAATAAGCATCGTACAAAAATAGTTCGGACAATAGTTTAATGGTTCTGAGGGGGACATTCGATCTTGTAAAAAAATGGCTACCACCCCCGCGGAGGTGAATGTGCAGATTCTTATACTATAATAACAATTATGCAGGTTTTACCCGAGGATTTTATTTTATTATGGATGGCGTAGTAGTCGAATTAAACAAATATTAAATATGGAAAAAGTCTTCCAGAGCATTTACTTAGAGATTGTTATTTAATTTCTGAGAGAACGTTCTTTTGCAGACAATTCAAAATATTGAACAGCGAATTCAGCTTTGCCAGGAGCAAAACGTTGTGACTTTGAGCACCTAATTAATTAAACCAACAAAACTTTAACTTTTAAATCATACTTTTGTTATACTTCTTATTTGGAAATATCGTTCATTTTCGATAAAGAATGATGAAAAAGGTGAACGAAGAATCAAAGACAAATTATTCATAACACGGAAAAACATCATACACAAGTGGGTCCACGAAGAAAACGAGAATTATTTGTTGGTTGAATTGATTAAATTTCATTTTTGTATGATTTGTAAATTAATAATTGTGCTTCAAAAAGCATATCAGTGTTGAAAATGTACCGTTAACTTTACTAGAAAATCTGGGATATTTATTTGAGTACGAATATTAAAATGTATGCACCAGGTTTCCACAAAATTATTGAAAACATTAATAGCACGGTCTGATAACGTTGTGAAGATTACAGAAACTACAATTATTTGTTTTTAATTAAATTAAACACGTTCCGTGTCGTGCTTCATAGTTTTCGACATCAGTATAATACAAATACAAATATTAAAAAATTATGGATACGGTTAGGCTCCTTAATACTTTAATAAAGAAAGGTTCTGTTTTTAAATGAGAATTGTGGTAGTTTTTGCGTATATGACACGGAAACGGTTAAATATTATTTTTTGTCATATTGGTTTAAATAACAACACAAGGTTTTTGTTTAAACCAAGCGCTCTTATTGAAACTGATATTACTTAAATGTCGCTAATTATTACCATGCGGATGAAAATAATCTCAGAATAAGTATTATTAATTTATGGCCAACCACCCACAAAGAGAAAAATATGTATAATGTTACTAACATTTTAAATAAATGGATGGAATCACAGGGCGAAAAGACCTCTGGTCAATAACCCAGGCAGAATAACACCTATAAGTATTATAATTGTTTATGTAATATTGTTTTGTATTATCTGAATAGTCTGAATAAAGATGTATATATATATGGATGGATCACGAAACACGTGTCTGCAGAAGGCCTTATGTTACAGAACCTTTAAATTAAATATTCTCGAATCAAAAATTATTTCATTATGCAATATGTTGTTGAAATGCAACAGCAGGTGTCCATTATACAATTCATTATCTGGCGGGGTAAATGCCCGAAAAGTAGTTGTTTTAATGTGGATTTATTTTAAAGAACTCGTAACGTAAGTAAAATATGTCACAGTAGCCACAGAGGAAATAATTTATTATTAATTTTGAAATTCTTTTTATTTAACTCACTTGAATACCTGTTAACAAATGATTAAAAACTCTTTTCTACTTATACTAACATTTGGTTTTAAATTGAATAAAACTAAAACTAAGCCAATATTAATGTATTTTAAAAACAGCATTTACGCAAAAATAGCTCTCAGAAGACATGTACGTAAAATACGGTCCATTAAAAAACGTTTTTAGCATAGTTAGTAAGCCTATAGGCATTGTGGGAAGTATTTCCTTTACGCAATGACCTGACTGGAACTCTAATATGAAAGAATTTTTTTTATATATATTTTGTAGCTTAATGAATGTAAATATATTTTTGTTTTGTTTATTTTACGATTTAATTAATTGTATTGTCTTTACTTGTTTTTTTTTTTTGTTTTGTTTGTTTTTGTCCTGTAAATGGTTTAATCCGTTGGGCAATAACATTATTATTATTATAAATCGGGACAACTGGTTCGCAGATTCTTACTTAACACATTAGTTATGTAAGAATCTGCGAAGCAGCTTTACATAAGTTTCAGTTCACTTTCGGGGGAGGAGTACTGAAAAATATTCCTGTAAATCGAATTTGTATGATAGGTATTTCACTTTTTTTTTTTACTTTTTCTAGTTTTATTAATTAAAATTGATATGTACAGTCGTGTGTCATAGGAAATGTAAATAAATTTCATGTTTTTTAAGTTTTCAAGGGATTTTTATTAAAATTTGAACAAGGAAGCAAGGAATTCGTAAATAAAAAAACAATGATTCATTGCATATTTTATTGGTAAGTTTCAAAGTATCAGTATCATATATGAAAGCCACACACCTCCCCCATCCTCAAAAATAACTGATAGGATACGATTTTAGATATATATGGAAACATTGTGACAACCAACATTTCAGGTGTAGATGGATTAAGTTGAGAATTAACGTAGAATAATTGCATAATTCATTCCTGTTATGACGTAAATATAGTAAGCTTTCAATATTGTAATAGGATAAAGCGAGAGGCAAAAACCATTGTGAACTCTTAATTAAATTCGATATTTATTGACTTGCTTCTTGTACAAATTATTCCACCATATAGTGGATTCTGTTGACTTATTAAGTAGAGTTGGTTTGTTCCATCATTTCACAGTAGACAATTCACTAATATTCGCACAACTGTAGGCCTAAAATCACCCATGAACAATTTAAGCAGATGTTTCAATAGTTTAGTTTAGTGAGATATATTTTATGATTCTCTTAAATTAATTCTTAAGTAAAATCTATATTTTGCATAAATGTATTAATCGTAATTTGCTTCTCTTAATTTTATTTATACTGTTATGTTTTTTTTTGTTTTACCGCACACTATGTTATGTTTGTAATTATTGTATTTATAGTTTATTTTAATTTTAATTGTAATTTACACCAATTAGTATGTAAGTAATTATATGTTATTATATTCATGTTTAGATTATAAGTGAACTTATATTTTCCTTTATAATTAGACTTAGGTCTGTTGAGGAAATAAAGATATTATAATTGTTAAAAAAAAGTATCACGTTTACTTGTTGATTTTTTTTTTAAATATTATCTTGTAATTAGAGTAACTCATGCTAGACAAGAAAGTGTTATTATTATTATTGTTATTAAAAAAATCACTTTCAAATTAGGAATAAGACAGTGTAAAAAAACGTTGTTTTAATTCATTCGTAATAAAAAATGACAAAACATTTAGCATTATTTTATTAATATTGAAGTAAAATGATTAAATTATTATCCTTTTTGTATTTGCACTTTCTTGTCTTGTCAATTAAAGTAAATCTGATTGAAATTAGCACTATCACACTAAATTTAGCGCGACTGACAAAAATTGTAAATTCATGACATTTTTTTATACACCCACGACGACTAATTCCAACGTACAGGCATTATGGCTGATGCGCGCAAAAATGATGTATGAAACACGATTAGCGCGAATGCGATGTGTCAGTGCTGATTTGTGGAAGGTGCGCCCGGCGCATCCACCAGATATGCCCAAGCCTCATAAAATTACATTCAGCAATAATGCAGAGTGCCGCGTCCTATATATCCGTTATCATATTATAGCCATCAATGCTTTCCAACATTTTACACAATACAAATCGCAAATTACGCGCGAGTGCCGATTTAATTACTACAATTAATCTCGTAATGGTTTTTGAACACAAAAGGGCGGCGGATGAGAGAGTGGGGGTCGGTGGGCGGGAAATTGCAAACACGTACGTGTACATAAATCTGCTTTTGATCTGTGCACGGTTCAAGTTGCTGAAACGCCTGCCCTCGACTTTTACAACGGAAACTTAAAAACACTTTTACGAGGTTATCAAATATAAGCGGGGCTATACACCTATCAGTCGAGCCACCCGGATTCATCACATTGTTGCCGGGGTGCATTATGTTAAATATAAATTCTGCTTGCATTCTCCGCGCCTTTCTAAAGTTTGAAAATTGTTAGACTTTTATGACGGATAATCGTTACATTTAAATATCTCATCATATCTAAATATTTTCATATAAAATTAATCTCTTTTTTAATAATCATAACCAATGTTCAGTTTGCATTATTATTTATTAATCATTATTTTCGTTAATTTAAAAGATGTTTAAACACCAAAGCTGATTAGCCGAAACGGCAGTTGTATTTATAAATAAACAGTGTATTACACAAACAAAGTTATTTATTTGTTTATTCATCCTTTAAATTAACATGTATAACGAAGCAGAAGCCTCAACCATCAATAACATTATTTTCTTATTTATCACTTCGTAAGACA
Organism: Philonthus spinipes; assembly: GCA_963082785.1. NCBI lineage: Eukaryota > Metazoa > Arthropoda > Insecta > Coleoptera > Staphylinidae > Philonthus > Philonthus spinipes. The sequence goes on along the minus strand of OY720315.1, from coordinate 10,144,364 downwards.
GTTTAAATATTATGTTCAAAATAATTAAAAAAATGTTAATTCACTTGATTTTCTTTTATTTATTTAAAAAAATATATATATTTAATTAGTTCTATTAAGTTTTTATTGTTATCATGTAATAAGAGCATTTAATGTGGAGTAATTCCAATCTAATTCGCCCTTAAAAAGAAATAGACAATAGTTTTAATTTCCTTGATATAACAAAAACAAATAATGACATATTGTGCAATAGAATTTATAGAAAACCAACTTGCAGAGATATTATAAACCCTAATAATTTGAACACTCATAATCAGATCAAATGCAGTACAGTCCACTTAAATAAACTTTTAAATTGATATAAAAACCAAAAAAATAATTAATATTAATAGAAAGTATATTGAAAAAGAATTTACCTAAATACTTTTATTATAAAAAAGAACATAGAAAATAACCTGCTGGAATAAGCTTGAACATGTTAATCCACAATCTGCAAATATAAAGAATGTATCTAGTTTGTCAATTATATTAAGTTATTGAATATGAGGAAGCACATTGTGGTCAAAATGTACATCTAACAAAGAAAATAAATAAGTAAAGTAAGGCAATCAAATCGTGTTTTATTAATGAAATATTATCATTAATATTAGCTTCACAGAATCGACCGATTCCCAATCGCCCAAAAACGGACTGCGGCAGAAAATGGAAACGGGTCGTTTACACAAAGTCTGCAGGGTCCCTTCTCGGGCGATTGTGAATCGATACACGTAAATCCAGTGATTACAAAAGTGTATATTAAAGATAGCGGTATTCCTTCTTATATATTTTTGTTGAGGTGAAAACTGTTTAGTGTAAACATTAAGTAATTTCAAAATAAATTAATTAAAACATTATTTAATTATAAACAACAACTCACTTTTTTAATGTTTGTTGCAAACAATTAATTTTTATCTAATATAATTTAAAAAAAAAATCGCATATTGATAACGCTTCGTAATATGTTTTTCTATTTTTTGTTGTGGTGAAAACTTCATGGTGTAAATATTCGTCCCTTTCAAAATTGCAAATAAAATCGCAATAATTGTGAAAATATTGAATGCGCGTCCAGTGCGTTTCATTTGAAATATTAAAAGCGTTTTATCATACCGAAATGTTATGGAGTTTTCCCAGTTGTAATTAAATAAAGTTTTAACAAGCTTCGAAAAAAAAAACAGTATTCAGTATTTTATCATTTATATTTTTACAGATTAAAATTCAATTATTTTTCGAAATTTTTCAAACGTTAAGTAATTAATTAAAAAAAAACTACTCATAATATAAAATAAATATTGTTCCTTTCTCCACTATTATCTTTATTAATAAGCTCCTTTGGACAGAAAAACTCGACGTATATAAGCAGTTTTTTAATTAATATATTGAATAAGAACTAAAAGATATATTAATTAGCGATCAGCGTTGTAATATAAGATTAATATATGTTTAATCATACAATAATGGGAGAGATTACGCAAGTACTATCTATTGCTCAATTTAAAGTAGTATCGTCAACAATTTGGGACTTAAGGATAGACGACGGAGAATCGTTGTTTCATCCAATAAAGGAAGGCAAACTTGTCTTGTTTATAAAAATTGAAAATGAAATTCAAAATGTTCAATCGTGTGGAACTTTTCAGACCTGTGTGTTCCGAAATGACCATCACCATAGATGAATGGTAATTTAACATTTTCTTAAATGATCAATCATATCAAAATTCAAATATTAATTGCAATCAAATATAATATATTTGATTGCAATTAATATTTGATATCAAATATTAATTATTATATTTGATATCCACAAATAAGTACTCATTTGCTCGTCTAAATTAAGTTTCGCCCACCACGTGTATAACTGAATAAATATTGGTTTGGATTATTGTAACGTATAAAGCTGTTAGTCGTTATGGTTCTTTATTATTATTCAGGTTTCCTGGATTTGTTGTCAGTGACGCGATTTAGTCAACTTGGATCCAATCAAATAAATTTAAAATTAAAAGTCTTACTTGATATCCAATTTGAAGCATAAAGATAATTTACAGTTTGACAATAATTAGGATTAGACGTTTAATATGCGGTGTTTAGATTTAGAATTATAGAACTGACTTGCCCAACTGTCGAAATAGATGTGTTCTCCTCAACACCAGAACAACTTCATTACTTTGATAATAAGATTATATACTAATTGCCTCTATGTACAATATTGAATAAAACAACGAGATTATAATTGATAAAAATAGATTTGGAATGTAAAAAATGTTTGATTTGCAAATTATTTTCTATTTTCAATGAATTCTGCACAAAACGATAATTATATAATAATGACTATTATACACAGAGTGGTTCATAAAAAACATTAAATATAAACACAAGTGAGAGGTATATTACATTACATTAAAATATTAAATGCCATTGAGAATGTAGTATGCGAAATAAATCTGACAAATCAATAAAATGGTAGAGAAACAATAAATAATAAACGACCAACAACAACAAAAATTGCAAAAGAAGATAACGACAATTAATTATAAGAGAGGCAAAAAGACCTATGGTCGATAATCGATTGACAAGAAACCTTTACATTTTCAAAATATTTTATATTGTGGAAATAATTTATTAATTATTTTCAAATCATTTTTATTTAATATATTTTATATTGTTATTAGTATTATTGTAAACTCAAAATACTTGTCAATAAAGATGTGTAACTAACTGGTAGAGAAATGATTAACAATTATTGATTTTTACATTATATTCTATCGTATTAATTTTAATTAATTTTAATTTAAACTATAAAAGTATGAAATTTTTCCATTTTTATGATTTTGTATTATATTTCAAGTTTTTTTAATTACAAAAAATAGAGCATCTAACAACAAACACAATTAAAGCGCACTTAACAAAGGGAATAGTTTATAATTTTCCGTGAAACGATTATTACTAACGAAGCGTCATTAAAAGTTTTTTTTTGTGAATTAAAAAAAAAAACTCGCCGGCAAATTAGAAACTTTGCATGTTCCATTATTGTGATGTTGAAAAATAATGACGTGTAATTACGAGTCTACGGAGGAGATTCATTACGTATAATTTATGAAACGTTTCATTAATAAAAAAATATGCATATAAAATTACGCAGTTTAAAGGAACTTTCGCGTTTGAGCAAACATATACGTTGGGAGGTCAATTTATTTTGTTTATGTTTCACTTAGAACGTCATTTATGTTTTTTTATTTATATATTCGATATACATGAAAATATTTAGAATAACTTCTACTTATAAGTAATTATAAAAACGATATTAAATAAATTGTAAAAAGTTATATATTGGGATCCAATACATCACCCATATATAGAAAATGGAGATTCCGTAAATAAATAAATATAAAGGATAAATTAAATATGCAGAAATTTAAAAAAATATTAAATTCTTTATATTTAATTTATTTGAAATACTGTGATCAAGTAAATATATATTATTTTGCTATTATTATATAAAGGACATCAAAGCCCATAAATTAAGGACTGTTAAAGAAATCATAAATAAAAATATTTCTTAGCCTTTAACAGGATTTTCTCAATAGTTTCTAAAAATTTTAAACCATCTTTTGTTTAATGATAACATTTTCTGTGTATTATACTAAGAAAATTTGCAATTCTGATTTTAATTTTATTTTATACTTTAATATACAATAGAAACATGATGAACACTATATGAAAGATTTTTGAATAAAACACTTTGTTATTCTTTCACTATTTCAGAAATCAATTAATTTTCTCGATCTGTACAAATAACACGAATTTTCTATATTCTATAAATCAACCCACACATACATCACAATCAATTAAACTCTACACTATACCCAACAAAAACTAGCAGCATTTAGATCTAGGATTCATAGAGCAGTTGTTATTACTATGTCTAAACAAAATATTAAGAAATAAATAAAAATATTCAAATGTATAGCCAATAAAAATAATCACTCTATATATATGATAAATCAATAAATTTCAATAAAGGAAGAGAAATAGTCATTAAATCAATACTTCCAATTACAAAATCAAATAAAAACAGATAGATAAAAGTCGATTACATATAACGGTTATTTAAGCCAAAAACAAATTTAGTAAAAACTGAATATAAAAATATTTCTTTAAACTTTTAACACATTAGGTATGTTGTTAAATAACAATAAAGAAAACATAAAAAAAGATCAAGGCTATGTGGTTTATCAGTTAAATTGTAAAGACTGCCTTAAGAAATATGTAGGTCAAACTGGAAGATAATTCGAAGAGATGATCAAAAACATTACAAAATCTTCATAAATCATAAAGAAAAAGTACACCTCAACATAGTTAAATCGCCTGCTAGAAGAATGCCACTATTTCAATGAATATTACAAAGTGTTTAGTGTGTGTAAGAAAGGAAAAAAAAACTAAACATCCTCGAAAATTTAGAAATTAATGAAAGCTTTTAAACGCGGGAATTTGTTAAATGAACAAATCGAAGTTTCGAATTTCTCTCCCCTCAAAATAAATACCCACCCTCACTCCGTAAAAAAACTTGTATATATTGTACTCACTCTGTAATTATTATTATTGTATATGTTCACCTGAAGAAGCTAGTATGTAGCCAAACAAACAATTATCGTGAAGAATAAATTTAAGTGAAAATCAAAAACTTAATGGTTTAATTTAAAGTCTTTATAAAATTTAATTTAATTGGTTCTTTAGAAAATATGTATTTAATTACTTTAAAGCATCAATTCAAAAGCGTTATGACCATTCATACATCAAAAGACATATACATATTATATTGACATTTCTCTCCACACTCTTTAAATTTTATCCAGATCATAGATGAAATAATGTAGAGTAGCCATACACCACACTCCACTCATTTTACGACCAAAATGCAAATACACCAGATTTTCGTTTTGAATTAGTAAGTGATGCACATTTTGTAAACAATTCGAAATTTTAAAGATTCGTGAAAAAATCAAAAATATTTAAGAATATATCCGGGTGAAGTCGATTTTGAACAGTTGATATATCAATCAATTTCGCTCGGATAAATCTTTCCAAATCAAATATTATTCATTTATAGGTATTTTAACAATTTTATTTACAATTTGCGTTGTTCGAAAATAAATATAAAATTATATACTTACATTTTTAGCTAATCTTTTGACAGGCCTGCTGCCCTTCCACCACGTTATAACAGCCTCCGGCCTGGATCCCGTTGTTCTACACTCGACCTCGTACCTTTTGTCCGCCGAAACTTGCTTTTCTTTAGTTAAGATATTCACAGTCTGTGGTTTTACTGCAACAAGTACAAAACAAAAAATTACCTCCTGAAATATGGACACTCCTATTTACATTTATATTCGTTTAGACGATGCACGCCCTTGCATACGTTTTTTTTGCCAACCCTTTCTTTCCACTTTTCCCATACACATGCGAATGCAGACCCACAATGCTCCAATTGCATTCATAATGTGACAGGAAAATACGCGAGCTTTTGCATAACAAATAAAAATTGACGATTCGTGCACTGCATTTTTTTTTTCTTTGCGTCGTTTAAAAATAGGTTGTTTCGTTTTTTAACCGCGGAACGGCGGGCCAATTAAAATTTTATGAAGCACTTTCTTGCACAACAAATTTAAATTAGAGCGGACTGGAAAAATAAATACATCCGCGCGTTGGCCATGCAGGAGAACTCGCTGAATTTAATATATTATAAAATATTCCCGGCTCGTAAAGCGGCATCTGCCCTTTTGTGTTTGTGACAAAGAGTTATTTACGAATTTAATAAATATGTACGTTTTATGAAACTAAGTAGATGAAAAATGTTTTGGTTTGCTATGAACGCGAGAATTTTTTTACCTCCTTTCTTTTACTTCACACATTTTTATTTCAATGCACTGAGCGAAAATGGCATTTATGCTATATACATATGCTCTATGGATTTATGCTCCAGTTTTATTGGCAACGGCACGGAAAATCAAAGTAATATCTAATCTAATTCAATTATATTAGGATTTGTTAAGTAAGTTTCACTTGGTTTGTTTTACACGCATTTTTTTTTATTTTCGCCTAGTTTCGGCACATTGTCATTATCAAGAATAATAATAAAAAAAATGCGTGTAAAACAAACCAAGTGAAACTTACTTAACAATTCCTAAAATTACTAAAATGATACCAAATGATGAATCAGATTCAAATTGAAAATCAATTATATTAATTTGTAATATAAATATAAGGTTTTTTCTATCAAGACTTCGTAAAGATATGAGGCGAGAACAGGTGATGAAAATTCTTAAAAAAAGATTGAAATTTCCAATTTATAGTTAAAAAATTTAAACCGAAATATGAAGAAGTTACAAATTCTTCTTTTAAAATCTGAATTCCAGTCTCAATAGGAAAAAGTACTACAAGCTGATTTCTGGACACATAATGTTTTAATCAATAGGTTTTTCTTCAAACGAAGTGATAGAAAAAATGTTCAAGAAAATGTGAACAGAAAAGTGAAGGGGTAGCGCTAATAATTTAAAACTCTTACACCAAAAAGGAAGTGTTTAACAGCATCATTATGTCAACTAGAGACCTTAATAGAAATTGGTTGTAACATCTTTTGAGCAGATAGAATTAATAAATATACAATATTTATATAAATCAATTTTTTTAGAGAAGAGCGATAGCATTAAGGATTTCAATTTTTGTAGGAAATTCAATTAACTGTCTACCTTATTATATATTTATGTTTAGTGTATGCAAAGTTTTTGAGTGTACCGGTACTTAAATCAGTATGGCTGACAACGAACCTGTGATAATAATATGCATATATAGACATCCCTCGGGGAATTTCTGTCTATTTTGTGAGTTATTAGACAAATTACTATAGAATCTTTTACGCCAGAATAAACTATTTTTCATAGTAGGTGACTTCAACATTTATATTTTCAAAAATTATTAATATGAGCTAAATTTCATAAATATATTAACTTCGCTTAATCTACAACATCTTGTAAATGAACCTAATAGACTGACAAATCGAAGTCAAACATGTATCGACAACATCGTAACTAATGTAAATTAAAATCATTGTATGGACATTTTATAAAGCACTATCTCTGACCATACAGCATAATTACTAATATATGAAGGTCAAATTAATTTTTAAGGGTGCGGTTTAGAAGAAAGAGATAGCTATACAAATATGGGCAATCACTAATTTGAGTTAGATTGTTGTTGTGATCAATGAACAATATTGCATTATACATTAAAATAATCTTAAAATAAGCAGGAATTTCATCAGAAAAATTAAAAATTATTTTAATGTTTAGTTTCTGTGAAAAATAATTAAGAAAAACAATGAAAATTGATCAAATTTATAGCAAATTTTAAACTAAATTTTTGCTAATAAAAACTGGTGCAATGAAAATTTAAAGAATATCACTAAATTCTGCATTCAAATGACTTAGCTGACATGACCTATTAATTTCATTATATCTTAAAATTTTCTTCTCTAATTTACCAGTTTAAGGTAAATTGACGTAAAACACGAAAATTAACGATTTATTTTTTTATTTAGACTGATACTTTATACTTGGTAGATAAAAAATGTAAATACACATTCATATAATGAAATCCAAAAGAATAGCTCTATTTTCAAACGATTATTTCCATTTTACTATATAGCTATCTCTTTCCACAAAACCGCAACCTTAAAGAAATGTAATCAATGTGAGGGATTTCAAAGAATTCAATATAATCTCCTTTTGCGAAGATTCATTGCAAGTTTCATTCACTATAAAATACTCTGAAAAATCGGTACACATAAAGTTTAACTCATTTTTACATCTATTTCCGCAATATGTCAATATCATTTTCCCATTAAAAATATTGGTACCAAAAACAAACTTATTGTTTCATAAAAAACGAAGTTATCGCAGAAATTAAATAAAAAATGCGTATATGCATATAACAGCCCTAGAAATGTTTTAATTATTAATATTAATATGTATTGTAAATTAATTGATATTTTTGGGGTGAGTTTGCGATTTTTCAAACGAGTATGCATTACATATATATGTACGTATATATATATATATGTATATATATATACAGGGTGAGTTTTTTTCGATGTTCTCTATGGGGATCTCGGAAACTATAAGAGATAGAAAAACGGTTAAATGGGGAAAGAAGTGTAGTTTTATAAGACGAATAAAATGACACTTTCAAAATATTTGAAAAAGTCAAGGGTAACTAGATATTTTGAAAAAAGTAAAATGTGTCAATTTTTAGAAAAAAACTGTAAAGGACAAAGTTGTAGAAAATTTTACACAAATTAATAACAAAAAATCAAAAAAAAAATAATTTCGCCCTTATTTTGGGAGATATGACACAAACTTACCTTTTTTTAAATGGAAACAGTAGTTGGCTATGACTTTATTAAAAGAGTATTTTTTTCCCTTTAATCCGATATAACATATGCCATAGTTATTTATAAAATAAAATAAGTTACAGTCGTTTTTAATTTTACCATACACCAAAAAATAGTTAGCCATGAAAAAGACAAAAGTAAAACAATTGCAGTTGTTTATTCTAAACACACATTAATTCATTTCCATATTTGGTTTGTTTCGATAAGTTTGTTTTGTATATTTTTCGTGTTATAGGTTTTTTAAAGTGATAATGAATTTTTCCAACGAAGAAAAGCGTGATATGCTTGTTTGTTACATTCAGTGTAATAAAAACGCTGCGGATGCTGCAGAACAATATTATAATCAATATATCGATCGTCGGTAGCCATCTTTACCAACATTCAGAAGTATCACCGTTTTAGACTTTTTTCTGTGGGGTTATGTGAAGAACATAGTGTATGAACAATCATATCAATCTGTGGAGGATCTTAGACTAGCTGTACTTGAAACATTTTATTCTATTGACAGAAGAAAAGTAAAAAAAAACACACAAATTCGATTTTAAAAAGATGTACTTTATGCCATAATAATAATGGTGGACTTTTTATCTTATGTAATATTTAAAATTTTCTTCTATTATTATTTTGATAATTTCGGAATTATTTTACTTTATGTTGCTTTTGACAAATCTAAAGAAAGATAATACATTAAATATTGATTTCGTTGTTATAAACAACCGCAATTGTTTTACTTTTGTCTTTTTCATGGCTAACTAATTTTTGATGTATGGTAAAATTAAAAACGACTGTAACTTATTTTATTTTAAAAATAACTATGGCATATGTTATAAAAGGGATTAAAGGGAAAAAAATAACCCTTTTAATAAAGTCATAGCCAACTACTGTTTCTAAAAGGTAAGTTTGTGTCACATCTCCCAAAATAAGGGCGAAATTTTTTTTTTGATTTTTTGTTATTAATCTGTGTAAAATTTTGTACAACTTTGTCCTTTACAGTTTTTTTCTATCTATGATAATAATAGAGATATATTGATTTCAAAAAATTGACACATTTTACTTTTTTCAAAATATCTAGTTACCCTTGACTTTTTCAAATATTTTGAAAGTGTCATTTTATTCGTCTTATAAAACTACACTTCTTTCCTCATTTAACCGTTTTTCTATCTCTTATAGTTTCCGAGATCCCCATAGAGAACATCGAAAAAAAAACTCACCCTGTATATTAGTTTTAGTTATTATTCACATTGTGAATTTGATTTTTATTTATTTTGTCTATTATTTCTATTTGCAATATATCAGGGGACTATTGTTTATTTTTATTGTATTAATTTTTTATTGATGTAATGGCCTACTGTATAGATAAATAAATATATAACTATACGTATCTATAATACAGACTCTGAAGCTATATTCAATAAAAAAAAAAAACATATAATAACCTCTTAATTGCAGAGTCAGCATTTCCAGATTACTATCTTATATGTATACTCGTAAAGGGTTTCCACAGATTTTTCAATGAAGTAACACCAAAAAAATATTCATCTTACATCAAGTCATTACAATATACCTTTCAATAAAAATACAACATTTCTTAAACAAATAACTTTGAAATTTTTAATATAATAAATAGTTTTACAAATAAAAATAGTATTGGGATCGATGACGTTCCTATGCATTAAATTAAACCAATTCCATTATTAAATCATTAGAAACAGGAAATTCCCGGATCAGCTTAAAGTATCATGAATCACACCGCTCTTCAAGAAAGGCGACAAGAATCTATTAAATAATTACAGGTCAATAAGTGCTTTAAATTCATTTTCAAAAATAACTGAAAAAGTAATCTACACTCGGCTATCTACTTCTTACTTAAGCATAATATACTCCCAAGGACGCAACATGGCTTTTTGAGGAGTAAATTCTAGATACGGCATTATTCGAGTATATTTATTTTATTTTTGAAAATTATGAAAGTAATAAACATAATTGCGGCGTACTCATAGACGTGTCGAAAGCGTTTTACACAATCGTCATGATCAATTACTGGTATAATAGTACCGGTATGGAATAATGGGAGTTGCTCGTGATCTAATTAAATCTTATCTAAAAAATAGGCCTCACTGTATAAAATTTAAAAAAAAGTGATGGTTCGATTATTTATTCAAACCAATAAATTAATCCCTCAGGGGAGCATTCTTGGACATCTCCTATCCATTATCTTTGCCAACAATATACAAAACCAATTTGTTTGAAACTGCAAATTAGTAATGCATGCATATGATACAAATCTGCTCATACAAAGTCGAACGCTTCCTGTATAGTAAGTAGTGGAAATGCTAATATGTGTAAATTAGAAAAATGGTTTGAAGAAAAGAAGCTAATTTCAAATTAGTCCAAAACAGTTTGAATACTTGATTAACAACTCTTAAGTTAATTAAGCTATATAATGAAGACTACAATTTTACAAGTAATGTAAAATTCCTAGATATAATAATGGATGAGACGCTTTATATTTCTGAACATAATAACAACATATGGACTGCTATGGGTTATGCATACAAATCCGTAGCACCATTAAGGAAACACCAACATTGTTTTACCAATCAAATATTGAATCACATTACAGGTATGGAATTGTACTCTGGGTGCATCTATGTATATTAATAAAGTATTCATCAGTTAAACGAAAGCTCTGCGCAAATTATTTAAATTAAAATTAAACTGGACAGAAAATTTGAAAAATTATAAGATCCTTAGAATTTATGGGCTATATATTTATGAAAGCATTCAATTTGTATGGGGGAATAATAACTACTTCGAGAATGTGCACTGCTCTTCATTATATAATAAAACAACGTTTTACATGTACATTACTAAATAAGCTTGTACAATATAATGTAAATAAAGTATTTTTATTCTATGTATCTCATCCACCGGCACCTATAAAATTAGTAAATATTAATTGAAAAACTCATTTTCTTACTTTCTCAAATAAAGATATCTGGTGCACCCCAATGGTCGAACATTAGACCTCTTTTATTCGTTATTTTTATTAATGATCTACTGAATTCGTTAACATGAATGTAATTGCATACCCGGATTATTTAAAAATATTTTATAGTATCAGTAATCTAAGGGATTCATCTATGTTGCAGAATAATCTTAAATTAATATATAAGTGGTGCATAGATAATAACCTGAACCTTAATGTAAACAATTGCTCCAACGTTTGCTCATGCACGTATTCTTCGCCAGAACTATCATTATAATATTAACGAGCAAGTGTTAGAGAAGCCAAGTGAAATAAATGAGAGATTTGGGTGGGCTTTTTGACCGTCAACTCACTTTTAAACAGAACATTATTTCTGTGCGTGCATCTGGTTCGAGAATGTTAGGTTTCGTAATGCGTACCGGCAAATATTTTACCAACTGCGACGTCATTCAGATACTATATTTGGCTTTTGTTCGGAATTAATTAGAAATGATTATAATACCATTTAATATGTTTTGGTATAATATTTATATATTATTTTGTTAAATGGTGAATTTCCGTTAATAAAGTTAATTATTATTATTTAGAAATATGTGTCCATAAAATACTATTCGTACTATAATTACCTGTCACTATTACGTGAAAAAATACAATGCAGCTGTTTGAAGTTTCTTTATTTATCAATGTGACGGATTTTATCGAGAGAGGTGAATTGATTATGACTCTCTCCTACAGCGCAATGATTTTAACTTCTTATATACACACGTCGGGAAACATCAAGCATCACAATTCACAATTATTCACAGCTTAATCCATATCAAGGTTGATTGTTCTGTTCTACTATCAAAGGTCAACTTCCTGGTACCAAGAATAGCGCAGGGCATTTTTCAACTTGTTACACCCCAATTGCTAAGACGAATATGTTACAGAAGTCCCTATTATACTTAATGAGCAAAAATACTAATAAGTTATTTGACGATATTTTTCTATAGCTGTCCTTGCAAGAGGTGCATTTCAGTTCAAGATTTTTATCATTGATTTTCATTTTTGTCTATAAATTTTTTACGGTATAATATGATGTGTTACGATTATTACTTTATTATATTTTGGCGGTAGCTTATTTACTGCAAATATATTTTTTGTTCTTTTATGATTTAATTAATAGTTGTATTTACCGTTTTGTTTTTGATTTGTAAATGGTTTAATCTGATGAAAAATAAAGTTATTATTATTATTATGACTGTGACGAATCAAGAAAGTATTTTAAGGTGGAGTAATGACTATACAAATAGATTATTATACATGAATGTGATGTCTTCATCGCAATACACCGAATGAGCGTATAATCATCCTGAATATTACGATAAACGCATCACATTCACATGTATATAAAACGTAATTTAATTTCCAAGATAAACACGCAAACATTTTGATATAAATTACACAAACAAATAAAAGAAAACAGATTTCTTTCTGTATGTGTTTCCTTTTTTTGTTATTGTTTCGGGAGTCATATTAAAATAAATTCTGTATGATAAATGTTCCGGGGGGTAAACTGTGTACACGTATGTGTGTGTGTGTGGGTGTGTGTAACGTTTCAGAGAAAACGTTCTCGAAAGATATCCGCGCTGGTGATGGATGTGTCTCATTGTTTTGTTTTGATAACGTTCCGCAAAGTATAAAAGAAATTGAGGGCGTATGCTAATATTTTAAATTTGCCGGATTACATATGGCGCTGCGGCTCGGCGGAAAAAGTTTTATTGCGACGTGACGCCTTTTTTTGCTCTCTCTCTCTCTCTCTCTCTTCTGCGCTGCACATGAAAAATTATATTGAATATACGATAGAGCGTGTTTTGGTATATGTAAGTATAATTTTTATCATGTTATCCAGGTAAGAAATTGTATATTATATTAATATATAAAAGTATAAAACTAAGAATAATAACAAACTCGAATTATTGACAGACAAATCAAAAATTATTAGGGGGTGATGCCTACCTACATAGGTTCGAAAAATCGTTTAGTTTTTTTTTTCTTTTGTCGCAGAATTCGAAAGTATGTAGATTTAAGATTATTTCCTTTTATGGTGATTGGATCCAAATTGCCGAACATATTCGAGTTTATGCAAAGTTGCATAATATAACAACGTACACACATTTCAAATATTTATAAACGATTATTTGGAAACCACATTTTCGAAATCGGTGGCAGCGATAATTCAATATGACAGCGGCTTTTTTCCTCGTATTATAAACTATTTTTTCTAGTCGTTGACCGTTTGGATTTAGCTCATTATATATATTTATTTCAATTTTTTACAGCCAAATATAGACAGATTTTTAGATCCGAAAAACACTCAGGAAGCTACCATTTTGTCAAACTTTTTTTCATAAAATCGAATGATCAACGACAGCTTTTACTCATTCATAATGCAACACAATTGCAATCTTTGATATCAGATGTTTTCTGCATCTCCAGGAGCCGTCACTGCAAATGACTTTTCGAAAAGTTCTTCTACGAAGAGAGGCCGGAGAAGTGAAAAAAAAAAAAAAATATATGTCAAATAAACTGGAGTAATTGGATTTTATATATCAAATTTCGTTTACGAGAAAGAAGAAATCCTTAAACCACCGACACAAATACTAAAAACTTTCTAAAATCACACCCATTGCTACATCCTTAACATTTTTATTTGCAATTATATACATCAGATCATATCTTCCATAGGGATATGTAGATAAATTATTTATAATCGATGATTGAGGCTTTTACTTAATGAAACGCCATAATAGACTATTTCTAAGTAAAACAACAGTTTTTTAAGTTACACAAAATTTATTGTACAGAGATTGCTAAAAATTTTGTGTAATTTAAAAAAGTGTTGTTTTATTTACAAAATAATAATTTGTATCTATAAACCTAAAACGCGTTGTTCCTTCCAGTACTGGGAATATGTGAATAACTCTTCAAAGTAAAATACTCTCCCGTGAATACCTTCAATATGACTTTCTTTCTAATTCAACTTAATTCAAAAGCTGTGCCTTTTACAATCCTTACATTATACCTTACTGCCAAAAAATGTATATAGAAGGAAATATATCCGCCAACAAACATATTAAAGGATTTTATCTCTATCTAAAATGTTGTCCTTCAATCTGAAATAACATCATTAAATTTTGAATAAAATTGACCTTTTTTCTGATTTTGCTCTCTACTTCGCATTGCAGAAAAGATTGCATCGCAGAAAGAAATTATTCCGCATCCAACGGCACGAATGACAATATGTAAGTTATCAATAGTTTATTGGTGGAAAATATAATCAATACTTTATTATTATATTACTTTATAAAATAGCAATAAATACATACTAAATTAATAATGGAAATTAAAAATTGCCGTTAAGCCCAAAATGAAATAATAAAATGCACAAAGCTCACATGTGACTCTTTTTAATTAATTTGATTTGCCTCCATTTTAACTAAATTAATTCCTTTGTTAATATTTTAAAAGCATTATTATTTTATAATTTAAATATGAAACAAATATATTTATTAAAATGTTTAATGTGATTATTCAATTTTATTTAATAAAAATACCTGTAAAATGATATATGAGCTTTGAGCAATTATAAACCTCATCAATAATTATGAAATGTAATTATTCTTTTATATTTAGATTTAATGTAACAAATAATGTTTTACAAATCAATGAAACACTAAAAAATTGTAATAATATAAGAAATTAGAATAACTCGAAATAATATTTGCTAAATTTCCTGTATGAATTCATAATTAAAAGATAAATATTTTGTTTTCTTAATTACTTAAATCATGTTAATTTCCACAAAAAATGTCCCTAAAACGCAATATAACGTCATACCGTACTAAAGTCGTATTTACACACAACAAATTAATAGAAAGTTCGAATTACACTCTAATAAAGGGATTTTAAGCAGCTAACAACATATCGCGATCTTTTTTTATTTTTATCAACAATTTATGCATGTTTCATGACATTGAAAACAACCAGAGAACAATAAACCATTCTAAATTTTGCAGAAAAAAGTCATCGAACGTGCGTAATTACTGTTAATAAGAGATAATCCTCAGTTGGATGATTATGTGAAAAACGTGCTTTTGTTAGTCTTTTTATTTTTTTGACCTCAAAAATTTCCCGCCGTGTGGCTTTCTTTTCTTATAATATTTTCTTTCTTTCTCTCAAAAATCCCATTCTAATTCCCTTTCCTACAAGAAGTTAACTTTATTCAAAACAAAACAAAAAACAAACTGAATATATTGCAAACTTTCTATGTTATTTTAGTGTATAATTTAATAATGGTTATTTCGCCCAAAAAGTGTAATTTACAATTTTAATAGTTTGTGTATTCACGACACTTTTTAACAATTAATTCTTCTAAATGCATTATTCCCTCTTTAGCTACTGCGACATTTTGACTTACGTTACATAAGCACCATAAAACAAATGTACAACGATGGATATTTGCTATTGCATAACAATAACATATTGTATAATGGATTTTTTTTATTAGAAAATATTCAGTGCACAAAAAAAAACATTTATTCTCATTACAATTAATTCTTTGTTTACAACAATATTTCAATATTATTGCGAATTGAAAATAATTGGTACAGGTCTTCTTCCTTCGTCTTCATCTTGGGATTTTTGGGAATGCACCTAATTTTTCGTGTTTTTTTTTTTCATTTAATTTGATTTTATTGTTTAAAATAAGATTTTTTATTTTCAGTTTATAGGATCTATAGTAATTTTTTGTGTATTTTTCAAGTTTACTGTATTCGTCAATTGTTTGAGTTGTTAACGATATCGTCTTTTTCTTTATTTTGATTGTGTCTAGTCTAAGGTCTGATTTTCTTCTAGTTTGGTAATCGCGGATGTGCTTGTATGTTGTGTGAATATTTAATTTCATAGGTTTGTTTCTTATTTTATGGATTAGTAATAAGTTCCAAAAATTTTCGAATATTTAGTTCTTGGGTTTGTGTGTTTTTTTTTTGCAGATTATGTATTATTGTTAGTATTTTATGTTGTTGAGTTTGCAGTTTGTTTGTGATATAAAATAATAATCCTTTTATTTTCTTTTTTTGTTGAAATATTTGGGGCAAAACATTTGTAATTCTGAAATATATATTTAAATTTAAAAAAAGCGCGATCTCAGCATAAGTAACAGATGTTTTCGGTTACATAAAAAAATCAAATAAAATCTTGCTTTTTAATATAGATTTTTGACTTAATAATACTTCTATATTTTACTTGTTTATGTTTAATTTTACAGAAAATAACTTATTAAATTATTATAATATGATATTTTCCCGGGAAGTAGTTGTTTTAATGTGCATTTGTTTAACGTACTTACGTAACGTAAGTCAAAAGTCACAGAGCTAAATGTGAAAATAATTTATTAATAATTTTCAAATCATTTTTATTTAAAATTATAATATGATTTAAATCTTACATTAAAGAGCACCGTTACACGTGTATATGAATATAATATGAAATATGAACAAAGACCTCTGGTCGATAGCCCAGACAGACTAACATCTACATGTATTGTAATTATTTATGTTATATTATTAAAATTACCTGTATGGTCCGAATAAAGATATATATAGGATGGGCCACAAATCACGGCCATTAAAACTTTTCTGGGTGCCTGACCGCGGAAAAATTTGAAAAAAAAAAACTACACTGCATGGTTGAATGCGACCACATTATGGAAAATATTTTGACTTTCTTTCACTTCCGGTTGTACCGGAATTGGCTACCAACTATGTTATTTTAGATGGAACACACTATAAATATTTTTTTTTTCGGATGCCATATTCAATTGCCTAACCACTCATGTGGATTTATGTCTACATAACTTACAGTTTTTGAGATAAAAGATTATTTGTCAGATTTTAACATCAAATTAACATTTCAAAAATGCCTATAACTTCTAGTAGGAACAAGATAGGAAGACCAACGACATCTTGAATTGTTAGTAATAGTTCCGTAGAATCAAAAAAATAACATCTGTCAATTTTGACAGTAGGTTATGATGTTTGTAAGAGTGCACTGAAATGTTGACACTTTTGAAATACCTGCTGTCAAAATTGACAGATGTTAATTTTTCAATTCTATATGGATCTACTACTAATAATTCAAGGTGTCTCTGGTTTATCTATCTTATTTCTACTAGAAGTTATATGCTTTTAATGAAACGTCAATTTGAGATTCAAATTTGACAAATAATTTTTTATCTCTAAAACTGTTAGAGTTATGTAGATATAAATCCATATGGCTGGATAGGCAATTAAAAGGGGAATCCAAAAAATATTTAAAATATAGGGTGTTTCATTTAAAATAACAAAGTTGGTTGCCATTTCCAGTACAACCAAAAGTGAAATAAATTCAAAATATTTTTCATGAGGTAGTCGCATTCATCCGTGCAATGTAGATTTTTTTCAAATTTTCAGCGGCCAGAAACCCCGAAAACTTTTAATGGCCGTTATTCGTGGTCCACCCTGTATACGACAAGAAGCATTAAAAATTAAAGATTAGATAGGAATATAAAACAAAAACGAGATAAAATTTAAGTTCCTCAAAGTCTCTAAATATAGAGCATACTTTATATGAACAAAATTGATTTAATGATGATTGTTTATTTAATTATAGTTCGTCGTGTATGTAAATTTGATGTATCGAATAAATCGAAAGTTAATATAATATTAGTTGAGCCTGATTAAAATGCACGCACGTCATATTTGTATATAAATAACGCGTTGTTTGTGTATATGTCCGCGTTTGATTAATTTTTCGTTTAGTGATATATTGCGCCGTGCATTAGAATCATTTTAACATGATTATATTTTTAATGAGGTTCATATATCACCCGGTTGCCCGAACTCAATTAAACATAATTCGATACATTTCCGTTATGCGTAATATGTTTTGAATGCCATCGCGGTCAAAATGTGTCGATAAAATTTTAATTGAAAATGGCGTCACGTTTCGGCTCTATTCTATCTTCTATCAGCGTGTGTATGGCGGTGTGTGTGTTTTTTACGGTAAAAGCTATCCGCATGCATAGATGTTTTTTTTTTGTGGGGTTTCGGAAGCTGAAAGCCTCTTTCTATATAGGTATATATATATAGGTATAAATATATATTTGGGGTCGATCGGTGTGGTTCGGTATCTGCTGGAGCACAGAAGCTGCGCCCACATGCAGACTATCGCGATGGCACTTTTCATGTCGCCCCGTTTGATTTATCCTTTGATCCGTGACGCTAAGATGGGACCAATCTTTGTCAATACGCTTACTTCTTGTTTCCTTTTTTGCTGGCCTATCTTTAACTGAAGGTAAAATTGGGATTTTTTCGTGGAATTAAGTATAGGTCATATATAATTCCCTTAAGAAATTTTTAAAAATGATGGAAAAAAAATGAACAATTCATATTTGTTAGGAATGTATTATACATATAAGAATTCTCACAGAAATCCATAAAATAAAAAAAGTAAATGCAAGTATGATACAGATATTTTTATAATATATTTCTCATTAGATGTTTCGCGAGAAATATATTGAACGTGTTCAAGTGAATCTTTAAAAGAATTATATAAACCAGTCTCCCAGTCATGTTAAGCATAGCAAATTATGAAGAATATTTATACTGAACGATTATAGAAAAATCGCCTGTCGGAATATTGAAAAACAACATACGAAATTTTAATTACACCCGAAAATGTGTGTGCGCACATACCAAAAATTAGCCGCTTTCAAGGTATGACACATCATTCTACCCCACTTTCAATACAACCTTAGAATCCGTCAGTGGAAACTTCAATACAATATCTTTAGTGATCAAAAGGAATACCAATTAAACCGATAATGAGGCGTTGACAAACTACATAACTAGCAAATTAAATTAAATAAATCAAGTTAAAATAAGAGACGATACTGAAGAGTAAATAATTAAAATATATAGAAAATCTTTAGTTCTGACAATTACTTGTTAAATTATCATTGTAATCATTTATAACTAGTTAACAACCTCAAAATCGATCATCGATCTTTCTGCTTTAATATTGATATTAAACCGAAGTTTAATAAAATGTAGAGAAGAATAAAAGTAAAGGTTTCTATTATAATTGGGTTATCAATTTAATTGTAGGGAGTTTATTAATTCACACTAAACACAATTAGTATAATAAAAAGGACTAACATAACGTATAACGCAAGTCAAAATGCCACAATAGCTAAAGTGAACATAATTTATTCATTATTTACAAATTATTTTATTTAAATAACTACGACAACGTGAATCAATACTCTTTTCTATTAATAATCAAATTACAACTAACAATAGTATGAAGAAAATATATTTAAAAATAATTAATTAGATTAGATTAAACACATCGGCTACAAGGCAAGCAAAATAGATTTAAACCATATATAAGGGGTGTGCATTAATTTTGAGCTACAGTATATAAATATATATATAAAAAATTGTAAAGCAGAAATACCTCTGATCAATAGCTAGACAGATTAAGAACAAAATATATTGCATATTTGCACTTTTTAAATGTACAATGCATTTGTTTGAATTAAGATGTTTGTATGAATAATTGCACAGTTTGGTAAAACATATGACGTTTGAGATTCCACTGTCAATCAGTTGAAATTTAAGAATACCCAGTATTTTTCAATAAAAATGGGACAGAAAAGTAATACCCTTATTCCAGATTGATTTATTTAAAAACTAATATATGAATTGAACGAAAAAATAATATAATAGATTGAAAATCGAAAAAAAAAAAGGGAAATCGATAGCGCATTACTTTATCCATCCAAGACGTAATTGATAACAATCAATTACATTTATCAACCTGTCGAGGGATATAATAAAGAATGATATCGTTGCATTACACTAATCCCTTGTAGATTACTAATAACAGCCAACGTTACCGAACTCTAAATCTCGAGATTATCAATAGCTGGCACTCATCCCGCAGGAAGAGAGAAAAGCGCTTACTGTCCCCCCCTTTCCATCCCCAAACCCTCCGCCACTCGCCCCATCTCCCTCTTTCTCTACCCACTTCTCTCACCTCGTTCGGGCAGGAAAAAAGGAGTCCTCCTTCTCCGCCATTTCGCCTAAATTATTAGTTTCCGCGTCACAATTCCCCGTTTCTATCTAATGTGTATCTTTTGTATCTGGCCCGTCGTTTCGCCCGACGACGAAAAGGAAAAGAAAATGATACGCTGGAATTCCTCCGGATAATGTATAGATTGTCTTTATCTCTCGGGGAGTTTTGTGAGTGTGTGTACGTGGAGATGGGAAAAAATAACAGGATGGCTATTGTGCGCACGTGTGCTCCTGAATAATTAGTTTATTCTGCGGATGGGGTCATTTTCTTAAATCACAAAAGGTTCCTTCTGAAACGCATACAAATTAAATATTTGTTTAGCACTATTATATGTATTTACTTGTGGTTAGTATTTATAATATCATTATAAGTAAATACATTTCACCGCAGGAATATATATTTAATAAAAACAAGAGCAAGCAAAGAAAATTTCTATTAAATGGCTACAAAATAAAAGAACAAAAACAAAACAAAAAAACGTTACGTAATACAAATCTATCAGCAGACTCGGATTTGGGGATTAATTACTTGTCAGTACGACTTATAAAATTAGAAACTTGTTAAATTAGATTAATTAAATATTTTAAATAGCTGTGACCAAGTGAATAAATACTCTTTTCTATTGTAATTAACACAAAATAAATTTTATGATACGAAATAGAATATTTGTAATGAACCATTTAAGTTGCATTTTAATTTTATTCATATATATATCATTGATATCGTTGATCACTCCCTTTTCAATTTTCTAAACTTTCTTGCTGATTTGTCTCAATAAATTCCTATCCTTTGATTTGTTCTTCTATTTATTTATTCCAATTCCACTTATTCGTATATATTTTTTATATATAATCTTTATTAACAAACGTAATACAACACCTATATATAAAATATTACAATACATGCTGTAAGAGTTTGCCACTTGGCTCTCGACCAGTGGTCTTTCCGCCTGGATTTTATATTTTCGTCGTTGTCAAAATATTCGGATAAAATGTGATGATCGTTAACAGTCTATGTCAAAAGTACCTGTGAAATATGTATGTCACTTAACTGTCTTGAATATTGTGAAATTAAGTGATGGATTCATGGAGGGTTAGACTTTTATAGTTAGGGATTTTATTAATTCTATGTTTATGGGATTTGAGGCAAATTTTTGAGATAAGAAGGACATTCTTTCTTTGATGGGAGTAATATTGGTGAGCTCATGTAGGAGTGGATTTGAAAGAGTATGTAAAGGGATCTGGGGATGTCTGCTCTTAGTTAGCACTCTCTCGGCGACTTGCATATTTTTAAGGTAATTGGATGGGGATGGTAATAAAGGATTGCTGCGTAATCTAGTAAAGGGCGACACACCATTTTGTAGATGTGTACAGCTGTTTTCATTCTATTTCCTTGTTGTTTATAGGTTAAGATTCTAAAATGTGCCGCCCTATACTTGACTTTGCCATTTAGGATTGTGAAATGGTCCTTAAAGGTCAAAGGTTTATGGTCAAAACGGACGCCTAAGTATTTACAGTTGGATGAGGGATAAATGGATTGATTATTTATTGTGAACTTAAAAGGAGAATTGCGGGGTCCGTGAAAAGGAATTAAAAGTTGGGACTTATTGGGATTAATTGTATCGATCAGCCCTTGGAGAGTGCTGTGGGCTTTAGGAAGGGTAGGAGTGTGTGATATTAATGCTGTATCATCATCATAAAGCGGAGGATAGGCAGTTTTTTTTTTTTTCGATATTTTTGGGATCAGAGTGGTATATGTCGTGTACTAGGAGATTATAGAGGACCGGTGATAAAGGAGAATCTTGGGGTAGATCTTGTTTTTAAGAAAAATTTGCGTATTTTAACTAGAAGGGATCTATTGTTTAGAAAGCTGTCGAGGATACTAATCAAGTGAAGCGGGATTTTCAATGAGTTGCATTTGTATATGAAGCCTCGACGCCAAACAGAGTCAAAAGCTTTTTTAATATCTAAAAATAAGACGACGGAGCGTTTGCCCTCGAGGCTTGCTGTCTCACAGTTTGAAGTGAGGATGGATAGAGGTAAAGTAGAGGATCGGTGTTCAAGGAAACCAAACTAATAAAGAGGGATAGCATTTGCGATGATTTTTAGGAGTTTGTTTTTGATAACGGACTCAAACAGCTTTCCTAAAATAGGGAGTAGGGTGATAGGTCAAAAACTCTTTGGATCTAAGGAGTTATTGCCGTATTTGGGAATGCAGGTGATTATATATTTCTTCCATTCGGTTGGGACTTTTTGGGTAGAGTATGAGGTTAAATATTTGAATAATATAAGTATGGATATTATTGGGAAAGGATTTTATAACAAGTCTGGGAATGGTATATATTTTAAAAAATCTTTACACCTTTATTCAAATAATAATTTAATATTTTGAATTATTTTTTCATCCCGTATAAAAATATTTAGTATGTTTCACTTTGATATTTTTACTCTACTTTGTATTTAGTTTTATTTTATATTGTATTCCTTGAAAAGGCCTTAGTAATAAAAAAAGGATATGCATACGATAAATGAGTGAATGATGGAAAACAGTGTATAACCATTTAAGTAAAAATAATAAAATTTACAAAACACACTATTGTGTGTTATCGCGTTTCGAATATACAATTTGTTGAAAATTCTGATCAGATAGTGGCTGTGCTATTTACCAGAAATTAGTATAATAACAAATAAGGAAGTAAACATTCCAACAGTTGATAATTGTCAAGTATGAAATTATTGGAAATTGAACCCTGTTGTTGGCACAGCGATTACCAGCATCAAGTATGACACTTTGAAGAAAAAACAAAATTTGATTTTTTTAAATTAATGACTGATTTGGTTAGAATGTAATTATGATATTTCATAATTAATTGATATTTCATAATTACATTCTAACCAAATGAGTCATTAATTTAAAAAAATCAAATTTTGTTTTTTCTTCAAAGTGTCATACTTGATGCTGGTAATCGCTGTGCCAACAACAGGGTTCAATTTCCAATAATTTCATACTTGACAATTATCAACTGTTGGAATGTTTACTTCCTTATTTGTTATTATACTAATTTCTGGTAAATAGCACAGCCACTATCTGATCAGAATTTTCAACAAATTGTATATTCGAAACGCCCTACGTTGTGTAGAATATTTGTCACTAACATGCCATCAACAAAGAACAATTTATAAAATGTTTACTCTGTTTGGTTATATTTATAAAATTTGCATAAGCAAGAACATACTTTAAATTCAATTTTCTTTAAAGTTATAGTTAAACAAACTACAATTAATAATAATCAATTATTTATTTTCGTATTCGTTAATTTATTATTACACATTTTGCTGGTAATTATTGTGTTTTATCACGTTTTGTAGACATTGTTTTTTATACATAAAGGGTTATAAAACATTTTCCAACATATTAGCTTCTAT
Source organism: Philonthus spinipes (assembly GCA_963082785.1). Lineage (NCBI taxonomy): Eukaryota > Metazoa > Arthropoda > Insecta > Coleoptera > Staphylinidae > Philonthus > Philonthus spinipes. Next base: position 10,120,333 of record OY720315.1, on the reverse strand, counting down.
ATATAACAATTAAATTTACAATAATTGATTTATTATATCACACAACTTTTAATTAATTGTTAAATGGCTCTCGACCGTAAGTCTTTATGTTTTAGGAGCTTACTTTTTTAAAACTGATTATTTAAATTATATAAAATATAATGGAAACGTCGGGTTATTGCTGGAATTGCTGCCAGCTTCATACATTTATTATTACTATATTATTTTTAGTTTTATTGGTGAATGCGCCGGGTACATTTATGAAAAAATTATCAACATACAAAACAAATCAATTGATTTTGAAAAATGAACAAATATTTATGAAAATTCAAATAACTGCCATCTTCTCCCATTTTATTAATGAGCATTTAATCTTTAAAGTTTTGAACATAAACAAAATTAATTAGACCAAAATTGTGGCACTTTCGATTATAGTGGTCTAAAAATTGACTACTATAATCGAAAGTGAAATGAGACATATTTTATTAAAAATATCTAATAACTACATATGTTAATAATTGTCGTGAATTAAATAAATGTACAATCAGAACAGCTTTTATATATATATATATATATATTTCAATTTAGTAATTTATGTGTGTAAATCATTAGGCATTATAAGTCGAAAGCAGTAGAAGAGCAAGTTCAGTGAAGTGAGTTGGTGTGCCGAACAAACGGTTAGAATGATGCAGATTTTTTAAGCCACGACTTATTTGGAATTGTGCGCTCTTCTACATGGCTTATTTGTAGGCTAATTCACGCTGTATTAACGATAATCAAGTCGCACAACATAAATAAATATATAAATGACAAATCACTCAATAAGACCACAGTTTAACAAAGTAATGGCAACATTGTTGACAGACCTATCTGATTTCCTTGTAGTACTAATCTTCAAACAGAATGTGCAGTATGCCTGACAATTTCATGGCATTGTAACCGTTAGTTTAAAGGTTACAGTCGTTTTAGTGACCCAAGATATGTAATTTTGAAGATAATGGTTAGAAAGGAATTTCGTGTGTTGATTAAACACTGTTTTTTTTTTATTGCGAAAATAATATTTGAGCCAAAGGTGGCTTGATTATTACAGTGGGGACTCTGCACTAGAAATAAACTTTTATTGACTGCTATGCTGAATTTAAACGCAGTCTTAAAAGCACTAATAATGCTCAAACAACAACGCATCGTTGATTCAGCTGTGTTTGGAGGTGTTCAAGTGAATTAAAAATGATTCCTTGTGTCGGTATGAGACAATGAATCAAACACTTCACGCCTGAATCAAAAGAAGTTTCAGCTGTGTTAACAGTAGTTGGCGAAAGTCATCTGAAGCGACCAAAATCTGAAAATCGGCTTTCAAGATTATCGCATTCATTGACTATCATGAGAAAAACAACACTATTAATAATGAATATTACATGGCGTTATTGAATTTATTCAGTTCATAAACGAAGTAAAACGGCCCCATATACAAAAGAAAAAAATCCTGTTTCACCATGACAATGCCCAGTGTCACAAGTTGATGAAATTAATGATTAAATTGGTTCATTTACGGTTAGAATTGATTCTCCGCCCATCGCATTCTTCAAATTCGATCCGGAGTGACCATAGGCTTTATTAATACATAAAATATATGCTCCAAGTAAAGAAATTTTGCTTAAATGAAGAAGTAATTGCCGAAACTGAAACTCATTTTGAGAACAATGGGTCGTCATAAAGGGCACCGAAAAGTTAGAGAAGCATTGGGATGAATAGGTCACTTGATGGAGAGAATATTGATGAGTAAAATGAAATATCTAAAAAATGTTTTTATTAGTGAGACTTGAGTGATGTGATTTCGTTTATATATTGACTATATTTGTTTTAAATTTAAATATTTTATTTAGATTTTAATTCAATTGAATTAATTCTTGCAATCATGATATAAACGACATCAATAATCACTCATTTCGGTGGGATATGAGAGCTCTGTTTTATTTTATTAAAACTAACTATTTGATTCGAACCTTTTTCTTGTGTCAAGTTTCGCGGTTTTGCTACAATAATTTAGATCATAAAATGTATAATTTATATTTTATCAAATTAAATAATAAACTGAACCATAGAATAAATATAACTAATGTAGAGTTAGGGCCAATATTTTTTCTAAATGTTACATTTATTTTTCATTGTGATTGTCATTCCCATTACTTTCATGCTAATATTTCTCCTCGTGATTGCTTTAATATTCTTCATTAAAAAATATTTTATTCTAACAAATTGAAGAATTTCATTTGATTTGATAAATAACGACGCATCCAACGTTTTATATGTTTTTATTCACTGGAGCTAAAAATGTAATTTAAAGAAGAAAAAAAAGCACCCTAGAGGAGAACACTTTGTAATAATGTACTATATTATATAACGTAAGTATTTTAATATATGTAAATCAAAAATTTTCAATAGCTAACGAGAAAATGATTACCAATTCAATTGATTAACAATCAATTATTTTCATATTCTTTTTTATTTAATACGTTTTTTATTAGACCATTTTTAACAATTTCAATAATTTCTGCTGTTAATGTTTGTCCGACCCACGTCATTTTTATAGCATTAAAACGAACGTAAAAGTAACAGCACATGTTATTATTTGTAATTTTATATCGTAGAAAGGAATTACCTACCATTTCTGGCCTTTGTAGATATTGATTCCAATATTGTGTATTGAAATAAAAATGTTACTGCAATGGTAATCGTCTTAAATTATGACGTAACATTAAATATTATATGTACATAGCACTAATTTCTGAATGCATATTTACAGTTAGTACATGTATTTTTATAATATTTTTAATATATTAATCTGTAAAGCATTTTCCGTTAATAAATGAAATTATAAAGGTTGTGTCATATTGAATTTTTGTTTATTTGAAACCTTTAATATTTCGAATAATCGATATGTTTAAATGATTTTCCAAAGATTTAAATATAAAAAATTCTGAGCCTTACACTAAACATTAAAAGTGACATTTTCAGTAGGTATCAAAATTTTTATGAAATTCAATATTCAATATTTTCTTTAAATTTAATTTTGTCTTTAAAATTTTAATTTAAAAAAGTTTTTACTTACAATTAATATCTAGGACGACTAGTTTGGATGCAGGTGGCGCTAGAGCGCTGTTCGTAGCCTGGCATATCAGTCTTGATTTGAGATGTTGTCGGCCAACTTTCGGGAACATGAGATGGTTGACCACGGTGCCATCTGGTTTTATTTCGTATGAATCATCTATGACCGTGTTCTCCAAGAACCACGTTACCCTCGGTTTAGGCCGTCCTGAAACAATAACAATTTATCAAGAAACTCGAACATCTCTCGAAACCTAAGCCCCCTTCGCCCCCGCCTCCGACCGCCCCGCCAACCGTGACCCCATAATTTATAGATGTGCTAACTAACGGCTCAGACGGAGTACGGGGGTGGGTGGAGGAGGAGGAGGATGAAAAAATACCCAAACACCGCCCACACTGGCGAAACTTGTGCACTGACCCAAATTAATTATCGCATAATTAAATCCACGTAAATTAACAAGACGCACTGAATTCGGGAAGGGGAAAGCGGGGATTGTTGGAATTAATTAATTTCTGAAAACGTGGATCTAATTATACACATGTGTTATATTGATATTGTATAATTTATAATCGATCATTTCATTGCTTTATATAAAGAAAACTTACAGACAATTGAATAATACATTTTTGAAATAATAAATACACAAAAACCTGAACTTTAATTATACCTAAATTTATATTTAGAATAACGCTCAAAACAAAAATACTTATTAAAAAATAATATTTTTTTTTCTATTTATAAATTTGGTCTTATTCAAATTTAATTGATACATTCGTGATATGTATTCGTGTATGTATGTATTTTTTAATTTCTATTATATATGAATTTATAATTTTAAGAAAGCAAACTACATTGCACGAAACAGATAAATACTATGCAACTGTACATTTCAACCTGATTTTTGGTGATTGTGTTTATGTATATCACTAACTAAATAACATATTACATTCTGTAGTTTATATATTTGTACCGAACCAATCTCTGAATTTTGCGAACTATCCCAAATAATTGAAATAGTGTAATTAATTGAATTAATTAAATTTAAAAAGGTGATTGGTCTGTAAATGATGTACAGACGTATCTATGAAGTTTGTATATAATATATGCTTAAAGGTACCATGAATAATTTAAAGCTTGATAAAATCGTCATTATAAATTATAAAAATTGTCATAATATTGTGTAAAAAATGTGAAACGGTAAATATTGGTACTTATATAATCACAAAGTTCAAATTTATTAAAATCACAAGTTCCAACAAATAATATCTGTACTATTTATAATAGTATTTCATAATAATAATGGTTCATCGATTACATGAATAAATGATGATAGGGATTTCAATAAATTTTCAATGAAATAAAATCTTCAGTTTAAATGATATATGTAATTTATTATTTTTAGCTAATGTTTAGAAGTTTTAAAAAATATAATTTTGGATATTTCTAATTTTGGTAATTTGTATTTCACAAGAGTTATTAACTGAATTATACATAAAAAGAAATATTTCCGAAAACTCAAAATAACAATTATTCAAATCTCCGCGCGTCCACTTAACAGAAAACACACTTTCCGTTTTCTTTTCAGTACATTTAGCCGCCGATAAAAGTAAGGGGCGGCGGAAAGGAAATAAACGGAACATTATGTATTTGGAAATATTTATGAGGCGGGACCGTCGTAAAAGTTTTTAGCGTTAAGCTTAATAATCGCGAGCGGCCGCCGACGTCGCATTTAATACCATTTTCAGCTAATAAAATAATCAAACAGGGAATAAGAGACACTTGAAATTCCGAAATCATCCCTGAATTATTCATAAAACCGCGCCGAATCATAATATAAACAAGAATACTTGAATACAAGTCGCATTGAAATTTCCAAATCGCACGAATGAGGGGTTGGGATTTTACGGGGGAGGGAGAGCAGGAAAAACACAACACAGCACCCGTGGAAATGAATGGAGGCAGGGATTGAATAAAAATATTTTTGTGTCAGTGAAGAGTTACAATAACTGGAGTTTTTTTGTGGGTTTGTTTTTGTGGGAATGAAATTGTGTACACAAAATGTGATTATAATCGGAATAACATGTTTGCGCAACAAATTTCTTATATATACAAAATAAATAAATATGCTGAAAGGCAGCTGCTCGACAGTCAATTAAGAAAATATTATTTAATAAAATGTTCATCTAGCGTATGGATAACTGGTGATGGCCATTTCGGCATTTCGAAGCTCATCAGACCAGTGTGTTCCACGTGAAATTCCTCGATACGCTGGATGAATGGTGGTTAAACGTTTTATTAAATGAATTGCATTTCTTATTCCCATAAACAGGCCAAGTTCGCTTTCATTTAGTAGACGAAATATCCTCTCTTGTAGACAAAAATCGTTCACAATGTCGCATGAAATTAACGCCATATATTGCAATTTCTACATAGTATTATGGTTCATTTCATAAAAGATTATTTATGTTTTTTTTATATTAATCTAGTAAACTCTCCTTATCAGGATTGTTATTGTAAGTAATTATTAAATAAAATTTTATTAAAATAGCAACAACTTTGTTTCATTTTATTTAATGCAACTATTATGATTTGCACGTTTGAAGTTTTCTAATTTTAATAATTTAGGGAAAAAATACAATGATCAGTAAAATAACATGTATTTACTAAAACTTCTAAACTAAAAATACTCCCATTCTAAACATGAGATCCAAATTTTGAAGGGGATTTTTCTAGGAAGTAGTTGTTTCAATAGATTTTTATAAAAACTTATATCGTAAGTGACTTTTGCATTGGTGGAAAGTTTGTTATTGATAATGAGCTTATTGTGTTGTACATTTCGTACATATAACATGAAAATAAATTGTGAATTAAGGAATAACATTTTGAATAATTTTAATATTTAATTCTAATTACATTAAGTACTGTATTTAATTGAAGTTGTATATTATCTATAATATTGAGTTAACCTGTCCGATAATAAATTATTATTATTATTTTAACTAATTTCGTTCTTTAAAATCACGCTAATAAATATGATAGATGTAATATTTTAAACTAACTCCTGAAAATAAGAGGTAAATATAAAAGATAAAAAATACATTTTACATGTAAATACTATTTATATAATTTTAAGTTAAATGAATTTTAAATATGCTTTTAAATGTAATTAATGCATTTTGCTAACGTCGATTTTTTTTGCTTTTAATAATCCCCTGTTAAACCCCTTTCAAATTTATGCAAATCCCCTTTCATTAATTATTAATTTTTCCCTTTAGCAACTATTTATATACACTCACGGTCTCAGACTAATCTTCTTTAATATATATATAAAAAATGATGTTAACCTTCGAAATGAATAACGAATGTATTATATTAAAAATTGACGCGTTTATTTATTTGGCATTTTAAATTCCAACAATAATTTCCTTAACTGTTTGTTAGTTATAGATTACATAAATTCATTATTAACTTATATACAGGGTGAGTCATCGAATTGCTTATCATCCATATCTCCCTTGTCATTAGAAATTCAGCATTAATTTATTAATACAAATTGTTTGCCTATTGAAGACGCATTATGTAAAAATATTTTCATATATACAAGAGATCCCATTACCCCAGAATTGTTATCAACTTTGTTATTTAAAATGGAATACCTTATATATTATTTTTTATTTGGGTTACCCTTTGTGTTCCATTTAAAATAACAAAGTTGATATCAATTCCGGGAAAATGACTCACCCTGTATATATGAAAATAATTTTATTTTGTACGTCTTCAGAAGTAAAACAATTTTTATTAATAAATTACTTCTGAGTTTCTAACGATAAGGGAGATATCGAAGACGGGCACTTCGATGACTCACCCTGTATACAGGCAGTTCTGACTGCCGACTTAGAGAACACCTGAGATTGGGGATTGTAGAATCACCAGACTGTAGAGCGTACTGTTTGGTGGACGAAACCGCGGAGTATTCCTTGGATATTGCCCAGCGCTAAAGTCTGATAGAAAAGCCGTACTGGTTGAGGAATGACCAGAAATGGCGACAATCAGGGATCTACCTGTCTCGACACTGCTGACCTATCTTAATGAGGTAGGCTGGCTATGCGTTTACACGGTCTAAGATACCCTTACGGGAAGAAGCATTAGGGGCCTAACGAGGCCGTAACCGTAACCTGTGTACAGAAATAAATTATGTTCTGAAAAAAATAAAAAAAATACAAACAAAGACAATAATTTTCTCATTGACCCAATAAATTATTTAATGGAATATGATGCTTGAAAATTTAACACTTTCTTTCTCTTATTTATAAACTTTATAACATTATAATCGTTACATTAAGATTTTTTTTTTTTTTCAATTTAGTAATTACAATTAATGCACTGACTATAGAGTCTACTTCGCAACCATAATATTGCAATTATTCGGTAAATAAATCCGAATAACTGCAATTAACCCATGCTTTGATAATAATTTCAATTTTAGAAACAAAATGTTTTACCTCACTTTTTTGTTGTTAAATCAACGTAAACAGCTGTTTCACAAACATATTTTTAGTTTGTGTACTAACACCGCATATTGGGATTTTGCGGTCAAAATTCAATAAAACCATTAATTAATTTTAATGAAAATGTGACCATGTGTAGCGAACGTCTCTTTTATTTTAAAATGTTAAAAAATCCTAGTAGGCATAAAAATTAAATATTTCAATAATATACACACATTAAATAATACTACTTTATAAAATTAATTTATTTATTGGTTTTGTGGCTGTTATTTTTTTATTTTAGTTTTAGGAAAATATTATCATTTCATATTTTAACCAAAATGTAATTGTGACATTATGATTAATGTAAGAAATATTGTATTCAATGATCAATCGTGATTTTATCTAGACATTATCCACAGAAGGCTATACTGCCACCATGGAGGGTGCCTGATCTTGCGTTTGCTATTCCCAGAACTGACAGAACAATAGTATGGGAGAGGGACTATACTATGATTAATGGTAGCCGATTATATGTTATGGTTATTTCAGGCAAAATGAAAGCTAGGCTTATTTTCATGACCCCATACAACCCACGGTTAATAGAGTATACCGTCAATGGGTCTTTCCATTTGGGGAGGGGGGGGGGTTCAACAGGTTTCGTGACGTCACTGCGCACCCTGAATGCCAGTTCCGCTTAGCGCTAGATTTTCATTGTTTTAAACTTAAGATTGTTTCCGTTGTTAGCGGTTTATTAAGATTTAGTTAATACAATTGTAAACGTATTCAATGCAATTAAAATTGCATAATTTATATTATAATAATCGTAGTAGTACTGCACAGTATAGTTCTTAGAAATATACTGTTGTACTGCTATGCAACAAACAAATATTTGTTGTGTAATCCAATGTCCGGCGGGGTAAATGCTCGGGAAGTTGTTTCAATAGATATTTGTAAAACTTACAGTATAAGTAATTTTTGCATTCATCGCATTTTATTGATCATTGTCAGAAATTTTCTTTGTTTAATATCATTGTGATTACCTTAAATATTTTTTTGACTCATGTATTCTAAAATAATGTTTTTTTATAAAATGTATAATTTTAAGTTATAAAATAGATAATTGATTTAATTTTCATTTATTTGTCTGTAACAAATACAATATATACTCTTTAGTTTTATTTAAGTATTGTTTGTGTAGATATATATTTTTTACCGTTTAAATTATGCAATTATTAAAATAAATCCTCTTTAATTATCCTTTGCGCGTCATGCGTTCACATTACTATGCAAGTGTAGCTTCGCGCTGTATGGGCTACAGTGACGTCACAGCCTCTCCAAAATATATTTTCGCGTTGATCATATACTCTACATATACTCTATTAGCCGTGCATACAACCAACTTCATTGCCTTATCAAAATGGCCACCTGGTGTCCATTCGAAGCAAAAGAATGTTTGTCTTCTTATTGCCCATTGAACAATGCTACTCCTCCATTAAGCTAGCTTTATATTTTTTCATGCCTATCCCGTTTAATAGATTAAAATTTCATAGAATTGGTGATGGAAATTATGTGACGAAGACTGTACACTTTGCAGCATTCTCCATAGACTTTAACAAAGTTTTAATAAATAAATGGCTTAGAATAAGATGGTTGATATATCATTTCGTCAATTGAGCAGTCAGCAATATCATTGAAACTTTAATCGTTTCATTCTTGTTGCAAAAAATTATTAAAAAAAATTCTGGGTATAACGCTTCTAATGGCACTCAGTAGATTTCTGTCAGTTTAAATGCTTATTAGATAGTAGGCTTACTACACGAAATATATATTTTTTAATTACAGAATTAATTCATATAAATATTAGAGTGTTCGAAGTGTACATTTTAATCAAAGATATTACTGTATATTACTGTTTGTTTAATAATGTGCATATAGTTCAGTGTCCATAGTTTTTAGTTCCTACTAATGTCATAATATTCGAAAAAAAAAAAATGCGTTGAGAATGTTGATGGCATTCGATGATGGGAATTGGGTAATTAGATTGTTTTAATGTCACATAGAAGAAAGTGTGAGTATCTTTACTGATTAATATTTTTTATTATTTACATTTACAGTATGCAACTTAATTGTTGAGGCTGTTATTTTTTTAAAGTCCACACTTGTTAACATTTTAAGGATGTTTTTTAAATAGACACAGTTTCAAAATTTTAATTTTTCCTTTATTCGCGACAATTGTTTGTCACGCTTTTGCGAGTTCTTCAGGCGAAGAATGATAATGATAAATAATATAGATTAGATTTGTAAAACTTTACTTTAATTATCATACTTCGTCTGAAGAAGCAGCAGAAGCCTGCGAAACAATTTTCGCGAATAAAGACAAATTTATATCTGGAAAACCTAACATGTTAACATTAATTGTATATGCTTCTGGTTTAATCTGCGTAATATAAAATTCAATACATATGTTGTAATATTAAAATAACATTGCTGAACCTTGTCTTAAACTGACTAAATATTTCATTTATTGCAAGTATTTGCATCTTATCCAGTAACTACAACAGAATGTAAATTTAAAAAAAGGTTTATATTAAACTCCCCTCAGATGCATAATTTTGTTTTTTACTGGTTTAATGAACGATGCCTACCAGAAAACTTTATTTTTTTGCTTAAACCGAAAATTTAAAAATTCATGAATTTTTTTTGAAAATTTCAATCTATGTTATTTTATGGCGCTTTGAAATTTTAATTGGTTTAAAGTTCTCGAAGTAACGTTGCCAAAATTACTAATATAGAAAAATCTATAAATTCGATTAGATCAGTGGTTTTGAATTCATATTCAACATTATTTTTTTTTTAGAATTCTTGATGGTTCGATGTTTTTATATTTACATCTATAAATTGTTTATTTACATCTAAAAAGTGATACTGTTTTTAAAGAGCGCAATTTTGCAAAAAAATACTTTTAAAAAAAGCTTCTATCGTAGCCTGAGATTACTTGTTTTTGATTTTACTTCTTTTTTATATTTATAATGATTTCTGTTTCTACAGGTGCAACCAACATACGAGGCCTTTTTTAAAATTCTTTACAATGAAATCTGCCTTCCGAACCACGAAGTCTAGTTAATTAAATAGTAAATGCGTTAAAACTGATTTAAAATATGCTGTTTACTTAGGGAGTTTTGTTTGTTTTTGGAGTTGAAGGAGGGCATCACTATTTAATAAAAATCTTACTTCGTTTTTAGCACAATACTCATTCCATTTATAAAAAAATTGCAAAAATATAATAACAACGATATTGAAACAAAATAAAAAATCTGTTTTCCCCAGCCCAAATAATATTAAGAATATAGAATATTATATCAATGAGAATTTAATTGTGAATTACTTTTTAAAATATTTTCAAAATTTCTGATTATGGATACTGTATTTATATTAGATTATTTATTTTATACCCTTTCGATAAATAATTCTCAATTTTATAATACGATTATAAATATGCAACAAATTATAAAAATAATTAACGAGTAAAAATTAGACACTTACCCCCAGTAACTTCGCACACTAAACTCACATCAGATCCTTCATTATAATATAATTCTAACAACGTTTTATCCCTTCTTCTTCCTTCGTAAATGGCAGGTCGATCGGGTGGAACTGAAAATAAAAGATACACATAAATATTAGCAAATTGTATAAGTATTACATAATATCTAATAAATGAATTATTTTCTGTTTCCATAATGCAATTTTTGATTTACACAACGGAAGCACTCGAAAAAGAAAAAACATACATTTAAAGAACTACTTCCCAGGCAAATGCCCTGCCAGATATTAATCTGCATTTGCAACAGAAGTGATAATACGAAATTTTTTAATTCGAGAAATTATTAAAGACTAATTCAATACCTTTTCAACTTTTATTTCAGAAATCAAATAATAATATAAATTTGTAATTGTAAATAATAAGATCTAATTTTAGATACTACTTGATGGGTAATTATATTCTTAGGCTAAATGTTCAGTGATTTTTTTTCAGTATAATATGAGCAGTTATATATATATACAAACATCTTTACTCAGACAACAGAATTACAATTATGTACAAATATTTATATTTACAATACATATCCATGGGTTAGTAAACTGTCATGGGCTATCGATCGACCGGAGGTCTTTCTGTCCGAATGAGCAGAAAATCCAATTATCCAATTTATTATTATTTGCATAATACTTTTCCGTTATGCTTTTTCTTTTACCTATATGTTATTTAGTTTATCGTTTCCTTTATATAGCCAACTGTAATCAGTTTTAAATGAAACATTAATTATAATGGCCAATATCTACCAATTTACACTATTCTTTGCTTTACTCTAAAATCATCACTATTATCTGTATGTACCTCACTGTCTGATATTTTCCATTCTTACTATGTCTAACTTTTAAATTTAGAGGTCGCTTACTATGATATTTCAAGAAAAAAAAAAGAGTTCAATACGAGTTATTATGAAATTGAAATTTCATTTATTGAAATTAATATGTTATTAAAATTGAAGAAATTTCATTGTACAAGACTGAGATATAAATTAAATTAATTAAATGCAAGTGAAAAAGAAACATCTCTGATGGAATTTATTCAGAGATGTTTCTATAAATTGGTAATGATAATTCCATTTAAATGCTACATTTTTATTAACAGAAATATTTTCCAATTCGGTTCTTCTATGTGTTATACTTAGCAATGAAAATAAATGCGCGACTATTGGAATATCTCAAATTTCTGTATAAAAAAATATAGTATCATCTTGATTTTTCGAAACACTTGATATTTGTTGGTTTTAGTTTTATTTTAAAAATAAGTGATATGAAATTTAAACCGATACACGGCATTCAAAGCCTAATAAAGAGAGATTTGGACCTATTCTGCAATGAAAATGTTAAGTTTAACGTATACGTTTTTGTTTATCATCACAGTGGAAAAAGCTTCTTAAATAGATACATATCCATAGAATATGAAGTTATTTAAAATCGTACACGTTAAACTTAAAATTTCCCGTAATGAATAGTCCCCAATGCCTTTATTGTAAAAACATTAGAATATTTAAGTCTTGTGTGTTTAAATATTTTATTTTGTATATTGTAATAGAATTAATCCAATAGAAGGTATTTAACCTTCTATTGGAATATGAAACCTCTCAGGTTTTAACACAAGTGTTAAGAAGTGAATTAAAGGCCATTAATCATTTGTATGAAATTTCAGAAATTGCACATAGCCGATTAGCATATCCTCTCTCTTTTTTGCATAATTTGTAATAATAAATTACATTTTTAATATAATATATTTTTACATTTTAATAAAATAAATAATATTTTATTAAAATTTTCGTTCATGGTTAATATTAAGCGCCGATGATGGCTCACGATCATAGGCGCCTGTTGATTGGATAGTGATTGAGGGGGTGTTCCGCGAGTCCCGAATTTCCTTGATCGTTGCAAGAATAACATCTTGCTGTAAATTGTTAATTAGTATAAAATAAACGTGTGAATTTGTACTCTTTTGGAGTTTTTGAGAACGACCTCCGTAAACCAACCACTTAAAGTTACCTAAAAATCAAAATATTTTACTTGTTAATTGTTAAGGCTTCCACTTGGTTGTTGAGTTATAATCAAAATATTATTTACAAATAGTCTTTTCGCTCTAGAACACGAATTATCTTTCCAAATGCACATTTTTTGACGATATATTTTGAGTTGAGTTTATGCCATTTAATTAAAAATTATTTTAATTTAACAAGAATAAATAATATTTTATTCCGACTTTAGCCACTGCGACTTTTTTTACTTACGTTACGTAAGTCCTTTAAGACAACACAAGGTATAAATATTGTATTAATAATCTATCTTCCCATTCCTATCGTCTAGGAATATAATATGAAAATAAAAAACATGAAAAACATAAAACAATATTATACATCTCATTATTTTTGTTTATAAAAAGCAGAACTTGGAATAGCATGTTATTTATAACCATAGCTAATATAAAACTTCACCTGAATGAACACTTCGTTCGATGAACATTATTCGCGAATCCTGCACAGACCAAAGTTAAATTTTTACATTTGCATGGGGGCGAGAGTTTCGCAGATTCTCGGAAAGTTGTTTCCATACTCAGCCGTCTCCGACGCTATTTACATACATGAATGTCGGAATTCCTTTTTTAGCAATAACTGCCGTTTTATACACGTCGCAAAAGTTTTAATCATAACATGCTGCACCGCTTTCATCTATTCACAGATATTTATTTAAACCAGCCGTGATGAGATGTACAGAAATAATTGTCGGTTTAATTAGAGTTATTTTTAAAAATGTTAAAAAAATGCAATATATGTATCCTCAATCATATTTTAATTAAAGTTCGATCCACATTTACTGCTATAATATAAACTATTATATATACTATTACTATATACTAAATAATATTTTATGCTGAAACAATTGTTGCAGTGTTGTTTAATTAACATTGAAAACTAAGTGTTTGAATTACTAAAGTGTTTATAAGAAATTACAATATATTTCTTTACTGACAAGTTTTTTTTTTGCGTTGACTGTAATCAGCATCATAAAAATATTTTGAAAATGTAAAAATTTGTCAATCGGCTATCGATCAGGGGTATTTCTTCTTGTATTTTGTTAAACTATCTTTTGAAATCGTCAATGAAATTTAATTATCTAGGTCATGGAAGGATGTAATGAATATAAATATTGTATTGGGAGAAATTTTACGGATGGGTCTTGTGTTTGGGGAATATTTTGTAATAATTACAAATTATTTATAATAATCGACATTGAAATAAAGATTTTTATTATTATTAAACACGACTGATTTGCACACTTTTTCATAAAATTTAATTAATACGATTGAAGTACTTTCTCATTTACTCTCATTATTACCTGTATTTTTTTTCCATTCATTCAATTCAGAAAATATATATATATAAATTTTTTTTTTCATTGGGATACTTTATATTGAATCATTATCATTGATTAAATCACAATAATTGTTGCAAAAATAATTTTAAATCATAAGTTTATTCATAAAAACCGCTGAGAGCTAACCATACGAACGCGTATACGAGGCCAAAAAAGAAAAAAAAGTTTGTTCATTTCTGAAATTTCCACTAAATCAATATTTCCCAAATGTGTATAACATGAAAAAAGTAAGAGTATTAAAATAACATTAATTGAGAAATAAATGGATTGCATGTAACAACACGAAAATTATATAATTGGGTGATGAGGGTATGATTGATGATGCGGTGTAAGGAAAATATTAGGGCACATGTTAATCTGTTTGTGCACACAAACAGGAACGGAGCACAACAATTTTCGAATGAAAAAAAAAAAACTCACAGGGGATTGTTCCGGGGTGAAAATATATAGCCAGCAATTATGAAAGTGATGCCCGCACACGATGCCTTACATATGATAAAGTAGAGTCGAAATATAACAACATATCATTTAAGAAAAACCAATTTATTTTTTTTTATTGGGGCCACAGGCCCGCGTATCAATATATAAAAGCGAAACAGCTCTGTGTCTGCGATTTATACTCGCCGGCACCCCGGTTTTACGACTGTTGCTCTTCCGAAATTAAATCCGGGGAAAAATTCAATTCGTACCGTTTCACATATCATGCAACAAGGACAAGTGAAACTTATTGCGTTTAATATATTTATGCACGTGGGAATTGATTTATTTTTAAGCGTCGCCGCTTAAATAATAAAGCGCGCAAAAAATCCCACCGGAATTTCATTTCATTCACATTGCCCGCCCAACACATGTGTTGAGTTCAACGCGGAAACCATAAAGAGGATTTACATTTTTTCATATTAGTTTTTTATATACAAAAAAATACAACGTGAAAAATTTACGGTTTACCCAATTTCAGAATTTTTCTTTTAATTTGTTAAAAAAGAATATTCCATATAAAGAACATGAAAATAAATAACTATTGAAACAACATGAAATAATCGATAGTTGAGGCTTTACTTGATGTAACTTTACATTATTTCATCATTTTGTAAATAAAACATTTTTTTTATTTATTTATTTATTTTTGTCAAATTAAATCAACAAAATAATCCTACTAGGGCAAAAAATGAAAGGTATAAATTCAGCGCCACCGAAGTGCGACTGAACTTCCATTCAACCTATAAATTACAAGGGCAAATATGGTGAGTTTAATATAATTAAAGAACAAAAATAACAATAAGTAAGACATTGAATAAACGTATCTAAACAAATTTTGGATTGCACTAACTATTTTGCTGAATACAAGTCCTGAGACGCGATCTGTATAGTGGAACGTTCATAGTCTTAATGTTACATGGGATAATATTATAAATTTTTGTAAATACATAGGAGTAACTACGCGTAAAAAAGCTGAATAAAACTTTGGAGATGATAGTCCCTTAAACCGAATATTAAGACTATTAACGTCTGTACGAAATTTTATTTTATTGTTGAGGTAGGTAGGATTCTTATTAATTTTAATAGTGTGAAATAAACATACACTATGTAAATATCTTCTGCTCCTTATTTTTCAACCAATTTAGATCAAATAGCTTATGACTAATTCTATTTGTTAGAATTTGTACTTTAAATAAATGCAGATTAAAACAACTTTAATGTGCATTTGTTTAAACTATTTACGTAACGTAAGTCAAAATAACACTAAGCTAAATATGGAAATAATTTATTATGAATCATTTTTACTTAATTTAATCTTCTTTATGTTGGTTTATTTAATTTATTTAAATAACTGTGACCAAGTAAATGAATACTCTCTTCTATTTATAAAAATCACGAAATTAATTGGTTACGACAATTTACTTGAGCCACTCTTGCATCTCACAAATTTTAAAATCAAGACGTTTGTTTTCTATCTTTCAACATCAAAAATATTCTTGTTCCATCACTCAAATTAAATAAATCATTTCTTGTTAAGCTCTTCGGAGCTTTGAGTGAGTCTGGTCACTCAAAAAAGGTACCACAATGTATCTAAAGTGGTTGCAGCGTGCACCTCTTAATCTTTAAATTCTTCAACCAAAACATATCTTTTTAAAACAAAATTTAACGAAACAATTCATAAATATTTCTAAATTTTAGTTTGTGATGACAACTAAAAATAAGTGTAGCATCAATTTATTTATTTATGCATGGATATTTTGGAAGAACCAATGCAAAAAATAACATCAATAATTGTCGCAATGATTTATCTTTAAAACAAATATATCTAATAGAAGCTGGATACATTTTATTATTAAACCACACATGAATTGCTCATTCGCAACGGATATTTATCCAGATAAATTAATACTTTATATTACTAAACCTTTATACAATGCTTCTAATTACGGTATCTATTTCAATTTTAGCAAATTTTCAAAAATACTATAATAAAAATATCTCATAGCATCCCTTAAGAAGATTGACTTATTTGCAAATAAATCAATATGGATATACTTTTCACATAAATACTTCTTCTACGCTTTTCAGTACTTTAATTCGATTATATTTTCCATAATAAAAAAATAATTTGTATGTAATATTTAATTTGATTTATATATCAAGCGTATAACAAAAATCGACGTCGAAGTTGGCGTTGGAAATCTAAAGTCATGTCTGAATTAAAATCACACGTGCACGTGTAAAGTACTCGTTGTCATGTTTAACCGCATTTCACGCGTGTTACCTTAGTACAGACATGACTCGAGACTTCCAACGCCAACTTCGTCGTCGATTTTTATTATACGCTCGATATATATTAGGAGTACAAATAAGTTTCCGCCATTTTCTAACAAAAATTAAGAATTTATTGTGAAAGAACGGTACATTACCTTTTATTCAAAGTATTGTGCATCATTAGTCACTACTTTTTCTCATCTTTCTGGCGGCTTTCGGATACCACGTCGGAAGAACTTTTAGTTAAAATAGTATATATATGTATATACAATGTGGGCCACGAATAACGGTCATTAAAAGATGTCGGGGACCACTTCATGGTAAATATTTTAACCTTCTTTCACTTCCCGCTCTACCAGAAATGTCTACCAACTTTGTTATTTTAAATAGAACACCCTTTTGTGTGAATTTCCCGTTCAATTGCCTAGCCACTCATATGAAAACGCTAAGAGTTCTGTAGACATAAATCCTGTCTACAGAACTCTTACCGTTTTTAAGATAAACATATATTTGTCAAATTTCAACCTCAAATTGATGTTTAGAAAAATGCCCATAACTTCTAGCTGAAACAATATAGACAGACCAATGATATCTTAAATTGTTGGTAATAAATCCTTCTACATTAAAAAAATAGTATGTGTCAATTTTAACAGTAGGGTTTTCAAAAGTGTCAGCATTTCAGTATCCTCTAAAAATTATCACAACTCATTTTTTTTTTCGAATGGAATGACCAATATTTTATCTGTTAGGGCGACTGATAAGATAAATTGCAAGATAAAAGTGTTATACATAGCAATACCTAGAGTTTTGAAGTTATTTCGAAATTTCTTTCCTTCCAAAATGTTTGTACAATTCCTGTCTGATTCAAAAGTGCACCATAGTAAGCTACTGTCAATATTCACTGTACCGAATCCGGAAAAAGTCATTTCCAATATGTGAAATATTTTGAACCCTTCGTTTGAGTAATATTACAATAAATAAGCATACGAAACGAAAAAATATGAATTTATTCATTATATATAACAATCACATGTGGTCAATTGAAAAATCACATGCAACACGTGTATATAAATATAAAGATAAATTTAGTTTCAACGTATTTTGAACGCATGCCATTTTTTATTGTACCGTGGATAATTAAATAGCGGCATCATCTGGAACAATTATTATATTTTTTTTTCTGTTAATGTGTGTCTTACAGTTTTTGAGATAATAAATTATTTGTCAAATTGTAACCTCAAATTGACGTTTCGAAAAAAAAATGCCTATAATTTCTAGTAGGAATAAGATAGGAAGACCAGCGACAACTTGAATTGTTAATAATAGATCCATCTAGAACCAAAGAAATTTACATCTGTCAATTTAAACAGTAGGTACTTTAAAAGTGTCGAAATTTCAGTGTCCTCTTAAAAACGTCATCACTATTTTTTTTTAAATGGAATGGTCAATATTTCATCTGATAGGGCAAATGCTAAGATAATTTATGCATCTCCATATCTAGAGCAAGTTGTTTTTGAGTTATTTCGAAATTTCTTTTCTCACAAAATGTTTGTACAATTGAGCAATTTCTGCATTATTAATACGCATCACGTGTACATAAATATCAACACAAATTTAATTTCAGCGTATTTTGCACGAATATTACTTTTTATTTGTATGACAAAAGATAGAGGAATCATTTCGAAGAATTGTTAGAAAAATACTTGAATTTGTCAAAAATTTGGATTACTCTCTACTTGTTAGAATAATTTATTTACGTATCAACCTTTACAAAGAAAATACAATAGTAATATACCGGGTTATTCACGCTATACGAACAGACTATTGTGGCCAAAGTACACCACTTTTCAAAAGTTTGATTTCAGAGGTATATAGGAGTCTATAAGGACTACTTTCTAAAATAATTTTTCTATTATACAGGATGTACCATATACCATAGATGTCAAAGTTGTGTTTTTTTTAATGAAACACCCTACATATAATTTTATTTTTAGATTCTATGTTCAAAAGAACCATTGTTTCCATTAAGGAAATTGCAGTTTTCTTAAAAGCTAACGTAATTTTAAAATTTTAATTATTTCAGAAGTTTTTAGATTTTGTGCAGTAAATTTGCAGTGAAATTAATCAATAGATCATATTTTATTTTCCGATTATTAATACCATAAAATATTTACAAGGTGGCCCAAAAAATTACAATAATCGAACAAGGACTTTAAGTGGCCCAAACTACATTTTTTCAAATCGAATATCATATTTTTTTACTTGTCTTTAAATGGAATTTAATTATATATCAAAAGTTTCCTATAACTGGAAGCTCTTAAACATTTATTTTTTGCCAAAAAAAAGGCATAAAATCGTCATTTGGGGTGCATTTTTGATTAATATTTTAATAAGTGTAGTTGGCTATGGAATTTAGAAATGTTGAATGTTTTAGTTGATCCGTCACTATAGCCTACAAATTCACTCCATACCATTTTGTGCCTTTGTGGAAATATAAATCCAATAAAATATGAACCCCCTATTCCACATCACCCAACAATTTTGATTACTAATTACCATTTCTATAAGAATAATGTTAAAAGTTATGTATTTTTACTAATATATTCTTGTAAAGTGACAGATTTCCTAATAAATGAGTTTTTAAAACTCACACGCTCTTTTTTTATAAATCGGTGTAATAGTCTCTTTAAAATAGCCGATTTAGAATTACTTCTTTATCAAAAAGTATATGTATTATTTCTGTTAGTTAATAAGGTCTCTCGATTACATTTTTCCAACATTACAAATATATCAATGCCCTTATATATTGTACTTTATTAATGAAAGCATAAATGCTCAAATAAATATTTTATTTTCGTGAATAATTGCCTTTTTTTAACTCGTTGAATAATATATATGAATGAATTCTGATTTTGTCAAACATATAGAAAACATTGAAAGAAGAAATAATCTAAATAAAGTACTTAATATATGAGGGTTTAAAATATAATGAATTTTCTTAGACAGTTCTAAATGAACCATTGGATATTTCCAATTGCGTTTTATTTGTATTTAATATGTAATTATTTTTATATTTCTATTTCACTTCATTAACGGAATCTCCATTTCCAAATTACATATTAAAAATTTTACAAGAAAAGTGTGACGTACTAAAAAAACATTACAAAACATATGTATATTCGTCGATTTACCACATCAAAATAAAAGGTAGTTTTGGTGGACGTGTTTTAATATATCCACTAAAAATCAGCATTCAGCATCATCGATTTTATTTATTATATTTAGGTGATTTCTTGACTTCAACAAGAAATTCTATTGCAAAGGAACCAGTTTTAATAAGAAAAAAGCAATCCCAGTTAAAATATTTAATCTCTTTAATCCACTACCAACTATCCAATTTATAAGATTAAAAACTAAAACACTCCCCATATAATAACGTAACTCCGACCCTGTTTAGATATCAGTTAATAGTGTAAAATGTATATAAATTTCCTTCGCATAGGTTATAAAAGTCGGTCGGGCCCCGTGTTGATTAATCCAGATGGTGCACTCGGCTTCTCCGTCGGTCCCTCTCCTTCCCCCAACCTCTCTCTTTTCATCAGCATATCTCCCTCTACTACGCCGAACCGCAATTTCGTCATCTGCTCAACACGTAAATGTAATCATGTAAATTAGATATGCAAATGCAGCTCTTTGCTCCCCCGATGTAGTTGCGCATTTTTGAATTCGAGATGTTTAACCTGTAGTTTGTTAGGGAACTTCCTCTTCAACAAGATATTAACTTTGCGTAATGCACAAAAGGATTATTAATCTTTTCGCTTGATTTATATTCATGTCTTTTTTACATCGCTCGGCTTTCTTCATGCAAGAAATGCCTTTGATATTTCTTTTAATTATGATTACATAATGAGATAGATTAATAATTCAATTATGAAATGGAATAATTAATTATTACCTTGACCAATTACAATACATTTTATTAAAAAAGAAATGATTAGAAAAAAAAATATAAAGTAGCAATTTTATTAGAATATTAATAAAATGAATGTAAATACTACAATTAAATATAAAGTTAATATGAAAATAAGTAATTTACATTTAATATTTTCTCTATAGGTAATGTACTTTTTGATTTACGTGCAGACACATATTTCGGCATTTATGCTCGTCAGTTCAGTTTTGCCTTGTAATCTTTTAAAACATAATCAAAGGTAGAGTCTCTGCTGCGATCTCAGATGCCAACAACGCATGTGTTTTTATCGTTCACTACAAAACTGAAAACAATATTTTCTAATTTAATTGAAACAACTAGTGAATAAAAACTCTTTGTTATATTATTTGCAATTATTGGCTGTAACACTGTATTAATGATTTCTAAAAACATCTACCTTATATTCGAATTTCATTCTATTAACATTAACATTAAGCTTTTAAATTAAAGTGGGCTTAATTCTAGAAGATTCTGCAAAATTGTTGTTATATTGAAATTGCTAATAATTCCATAATATTCAAAAGTTAGATAGATAGAATGACCCTTGCTGTAATATTGAAAACAAATATTCGTATTCTTACTGAAATAATATATATCGCTCAAATTCGATCTTTAGAAATTCTAATATCTTTTAGACAAACACTGTTTTAGAAAGTAATTTATGTATATATAAATTATATCTTTGTTTTAAAAATAAACATTCATCAGACTGTAATATCAACAAAATAATTTTGTCGTTAACCAATATTCAGAACATTCAATTTTGGTTTTTCGAATAAAATATTAATGATTTTAATAGAAATTACAGATATAATTTACATATTATTAATTTAACCAACCTTTCTTATGCTATATTTGGGGAAATTGAAATAATATTTGTATGAGTTGAAAATCCGAAAATTTGTTGATTCGGATAATATAATTAGATTCATTAGATTAACTAATTACCGAAATAAAAAAAAATATATTCCTTTAAACCGCTATGCTGGTTTAAGGGAAGGGATGAAACAAATCCGAATAAAAATAATGTGGAATAAACCATAATATAAAATGTTTCATTTAGTGCTTATAAGAAAATGTTTAATAAAAATATTGTATTTTAGAGTTTATTTTTGTTTGTTATCTCAGATTTTAAGGAAAATCTTTAATTAGTTGAATAATAATTATAGAAAAAGGATTTATTCTTCTTATTTAATTTAGTTCAATAATTTTATATTTATTTTGAAGCGAATAAAAACAGAAAAATATATTAATAATATTAAAATGAATAAATTTAATGAAATATCAGGTTATACTGAAACACGAATAATTACACAAAAGACTAACAAACATGTTTTTTTTTTAAGAATGCCCGTTGTATTTTGTAGCATATTTTTTTCCCAATTAATCGCCAGTTCGGTATATTTTCTGTAGACGTTAATTAAGTACTGGGTTTGTACTTTTTTCGTCGTAATAATCCCCAAACCGGAAATGTGTTTACTGGCCACGGAAAATTCCACGACTCAAAGTATTACAGGCGAAGAATTTTCCTCGGCGCTACAGGGGTAAATTTGATTTGGCCAACGGCGTATCGATTATTTTAACGAACGGCGTAACTCGATTTGCAACATCGCAGCTTGATAACTCGATATGTTATTTTTAGACGCCAACAAAAATATACAGAGCGGCCAAACACTGGCGAATTTAAATTAGAATTAAAAAAACACACGGCGATTCAATTATTTCAGTGTATTCATTGCGAGTGTAATTTTTTCCATATATTTGCGAATTAATTCGGAATAGAAAATAATTAAATTGATAATAAAATAATTATAATTAAATTATGTACTAATTGCTCCAGAATCTTTATTTTCGTGTGCTTTATAAGAATATTTTGAAAATTAATTTGATTAAATAATAATATTTTATGAATTATTCCATTAATTATACATATATGTACAAATCGTTATTTCGACTATACAGATAATTTTAACTATATAACATAAATAATTTCAATACATGTAGCTGTTAGTATTTCTGGCCTATCGGTTAGAGATCTTTCTGTCCTGCAATGAATGAAGTTAAAGAAAAATAAATGCTAGTTTACTGAAGTGTCCTGATCATGTCCGCAAATGAATTAATGCATTAAATAAAAATGATTTGAAAATAATTAATAAATTATTTCGACATTTAGCTCTGTGACTTTTTGACTTACGTTACGTAAGTACGTTAAACAATTTATTAATTATTTTCAAATCATTTTTATTTAATATATTTAAATAACTGTGACCAAGTGAGTGAATACTGTTTGCTATTTGAATTGATGCATGTTTGTATTTAGGAAGGATATTAAGGTTACAGGCAATAGAGAATTTTGTAAGAAGGGGTAGGTTGTCAGAATTATTGGCATTTCTTCTAATTAAGGCTAATATACGCTGGGATATGGGTGCGTCTATTAATTATTATTACTATTATCATTAATATACAGTAGATATCAACAGATGGCACTGTTACCTGCACTTATTATAAGCTCAGTCAACACATACGTATTTTCAAATGAATGACCTTCGCGCCAACCCAAAATCTAGTTTGTATGGTTGTAGATGAAACCTCACACCCTTCACGTCATCACGCAGCATCTTGTGGTGAAAAGCGGTACTTTCTCTCAGCTCAAAGAAGTGTTTTTAATAAAAGTACCTAACCTGTCTGGGAACACACATACTATTCGCACCACCCAATTTCCGCTAACTGCAAAGGACAGCATGACAAGCGAAGGTCAGAACGAGGGCCGAACGCTTAATCTCATGTTTTCCGTGATGTCACGTTTATGACTGAAAACCACGCGCATTATACAATAAGAAGCGCACAAACCGGAAAAACCTCAGAGTTTTTCGCGGATTAAAGAAAAACCGCGAATCCAACCAACGCGAGGGAGACGTCATCATTTAGCTAAGAGAAAGACCTACACACCGATATACAGCACACCACAAATATGCTTAAGATGCCTGAGAAAACGAACAATCTTCACGTGAAAAGCGATTTTCTCGCTTTTCCGAAGAGATTTGCATCTGCAACATACACTGAACAAACTAAAATATTGCGCATTGTGTCTGAATGAACTTTCAATGAACCATTGTTTAGAAGTCACAACTTTCTTCATCCAGACATAATGATTTATGACACCCCATCATTATTCTATTGTTTTTTTATTTGCAAGAAAAGAAAACAGATACAACCACAAGACACATATCAATTAGCAAAATTTAATTTCCAATCTATTGATATGTGTCACAACATTATCGTACTTATTCATTCCGAAATAATTCAATTTTTATTAATAACTCCACCATTTCGCAAGTGATCAACGTGTGTGATAGATGTACATGCGCGCATTTCCAATCCACACACGTTGATCTACTTCAACATTTAATTAAATTAAAAATAATTATTTTTTTAAATTTTTTAATAGCCGCGAAACGGTGGGTACCAGAAACGATCGGTGGGGACGAGGGTTAATCCTCGGATATAATAGACGTACCTCTCCGACCACAGGAGAGAACGAAAAACGACATCAACCTCGCCGTTCACAAGTATGTCCGATATTTCTGCTTCTTCTTTTCTTTTAATTGCTTGTAGATTTTTTTGTAATTATTATTTAATTTGTCAGTATTTTTTGTATATGTATAATTTTTGTTGTTGTTCATTATTGTTGTTATTTCTTTTTCTTTTTTTCTTTTTTTTTGAGCTAGTTTCTGGGTGAATTAACGAGAGCTAACCTACCTACCCACTAGCACTAGCTCTTAGGTAGGAGATTAAATGGAATAGTGGAAATGATGGCAGAAATCAACTGGTCCATTAAACGCCTCTCAATTTATTTCTTGTAATTGTTTTGGTTCGAAGATTATTTTTATATTGAAAATTGTTTCCATTTTGCCAGAAATAGAGGCATTATTTAACATAAAAGTATTTGCGGAATAAGTGAGAAAACAATTACAAGAAATAGATTGGGACACGATTAATGAATCAGCCCGGATTAGTACACTGTACAATGACGTAGTGATGAAATAAGTTCTTGTCATAGACAGAATGTCTTGAGGAGAATATGTGGCCATAGGTTTAACATTTAGATACCATGCATGATGACAAACAGATTTGAAGATAATCTGACAATGGAAACCATGGATAATAAATTCATTCAATGAAAGGGAAGTGGCGAATGTAGAATTACAATAGGAGCTTAGCACCAATAAGGAGCTGAAGGTGAAATTTAAAAAAAGTTATCAAACATTTTGGCTGCAGAAATACCCGAAATTATTCTGGGCTGTAGGAAATTGCAAGAAATCGTTTGATAGCATTTCCCTCGCCATACCTTATTGAAATAAGTTTTACGGTTGTTACAAACCTATTAACAAAAAAGCAGATTGAACATCTTATAATTATCGAGACTTAACACACCGTTGAAGAAAACAATATGACGGCGAAACCAATAAATAATAAAAAAAATGAATGAAATATGACATGAAGACGATCTGGCAGACCACAAAGGAAGTATTAGGAAACCAAAAGAAATCGTGGTCGACGACATAATGCATATATATATATATATATATATACATATATATCGAGCGTATAACAAAAATCGACGACGAAGTTGGCATTGGAAATCTAAAGTCATGTCTGAACTAAAATCACACGCGCACGCATAAAGTACTGGTTGTCATGTTGACAAGTAACACGTGTGATCTTAGTACAGACATGACTCGAGACTTTCAACGCCAACTTCGTCGTCGATTTTTGTTATACGCTCGATACATATACATACAATGCGGGTGTAAAGTCTAGAACTATCGCAATAAATCTTTTAAGGGAGGTTTTTGAAAAATCCCGAGCAGGTCAATTTTTTTCTTAATTGAGACATTTTTTACTGTAATAGTCATTTATGGATAATCGTTTATTTTTGAGATATGACGAAAGTCGCATTTTTTAATGGAAATGACACTGTATTTTGAAAAAATAGAGATGATTTCTTTTAATGTTTTAAAACCAAAAACCTAATAACAATCATGAGTTACAATTTAAAAAAAAAAAATCAAGTAGTTTGTAACAATTGCTATTTTTCAGTCAAATATTGCACAATTACAAGTTTACAAGAACGTAACAATGATTGATTAAGTATTTCACAGAAAGATTAATTAATTTTTAAATGGCTATGGACGATAGGTATTTCTGCCTGACACCATTCTTTACTCAATTACATAAAAACCACACAATTAAAAGAAATAAACATGCTGATGAAGAATTATCAATTATTTCAACAGCAATTGTTAATAAATGAAATATTAGCTTACTAAAATGTTTATGTATATTACGCAAATAAATATCGCGTAGTAGCAAAATTAGTGAAACAGTATTTTCAATAAAACCTATTAATGCATCACTATTAGTTGGCTTATATATTACAACAATACACTAAATTACTTTTGGTTGTTATCCATGACTGTTTAAATTTATTATTGGTAATCAATAAAAGTTGTATTTTTTTTTTTTCTGTTCGGCCAAAACTGATCAGTTTAATGTACTACGAGGATTTCGCGTAAATATTTAATCGCACCAAATTGATTACCGGCCCCGAGTTTCTCACACTTTTGTTTCTATTATGTATGTTGTTCGAGTTATGAAGCCATTTCGGGGGCTTTGTCGAAATTAAAGTCATGTATGTTTGATGTCAGAGCGGGAAACGACAGAGGCAAGTGGATACGTACGTACGTACATCGGCCATTTCCCAGGCGGTCGTCCCCGGGAAAACCCGGAAAACTGCCATCCTTTATCCCGCAATTTCCACTGTCATCATTCTTACAACGTAAACTCTCGCATGGCGACACACACAAACACGCGCGGGCGAATGCATCCACCTTTCATCATTTTTGGATGATTTGGAGATAGGTTTAACGATGGCTTAATGAATGAATTAAAGAAAATGGTCGTTGCGTTAAGTTGCAAATATGGTGCAAGCGCCGGGATGTAATATGTTTTGCCAGCAATGTTTTGCTTTCCTGAATTATCTCTGTAATGAAATTTCTTATTACAACAATTTAAATTACAGTTCTAACATAAATGCTTATTACAAAAGTTTACTTAAAATAAAATTTAAAATTAATCAAGAGCATCCTAAATTATGCTATGCTAAATCCATGGCATTAAGGTTGCGGTTTAGTGGAAAGAGATAGCTATATAGTAAAATGGAAATAATCGTTTGTAAATAGAGCTATTCTTTTGGATTTTATAATATGAATGTGTATTTACACTTTTTATGTACCAAGTATAAAGTATCTGTCTAAATAAAAAATAAATCGTTAATTTTCGTGTATTACGTCAATTTACTAGTTTAAGTTAGAAAAGAAAATTGTAAGATATAATGAAATTAATAGGTCAAGTCTGCTAAATTATTTGAATGCAAAATTTAGTGAAATCCTTTAAATTTTCATTGCACAAGTTTTTATTAGCAAAAATGTAATTTAAAATTTGCTATAAATTTGATAAATTTTCATTGTTTTTCATAATTATTTTTCACAGAAACTAAACATTAAAATAATTTTTAATTTATCTGATGAAATTCCTGCTTATTCTAAGATTATTTTAATGTATAATACAATATTGTTCATTGATCACAACAACAATCTAACCCAAATTAGTGATTGGCCATATTTGTATAGCTATCTCTTTCTTCTAAACCGCACCCTTAATGAAAAACTATACAAATTTTATATTACTAATAATAAATGTCTTTATTAATGACAGATACATAAATACAAAATATACAATGTAAAATAGAGGCGAAGTTCAGCTGATCGCAATAAATTATATTCGTTAAATAAAAATGATTTGAAAATGATTAATAAATTATTTCCACATTTAGTCTTACTTTTGACTTACCTTACAAAATATTAAACAAATGCACATTAAAACAACTATTTTCTGGGCAAATACCCCGCCGCACATTGAATTACGTAATGTACACCTGCTGTTGCATAACAATAAAATAACGCATTAAGGTTGCGGTTTAGTAGAAAGAGATGGATATACAATTATTAGCAGTTAGTAATTCCAGTCACATTACTGTTGTAATCAATGAATAATATTGAATTATACATTAAAGGAATCTTAAAGCATACAGTATTTTTACAAAATAAATTAAATGCATTATTATAATTAGATTTTATAGAAAATAATTATGAAAGTAATAATGAAAATCTGTCAATTTTTTAGTGGATAGCTTTAGCAACAAAAACGTGCTTAATGAAAATTTTAATGATTTCACTAAATTCTTTATTAAAATAGCTTTACACTCATTACCCATTAATTTCATTATATCTTCCATTTTTTTATTCTAACAAGAACTAGTGAATTTGGGTGTTATACAATAATTGTCTGTTTTTTTTTTTTTTTTTTTTAATCAGACAGATATTTTTCTACGTAACATGTAAAAAATGTTAGTACATTTTATTAATTCTGGAGCGCGACTCTTTTTTTAACAATGATTATTTTCACTTTTATGGATAGTTATCTCTTTCTGCTAAACCGCAACCTTAATGCAAAAAATGTTGATGCGAGAAAAAAAAAATAATGCAAAAACAACAAAAAGAACGTCACTTAACATAAAAGAACATTACTTCATACATGTTCATCTATTTAAATGATCTTGACCAAGTGAGTAAATACTCTTTTCTATTTAAATTATATTCATCTCTGTCTAAAAAATGAATTAAATATACTTTAAAATTGTATAATTTTATTTGCATTTTTGAGATTTATTTATTATTAAAAAGGAAAAATTATCGCTGAAAAATCTGAGGAAACGATCTCTTCAAATTTTGTTAATTTTAATGGAAAGAAGACTTGAAGTTTACAAATAAATTACATATATTTAGTACATGTGTGGTAGATTTAAAAAAACAAAATCAATGGTTGCTGAATTTTCGGGAATATATTACTTGTACCTAAATTAACAAAGGATTTCAATTAACCATAAATCTTAATTTAAAGGAAACATCTTTAACGGCACGTAATTAATCCTACGATTGTTGAATTGTTAAAGAGCTACACACACAAACGATTACGTTGGGGCGGTGTCAGGCGAAAGCCCCCGCTCTGCCGCAAACACGGCCACGCGTGAAATTCGGTATTATTCCGTGACATTATCCAAGTGCATAAATATGTAACCCTAAACGTTCCTCCTTTCCCCGAAATTCGAATAGGGGAAGTTTTCGGAGCAGAACCAGGGGATAAATAAGCGCGAGCACTGCACTGGAATGGTTATTCTAAACGCCGATGATTTAGTTATGAATAACATACATTATATAAACGTACACGCCGTGTGTACAAGAATAGCTCAGCTAATTTAATTGTAATGCCACAAACTAAGTTACTGCGGCGTTATTATTAACGGTGCTTTCTGTTATTATATATCGTATCCGCAGTAATAACGGACCGCGACCGTCGAAAACTACGTTGTGAAATTAGTTGTGATTGTTCTATCAACATTCAATTTACATCTGCTTACGTATTGACGCATTGTTGCCGCTTTAAACTGGGTTTACCGCAATGTTTGATAGGGAAGTAGCGCCTTCAAGGACTTAGGAGTATTGATTTATTGTAACTTGTTTATTGTTACACAGTTTTTAAGTACTATAATAATAATAAAAAAATATGGAGCAGGTTTTAAAAGATAATGCTTTATATGAAAGTAGTGAATTGTTTACCTTGTGTGAGAAAATTAAAGTATTTTATCACATAACTACATATGTGTCACATATGTATTTATTATAAATAAACATATAAATAGTGAACACGTACCTTGAAATAACTGTATATATATATATATGTATATGTATAGTTTATGGTTCAATAAAAAAAATGATTAAGTTTTTATATCACATGACTAAATATTTTTTTTCAATATATTAATTTCGCTGTAATATTACAAGATTATATAAATTATCTTAAGATTCGGATATTTCAAAAAAGCAAAATATGAACCAATTTGTTTTCAAATTATTGCTTAAAACTAGGCACATCTAATGATTCAAATCACTATTAAAAATGTAAATATCTTTAAATATGACAACTAAGACAACATTAATATTTATAAATGCATTAACAATCGTATCGTGAAATTTAGCATATGTTTACCAGTTGTAACCGGAAACTATAAGTAGGAATGTGCACGTGTATGTACCATTATGCAGATTAATGCCTTAATAGTAAAATGGCCCGCGGGCTTATAACCCACATAATGTTGATAAGGGAGCTGCACTGCGGAATGTACCATAAGCGATGGTTTTCATCCCCGAGAGTGCACCGACCCATTTCGAAGGGACCGATTATACCCTCTTACAATACAAATAACACTAAAGCTAAAACCTTACAGCTCCATCTCAAATGTAATGAAACGCATTCAGTCTGATTTATTGTTTGTTTATATGGAATTTATATATTCGCTACAAATTGTTCTCTAGAAATTATTATTTTTTTGCGTGTCTTTTCTGTTAAAGTATTGTGCAAAATTATATTCCCTAAGACGGGTTATTATTACTATGTTTGAAAGAATTGAAGATTTTGTTATTAAATTTTGCACATATATTGCCGGACATTTATTACAATATTTGAAAGCCAATCAGGATTCTAGTACTTTGGGATTAAAATCCAAAATTCGAATAATTTTATAGGATTAATAACATAAATTAGAAAAATTATAATACAGATTTTTTTTATAGTATTTAATCGGGAATATATTTACGGATTGTAATTGTCATAAAATAATCCTAATATAATAATATAATATAATATAATATAATATAATATAATATAATATAATATAATATAATATAATATAATATAATATAATATAATATAATATAATATAATATAATATAATATAATATAATATAATATAATATAATATAATATAATATAATATAATATTGTCAACGGGAGGGAAGGTACCTCACGCTGATTATCAACTAGCTCAGGTTGATTTAAAGACGAAGCAACTAACCTTTAAAACACAATTGGTTTTTAAATAATTTATTTACAAAAAAATTAGCAAAAAAAAACAAACAAAAAAAAACAGAGAGAGTAGTCACACAGTGTACATGTAGGTAGACCTGATTTAGCGTCGGTATCTGAACGGAAGCGTCGTTCAGGCGGCAGTTTGGCGTCCTGTGATCGGCGTCGGGATTTGGCGTCGATGTCCGTGGTTTATTGCGTAGGGGTTGGATCCAGGGGCAGGAACAAACACTACCCTCGTAGTGTTGACGTCGAAGCGGTTGTACTGGCAACCTAGGTGCTTGGCGTCGGTGTTGACTGCAGGAACGACGGCGGAACGGCTAACGTCGGCGTCGGGCTGAGTTTCCTGGAGTCGGCAGGTTCCTGGATTGGACTGGATCCGGCAACAGCAAAGAACACTACACTAGTAGCGTCGGTGTGGCGTCGAGACGGTTACACCAGTAACCGTGAAGCTCGGCCTTGGTGGACTTCAGGAAGCACTGGTCCTGGAGTCGACTTCTTCTGGCAGGAACGACGTCTGGAACATCTGGCGTCTGCGTCGGTCAGAGTTTCCTGTCTCAGAGAGAAGGTTAAATTTCGAGGAACAAAAGTTCCTCATGAATCCACATGCTGCCCCCTGTACAGCACCAGAGTGGACTGAAGATCTGGGTGGATGCATCCCGTATTTAAACACCGAAAATCGTCCGGAGTAGGGATGATTTTCGAGGACCACGTGGCCGTTGGCAAAGAATTCACTGGAAAATAACTATCGTAAACAAGATAATTATTTCCAACGAATTCTTGAATCCAACCGTTAAAATGCAATTTGAAAGAATTACGTTAATCTGTAATCTCTCTTCTTTCAAATTGCAACGGCGGCCTGTGTCCTCTCCCTGGGTGTCGTAATCTGCTGCTCGGGCCCTAATTGCTGCACGATAATCCGGAGGGCCGGGCGGTGATCTTCCAACCTCGGGTCAGGTAAATGTTGACCCGATGGTTAATCCGCGCCGGCCGGCAGGTAAAGTGCTGGCCAAAAACTCATTTTATAAAAGAAAGAAAAAATTAAAAATTTTAATTTTGTTCACGACGATTAAAATTAATCGCCGGTAACAATATAATATAATATAATATAATATAATATAATATAATATAATATAATATAATATAATATAATATAATATAATATAATATAATATAATATAATATAATATAATATAATATAATATAATATAATATAATATAATATAATATAATATAATATAATATAATATAATATAATATAATATAATATAATAATAAATGATTCAAATCATAATTTTTGTGATTCTGATTCGAGTAATTGGTTGCATATGTTACGACTCCACCCAACGCGATTTTGAATTCATTCTGATAAAATGACGAATACTTTAAATATGGCACGCAGACACTTGAAATAGTTCGACCCCCGATTTTATTAAAATTTACAATTGAAATTTCAATAACGTTGTTTTGTTGTGATTATGTAGTAACCCTTAATTATTTAACAGGCCCGTTATTTATGTCAACATGCATTATCGGTACTTACCGTGTTTTCACCTGTAAATTAAAAGGGTGACTTGTGGACAAGAAATAAAAGACATTAAGTGAGTTTTACGGCAAGCAGCACTAATTTAATTTTAATAAGGCATTTTCAGATATTGATAAATGATTACATTCATTGAATTTCATAAATATGTGTGCGCCTTATTTTGTCATATTTTAATTTGCTTGTCATGTGCATTTTGACTGAAAACTCAAAAAAAAAAAATGTGTGGGACTACGCGCTTCTGCCCCGCATTTGCTTCGAGAGGACGGAAAAAACTCACTAAAACTGAACCGCCTCGGGGCATGACTATTTGGAAATTTTATGTGATTATATGAAATTACTTTATTCTCAGATTGTGTTTACATCGCAGATCCGCCCAGACACTCCCTATCAGTATTTTTATGTGTATGATAGGTCGGCTGGAACAACATCTTTGATGTGATTTTGATTTATGTGATTATCGCAGATCTGCTCAGACACTCCCCACCAGTATTTTTATGTGTATGATAGGTCGGCTGAAACAACATCTTTGATATGATTTTATTCTTGTCATTTGTGGTTCTGTCGCAGATCGGCCCTTGCTCTCCATATCAGTATTTTTATGTGTATGATAGGTCGGCAAGAACGACATCTTTGACGTGTTATACATTTCAGTTAATTGTGTTTACATCGCAGATCAGCCCAGACCTTCCTATCACTATTTTTATGTGTATGATAAGTCGGCTGGAACAACATCTTTGATGTGATTTTGATTTATGTGATTATCGCAGATCTGCCCAGACACTCCCCATCAGTATTTTTATGTGTATGATAGGTCGGCTGGAACAGCATCTTTGATTTATTTTGATTTATGTGATTTATGACTTTACTTATTTCTCAGAATCGTTATTTCATAGGGTTATTTATAATATGTGTAGTTCTAGGAATAGCACATTATAATCGTTCGAGGTGTGCTTCATCTTAGAATATTTTGTGGATAGTAGTGAATTTTGTTGTCCTTCAACAATGTTCAATTCATTTTTTATAAATTGTGTTTTGCTTTTAATTGTTTTATGTGTGGTTTTAAGAGTAGGCACATTATAATCGTTCGAGTTGTGGTTATTCGTTCGAGTTGTGCTTTATCTTAAAACGTTTTCGGGTTTTATGTGTTGTTTCAAGAATATGCACATTATGATCGTTCGAGTTTGTAGTTATTCGTTCGAGTTGTGCTTTATCTTAAAACGTTTTCGGGTTTTATGTGTTGTTTCAAGAATTTGCACATTATAATCGTTCGAGTTTGTGGTTATTCGTTCGAGTTGTGCTTTATCTTGAAACGTTTGCGGGTTATTGTGATTTTTGTTGTTTTTCAACAACGTGTAATTCCTTTTTTATGAAATTGATCTGAGAATAAGTATTGTTCGTTCGAGTTTGTGTTATTTACATTTTCTGTTTGAGAATTAGTATTATTCGTTCGAGTTTGTGTTCTTTTTCTATTTAATTCGTTGGTCAAATTTTGACTTACATTTCGTAAGTAATTAATTCATAATATAGTTATATATATCTTTCGAGAGAGTGAAAAGTTTAAGATTAAAATCTCAATTCAGATATTAACTAGATATAGGGGTGAAATTTTGTAACAGTACATACGTACTTACCATCAAATAGATAATGATATTATAACGATTTATTTGTTGTATAGAGCTAGAGAATGAACGAGAAAGCTTTCTTAGCTTGGATTAAAGTTTCTGACACAATTAATCGAAAGAAAGAGTGATTGCCTTTAACGACTAGTCAAATTATCATATTCGTTACTGTCTTGGATAACATCTATTCAAGTGAAGAGAATGTAATTGTTCTTCAGTGAGAGGAATTTGGTCACTAAAGTGTTTAAATTTGAGAGGAGAAAGATAACAAGTTTAAAAGCTGTATTGAATGTTGGTAGCATTTAAACGGTTTTGATTATGGTAGATTTTGTATAACTAATTAACAAATAAAATATCAACTTTACAAAACAGAACTGAATTAATTATCCCTTGTTGATTTAAATCGTAGTCCCTTTATATATTTCTACTTTATGCTTTATGCACATGACTTTTGAATTTATTCTTAAATTTTGGTGATTAACTTTATATTAACTATACATTATTTCAATTTTTCAGGCCCCAAAATGAAACATTAATTATTGTGAAAAATCATTGCTTTAAATAATCACCTTATATCAATTAAAACTTTTGATTCCTTTGAATAAAATTTGAACTTACCTGATTTCAGACTTGAGCGATACCTCTGCAGTTGTTTGACCCATTTTCACAAATTTATTATTGAATTAATTCATAGCACACGTGCCCGCAACCAATTCTCTACTTTTAATTCTCTTATTATTTCCGGCTTTTTTTTATCTACGCACGACCGCGAGTACTTTGCGCGTCCCTTCTACCCGTAATTAGTATTCAATTAATTTTCAAAAACCCGATTGCTTGATTTCACGTCCGTCCCCGTTCACGAATCCCGTCGAACTCCCCGATTTTCTCTCACCATTTCTCGTTCACACAATTTTGACTTCTTTGCAACTTTTCGCCCTGACCATATATGGTCATGAACGCTATTCCATTTTTGCAAGCTCACACTCGTTCTCACGCATTCAATTCTCGCTTATTTTCCAATTCTGCATAAATTTGGGTTCAAACACGTGCGGGACTTCCCCGTCTGAAATCTCAACATTTATCTTTTACAATAGTAAGTTCTTTATGCATTATGTCAAGTTTACGTAAAATTGAGGCCAAACACTTGCGGGATTTCCCCGTCAGAATATTAACATATTAAATTGTATAAAAATAAACAGTTTTAACTTAATTGTTGATTTCGCCTAAATTTGGGGTCAAGCGCGTGCGGGACTTACCCGTCAGAATCTGAATCAATTAAATTGTATAAAATATAAACAAACAAAATTGCCGCAGCAACGATACAATGTATGGATAATTTCCCTTATTTAATTATTACTTTTTAATAAATTTTATCGAAAAATAAATTCTGCATACACCCCAGTTGAAACTATTACACACTGATTTTTTTTTAAATAAATTAATAATTTAGTAATCTGTATATATTGACATCAATCCATTATATATTTAATATAGATCAAAAATCTTACAATTCAGGGATAAGTACTTGTAAGATTTTAGATCCAATCATAATAAGTTCCTTAATTGGAATAAAATACATCAAATTTTAAATCAAAAAAAAAATATAATATTTCTAGTTTGTATATAATTTTACAGTAATATGGTTCACACATTTGCATACAGAAAAAAAGACCAATAAATTAATATATTATATTATAAATAAGATAAACAACATTAATACAGATAAAATTTACAATTAAATCAACAATTAATCTTGCGTAAAATCGTAGGGGTATGATAAACCAAAAGTATTTTAAATACTAGTTATTTCGAAGCGGTCTATGTAAATATAAATATTTATTAACAGTAATATTTACATTATATTCCTTCCTTACATTTCGAGCAAAATGTGCTCTTTATCAATAGTTATTTTTTATAATATTAACAAATAAACATAAACAAAATTAATTATAAAAATGTGATGTATTCCTAAATCAAATTTAGCGAAGAAAATATGCAAATTGGGATGTTTTCGTGCATCCTAGATATTCGGTTTTACCGCGATTTCTCGAATTACAAAAAACTGTCGTTTATTGCCAAATTTGTGGAATTTAAGATTAAACCAACAATAAATTAGGTTTTTCATTTAATTTTTTGAAGTGATTCTT
The DNA here is from genome assembly GCA_963082785.1 of Philonthus spinipes. Taxonomy (NCBI): domain Eukaryota; kingdom Metazoa; phylum Arthropoda; class Insecta; order Coleoptera; family Staphylinidae; genus Philonthus; species Philonthus spinipes. The sequence continues at coordinate 10,083,670 of OY720315.1, read as the reverse complement.
TGTGTCTGTGCCAATTTTCATTACGTCCACAATTACATTTTCGACTCCTCTACAATGGCATTGTCAACGTGACATTATCTACGGGGGATAGTCGATGCCACTTTTTCCCGATTATGAACGGCGTGTTTTAATTATTTTATCGGCAATTTAATATGAAACACTATTAAGTCATTCTTCACACAAGGGGAATGTCAACTCTAAATTAAAAGTAATTTCTAAAACGTGCACGACTGCAACAGCGCCCATTTGATTGTTGTCGAAAGAAACAATTTCAAATAAACGGTCTTCAATTTTTGAATGTGTATATATTAAACTGTCTACAGATGGTTGAAGAGATTATTTATACTATACCATAAATTAAGCATATAGCATTCAAGAAAAAATATTACCACTAAAAAAGTAAGAAATTTGAGAAACCGCATATGATTAATTTAGAGTGTGAAAGAATAACAATAAAATACTTTTCACATGGAAAAGTATCGTAACATACTCATAAAAAAATAATTATTCGAAACTTATTTTTTTATTTCTGATTACTATTATCGACGAGCATATGTATTGAAGTTGTGATTATCATGTAGATGGTTTACTTCACTGAGCCGTAGATGATTTAAGATTATCATAACTTACGTATTAATAATAATAATAATATTTATTTTCAATGGAACAACAATATTACATAAATGTACATTGCTAAACATTAAAACAAGTCAACCCAAAAAAAAAAAAAAAATAATAATAATAATATCATATCTACATTGTATTCTATATATGTATAAATGACAATCATGAAATAAATGACCGTATATTATGTTCTGTTATAGAAATCCTCCATACTATATGGTTCAAGTTCCACCAGATATTGGAACAAGATCTTTTTCATATGACTATATGTTCGAGCTTTTTTAATGTGTGATGGAATATTGTTATATAACTTAATACATGTGTATTGCGTACTTCTTTCAAAGAATTGCAGCCTGTGTTTTGGGAAACTGTACTCAATGTCATGTCTTGTATTGTAATTTCCCGGAAATGTATTATGCTGAAATAATTGTCTGTTACTCCACAACAGTTTTATACATTCGTATATATATAATGCATAGCACGTTAAGATATTGGCTCTTTTAAAAATTCCTCTACAACTGAAGTCATATTTAAGTTTAAACATGATTCTTATGGCTCTCTTTTGAATTACAAAAATCGATTTAAAATTTACACTGCTACCCCAAAAAAGAATCCCATACTTTAAGTTTGAGTAAAAGTAAGAGTAGTAAAGTATTATAATAATCTTAAACCATACACAATACATTATACTATAAAATAATACAATTATAAACAGGAAACTTATTTTAGTTGATTTATGGACGTGGCATTTAATTCTTGAAAATCCATATTCACTTTAGGCTGAAAGACCTCCGGTCGATAGCCGATTCATCATCTACAGAATATAATTCTAATTTTTGTATATTATTGTACATACATATACACATTTTAATAAAGATGGTTAGTTAGTTATTCACTTTATATATTTTTTAAATTAATTTATAAAAACGGAAAAATTATTTTAGATGTTACACATGTTTATTAAAATTTAAATTAAAATGTTGTAAGATAGAAAATATATTTATTTGTTAAAAAATATAAGCTTTAAATAAAATTAAAATTATTTCGATATTGTTTTATATTATTCATTCTCATTTTTTCTATTATTCTTTAACGGCTTAAAAACTTCATATAAATTCGAAAAATGTGGCAATAAAAGACTGTTAAACGAGAAATCGAAATGTATTTATATTTATTAATTTAATATGAAATACCACACAAATGTATTAACTGAGTTAATTTAATAATAATAAAAATTGCACATTATTTACGGAATACTCCATTTTACAATTTTTAAATTACAAATTTATTAGATACATATATAAGTGAAATAGCTGAATAAATATACATACTGCTTAGCCTATATAAGATTATAAATTTAAAAAAAGTAAAGATTTAATGCAACAAATAAAGCAATGGTAACTATTAAAGATCATATATGTCAAAATAAAAATGTAGATATCTTTTGAAGATGTGGTGAATTAAATAAAACAACCAGTGAAAATTACAAAATAAGTTAGTTGTGCGCATTAATCTATTAATTACATTATTTATGGTAATATTTGAGGAATAAATATTTAATTTCAATAACGGACTATGACGTGTGAGTCGTGTAGTGGAAGGTACATAAAAAGAAATATTTTGAAAAAGTTCTATAGTAGAAATAGAGTTATTAATTAATTTATGTAAAAAAGTAGATCGTTTATGACTCTCCGTTTCTGTAATGTAAACTGATTTAATGCATTCAATATTGGATTATACTCACCTCTAACACGTGCCACTTCAGTTTTATATTCAGTGTAACGTAAAAACCCATGTTGGATATGCTCTATCTCATTGATATCTCGGTAAGGAGACCATGTAGGAGATGCATACTCTAGAATTGAACTAAAGAACAAAACGGTGCTCGTAAGGACGATTCACCCAGAGGTGAATATTATCGCCAAACAAAACCGCACAACCATCTATTTCTTTTTCATATATTCTACATGGTTTATTAAAATCATTTTGGAATCAAATATAACGCTGAGATCTTTAATGGAATTAACACGTTGTAAATCATAATTATTAAGTTGAGGAAGAGTTTATTACGTTGACACCAATGCGCTATACCATTACGATCAGATTGAATTTTCGAAGAGTCGTTAATGTTTCTTAGGATTATAAACAATTTAAGGTCATCCGCAAATGATAAATAATCACCATGATTTTATACGTTCCGCAATATCATTAATAAATAATGAAATCAAAATCGATCCACAATGTGATCCCTGAGGTGCGATTGATTATACTTTTATTTATTTTGATATTCATAAATGTTATATCAAAATAAATAAAAGTACCAAGAAATTGAACACGATATTGTAAAAAGGACGAGACGCACCGAACAATTCATAGCATTCAAATCTACCCGGCGAAGCTTTGGTAAGAGAATTCTCTGATTAACCCAATCGAACGCTTTAGGAAAATGTAAATACCATCAACTTGACAATGTTTTTGTAATGTTTTCGATAGGAATGTTCGGTACTCTATTAGATTCATTCCTGCATATCGTCAGGCCATAAAACCTTGCTATTTCACTAAGATTGTCTTATTAAAAATTCGTGAGATTCTGGTTACAATAATATCGTAAACCTCGGTAGTTCTCGACATCATTACGCACACCACATTTATTCATAGGTATTAAGTAACTGGCTTTCAACTTATCAGGAAAAATCTATATACTTAAAGATGTCGACAATAGCCAGACTTTTAGTTTGATAATGAAGCTCTATGCTTCGAAGCTATAGTTACCAAAATAAAATAAGAAGTTATACAGACAAAGTTAAAAAAAGGGTTTTATTTAATAAACTCAAAATATATAACCAAGTAAAAGCCTTAACAAATAACAAATTAAGTAAGTGTTGTTTTTTTTTGCGATAAGGTCGACGATATATCAAATATTAAATATACCATTTGAAAACTTAATAACAATGCTGCCTTGCAAAATAACGGCTAAATCTGCGATCATAAGCGACACTCACACATAATTAATGTTTTTTTAGTATTAAATGTGCGCGTAAATCTACAAATATAAATCAATATAAATATGAATTCACCGTTCGTCGGTGACTTTTCAGGTTTAATATAAAAGTTTTAAATAACCCGAGCTGAAAGTGGCGTGGGATGAGGAATGGGGAAATTTGATCGTGCCCAAACCCGACGATATATATATATATCTATATATATTATATGTCGTCTCATTATTTTATACAGTGGAAACAATTTGAAACTCGAAACTCTAGAGCTTCGTTATCTTAATATAACTTTCATACTCGAATATGACACAAAGATGAACTTACAAGTGCACTTTTATAATATTTTAAACGAGCAATTTCGTACAGGAGAAAATAAAGCGCCAGGCTTTTATCATGGATTTACTTCCACTTGCGACGTCATTTATTTTTATCAGCATGGAATCAATTTTCTTTTGAACGCAAACAGTATTGTCTTTATATATTTATTATTATAAAATAATTGAATAATTTAATTATTAAAAGGAAATAGCTAATACGGAGTTTTCAAATAAGGGCGGGTCGATGTTGTCAGACTGTAGCGGCCATGTTGCTTTAGCAGCGTATGTCAAATCTAATGTTATTATTCAGTGAGTGATGCCAAGTCACCATTGTAAGTTGCATGACTGAGCAGCACGTCCAAATCTGTATTATCAAAAAGATTGTAAATTAGTGCAAACGTTGAGCGCATCCATTTTACGGCAAATGGTGGCTCTTCAAGGTCGACATTCAATCATTTCGAGGCCAAATTCGAGACAATTGGTTCGGAAAATAATCAAACTATATGCCAAAAGAATGCGAGATCGGCCGAGAACATCGCCGCTGTCAAATGAGAACCCGGATCAGTTAATTCCACGCCGTGCACAAGAACCCATACTTTCGTAAACCTCGAATTGGCGAATTTTGCATCGGGATTTGGGCCTGCATCCGTACAAAATTCAACTGACCCAGTAGCTAAAAGTTGATGACCATAGACAACGCCGTTTTTTCGCCGATTGGGCTTTGAAGCGTTTGGCAGAGGATTAAAATTTTTGGAAATAAATCATCTTTCGCGACGCGGCACATTTTTTGATGGATTGGTTGGATAAATATAGGGTAACGCCAATCCACTAGAGTTTCACCAGAAGATAATACATGCAAAAAGTGACTATTTGGTGCAAATTTTGAGCCGGCGGCATCACTCGTCACGACATATGGTGTCAGCAAAATGGCGCTATGTGCCACACAGCGAACACTACGATATATTTTTTGCATGAACGCTTTGAAGGTATAGTAATTTCTTGCAAAGGTGACGTTAATTGGCCAACAAGATCATGCGATTTTAACCCGCTAGACTTTTGCTTATGGGATTTTCCGAAGTCGCAGGTCTATGCCAATAAGTCACAATTACGGATGCCCTCAAAATTATCATAACCTAGGCTGTCGGTCAAATTCAGCCGGATCTATGCACCAGAATCATTGAAAATACTAAATGGCCTTTCAAATAGAACTAAAATTTCGTTAATTGCTCACATGCAGCTTGTTCAACATCGACCCAGCATACCGCGACATGTTAACATCTACCGTAATATCGAACCTGAAGCAACTGTTTGACAATCTACCCTAACATGGTTACTGGAAGCGTGGACATGTTTTGCTCAAAAGAACTGTTTGTCAATCAAAGTATGACCCAATAATTACTCTGTTGGAAGGTAACTGAGAATATGCTCACATAAGATTTACAGATGGCAGAGAGACTACTGTTTCCACTAGACATTTAGCTCCAGCTGGTGATATACTTAAGGATATATCAATGGGCTGTAGCGGTCTCAAAACGGTCAAGATATGATCCCGGAAAAAATGAACCTGCCGGAAATAATGAAGAACTTCCCGAGACTATACTTGTACCGGGTCCCTCTCAAGATGCTGCTTTGCGGTTTAGTATGAACCCTGCAACAGATCCCAATCAGCGACGTAGTTCTCGAGATCGCCGACCTTCAAGATTTCATTAGCTCTTAGAGAGGAAGAATCTTATAGATCGTTATTTAACTTATTTCAATCTAGTAAGTTTAGTTGTCAAAATAACTTAGTCAATATACGTAATTTTCTGTAGTTTAAATATAAATTCAACAAAGCCTTCAAATAGGTTTATTCTTACAACGATATTTTTCCTGGAGTAAATTTTAGTTCTAAAATTGTCTAGCTTCATTTGTTTTCGAATTATAAGTTAAAAGTCTAATTATTATAATTTCAAAATATTAATATGTTTTTATTTGGAGAAAAAAAAATCCTTGCAGCAAAAACATTCTTATGCCACAAGTAATGGTGAATTACTGGAAGAAAACGGGACGACCTGCGTATTTCAATTTATTGTTCTTTTTACTAATGGACGTTTTAAATTATTTATTGTTATTATGTACGCATTTCTCTTATTTTTGTGTTTTCATCAACAACAACAAAAAAGATTCGTCCGTTAATAAAACCATATTATTATTAACAATTTTTTGTTAGCGAGGAGCTAAAGTGTCAAAAAGCGGTGTTAATTGATTTCGAATGTTACTTTATTATTGTCTTTAGGATTTGTATTTGATTAATTTTAAGTAACATATTTTATTCTTTCTAGCGACCGTAGGTTTAGTATATAATAAATTGATAAAATCAATTTATTTACTTTAATATGAATGTTATTTTAATTTAATTGTTGTATGAATCGTGGAGAGGATTATGTAAACGACATATTTTGGTAATAGATCTAAAATATCTCATAGTTTTTTTTTCTTTTTTTCATTCAATTATGTATACATATATATGTATCATAAACTAAATTTATAAGATCTACTTCCTTGTTTTAGTTTGAGTGTTATTTTTACTTATTTATTTTTATGTATTATTGAGCTGCAATATCAGTGAGATTGTGGAAAGAGGAATTGTTGTTACAGACGGAACATCAGAGAGGGTCGAATCATTTGTGTCGATGCTTTTTTTCTCTTGTATCTTTCCCGCGTTGAAAAACAAAGGGGGATCTAATGCAATGCCATATGTTTACGCCGAGGGTAAAGCAAATATTTTCAGAGGCTCATACCGGAATACTAATGTCGGTCAGTATTGTATGAACAATCGTATCGCCGAATGTTTTACTTTTTTGTAATTTGATTCTACATTAATTTGTGAATTCCAATTTTAATTACATGAATGAAATAATTAACTGCGCACGATTTTTATATAGAATTAAATGCATATTAAAGATTTAAAAGCTCGTTCTTTCTCTTATTGAAAGTTTTTGTAACATCTATTCATTTCTATATTTTTGTCTCTGCTTCTGAAATCATCCAGACTTCTGTTTAGATTTTAAAAAAATTAACAACATTTAAAACGTGAATAATAAACTACTAGATTTAATATCTGTCAATTTTGATACGATTAATATTTCAACGGCCCACAGTGCATCAGATTTGGCAAAGCGCGCCAGGAGGTCGTGGGAAAGAAAAAATAAAATTCGAAAAGAAGGAAAAAAAATTAGGTCTAATGCAGTAATTCCAAATTTACAAATATCTATTGTGTAATCCAATATCGGGTGGGGTAAATGCTCGGGAAGTAGTTGTTTCAATAGATGTTTGTAAAACTTATAGTGTAAGTATTTTTTTTTGCAGTTGGAAAAAGGGAATGATCGAATTTTATTGATCATTGCCAGAAATTTTCCTTGTTTAATTTAATTGTAATTTAATTACTTATGTACAGGATAAGCGAAACTCGATGTCTTGGCTATATTACAAGAAAAGGAAAAACGATAGACACAATTTGAAAAGAGGTTCATAAATGAGATTGAGTAAGGTACAAATTAAGCCAAAATAGCATATTATTCCGAATTTTGAAACTGAAGTAATGATGCCATTGATTTGGTCCCTTGAAAACATACCACCATTTTTTGATATTTTAAACGAGCTCATTTTTCAATACTTTGTAGAGAAAAATTGATATATTCTTCGATTACAAAAATTAAAATAATAACCAAACTTGTGAACTATATTTAAATAAATTCACAATTGTCACGTTTTAAACAAGTAGCCTTTCGACGCAAATAGCAAAGTCGCATTTTCAGTCATTAAATGTTATTAATTATCATTAATTAAACATAAAACAATACATAATATGTTATTAATATTACCACAGAAAGATACCAAGTATATAAGCAATTACTACAATAAATTTTCAATGTAACCACCTCCTACTTCAAAACATTTATCTAATCTTCTCCTTACTTCTATAACTGAAGCCTTGCGTAACATTTCTCTGGATACTTCTTAAAAGAATATCATTTTTTTTCCTTTTAAAAGTTCCAAGTTCCAAACAGATGTAAACTTTATTTTTAAAAGTTCCCGATTAGAAGAAGTCTAGGATCGGACCATTTATATCAATTCAATTTTCTCCGTAACTTTCAATTGGATGATGTTCTAAATTTTATTTTTTAAAGTTTCCCATAAGAAGACATCTACTGTAGTCAAATCTGGAGATTTAAGCGCTCATTTAATGGGTCCATTTATACCAATCCAATTTTCTCCGTAACTTTTATTGAATTAAATTAATTATTGTGGGATAACTCGTGTTTTGCGCGATGGAGCACAGTTAGCATAATGGCTCATTTTCGAGGAGCACAGGAAGATTTTCTAGAAATATTGCAAATATTTGTTTTATTTTTAGTAATAAGGTAATATTTTTGTTGGATAGTAATAAAATACTTTAGTTTTACATTTACTTGAAATATTTCATAAGATGAACAGCCGTAACGAAAAAGGCGATCAGTTTTTATAGTGTAATATAATCAATATTCAGGTGACGTTGTTTTTTTTTTATTATATGATTTTTATTTTTTATTGAATAATGCTTTAATTATAAAAACTATATTTATTTAATTTATTTGATACTGAAATGTCCTTGGTTTTCAATCGGATTGCCGAAATGTAAGTTTTCAGTAGCTCAAAAATGTTCGTTTATTTTGTAATGGGCTCACCGTTGCTGGCAAAACGTGCACAACAAATCCTGGAAAAATCATTGATCTATAAGTTTACTAGCACTTATACAACATAATTTGTTCTACGCAATTGATGTTGATCTGATAAGTGTTCTCAGTTGTGAAGTTTATAATGATTTTGGATATATATATATCAAAACAGTGGCAACAATGTATATAATTAATTATTTTCGTAATTTGTCTTTCCTTTTAAAAAGAATAATACCCCGTTGATTGCACGCAAATTGCTTTACAATCTTGCAAAAAAATTAAACCCCAGAATAACACGTTCGGAGTATCTTTGGACACTGAACTGCTCTTCTAGGGTTCTCTGGAGATTCCCAATTAACTGATGTCGACTATCGTTGCGCGTGAATATTTTTCAGAATCAAATAATAATAAAACAATGTTAGTCAACCATTAGTTATTCACAAATGCGACTTTGCCGTTTGTGTCCAAAGGTCACTTGTTTAAATCGCGATGATTGCGATTTTTTCATAACGTATTATATTGTAAGTTTAAACGGAAGAAGTGAGATTTTTTATCCACAAAAATTATAGAGAAAAATTAGCTTTATTTTAATATTCAAAAATATAAGTATGTTTTTTTGGAAAAATAAAATCGATGACGTCATTACTTCAATTTCCATCTTTGAAAAATACTCAATTCCATTTATAAAGCTCTTTTCAGATATTTTTATCGTTATTTTCATTTCTAAGAATAGAGCAGGAACATCGAGTTTCGATCACCCTGTATATGATCTTAAGTAATTTATTTTATAATTTATTTTTATTGTATTCGATACTTGTTCTGTTACTTTCGATTCGTTACGTTCATTTTCAAAATTAAATCTAGTTTGAATTTGACAAATGTCACTATATATACAGAGAGCGTTTTTATCAGTATACATTTTCCATGTATACCTGCAAATAACATGAGTCAGGCGCATTGATGTATGTGTGTTTAGTTGCCTATAACACGCCTATTCCTTTAACTTGGACAATTAAAAAAAAAACAATTAAACAAAATTTTGTGTTTCGTCGAGGAAAATTCGAAAACCTCTTGTTTTTATGACAATGAAGAAATGCACAATGTGGAAGAATTAAAAAATCGAATAACTAATAAATGGATTCAACTTAACCCTGATTTTATTAGAAACGCTTTTCGCTTTTTACGGTCGTTTGAGTTACCGTCTTGCAGTTTCTGGTAGTCATTGCGAGTACATTTTGTAATTATTTATTTCAAGTTTATTTTTATTCACTGTTATTTTTCTTTTAAATTGTCTAATAAAATGTCTTAATATTTTTTACCTGTCATTTCTCCATAATAATAAATAACGTGTTTTTGATAAAAAAAAAGAAATTACTTGTGACGGTAACGTATGCAGTGTTAGTCATAATTTATTTTATTGCGTATTTCAATAGAACAAAGAGAACGCAACATACAACCTTCCAAAGAAAATGTTTTAGTTTAATTATTTTTAGAATTGTCCCAATCAGGTATTCCTCCACTATGGATTCATTGAAAACATGTCTTATCCTCCTCTAGTACTGTTGGAATTGTAATACAGGTCGAAGTTCAATCAACTTTTTTCTTTATTTGTATACATTTTCGATCAAATATTTCACATAATTTGAGGTTTAGCGTTTGACGCGCGTATTTATTTGTGTGTTATAGACAATTAAATATGCACAGATTAATTGGTTCAATACAAAATCCGACACCCACTTAATCCGCTCCATAATCCGTTAAATACCCTCCTCTATAGCCGGACCAAAGTTACTCCCATCCTTGAACGCATCCTTTGCCAATCCAAAAGATTCGCCAAAAACTAACTTAACTTCGAAATTCTCTTCCAATTCTGAATCCCCCAAAATAACACCGTGAAACCCAAATTCATGAATCCCCCATAATACAAATCTATATTGATACTGATTGAAGATTAATCCGGCGTCGGTGTTTTTTATTTCATGTTTGTTATTAAGTAGGAGATAACGGCAAGGGGGTTTTGCTGATGGCTCGTTTAATCTCTAATCCCTCCATAAGTTCAGATTATGATCTTTTCTATAAAATTGGAACATTTTTTTATTCATTTCTTTTTGCAAGTAGCTGTGACCAAGTAATTAGAAACAATTAAATTATTAAAAATATTTTTGTACTTTGAATTACTGAAACTTACCTATGACTGTAAAGTTGACTTTGATATTCCTAGTAGGGGAGTTGATGAAGTCGACGCGGCATTTGTATATCCCTTCGTCGGACAACTGGATGTCGTCTATGACTAATGTCGCCGGATTGGTGGCGGCCCTGAAGTACGCCCTCGGCCCGAAAACCGCCGGAGACGACCACAACTTGGCCTGATTGAACTGCCTTCCTCTCACGTCGAAACTATAATAAAAAGCGCCGCGTCAATACATCAATATCCGGCACATACAAAAGGGTTTGCTTTACAATAAAAAAAGAGCAGGGCCAAATAATGACCGGAATTTCAACGACCGGACGGAAGAAAGTTTCTCTCTGGCTTTTTTTCCTCTCACGAAAAGCGAGCACACTGCTTACATTTTAATTTTATTTCAGCATTTTAAGGTAATACTTTTGTTGGATAGTAACAAAATACTAAGATTTACATTTAAATGAAAGATAAACAGCAATACCAAGAAAAGCGATTAGTTTTTGTAGTGCAATGAAAATAATACTCAGGTGACGTTGTCTTTCATTCATAAAGAAAATACATGATTTTTATTATTTCTTGAATAATGCTTTAATTATAAAAACTACATTTTCAATTTGTCCGGTCATTATTTATTTATTGGAATGTCCAAAAGTTCCATGTTTATGTATTTCACTTATATCTCGGACAGGGTGTTACGAGCCCTAACAAAATTGTTATACAATATTTATTGAACGGACTAAATGAAAATATTTTTTTATAAGCAATGTTTTATGTATAAATATCTTTATTTATGAATTTTGTACGAGGTGTGTGTTTACATTTTAATATATGTTATAATACTGTCTGTTACCATAAAGCAAAATTCACAAACTGGCTATCGACCAGAGGTCTTTCAGCCACCAATGTTTTATTTAACAAAAAAATAAATCATGTTTCATGTAACTGTAACAAATGACAAATGTCTTATTTTTGGGAGTCGGAAGAAGTATCTTAATAATAGATTATAAAATTTTATATTAAGGTAATAATGGAAAGATACTAAATAAAAACTAATTATAGAAATTATAAAAGCTTAAAAAAGACGGATAAATCATCACTAATGAAAATCATAATTTTGAAGATTGGTGATCTTTTTATTCGCTAATTAATTAATTAATACATAAATAATGCATTCATTGAAATTTGGGTTGATGAAGGAAATAAATGTGTACCATGATCGGAACAAAAATATGAAAGTGAAACACAATATGATTTTGTAACAAAATCACGACATAATAATTGTTATGATAATTGCTAATTTAAAAGATATTTAGATAAATAAAATACAATGCATAATACATTGTATTATACAAAGTTATTTGTTTAAATATCATTTAAATTAACATGTATAGTGTAATAGAAGTCTCAACTATGAAGAATTTAATTGATAATTGTTGTATTAACAATAAAAATATATTCCATATTAAACCACAAGAAAGCAATGATTAAGTAATTTAAAGATTATACATTACTTAATGATTCGTAAGTTAAATTATCACCACTTCAATGCAAGAAATTATAGGCCGGGCAATATAATTTAATATTATGTAAAAAAAAAACGTATCAAAAGATTAAATGCAAAAAAAAATATTGTACACGACACCCATACAACAGGCTACAAATTTACTAATAACAAATACAAATTAAATATTCCCAGCAACGATGTATAATTAAACATATTACAAAGCTATAGTTTCTCATAGAAATAAAAATTGATTTATTAAATTATGATTTTTCACCTCTCAGCATTCCTTTATTAAAATCAACCCACTCGTAATATGTTTTCGTTTACCTCACGCCCACACCGATACTGTCCAAATTATCATTAATTTCATGAGATTTTCCCCGTAATCCCCTTTCGCTACTATTTGTTTGCTCGCTTACAAGTTGCCGCCTTTATTACATATTAATGAATCTTAGATAATCCCTAATGTAAATTCCATCTCAGTATAAATTGTACACACCTTAGGTTTTAAATTCTGTTGTACTATTGATAATAGATGTATATCATCCGACATTTAAATTGAGTAATTTCTAAAATAAAGGTTGGAAGTACAGTGATCAGAATGTATTTTACTTAAATCGAATTATGTCATAGTAAAGAAAATATAGATACAAACATATTAATAGAAAAGATTATTGATTCGCTTAGTTACAGTTATTTAAATAAATTAAATTAAAAAAAATCGTGATGTGTCCATCACAGTACTTTCCCCGGTGAATTCGGTCAAATGCGTTTTTAAATGAACATTTAATAGTAAATGATAAATTATTAATTGAAAAAAATGGATTGCGTTTCTTATTTCTTACGCTACATTGGTTTAATTAAATTTCCACACACAGTATATAATTCCTTTACCATTTTTATTATTTATATTTAGTCTTATTAAATATTATAATAATTACAGGCTCCACAGTCAACATAAATAGATTTAAAACTAATTGTTTATTTCTAGGGGAATTTATCAGGTAGATGAAATTCTTCTGTTTATAAAATGAAACAAAAAATATATTTTTTCAAGATATTCAACTTTTATTTGAAATATTTTTTTCTCCGTATTAAAAAAAAAATAAAAATCGCAAACTTAAAGAGCTTTTATTCTAACCAAAAGCTTTGCAGATCATTCCCCTGTTATAAAAAGCTTAGATATAAATATATTAAATAAAAATGATTTGAAAATAATTAATAAATTATTTCCACATTTAGCTCTGTGAATTTTGACTTACGTTAGGTAAGTACGTTAAACAAATGCACATTAAAACAACTACTTCCCGGACAAATACCCACGCCGGACATTGAATTACATAATGTACACCTGCTGTTGCACATCAATAAAATATTGCATAATGCAACAAATTTTGAAAAATTCAAAAGTCACAGAGCCAAATGTGGAAATAAAAAATCTGTAAAACAAACCAAGTATTTTAATCAAAGTCTATTACATTTCCTTTTATCTCATTCCTTCCTTCCTTCTTAAATATTTTGTGAAAGTGCCGTCATCGTAAAGATATTATTCGAGATTTCTCGGAGAAAAACTAATATTTTAAAACCAATTAATAAATTTAATTTATAAAATAGAAGACACGATTATTGTGTAGTCAAAGTTAGTCAAAGATAAAGTGTAAAATAAAGGTGATATAATAAAGTATACGTTTCTATTTCAGAAATTAAAATTAAAATTGAAAAATTATCACGAAATTAATGCCTGCAATATATAAATATAATAATTTTAAATAAACAGAGTTTCTTGTTAAAAACATTTCCCTTTACTTCAATAATTAATAAATGCCTTTAATATATTAAAATAATAATTTTAATTAAACATAGCCTTTTGTTAAATACAGTTTCCTTTGCCTCAAAAATATTTCCCCTTAGATATTTTTACATTTATTTCATTCGCTAAAATATATTTGAAATTTAGTGAATTTCGTTTGATCAATAGGGAAATACATTGATAAAACTGTGTAAATTGATTCAATTCAATTCAAACTACTACTTAGTTACAATCGAAACCACCGTGTTGTAATTTTCAATTAACTTCATGAATAAATTCCCTTTAATAAATTAACAAATGGATTTTGTGTTGTCACTGTGTTTTATTGAAAACGTATATCGATGCAGACAGAATAGAAACACCTTGGCTGTATATTTGGGTCTGGAGGCAAGGCAATAACATTTATCTATAATGGCTTGATGGTTCTGTGCCAGCCCGCTAAATATATCGCGGTCCAATAACTATTAACCGGCATATAGTAAATTCCCATCGATTTTGAATGGGCTAACCTTCACCCGGGTTAAATTACACGAAACGTTGTGTCATTGACAATGAATTTAGTGAATAATATACGCTATTACGACTGATGTTTGGTAAATGTAATTCAGTGGAAATATGAGTTGGATATTTAGCTTATGTATAATAATAATATTTATTTAATATCCAACAACATACATAAATTATCAGACAAAATAATTATTATGAATAGCACTTAAAAAAGAAACAAGTTGCGTGTTGTATTGTTTCATTCCATTTTAACGTATTGAAAGCATATTCAATATTGAAAACAGAGGAAACAATCGAGGTTTTTACTTGACGAAACTCCATAATACACTGTTTAAAAATAAAACACAAAATTTATTGTAGAGACACTGCTAAAATATACTTTGTGAAACTTAAAAAAGCTGCTGTTTTATTTAAAAACTATGTGGCATTATCAGGGAGATCATTAATCATCTGCGTAATGATGCTACTGTGTTGAGGAAACACTTGTAGCAGTGTCCCCACAATAAATTATGTGAATGTTAAAAAAACTTTTGTTTTGTTTATCAATAGTTAAAAGATATATAGAAAAAAGTGTTTTTTAATAAATAATAGCTTCTGCAAATAAATAAAAAAATAAAAGAATATTTGTTTAACTTTATTTACTTTAGTCAATGAAATCTAATAACTTTTAGATGAGATAAATTTCACTAACGAATAATTGTTTAGTATTTAAATACGCTTCATGCACAGAATTATGAGTTTTTCTCTAATGAAAAAAAAATAATAAAATAAAATAATAATATACTGTCAATGCCCTCATATTCTTTTATTCATAGCAATATTATAATCAAAAGTAAATCATAAAAGAAGTAAGAAGAGTATTATATCAAATGTATTGAATTTCTACTATGTAAATTTTACAATAAATATGATTATATATATAATAAAAATGGTGATGTGTCCATCATGCTACTATCCCTGATGATTTCGGTAAAATACGTTTTTTTTATGAACTTTTAGGAGTAAATAAAAAATGAAAAAAAAAAAAATGGATTGTTGTCCTTTAAAGTTAAAGTCGAGTATTTGTAAGAATATTATAAGTTAGTTTCTTATTTCTTCTTACTTGATAAAATTTTCATACATATTTCCATAAATATATAATTTCTTAACCATTTTTATTCGTTCAGGCAAAATATTCTGTGTTATTGCAATTTAAAATCACGTTGACGTTTTATTTATTTATTTAAATAATTATTTTAATAATTAAAGTGTCGAAAGCAACATCGAAAAGATTATAAAAATAATTGTTTATTTCTTAGGGAATTTATAAGGTGGACAAAATTCTTCCGCTTATAAAATGAAAACTAGAGGTCCTACAATAAAAAGGTTTTAACAAAAACTATTTATTTTTCATAATCTACAACTTTTATTTGAAATATTTTTTATCCGTATTAAAAAATTAAAAATCGCTAAGAGTAAATTTGCACTTAATGAGTTTTGATTCTAACCAAAAGCTTTTCAGATCATTCCACTGTTATGAAAAGCTTAGATATAAAGTTTGGATTAAATCTATTAGCCGGTTATGCGCTATCAGGGAAACACACATACACAGACATTTTTTAAAACTCGATGGAATGGACTCAGGAGACCTCAAATTGGCGGTTCGAATTTTTTTACGATCACAATAGCTTCCCTTGGAGAGGAGTCCGGGGAAAAATAAAAATTATAATAAACTTAAATTTTATACAGTATTAAATATTATGGTGGTTGTAAAAATTATGAATTGTGCAAATACATAAAAATTATGCTTCGTACCACTAAAAAATTATATAACTCACATTTTAAATTAATGTATTTTAAACTCGATATTCCTCGAGAAATGGAAAGAATAGTAATATGAACACCCAAATCAACAAATCTAACTGGATTTCAAGATATAAGACCAGTTAATATTCTTCCAGTTTTATCATGTGTTTTAGAAAAAAATATAGATTAACAAATGCAAACTCATTTGTATATATATATGAACTCAATTACAATTTGGATTTAGGCTAGGTTATTACTGCAATTATGCACTCACTCACATTGTAGTTGACATCGTAAGGGCTAACTAATGTATGAAAAAATACTGTTATAATATTACTCGGCTGTAGTGAAGCTTTTGATACAATAAGTCATACAATCACTGAATGGTTTTTTGAGTTTAAGTGAAGTGTTTAATCACAAATTGAAAGACTGTTATTCCTTACTTCACAATTTATTTTTATGTTAGATGTACATTTCGAGACACAAAGTGCTCATTATCAATAACATACAATTATAGCATTAATTTTTAACTATTAGATTTTCCGCAGACGCAAGCAAATTAGGTTCTGGTTTCTTTAATTGTAGAAGGCAGCGAGTTATTGTGATTATATAAAGTCGACGTTTATTCATTCAAATTGTAGAGTCGGTACAATACTAGGCCCTTTAATATATGCCCTTTATACAGTATCACTGCGCATTATTATAAAAACTCCTCGTACCACATATACGTACGTTGTTAGGACTCAGTAATATTCATCTTTTGCATTAAACGAGATGAAAAATGCAGATAATAGATTGAACCATTAAATCAAGGGCTTTGTTAAATATTTCTCTAATCACGCTCTACACGTGAAGAATTTAAATACGAAAGTAATATTTTTCTGTCCAGTAAATTTAATAAAATTTGTCGAGATAAACTTTAATTTACAATTAACGGAAATAAAATACAGACCAGCAACTTTGTAATATAGAAGATCATCTCGATTCTAAACCAAATCCAAGCAAAATACGAATTATTTAATTAATTGGACATGCCACACACCCTTTATTCAAGTCAGTATATGAAAAGTAATTGACAATATATATTAATTTCTGGTCATCTATGCATTTTGGGATGTTCTCGTGTTGTCTAATTTTAATTATCCTGATTTGATTTTTAATTATTTCATCGAAAAAACGTCATTCTGATAGAACACAAAGAATTCAACAGTCTTGCCCGAGATTAATATATGGAATTACCTGATGCAACAAAATATTGTATAAATTGTTTGAGTATGAATAACTAAGAAGGGTAAATAGGCGCAAACTACATATTGTATGTTTCTGTCGTAAAATGTTATCAACAAAATAACCTTTACTTTTATATGACAAAATTCGACATCCTCAAAATATACATAGGGTTATTATCAATGCAAAAACATTAATTACAAATATTAAAAGATATTTTCCATACATATAGTAAACTACATAAACTCGGTATTCTCTTACGATAATCCAACGTATTTTAAAATTAACGACAAGAAAATGTTATTGCATTCAATCATCACAACTCAAATTTGGTATTGCCATCTCAGTTCTCATTCATCTCGCGGTGTAATGTATACAGCGCATTCCATTGTATTTTATTTTAGTATCAGCTTATGTCAACCAAGTAATTACTTAAAAAAATAAACTCCTGTTTTATAATAACTTTTAATGAATAATCTTCAGATTAATTATATAATATAGTAACATCTTTATTTATATACAGAGTTACAATATTTACCACTTAACATATATTTACAATGATTAACTAAATTTTCTTTACATTTTTTAAATTTTTAATTTAAAAAGAATAATGTGAGAGAGCCTAAACAAAAAATAATCCTACAAGGAATAAAAAATTGTTGTAATAAATTTAATATGAAAGCAGACACCTTGTATTTTTAAGTATATTAATACATGACGTGGAGTTATGGGTCGTTTAAATTGTCCTCCGTAGTGAAAGTTCGCGCTCGCAACTTTGTCGCCACCGCGCTGTGTGTATATACTATATAGAGAGAGCATTATATAATGTGCCGCATTTAATTTCTGCGACATATTTTACGAGGACAAAAGCTATTGCATACAAACACTGCCAAATAATTTTAGATTAACGCCCTAGCAGAACGGCGGGGAGACGCTTTACACCGGGTCGCCCTGCAAACAGGTGTTATCCGTTGAATGGTACGTAGTAAACTGTAAGAGCGTCCAATTTGAAGTTGATGGTGTATCGGTTTTGGGGTGTACGAGTTTGGTATTGTTACGTTTCTCTGGGAAAGCCGTTTGATAAGTGTAATGGACACTAAGATTGTAGATATTTCATTTCTCCGTTGCATACTGGTGAATTGCACGTAGCCGCTAACAATATACAATAGTTGCCGTTGTTGGTTTTGTTGGTTGAAAGCAGCAACATTGATAAATGTCCAATGGGAAGTTTGCACGTAGCGACGCCCAACGCTACACCCTCTTCTCTCTACTCTCTTCTCCCCCTGTTGTTAGTTCGTGACCGTTGGAATGAATTGAATTAACAAATTCCATACAATGAGAAGGCTGCCCTTCGCCCTTCGCACAATGAATAATCTCGTTAGCCTTCACTTCCAGATAATTCATTTTTCTCCGCCCCTGAGAAAGTTACGTTACGTATAATGTGAAATGTATAACAATTTTGTTATGCTAAATTACTTTTGGTATTATTTGCGAAATGTTGGACTCAGTCGGGAATTTTAATTAAAAAGTAGTGCGAACGTTTGCGGCACCGGCACCCCCATTAACTGCAAGGCTTTTATGCACCGAGGATTTTTACGGAATTCCCTATAAGTGTTCATTAATTGACAACATTCCCAACTAGAAACTTACAGTTCTTTTGTTTTCCTCAGAAACTGGATAGTAATATTTTTAAAATAAATCAAA
This sequence comes from Philonthus spinipes, assembly GCA_963082785.1. Taxonomy (NCBI): domain Eukaryota; kingdom Metazoa; phylum Arthropoda; class Insecta; order Coleoptera; family Staphylinidae; genus Philonthus; species Philonthus spinipes. The sequence continues at coordinate 10,064,317 of OY720315.1, read as the reverse complement.
TATGAATCATTTGTAGGCCTGGGGCATTAAAAAAGTCGGCAACATATATAAAAATAGAACTTTATACCGTTTTTATATTATATATAAGAAGAGAAGTACCTCTAACAAGAGGCGTGGGAATTTAGTTTGGTTAAAATGCCTTTAAAAACGTGGTTTATTGTTTACAGTCAGATTTTTGTCCACAATTTGTCAATTTTTCGCGTATATCTATCCTTATATAATAAGTTTTACATTTTGTGCAAATAACTTTCTAATTTTTAAAAATAAAAGTATAAAACCATATATATTTCAAAATGGGAGCAAATTCTCTTTAATATGAAAAGAATAAAATTTTCAATTATATCTGATCATATTTTGACAGTTAAACTTTATATATATATATATATATTACAACCATGTAAACCAATATGATTGTTACATTAAAACAAATAGAGAAATTGGGATTAAAGATTGATTTTTAAGTTGTACATAAAATATTTAATTGTTCTTTTCAAAACTTGTTGCACCTTGTCTAAAGTTATAAGAAACATGAATCAAAAAAACTCTCATAAACTTAATGTGATCCGTCTTTATGACTTGTGCAAGAGGTTATATGCACGAAGATATCCGGAAAGACTACATCCTGATCATAAAACAATTATTAATTTGACTAAGAATCTTTCTGTGTATGGCTTATTTAACAAGAATGAGAACGTTACAAATTTAATAAAACGAATCGCTACCGATGATGCTCATTCAGAGGCAGTTTTGGGTAGGTTTTCCCAATTTTATAATAATAATCTTTATTTTTCCCTACACATACAAAGACAGGGAAAGTTACATTTAACCCTATAAATATGATATTTGTATAATATTATATTTAACAGTTTTATTCGATGAAATCATGAAATTTTGTTTTACTAAAATAACAATTTCTTCCTAATTATTAACCAGACAAAGCTAGCATTTACATGTATAGGATATTGACAACAATTCTACATAACAGCCTAATTCGAAATCATAAAAAGAAAATTGAAAATGTCGTGTGCTCGGGCTAACAATACAATTGCTAATGAATTTGTGTCGAGTGTTAAATTTCTAATAAATAAATCACGAGGAACATTAAAAAAAAACTCAATACCACCTTCTATAATACATTTTCTCGTCGATTCAGATTAAATATTAATAACAAATAACTAAATACGAAGATCATTTAAAATTAATTCAGAATTACGAAGTTTCTACGAAATATTCTGTAAAATTTCGTAGACAATTAAAATTTAATTTCACTTGTAACTAAATATAAAGGTAAATTATCTTATGGCCAGTTAAAAAATATCTAATGCACTGGATTCTATTCATCCCGGGATTGCATCAAAGACTGACAGATGTCAATTAAACCAATCGTTTTACATGTATTTGAAAACAATTGAATAAATAAAGTCAGTTGAATTGAAACTCTAGTCAACAAGACTTTTTATATTCTGCTATTATAGCATAGATCATAAATCGAGAATTAATAATTAAATAATACTTTAAAAAAATCAAAAAATGATTTTATTTATTTGCTAATGAGAAAATTATCAGAAAAATATTGACTATGTTCCGAAACCAAAATTACAACTGTAATTTCATCATCCATTTCTTTGAAATTAAATTTGAAATTGATCCATAACTTCCCGTCTATAATAAATTTTTGAAATAACTAATTATAATTAATGTAAACCTACGGTTCTTTGTGAGCGGGATTACTTAGAGTAAGCTGGTTCGCTCGGGGTTGGAACTGGCTGTAGCTGGAAGTGATGGTTTCCACTCGTTGTAAGCCAGCGTTTAACTCTCTTGAACGGAGAAATTGCACTTTGAATTTTCTAGACCCTTCGTGAGGTACTAGTCAAAGAGTTGGTGATTGTAAGACAGCGGAGAATTTACTTATTTTAGCAAAGGATGAGTTAAAGTTTTCTACCAGAATTTTGCGACGATTTCGAATAGTTGTTGTTTTTGTTAACTCTTCGTGGATTGCAATATTAAGTAATATTATCGCCAACTTAGATAAACTAAATCAGCTCGCAAAACAACAAGGGACAATGAAAGCAATCCATGAAGAACATAAACAAAAATTATTAGAAATCGTCGAAAAATTCTAGTAGAAAATTTGAACTCATACTTGTACAGTCATCTTGTTAAAATTATCGTGCGGAAGCTTAATTTCGACGTGTTGTAGATGTTGCTTGTTGTTTAAGCTTCTCGTGCGCAAGCTATATATTTGAATCGTGTCGTTGGATTTGGTGGGGCTCGTGTTCGATGTGTTATGGAAATTGCTTCTTGTTTACGCTTCGCGTGCGAAAAGAGTATCTCATTTATTATTCTTTTATATGGCCCAAACAGAGAGTAATGATGTATTATATGTGGATTTAATGCCATAAAAAACAGACCAGATATTATTATGTGGAAGTTGCTTGTTGTTTAAGCCTTTGTTGAAAGTTGAATCTTCTGATACGGGTTGTAAGGCTGTGTGGCGATGAATATTGTACTCAGCTCAGTCGCTGATTAATGTAATTGAAGCTTGGTGACAAGCTTCGTTGATATAATTGGGGGTGTAAAACTGAACTACGAATTTCCGAGATGATAGTGTCCACCATGTGATGAAACAAAAAATTAATCAACTCTGTTACTCGATCCCCAGACTATAATAAATTCCGGATCCGGTTCGAAGGACCATATGTAAATGCACTAAGAGGGAGAGGGGTCTTTCGGGGTTGGTACTAGCTAGTGTTGGAAATGATAGTTTCCGCTGGTTGTAAGGCAACGAAGACTTTAAGTCTGTTGAACGGAGAAATTGCGCTCTTCGTTTTCTAGGCTCTTCGTGAGGTACAATTGACTCGTCACAGAGTTGGCGATTTACGCAATAAAACAATAAAATAGATGTAATACAAATTTTATGTAGAAATTGTTTTTTATAAATGTTTTTGTACACGTATTATACTTAATAAAAAAATAAATGGGGATTTAATGCCATAAAAACCTCATCACATATTTTTTTTATTTTATACTTTTTTAAAATTGTTTCCTATTTATTAAAAAATATTAACTGTAACAAAATTATATTTGAAGGCAAAAAAGTGTGTTTACGCAATATTATTTGATTTTTTATTAAATTAATAGACATATTGCATCATATTTTTTTATTACACGTGCTTCAAGAAAGCCAGCAAAACTAAATTAAAAATTAACAAAAATTACTTAAAATCCCCTTAAAAACTAGCAACTATTTTCATTTGCATTTTTTAAATTCTCCCTAGGACCACGACATAAATACAAAGTGAATCTTTGTAACATTTTGTCCTTGAATTTTAAATTGTATATGTAACCCTTAAATTATCACTTGTTCATTTTAGTTTAAATATCTTTTTTTTTTTAAACTTAAATAAACAAGTAAACATTTATGGGCTTACAATTGAAAATTCAAGGACAAAATGTTCCAAACTTTCATTTAGCAGTTTATACTTGTGCTATAGCCGGAGGGAAAGTTACAGGGAAAGTAAAAAAAATGCGAAAGAAAATTGTTGCTAGGTTTATTTCTGAGACATTTATTTGAAAAAAAAAGAAGACCTTTTGACATGAAATAGCTATTCCAATCGAAATTTTGGCTAACCGAGAAAAAAATAAAAAAGAAACACACAATGATAATAATGTTCTAAAACATATACAAAAAATATTATTCTTTTAAATAGAAAAGAGTATTTAATTTATTATTCTTTTATATGGCCCAAACAGAGTGTAATGATGTATTATACGAGGTGTGGAAATTAAGTGATGAGACTGATTTTTTAAATTAGTTTTATTCGAATAAAATTACAATTGAATGTTGTCTCCTTCAAAGTAATTCCCTTGGGAAGCCACACAGCGTTGGAGACGTTTCTTCCACTCCTAATAGCAATACTGAAACTCGGATACTGGGATAGCCTTCAGCTGGTCGGTTACAGCCGTTTTAATGTTTTCGAGTGTCTCAAAATATCGTCCCTTCAAATAAATTTTCAATTTAGGGAAGAGGAAAAAGTCAGCAGGACTCAAGTCAGGTGAGTAAGGAGGCTGAGGAGCCACAGGAATATTTTTATTGGCCAAAAACTGGTTTATTAAAATTGCTGTGTGACACGGCGCATTGTCATGATGCAGGATCCAATTGTTCTCGATGTGTGATCTCACACGAATGATCCTTTTTCGGAGTCTTTCAAGAACTTCGCGGTAAAAGTGTTGATTTACTGTTCGGCCTTGAGGCACAAACTCTTTGTGGACGATTCCCTGGCTATCAAAGAAACAAATCAGCATACATTTAATTTTTGATTTGCTAATTCTTGCTTTTTTGGGCCTTGGAGAGCCTGGCGTCCACCATTGCATGCTCAGGCGTTTTGTTTCCGGGTCGTATTCAAACACCTAACTCTCGTCACCAGTGATGACATGTTCCAAAAAATGTGGATTATTTTCAATCGATTCCAAAAAGTCAAGCCACCTTTCCCTTCTAATTTCCTTTTGTTCCTACGAAAGGTTTTTTGGAACCATTTTCGCGCAGATCTTTCTCATCCCCAATTCATTGGTCAAAACGTGATGTGACTCAAATTCAACTGTTCCCCCATTATTCTGATCGTCAACCGACGATCTGAACGCACAAGTTCCCAGATTCTGTCGACATTTTCATCAGTTCTTGCTGTTGCAGGCCTTCCACTGCGTGATTCATTTTCCATCGACTCTCTTCCTTCTGAAAACGCCTTAAACCATCGAAAAACCTGGGCTCTTGACAAAACACTGTCTCCGTAGGCCTGCTGAAGTTTTGCAAAAGTTTCTGTTGCACTGTACCCAAGTCTCAAGCAAAACCTGACAGCACACCGTTGCTCGAAATTAATGTCACTCATTTTTAGAACGCACTTAAAAATATAGTTTCACGAGAACAATGACTACGCACAGCGTAATGACTCGATCAAGTTCAAACTTGTACTGAACGCCTATCGCATGTCCATCTGTCACCCCTCCAAGCCACGCGCTTCCAGTATTGCCGTATCGAACGCTATGCTGCCAATCTCATCACTTAATTTCCACACCTCGTATATAATAAAAAATCTAAAAGTGGATTTAATGCCATAAAAAACAGATCAGATATTACTTATTTTCTGTTTTAAAAGAACGGGGGAAATGAACAGATGGGAATAAAAGAATAACAGAATTGTAATTGGAGGATGGTACTGGAGTAAAGATTTTAGAACAATTAATAGAAGAAAATAAAAATAAGAAAAATTTTAAGTTGTTTTGTTGTGTTGGTTTTATTTTGCTAATTTGTTTATTTTAACCAAATAAAGGATTTTTAATATCAAGTTGAAAATTTTTACTAATATAAATTTTAGAAAAGTTTTTTAAATCAAATTTGAAACGATGTATAATGAAGTTGAAGCATTGACAATTTATAATTCAAAAGGTTTTTAAATGATTTCAAATTATAATACATCATGACGTTTTAAAGAAAAGAAGTCAAAATAATTCAACAAAGGCGGAAAGGCATCTGGTCGATAGCCATTTGACAAATATGTGATATATGTATTGTAAATAATATTTATTTTGTAGATTTAAACGGATAAAGATTACATTCATTTTACTAAGCGTAATTGCTTTATCATTCAATACTTGACTTTTCCCATCATATTACTCATTTTTTTTGTATTTATTGTCTACTAATTTAGTTTTACAAATAGTATTCATGAGAATGTTGATTACTGAAATATTCATTTGATAATTTGAGTTTGCTTAAATTTAATATAAATAAATACTTGAAGATTGGAATAAGCCGGTTGCATATTGTTTTCACTATGAACTGTTTGAGATTGATAAATAATTAGTTTGATGCGTATTATTTTTATTATGTATTTTGTCGCAATTTGTGATTGGGAATTTACTTTTTTATACATATGTTTTGTAATGTTTTTAGTGCGTAACACTTTTCTTATAACATTGTTAATATGTAATTTGGAAATGGAGATTCTGTTAATAAAGTGAAATTGAAATAGTGAAAAACCTATATACATTTCGTCATGTGTTGTTTATTATTATTATTGTTTCATTTAGTATTTAATAAAAGTTTTAACGAAATATGATTAATGCTTTACAATCAAATGTTAATTTAAATATGTTTCTCCTTTTTTATCAAAAAAAGACTTTATCAATGTATTTTTTGTCATTTATTTATTTCGTAACGACATAACATTTTCATCAAATATTATTCTTTCATCAAACAACACCCAAGCGATTGTACTCCACACCTTTTCCCTAATTAAAATTTCATTATACTCCCCCGAAACGCAAAGTAAAGAAACAAAAAACTTAAGAAAAGTAGCCGCGATAAAAATTCCAAATACAAATTACTCCGCCGACGCGAAGGGATTATTGTCCGTGAAGACTAGCGCGAGGGGGCAGAAAAAAGGCAAGAAAAAAATCGGCATTCAGGCGATAAATTAATTAATTTAAAATGTCTGGAGCGGGAAGAAGGCACGAAAGTGGGAAATAAGTAAAAGAAGTGGAGGATCGGAGGATTGATATGCCGTCGGCGTTTCCGCAATACTTTATATTTTGCGGCGGCGTCCCTCCCTCCTGCCACCGCTGCCGAATCGATATATTCTTTCAGACGGCAATTTAAACTTTTTTAAAGTGCGCAGATTAACATAGATTTGGAATACAGATGAGACCCTTATAAACCCATTTTACCGCCACTACATGGATAAATAAATTCCATTAAATAGCTTTACAAAATATATATATGTCTATAGATTTTAGGATTGGGAGCAAGAAAAAAATCCATAAGGCTTAAAGCGCGTTTTAATAAATGCATGAAGGGATTTAGGTAAAACGGGTCAAATAATTTCATTAAATAATTTATAAAGCGGGGTTGATTAAGTATGCTTCAATTTTAATTAATCCCCTCAGAATTACTGTAGGTACAATCAACAGTGTAGAAATTAAGTAGGAGATAAATTAGGCAATTCCATAAATACAAAATCTAAAAAAAAGTGTTGCTATTTAATTAACCTTGGAATTGAAAAACATTGCTGTTATAAACCTTTTTTCTTAAAATAATCGCATTAATAATAAACAAATAATTGTTCTAATAAAAAATTATATAAACTTTAATTGACATTTTTGAAGCTATTTTTCTTATTAATGGCGTATGCGCCGGGTAAAAGAAACTAATATACTGTTCTTTAATCTTCGAGGCGTTCACTTAGTGGTACATTTTCAATATTTGGAAAAATAAACTAGTAAGAGTAAAATAAATTGTCAAGTGGTATAAAAAATTACTAAATGTTTTCTTTATCCTAATACACTGTTTTTTGGTATAGGAGTTGACTCTGTGCGTTTTAAATACACCAGCAAATAAAACAGGTTTGTTTAACCACTATATTTTTACTTGAAATGACTACCAGATGGTTGAAACTGTAGTCACATTTCATGTGAAAATAGAAAGGTAAAGCAAAGTTTAAAATTGTTTTGTCAAAGTGAAAAAATATGTCTTTATGTGTAAAATCTATACAGTATATTGCAAATTTGAGTCTCGCCATTTGGATCTTAAATGCGTTCCTGAATAAATCGAATATAGGAAAATTTACATTGTGTACATTCTAGCATGTTCGGTGTTACATAAAACTCTCTGTATATATATATATATATATATATATATTATGTTTTTATAAATTATACAGGGTGTCTTAGCGTGCGCGCCGAGTAGCTTTACGGCTAAATGGTTTATTTTTTTCAAAATCGGCTTTCGCAGGCGTATGTATGTCTATTAGGACCACATTTTAAAATTAGTTTCAAATATACAGGGTGTCCCATAAAAGCATGGCGTATCATAGTTATATTTTTTCTAATGGAATGACCCATATTTTATATTTTTTTCAGATTCTACATCAAAAATAAATATAACTTTCATAATATATTCATATGCCTAAACCTAATAATTTTTGAAATATTTAAATATTTTTGGAAAAATTGACGTTTCGAAAAAAAATCATAACTCTCAAATGGATGAATGAAAACAGATGAAATTTTGTACCAGTATATTAGACTAATGGTTAAATATTTTAGGCTATTTACATAAATTTAAAATCTTAAGATGTTTTGATAATTTAACGTAACTCCAGAAACACATTCAAGGTCAAATTTCATGCTTATTTTAAATAGCATACCCTATATCTAAAATCCCTATCTTATAGGGAATTTTATTGTCTTTCAAAAAGTATAAAGGTATTTTTACCTAATCCTAATAGTTTTCAAGATATATCCATTTTCGTTAACTTTTGACATAATATTTATTTTTCGTTATATGGAAAGTCGATGCAAAAGCGCCATCTATTGTTCAATTTAATATTTATTATTATTCCATAAAGGCAAGTGTTTAGTTATTGATTATAAATAAAGTCAGTTGACCCAACAAATGATTTTCGAGATATTTCCTAAATTAATACACTAATTTTATTAATTGTGAAAATACTAATTGCATTATTTATTTACACACATATAACGAAATACATCAAATAAATTGTCAAAATAGTATTAAAAGTAATTTATAATAAATTTTCAAAAATACTACCATCGAATACATAGTTCAATTTTATTTTAAATGATATTTTGACATTTCTCAGCATATTAGGTGTAATGATCTAAATATATTATTAATTCTGCCTTTCATATCTTCAATTGTTGTGTGAGGAGTGCTGTATATTTGATTTGACAGAAATAAATCCATGGGGATTAAATCAGAGGATCTAGATGACCATGCTACGTGGCCTCCTCTTTCAATTTATTGCTTATTAAACCACCTGTTTTGATGAATATTCAATGGAATTAAACTTGTAAATGTGTCTCCTCATTATTAGTTACTGTATTTAAGGTAGTTTTTTCAAATACTTCATACTGCCCACAGTTTTGAATGTATTTAAAACTTCCTCTACAGTCTTCTTAATAGGATGTCTTCCATCAGAGAACATTTTGTACACTAAGAGACAATCTTAATAACGTTACATTATTATTAGAATCATGTTCATTTTTTCATTTAAGGGAAACATTATTTTTTCAATTGTTAGTAATAATACGAATGTGTGAATTAAATTTGTTTATAAACAAAAGCCTATTAGAATAACTGGCAATAATGATTATTAAATTAGGCAATAGATGGCGCTTTATATTACATTGCCATATTAAAATAATAATGATAATGACGAAAATTAACAAAAATGGATATATCTTGAAAACTATTAGGTTTAGGTGTAGAATACCTTTATACTTTCTGAAAGACGATACAATTTTCTACAAGATAGGCCTATTAGATATAGGGTATGCCATTTAAAATAAGCACGAAATTTGACCTTGAATGTGTTTCTGGAGTTACGTTAAATTATCAAAACATCTTAAGATTTTAAATTTATGTAAATAGCCTAAAATATTTACCCATTAGTCCAATATACTGGTACAAAATTTCATCTGTTTTCATTCATCCATTTGAGAGTTATGATTTTTTTTCGAAACGTCAATCTTTCCAAAAATATTTAAATATTTCAAAAATTATTAGGTTTAGGCATATGAATATATTATGAAAGTTAATTTTATTTTTGATGTAGAATCTGAAAAAAATATAAAATATGGGTCATTCCATTAGAAAAAATATAACTATGATACGCCATGCTTTTATGAGACACCCTGTATATTTGAAACTAATTTTAAAATGTGGTCTTAATAGACATACATAGGCCTGCGAAAGCCGATTTTGAAAAAAATAAATCATTTAGCCGTAAGGCTACTCGGCGCGCACGCTGAGACACCCTGTATATTTTTGATAAGAAAATTTGTTATTATTATATTTCAAAATAATTTAATTTTAAAATACGTCTGTCATAAACTATATGGTCCTTGACAATTTACTATGATAATTTCGGTATTAAATGTAATAACATATAAAAAATATGGCATTAGATAAACTTGAATCACCCCGGAGGAAAAAAGGGGGCGCGAAAAAAAAAATGTATCACACTGTATTTTTATGGGATAGTTTTGAGGAGGGATGAAAGCTTTTTCGTCCCCGGTGTGCTCGGATAAGAAGAGGGTGTGAGGGGCCTTTCTGTAAAATGGGTGCGAATAATATCACTTAATTCGATTAGAAAAATCCGCAGGGCCTACGGACGGTTATTGGCTAGGTATTTTTAGATTTAGATATCAATCAAGCCATTTAAAGCTCAGCGAGTGCTCGCTTCACGGAAAACGGCTGTTCCGCGTCATTGGGCTCCCTCCACGACAAAGCCTACACTTTAAATGACAGCCACTTTCTTGAAATATTTAGATTTCGTCTCTAACGCCGTTAAATTGATGGCATCTCTGTCAATTTTCGACTGATTTATACCCAACAAACGGTTTTCAATACGCTCACACCCACACACACACACACGCGCATATGTGAATATCATCCACATGTCTATATTTCGATTTATGTGTATTGTTAAATCAACTTACTGAAAGGTATGCCTATAAATATTTTACTTTTTTTCAGTTCAATCCAGTTCATAAGAAAATGTATATTTAAGAAGTTATTCAAATGAAAATAATTTTAACAGTTTTTCATCATTTGAATACTTCGATTTTTACAAACTGTGTTTATTTAAATGAAAATAATAACAATAAATGAAATTGTTTTATATATTGATTTTATAAATTACTATTGTTCAAAATATCTCCGAAACAAATGAAAATCGAACTTGAACGTATTTTCATTTCCTTTCGAATCATCTTGTGTAATATATACACTTGTGTATATGTGTGTAATATCGAGAAAGTGAACATAAATACAAGATTTACAATAAATGAAATACGAATTTACAACTTAGTAACTAATAAAGTTATATATTAACAAACGCTGTCGAAATTATAAACAATCAATTATCTCTGTAAAGTTGAAAAGAAGCTAAACAACAAATCAAAGTTTGTTGATGACAAGAGTCAATTTTCGGCGCACATCAATTTAGAAAGAGAACCATGAGCGATGTACCTAGAACGATGCAACTTTCCCCGAAAGAAAGAGTGTTGTCTATAGCACCGGATTATTTATTCAGCAATTTATACAAAAAAACACATGTCGATAAAATTTCGTCGATATAGTGTGTTGTCAAATCTAATTTTATCATTAGGGTGTTATAATTCATATGTGGGCTTTAATATACAATCGATGTGCTACATAATGCAAAAACTTTTTTAGAATTTTTTTCCAACATATTACTTAAATACTGCAGATATGTAAGGTGATGAGGAATAAGTGTAAATCTGGGATAAAAGTAATAACGCTCTTTAGTTTCCCAATTTGAAAGTATATCGTGGTACTATCTGTGCTTGAGAGTTTGTTTGAGACTGTTTGAGGTAGCTACAATACCGACTTTTGATTATTCTGTAAAGCCTCACCATGCGGTCAAGAGATGTATCAGAATAATTTGTGTCGCCATGTGACGATTGTGATACATTCCGGAAAATTTTCATTAATCACGGTAATCATATATTTAAACACAACCATTTTTTCTTGAATTGTTAAACGATGAAAGGATGTTATAATAAATATATCTTTTGTTAAATCAATTGTGTAAACAATGAATGTTGCTACTTTACACTTGCTCCTGCATATTTGAATGCTGGGGCAAGTGTAGAGTAAACGAGAGGGGCAAGAGTATAGTACCATACACATACCACATACATCTCACTTTTAGTATTTTCTTCCTCGACCAAGATCATTTGAAGTGAAAGTACTGCAGAATGGTGCGGACGTATATAACAAAATCCATATACACAAAAGCAGCACTTGCTCAAGAAGTGAATGGAGATTTATCGACAGCATATGCTGTAAGTAAAAAGTATAATATACTGCTGTCCATATTAAGTGCTCATAAGGCAGAAGATACAATAAAAGTGACACATGGGGAAGATCAACAGCTCTACCAATATATGAAGAAATAAAGCTCGCTAACTGCATCGAAGTGATGGAAAAGTGGGGATGGAGCCTAACAGAAAGTGATATATTGCGCATAGTTAAAGATTTTATAAAAATCACAATATGAATTGCTATCCTGTTGAGGATTGGTTTTGGGATTTTCCGAACGGAGCAATCTCAATATCAAGAAATCAGTTGAATTCTCTAGAAAGAAGTGCCTGGATCCAGTCATAATATATCAATAATTTGATATTCAACAAAAGCAGGTGGAAGAATTGCAGCTTTATGAGGCTTATCATGAAGCTGCAATTGAGCATATTTCGAACTTAGAACTTAGATGTTATCATGTTTATGAGGCTTATCACGAAGCTGCAATTGAGCATATTTCGAACTTAGATGTTATCAAACTTCAGTTTAGATCTGAATAAAACAAAAATTGTCGGGCGTGTAGGTAGAGCTATATTCAATTTAATATAATAGCTATTCTATATCGTATTCTCTTAAAGGTGTAGTATGTTCCAGAACTACAGCTGGAAATGGTCGCGACAATATTTTCGTCTTAGTAGCAGCTAATTCAGCGGGATACAAGGGACGATCTCTTATAATTTTTAAAGGAACAAAAAAAATCTGGGACAATTGGGTTTCATCTCCGGAACTAAGCTTTCTTGGTACCACTTACACCGCTACTGTGAATGGTTGGATGGAGTCCGATGTTTTCCTCAATTACTTCCATAAATCCTTTTAGCCAGCTATAGGGCTCAGTAGGCCAGTCCCATTCATATATGATGGACATGTATTGCACATAGATAGAAGACTCATATTGTTCTCCATTGAAAATAGTGTGGTTATACTAAAACTTCCTCCATATTCGAGCCACTTACTACAACCATGTGTTTTTAAATCTTTGACGACGAAATGGGATGCCTTACTGCTTAAGTTCCACTTCATCAGTAAGGCATCCCATTTCCACTTCAGCAGTAAGTCAACATGAAGGCCAACTTATACCCAAACATATATTCAGTACGATGGTTGGAGCAATATTAATAGATCTGAAACCCGAAATAATAATGAATGGTTTCCGAAAAGGAGCAATTCATCCTTTTGATCCATCCATTATCAGCCAAGAACAGTTCGATGTACTTGCCTACAAATAATGGGAGGAATTAACATAATCGAATAAAAATGGTCCTGAAAATAAAGAAGATCATGAATTTGTTGTTGCGGTGCTAGAAAATGATGAACATACTGCATATATTTTTGTAAATTTACTTCTTGAAATATTGAAATATTCAAACAAGAGAGAGTATCGGGAAGCCATAGCAAGAAACGCATAGCTTTTGGATCAGAGATAATAACAAGCGATGAAGTTCTGGCCAGTCTCAATGAGAAATCGACAAAGAAGGTAAAGTCTCCGAAGCAATCACAAAATTTATCTCTAAGAAGTCCACATGGTACTATATCGGTCAAGTAATAACATCTGCTGATGATTTGGAAATGAAATTTTACGCAAAGTAAAGTCGTTGGATGCTATGGCATTTGTGCAATTTGTATTTGCCTGATAAGGATGATGAATGCTCTATTTCACGGTAAGATGATAGTAAACTGCTTCCTACACCTAGTATTCAAAGTAGAAGCGGTTTCTAGCACCTATGTCTTTAAATGTATTGCTCTTAAACTTGACATTTCTCAAAATTACCGCTTTATTCATCTTTATTAGACTTATAATAAATTAAAAACGACGCAAGCGCCACCTTTTGCCTAATTTCAAGTGGCATCGTCAACGACTTGGGTCTACAAGGTAGACGACCGAGAATCATTGCTTCGTCCACTAAATCAAGGCGAACTAGTCATGTTTATGAGAACAGGAAAAGAAATTCTAATTTAATTAATGGTGGCTGAATATTTCTTTAAATGTGAATTTATTACACTTGTTACAAATCCACATATCACCGTTTGATTTAGTGACCTCAGTTAATTAGTATTGAACATAGTCACTATCAATACCGGTGCAGTCAATATGGAACCAATCAGAATAAGACGTACATTTAAGTGCGACTCTTTTAAAATATGCAGGATGGGCAAATAACTCGCATTTATTGCATTACATTTCAAAACATTTAATATATATAATTAGATTACATCAATTAAGAACTGGAAGATATTAACAAGGATACGAGTTTTTATATCTGCACGGCCCTTTGCGGTGACTAACAGTAATAAGACGTAAGCACAATGAAAAGGGCGATGGTAAGCTTTACAGAAGAGAAACAGAGGTTGGATTGTAAAATAAAAAAATTAAATATAAAATTGTAAGAAGAGATCATTGACTTTGTACAATACGGCAATACAATACAATATTGTAAATATTACTTCTAAGAAAGAAGGCAGTTTTAAGTTTCGGATGTGATATTAATCCAGTCGTAGAGGAATTGATTTTAAGGATTATTCAGTGCATTTGAAGGTTGTCGGAGTTTAGTAAGGGTCTTAAGGGAAGCTCGATCACTGATATGGATGTGGTGTAGGCTGGAATTTTGGATTGTGGAATAGGATACGTACGTAATCAATTAGGGGGTCGATTTATTATATTACAGATCAGAACAGATGTTTTAAAGTTTATACACCATTTGAATACACTGTGAGCGACCAAAATTCGTAAAAGCGGCCATGACAGACCACACTTTTCAGTTAACCTCCCCACGATGCTGAAAATAGCACTCTCCTTCACTGTAATTTACATTTTTGTATAAGTAAGGACGTACATGCAAATTCAAGCGCTTGACCAGCAAATATAGAAAAAAAAAAAGATAGGAATTTTGAGGCAGCTGATTATTACTGTTTTGGTAAGTTGTAAATTTTAAAAACTTCATAAGTGTAGTAATTTTTGTTCACTTAGTTCACACGCATCTCAAATACTGGCAACTTTTCATAAGCTTAAAAAATTCTGAAAAAATAATGTTGAAACACACTCGTAACAAAACGAATCTGTGGAAAAAAAATAAGAAACAAACATGAAATACTGTCGAATGGGTCGCGGATCCTCGGAAAGGGCAAATAAATAATTTTCCGTGAAAATATATGTACACAATATCCATATATTAAGCCACGCGGGTCTCAGCCATTTCGCATCGGGAGAGGATGTAGTGGTTGCCAAGGTACGGAAGAATATCCGAAATTTATTTAAACACACCTTAGTTTGTGTATAGTTTATGGCAACAATTTATATTTCTGCGCAGAGGAATGGCGAGAGAGACCGCACGAGAGAGAATGCAGCCAGAAACCCGAACTTTAAATCTCCTTTCCTCGTAGGATAGCATCCTACCCGAAGAGTCTGGCAATAAAAGTGCATACTTTATCAGAGCCCTTGTAATAACGCGGGGAATGGATAAAAAGGGAGAAAGAAGTGAAGTGAGGTCTCTGAATCGGTCCTGAATAAATTATAATGGTGTAATTTGTTAAAAATAACTTTAATTTTGTTTAGTTCATTTTACAAAATAACATTTTATATATAAAAAGGTGAAAATAGCCTTAAGAGTGTTAATAATACAAAAATAATCAATCTATAGTACTCATCCCATCTTCGAAACTGGTTGAAGTAGGTCATGAAATCATTTAAAAAAAATCGATTTTAAACATGCATTTTCAATATGTTAAAATCAATTATAAAGAATAATTATTCAATTTTATAATTTTCATTAATTATATAGAGTGTCCCATTTTACATTATTTTCTTGAATATCTTGAAATTAAAGCATTTTACCGAAAAGTATGCCGAATCATAATCGTCAGGTTTTGAGGGGGAAATCAGATTTTGAAAAAGGAGGGTCAACTTAAAAATTTTAAATAGGAACCTTTATTTTTTTATTGCAGATTCTGAAAGAGTGTTATAAAATATGTAGGGTTTATACGGATACTTTTTTTAATTCCAACAGGTGGCACCGTAATCGCGAAAGTATGATTTGTTTGTAAATTTTTCGTGAATTAATATTATCTCAATAACTTTATAAAAAATAACATTTAGTGTTTCAATTAATACCTAAATTTCTGAAAATATCAGTCCCAAACATGGGGGGCGTGGGGTTGGTTGACGAAAGCAGTACATAAAAAACGAATTATGAATGATTCGGTTTTATCAAGTTACTGATTTTTTTATTAATTTCTTTGTAAATTAAGTGTTTTAATAGGGTTATTTATGCGATACTTCTAAATTTTGCTAAAACAAAATAACCAGTGAATAAAGACATTTGAAATCAAAGTATTCCGTTTGATTCGAAATGTCGAACAATCATTTTTTCGCTTAAGAGTTTGCGTGCCGTCGGCATTAGCGTTTCCCAATATGCAATGTGCATAAGAACGACACGTGATCGGGCTTTGCACAGCACTTGGTCCTTAAAAAAAATCTACAGAAACTACTTGAAGTGATGTCCATTGCTGTTGCGGTATATTGTGACTCTCTTCTCGAAGTTCCCCACCGTTTTATGCAAAATGGCAGGGCAGATTCCTCTATAGGGACGGCGAATCCTCTCCTTCATGTAGTCATGTGTTGTTGGTCGATCACAGAAAACGATGTCCTTTAGTTATCCCCACTAAAAAATTCAAGAACGTCAAATCCAGAGACTGGTCCTCCACGACCAATCCAGCGTTCCGGGAAAACGTCGTTGAGATCAATACGAACTTGATTGGCATAATGCACCGGTGCTCCGTCCTGCTGAAACCACATGGTCATCCTCAACTGCAACTCGACGTCTTCTAATAACTGTGGCAGGTCTTCGCGCAAGATCTAGAGATACCGCGCACCTGTCAATACCTCTTCGAAAAAAATTGGTTCAATAAAATGTCCATACAAAATCCCATACCAAACATTAAGGCTCAAACGGTTCTGCGTTTTCAGTTCTCACGTCCAGTGGGGATTTTCAAAAATTCCCAATTCTTTTTTGATGCTGCGCAGACTGATGTGTGGATCCATGTGAAACAGTCCCAAAACAGCCACAGTTCTTGGATCGGCATTGTCATCATCCATCCTATCAACTTTTCGCGATGACGTGACCTTCTCGTGCCCTTGCCTCGATGTTGCAAATTGTCGCCGGTGTTGGATGATCGCGATCAGGATATCGTTCGATATAAAGCTGGGCTGCAGCAGCGTAATTTTTCCGAGTTTCTCCAAGAATCAGCAATATATCCATCGACATCATAATATTTCGAAACACCAAATGTTATTTTTTAAAAAGTTATTAAAACAATATTTATTCACAAAAAAAAATACAGAAAATTCATACTTTCACGATCACAGCGCCACCTGTTGGAAATTTTTAAAAAAGAATCCGTATAAACCCGACATCTTTTTTTAACGCTCTTACAGAATTAGCAATAAAAAATAGGGGTTCCTATTTAAAATGTTCAAGTTGACCCCCCTCCCGGACCCCCTGTGGGGCTAGGGGGCCATTTTTTCAAAATCCGATTTCCCCCTCAAAACCATGACGATTATGATACAGCATACTTTTCGGTAAAAAGCTTTAATTTCAAGATATTCAAGAAAATAATGTAAAATGGGACACCCTGTATACATTTTTATTTAGAAGAATATGCGTATTATAACAATTACATACATTTTACAATTAAGCTATATATTTCCCCCTAAACTGGTGGTATATATTTGTTAATAAAGAATATACATCGGGCGTTGACGTGATCATGTATACAAATGGATTTTATTGTAAAAATATTTTTTTACAAATTCCTGCTTCCGATTAATTTAAGAGAAAAACTGAAAGAATTAAAATGTATTTAGAATTTTATGTTTAAAATAATGCTTTTTAAAAATTGAAATCGATGTATAATTAATAAATAATAAATCAAATATAATTAAATTTATTAATTATCTCAAAATTAATTTGCATTAGCCCAGACTTTCATATAAAATATGCATTTAAAATCAACGCCACTTTTGACATTTTTCTATAATTGCAACTTATTATAGATTTTTTGTAAGCCCATTTGCAGTGACTTACGAAAAATCCATGTTAAATTGCAATCATGGAAATATGTAAAAAGTATCGTTGAACAATTAAAACATTTAATAGCAAATATAATCAATATCTATAAATTATATACAGATTTTAAAAGCTAATGAAATATCGTTTTTCGTAGATTTTTACATTCTTAACATATTTAATTTCTTGTTGTTTTTCTCTAAAATAACCAAGGAAGCAAGAATTAACATAAAATTGTTTTTATACGTAAACTTCCTATGAATACCCGATCGCGTCAATACCCGGAATATGTACAATCGAGTAACCCACCTTCCAAATAATGATTGTGTTTTATATAGATCCACTAGAATAATAAATAATTATAATGAGACTCCTTCAAAAAATGTTTAATTAGTATTGTTGATATGATTGAAATGTATATTTATTTTTTTTGTTCATGTTATGAAAAATATGGGATTCATTTTAAAACTAATGACTCAATGAACAAAATTACATTATACCATTTTGTATTAAACATTAAATATTTTTACTGTGTTTTAAAATACAATCAACGAAGAGTCCTTTCTGCACAGTTTTATTATTTGAGATAGAACAAAACTGTCAACGGCAAAGTTGTAGCTTTTTGAAAGCTCTACTACTCTCTAATTTGAATTTTTATTCTATCTGTAACCGTTTAGAAATAATAATGAAAAAACTGCATTTTTGGGCATTTTTAAGCTATTTTTATTATCACTATCTAAGGAGTTTTTGTAATAGATATATATTCATAGAATGTGAAGATATTTAATAACGTACACGTTAAACTAAACATATTCGTGCGGAATAGCCTCCAATATTTAAAAAAATACATCAAAAAAAATACTTAATGTGCGTAGCGACGTTTACGTGAGATAAAGGAATGATTTGAAAAAAAAAATAGTATGTATATAACGAGAGTTTATTTTTACGTATAAACAATTTAATAATAAACTAAAGCTTATTGCTATTTCGAAACATTTATAAATTAATTTATCTGAAGCAATTTATTTACTTGCTAAAACAAAAAATAGAGAGAAATAGCAATTATCCCTATTGTATAATAACAAAAACAAAACACAATTACCCTTTAATAGAATTTTTCCTAGACTTTAAATCCACACAAACGCTTTACAAACACAACACACACCCACACATGGAAAAACAACAGACGTTTACAGTGAAGGCGTTTAGAACAATGCGCCCTTTCCGACAATTAATTGACCACGGAAATGGGGTAAGAATTGCAATGTGGAAAATTCTCGCCTTCCCGAACCGCCGCGCCCGCCAGGAGCGACAGACGGAACAACGTAACAACGGGGGATTAGCTATTTTCCCGGATAAATTACTCAAGAAAGGTGTTTAAAACTTGACGGTTATAGTCTCTTGTCTCTTAACTTGATTTAAGTCTTCTATTAAAACCACTACCTACCCCCCATCTAAAGCTCAAGATCGGCTTTTATGCGCGGATGAATATTCATTACTGCGTTCAAGTTGTCTTAGCAAGACAATAAAAGCTTTTTCAAGGGGGCCCATAATGTTACCTCGACGTTCATTATCATAAAATCGTTTGTTCGCTATAAATTTTAATAACATTAATTATTTAACAACGTATTAACGTTTTTTTTTTTCTTTTCTTAAATTAAAATTGAATATTTAAGAAAACCGTTTTCAATGCATTCTATTATTAATAATTACGTCATCTGTAAATTATCCTTTACGATAATGCAATTATTTGTCCTACTTAATTAATTATTTATTGTTGATGTCGATATAAGTATATCTTTTTATGTTTATAATATATCTGAAGTAAAGTAATCTTTGTTTAATTAACGAGCTCTTAAAAAATAAGAAAATTCTGTTGCTTCAAGTAAAAAAAAAACACAATTTCCCCAAATTACAATATAAACCGACGCACATGACTAACAACAACAGAAATAATTTATTCAAGCAGCGATTTAATTAAACAACCTTCCCGTCAATAAAAACGAATCAAATTATAAATATTTAAACGAACTGTCATTCAGAACGGGGAATAAAGAGCGCGTTTGTTTTTTCCCCGTATTTTTTGTTATTGTATTGCGAGAAAGAGGGTGGAGGTAGCCATATTAAATGTGCGTGAAGAAACGGTAATGGGTCAAATGAAACTGAAAACAAGGTGACTCGGGGAAAAAACGGAGAAATAATGCTTTCGGTCCCCGAGATCAATAGATTTACTCGGGGCGAAATTTGTCATGGGGAAATTGTGTTAAAGCCAACATATTCTGCTTATTCCGAATTCGAACTTTATTCAATTACACATAAAAGGTTTCCTTCTACCCGCCGCCCGTCGAATCTTTGACGAGGAGGGCGTTTGTTAATTGAATATGTTTGCGTTTTGTGTGCGTGCGTTTATGTGGGTGTGAATATGGTTGTCGGTTTTAATTATTTCTGTTGATTAATACAGTAATTATGTCACAAATAGAAATTTTACTCTTTTTGTTTTTTTTTTTGATAAAAAAATTAAATTTTAAAATGATTTCATTACATAAATCACATATCTTTGAATATTTTAGGGGACCATTTAAAACAAATGGTTTTGCATCAAATTACACAACAAAAATTATGCATATATAAACAGGGGGTTTCAAATACGAGTTGAGAGTCGGTTTGCCTTGGAGCTCTCGCTTATTATAAGAGATATAGGCAAGGTTAGATTTTGGCGCTTTTGTAGAATTTGATGATGATTAATATTTCGTTGATAAAACTTGGCTAAATGTTCTTGTTTTCAAGAAAAATGAAAAACACTGAAAAATGCGATTTTTTAAATTTATATCTTTGTCAGTTTAAGGAATATTTCAATGCAGTGAAGGCATACTTATAGCACTTTTTTATAGTCTAATTGATTACCCACTCATTTTCTCAATAGGATGTTTCGTTTCATTTTGACCATCATCAACTTTCTTATTTATTATGAACGACAAAATGTTTTTTTTAACAGATTAAAATCCTAATTTTTTGTTTTGAATACAATGATATAACATACTATACATTTATTGATCTAAATTATGTCTTTTTATTTCATATTTTCTCTACCATCACTAAAGACGATCTGATTTATAACAGTTTGACGGAAGTCAACAGTCATTAGTAGTGAATATTAAATTTTATATGTTAGAATTTATTAAATTTTTAAATCATTTAATTTATTATTAGGAGTGTCTATTTGCAAATCATTAATGTGCCATTTTTTAATTTAGGTGTTTAAAAAGGCTAAACAGATATTTCTAAAGAGATCCAAATATTCCTTTAGAATAAATGTTTGGTCAAATATTTATAATCAGAACATAATATAATATTGAGCAATTCAGAGATTACAAAGCATTAATATTAATTTCTTGAAATTCAATAAAATTTATATGCTTTTTTATTGTACAGTAAATAATTTAAAGGAATACCCTGCAACATTAATTATTACTTCACATGTTTATTATCATTAATGTTGATATTCCGCAAATTTCCTTATTTGGAACAACTATTAGTTTGCCCAAAATACTTATTATATACATTTTTGCAAAGAAAATAAAAATTGGGAATAAATATTTTTTTATCTTCATTACATTTTTTTAAAAACATTATGCTCACAAAGATATATTAAAGCTAGATTACATTTTGTATTAATTACTTTCAATTTCATCAGTTTAAACAAAATTATTTTGCCAAGATTGTGACTATTTATGAGAATAAAGGTATGCGATGTGTGATATCATTACAATCAGAAAAAATAGAGGATTCAAATCTTATAAGAAACTAATATGGCGTACATAATATTTAAGAAAATTGATGAAGGTCCAAATGAAATGAATTAGATCATAAAAAAATGCCATTAGAATGTTTTCACTGTATTGAAATATTGCTTCAAATAAAAGACATACAATAGATCAATCCGGTCGTTAATTTGGTTGAGTTGAATGCGTCTGAATTTTGTTTAAGGGGATGTCTAGAATTTTTAGGGATGGAAGAATTTGTAAAGGTATAAATATTTGATCTTATTGTTAATTTCTGTTTCCACTGTGAATTTATTTAAAGAGTAAAAAATATTGATAATAATAAAAAACTGATTTAATTATCTGCTCGTACTTACAAAACAAGCTGGGATGTCTTCGACATTACGGTGCCACATTTGGATGTGTTTAAGAATTTGAGATTTACAAAGTTAAATTGTTCATTAAAATTTCTGCCAGCAATAGGCTTAATTGAAGCCTATTACTAGACGTTGTGTTTTTTGTAGAATTTAACTTCAAAAGAAAAAAAAATATTTAAAAATTCTGCTTTAATTGTAATGTTGATATTGAATGATTCTTCTATTATTTTGATACATTCTTGTGGGATTATATTTGCAAATACAAATACAATACATTCGAAGTAGCCAATAAATTTGTAAGTTTATTTGTTAGTTCTATGAAATTTTTAAGTGAATAAGAATCGCAAAAATTTATCAGTTTTCTGTATAATGACTTTTATTGAATAGAGACAGTTCGAGCCGAATAGTTAATATGTAGTCTTATATTAACTATGGGGGATTACTGAATTCACTTTATGATTTTTTATTAAATCATACAACCTGAGGACAGATTCATGAGAAGCAGTGTGAATAAATTCAAATGAGAAAAATGATTAGAGTTATTAGTATTTATGACCCTGTATCACTTTTTGAAAGTTGTTAGTTTTTAACCTTCGCGATGTAATCAGGTTTCTTTTAATTTACTACTAAGTTTCCTTTATCAGCTTTGGTTACTTATACGTTTTTCTCTTTAGTTTAGTTAATAGGTCCTAGGTTGCGGGATTTGTGTATAATTTATGTGATATTTATGACCTTAGAGATATTGGGGTTATACCTGTTTTGATATAAAGAATTGCGTTGTAAGGATTATGATTATGAACTCAGAAGGGAACGTTCGACTTCTGTGTTATTCAGGGTTATTGAGCGTTGATGCGTAGAAGGATTGCACCATAGTATAGAATGGAACGATAGATAATTTTATGTACAAGGTTTTCTAATAGGGGCCGGTAGATGTTGACAGACTCTAGCGGCCATGTAGTTTTGGCGGCATCTGTCAAATCTATTGTTTATTATTTAATCACTGATTACAGGTTACCACAACAAGCTACACGACTGAGCAGCACGTCCTAGTGATAAAACTATATTATCAAAAAGATTGTTCATTGCGGTGGACTTTAAAAGTCGACTTTCCAAAGTTTGGTGGCCAAATTCGAGACAATCGGTTCGGTATCAGCCAACACCCATATACCAAAAGAACGCCAAAACATCGCCGCTCTTCGTGGAAGTGAGTAAAAGAATCCGAGGTAGTAACTTAACCTTTCGCAGACTTCAACTTGGGGAATTTTGCATCTGGACTTGAGCCTATACCCGTACAAGATTCAACTGAACCAAGAGGTAAAAAATAATGACCATAGATAACGCCGTTTGATCATTGACTGGACTTTGGAGCATTTGAAAACGGACCCCAATTTTTGACGAAAAATTATCTTTAGCAACGAGGCACATTTTTTGATGAATTGCTGTGTTAAATTAACAAATAAAATTGCATTGACAAAAAGTTACGGTTTGGTCGGAAATGTACCGGTGGCATCGTCCATATGTTGAAATTGACGTTGGGGAAACCATCACTATTAACGGAGAGCGCTACCGATCGAGGATAACCATTTTTTTTTTTTTTGGTTAGAATATGATATGAACGTTAAAAACATGTGGTTCCAGCAGGACGGCGCTACGTGCTAATGCCAGGATAGACATTTTGCATGAACATTTTGAAGGTATGGTTATCTCTTGAAAAGGTGACGTGAATTGGCCACCACGATCGTGCGATTTGAGCCCGCTAGACTTTTTTATAGGGTTTTCTGAAGTCGTAGGTCTATGTCAACAAGACGCAATCTATCGATACCCTCAAAGTGAACATAACTCAGACCATCGCTCTCCAGACTTCGGTGGACGTGATCGTAAAGAACGTTTTTGGACAGGCGGTCACGCGATTATCATACGCGAACTCGATAAATTATTTTCTGCAAAGAATTTTTTCCATGTCCATTATTTATTCAAATTACTTATGTAACATAAATCAATGCCACAGTAGCTTAAGAGGAATTCAAGTCTCAACATGGGTACCTCGGTCATTAGAACAGATAGGGGGTAGTTTTAAATTTGGGACATTTGAACAATTTCATACAGATTATCCCGTTGAGAAAACTGGACTAAGTTTCTTTTTTTTTTTTCAAGAAAAATGAAAATAAAAATGGAAATGCATTATTTTATTTATTTTGGGATTATTTATTGGGGCTGTCATTAATAAAGCACTTGTTACATGCGATGTCTTTCGATTTCATACAGCACGCTGTGAGTTGCGCGGCAGATATTTTACATCTGTAAAACAAACAAATTTCGTGACTATCTAGAAAATAATATGTAAACAAAGATTTAAAATTTCGTGACTATCTAGTCACGAAATTTGTCGTATTCACGAGCACGGCGCAGGACATTGTTGCCAGCGAAGACTAATCGAGTTGTGGTTGTTAAATTCAAAAATTTACATCTTCGTTACCTGAAGCAATATTTGAATGCAATAAAGGCATTATTATTGCATTTCTTCTGATCTAATCGATGGTGTACTCATTATAATAATTGCACGTTTCGTTTCATCTGAACATCAACTTTTGTATTTCTTATAGACGCCTATTTCGTTTTTCATGAGATTAAAATATTGTGTTTTTTTGTTTGATTACAATAATACCACATATCATAAATTCTTATAATTAAAAACAATCTGCACAAAAAAATGTTAAAATCATGAAATCATGCTTGCTATAAAATGATAAGTAATAAATACAAAGTCACATTATGTTTGTTTTTATGAACAAAATATTTATAATTTCTTTTTTGTAATTCTCAAGTCACACCATGGGGGAGACTCGAATTTGATAAACTCTTTATACTTGTTCTGCACCATATTTTAAAGTACTCAGTTTTATAATAGCAAGTTGCCGAAACTGCAGTAACGAAAATAAAAATATTATTTTATACGAAGTTAAAAGTGTTTTATTGTATTGAATTAACATGTATACCAAAGTAGAAGTTTCGACCGTTCATAATTTAAACTAATTTTCTTTGGATCAACCGAGCGAATTGAAACGATTAAGTATTAAACATAATCAAGGCACTTTCTAGATACAAACTTAAGGCATTGTAAGCACACATGGTTCCATGTGATTTTGAAGCTCCCTTATACATGTATACATCTGCTAAACTCTAAATACTAAAAAACTTACTTTGTGTAACTCTTGTTCTTAACTTGATAATAAAATTCTAATTAAAGATTTCACGAAAACCATCGTGATACCTTTACATTTTGTTTTAATAAGATTGATGGCCAACGAGTAATTTGCTGATTGTTTCCAAGTAAATAGAAGATCATAATTTATTTATTTATTTAACGGAATATACCATATAGATCACACTTTGGATGGCTCACTAGAGAGTTAGCCGTACGCATAAACGGCTGAAAAACCCATATTTGGAATGGTGGAATGGTATACGAAATAGCGGTGGGTTACGGATTGTACGGCCATCAGACTTAAATGCAAAATTTAATTTGAGAAGCAACGGGGGACAGATAATAGTGCCATTTATAATACAATATTGAATTGTTATACAACTTCTCAACATTTCTAAACATAATAGAAGAAATTTTTAATCTTCGTTTACATATAATTTTCTAAATCTATATAATATGTAGCCTAGTTATTTTAAAAATATTGCTAAAATTCGTTTCAAACAATTATATAAATCACTTTTATAAAACATAAATAATGATATGCTTTCATCCTTTATATACAGACAGATTTATTCAAAACTATGACATCATATTAGGGAAGTAATTTTAAGAATAAAATTATTTATATGAATATAGCTCGTATTTGGTTTATTTACAGAACTACATTTGTTTGAAATTTTATTTAATTATCATCAAAGTATAACTTTAAAATATGGTTAGCCCTGGAAACAAACAATATTATTTGTGAGAGATTTAAGTTGAAAGTTGTCAAAATCATTGAGTTTAGTATAACTTAATATGCAGATATTCTTTATCTGTATAGGTATGGATAATAGTAGCGGTTTTCAAGCGACTAGAGAGTATTGTAGAAGTTTTTCTGAGTCCCAGACTTTTCAGCCGTACTTTTCAGTGATTCAAATAAACTGGTTTAATTATTTTTTCGCATAATGATTGAGGATATTGTCAATAACTTTTACTTTTTAATCAAATACAATTATTTCAAACAGATATAGTTTTGTAAAAATACAATATACGATCAATCTTCATATAATATTTTTTCTCTTAAAATAACTTTCCAAAACGCGATGTTAAGGTTTTGCACACTTATTCTAAATCATCCTATAAATATACAGCGTTTATAGGAAATCCCGGGACCTTGAAATACACTGGAGCTCGAAAGCAATGCAACAGGCAGAAAGAAGAATATTTTAAATATTTTTGTATTAAATTTATGTTCAGTTTTCATGTAAATTACAATTTAGTGCAGGTTGAACAAAAAATACTGACAAAAATTGTAGCTATGTTAAGTTATTGGTGGCGAAAAATTAGAATCTGTAATAAAATGCGAGAGTTCCTGTTTAAATTATCATATGAATAATGTACGCGTGTTTCATGTCATTCGAGAGATTTTTCAAAAATTTTGTTCACGAATTTATTTTTGGATGTGTATATCTCGAATTATTTGACCGTCCCGGGACTTTGTGTACACATGTCTTGCAAATAAATAATAGTAATTTGTTATTTGCTGCACTTCTTGTATTAGACATTGCTCAGGTGAATTTACATGTATGTATATTGATACTTGATATGTATATTCATTTATTTATATACGGACTTCTCCTTTGGCAATAAGATATAAATGAATATTATTTGTACAATTGTTAACATACATTATATTAACATAACAATATTACTTAAAAGGTACAACGTAGAGATTAAAAATGTACAGAATTTATTTAAAAAATAATAATAATTTATCGTACAAATGATTCTAGGATTTAATTAATTGATAAGAAGGTTACAATGAATAAATAAAAATGAACTATATAAATATATACCTCTTATAGCAAGAAATACAGGTTTACATAATAAATTTAAAATGATTTGCATTCCTTTCTCTCCTTGATTTTGTTTTTGCCAGATATATTTCATTTATAATGGGATTTATTAAGGAAATATAAGTATAAAACTACATACCTGTACAGTGGCTCTGCGGTGCTATCCTTAAACCAGAGTACCATGGCGACAGCATCGTCTCTATCTCTAGGTGTAATATCACATGGAAGTCCCTTCTTCTTTGCGAGGACTCCTTGGACATCCTCCATTGGAACTGAAAACAATAATTCACCGTGAACTCATTATTGCATAACTTGGCTCATTGTCTCGCAAACTTCCACATTATTACTCCCTGCCGCCATGTGAAAACTTTGCCGATTAAACGGAATATTGGAAAGCGTGTGCAAAATAATTCTGATTCATGGGGAAATGATTTTAAC
Source organism: Philonthus spinipes (assembly GCA_963082785.1). Lineage (NCBI taxonomy): Eukaryota > Metazoa > Arthropoda > Insecta > Coleoptera > Staphylinidae > Philonthus > Philonthus spinipes. The sequence goes on along the minus strand of OY720315.1, from coordinate 10,036,734 downwards.
CCGGCGTCTACACAAACCCCACATAAAAAAGCTGTAAACTCGTGAAATGCAAATTTAGTTTACACAACATAAAAAAATGAAAAATTAATAAGGATTTATTAATTCGCAAAATTTAAACATTAGTAGTTATTAAAATACTTTTCATATATCATTTAAAAGAACGGAATAAAAAAAACGGCCTCTGTACGTATTTTGTCACATGAAAATATTATAAATTTCGACATATTCGCAGGAAAGTACTCTTCTCTAAGCTCAAAATTAGGAAACATGTGATTTATATTTGTATTAATTTGTGTACTTATTATTATTATTAAATGTAGATATTCTTTCAGTTTTAAGATTTTACGTGAAAGATACGCCGTAGATTCAATAAATAAATGAAATATATTACCTTGTTTTTACCATACTTTTTTCAATTGATGGAGGTAAACACAAAATAATATTAATAGAAAAAAGGATTTATTCACTTGATCACAGTTATTTAAATAAATTAAATAAAGAGAATTTGAAATTAATTAATTAATTAATTTCAAATTCTTTTTAGTTAGTTTACAAAATAATATATTTCATGTATAAGATTCTTTAAGTTGGTTGTGGAGACTATTAATTATTGAAATAAAATTGACATTTTCTCCTACTTTTTTATTGAACCAAATACAAATTTCGCAAACCATGTTTTATATTTATAAAAACTTCAATCACTGAATATGGAACATAGTTTCCGAAATATATTTTTAGTTCAATAAAAAAGAAAAAGTAGGAGAACAAGAATAATTTGTATTTAAATATTTCATTGTTCACGAAGTACTAATATTTTTTTAAATTAATTAATTCTTATTAATTGAATTACGACTCGAGTGTCGACATTTCTATAATTGTCAAGTAAAATAAATAATTTTAAAAGTACAGACAAGTATCTGTAGAATGTTGTAAACACACCTATTTCAATAATAACGAATTATTATTAAGCATAATCTAAATGCAAACAAACCATTTAAATAATGCCAGATGAAATATTTTCATAGTAATAAAAGTGGTTATTGTCACCCAAACTTTGTGTAATTATTAATATTTTTTATTTATTTACGCAAAACTCAAATATACAAACGTAAGGTAAAAAATACAAAAAAATACAAATATGAAATAATACAATAAATACAAAGACAAATCGTTATGTGTGTCCATTTAATTAAGAGAACATTTTTGAAATTAGGAAAGAAGTAAATTATTAATAACTGAGGCTTCAACTTTGTTATACATTGTTTATCAATTTAATAAAACACTTTAAGCTTTGTTTGTATAACACTAAATTAGAGTTATACAAACAAAGTTTAAAGTGTTTTATTAAATAGGAAAGAAGTGATAGAGCCTATGGGTTGATCAGATTTATGTAAGCTAAAAAAGTTATGAATAAAAAATCAATTGATAATAATACTTTGAATTTGATATTTTTATGTGTAATGATTGTTGACTGAGTTCGTTAAAGTGAGCCGCATGGCCTTTTTTTATATAAAATATAAAACGTAACAAGAATTTTAAATTAATATTGTAAACTGAAATAATAATAATAATAACACAAAGCAATTACCAAAGCTATTCATATTAGTAGTTAATTTGATAATTATCAATAATTATTTTTTGTTTATAAAAAAAAAAATAACACAAGGCAATAACCAACACTTTGGAATTTCATGTAATAATCATCTATAATTATTATTTTTTAATTACGTTATCTCTTTTTTTCTCTCTTGATAAACACATTTCAGTGAAGATATCCATCCAGCATCCCCACTAATCCTCACCGTTCGTTTCCTAATACACAATTCGTGCAATTTCCAGTTGTAGATCTGCTCAGGCTCATATACACAATGGGAATTATCTATTACGTTTTCGTTCTTCTGGCAAAATTTAACGAACCGGAAACCAGGATTATATACCTATCCCCTTATTGAAGGCGGTAAATCTCCTTGTGGGAGATGCTGCCGTTCTTTACACCGACCAAACACGCGGCGCGGGCGTTTCTTACGCAGCAATTGCAGCAGAATTTACCGAATTAAATAAATACGTAATCCGACTGCGGGTCTAATGGTGTTTCATCATAATGCCGTTATTTTAGCGCGAGTGCTTTTATTTGTGTAAGGTTGACTAGTTGGATGTGTTTGTCTGCTTACTGCTGAAATTTGGATGATTGATGGTGGAAGATATTGCCTGAGTTATTTATGTTGTATTTGTTATTTCGTCATATTGCTTAATTTGTCAAATGCAGACGAATAAATCATTTTACAATATATTGTTTAAAAAATATAGACATACTTTTATAACTAACATATTTTATGAAAAATTAAATTAAAATGAATGTTTTTTTTTTAGTACGAAAATAATGAAAAGGAAATCAATAAAACGTCAATTACTTAATATATTGATGTTTTTTTTATGTAATCCAATAATTTATATAGTTAGATTCCACTTCAGTAATCCCGAAGTGATGTGTGAATCAAATAAATTATTATAGTAATTGTAAAAATGTAAAAGAATACTTATTTCAATTAATTTTAAATATTATGGGTTAATTGGCTGTTTGGAGTAGTTGTTAACGAAACAACGAATTACACAATATGACTTGTTATTGCGAAGTTGTAGACGCCCAATTTTGATATAACTTATTTCATTTATTATCTTGATGAATAAAAATTAGCAATTTTTAATAAATTATTTAAAATAAAAAAAAAACACGTTTATGCCAAAATCACGTCACAATCACATTTATAATTTTCAACTAATTATTTCAGTTTACAAATTTCACTTGAAAACTAATTTCAAGTGAAATTTTGAATTTCGCGTCATAATACATATTATTATCCTTTAATCAACTCTTGGAAATGAAAAAGCGATTTTTTTAAATTTTTTAAGTAATCGCCGAAATTCCGTGCGCTTATTTCAAGCAAAATGGGGATACACGCGTCAAAATATTTCTGGTTACCTTTACACTGAAGTTTTATAGTGTAAATATGACCATCACCTGATTATGAAACTACGTATTTTGTATCACTATAAATTGAAGACAAGCCTACACCCATATGAGTAGAAAGGGTCATTGAATATATATATATATAAATTCAAAGTAGAGTAAGCAGAGCCCCAGCAGACTAACATCTAAATCTATTATGTATAAAAATGTTATAAATGAATTTATTTGGAGAAAGCTGATTATATATAGAATAGAAATTGAAAAAAAACAAAAATGAATACCAAAATAGTATTATTTAAAAAATTGTAATAACATTTTAATAGCCTAAATAAAATATTATTCCTTTCAAAACATTTCCCAACATTCTCAATTATTTTTTCCCCCTGAATAATTCAAGCACCCGACAAAAACTCTATCCCTGCGGAGTTTTAATATTTTTTCAATATACTATTGATCTGGGACAAACCCCAATTTCTTTTATACGAAGGGATGAGCGGTCCTTATTCCTTTTTTTCTTCATACTCCTCGCAAAAAGAAAAATAACCGCGCCGAGAAGGAGAAATACGCGGGGTCACAACTGAGTATATGAATTTCTTTATATATTATTTGGCATCAGTGTCCCACGAAGCACGAGAATTTAGAGTAGTTTACATAAGAGCGAGCGAAGTTTTATAAGATATATCTCGAATGTCGTGACTTGTAAGTTGATATAAACAGGCCTTTGAAAGATGGAGTGCCGTTATTGTTCCCATCGGGACACGAAATGCGCCCTCTACGCCGAATTAAACATTAAAACTTCCGCTATGAATAAGTTACCCGGTTTCCGGCCCATGCAAATTACAAACAATATATCTAATCATTTCTAATTGCGTCGCATCAGATTAATTAATGCGCTTCTGCGTTGTTTAATGAGGTTCGTTAAAGTGAAATCATTGTTATTTACAGCTAATATGAAAATTTCTTTTTGGCAACAATTACATTTCTAGTCTCCCGATAAATACTTTCGCAAATTCTGGTTTATAAGCAAATCTAATGAAAATTTGTATATTTTATCATATTGTTTTATATCATAATATAATATATATAATTAAAATAAAATAAACATTGAGGGACAGAAATAACAATGTTTTTTTTTAACCATGTGAATTAACCTACTGAGCAAGAAATAACACTCGTATATATAATGTCATCAGTAAATGACATTATATATAATTATAATTATTTAAATAAAATGGTTGTTCTTTCTCCTACTTATTTTTTATTGAACTAAATATATTTCGGAAACCATGTTTCCTTCTTCAGTAGTTGAAGTTTTAATAAATATAAAGTTATGATAATCTTTAGGTGACTAAAATTTCATATTTTTAAATTGGAACTATACAATTTTTCTCTTACTAAAAATTGAACAATGACCTACTGTTTATTTTTTAGCAGGAACTTTTAGAGAAAAAATGTATTATTTCAATTTAAAATTTTGTAAATTCAGCAACAATGATACAAATCAAGTTAGTGTAATTTTTAAATTGTATACTTTACATATGACACTTATTAAGTTAAAAAAATTACACATAAAATTACATAATTAGATCTATTTTCATTCAAAAATTACTTCTGTAAAAGTTATAAAATTTTTGAAAAGGAGGGAATTTATTTAAATGAAATATAAAGAATTTGAAAACGATTAATAATTAATCAATTATTTTCGATTTAGCTACTGCGAATTTTTTACTTACGTTGCATACATGCTTTAAAACAAATTTACATTAAAACTTAAGCAACGTAAGTAAAAAAATTCGCAGTGGCTAAAGGGAAAATAATTGATTAATAACTAATTATTCTTTTAACTGATTTAATTTATTTTAAATAACTGTCACTAAATGACAAAATTTTCTTTTCATATTTATTTATCACCTATGTCATTGACATTTTACAAATCTGTAATTGAAAGAAAGTTTTTCTGATTTCATTGAAATTATTAAGAAAATAAAATTAATGTTCATATATATTTAATACTACATCGGCCTCTTGACACTTTACGAAGAAGAATCCAATGTTTATTTTATTGAGATTATTTATCGATACACATAATTATTTTGATATAATTTCACAAAACGAGAAAAACTTTATAATATATGCAAAAGTAATTATTGTATACGTATTTTAAATAGGAATCCATATTTTTTGTAAACAGCGTGAATTTAAATTCAACAAAATATCCCGCAATAAATCAATGCCTGAATATTTATTAAACACATCGGGTTTCAACCGCGATTACACCCGAAATAATCGCAGTAATTTCTTTTTAATTTATTTTTCGTTATAATTAATTACCCTCGCGGTGCGCTATTAATATTTGTTTATATTTTATTCATGAATGGCACGACACACAATATAAATATTTAAACGCGGCCATGTTTCCAAATGTAATTAGAATCGCTTCGGGCGCCCTCCGGGATGATATAATTATTCCGAACTGATATGCATATTCTTAAGCGATACACAAGACGGTGTTTTTGCGAGTGCGAGCACTCGAAAATTATATGCAAATTGTCCCGTAATCGATTTTCTTCCTTTTCGGCGCTAAAACCAGGAATTCACTCGTGTAACTCCGAGGCGCAAGTACACCGTTTCTGAATTAAATTAGTAATTAGATGATAATTGAATAGAAAGATGATGGATAGAATAAAAAAAAATGGTATTAAAGGAACACACGGAATAATGAGTTATTTTAACGAAACGTATAATTTAATTTTATATATAATATTAATTATTATAAGAAATATACAAAGAGCAAATTAATTCTGTTAAAAATAATTAGGCACGTGTTTTTTTGTGTGACTCAAGCACAGCTTCACTTTTATACTTTTAACGGATGGATTATTTTCAAAACAAAACTATTCATTTTTGAATCAATAATTTTATTATTAAAAATAGAACCAAAATATTTCATATACTATTGATTTGGTAATTATTTTATGTTTCCATATTTCCTTAATGGAATTGTATTTAAGCAAAGCTGAAGTGAAATTGAAAACAAAACTATTTTAATAAATACAAAAACTCGATATATCGAAGAAAAATTGCAATATAAAATATTTTATTGACATGCTACAATAAGTGTCCATTGTGTAATTCAGTTTTTAGAGATATGATGTTTTTATAGATTTTTGTTTTAATGAATCTGCGTAAATTTGAAATTTTCAGTTGGAAATTAATCATAAATATGGTTTAAATGTTTAACACTGTGGTTTTAATTAAATTAAAATGAAAGAATTTGAAAATAATGAAATAATTAATTATTCTTTTTCCAATTGTTCGGCAATTAAAGGCTTACTAAGTAAGTACAAAGAAAATACGAATATCTATTGAAACAACTACTTCTCGAGCAAACATCCACGCCAGATATTAAATTATGCCGGGGAAAGTATCATGATGGACACATCACCATTTTATTTATTTTATTTTCAGATGATCAATCGCTATTAAAATGAGCCACTTTCCTCTAATTTAAGCGACCTCGTGTATCTTAGCATTTCCGGTATACCAATGGTGAGAATAGAAAAAAATCACCACGCTAGATTCATTTCAAATAAAAAAAATATACTTTTTACCAACTCATATACATACATCTTGCTTTACACAATTTCATCGTCAACCCGCTCTTAATGAAAACGCTAATAGATGGGCTTTGGAGTACGAGGATGATTTTGTAATGTACCTCTACATATAATAATAATAATCATTACTATTATTATATATTTATATGTTCACACTGTATATAATTTTAATGCCTTAATTACTATTAGATTTTTGATTATCTCATCGCACAGATAAAATTGGCAACAGCAAATTGTTCATTAGCTCTAACTTAAATATTTTGTACATTTATATTTTATCATCATTAAATACCATTAAGGTCTATCTCATTATTGTAAAGTAAATATATTTAACTCCAACTTTCAAAGTTTGCCTCCCATGTTATGCTTGCTCCTAATTAGATTTTATTGTAATATTATCTGCAAAAGGAGTGGGGTTGTTCAGACATCGATGAGAACAGCAACATTTCTTTAGGGCAGAAGGAATCGAACCATCACCTTTAAATTTTCTTAATTATTCATTGCTTTACTTAAGATGTTATATATCATACTCAAAGCTTATATAATAAATTTCTTAAAGTGAAGTATAAAGTTTCTGATAATCGGAGCTAAGTTGACCCAACAGCGATTTCATCAGCGAATCCCCAAGAAATCAAATTATAAAAAGAACCTAATGCCGAGCGATACGTCACGATATCGGTGAAGTCGTTAGAATAATGTCACCAATTTTATTATGTATAGAGTTTATGTTATTTTGTATATACATTATGATAAGCCAGTAAAGGTCTGTTTTTAATTACTATTTTTACAACCAACTGAGTGATTTTCAAATTAAATATTCTTTATTTTTAAAAATTTTCAAATACATCAATTCTTTAAAAAAATCGAATTTTCCGTACTCTAGTTCAACATGTTTCTTGAAATAATAAATATCGTGTATGAAAAGTTTATGCAATAATAATATTTGAATAATTACTTAAATATATGAAACGTTAGAATTTGATAAGTTAGTGACTTATTTTCCTCATAGTAACGTTATATTCAATTATGCTATCAATGAGTAGGATGAGTAGGCTGGGTCAGCTTAAGGGAATTTTTCGGTAATTAAATATTTTTGCAGTTTTTTCATTTTCATAATCTATTAAAGTTGGTACATTCGGGTTTTCTATATTGAATTAAACTTTTTTTTTGGCAATATTTTCATAATTTATTTTTATTAAAAAAATCAATTCGGCCCATTCACGGTATACAGTCCGAACGGTTCAATTGAAATAAAAAACAAGGTTATTGTAAAAAAGTACAAACATGTTTTGATAGTTTTACATAGGTCAAAATTGAAAAAGTGGATTCTGTTGATCACTATTTTTTACATTTAGTTAGGTATCAAAAAATAATTCTTTGAAATGCTTCTACGGCAAGCTCACAAAAAGGGTTTTCTGTGACCGAGTTTAAAAGTCAATACTATATATTAATCAGATCATCGGCAATCGTGCACGCCACGTTAAAAAATATGGTTTTGAGAATAACGCATTTAAAGTTTTCGGTTTACTAGCATACTAACAAACGACTAATCTAAATTAGCAGTCAATTGAATCCGACAATGACGCCATCAATCGTTTCAGTATCTCAAACATCCATACTTTGCCAATAACGCTGGTTTTACCAACTTCCAATATGTACCTGTAGCGTCAAATCCGACCTGTTTATATTTTTCATTCAAGATGCGATTTCTCTCAAAACTAAATGAAATTAAAAAAAAAACTGCTTCAGGGACATATTCTATAGATATCAAGGATTACGAAAAGCAAAAAACAATTTATTGTGTTTTCGGTCGAAAATTTCCAAAAAACCGTTATGTATCAAAAACTATGAAATAAGAATTCCACGTGAATTTTGACAAAAATTGAAAAAAAAGAGGTAAGTATCTCTTTATATCGAATACTTTATTCTCATGTACCGCTTGGTTTCACACTTGGTTCGTTAAGAAAATTAATGTCACTTAGTTTATATATTCATCTTAAATCATAAACCATCACTTTAAGTACTTCTTTTTTAGACGTATTCGTTGTTAAGTTCACTGATTTACACTCATACAGATAATCTGTTCTAAATATATTTAATCTCCATAATAAAAATTAATAACACGCCATGGCGTAACACTTAAAACCGCGTTTCATCAATCATGAAATCTGGAAATACATTCGTACCTTATTAGCTCATATTTCAGTCACGTCGGAAGTATTTCAGCCGCACAAAACGTTTAACAGAAATCACAGACAGGCATTTATATTTATTTAACTGTCAGCGCAGCTACTTTATACATATATAAACTACGAAACATCGGAAGGGAAGTGTGAAACATACGCACACACACACACACAAAGCCCGAATGTGGGTTAGTGATACTTTACCGCAGGAATGGAATTCCTGAAATATTTTCCAATATCCATTTCCCCCGCGTAACAAACGTACACACTTCAGCTGTTCCATATATCATTCTTGCGGCTTACGCGCATTTTAAAGTTCTCATTTATTATTGGGTTGCGAGGTGTTTTGGAATATTTAATAATGTGTGATTGAATTTTATAAAACTGCAATAAAATTGCATTTAGAAAATAATATGTTTTAGTCATTATTTTTCCTATATAACCATTGAAATAACTGGAGTCAAGTGAATGCAATTTTTATTATTAGAAATAATTTACCATTAAAAAGAATATTCGCAAATTAACTCTGATAGAGAGTTTTTAAGTTATTAATTTTAATCTTTCTTTATGTTTCTTATTAACATTTTATTTTTTTATTAAACACATTTACAAAATATAAATTTGTCCTTTATACGTAACAATTATTTCGCACGCTTCTTTAGTCTATATATACTGTGTGTGGGGGGGGAGTGGTCTGCTGACAATGGTGAGGGTTAAAGGGGTAAAAGTGTGTTTAATTTTTATAAACAAAAACCCTAAAATTTCAACAAGTATTAACTTTCTAAAATTAACAGCCTCAACTATTAAGTAATTTTATATATACATCTTTATTCAGTCTATACAGATAATTTTAACAATATAACAATATAAATAATTACAATTCATGTAGGTCTTGATCTGTCTGTGGTATCCACCATAGATTTTTCTGCCCTTTTTGTATAATTATTCAAATTAATTATTAGACTTGTTTGGCATTTTAATGATCGAATTAAGGATATTTATAAGAACAGGTTTCATAAACCCATTATATTAAAAGTAATCAATTTTCAACATGAAAATTTATAAGAGCTAAGCTGAGGATAAAAGCTAAACCCGATATAAATTGTTTATAAGGACGACGACGAGGGTGGCATTCTTGTTCGTGACTAAACGCTGTCGAAATTTCTCATTATTAGTCATGACTCGTCCTTCACTCACCGCACACATAACACCCTTTGAAAACCCCGAGAAAAAATGCAGTTTCAACAACAATAACAAAAAAAATCATTTTAATAAAATCTCTTTTCGCATTTAATAACAGTAACGGGGCGAGCGCATTATTTTATTTCGAGTCCGTTTTGTTTGGGCGTTAGACATCAATCACACGGAGTGCCGGCCATGGGTGCAGATTTTAATCAACTCGACAGCTCAACTTGCTCAAGTCTTCTCGTCAAAATGTTTTGCGTTGTTAGTTTGCTTTTCCGCTGTACGCCATTTGGCCCCGTCCGGCTTCACACGCTGCGAAACTCAATTTATTACTGTAATGCATTTATTTTAACCGGGTTTCCTTTTTGTCTTCTCCTCTTTTTCTGTTTATTTTTTTTGTGTTGCTCTTTTTACTGCAGCCAGTTTTTATCAGCAATTTGCTTAATCGCAAACGCGAGAACGTTAATTTATCCTCTAGTTAATACCTTAAGAGGTGCTAAAGTTTATCTCCATCTCTTAAATGAGATGCTGTAAATAATCAAGTCGGAGTTTTAAGGATGAAATAAAACTTTGGGTTAAATTGCGACCAATTTGTTTCTAGTTTGATGTCAATTCACTTTATTGAGAATCACGGGAATATCAGATACATTGTTAATTATTTAAAGACTTAGAATCATTAGTAATAATTTTTTGTTAAGTTATTCATTATTCCATCAAAATATTCGTTTTTTAAGCAAAAAATAATTATTTGTATAACCTTATAATCTCAGACTCGTTCGATAAATACATTTTACTAATGTGGTGCATACAAATTTTATCGAAAACTGTATAAAATGATTATACAAAATATGCCTTATTTAATATTTTATTAAATAAAATATATTTCAACAAGCATTCATCTAACGTATGGATAAATGGTGATAGCCATTTCGGTTTTTCGAACCTGATCAGACTAGAGTGTTCCTTATGCAATGCCTTGATGAAGGCTGTTGATCTTGTGTTGCGGTTAAATACCTGATCTGAATCATGATAAATGGAAGATGATGCCATCATATCAGTTGGTTGAAGATTTTATTAAATGAATTTCGTATCTTGTTCTCATAAACAGGTCAAGTTTGCCTTCCTTTAGTGGACGAAACAATGATTCTCGATTGTCTTCCTTGTAGACTCTAATCATTGACATGTCACATGAAATTAGGCAAAAGATGGCCCTTGTATCGTCTTTCATTTATTATGATTCATATGTTTTATATTCTGTATTTTTAAGATATGTTTTATAAAATAACTGCGAAAATAAGATTCTATAACAAGTCTATTACAAACATGTATATTTATTGTTTCTTATATTAATATTGAAAGTAGTACAGGAATGATTAAAATTAATTTCCGAAATCCAGGGATTTTTAATTGAAAACAATTGAGGATAATTATCCATGTTAATAAATCGTATATCTTTAGTGGAATTATCAATAGTACGTTCCGGAACAACATTGTTGCGTATCGCAATGTCCCGTATAGAGTAATGGTTCTGGCAAACATACTGGGCAATTATGACAGGCATTTTTCTAAAAGAATGAATTCCAACTGGCTGGACGGTACATTTGCTATTTCGATAAATTATGAAAAATCGATCATGGTGCATCTCTTTCGGACGGAGTTTCAATTGATTCCTTTTGCTCCAAGTAATTTAATTTTAAATTCAAGAGTTCATCATTTTCTTATGCCCTAGCAATCCAAGTACAACACAAATAAAGAATTTTACTGCAGTTACTATATTAACATTAACTTTCCTTTAAAAAGTATACATAACTATCTTTCATCATTAAATAAATTTCATTTTGTGCATTTACTAAAATTTGATGTTATTGTTCATGAGAAAACAATTTCGACTTTTTAAACACTATGACTGCTACCTTTATTATATTTACTGATTGCGACGTCGTTTTTGGTTGAGTGTCGCTTTGACCATGGAATGTCGAAGAAGAATACTCTTTTGACAAATCAAAAAAATTAGCCAACAGCAACATTTCACTATACTTTTTAAATACATATTTCTTACACTATTCCATAAATATTATAGTGTCGATTGCATTTTCTGATAAAATTTTGTGGGAGAATTTCACACGATGTGGATGCGGTCAGAATATATATATATATATATATACCAGGAGTGTTAGTTGAAGTTTGCCGGTATTACTAGTAGTTGTCACTAGCAAAATGTATAAATTTTTATGATTTGGCATGTATGTCTTTTGTTTCTATTGACATTAACCTACAAAAAATACGCAAGTCACATTCCCCCAAAATAATAGCGTCATATTTGTTTACCTCAGTGAATATGTCGAGTTTCGTTCCAAGTAAATCGCATTTGCGGCATTCGTTGCTTTTCTTATTTCATCAAAAGAAAAAAGCAGCTGAAGCCCACCGGTTGCTGGTAGAAACTTATGGTGAACATGCTCCAGTGATTAGAACATGTGAGACATGGTTTCGTCAATTTAAAAGTGGAGATTTCGATTTGAGAGACAATGAACATCCTAGTGCAGTGAAAAAGTTCGAAGACGAGGAATTGCAGGCGTTATTGGATGTTGATCCAACCCAATCGCAACAAAAATTGGCAGAAACACTAAATGTGACTCGAGGAGCAATTTGCCAACGTTTAAATGCCATGGGAAAGATTCAGAAGTATGGAAAATGGGTGCCACACCAGCTGAACGATAGACAAATGGAAAATCGAAAAACCGTTTGTGAAATGCTGCTTCAACGATTCGAAAGGAAATCTTTTCTGCATCGAATTGTCACGGGGGACGAAAAATGGATTTATTTTGTGAACCCGAAGCGAAAAAAAATCATGGCTTTCACCTGGTGAAGCCGGCCCATCGACTGCAAGGCCAAATCGCTTTGGCCGTAAGACAATGCTCTGTGTTTGGTGGGACCAGTGTGGTGTGGTGTACTACGAGTTGTTAACACCTGGTGAAACGGTGAACACGGATCGCTACCGACAACAAATGATCAATTTGAATCATGCGTTGATCGAAAAACGGCCGGTATGGGCCCGAAGACATGGCAAAGTTATCTTGCAACATGACAACGCGCCGTCTCATACCGCTAAACTGGTGAAAGACACATTAAAAACACTTAATTGGGACATATTATCGCACCCGCCGTACTCTCCAGACCTCGCCCCGTCCGACTATCACTTTTTCGCATCGATGGGACACTCCCTTGCAGAGCAGTGCATCGCTAATTTTGAAGAAGTCGAAAAATGGCTCGTCGAATAGTTTGCCTCGAAAGAGAAAAAGTTTTTTTAGGATGGTATCCATAATTTGCCTGAGAGATGGGCGAAATGTGTAGAAACCAATGGTCAATACTTTGAATAAAAAAATTTTTAGATTCCTCTGAAAATTAAGTGTTTTTATCAAAAAAACCGGCAAATTTCAACTAACACCCCTGGTATATATTTTACTTGAAATACGAATTATTTTATATAGATAAAATTATATATTGAATTGGAAAATAATATAATATTATTTTTAAATGGAAAAGTCTGAATGGTTGCAGTAACCCCTCACCTTCGTAATATTACAATTTAATAATCTTCCAAATTGCAATTTGAGTACTGAACTACTTGATGATATGCAGGTAAGAGCTTATTAGTTGGATTATTTTGTAGGTTGTCACAGTCAGTATAGAAGATTTATTATAGCGGACACTCATTTCGAGTTAATTTTTTAAAAACATGAGAGTCAAATTTTCCGAGGTATTATTACATTTTTTTCGACTCACCCTAGTATGCATGCCAATAACAAAATTCGCTTTGATTCTGATAATAAAAAAAAACAGTATTTTAAATTTACCATTTCACGCACGGAATCGATTATGTGCGATTTTCCCCAAGTATTAATTATGGGGCTCACAATTCTAGTGTCCTTATCTGTAATTTTTATATCATGAGCAGAGTAATGATTTTTAGAGAAACTAATATATTTCACCGACGTATATGAGTTGCAGAACGACATTGACAGATTCAGGCGCCGTCTATCTTCATAACAGCGGTGAGATACTTATTTGCTTTAAAAAATTATATGGTCTGCTCATAATAAAAATTTGCAGTTAAAGACAAATTTTTAATAAAACTGAATTTAAAAAAAATGTGTTACTATATTACAATATATACCATCAAAATATATACAAATATCTTTATCTAGACAATTAACATTGAGTATATATACTAAAATAAAGGTTTTTCTGTCCTAGGCTATCCATTATCAAAATACTTGCCATTATTTCATAAAACTTACACCTTTCTTCCTAAATGATTTTTAATGTTGGAAATTCTTTAATATCGGAGATGACATTAGTAATAATTATTAGAACAATTTGTTATACTACACTTTTTATTTGCAGTTCTAAATAGTTAATATTTCAGTTCAGTTTTTATATTATTTTTTATAACATAGAGTAAATGGGTGCAGATATTGTCAAAAATCATACTTATTATTATAAGATTAGATTATCGGATTTTGCAGAATAAATAGGTCCATTTGGTGGAAAAACCGTTCATCGATAGCCAATTTACTGAACTGCATTGATAATTTAATCTATTTATTGTTATATATATATTTATATGTTCTGTAAGTAAAGATTCTTCCTATCTGGATTAACATGAATTAAATTGTGATAAACTCTACTCTGTTTTAGATTTGGAAAGAAAAAGATTGCACAAAATATCAGAGCAAAATTATATTGAAAAGGAAGATAATAACACTAGAATAACCTTATCAAAATCTCAATATTGTGCAGATCTTGCAAGGTCTATGGAAAAGTAGCAGATATGAAACTCAAGCATATTGTGAAATTAAAAAAACTTCATAGAGTGAATTGAAGGTAGGATGAAGTATAAATTAAATATAAATATTGCTGTTATCATCTCGTAATATTTCTGAAATACAACAAAAGAATAAATGCGTATTTTAAAGATTTCATTAGTGATGAGGAAAACAGATAATTTCAAGGATCAATTTATCTGGCAAATTTAAAAAGTTATGAATGTTGAAATATGAAATACATCAATACATTATAAAAATAATATTTTTAATAAATATTTGAATTCTGAATCATAGATTTCGCAGAAAGAATAAAATTAATATTTGATTATCGAAAATAATTGATTATTTCATATATTATTGCTGGAATAACCAATTTAGTCCTTAACTAGATTAGATTAATACAGTAAACATTATAGATATATCGACTAAAAGAGATATTATTAAAGTACGAAATGAAGTTGAGTGGATTGAGTTATGAAAGATTAGTGAAGAAGGTATGGAAAACCTGTTTTAATGTGGGAGAGGGGGAGTGGAAAATTAAAAGGAGAGGAATAAATAAAAAGGCGGGAATAGCGGAGAACGTGGTTAATGAATGGTTGAAACGAGAGGTGAATTCGACGGAGTGAATGAAAGAGAAATTGTTGGAAATGGAAGGACAAGAGCAACAAGGAAGGATTGGAAGGAGTGGGTTCAATTTATACAATGGAATTTGACAAATATTTGGGCTGTTGCCAGAGTACCTATTGAGGAATGGTTGGTCAAGGGGGGAAACAATGACCCTGACAAGGGCCAGGTATGGATCGAATGAGAGAGGATCCATATTCTATAGATGGGGAAAAGATATGGTAGATGTATGTCATGCGGGATTGGTAAGGATACACGGAGACATTTAGAGCAAGAGTGTATTGTTTATTATATTTTGAAAGATTGCACCAAAACGAAAAATTATTTGCTAAAATCCTAAGAATAAATGTGAAAAAAATAGATGAATGTCAATGAGATCAAAAGGATCTCCTATGTACTTTTTCCAATTAAAAATAAATATCGTGTTCAATATATCATTTTTATTTAAAAAAATAAGATCTTCTCATTCTTCATTGTCCCTTTAATAAACGAATGGGGAAAGTATTGTGATTGTTAAACAAATCAGACCGATAATTTACGTATCTTCATAAAAACAACGAACCTGGCATATATATTTTTTTTTGGATAATAAAAACGTTTAGGCTGTTATTTTTTATAAAAATGTGGCTTAAGGTTAATTTGATTAATAATTACTTTTAAACTTTTTATTAATTTTAAATGAAAAAATAACAAACAGTTTTACGATAATGAAAACACTTCTAAGCTTTCTTTTGTATGTTTTGTATTTTTTTCTTGTGACAACAGTTTCGGCAAATTCAGCTTGTCATTACCAAATATTACTTCCTGTTATCATATTTAAACATGTATGAGGAAGGACAAGCCTCCACAATATAAAATATATTTTTTTACTAGCAAATCTCTATTAAAAAATTATATTTCGCTTTTGATATAAGTAATTTAGTAAATACTTTACCTGTTTATATGTTTGTTTATTGATATTGACGTATCTCAGTAAAGCTTAGTTTAAAGCCTCAATTGAAAATCCAACCGATAATAACTTCTCACACCACTAATACTCTGTCTTAAATCAATAAGTTTTTAATAAATCGCAAATATTTTAGAACTGAGTTATCTTCTTCAATCATGAAGAAAAATAATCTTTCCCTCTTGTCCTTAATTTAAAGAAAAGAAGAAAGAACTTTATACAATTTTTTTGTAGTTTTCTTGCAAACTAAAAATTCGTTAAATTACGCAAAAGGACATTCAGAAAACGTCTTTGAAAAGTAGGAATATAGACCAATAGCGTTACTTTCGCATGTAGCTAATATTTTTGATAAAGTCCTGTATCAATTTTTTCGCATATGCCACCATATCTACGGTAAAATCAGCATGGTGTTAGCCCTAGGCCTTCTACAGTTACAAATTAGCTATTATTAATCACGATATTGCGAATTCGTCAGATTTATGCGAACATATTAATGTAATTTACACCGACATGCCTAAAGAATTTGACAGAATTGATCATACACTTTATCTTTTGGATAAACTTAATAAATTTGAAATTAAATAAAATGAAACAAAGATGATTCACACATTTGCAGTTATTTAAATTACAATGAAATTAAACAAGGAAAATTTTTTCTGGCAATGATCAATAAAATTCGATCAATCCCGTTTTCCAACTGCAAAAAATTACTTACACTGTAAGTTTTACAAACATCTATTGAAACAACTACTTCCCGAGCATTTACCCCGCCGGACATTGGATTACACAATAGATATTTGTTGTTGCATAGCAGCCCTACTGCGAATTGCAACGGTTTGAGTCGAAATTATTTAATGAAAGGAAACAACAAATAATAATTGCAAGGCCATCTGTATACACGTGTTTCGGGATTTCAATTATTATTTGTTGTTTCCTTTCATTAAATAATTTCGACTCAAACCGTTGCAATTCGCAGTAGGGCTGTTATGCAACAACAAATATCTATTGTGTAATCCAATGTCCGGCGGGGTAAATGCTCGGGAAGTAGTTGTTTCAATAGATGTTTGTAAAACTTACAGTGTAAGTAATTTTTTGCAGTTGGAAAACGGGATTGATCGAATTTTATTGATCATTGCCAGAAAAAAATTTCCTTGTTTAATTTCATTGTAATTAATAAATTTGGTTCTTGTTCAAGTTCAGGACAACTAATGACATCTCTCATCGCAAATAATTCATTTCAGTATACCCCAGCAAGAGGCAATTGGACCCACTGTTTTTACTATCTTTATAAACAATCTTTCAAACGTATCAAAAAAATTTAAACACTAATTATACGCAGATGATTTCAAAGTATACTCGGGCAATGCTACTGCTGATGATTGTATACATTTGCAAAGCAACTGGATGTCATTTTTAACTGGTGTAATAAAATGAACAGGCTTAATATTAATCCTGGTAAGTACAAATTTATGACATTAACCAAAATAACTAATGATACCACAAAATTTCACAATCGACAATAGTAGTATTGAACGGATTAAATCTCGAAAAGATTTAGGTGTGTGGTTTGACGACAAACTTACTTTTAATTGTCATATGGAAACTCTACTAAACAATTCTTTTAAGGCATTAGGATTTATTCATCGCATTTTTGTAAACATAGACAATTTTAATGACATAAAATCTGTCTTTAATGTTTATGTGCGGTCAAAGCTGTAACACTTATCCCCAAACCCAACAAAAAAATAATTTCACCAGAAAATAGATGAAATAAATTATGTGTTTAATTTTTGTGAGTTAATTCACAACCAAATGTATTACTCAGAAATTTTGAAAGAGATTAAATTTCATACTACTTCAAGGCTATAAATAATTCAACATTATATAGCAATTTCAATAGAACAATGCCAAGTTTAAAATCACCTATAAATGTTATGTGTAACGTATTTAATGGGATAAATATATTCAACCTGTTATATATTTTATGATAATTTTGGGTAAATTGTCGCTCTTTGTTATATTTTTATATATTCAATGTTTTAATACTATTGTATATTTATGTTTTATTTTTATATTGTATTTTGTTTCCTAGGCAATACAAATTATTCATTCATTACATTAAAAAAGAGTTCCTTACTCTTCTTTTTGAAATAGATAAAAATAAAAACTAAAAGTATATTGTGAAAAAAATCCTCAGCCCGTGGTGAAACATTTTTAAATAGTTATGATATAAAATTAAAACACTTGTTTTTTTAATAATCTGTGAAACATAAAAAACAAGTGTTTTAATTAATATATATTATATATATATATGATTTTATTATATCATCATTAAGAAGTAAAAGGTAAAATACAGAGAGAATAATTTCTTATTTACAGTAATATTTATTGATAGTCATACAAACTGTTTCTAATTGCATATCGGGTATAACAAATATTATGGATCATCAGTCAATTGGCAATCGAAGCCGAAATATTAAAATATATCCCTTGCAAATAAAATGATATAAAAGTTCTTCTTAGTGTTAGAATAAATGGATAAATCCCGCAGAAAGAAATTATAATTTGTTGTATTTGCTTTAAAAGTACATAAAAGTAATAAAAAGACTCCTCGTAAATAAAATGATTAAGGACTGTGTAGTAGCAACTTTGACGATTCTACGAAAAATTAATTAAATAGAGTAAGATGAGGTCAATATATTTTACAATTGCATTTCTGAATTCAAAACATTTATATTTTATTATTTTTTCGTTATTAATCGCAAAATGTATTTATTTTCAATGATATAAAGTCAGCTTATTATAACATTATATTTTTTTTTTTAGCTTTTCGCGATTTGATTAAAAATGTAATCAAACTTTAATTCATAAAAAAATAAAAAGCATAGGGCGGATAATTTGTATATAAAAAAACTAGTTACGTTTAATCAAAGATGATGTATATAAAAAGCTCAGGCCTGATGAAAGCGAGTTTTAATTCAACCTCGACTTTCTTTTATAAGAGCAAAATTTCGCGTACATTTATTGATTATATATAAATAAATCACAATTTAATTTCGGTACCGGAGCGATTATGCAAATTGAGTATATAAAGGCATAAAGGTAGGGAGGAAACGGAAAGAAAAGGAAAGGAAAGAGGGAAAAATAAATGCAATTTGTCATTCGTGTATGTATTAAAAAGTTGGTGAATTTCCGCAACCGTACCCGGCTTGTACCATTAGAAACAAAGTAAGAAGTGGCGTGTGACAAAGTTACAATACACGAGTGTTCCGGTTGTGTTTCTAACGCCATTCTTGGCACGCAATCCGGAATACGTCCTCCTCCTCCTCCTTTACCAACACCGTCAATAGTTTTCTTCGGTAAAACGCTTCGGGCTTAATAATAGAGGTGTTTCGAAACTAATAATTCTCACACATAATGTTTATAAATACGAGTGCTTTCCTTGAAATAAAATAAAATAAAAAGAAAACGCTCGATATAATTTTCAGCTCATTTTTTTACTAGCTAATTAAATTTACGAAGACTGCAACTGAATGAATAAAGAAAGGATGTATGGAAGAAAGACTACAGATGAGTGGATGATAAAGGATAGTTCTGGCGTCAAGATATTGAAAATATAAGTAAATTAAATAGAAAATGATTCGATAATAATTAATAAATTATTTCCACATTTTGACTTACGTTACGTAAGTGCGTTAAACAAATGCACTTTAAAACAACTACTTCCCGGGCAAATACCCCGGCGTGGGTATTGGAATACATAATGTACACCTGCTGTTGCATAATGCAACTAATTTTGATCCGAATAAAATTAAATGCCCGGGAAGTAGTTGTTTTAATGTGCATTTGTTTAACGTACTAACGTACTTACATAATGTAAGTCAAAAGTCACAGAGCTAAATGTGGAAATAATTTATTAATTATTATGTATAGAGTTTATGTTATTTTGTATATACATTATGCCAAGCCAATAAAGATCTATTGTTAATTACTATTTTTACAACCAACTGAGTGAATTTCAAATTAAATATTCTTTATTTTTAAAAATTTTCAAATACATAAATTCTTTAAAAAATTGCATTTTCCCTGTTTCACGAAATGATAAATGTCGTGTATGAAAAGTTTATGCAATAATAATATTTGATTAATTATTTAAATATATGAAAAACGAACAAAAAAGCGACAATATTCAATGAACTAAAAGTCTCACTATATAATTCTAGGAATATAAACTAACTAATTATATATTAAAATCTAGCGTATTAATGCCAAAATTTCTCAACATCGCTGTTAAACGCAACAATATCCCCCCAGAATTTCCCCTCCCGACTATTCACTTAGTTTGTGCCTTTATGCAAAGGCCGTTTCGGGTCTCTCCCTTTTCCTTTGAACGGGAGCGAATGTATATTGTTATTGCAATTAAGACCAGTTTTGACTACGCACGTATAAAGTCACTGTTGAAATGCCCGGGTTAATGTAATTAAGGTTTCTTCGTGAAAGTGAACTGTTTATTGTTGTGTTCGTAATTATAGCCAAAACGTGTTTGCTTAAATATATATTGTACCTTGTTAAATGTATAATAATTTTATTAGAATTAAAATACTATAAAGTTTCATTACTTTTAAAATTCCTTGTGTTGGTAGTCGAGAATTTAACCATTTCTATTTCGTTACTTTCATGACTCAATGATCATTTGAAAATATTACTTTTAATTTATAAAATTTTCTAAGATCGAAGGTATTTGTAGGAGAGTAGGTCAAGTTGAGTATTTTACATGTATACATGGGGGATATGTATACTGTTAAAAAAACCTGTCTGTATATATATATATATATATATATATAAAGGAGAGAGTAAGTTATTATTTTCGAATTCATTTTATTTAATAGCGAAAATTTGCGCAGGTAGTGAGATTCTGGGGTACAAGATGACGCTAAGAGAGAAATTTTGCTGAAAGTAGTGTTGATTATTTATTGGACTGTAGTGCCTGCAGAATTTTGTGACAACAAATAATAAAAATTGTGCGGAGAGCGATGTTTGTTTAGACTGTAAAGAAGGAAACTGTATTATAAGTAATATATTCACGATTGTGTCGTTAATTAAACTCGACTGATTTTTACTTATATATTTTAAATGATCGTTGAAGTACTTTTATTCAATTACATAATTTTATTATTAAAGAAACATGGATATTCGTAGTACAAATATGAATTTTAACTATACAATATATTTTTAATTCGTAACTTTCCAATGTATATATAATTCCATTTGTGATTAAATTGGAAAATGTACCTATATGTGTGTATGCGAATAATTTCTCGCAAGACGCATTCTTTATAAAATGCACTCAGGCAAGGCAGCATATGATCTTTTTATTTTATTTTATTTTTCTATGAAGATATCTATCTTTATCAACATATATAATAAAATAAAAAATATTTTTCAGCTGCCCTTGCACCTAGAATAAAAGAAATTATATAATATGTATAAATGAACTAACAAATTACGTTGCGTAAACGGTAAAGCTGTTCACTGTATAAATGTACGGGGTGAGTCATTATCTACCTGTAATGTGTATTTTAATTAATTATATAGATATAATTCGCTATGACTTTAAATTTGTCTAGTGCTATAAGTTATCAAACTTCGTTTGCAAAATGAATTTCAATTATACCAATAATAAAAAAGTTTCCATATTAAACGAATGTTTCCACTCCTTGATTAGGCATTAAGTAAAATTTCAAGTTTATAAAAGCCTGACAATTTGGATTTGAGATGTAAAATTATGATAATATAATTCTAACTCCGGATATTAAAACGCTTAGCTCCCTAAGTGCCCCGGTGATCAAATCGTCATGTGTCGTACATTCAATTTGGTAATTCATAAATGAAAAAAGAACTTTTTTAGGATCGCCACTGAATAGAACTCGAGACCTACAGGCTGAGTAGGCAAACCTAATTTATTTTCACACGTGTTCAGAAATTATAGTATATTTTCAAGATATTACTAAAATGGCACGATGCTGCCAGCTACTAACTAAAGGCATATTCAAAAATTACATTAATTTTTAAACAACGATTAATTTTAATTATAATTTATTTTAGATTAATCTGATTAATACAACATGTTTATAATAATCATTTCAATAAATAAAGCAATGTGAAGAAGAAATAATGTTTCTCGTGGAAATATTTCACGAATTTATGTGATCATTTGATAGTGTGCCACTATTTAATTTTTATTTAAGTTAAGAATGATTTTTTTAATGAAAGGTGTCAATTTACTTGTAAAGCTTCAATGTATAATATGTAAAAGTTTCAACGCTCTCTTTTCATTATTGTGGAAGATTAATCGTTGTTCGTTCTTTTGACCGAATAACATGTAAATTTCCGACCTTAATATTTATATATATATACATAATCTTTATTGGCAAACGTAATACAATACATACATATAACTTAAAATATTACAATACATGCTGTAAGAGTTTTACAATTGACTATCGACCAGTGGTCTTATCGCTTTTTATATTTATATTATATTACAATTAATTTCATTGTAATCCAAGTATATACAAGGAAAAATTTTGGCAGTGATCAATAAAATTTGATCAATCCCTTTTTCCAGCTGCAAAAAAATACCAATGTCCCGCGGGGTAAATGGTCGGGAAGTAGTTGTTTCAATAGATGTTTGTAAAACTTACAGTGTAAGTATTTTTTGTAGTTGGAAACAGAGGTTGATCGAATTTTATTGATCATTGCCAGAAATTTTCCTTGTTTAATTTCATTGTAATTTAAATAACTGCAAATGTGTGAATCATCTTTGCTTCATTTTATTTAATTTATATTATATTCGTTTCTTCTCTTCATTATATTAAATACTTCTTCTTCTCGAATCCTTATACCCTTTCTTGTGTCGCATATATTAAATACTATATGTACATTTCGAACACATTTTCTTGTCGGTGTGTTTAGTTAAAATTAAATTTAAAAATAAATTAACATAAATGTATTAGAATGCATGAATGCATATATGTTTCATCATGTCTCACCAAGTGATAAATGAGAATATTGTAATAGATATTAATTTAAATATGTGTCTATTTGTGAAACAAACCATGTAATTTTTATTTGAATTAATGTTCATAAATTTATTCTTCTTGTATTGTATTTGTATTTGTGTGTTTTTGTCTATATAAAATCTAGAAGAATATATATGTATGAATATTGATTTAAATAATCTAGGACTAAACAATCGATTAATTTCAGTAATTAAATGTCAATTTAATTATTACTTTAAGAAGTACGTTACAAAATGTAAAATCAATTATAATTACTATATTTATATATCCAACTTAGGCATTTTCAAATTAAACATTTTAAATTTTTTGTAATTTTCAAATATATCGATTAATTAAATAAATACAGTAGAATACGAGTGGAATTTCTTTTATGCGCGTTTTCGTTTCGATTCGGATAATTGTTGGTTTTATTAATAGATACATGACAGTAATGAGCAAGAAGTAAACCGTAACTACCCTCCCTTACTCGTCGGCGTGTTTCCAAAGTAATTACTTGGCTAAGTGAAGGAGGAACATGCGGCTTCACGTATAATTTATCAGGCGAATTCGCGCAAAAGCCTCCCCCTGTCCTATCCCGCTATTTATTATTTCATTTTAAAGTTTTACCTTCAGTTGGTATTAATAGCACATGTTATTAAAAATGTTTAAAAAGTTTTGTTATAGAATAAATTTTTACAATTATAATGAATAAATTAAATAAAATAATAATATAAAAAGGATTTATTTACTTGGTCACAGTTATTTATATTAAAAGAATTTGAAAATAATTAATAAATTATTCGCTCATTAGCTACTGTGACATTTTGACTTATGTTACGTGTGTACTTTAACAAATGTTATATAATAATGGACACTTGCTGTTACAAAAAACAACATATTGGATAATGCAACATTTTTTATTCGAAAATATTTAACGCAAAAAAAAAATAGGTAATATAAGGGCATCTGTAGAAACGAGTTTCGGAATTATTTCCATCATCAGTATAGCCTGATGTAATTACAAATTTGTTAAATTAAATTAATCAAACGTACCGTCCACGCTGCGATCTCCGGTGGAAATTATCGACGTTGAAAAACGCAATTACGATGAGCAGTCTCAATTAATTGTCTGCGGTACTAAATATTTTCGATTCAGATTTAAAATGAAGTCTTGCTGTCTATTAATAATAATTTATATACATGGTAATAGTTATTTAATTAAATTGAATGAAAATAATTTTAAAATAATTAATACATTATAATGATGTTCAAATATTTATATAAAAACGAATGTCAGGTTTAATTACAAACGGCGTAAATTTAAAGTTGTATTTTTTTTAATACATAATCGGTTAAAAATATGTATAGCCGTGCTGTTATGTCGTGCCCTCAAGAATCATTTTCTCGTCTCGCCTCATTAAAGCAAGTTTATTGCTAATGTCTATTATGTAAATCCAGCGAGCTATTAGTACAGGAAAGAGTTTTTTAAATGGATATTTGTTTAACTTGTTAATAGTATTGGCTTCTACTGTATTATGGATAATTGACATTAATGAAATACTTTGATTTCGAATAAATCACTTTTTTTATTTGTGATTATCACAATGATTAACGACGTTGACGTTGAAACTATAATCAAAAATTAACAGTTCTGTGATACAATAAGTGAATATACCTGTCTATATTCAATTTAATATAACCATCCATGGAATGGTGAAGATCGTGTATACGATAGATAGTGAGGAATAAAAAACCCAAGTAGTTAAATGTTAGTTATAACTAATTTTTAAAGAAGATTATTTCCTTTATTAAAATTGTGTTTACATTAACATTAATAATTAATGCTATCTTCTCTGAACCACATTAATTGAGAGATAACGCAAGTGCCATCTATTATCTAATTTCATATGGCATCGTTACCCAAATCGCTAGTCTGATGAGGTTCGAAAAAACGAAATTACCATCACTAGTTAAATCATATCTTCTGAATAAGCAAGCAAATCTTGGAGAACAATTTTAGTTTGCAAAGAAATTCATTTCTTATAATCAAATAATTGTTAGAAAATGTACAATATTATTATTTTTTTTTATGAAAGATAGGTATATTTACAGTGGTAAAATCAATACATTTATATAGAAAATTATTATTAAATATAATCAAATAAATGAATTAATGGAATAAATGTGAATATGAGTCTGTTTTAAACTACTGAAACTGCAATTAAATATGTTTCAATAGAAGCTCTAAGTAAATCAATTCATGGTCAATACCATGAGATTACAGGGAATATACAAAATCCAAAAGACTATAAAATGTGCGAATCTTCCGGACAAATTTATTTATTGGCCACATAAAGAAAAAAATAATAATGAGAATAATACTACTTCAAATTAAAATTTTTAGTTATATACTCCGTCTGATTATATATAAAAAGGAATTGCATCAGGAAATAAAACTAACGGAAGATTCAAGTCTTAAAAATAATTCAATAAAATTAACAAAAATATTCACATTCTTATATTCCAATATAAGAGAGACCTCAGGATAAAATCACCCGTCTTAATGCAAACGATATAGACAAGAAATTAAAAAAAACTAAGCTAATATAGGTAATCTGACTTTATATAGAGGATCACAAATCCAATGACAAATCAAACAGTATCCGATAACTCTGAGAATAATTACATCTACCCATCCTAAACTTTCTCGACTGAATGGAAGAAAGGTATCAACACATGTATTTCGAATCCTAGCAATAACCCCTTAGACCCTAACAGCGTTTGACCTACCGACTTAGTAGGTCGGTTTTACAAAAATGGTGAAATTTATTTGTGGGTTGTGGAACACAAATTAATTTAACGTACAGTTTTTTTGGGATGAATAGAAACTTCGATTGTATTGTAGGCTTAAATTATTAATAAAAAAAAACACTTCCAAAATTAGTAAAAAGGCACCATTGATTAAGCTAAAAAAATATATATGAACAAACAAATCTTCTTTTTAAGTACTTACTTTTTGTACGTCAAAAGTTGCAGTAGCTAGAGCGAAAATTATTTTTTTTTTTATTAATTGTTAAAGCTTCTACTTTGTTATACATCGTTATTCGATTAATCAAAATACTTTTTAACTGTGTTTGTATAACAGAAATTTATTTAGTGACGTAATTAATGCGTGATTGTGAAACTAAAATGTTAGTTTGATAATCTCCTATCACTAGTAACCAACATTATCTCTCCCTACCAGTTCGGTTTCCTTAAATATTCAAACTTCCAACTGCCAGACGACGAGCCTCGAGGGCAGACGTTCCGCCATTGTGTTTTTAGACATAAAAAAGTCGTTTGATTATGTCTGTCATCTAGGATTGCAGTATAAATGTAACTCCCTGTATATCCCGCCATACGTTATTAAACTTTTTGACAATTTTCTTAAAAACAGATCGCTCCAAATAAAGGTACGTCAGATTTTATTTAGTCACTGCACTCTTGGATAAGAACCCCCTCAAGGTTTCTCCTTATCAATACTACTTTACCAAAATATAGTCCATGAGTACCATTCCGATTCTGAACACATAGATAAATCCGCATACCCTTATCTCTACCCTACCTAGGTAGGGATATGAGTCATTAGAGCACTAAGCACTCTACAGAACCTTATTGACACAATTGAAACGTCGTTTGCGAAATCCATAAATCCCAAATATTAATCTCTTCCACCGAGTACACGACCCTCCTTTCTTCATATCAATAAACTAACAAACCATTTACCCTTCAACTCACTACAAATACCTAGACATCCCTTCGATCCCAAACTCACCTTTAAAGAGAACTCCATCAATCTAAAAGCTAAGGTAAAGAAAAGAGGAGCATATTTCAGAAACAAATATAAGGCTTCTGATATATGTGAACTAACAGCAATGAAAATGAATAAGTACGAAAACGGCAGTGCATATTTATAAAATGGTGTGCCGCCCTTTACTTGAGCATGCCGTTATCCTTGCTTACGCCTCGAATCGCACAAACCTAAACCAAATCAATTCCTCATGTATGCCACGTAAATTCATTGAATCTCTTTATCATATTAATAACAGTTAAATTACGAATACAATCGACAATGACTTATAACATAGACGGTTGGTTATCATTATCCTTTTTTTTTTTTCACAGGCGAAAAGTCAATTCATTTTATTTGCTTTATTACTTTCATTATTTTGTATATTTTTTGTACATATCTAATAGGTATTCTACAGAATAGGTTTTTCTACAGAATCAAAAATGAAAAACGATGTAAACTTTCTGTTAACGCAATTTAATTGAAAAAATGCTTAATAATATAAGGAATAATCGTTTGTTACCATAAAGCAAATGTTGTGTAAAGGGTGAAACAATACGCTAAATGATTTTTTTTTCTTTTTTAACTTAAATGG
This sequence comes from Philonthus spinipes, assembly GCA_963082785.1. Classification (NCBI taxonomy): domain Eukaryota; kingdom Metazoa; phylum Arthropoda; class Insecta; order Coleoptera; family Staphylinidae; genus Philonthus; species Philonthus spinipes. The sequence continues at coordinate 10,008,897 of OY720315.1, read as the reverse complement.
AACACCCTATATTTTTTACACTATTTCGATAGAAAATTGATTCTTCTTTAATTTTTGTATAATAAACTATACCCCTATCTGTTACCATTTTTTAACAATTTCAAGTACAAAATTATAAGTTTCGCTTATAATCTATAATTTAAGTAGGCTATCATTAAAACAAATGCAATTCATAATCGTTTTCTCGTATTTAATAACATACTTACTTCCTAACCTAAAAGGATATTCAAATGACAATCGATATTTAAAGGCGCATGCAAAATATAAAGAAAATAGTTGCTCAACGATTATTTAGCGAGTTATAATGGTTATTGGGACATATATTTTAAGAAAAAAAAATTTAAAATGATTGAATGTTATTGTATTAAAAAAAATGTGAATGTGTGAAATAAATACATAAAAATGTTAACAAAATATAATGATATAAATATTTTATTATTTCATTTATTATCTATTTTCGGTTTTTCAGTCAACATGAATTGTTTAATTAAATCAATTTAAGAAGGATATAGAAATATTTTAAATATTTTTCGAATAATAACCAAAAAATATAGTTGTTGTTAGTTTTTAACAATTAAATTAATCATTTATTGAAGAAGTATGTTTAACTGCACCAGTGTTACAAAATATAACGTAAAATGTACTTTACTTACTAATTATAATATTAAGCGTTGAAAGTTACTAAATAAATCAGTTGTTCTGGCGCGGCCTACTTTGGTTAAAAATTCTATACCAAATTATTTAATCAAATGCAATTTTGGAGAATAAATTGATGATAATAATAGGAATCGTAAAATCTGTTTAAAAATAAATTATTAATATTAACATACCTAAATAGAAAAAATAACTTCCAACCCATTCCTGGTGAATCGAAAACCAACTCACCTCCACCACTCTCTAATTACCACTTGTTCATAAACAAAAATAAATAGCGTTTTTAATTATTAATTATTTCTAACGTTAAAAATTAAACCGGAATAGTGAACACTGCGCGTTTTCGGACGACTGAATCGAAATACGAGCGCAATTATCGCAAATCAAGAAGAAAAAAACGATCGACGACTCACTCCGAGAATTCCTGAGATAAGAAGATTTGTTGTACCTGGATCCTGGCGCACAGCCAAGATCATACCTATTTAAATTGTTGTATTTTCAATATTATCGTGTATTAAAATAATTACAGCTTAATATTTATTTACTTTTTTTTATTAAATTCTCATTTATCCCGTGGTAAAAAAATATGTATGAATTATGATGTATTTTAATTAATACACTTGATTATTCGTTTCACTAAATTATTTTATATTTGTGTTCGCGTAACTTTCACAACTAAATAAATTAGTTGTTCTGGCACGGCCTACTTTGATTGAAAATTCTATACCAAATTTGTATTTGAGATTAAATATCTCAAAAACGGTAAACGGTAGCTATTTATTATGTTATATAAAAAATGAAGAGTGATTAATTTTCTATTAAAATAGCATAAAAAATATAGTGTGTCCCATTTAAGTAAAAAGATAAAAAAATCATTTTGCGTATTGCTTCACCTTGTATATAAAAATTTGTTTTAAGAGAAAAAAAAGAGTATTTCTTTTATTATTAAGTATTTTTGCATTTGTGTGGCGTTATTTCATTTTTCATTATTAAAATATTAGGCTCTAAACATCTATCGATTTCAACATTCATTTGTTTATAACTTTTAAACTATGAAAAATTGACCTATTAAATCTTATATAAAAAGTGATAATTTTTAAACGTAGAATCGAAAATCTTCATAAAAAAATCTATCATTCCATTTAAAAAAACATATGTTTGATACGTTACGTGATTATTGGACTCCTTGTATATATGAAACTAATTTTAAAATGTAAATTTTGACAGTAGCTACTAATAATGTAAGTAACATTTTTTTGTTTATTTCTTTATAACTGAGACATTGGACTTCATCGTAATCTTGCGCCACCCTGTATTTGGAATCCACGAAAAAAAAAAAAAAAACTGTATCTAATAATGTCATTTTCGACTATAGGCACAATTCAAAAAAATCGAAATTTGTCATTATAACTCAAAAACTAAAAATGATAAATAAAATGTGATAACATATTCGCAGTCAGCATAAAATATTGCTTTGAGAAAGTGTTTATTATTTTTTTCTATTTTTACTAATAACGAAGTTACAGGCACTATCGAAAAATGACTCGTCGCTAATTTCCGGTTATAACCAGGAAACGGTTAAAGATAGATCATTTTTTTTCTTCGCCATTGTTTTTATCATTAAAAATTGGCCTAGGGTCGCGAACATGTTTTTTCGTTAAATTTTAAAATCAAAAAATTCCATATGTGGCACCACCAAAATGCACCACCCTGTACAATTTTATTTTCAAAAGATGCATTAGAAAAAAGGTATTTATTAGATGTTAACAAAAATGGACATTTTTAACAATTTATGAATCCTTTTTAATAAATAATTTAGTAATGATAAAAAAATAATAATTGTTATAAATAATTTAAAGTGTTATCAAAAAAATATTTTCCTTTTTATTAACAAATATTAGTAAAAATTAAAAATTTCCAATATTTAAGCATTGGCAGTTCATATTGTATCGTAATATATATATAACAATCTTTATTAACAATTACAAGTTTACAATAACGTAACAAACCTTGATTATGTATATCACACAAAAATTAATTAAATTGTTAAATGGCAGTCGACCAAAGGTCTTTCTGCCTGCTATCGTAATAATAAATATGATTTCATTATTAAAATTATCAATAAAATAAAATATAAACGTATAAATTAAATTCTCGACCAGCTTCGGATAATTTTAAATTAACTTTTTCTGAAAACGTAATTTTTAAAGACAGTTTATTAAAATATTAATAAATATCCATACAATATATATATATATATATATATATATATTCAAAATCATATGCGCCTACCTTTTGATAAAGTACAGTAGTTATAAATATGTTTATTTAAAATCAATAATTTTTACTTATTTGTATTTTGTTTTATTAAATCTAATAGATAAAGCAATTGATTTGTCAAATGATTAACTAATTGAAGTTTCTGAAACACACCCAAACAATTATGTAGTTTTTGAATCATCCACTATATCTGGCGCAATAACTCATAAAATTTTAATGCCATAATTTAAAATTCTATGTCAAATTAAATATTTGTAATTAATATTTTATTTTTAATATAACTAATTCTTATAGCGCTGAGTTGTTGGTATAATTGTCAGGAAAAATAACATGTATGTATAATAATGTAACATAAAAAAGGTAGATTTTAAAATATATATATTTTTATATAAACATGTCTTGTAGTATAACTTATTATTTTACCATAAATAAAAACAGAATTCGAATTCGTTCACCTTTTCAAAGCGGCACGTAAGCTAGTTGTAATAGCAGATGATTCAAATTGTCTGGCCGCCGAAATCCGATACTTCCATAAGTAAATAAACTGAGCGCGCGCGCTCGCTTGTTGTGTTTAGGAACGATTTGTTGTTTTAAGCGTAATAAAAAACATATCGAATTATAAATATGAACGGAAAATGAGTAAAAATCTAGTAAGAAATAATTATTTATTATAAAAAAATTAAAATCAAATTAAAATTGTTGATCGATATGAGTTCTAGAAAAAGGTCATAAGATTTTGCAGAAAAAAAAGGTAGCTCTTTATCTCCACTAATAAGCTCTCTAAACGTACGCATTTTTATTAAGAAATCCCATAAGGAAGCTTCAAGGTCGATTCGCAACGATGCCTCTTAAAATGTTTGACATGTGACAACTAATAATCCAAAGCTTGTTTCAGGTAGTGGTTAAAAATCTGTTGCTAACTTCACTCCATGACTAAAACGCACACACCCACGGCTTATCGAATGTGTATTTAATAGTTTATTTAATATCATAGAAATATATGCGATAATTGGTGTTTTAAAGATGGGAGCAGAAAAAAATAATCAAAGATACTATTAAAGCTGATAAGATGGACGAAATTACTAGAACTATTAAAAATGTATGTCTTCTTTACAGATATTTTATATCAATTAATTAAATAGACAGTACGGAAACAATAACCAGCCTTCTCTAGAAGTAAAATAAAAAGAATAAACAATTCTTTCGTTTATTTAAGGACACATAAAGATAATTACAGGCAGAAGTTAGGAAACTGCGACCTCTCCGTATTTAAGAAGCGAGTTGTGCGGTGATTCCAAAGGGCACGAAACAAAAATAAAACTTTTAATAATTTTATTGGGGCGTGCTCTCCCCGGCGGCATCGACTGCGGCGGTGGAACGGGAGCGGGTCCCGCCGAAGCGCCGGGCAATATAAAGTTGGAATTTTGAACTGTAAGTAATAATGTGGCTCCGTTGCAGGCATACCTTAATTATCCCAAGATGGCTTTAAAACTCCGGATTACCAATCCGCGGGCCTAAACTCATCTCGAGTAATGAAGGTGAAGCCGTCCGTGGGGACGTGTTCGCGACAATCTTTCATTTTACTTTCCGCGTGGATTTTCCCCTCGATATTTTTTCATTTCGGTCTCTCTCTTTCATTACTTTTTTGATTGGATCGTTGAAATATATGTATATCTGTGGGTGGGGAATTATTTTGATTTATCCATGATCAAAGAATGAGTGTCGTCATAATCAAAGATATTTTAATACATTTTATTTGTTGGCTCATCTAAAGCTGGACGAAAGATGTTTTAACTCTACTTATTTTTTTATAATGAAGCTTAATACGTTTCCTATTAATTGACTAATTATAGCATGGTCACATCTAGCTAGCAGGATGAAAGACGTTATCGGTGAAATAATGCCTGCATTCATAATACCTAGTCAACTGAGGGTTGAAAGAGAGTTAAAATTAAATTCATTCACAAGCCTATACAGCGTGCGATGCATGTATCCGTTACCTTCACTAATTTATACATTTCCTTAATGGCTCCTTAAAATTGAAAAATAAATAATGTTTAATAAGCTCATATGTCTTAATTATTTATCCAATTCAATAAAACATAACGGGATTTTCTAGAAAAATATTATGTTAATATATTGTAAAAAACTTTGTAAAAATATTTTACACCGTCCAAAAGTTGTGATTTTTTTTTAATTAACACTCACTTCGACTTTGCGTCATTGAAAAAAAAAAAACAATAGCGACCTTAAAGTTTAATTGCAAAGTCGAAGATGTTTCAAATATATGAAATATGTGCGTTTTATAAGTTCTTAACAAAATGACTTAAGTGGAATTTGTCATATTTCAAGTTGTATAATAAACAAAACTTACAAAAAGTAGTTCTGTACTTTATATTTTTGTTAATTGTTAACAGAGCATTATTTTTATATTATACACATTTTTATAATTTTCATTAAAAACAGTTTTAAATTTTATTAAATTAATTGCCATCTTCTTCGAACACCATTTCTAATTTCTTATTGAAATAAGTTAAGCGTTACAATTACGTATTGATGTTCAAACCACTTCGATTGTTAAGCTTTTTTGTTCGAAGAAGGTGAAACACTGCATTTAAGGTATGTTCATTATTTTCAGCAGATTTGAATTAATTAAAATCAGTTTCACTTAAACATTGGATATTTTATGAATATAAACATTTGTTTCGTAGCCCCTTTAAAAAGAAGAATTGGAAGTTAACCGGTGGTCGCAGATGCATAAAATTTAAATGTATTAAATTTAAACTCGTAAATCTTCCATTTTTAATTTTATACATTTCGCTCCTAGGAGTCTTTCGGGATGACTGATAAAAAAAATATATGCACAGAAAGTAGATCATGGATAGTTAACAACGTAAACTAAATATACTACCTTAAAAGTTGTCTCAGATATTTAATTAATATTTGAGGTTAATCAATATTAATGAATTCATTCCATACAATACTGGCAATTTATAAATTTTATGGTGAAATGACCATTCGTCGATAGTCAATTGGCAGAATTTTTATTGTGTTTTATTTGTCAGTAAAGGTTATGTATGTATATTTAATTTTACAACTATTTATATAGCTAGTAATTTCAATATTGATTGATTGTACAATAAATTAATTTTTATTCATTATCGATTTCAAGAAAGATAAAGATAAACACAAACGCATGTGTGCGGACAAACAAAACAGTTATTGATTACTTTTATAAATAGACACAAATAATATTTATTTAAAATTAGATATAATTAGTGTATAATTTATATCTGTAAGTCCGTATTGACATATAGGCTTTCAGTCTCTATTAATATTTTAATATATTTTATTATAGGGTTCCATCAAAGAATTCATTACAGTGTCGATATTTTTATTTATTTTTCAAAACTCGTGAATAATCCGATGGTGTTTCCATTATGGTACTTTTTGTTTAATAAGATCATTTTTTAGTAAAATAATAAAAAAAGGTTTTAGGGTTATTTTCATAAATAATTTAAATATATTTGAGGTACATAATAAAATGAGGATAGATCAAACATACTAGGATGTGTAGCGGAAATCCCTAGGTGAGGGCTTAAGACAGGAAATACAATTGATCCAACAAACGTTCTGTTCAACCGGTCCAAACGGTAATCCAGGGGCAGCACTGTGCGTGATCGGAACCCATAAACGTCAGATCCTCTCGTCCATGCTTGCCTCCGCTCTCCTCTCCACTCCCTTTTTTTATTTTTTACGTATACAGATATATATATTGTACAGTGTATAGACCGCCGTTGTGGCCAACATCCAATATTCAGGAACATCGTACATTTACAAATAAATTTTACTTTCAGACCGCCTTTCCTCCCGATTCAGCGTTCTCGAGTGGCTGCGGGATTCACCCAGAAATATCACTTTATATAACTCATGCTTAACCAGCGTCCTTTTCAAAAGAGGGGGGTGGCCCGAACGTAAAAAAGCTGCATAAATAGCAACAAAAGATTAATGACGAGGGGCCGATTGTACTCTCCTCGGGATACATGATTTAATGCCATAAATTTTAATACTGATATTCAAGATGCTCGGGCCATTCCAAGATATATTTCCTTAGAAGTTTGTTTTTTTTTATTACCCAAAAATGTTTTATGTCATGTATTATTATTTAATTATTTGATATAAAAATTTTTAAACGTTAAGGGATGCTAAAACGAGATCATAAAAATAAAACAACTTTTATATACGTGTACATTTATTTCAACAACTTTTCACGTTTACGTAAATAATAACTAGAATGGTTTAATCAACAACTTGTCTATATATTTTGCAATATTAATGTGACATTATCCTGACAACGAGATCTATAAAATGCTGATAATATGCGTGATACTAGTTTTAAGGTTTACGCATCCTCCTTTTTACAGGTAAAATAGAATAAGAGGTGTAATGCTAGGAGCCTTTGTCGTATTTATTTTAACAGCGGAGCTGTACAACTATGCTTTTTTATTATTTTTTATTAATAATAATAGTGCTGCTTATTTTAATTCATTAGTGCTTGTTAGTGTTAGGTCTTAATAGTAAAATGTGGTACAATTAAGGGTATAGAATTATAAAAATTGCAAAAGACACGAAAGCTAAAGTTTCTACTGTGCAGCTATAAGCCGTATTGCATATGTCCCCAGAACTCACATTTTAATCCAGGAGAAAATTACCAACTCAGATTATTTCAATTGCACGAAATAATGATGTCCCTGGTCAGAAGCCAAGGCTCTAATCTAGGATTGTGAATTGCAAAGAATATTCTTCCTTTCGAGGAAGTTCAACTAGAAATGCACAAACAGTCCTTATTATATATCCCCTTAAATTCACTTAATGTTCAATGATAGATAACCGAATTCGATTACACGTTAACTTATATTGCTGAACGAACTGGTACAACACCTATCATTTAAGTGGGCGATTTTAATATCCACAGTTCATTATAGAGATCAGAGAAGAATATTTACGTGACGCTTTATTTCCTCGATATAAAAGGCGGCCCTCCTCAACACTTCAGGTTTAGATTTTTTAGCTAGCCTATTGGCACTTCGTAGATTCTTTCGAGGCAAGCTTTAGATTTTCAATTATGTTGCCGATCATCATGAAAACTGTATTTAGAATCATCAAGCTATAGAGTTAGTTAGGCAGACTCCGTTGTATTTCAAGCCAGTTTTACCTTGTTTATATTAAATAAAAATGATTTGAAAATAATTAATAAATTATTTTCACATTTACCTCTGTGACTATTGACTTACCTACGTAAGTACGTTAAACAAATGCACATTAAAACAACTACTTTCCGGGCAAATACCCACGCCGGACATTGAATTACATAATGTACACCTGCTGTTGCACATCAATAAAATATTGCATAATGCAACAAATTTTGATCCGAGAAAAATTTAATGTAAAAACAACAAAAGGAACGTTACTTACCTTTTTTATATTATTTAATAACAACATTATTAGAAATAATAATAAATAATAAATGTAGGTAGACCATTCGACGTTTTTTTTTTTAATTTTAATTCTTGATTGTTGAAAGCTCAGTTAAAAGCTTTTTTTGTCGTTAATTCAATCCCGGCCCAAAAGCGTTTTTTTTTTTTTTTACTTGCGAACCATGGAAAGGGACACGGAACACCCATTTTTATGTTATTTTTTTCTATCCTCAGAAAACGCAGATTTTCTTTACCGAAACGGAAACAAAGTTCATGGCGTTTTCGTGTGAGATGGTTTTGCCCTTGGATGGACCCAGATCCTCACGGCAAAAGGATCCCGTTAGGCCTGGGTGCTTTTTTGATGCAATCAAAGGGGACAATAAACGGCAAACAGGTTCAGTTAATCACTTGATGACAGCATGCACCAATTTGGCGGCAACAAGCATTCGACCTATTCTATCAGAAATGCTGGAAGAATAAGGAAATACCATTATCATCTCAGAGAAGCAACAAGACCACTCACATTCCAAACGGCAAACCAGCAACATCTAATATTTTATTTACCCTCGCGATAGATATTTTTTATTTGTAAATATTTTCAAAGAGTGAAAATAAACATTTAGGTCTTATAATTTTTAATGGTCCATCAAAAGTATAAAGTCATAATAAGCCTTTTTTAGCGATTTTTTTCGGTTTTCTATTGTTATTTATTTTATTGAAAGATATTTCAAATGAAAGTTGAAAAAATAGTAATAATGACATTGTGCTTCACATTTCCTTAATCCTCAAAAATAATATCCTCATATCAAATTATGGAGAAAATTCATCAATATTTAATTTAAATTTATTTATTTAAATTTAAAAAATACAGTTTTTAGTACTTTAATAAGTACGATAAAAGTTGAACTATACAGTTCAATGAAAGATTGAGTCTTCTTTTTTCACAAAATGTATTTAATACATGTATATATTTGACATTGACTTGATAATGAAAAATATATATATACAGGGTGTCCCCGAATGGTCTGTACAACGCTCTACCACATTTTCTCTGAAACAAAATAATACGTTTTAACTAAACTTATCTCTATCCAAAAGTGGTTCCTAAGCCATCTACGAGGCCTCAAAGATATTATTATTATTATTATTTTTTTTTTTTTTCATTATTTTTCAAATATTTTTATTTTGGACTTATTTTAGAAAACATAATTTGGCACATTTAATTTTCTGAAAGATCATTCAATTTTACGTATTTTTTGTCTCTTATAAAATTTTGTTATTTTCCCCTAAAAAATATTTTTATTTGTCAAAACAACAAAGAAATAAAATTATAAAAAAAATGTTGTATTGCTGAAAATTGCAATCAGTTTGAACATTTGTTGTGAAACTAATAAATTTGTGTTTTTTGTTAGGTACCTATCTTTATTTCTACTTTGTTAATTGTTTTGAGAATCAAAATATTGTTCATAATTTTATTACTTTTTTTGACAAATTAAAATATTTTTTTGCGGGGAAAATAGCAAAATTTTATAAGAGACAAAAAATACGTAAAATTGAATGATCTTGCAGAAAAAAATATTCCTTATGATTTGACCTGTTGAATAAAAAGATTTAGGTATCTTAAGAAGTCGATGGTCCTAGTTTGACCACTTACTTTAAACGTAGGATAAAGAAACATATCGCAAAAAGTGCATGGTCTCAATGTAATTAAATGTGCCAAATTAGGTTTTCTTGCCTAAGTCCAAAATAAAAATATTTGAAAAATAATGAAAAAAAAAAAAATAATAATAATATCTTTGAGGCCTCGTAGATGGCAAATATGTGGTAGAGCGTTGTACAGACCATTCGGGGACACCCTGTATATATATATTAATATGATTATATGCACAATGTGGCATATAATATTTTTTATGAACAAAGGAGACTCAATCTTTCATTCAATGGTACAGTTTTTAATGTTTATTTATAAAACACTTTCAAACGAAGCTGTTCATATAAAGTACTACGAAAAATATTTGTGGATGTATAAACCCATAAAAACCAGCTTTGAAAACGTGTAATATTTAATAAACCAAAACATAAAACGCGAAACTAACCATAAACCTTTCGCAGCGCCCGGCTATAACGCACTTAATTAGCACAACTTGTACGTATCACATTCTCGCGGCACGTTAAATCCCAATAAAGTTTTAATTCGCATCGCGGACAAATAACAAAATTAAACGCGGCGATTTCTTCAGAGCGAGACGGTTCCTCCGATAAATATAAACCTCATTAAGGCCCTTTGTCGCCGCCCGCACGTAATTATATAGATATAGAGAGTGGAAGAGGGCTTTTATTATCTCCAGATAATGTTAATATTTTGATAATCTGGTTGCTTGCTTTCGTCTAAATGTTTCATTATTTTCACTATGGATTTCGCGCGCGCTCTTCCCCTCGCCTTCCTTCCATTCCCTTCCCTTCCGCACCCAAAAGCTCATCCTCGAGGACGAAGTTTTCTAATTACAATGTTTGCAGAAGCGGCTGTTTCCATAATCTTCTTTAGTAATATTATTTGATGCAGTTAAATACATAAAGTAATAAAATGTTTTAATATTAATAATAAATACTATTATTATTACTTTATAACTGTCTTTATGATTTTAATACTTAATTATATAGAATAATAAAATAATTTGTTTTCATGTTGTCACAAATATTTAAAATAAATAAAATAAAAAGTAATTTGAAAATAATTAATTATTTAAAATGAACTAATATTTAGTAATGACTTTTAAGTTGGAATTAGGAATAAATTGCAACATACACAGTCTTTTATGTCAAAATTAGATTAAAAAATATCTTTGGAGTTAATTACACTCTCAAAATACGGCTGACTTTAGAGTTCAAATTGAGACAAAGCATTAAGTGATAAAATCAAAAGTACGCATTAGTAATGATGCACATTTGTTTGAAAATTATAATTTCAAAATTGATGTCAGCTGCAATAACTTTAAAGACTAATATATGCAATAGTGGTGTATAAGATGACAATCAAATCAAAAGTAAGTAATGAGAGTAAGGTAGTCATTTAAAAGTAACCATTAAGCACTATGATTTCTATACTGTGACTTATGAAACGTAAATAAGCAATACCTTGAATAAGCCTGTCATTCTTCAAGTAGTGAAATATATTTAACTTTTATTTGAAAATGAAAACATTCGATTAAATCGGACCATTGTTCTGTATTTATTTATTTATTTATTTAACAGATTTACCTTTTTTAAAATCTACAAAATAATTAATAATATGAAATAAATATGAATAAAGTATTAAAAATCAACCAATAAAGCACAGATTAGATTGAATAACTTTAAATTCTCAACTAGTTTCGGGTTATCAGCCCATTTTCAAGAGAATTTAAAATTAAAAAAAAAAATTAAATTCTCTTGAAAATGGGCTGATAACCCGAAACTAGTTGAGAATTTAAAGTTATTCAATCTAATCTGTGTTTTATTGGTTGATTTTTAATACTTTATTCATATTTATTTCATACAATATGAACTACCAATGTCTAAATATTAAAACCATTAATTATAATTAATAATATTTATGTGTAGTGGATTGTAGAACAAAAATAAAGCAATAATAACAGCAACAAGAAAACAAATAATTGGCGCCGTTTTATTCCAACTAGTTTCGACTTTCATTATCAAGAAATACAGAAAAATACATTTCTACATAAATAATTTACAAGATGTTTACACCCTATGGATGGCTTCAGTTTAATTATAATACACTCATAAATTCAACGAAAAAAAAAAATGAATACTTTCCTTAAATATGAAGAAAAATATATATATATATATATATATATATATATATATATATATATACATCAAGCAATCAAATAAATAAAATAAGTTGAAATAACGATTAAACTGAAGAAATTAAAATGAACAAATGTGAAAATCTTAAAATGAAAGATACAAATTTTGCAAGTTAAAAGATTTGACTTACTCGATTGCTATCTTGGAGAAGGGTATGTGTATCTGACTAGTTTAAATCAGAGGGAGGCTTTGAAATCATGGGGCAGGGATGAAGTGAGAGAAGAAATGTGAAAAGACAACAAGAAATTAAATGTGAACTTTCGCCTACATTGCTAATACAAAATAATTAGATATATTTAAAGACAAATTAAATAATTTATATAAATACACACAATTTACGGAAGAAATAGATAATAATAATGGCTTATTTTTTAGGTATAAGAATTAAAAGATCATATAACAAATTACATTTCAAAATGTATAGAAAAGAGACATTTTCAGATGTTATTGTCTCAGAAACGTCAAAAACACATTATAAAATTAAACATAATTCATTTGACTCATTAATTTAGAGACAAATATAAAATGAAGAAAACTTGCTAATATAAACAAAAATTATAAAAGTAGTGGCAGTAAATAATGGATATAGAGAAAATTTAATCGATATTCTAATTAATTAATTATTTATTTACGGAAAATCACCTTTTTACAATTAATGTCAATCTGTAATTACAAAATACAACAATATATTCAATTGATTTGATAATAAAAACAAAAAACAAAATAGTTTGAAAAATATTATATTATATACACGATAAAAAAGGAAACATAAGCTGGTGTAAGTTAAAATTTATTAGTGATATTTCTCTAAAAGTTAAAAATTGTACAAGAATATAATATAATATAATATAATATAATATAATATAATATAATATAATATAATATAATATAATATAATATAATATAATATAATATAATATAATATAATATAATATAATATAATATAATATAATATAATATAATATAATATAATATAATATAATATAATATAATATAATATAATAATTATAATGGCTTAGAAAAATGTGTAGTGAAAAACAAACCAAAAGTAGGCAAATTATAAAAGTACCGAGCGTATAAAATCCAGTCTGATGTTTGTGATGAAATAAAATTATGAAAAAATAAAAAAAAAAAAACGATTTGGAGAACATAAAGCATCCATTTTAAAAATAAAAATGTTGTACTGGTTTAGCCAAGCATGGTATTGACAATATTCATTTTTATAATAATTAACTGCTAAATAATTTATACTCGGGCAATAAAGGACCTCACCTAAATTATAGCGAGGGACTGAAAATTCAGAGAGAAATAAAACAGAGAAAACCAATTGTAAATGAAATCGAAAATCTTCGGAGTTTTGATTCATTTAAATTAATATCTCAATTTGTATACTGTGTGGTTGGTCATATATCTGAATATATAGAGTTTTTGGAAATTCCTGCTCACCAAATTAATATACAAGCATAAAAGATAATATTACTGGAGATTTTTTTATGGCAAATACTCACATATCGATGCCCTTTTAGAGGATAAAATTATAGTTTAATTAATAAATTTTCTACTTGTATAACTAAATATAGGCTGCAAAACGACAAAATAAAATATTTAAATTTTCATGTTGCGGCGCTTATTGACAATATGTCAGATTTGACAATTATGTAAATAATATTACAAAACGAATTCAATTAATACGAACAAAAAATGAGTTTCCATTATTAAAACGTTTTATGCTGGGAACATAAAAATCGAATATCCAGCGAGTATCGCAGCTGTATTCAATAAAAGTAATATTAATTTCATTAATTTTTACTTAATTTAAAATATTATTTTTCAAGTAATTCCTCTAGTCGGAATAATTCAGACTTGTGACAAATAAGTAAAAACTCCAATTTGAGTGTATGATACAAATCTCGCGATTGCAATGTTAATCATGGATAGGTGTTACAAATATTAAAGAAACATTAGTACCATCGGTATAAAGTATAATTCCACCAGGTAGTTCTACTACTTGACGAAGGAAGTAGGCATATATTCAGCGAAGAAGTGCTAGAAATATCAAACCAGGATCTTAACTTTCTTTCATCTATTTATTTTACGGACGAATCAATATTTACACTGAACAATTAACCCAATATTGAAAATACTAAATTTTGGTCTCAATAAAATGCAAGAATAAACTTGTCTACCAGCACTCAGTACTCCAAAAAAATAATAGGTGAGCTGGGATTTTTAACATTATAATGGACCATTTGAAATGTGTGGAAATTTAAATTCGGAGTAATATTTGGAGCTATTGATAACTAAGATTGGTCTTGCGTTAGACGATGCAGCGCGAGAAAATCAGGAGGTTTGGTATTAGCAGGACGTATTTAAACCAAATCGTTGGATTGGTCTTGGAATAATTCACTGGCCCGCAAGATCTACTGATTTAGCACCGTGCGACTTTTCTTGTGGGGTCATCTTAAAAATAAAATTTACAAAAGACGCCATTCAAATCTAACTTTGCCGCAATAACTTCAGAATGTGCACTTATCACGAATAGGTAGTTAGCAAATGTTGTAAATTCTTTCTATAATAGACTAGGACATTGTTTAGTAGAAAACAGAGGATTATTCGAAAATCTATTATAAATATATGATGTTTTGAAATTAATTTATTGTTTTATTTTATTTATATTTATATTTAAATTCCTTCTTGCAATAAACACTAGCTCTTCATAAGAATGGATCATCAGCTTGCCTCACTTTCATTACATAATTTCATTCATTATTGTTCTTCATCGACTATACGTCAATTTTATTGTCAAACTTTAACGTGTAAATCATTGTAAATAATTATTATTACCTATTTTAAGTTACTTCAAATTATTCTATTTGCCTAATTGTTATTTTATTCATAGTTATTTAAATAAATTAAATAAAAGGAATTTGAAAATGATCAATAAATTATTTTCTCTTTAGCCTGTGTAACATTTTCGACTTGCATTACGTAAATACTTTGAATAAATGTACATTAAAACAACTACTTTTCGAGTCTGTACCCATCCAGACATTGAATTACACAATGGACACTCGCTGTAACATATCAATAACATATTGCATAATGCACCAATTTTTTATTTTAGAATATATAATGTTATTTATTTACTTAACAGATGCCATTTCATACAGTAACATACATACATAATAAAATTACAGTAGATGTTATAAAAAAATATACATTTAACCGAAAATATTTTAAAACAAACTATTTTACTATAAAAGTACGGCGCAAAGAATTTACAAATTCTATAAACATATCAAAGCCAGTTGTATTTATAAATTCTTTATCATACATAAATATACGTTTAGTAGACAACTGATTCGCAAAATCACTTCTGTGTTACGGTATATGCAAAATGCCTTGCGTAACGCACCCATAACATAAATTCTTAATATTAACCATATCGAGCAGGTCATAATAGTTCCCAACGAGATGAAATTTGTAAAAAAAACAAATTTAACATGATCAAAAAACGTTAAGTAATATAAGGTTATCTGTAGACACGTGTTTCGCGTTCTATCTCAAATCAGTACAGCTCTTCTTTACATAATTTAAATATGTTAAATCAGATTAAATTAAACAAAACTAATTAAATTAAATAAATTAAGCGTATCGTCAGGGCCGTCCATTATGCAATTTTATATCTGCCAAGGAACCTTCCAGAGAAGTAGTTGTTTTAATGTACATTTGTTTTAAAGTACTTACGTAACGTAAGTCAAAATGTAATGGTGGCTGAATCAACTAATTCATTATTTTCAAATTCTTTTTATTTAATTAATGAAAAAAAACAAACTTTGAAATAACAATTATGCAATAATAGCAATAAAATGTGACTTATAAGACAGAATTTGACAAAAAATGTGAAGTAAGGTGACTTTAAAGTTAATAAAAAGCAATGAGAATGAAACAGAAAAACTGTATTAATACAATTAGGCGATAAAAATTACACCTAAAAACTAATAAGTTACAACTAGGCAATAATATTGATATAAGGTGAATTTTAAGACTAGATTGGACAATTATAATAGAATAGAATGACTAACATTTCAGTGTCATAATTAGATTAATTTATTAATAAGTCGCAATTCGGAAATTATAATTATCCACACTGTCTTATTAATCGAAATCAGGCAATAAAACCTCTGTACAGAGATTTTACAGAATATATTAAGCAATAATATTGAGATAAAGCAACGTTAAAATAACAATTGGGCAATTAGAATTCCACCGACTAACTTGTAAGTTATAATTAGTTAACAAAAATTGTGTAGAGACACTTTAAAGTCAAAAATAGGCAATTAGAGTTTAACACAATGACTTTAAAGGAACAATTTGTTCACAAAGGTTATAGGCATTGACTTATACTTCTGGGTTAGGCAATTAATCTGAGGTAGGATAACATTAAAATCAATAGGCAGTAAGAACGATATACAATGAATTATAAAACAGAATTACGGAGTGTCATTTCAGAATTCTCACTTAGGCAAAACAACTGACGCAAAATGACTTAAAGCCCATTACGCGAGACAGATTATTTGCAAAATAATAATTAGGTATTAAAAATTTGAAGCAGCACTTTTATTGACCAATTTGTATGCAAACATACAATCAGCTTAGAATCAGTTTTATACAGAACAAAAGTATTGCACAGTTAGTTAATATTGGGAAAATATTTTTATATATACCAATGTGGAAGTCAAAATTAGATGATAAGATTGACTTTAAAGGTGATACAAGGCAATTTCAATTACATGCAATGACTTATAGTTTAAATTGGCCTAAATAGTAAGTCGTAATTATACAAAGAGAGAGAGACAGAGATGGAGAGAGTTTATAGTAAAAAAACAACCATTCTATAGTTGAAATTTGTGAATAAATATTACATAAGAGACTTTATGTCATATAAATCATTTTTCATTATCCATGGTAATTTTAAATTAAAAGTTGTTTCTTATTTTTAACAGTATTCTTTAGGAGATAATTGAAAGATTTGTTTTATTCTTCACATTTATTTTTAAATACCAGATGAACATTTCGAGTACCATGTACTCATTATCAATAGCGAATGCTTTTAATCTAGGGTACGTTAGGTATATATACAAAAATTATTTTCTGCGAAATCCAAAAAGTAATGAGTGGTTGTCGAAGAGAAGAAAGATCAGGAGATTAATATGACGTTTTGGTCAATTTTAATCTTATTTCGACAGAATGCCTAACAAATGTTTTTTTTTTTTTAGAGGTGCTAAATCTGTGTTGATTACATTATTTTTATGTTTGTGCATTTCAATTGCTTCCAGCATGTTTAAATGCGGTTAGTTTGAATTTTTTAAAAGTCTGAAATTATCAACTGAGAAAAGGTGGCCTGTATTTAAGCTCTGGTAAGGCGGATTTGTGGATGTTTCTATTTTTTACGCGTATACATATTCTTTGATTTTCTAGTATTAAAAAATAAAAAGTGAAGTAAGAAACAAATCTTTCAAATATCTCAAATAACACTTCACATAACGTATCAATAAAACTCTGTTTTCTTTAATTAATCTAAAATTGTTTTATTACGCCGTTGTTTTTCATTTAAACAAGAAATATAATAAGCATTTTTTAGCTTTTCATAGACTTTGTCAGGCATTTTAAATAGTATTTTTAAGCAACTCCAGGCGTAATTAACAAAATATATGTACGATAACATTTTGTCAAAAATGTGTTATTCACGATTAACAATATTCATCTGCAAATTAAATCAATTCCACAGGTTCTTAGTTTGACAGTTTTTTTATTGTATAAGTGTGAGAATGTAACACTTAACGTGCGAATTTTTAATATTCATCTGATATTAACTAGGTTTCCTTTTTCAATCGTCGAATTTTTAGTAATATTTATTTCAGTGAATTTATATGGTCTAATCTGTTTATATGCAGCCTATTATTACTAAACATTTCTTTAAAGTCTCACAAGATTACGTTAATTGTGCTCCTTTTAGTAGCTCTGGAAATAAAGCAATTGATTTCTTGAAATTGCACCCATTTACTTACGTTTCAAAATTATTTCAGTAATTCCAAATTCGAGGTATAGTAAATTTTAAAATATATTAATAAATAATAAATAAAATAATTAATTAATTTTGCAGTATCGAATAGAAAATATTTAATTTATATGATCATAATTTTATATTTAATTTATTTGTATACATAAATCCTGAAAATGCTGTGAACAGTAGAATAACAAAGTGAATTATTATTAAATGCATTATTATTTTATTAACGTTGGGAATCAATTAATTAATTTTATAAAATATTTTTTAGTATATATGTATTGTTTCATTGTGTAAAATTTACAAACATTTCTTTTAAAATTAAATTTATAACGATGGTTGTGATAACTTCATTTATAATAAACACATATTTTTATATACGTGTATATAAAGAAATAAATAAACAACGTTCATGTGTGTAAAAGAGTTTGCAGAGCAAACATCAAAGAGATTTATAAATATTTCAAAAAAATTCAATTTGGGGTCCGCGTGTTCGGCGCATATTGTGCTTTTTGCAGCATGGAAATTGTTGATGTCACAGTGAATGAAAGTATATTATGTGTTTCGAAGGGAGAAGAAAGGAGGGATGTATAAAACCACGGCGCGCCTAGGAAAAAAAGTTTAATTTGCGCACGTAACGTACGTTTTATTTGCCCAAATAAACCGAGGCGGCGCACAATGGAAGATTATCAAATAAATAATAAAAAAAAAGCAGAGAGCAAGAAAGAAAAACGAAAAACGGGACACACACCGCACTTCTGCTGCGGCAATTACACACAGTTGTTGTCTGGAAAGAAAATGCATTTCCGCCATTTTCACCATATATACAAGTAATTTTGTAAAGGATAAATGAAATTTGTGCAAAGCGTTCCTTTTTGTTTATGTTAATACTTATTATTGTTTAAATAATACCAAGATATAAAATTTAAATAAGGAAATTCTATGTCATTTTTAAAATATGGTTTTATAATACAGTTTCATAACAATAATAATAAATTTATTACCCAACAGGAAACTGCAGCCCAATTACAAACGAACTTTTCATAATAAATATCCCGCACGAATAATAATTTGTGTATCAACTAAAACCTCCCTACTGGAAATTACTTTTCAATTTCACAATTTTTCCGATTATGTAAATTCTTTTATAAACCACTCCACCGTGAATATTTAACAATAACAATATTCAACGAGGGCGTGTACATTGAAATTCTCTCGGACTATATTTACCGAATCGCAAATTTATGTATGCACGTTGGGGCTGGGAAACAAAAAAAAGCAGAGAAGAAAGATCGATTCTATTCTGCAAGGGCCGGCAAAAATCGGCGGCGTGTTTTTTTTTTTTTTTGTTGTTGTCGGTTTTTAACCCTCAGTTTGTTCTCAAAGAATTATTGCCCGCTACTAAATACTTCGCTAATTGTTTGTGTTGTGCTATCATAAATTTTAATTAAAAATTTTAAGCCAGAGTTAAAATTCAACGGCACGCCCCGCTGTACAAAAGTTTAATTATTCACGGATTGATATGTTTGCTCTCAACGAGTTGTAAAATTTTCCAGTTGGAAATTCGGTTTCGGAGTTACTTGAAACTAATATTCCAGCGGATTGAATATTATACCGTCTATATTTATTTTATTTTAAGCAATTAAGAGTTATAAAATTATAAATGTATATGCATTATATATATATATATATATATATATATTAATATTTTGGTTGTAAAACCTGAGAGTACTTTAATTTCTATTTAAAACTTTTAATAATGTACAAAACGTTATAAACTTCACTGTTTATTAGTATATACGTTTATCAATCATCCGATAACAAAGCGACAATGTAGTGAAACAATTTGACTAGACATAAACAGTAAAATCTGAAACGTCTTTATTAATCATAATTAATGGAAGGAGACGCATGCGCCATATTTTACCTAATTCCATGTGGCTTGATTAATTGTTGAACGTTTGATATCTTTATTAATTATTAGTTTATAATTTATTAAACCATATTTATTGGTATAACCATCAAGTAATTAGAGCTGATGTTGATATAACACGCAGCAAAAATGATAACCCAGCATGGTCAAACAAATGCAAGTGTACTAATACTAACAGACAGTAGATATTCTCTACAGTCTCTCAGAAGGGATTACAACTGGTCAATGGCAGTTAAAGAGTGCCACAAAATACTCAGACAGGCCTTAGCATACGACAGAATCGAGATCTATTGATTTTGTGAAACTGAGGGCTCATAAATTAGGCCAGAATGAACTTTCATACGCCCGGCCACTGTTGCGTTCACCTTTAAGATTTCTATATGAGTTGCCACATGCCAATACTCTAAAGACATTTAGATATAGATGGAATGACACAACAGGCTGCAGATTTTACAAGGAAACTCTTCGGCACCCAAATGAAAGATCAGCCAATCAATACCTGCGGCTGTCTAGCGAGAACTTAAAACAAATCACTACCATTCTAACGGAACACTGTATATACATAGCACACCTCCACAGATTGTGGATTGTAGAGTCACCAGATTGTAGAGCGTGTTATTTGGAGGACAACCGCGGAGCATATCCTTAGACATTTACCGGCTCCAAAGTCGAGTAATCCACGAAATCCACACTGGATGAGGAATGGCCAAAAATGGTGAAAATCAGGGACCAATCTGCCTCAACACTGCTAGCCGACTTCTTTCTATGCTGAATAATAGTCTCAGATACCCTACAGGAACAAGGCATTAAGGAACCTAACAAACCTAACCTATATATGATTGCAAAAAATAATAATAATAAGATCAAAAAATCCATTGTTTTTGACCACACTACGTAAATATATATCGCTTGATTTCGTCCCTTAGAGGGTTATCGAGCCGTGTTTTTTACGAAAGTATACTTGTTTAATGCCGAAATTCAAGAAATCTGAAATGAGAAAATTTAACTCAATGAGTGATGGAGGGCTTTTTATATTTACAAATTTACTTTCATTTTAACCTTCGCGTGATCGCATTTTTACATTTTTTTTTTTCGGAAACCGTTCACCTTCCTGAATCAGCATCTGCTTATTAGTCGACCAGTTACAGCCGAACTGTTTGTTTGTTTTTCGTTTTGTGGCCCATGAGTACTATGAGTCCGCGCGAATTTGTGTCAAAGAAGCTCAAGGTAATTCTGCATATAATGTATTTTTATGGGCATAGCATAGTCTACCCCTACCCACTTGCCCCATTGTGCCCTCCTAAATCTTATATTTTAACTTTTTATGCCATTTTCGCAAATAATATCATATTTTCTAAAAGCATGTATGTGTAGGATCCCCCCTAATAAAATGTCTATAAATTGTCGGAATCCCAGTAGATTTTGATTTTATAAACATATGTCGTAACAAAATTCAGAATTAGAAAACAATTTGACGTTTACGAGATTCACCGACTCATATGACTTAATTTAACATATGTAATTTATCTTTTAAATTAAGCGAGATTCCGAAAGTTTATACCACAACGAACTCCCCGCACTTGAATCTGCTCACGCTCATGGGTATTTTGAATTTGATTTGTAAATTTGAAGCGGAAGCGGTTGATGACAATTTTTTTGGCAGATACGGAAGAAGACGACGATTGTATTCAATACGATGATCAAGAAGAAGGCGAAGAAGAGGATGAACTGGTGGAATAGACAGAAGTATTAGAAATAGACACAGGGAAAGCTATACAGCGATAAAGGCACAAGAGGTGGTACTGGACCAAATTTTTAGGGCAAGGATAAAGTAACTAAGCGGGCAAAGAATGAGCCAAGAAGCGTGATAATGACAAAATCTGTTAAAGCACTTGCCCTATATAAAAGCAGTGGCTAGAAATTTGAAGAAACTATATATGTTTCTAAGCATTTTGTTACTGAAGATATTTTGAAACCTATCGATCAAATCTATCTACTATATATAGTAGATATATATATATATAAGATATATAGTGATAGATATAGTGATAATGTGATTTGTTGTATTTTTCGGGCGTTCTAAAAATTACTTGTTTGAATGTGGACGACTTCTGGCAGTCTGATGGTACCGGCATCGAAATATTTCGGCTCACGATGTTTCTAAGAAAATTCAGATTCATACTACATTTGAGGTTTGATGACATAAATAGACGTACAGTACGATGAGAGATAGATAAGTAGGCTCAAATTTGATAGATTTTTTATGTTTTTTTCAGCTACTGCAAACAGCCTACACTCCATTCGAGTGACTATTGATTAAAAATTAGAAGCTTTTCGGGGAATTTGTAGTCTCAGGCCGTACATCCTAATAAAATCAAACGAATATGACTTGAAGATTTTTGCTATGGTTGACTCCAGGATATATTATGAGTGTGCTTTGAGTAATTCTTGTTCTATTACAGTACCTGGTAGTAGAACGACTTTTCGAACCAATCAATGGATCCGGTAGAACAATAACGGTTGATAACTGGGTTCCTAAAATAGAACTAATAAAAAAAAATACGTAAGAAGAAACATATGTTATATTGTGCCTTATATCATAAGTAAAATATAAGGAGAACTACCCAATGAGTTTCTGAACCATCCTATTGGATCCAGCATGTTTGTATTCAATGAGAAAATTACTCACGTTTCCTATATTTAAAAAAAAAAAGAATAAAAACCAGTCTACAGTCTACCAATGGCGATACAATTAATTAGGAAAGGAGAATACCTGAAATTATTGTCTACTTCAACGTGATGAAAGGTGGAACAAACACCGTAGAGAAATTATGCGACGCCTATGACGTGGCAATTAATACCCGCAGATGGCTATTTCGTCATATTTTTTATTCTATAAGGGGGCGGTGAATCGGGGGTAATTAATTCAATGAAATATTATAGTTTATAATTGTTAATACCTACGGAGCATATCTCTGATATATGCCGTTAGCTTGAGATAATTTAAAAATAAAATAATAAGAAACAAATTCAACCAACAAAACAAAATGCGTATATTATTAACAACAACAAATTTTTACAATTATTCGTTCTCAGGAGAATATAAACAAATTCAATAACAAAAATGTATATACAATGTACCAAATAATTTGTTACTAACAAAAAAAAATCACCAAAGAAAAACAGAAAAAACGGCGGCACTGGAATACCGACTTAGGTACTGGTTATGATGCTTCAAAAATAATTTTTGAAGGACGATTTTCGACTCATGATTTTCAACCGATGATTTTAACTTATAGTTTTCAACGTGTGATATTATAACAGAAGTAAAATGTTTACTATTTTCAGAAGTATAAGGAATTTATAGAAAGTAAAATTAAAGAGTAAGTGCTCTAGAAAAAAAATTATAAGTGGAATAAATAATAAGTCATAAGCAACACTGAATCAATTCTTTGAACCGTTTGGGAATGCACTTATCTTACTTATTAATTATTAATAGTTTAAAAATACTTACCTGACTATATACAAATATGTAAATTATTGTATAATGTAATCAATTATAATGGAGAATTCCGTAAAATAAAGTTAAAGTTAATATATATATTAAAAGTGCATAACAAAAATATATGAAATTTGTTTTGGATTTAATTTTAATATTAAGTAATAATTAACATCGCCGAAAGCTTTAAATATATTTATGAAATTTATCATAAAAATAATTTCTTATCTTATTAATTTTTTTGTTTACTATTAAAATAAATCTATTTCATTTCAAAGAAAATAATGATCACACGATAATTCTTGAGATTAGCATCTCGTATTTTCGCTGCGTGCAATACATCTTGAGCAAACATGGAATTCGCAGCGGGATGACTTTTGTGATTGGAATCGTCCTCACCTTTCCTCCTCCGCGGCTTCGTAAATAATGGAAACCGTCTCCGCAGAAGAGAAAAAGGGGAGGAGGGACAAGGCGGGATGAGAGGGGGCCGTGAATTATTCATAACCAAATCGAATTTCGAAAATTACCCAGGGCACCAGTGATAGTCGATTCCGTTTTCCACGATTTGACATCGCTCGGATTATTACCTGCCATTATGTTTTCGTTTTTTCCCTCTCTCGATCTCCTGTGTGGGTTTAATTGATTTCTCTCGTTTCGGGATGCTATTGGATTATTAAAAATCTGCGTATGCGGAGACAGTCAATTTGAAGAAGGTGTGTGAGGGACGGGAAAGGTTATCAGAGGATGATAAAATCATACTATATCCAATGTAAAAAAAAAGATTTTTTTGTAATCAATGGACAAAATTGTCGCTCCAAATGGAGAATCTGATAAAATATTCGCTTTATGTAACATCAATTTTTTCGGATTACAATGATACCAAATACCTTGATTTAGGCAATTACATACATCTTCATAAACATTAATATTAACTATAGACAATAAAATGAAAGTGTTTGTTTATCCTGGGCCAACGAACAGGGGTCTTTCAGGCCCGCAATTTTATTTTGTATATTTTTAATTTGTAATATAAATTCATTTAATTTTAAAATTTGTAGTGTATGGTTTCATGTTATGTTCTTCAATAAGGCGCATATATTTTTAAATATAACTATAACTTTATTACCGTTAATACTTGTACACGCGTGCGTTCGCATGGGGTAACGACAAATAACGATTCTTGGAAGAAGGAGGATGTGTATTAGTCTTAGTTTACAAAGATAAATGTTTTTAACAATGTTTCCGGCATGCGCAATTAAATTTATTTATATATGAATTTGAATTAATCAGAAGTGGTTATTTTAATAATATTGTAGAACTTTTCAATTTTGCAAATACATACAAATTAGAGTGAAAATCAATGTTCAATTAGACAAGTTTGTCGACTGTTTGGAAAAAATCATTTGACATTGGATAAAGTGTGATTTTATCATCTAATGATGACCTTTCGCGATCCATAAGAAATAAGAAAAATGATGGTGAAGATGAATCGAATAAATAAATAGATTCATAAAATGAGTACGTAATTTATAAGATAATAAAAAAGTGCGATAAGAATGTCTCCATTGCATTAAAATATGCTACAAATAACGAAGACAAACAAAAATGCATTTTTCATTTTATTTTATTTAATTTTTCTTTTTTTCTTTTCAAAACAAAGACACTTAGTCCAGTTAATCTACACCAAATATCAATCAGTATGAAATTCTGCGAAAGGGCCAAATTTGAACCAACCTTCTACCTGTAATAATGAGAGAGATCAGCACGGTGAGACTCGAATTTGAAATTTTCTGTATATAAAAGTTCCATTATTGTTCTCACTTTTCTTTTTGCTTTAGTAATATTTTATATTGTTTTAATTAAAAATTATGAATTATTCATGTAATATTGTTGAAGTTTTTCAGTCAAAATACATACAGAATAGAGTGAAATTAATGTTAAAAATGTCATTTTTACATAAAATTTGTCCGAGATTTATATTAAATAAATTTATTTTCCCAATAGTCTACTACTCAATCACTAACACTTTTAAGAGACCTCGTTTATTTATTTTTAAATACATTTTCACAGCTTGTGCATGGATTATAATCTATAACAAATAAAAATTAATTGGTCAAACTAAGTGATTTAATTATGATAGAATCATATTTTAAAAAGTAATAAATTACATTATAACACGGAGTATGTTTTTGCATTTCGAAGAGTAACAACATATTTTGTGTTATGTTTCAATTAAAGGATTTGTTATTTACATTTTATTATGACCAGTATATTATCTTACAATATAATGAGTTCGTATATTATATTTGTTTACTTGCGATTTTATTATATTAAAAAAATAAATATATAACTTCATTATTTAATTATGGAACTGGAGATCCCATTAGTAAATTAAATATGCACCGAAAAAAACCTTATTTCATTAATTACATGTAAGTAACTTGTTTATCGACCATATGAAAATAAAATTGGTAATATTATTTATTATATGCAATTATCCCGGCGCGTTCACCATTATGAAAAATTTTAAAGTGTTTCATAACATTTATACATAAAATTTTTATACAAATCCTAAACTAATTTGCAATGGAAGATTAAAAATTGCAAACAAAATATGGTGAAACTTTTTAAAATTACACAGTTCCTGGCGCTTCCACCATAATTGGTAATATTTCAACGTTCCACAATATTTATAGATAAAAATAGTATTATAAATCGAAATCAATTGAAATACAATTTTGAATCAGAAGAAACAGATATGATTTTTTAAGTTAATTTCCGGTGTACTCACCTTAATATTTAACAATTAGCCTATTACTGTAGTTAAAGTGTTAAGTTTAGTTTTCAAAAAATAAATTTTTAAAAGATATTGAATTCAATATCTTTACGAGAATGCCTCAAAATTAATTAAGCAATAAATGAGGAAAATCACATTGTTAATGAGTGCGAAGATATCTGCACCTCGCCAATTTTAGTGAAATAAACGACGTGTTGTTATATATATATTACAATCTTTATTAACAATTAAGTTTACAACAACGTAACAAACATTGATTATGTATATCACACAAAAATTAATTAATTGTTAAATGGCTATCGACCAAAGATCTTTCTGCCTGACGTGTTATTATTTTTATAAATATTTAATACTATTATTGTATTTTAAGTGATTGATGACAAACAAATATTAGATTTATGTTTAAATTTCAAAAGATTTGTGACAACGGAAATGAACGATGAAAAAAACTATTTTAAGATCAGCGCGTTACAAAATGTGTGAACATTAGCCTAATTTTATAAATAATATAGTAAAAATGTGTGCCGTATTTTCAACGGTAACTCTAAGAAACAATTATAAACATAGCACCCAATCCCCAATATTCCTTAAAAACTCTAGATAAATTAGTATTAAATTTATTAATTGATAAATCGATTTGAATTTCACATACAAATGAAAACACTTTTTAATTTTTGTTTGTATAACTGAAATTTATTTAGTGAATAGTTTCGACGTTATTAACGCGTCATTATTAAATTAACGGTATCTAAACTGCGTTAATGATGTCGAAACTATAGTCACTAAATAAATTTCAGACTATTTCAGTTATACAAACAAATATCAATAGAAAATAGTATTTATTCACTTGGTCACAGTTATAAAAATAAATTAAATAAAAATAATTTAAAAATAAATAATAAATTATTTCCTCTAGCTACTGTGACTTTTTTAACATATGACTTGAGTGACTAAAAAAATATACATTATAATAACTACTTTTCGGGAAAATACTCGACCAGACATTAAATTACATAATTGAAAAATATTTTCATTTGTTTTATATGTTTAAAATTCAAAACTACTCGGATGAAATCCACTTCTATTTTTTTTTTATTTTTCATTTTCGATCATGCTGAGATTTTATGGAATCCGAATGCGGGCGGAATTTATTTAAATACCACCGGAATTTGCGATGTGCTATCACGTAAAGCAAAATATAAATGATTCCGTTCCGAGACGAGGCCAATTTTTCAAAGCCCGTAACGTGCGACTGCCCAACGAGTGCGCAGATAAAATGACAGGATTATTACGTGTCCGGTTTTATAGATCGCTTTGAATTGAGGTAATAAAGAAACAGTTGGCCGGGAAAAGAGTTAATTAGGTTTACGCTTGAAGACGAAGGCAATAAGAAATACAAAAAAAAAAAAAACGTAGCACGAAACGTCCGGGAATTAAGGGGGTATTTATTTACAGAAGTTTTCAGACAACTGCGTCCGTACGATACAATGACATGTGTTGTTTATGCGGGATATAAATGGAATTCAATACAGTATTGAATGTGGGGATATTAAAAATCTTGAATGAATTATTATTATTATTATAATCTTTATTCATAAAATAACACACACATAAATTTAGGGTTGTACATTATAGAGAATAACGTCAGAAAAACGAGAAAGAAAATGTAAAAAGCTGCAACCTAACAGTATCGACTTTGCACATCTGTAGAGGACTATAGCTCATTAATATTGTATATTTTTTTAGTTACCAAGAAATATAGTAACTGTTGTTTAAAATGTTTAATATTATTTATATTTTGTATATTTATTGGTATTTTATTATAGAATTTGAGTGCATTATAAATAGGTCATTTTTCTGTAAGGGTCAGCCTGTGTACAGGATAAGCATACAGATTATTATATCTTGTATTATATCTATGGTTATTTATGTATGTTTCAAAACTTGACTTGTGTTTAAAATTATATATTAAAGTTTCGTAGATATATAAATGCATATTAATATTTAATAATATTTTTACTTTCCCCGGACCCCTGTCCAAGGGAACGTATTGTGATCGTGAAAATTTTCGAACCGCCAATTTCAACAAATATGCACGTTTTGAGGTCCCCTGAGTCCATTCCATCGAGTTTTGAAAAATGTCTGTGTGTGTGTCTGTGTGTCTGTGTGTTTCCGCGATAGCGCCTAAACGGCTAAATGGATTAAGACCAAACTTTATATCTAAGCTTTATATAACAGTGGAATGATCTGAAAAGCTTTTGGTTAGAATCAAAACTTATTAAGTGCAACTTTACTCTTAGCATTTTTTTATTTTTTAATTCGGATAGAAAAATGTTTCAAATAAAAGTTTTAGATCTTGGAAAATAAATAATTTCTGTTATAAAACTTTTATTGTAGGACCTCCGGTTTTCATTTTATAAGCATTTATCTGATAAATTCCCTTAGAGATTTTAATTATTGAAATAATTATTTTAATGACATATAAAACGTCAAAGTGCCGTCAAATTCAACTTATCATTCGCAAACGCCTCCAGTTTGCAAAAATGAAGAAGAGTGTGGAGGAATGATTTGAACCTATTATAAGGTAAGAAATAACACACTTAATTACAATTTTCTTCTAAATACTCGCGTTTAACTTTAAAAGATAACAATCACTTTTTTCTATTAATCATTTTGCTTTCCTATTAAATTTTCTATCAGAAACTTATTTGACCGTATTCACCGGGGAAAGTGCCATGATCGACACATCACCATTTTTTTATTATAACAAAGAAAATCAAAAATAATTATGATGAAACCGCGCAGGAATAATTATACAGTTTAATTATTTCATCATTTAAAATTTTACGTATGTCTAGAATTACGAATTATTCTTTACATGTTTTCGATCTTGTCGAAATAGAACTTTACATCTGTAAAAAATCCTCTACGACAATATTTCAATTCATTGCAACCCTTCAAGACATAGATAGTTAAATCGATATTGACAATTTCAAAATACAGTTTGACAATGACGACTAACGACGAAATAATTTGCGAAAAAAGACAAAGACAAAAAATTTAGAAGACTGGTAGAAAGACAAATGGTCGAAAGTCGACTGAGAAGTAACCTTTATATTTTTAAAATATTTTTACATTATTCTCATTATTGTAAACTCTAAAAAATTTACAATAAAGATATATATATATATATAATATAAATAGAAAATAGTATTAATTCACTTGGTCACAATCATTTAAATAAATTAAATAAAAATGATTTGAAAATTTATGCATTTGTTTAAAATACTTACGAATTTTACGTTAAAATGTCATAGAGTTAAATGTGGAAATAATTTATTAATTGTTTTCAAATGATTTTTATTTAAAGATAAGTATTTTTATCAACAGAACTTGCAATTAAATATACATTTATAAAATTTTAACAACAGCGCTAATTTGTTCAGAGGTTACAAAATAAGTTTTCAATTTTTTATATAATTTAATTAATCTGAAATAAATTGCTGCATTCATTAATTAAATATATAATTAATAGAAACGTTATGATGTTTATATTAATGATTAGTTTTGGCCTTATTATAAATTGATCGAGATCTCTTGAATGCGAAATGCGTATTTCGATTTGATTTAATAATTAGCGTAATACGATTAATTCGAACGCAAACACTTTCGTCGCCGCAATCCACTTATCTTCGAGCGGGGAACATTGAATGGATGTTTGCAAAACGCTAAACACAATAAGGCTTAAATAAGCCGAACATTCGCCGCAAATATAAGATAATAACCGTAATGAAACACTTAAAGAGAAACCATCGCGGCGCGGCGCACAGAATTTCGGCTATTCCGGGGGGTTTCGCAGTCATTATAAATGGATGATGGGCCCGTGTAGAGGGCTCGAGAGGCCCTTCGATCGATCAATTGTCGGTTTTGAGTCGTCGGCCCGATTGGAGGCGGCGGCCCTTATTGCCTCTCACGTTGTTTCGCCTCCCTGAGCCCTTCAAACGACACGCGATAAGAGATAAGAGGCAGGCGGGGGTTGC
Organism: Philonthus spinipes; assembly: GCA_963082785.1. Lineage (NCBI taxonomy): Eukaryota > Metazoa > Arthropoda > Insecta > Coleoptera > Staphylinidae > Philonthus > Philonthus spinipes. Next base: position 9,978,277 of record OY720315.1, on the reverse strand, counting down.
ATCCCTGTTCCCGCTCACTTAAATTCCGGCGTGTACATACTGATCGCCTGCGCCGCTCCGGTGTACTTGTATTCCCGAATAGATTTGTCTCTATCGGGTGTGGAATCAATTTGTTTGCCCACCGACTCTATCTCTATCTCGTGTTGTCTTCGCCGACGGCGGATCGCCCGCCGGAATTACGGGCCCGATCAACCGGAAACTGGATAATTCATTTATTTTCGTTCGCTCTTGTATTCGCGCCGTTCGTTCAATTCACTGCTTTTTAATTCATGGCCCAGTCATTTTCTGATAACATCGATATTTATTGGTTCAACCCCGTGCGGCACCACCGACACCATCCGCGCCGCACACACAAAAAATACGTTCAAATACACAAACTATTGCTATATTTCCACATTAATCGGACTATAAATTTTGTTTACGCCAGATACCATTGTGCCATTAAGATTTATTATTTAAAACGTTGATAACAATGCCAATTTAGAGAATCATGGATATTTTTTATTCCGTTTGTTGGTCTATTTAACCATCAATGTCATATTGTTTATTAAAAAATATTATATTATTAATGCGCATAGCGATTCAATGGGCATTAATAATAATATATTTTATTAAATAATATGACATTAATGATAAAATAGACCAACAAATGGTAAGAAAAGTAAAACAATTATATGTAAATTAACCTTTTTAATTAAAAAATAACAAATAAAGATTAAATCTAGCTCATTGGTAAACATGATGATAATAAAATATTGTATTGTTTAGATTATGTATTTTTTAAAAACAAACATTTTTTTGAGACTGCAGAATTACAATTCTTTACAAATATTTATATTTACAATACATATTGATGGGCTACAGACCGGAGGTCTTTCTGCCATATGTACTTTTATTTTCATATATTTGTAATTTTTAAATATATTTACACACCCAGCCCCCAGGGGTACAATGGCAATGTTTATTATATATATATACAGAGAGGTTTTTTTAACAGTATACATATCCCCTATGTATACATGTAAAATACCCAAGTCAAACGCATTGATGTATGTGTGTAGGATAATTAAAAAAAAAAACAATTTAACAATTTTCTATTTTGTTTATGACAATATCGAAATGCACAATGTGGAAGAATTTTCACTATCGTTTGAGTTAATATCTTGCAGTTTGTGGTGGTCATTTATAGCATTTATTCTAATTATTTATTTCAAGTTTATTGTTCTTCACTGTTACTTTTCTTTCAAATTGTCTTAATAAAATCTGTTGATATTTTTTACCTGTAAATTCTCCATAATAATAAGTGACGTATTTTTGATAAAAAAGTAAATTGTATTTCGTTGCGTTTTTCAAAGAAAATGTTTTAGTTTAATTATTTTTAGAATTATCCTAACTGAGGTATTCGGCCACTTTGGATTCATTTAAAACATGTCTTATCCTCCTCTAGTACTGTTGGAATTGTAATACACGCTTGAAATTCGACTTTTTCTTCATTTGTATACATTTTCGATCAAATATTTCACACATTTTGAAGTTCAGCGTTTGACGTTTAGTTGTGTGTTATAGGCAACACACATTATTCGGCTCAATGCGTTTGACTTGGTTTTTTTGCAGGTATACAGTTCGCCTAATGTATACTGATTAAAAAACCTCTCTGTATATATATGTATATATATATATTTACAGATTTTTATAAATGATTTTTTTATTTGGATAAAATTATGTTTACGCTAATACAATACGCTATATGATCTTAGTTTACACCAACCATACTTACTACTGATTGCTTACTATTTGTTTGTTCGTTTTATTTATTTCTTGTTTCTCAGTTGGAGCAACGAAACGACTTTCATTCAAATTAAAAAATAACATAATATAATAAAGGCAACATCAAAACTCATACTTCCGAAGTAAAAGCAAATATCGTGAAGCGTGTAAAATACTTCCGTTACCTGAATATAAAAAACAAAGGATAAGTACCAACACTTGTACAAAAATATACAAAATGATTTGCGACGCATCCTAGACTACAGTACCATTCTTCTTATCAACCCATGTACCACCACCATTAACAACCTCGAAGTAGCTGAAAGATCCTCTCTCCGTACACTCACTATATGTATTCCGCTACCAAATAACCCATATTACCCCTATTAAAGATAAACTTCGATTTCCCGCATTACAATTTGCATGTAAATAATCGATTTACGAACATATTAAAAACATGTGCATCCCTAGAAACTCCAACGTTATCCTTAAATACAAAAACCCGCCAATAACCCTTCACGAACACATATCCCCCTTTTACCAAACTTTCTCACCTAGATATCGTAACAAACGCAATTCCATATCTAACCCCGGGAGGAGACTTATGGTCAGTACCCCTTGTGGAAAGGAATTATTTTTATAGGTTTTGTTAAAAAAAATGTATTAAGTTTATTTATTGTATGCATTTTCTCAATAAAGATATTATATTAGTAGTTAGATAAAGAGGACAGAAAAACCTCAGGTCGATAGTACATAATGACTAACATATATATACGATGGGCGTTTGAAAAATTCCTTGCAAAAATAAAAACTACTAACGTATTTGTGTTTTACTTTTCAACATAGTCTCCATTTAGATTTATACACTTCGTCCAACGATGTTCCAGCTTGTTTATCACTTCCGAATAATAGGATTTGTCCATGTCTGCAAAATATCCAATAGTGTCTGCAAATTTTCCTCGTTCGAATGAAACCTTTGTTAAGCCAGCCATTTCTTCAAATTTAGGAACAATAGTAGTCCGAGGGAGCCAAGTCTGGAGAATAGGGGGGATGTCAATCGAGTTGGAATCCTATTTTCATTAATTTTCGGCCACAATTGCTGATGTGTGTATTGGTGAGTTGTCGTGATGGAAAAGGACTTTCTTGTGGGACAATCGCGAGCGTTTTTCTTGCAGCTCGGTTTTCAAACGGTCCAATAACAATGAATAATATTTACCTGTAATAGTTTTACCCTTTCCCAGATAGTCGATGACGATTATCCCTTGCGAATCCTAAAAGACAGCCGCCATAACCTTTCCGACCGAAGGAACGGTCTTCACCTTTTTTGGTGCAGATTCCCCCTTGGTAACCCATTGTTTAGATTGTTCTTTGATCTCAGGAGTATAATAATATATCCATGTTTCATCCTCAGTGACGAAACGACGCTTAAAGTCCCCCGGATTCTTCTGGAGCAGCGGCAAACCATCCTGGCAACACTTCACACGATTCCGTTTTTCGTTAAGTGTGAGCAATTGCGGCGCCCATCTTGCGGATAGCTTTCTCATGTCCAAATGTTTTTTTTTAAATATTGTGTACCCGTTTAGTCAAGATGCCCAAAGCGCTAGCAATCTTACGCACCTTAACTCTTCTGTCTTCCAACATCATATCATGGATTTATCAATGATTCCTGGAGTCGTAACCCCCACAGGCTCTCCAGAACGTTCCGCGTCACTTGTGCCTCTATGGCCAGACCGAAAGTTTTAAAACAACTTATAAACGGTTCTAATCGAAGGTGAAGTCACCATAATGCTTTTCAAGCTTCTCTTTATTCTCCTGAGGCGTTTTGCCTCTTATAAAGTAATGATTAATTACCACACGAAATTCTTTTTCGTCCATTTCCTAAAAATCACTCGAGTACACCCTGAAATCTTTACGTGTAGAGTAATCGCGATGAAAGGATGCTGGCAGTAACACTTAATAATCAAAATACGTTAAAGACCTATTGAAAATTGCATCTGTGCTATGTATAATAAATAAATCGGTGACAGTTCTGATGATTTTTTAAATAAAAAAATAAAAAAAAAAATGAAATAAATATTTCCTTATCTTTCAAGATAAAATATTCGAAGATAATTAATAAATTATTCCCTTTTCAGCTACTGCGACATTTTGACTTATGTTCATTATTCAACATTTGTTTTAAGTACTTACATAACATAAATCAAAATGCCGCAGTAACTAAAGTGGGAATAAATTATTAATTATTATCGAATTATTTTTATTTAATTTATTTAAACAATTGTGAGCAAGTGAATAAATCCTGTTTTTCTATTATTATAAAAATATTTTTTTTATATCCCCCAAATAATTTAATATTCATTATTTGCTTTTAATAATTTTAAAGCGAACTGTTTCAATCCACACAAAAAATATGATTGAAACTTTTCCAGAAGTACACAGAAGATCAAGCTTTCATCTAAAAAGACCCGCATGTCTGCTGTAAATTTAAACATTAATGAATTCGTTAAATGGCTTTGGTTATGAATATCAAAAGGAAAGAGATAGAGCGAGAATATGACGGAAAATTAATCCATCATGGATTAGAAGAAGTGTGACAAATAAAAACTGACGGTTGAAGAAAAAAATGCGAATCTATGAAAATTTTTAGGGGTCGATTGATTAGCAGTACTTTCCCTAGGCAATATTTAAAAAATCTAATAACAAATATTTTTTGCTTGCATTTTAATTAAAAATTAGTTTTTGGAACAAAAGTGAACAGACATAAAAGTAAGTAAAAGAAAACAAACTACAAACCAATCCTCAATGATATGCCTGTGTAGTTTTTATTTGTAACCAACATAGAATACAAGCAAACGATATCCGTTCGTTGAACCTGACTTTATAAAAATCCTTTTGTGAAATTATAAATTAATGAATTTGACACTTATAATTTAACTTATTTGACGACTTCTCAATAAAAAATGTTTTTTTTTAAATGAATTCAATTAATGTTAAGTTTAAATGAAAGTCTGTAAATTTTTAGGATTACCGTTTCGTGCGCATTCGGTTATAACTTTTGAACGGACGAGAATTAAAAGCAATAGAAATGTGTCAACCTAAAATTTTATAATTGAAAAAAAAAAAAAAACAAAGTTCACTGTTACTAAAAATCCTTAAAGATTTATAGTTCTTTAAGGATTTTTAGTAATATTTACATATTTAAACAAAATTTACATACTTATTTTATATTTGTAATTTTAACAATGGTATCAAATAAAAAATGACTAATAATAAATGGAAGACGATGCAAGCTCCATATTTTGACTAATTTCATGTGGTATCATCAACGATTCAGGTCTACAAGGTAGACAACCTAGAATCGTTGTTTCGTCCACTAAAGGACGAAATGGCCATCCATACGCTTGATGAATTGTTCAACAATTCATTAACATTTACAATAGTCATGTAAATGTTAATATTAATAATATTAAGAGAGACAGAAATTAGTTTACTAATCTATATTATTTTTTATAATTTGTAACAGCCGGAATGGTACTATAATATATATATGTTACTGTATTTAATGGCCTCCGTTAATTGAATAAATAAATAAATAAATAATTTTTTTATCAAGGAGTCGAAGTGGAAGACGTTATTTTTTTTTAGTTAAAGGGTGTTTTTTATTATTCAGGTCTTAACTAATTATTTTAAACACTCATTATTTTTAAAGATTATTTCTTTGTGGTTCAGATTAAAAAATTACAATTTTAGTATTGAAGCTAATTTAATTTTACTTATTATTAATGAAATATCGTTTTTTACAAAATTATTATAAACAGTATTACAAATTAAAGATACAAGTATATAACAAAAAAAGATACATAATTATTTAGTGGAAGAGTGCAGATGTAAATTATACTTTAAATAATTTCCATTGTTAGAAGTTTTTCTAACTTTTTTAATTATTAATTTTTTAAACAAATAATTATTAAAAATAATCAAATACTCATTATCTTTTAAGTATATTTCAAAACATTTTTAGTTTGATTCAATATAGAGACATTTGACACAATTTCGCAACACTTTGATTTTAATAGATTTATCATGAATAAATACATGAAATTTATATATATTTTTTTTTTAATTTAATAAAATGCAATTTTCATATAAATGGATTTTTTTAATTAACATTCTTTCCTAGGGTATCCATTTTGACTGCTCTACGTTGTTCTTTTTTTTTCTTAGTATGGTTTCGTAATTTATATAAACATAGTTCAATTCAAGAATATCGATCGGGCGACTCAACAAATAAAGCAAAATTGTATTGGTTCACACTTCATCGAAAAATTTGTGTAAAAATAAATAAGAAGTATAAACCAACATTTTTATGCAATTGAATTATATTTGAAAATAAATTTGAGCAATATTTGTTGTTTGAATGTAATTACAGAAGTTTGTGTAATTAACTTCAGGATTGGGAAATTCTAAATCTCCTAATTGTTGTTCATGTTTTTTGTCATATTTAATAAATTATACATTATTAAGGGCTTGGAAATCATTTATATTCGAACAAGTTTCTTCAAATGATAAATGTGAACTTTCTTCAAGGAATATTCTATTTGCATTGAAATTGAAGTGAAACAAATTAATTTCATGAGGTGTATTTGATAACCTGTTTATTTTTTCATGTAATTTAATACCAGATTATTGTCTCTCAGTGAAAAATCGCTAGTTCAAGCCTATAAATCTATAATTAAGAAACAGTTAAACATTTTGAAGAATGTGTAAAAATTAATCTTTAGAAAATGTCATATACTCGCCAGCCATCGTGGTCGTATTACCGAAACGACATAGGAAATATTTATTTAATTTTTTTTTATTTTTTTACTTAAAAAATCATCGGAGCTGTCACCTATTTATTTATTATACACAGCACAGACGCAAAAAAATAAAGTATTGTTATTATTTATATTCAGTCCAATGTTTTTGTAGGTTCACGGATTTTACATCATGTGTCTACAAGAACATAACCATAATTGATTAAGTATATCATTGACAAATTAATTATTTGTTAAAAGGCCATCGATCACATTCTTATATTTTAAAATCTAAATTTCTTTGCTTCAGGAAACAAGCTTCGAAATAATTGCTAGTCTCGTCAATTGATAAATGTTAAGTAATATTTCTGCAGCATTGTTTGAAAAAAATAGAAGAATAGATGTTAAATCATAAAATCTTTAATGGATGTGGAATAACGAGGTGGATCAACTGAAAAGAAACTGAAGTCGTTTTAACTCATAAAAGTTAGAACCGGGATGGTTTTACAAATTATTTCCTTCAGTGCTGATAATAACTGCTCTTTCTGGGCCAAGATGACCCTCTCTCAACTCTTGGGAGGACTTTAAGGCAAATTAATTTGAATTTCACTGCTTGAAATTTCGATTTAATGGTTTTACGGTTAAGTAGGCTTTCTTAATCTTCTCAGTAACATTTTAGCAAATCAAAAAATATGAATTTCATTTTGAAATTTTTATTCGATTTAAAGCTATTAATGAATCAACCAAATCCACTCCACTTGGTTTATTGTTTTCATTATAGTTAATCATTGTACATCAATCATTAATATTATTATTTGTCCCACCCTTTCACTATGTTTAGTGATTCAACTTCGCTTTGCTCTCATAACACTTCACCACATGTATGGTGATCTTGCTAATAGATGTAGAAAATATTTCATTAATTCCTTCTTTTTCTCCTTAGTTTTCATTTAATAAAATGTTCATTTATTGATGTTCATAGCAATATCAGATAAAAACTCAAAAATGTTTAGTATGTTTGACTGTACAGTTACAACACTGAATTTAAAATAGTAAAAAGTATTGATTCACATGCTCATAATCATTTAAAATTAATGAAAAAAAAAATTTTTAATAATTCAAAATTAATTAATTTTACTGTTCTACTAGGACACAGTGGCGAAAGTTTCCCTCTTTTTATTAATAATTTTTCAAGTTCTTTTTATTTAATTTAGTCTATTTTTTAATGTAGTAAATTGAACATTCAACAAAGTTTAAAAATTACATGATTGTTTATATTACATGTATTGCTAATGTGTATTTAAAAAATATATAAACTAGTTTAAAAAAGGAATTGTTTTTGAACCATAATCGTTTTATACAGAAAAAATATTATTATCTGGTATATCTAATAACACATTTCACTTCAAAGACGCTAAAACAACCGAAATAATAAATTAATGCGAAAACACCGTTGTATATAAATTAAATTCACGTCAAATATTAAAGGTTGAAGGAAACCAGTGCTGGCAGTAAAAGATAAAAGCACAGTAATTACAGATACAAAAGGCATTTTCGTAATAAAGCAAACGGGGCGTTAGTCAACCCGATAAGATAAAAGTACGAGAGAGGAGGAGGAACAGCGGCAGCGCAAAAAAAGCAACATAAAGAAACACTTCGGAATGGAGGAATAATTAAAGAGATTGCATTAACTTTATCAAAACGTATTTGCCCCGAGGAGATATATAAGATTACAAACTACGAGTAGTTTGTAACTGAAGCCCCGCCGTTTGCTTATTTCCTCCAATAGTAAGAAGTTTGAAATATTTGTAACGTTGTTTATTTCAGCTGTTTTATTTGCGAGAATTGTTTTTTTAAAAAGCGTGAAGTAGTTTTAAAAGATTCTTACTGTGGAGATTAAGGAAGTATTTATAATGAAGTTTGTGAACTTTTATCTTACATTTTATTGTATGAAAATATTTTAAATTAAATCTATTTTCATCTTAGATTTATTTAAAATAAAAGATTTCAAGAAAAGTTGGTTCAATTTTTAATAACAAGTTTATTTGTAGTTATGTAAATTTGAATAATTAAATAGAAAAAATATTTAAAATAATCAATGCTGGAGCGAAACGAAGAAGGAAAAATGGATATCTCTATTTCACTATTAGAAACTGTAAATACAAAATAAACAAGTTTGTTGAATAACTCGATTTTTATAATAAATTGCGGAGAAAAAAAATACACCTACGTGTCAGCATTTATTTATTTTTTTAATACAAAAACATAATCGCCATATATATGTTAATAGTGACTAACTCGAAACTAATTAAATTTGTTGTTGATAAAAAAGCTTAAGAAAATGATCTAGTAGTGATTAGCAGTCTACTAATCCTCACGAAAAGTAGACATGCGCTATAGCCTCTTAGTGGAAACTACACCTCTCTGAGACAGCTAAAGAGTGCCATAATAAACTCAGGCAGGCCTCGCTACGCAGAAGAGTAGAAATCTCCTGAATGAAAGGGCACAGTACTGACATTGGGAACAAGAAGGCTGATGCTGGAGCTGCGACTAGTATAATCATTCACACGCTCGGCATACTAATGCGTTTTGTTCTAATTTCCCTATATGAGTCATTACATCCCTCTAAAAAAATAAATTTGGATGTAGATGTAGGGATGATGTTACAGCCTGTAGACTTTCCAAGGAAACCCTTCGGTATCCGTATCACAGCCAATCTAATTGGATACTGCAGACTTGGAGCAGACCTCCATAGATTTGGGATTGAACAATCATCAGATTGTAGAAGGTGCTGTTTGGAGGACAAAATGAGGAGCATATTATTAGATATTGCCCAGCGATTAATACAGAAAAAAACCATACTGGGTGAGGAATGGCCAGATACATGGTCTCAGATACCCTACAGGGAGGAAGCATTAGGGACCTAACCAGGCCTATGCGCACCTCCCACAAAACAGTAACGGTATCTAGTAGTGATTAATTAGTCGCAATTAGTAGAATATGTATATGGCTTAATATTTTATAAATTTAAAAATTCAAATCATCGGAAATATATAAATTCATAAATTTCAAGTTGAAAAATATAATGAATTCAAATTACTTGTTGTAAACTCAAAATCAATCACAGGAAGATTTTTTGTTTGCACGAAGTAATTTTAATTAATACATTTAAAACTAAAACTCCCTTTGTTATTAATAATGAATACATGGTGTTCCAAATCTACATCTGACAGAAAGTTAAGTTTACTTATAAGTATTGAATATCAACCACTTTCTAGGCAAATACCCTGCCGTATATTATAAAATAGAATGGGAATTTGTTTTTGCTAGATTTTTTTCTGGAAGTAGTATTTATGTTATTTTTATATGTAATTTAATTAAAATGATAAGTATTGGAATAATTCAACATATGTAAACACATAAAGTGTCAATAAAAAAGCCTTTTCTAAAACACAGCATTCGTTTTTAGCGTGTTTGCACATCCATTCGAAAACCTTGAATATGTAATGCGCATTAGTCCATAACCGACGTCTCTCTCTTTAAACACATCCCTCTCGCCAGTCTGCGTTTTCATGTTATTTTTTTACCCCAGCTCGGTAAGAACCGTTCGTTCAAATCCTCTTTATCGGCATCCTCTGAGAGGGATTCCGCAAATAGGTGAAATTTGAAAACAAAAGGACTCCCCGGACGGCCATAAGATAAACAGATAACGAGGCCCGGGCCCCTAACTCTTTCCTAAGCAAGTAATTGCATTTTCGATTTTAAAACATCCGTCGAACTCCTTTAATTTAGTTTTATTGGAGCGGCGGGGCTTTCCTTTTTTCACCCCTCCGCGTTTGCCTGTGTTGTGTTTCTTCTTTTTTTTTCACATTCCGTGTTTCCTTTTTAAGGGCGCCATCGTTCGAATTACCCCCGCTCCCAGACCCTACCGTCCGTCTGTTAAATTATGGAAATAGATGCGTGCGCGTTTATATGGACCGGAAAAGGGTTTCCGCGAGTTATTAGTTACCTTGAAACTGGTACTATAAATTGCGCTGAATGGGACAATTATGGACGGGGCATTGCTCACATTGCTAATTTACACGTTTTTATGTCACGGCGGAACTTTGATACAAACTCTGCGGGGGATTAATCATCGGCTTTTTACGTTGTATCGTTTGTAAACATAGTTTGTGCGTCCGGGTGAATAAATGATGTTATTTTCGAGGATAAATTGTGTAATTCACTAATTATTTATCAAATTGATGTACTTTGTGTGGGTTTATATATCTTTTTTTAACTAGATAACTAATGTTAAATTTAAAGCGAATGATTCATTGTTTCAGTTTAACTTTTAAACATATTAATTTGTTTATTTCATTTCCATTCAAAATAAAAATTTCAATTAATTAAATGTGAAATTGTGCCTTTGAAACAAATAACTTTTGGAAACTCAAGAACGTAAAAATTTATCACGATTTACGATTCCTTCAGCTGATATTGCTAATCAGCTGTCCTATCAAAAGTATACTAAAGTAAAATTGGTGTGTGGTCGATTCTGTCAAACGCTTTAGTAATATCAGTATAGATCACATCAATTTACCTAGAAGAATCCAGAGTCCTAGATATATCATGAGTAATAACAGATTAATAGTAGTGGAGCGTCTCAGAAAAACAAATAATGAAAATAGAATGGACATGGCAGAAAGACCTATGGTCGATAGCCCATGACAGGCTACCAACAAAACTGTACATATTGTTATTACCAATAAATTTTGTAATTTTTTCTTAACATATTATCTGAATAAAGATGTTTGTATTGTAGAATGGACAAAAATTGACTGATCCATAAATATGTAATTTTTGGATTTGAAACATGATTATGACAGTGTGAAAAACAAACAAACGATGTTTAAGGTAATGAAGATTAAGAAGTGAAGCAAAAATTAACACGTTTAGTGAAAATAAATCTGGCAGAAAATAAGGTGCACCATGTACAACTTTCTTTAATATATATCATAAATGTCATTTATTGATACAGGGAAACAATATGGGCAAGGTGTAAATACATCGAAACCTCGACGTATTGGAAGAATGAGTCTTCCAATGTAAGTATTTATAATGAGCAAAAAGATAAAGTGGATGCCAGAAAAAGGAATATATAATTATACTAACTAAGTATTGGAATATGCAGAATGTTGAAGCAATAATCAAATCGTTGTAATGAAAACAAAAATGAGAAAAAAAAAACGAAAGATTTGTTTCTTGACCACAAACACTTAAATAAAAGTAACAAATTTAGATTTTTAAAAACTATACTTCTTTCATTCATCAAGAAATTAAATTAAATTTATAATGAAAATTAAATTAAATATACACCTAAACACAAACATTTCATTAAAATTAACAAATTTAGAATATTAAAAACTATTCTTTTTTCATTTATCAAGAAATTAAATTAAATTTATAAGCTAGGAAAGTCCTAGCTGGTTGGATTAGGTGTTGAGCATAGAGCTGATTTATGGCCATTATGCTTATACTTAATATTTGTAGCATTGAGGTAGTTTCTAAAAAATGTTTACAAATCATGAAATCTTTTATACTAAAATTGTTTTGCCTTTTTGGTACCTTTGCGCTTATTTTTCATTTTTAGGATAATTATAGCTCTTTATGTTTATTTAGAGCATTTTTTTGCTTTAAAAAATATTTTGTCTCGATACTAATTTTAAGATTAAACATTTGAAATAACAATTTTATTTTAAATCAATGTGATTATTTACAGAATTTTCATGAAGTTTCGTCGCCAACCGTTTATAGACTATTTTTGTATGAAATATTTGCTTCGTGCCTTTTAAAATCTAATTATTTATGATTTGTAGCCGCTTATATTGCATATTATTTTGTAATTCATTAATGATGGACTGACTATCTTTTTTTGTCCGAGCCAGTACCAAATCAACAAAATTTACTAATGTAATGTCTGACGCAGCACCTTGTATGATAAAAGCTGCTTCTAACATGAAATTTATAACGAAGATTTGATATATTGTACATATTTAATGCATGGATTTAATCGAATTGCTCAAACAGTAAGATTGAAATCGTTGGTTAATGATATATATATATATATATATATATATATATAAGAAATATAATAATATATATAAGAAAGTTTTATATATATACATATATATATATATAACTTTCTTTGCGGGTACAATTATTCAAGGAGAAATTACCAATATTGGGAACTTGTCTAGATGCTGCGATGTACAACGCTCACAAGTTTAAAAACGTAATATTAGAATTTATGGAGACAGCGAACAAATCTGTGAAAGACTGTTAAACAGTTCTAAAGTAACAAGAGGTTTAAAACAATTTAGCAATTTCTAAAGTACCTGGGCGCATTGGCAATAAAATTAAAATCAGATAAAATATTTTGTGAAAATGAGGAATTTTAAGTTTTAAATAAAATTAATTTGATTTTGAGCGGAGATAATGTTATAGATTTTTAAATGGATCCGGATATTATGTTATCAAAAATGCGCCAATAACAGGTGTAGATGTGGAGAGAAGCTTTTCCGGCTTAAAAAAATATGAATAGACTGTAGTCACTTTTAGTTTCATAAAAAAGTAATTTATTTTTTTACGTTATCTAAATATTTTTTTTTTCAATTTAAATGTAAAAGTATTAATAAATATAAAATATTGCAATGTTTTATGTTTTTAAGTACTTATTTCTAGTTTTAATAGTTTTTATCTCTAAATTTAGTGCTTTTTTAATGCTTTTTGACACGCTCTCTAGTCATGACTATTAACCAAACAATTTATGTTAAAAACCCGATACGTTTCCTTGATGCGATAGTCAATAACTCTATTACAGACCTTCCGCATTAATCGCTAAATTCTATAGTAGTTAATTAATTATTAATCATTTCACATCATATGTACTAACCAGTCTAATATAGGAAAATTAATAATTAATAACAAATCTCTCACAGACAAATACAAAATTGCGCAGTTTATGTATGTGATGCATTATATTACGGACAAAGAGGAAGATCAATTTATACAAGACTTTAAAAAAATAAAAAATAAAAATTAAACAACATACAGAGTACAAGAATTTAATAAGACGCTTGCGTCGTCTTCCATTTATTATAATTTTAAAATTCTGTATTCAAGTATAATCAGCGAGGGCCTACAAATAAACAGGGCAGTAAAAGCTGGGAAACACCTCTTTAACGACAACGATTTGGAATTCCCCTATCTTAAAATCCCCTATCACCTGATTATATATAACCTTGTAGGTTATCAGTTGTCAGCTTGTCATATATATGCTTCTCAGTTTATTTTGTAACTTACTCTTGATAATGACTTGAGAAGCGAAACTAGTCGAGTGAATATAGAAAAATTGTTAATCAAACCAAGTGTAATTTAATTTAAATCTTCATCAGTAATAGTGATTATCTAATTTATAAAGGCGCAAGAAATTAACCTTAAAGCCATAATAAAGTAAACTGTTTTCGAAAAATTTAAAGATGAGGCATTAACTTCGAAATTAGTCGATGAAATAGTCTAAAGTGCAAAAGAAATACTGCTAACTAAACAAGTTTATTTCGCTTATAACTATAGAAAATATAATACTGTAGGAAAAAAATCATGTATAACAATTCAACAGCAATAATAATATTTGCATATAAGAACTGCAAAAAAATAGCTTTTGTCTATATAAGTATATATTAAAAAATAAATTTTGCCTAAAGGTTGATTTGTTTTCCTTTTTTTCCACCGTAAGAAAAAAAACTTCAACTAAAATTCGCACCACAATTGCCCGATACGTTGATAGGAATTCAGTGAATTTATTTAAAAAAAATCGTTTTCATTTGAAAAATCATAAATTATAATAACCCACGATTTGAAAATTTGCAGATTTAGACTTCTAAAAAACGTAAAACACTTGCACATAAATAACTAGTCATGAATTTAAAATTGTTTCATCTTATCTCTCTTTTATTTTTTCTGTTGGTTGATTTTTATTAACCCATTCATATTTATTTTATATAATTCTAATTATTTATCTTGTTTTTTAACATAATTTCCAAAGAAATGAATTATTTTCCATTACATCACTGTTCATTTTCTGTTTCTTCATCATTAATTTTAATTACATCAATTTATTTCCAGGTATATTTGATGAAATGTTTAAATTAAAATGACTTTCCAAATGCTCATTTCAATTGTTTTTTCTTTGGCTTATTATTTGATTATATTTAACTACTTATTGGACAAACACCCCACCAGACATTGAATTACATAATGGAGAGAAGTATTTGTTCTAATGGATACTTGGTTTTAAAGTACTTACGTTACGTATCTTATTAAAATAAAAAATCGCAGTAGCTAAAGGAAAATAATTTATAAATTAATGATTTTCAATTTTTTTATTTAAATTTAAATCATAATTAAATAAAAGGTATTTGAATACAATTAATAAATTATTTCCTCTTTAGCTACGGTGGCTTTCTCATTTATGTTACCTAAGTACTTTAAACAAATGTTCAATACTGGACATTTGTTGTTGTATAACAATAACTTGTTGTATAATGCAACATTTTTTTTATCGATAATATTTAATTTATTTAAATTACTGTGACCAAGTGAATAAATCATTTTTTCGATTATTAAAATAACAATGTTAAAAAAATAAATAAATTCATTTTTTATTATTATTAAATTCGAAATGTTTTTTTTATGATTGTACACTTCAATCACATAATTTTATCATTTTATGACGTTATAAACTTTTTAATAAATTAATTTTGTTCCTCGATACATTTTGACATATCGCTGATTCCGTTTCGTTGCACCGCTAATAAAATTATTGTTGTATTTTATAATTAAAATGTGTTTCGATCATATTTAATTTATAATTTCCGGATAGGCCGGTGTCAGAATCGGGTGCTTGTATTAAAATTAAATTCCAAATCAACGATGACGATATTAAAAATGCACACTTCAATAATTAATTAGGGATGAATGGATTTTATCAAAAATAAATAAATCAATGTGGTAGAAAATCCCGCCAATTCCAATTGATACGTGACGTTGAAAGCGGGATTTGGAATTATAATGACCCCAGGAAGGAATATTTAATGCGGATTAATAAATTATTATTTTGGTAAATTGAAAAAAGGTTCCTCTGTTTTTTTTTTTAGAGCATATTTATTTTTTATCATATTTCAAATGTTATTTAAATAATCTGAGTTTGTAGATATGAACAATTTAAAATCGATTCCGTTATTTTGTTAGTGTGAATTTTACCATTCACACTAAGATTTATTATTTATATAAATTTAATAAACGATCATCCATCTTCTAACGCTTCTAAAATTTTCTTTCTTACATTTTCATTCACATAACGAAATTTATTGTTTAAACTACAATTTCGCATATAATTAGCTGATATAGCATAAATCGTTAAACTAATGTCACTACAACAATTGTCAATACCAAATTATACTCTGCGAATAATATAAAATAAACTATAATCTAAATAATAAATACATAATTTTATTATTAATAATATTCTACACGAATTGTATATCTAACACTCAAATGATTAAATGAAGTAAAGAGTTAAGAGGTATCGTTGAAAATTGATCTTGTAGCTTTTTTATAAAAATTTCCTTTACTAGAGCCTGATGGTAAACATAAAGAGCTTCTTAAGTATATATACACAAACATCTTTATTACCAAAGAATACATACAAATCCAATTTATAAGATAATACCTAAAATAATTTAAAACAAATATATATTCTTAAGAAGGCAAAAAGCCCGATGGTCGATAGACATTTTCTGAGGCTTAACTACATGTTTATCTAGTTAATGTATCTCTCAGAAATTTTCTATATATATATATATATATATTCTTAAGAGAAACGGCTATCGACAGGAGGTCATACGGCCTTTGTCCAATTCCTGTAGGTGATTAAACCGTCATGATTGCTGTCTATGTCTCGTCCTGCTAAATTTGATAAAATGAATTTATAAGTAGTTGACAGTGGGTCTCGAGGAAGATATAAGAGTTGTATGATGAGGACAATGTGGGGGTTAGTGACAAATTTAAGGGAGAGCATTTGTTGTCTTTCTTTAATGATTGTTATTTGGCAAGTTTCGAATAGAAGACAATTGGATGAATTATAAAGCGAATTATTCGGGTTCGAATTTTTGTTAATACTTTAAGAGCTGATTTTTCCACGACCTGGAGATTTCTTAGCATATGAGGACGTGGATTGTGAAACAAGATAGCCGCATATTCAAACAGGGGTCGACAGATCATTTTATAAATATGTACAGTAGTGACTGTAATTCCTTCTTTTATTATTTTTATATTAATTTAAAACACTTAACGTAAAATATAGGAAAACACTTGTAAAAATTTTTCTTCCAAATATTTATTTTTACTAAATAGGTATTTCGACTACGATGTAGTATTTAGTAAAAATAAATATTTGTGAAGAAAAGTTTTTACAAGTGTTTTTCTATATTAATCATTCAAATCTTCACACAATTCACAGCCACTCATATAACTTCACGTAAACTAAAACCATGAATAGAATGAAAAATTATTTTTTTCTTTATTTTGGGTATCTGAAACTGTTTATTAGGTGACTAAATTTTCAAGACTTGAACGTATCATTATCAAACAATGAGTATATTAATTAACGTAAAATTATGATTAATAATGTAAAATGAAATAGAATTACTGAATAAAATTTATTTCTTTAAAAATAAACATATAGTTACAACACAATTGTGCAATGCATATGTATCAGAAGAAAGTCGTCGCAAAAAGGGAGATAAAAAACAGCATGTATTCAATTAGATACAAAAACAAACAAAATTTTAAATTCCGCAGTTTTATACCTTGAAAACTATGACATGGAATTATTTTAAACCCCTCGATCTTTTCATTGCCCGTTTGTAGTTACTGAATTAAATAACAGAGTGTTTCTATCGTTAAGCAGCTTACGCATCTCATTACTAACTGATCCTATATAAACCTTTGAACGTTAAACACGGACAATGTTTGCCTTGTGCATTTACTCAGCATGATAGAAAGGTAAAGGGCCAGAGGGGACAGTAAGCGGACGTTGACTATAAACGCAATAATACGTCAAGGGACATAGGCGTTGTAAATGTGGTTTACGGTCATTACCGGTACATACGACTTCGGCATGGGAACCGGAAGATTACGGAAATATATGTCATTAGGGATGCACATTACAT
Organism: Philonthus spinipes; assembly: GCA_963082785.1. Lineage (NCBI taxonomy): Eukaryota > Metazoa > Arthropoda > Insecta > Coleoptera > Staphylinidae > Philonthus > Philonthus spinipes. The sequence continues at coordinate 9,960,441 of OY720315.1, read as the reverse complement.
CTCTGCAGGTTAACTACATACTTATTAAAACGAAAATGTGTCCGTTCTTAATAATTGTGTATACTCTTCAATTATATTCAATTATAATAGTAATTTACAGATAATTGATACAAGAAAAAATAAAAAGGATGAACTGAATTGTAATTTCTATATTTTTAACTACTAACTACTATTTACTACTAATTATTATAAGAAAAATGAAAATGGTGGAACTGAATATTAAATTTTCTGTATTTTTAGATAATATTACCTATAAAAATTGATAGCCTATTTTCATTGCTTTTAATTTATTTTTAATAATTCAAGAGATTAATCAGATGAGATAAATAAAAGGTAATTTTCGTATCAACAGGTTGGCCTCTTAGTTTTCATAACGATAAAATAATTAATACAATTTTAATAACATTAATAAAGACATTAACAAAATAAGCAATCATTTCAACGTAACATATTTTAATGCTAATTTTAATTAATGTACTACAGAGAATTTATAACAGGCCTTTATTGTGATTTTGTGGTTCGGAAATTTCAATGATAGTGAATTTTCTTATAGAATTTTTTCACGGTAATACTATTCTATTTACTCAAATTTTCTATCTGAATTTCATTCCCTGGAGCCACTGCTTAACTCTAGAGAATGAGATTCTGATTGAATGAGGAATTTATCGAGATAACTAAGGGGATATTTCGATATGCTTTGGATGTTTCGTACTACCTGATCAAAAATCGCTATAATAAGTCAGGCAATTCACGTAGCATAACGATCTAATGTAAGAATTTAAAAGTATATATATACATAATTCAAAAATCATTAACATTATTTTTTGGATTATTATGGATTTTATTTAATATTAATTGAATAAATTTTAAAGTACCTACGTAACGCAAGTCAAAAAGTCACAGTAGCGAAAGAGAAAATGATTGATAATTATTTATTTTTAAATTTAATTTATTCTAAATACTAAGTGAATCCTTTTCTCTTATAATTTTCTATATTTTATTATTATTTTCTGACTGAAAATAAATGATTAAAGACAATTGCTCATTTATCTGAATTTACATAAAATTCTTCCAACTATGATATTTAAGTTTTCAAATAAAAATTTACTAATATCACGAGTGTATCTTAAACAAATTAACAAGTGGTAAGTGGTAAGTTTCACACATATCACATTCTAATGAAAATCAAGAAGAACTTGGAACAGAATTAGAAAATGAAATTTTATTATTTATCTGTTGATAAACATTTTTTTTGAAATTATAACTAAACGTAGTTACTATTTAAATATTCAACTCCTAAAAAAAATCATATTTACCACAAATAAAGTCCGATTCCAATTTTCAAATATTATCGTTTTAATGCAAATTTTAACATTGCTAGAAAGAATATCAATGAGAGGAATAGCATTAGTAATGTGCGAACAATCAATAGTATCAATTAAAAAAATATTAGAAAATGCTAGTAATACACCACCTGTCATACTGAGGCCTACGATTCAGTATTTTATGTCGTACGTAATAACATTGTAACCATCAGCAAACATTTCAAAATAGATTTATATAACCGTAAACATTATTCAATCATATGTAATACTCGAGTGTTGTGATTATTAGGCTGTATTAGTTTTCCAGGTTACTGACAATAGTATGAAGGTATGGCATCAGGTAACTTAAAATTTGTGGCGAACAGTTATCAACAAACAGCAGCTGTTGGCTCAAACAATTAAATGTCCAGACATACAGCACGACAAATTTACAATGATGATGAGTCAGCATTATTCTTAAAAATGCTTTAAAATAGCACGCATGTTACTTCTACAGAAACAAATTGCTCCTAGAAAGAAAACCAGTAAGGAACGAATCACATTTTAGCATGGTTGAACTACTGGTCATTGGAAAGTAAAAAAAATCCAAGGATATTTCAAAATACTCAGCTTCCTGTCGATTATAAAGCTACAGCCAAGGTTTTGATTACATCAGCAGTTTTTCAAGCATGGCATGGATTAAAGTTTTGACCCCCAAGTAAGAAAATTCTAAAAAAAAAAAAAAACCTAAAAAGCAGCAACTTCTCATTGATAATGCTTCTAGTCATTGTCATGAAAAATTTATTAATTAGCGATGATGGTTGCATTATTGCTATGTTATAACGCACAAATACAACTGCATTAATTCCGCCAATGGACCTGAATACCATCCGTCTAACTAAGCTTTTCTACCGGAAAATTCGCCTGGCTCACATTCCAACTAACAACGAAATAGATTTTGTTAAGCGCTTCAAAAGTTGGAATATGAAGTTTGATGTGTACCTACTTCACAACGTTTGAGGAAAACATCCTCAGAACTCTTTAAAAAAATTGGGATAACAATTTGTAAGGTGGCAGAGAACATCTTTTGGAAGAAAAGGATTCTGAGTTTAGGTACACTTAAAGCAAAAATATGACCAGTTGTTGCAGAATGAATCGATCGGGTATTCACAAATACTATGCGACATAAAGTGGATGTTGGTGAAATTCTCGATTGGATTGACAGGTGATGCCCGATTACTTGAGAAGAACCATCTAAGTGAGTAAGATGACAATTCAGATGAAGATAACATGAAAGTTACTTCTCTGGACAAAATTAAGGATACAGATTCAATCAAACATTTAAACTTTATTTTATAGTGGATAATAGAAAATAATCTGTTAAGAGATTTTATAACATTGCAAAACCTAAATGAGATTTCCTAGGAAAAAAAAACAGCGGCAAATTAAATTAAGGAATTTCTTTCAATCGATTAAAACAAACTTGGGAGATGAAGAAAGGAAAGAAAAGGTGAACATGATGAACAAGTCCAAATATCCGAAAGCGATTAGTGAAGTTTTCAATAAATATGCTGTTATGTATCTTACCTTTATTTTAAATCTACGCTTTTGTTTACTTAAAAATCATTTAGGAAACCGGATTATTTTCTAATTTGGATCGGCTTGCTTTTAATTGGTCGGGATTATTGCGATATAACTGTATAACTAATAACATTACTAAAAATAACCAATTCGAATTGAACACTTAATTAAATGTGAGTTTCGTGAAGATTTGAAAGATATATGAAAACACTTTGTACACTTTTTTTCACTTATTTATTTATTAACAGATGTACATTTCGATCACCATGTGATCATTATCAATATTTTGCAAACATGTTAATAAATAAATAAGTGAAGAAAAGTATATAATGTGTTTTCATATAGCAATTCGAATTGGTTATTATTTTTTAAAGTTATTCTCTACAACTTAATAATTTTGATTGCTTTCCCTTAATTTTCAAAAAGTGATTTAGAAGTACTCCCCTTTATTCATTTTTTTTAATTTATCTTATAAATTTTACATTATTTTCTGTCAGCCCAATAAAAAATATTTTGAGAATTTTTTTCGGTAGTACAGTTGGTAGTAGTGAGAAAGCATATTGCGTGCTTGAATTAGCAGTTGTCCAACGACATTTTCGAACATGTTTTGGAAAATCACCACCTACTAGACAGTCGATTTATGATTGGTGCAATAAATTTAAAACGACAGGGTGTTTTGTAAAGGGAAAGGTCCGGTAAGATCTCGTATGTCAGAAGAAACAGTGGAACGTTTTCGTGCTGTTTATCAACGAAGTCCATAAAAGTCAATAACACGTGCAAGTTTGGGACTAGACTACAAATTCCGCAACCAACTGTGTAGAAAATTTTACGTAAACAACTAACACTGACGGCTTACAGATTCCAGTTGGTACAGCATCTACGTGAAGATGATAATTTTAAACGTAAATATTTTTGCAACGAAATGCTGCAACGTAATGAAAAAGATGAATTTTTTGAGGGAATTATTTTCAGTGACGATTCAACGTTCCACATAAGTGGCAAGGTGAATAAACACAATGTCCGAATATAGAGAACTGATCCTCCGAGAGTGTTGATGGTATGTTCTGGGCTGTATATCGGACACAGGTGTGTATTAGCTACACATAATCAAATATTGAGCAATTGGCTAATGCCTCCATTTCATGAGAACGGGGAACTTTATTTTCCAACAAGATGGAGAACCTCCTCACTGACTCCGTGTTGTTAGAAATTTTCTCAAGGAAAAACACAGAGCTGGATAGGTCGTACAACAGCCAACAACCACATTCTCGTACGGTGGCCACTAAGGAGCCCCGATCTTACAATGTGCGATTTTTTTTTTCAATGGAGATTTGTGAAAAGCCTCCTTTAATCCCATCCGCTTCCGAATGATTTAGAAGAGTTAAAACAACGCATCAAAAGAGTTGTGAAAAGTGCCAATGCAGATATGTTGCACTAAGTTTGGAATGAACTAGACCATCATCTCGATGTGTGTCGTATGACAGGAGGAGCTCATATTGAGCACCAATGAATTCCCAAAGTAAACTTTAAGAATCACTGTATAAAGTAGTTTAAACGAATTCATAATAACGTTATTAGTTTTGGATTAATAAAACATTGAAAATGTCTATTTCTTTTGTAGTAACCCTGTATTTATTTGTATTTGTAACATAGTTCTTTAAATCTTATTAGAATGCATCAAATATTTTGTTCTGCCAATAAATTAGAAGAGCAATTACCACATTTCATAGAATAAATATTGTAATTTCCTAAATTACCAAATAATAATTTTATATTTTAATGTGTTCCTTCTCCATTTTTTTGTAGGGCAGATTTTTAGAATTTTCCCTTAAAAATAGAAAATCAAATTTATTCCTGAGTATTCAGTATCACATACATTTACAACATTGTAGAAATAAAGAAAATATTACGTGTAAGAAAATTGTTAAAGAAAATCGTAATAACACACATAGGTGGCATTAATCTTTCAGATTATAGTTCAGCGTCCGATAACGGTGACGAAAACAATGTAATTAATGAAGCCATTATATCGTTGTGTGTATGTGTATTATTTTCTCCACTTTTTCCCCGTTATTTGATAGAAACGCGTGATACGATTGCGTGCAGCTTTGAAAAATGATGGGTGATTTTGTGTGTTTATTAATATCAAAGAAACCCCCGGCGCGTCCGCCAACCAAAACGAGCCGAATTAACTCCAACAGCGTTAATTAGCTTTATGAGTTTCCATTTTTATATCATAATTAAATAACCGATTCCCTTTTACGCAAAAACAAACAGAATGAAAAAAAAGGTCTACATTAAATCAACCAGCCGATCCATAAATAATTCACTTCCATTATGTTGTGTAACCCTCCTCTTTTTTTGTTTTTCATGTTTGAATATTCATTGATGAAATTTCACGCTTGGTATGCCGATATTCCATCAACGATGATTAACCACCAATTATTGACCGATCACGATTTATTTCGGATGTGCACGCTGTTTTTTTTGTGTCCGTCATTTTCGCTTGGAATTAAATTTTCGGGATATCTACCCTTCATGCGCGTTATCTCCCATTATTCCACCCCCCTCCATTTGCCGATCTCCCCTTTTCTCTATTTGTGTTTATCGTGCTCCGTTTTTCTCTCAAATGAAAAACTTTAATAAGTTCCTTTTTACGCCGGCGAAACTTTTTCCTATGAATACGTGAAAGGGCACCTGCCTATGACACTTTTTAAATCGCGTAGGACTGTATCGATGTCTGCGCACGAGTTTCGAGATAAATGATGGCTGGGATTAATATTGGGAACAACATAAATCAGCTGCTTATATATTGAAAACTGGAATGAAAAATCAGACATGTTTTTTTTGTTTTGTTTTTGTATGTAATATAGAACTTTCGCAAGCAGAATATTTACATTTTACAAAGTGCTCAAATAATATTATTTAATCCATAAATAGAACCTACACAGTTTAATCATAAATAATAATAAGAATAATAAATTTTAAGTTACGAAAATTTGTCATTAATAATAATAATTAAATATATATTTTTATTAAAAATTACACTTTTTTATTGTTGTTTATTTAATTCAGAAAAAAAAGTTTTTGTAAACCATTGATAATGATATTTTCTAAATGTTCAATAAATTAAATCTTATATTTATTAAATATTTTTAGATATCCTTACCAATGGTTAACAAAAGCTTAGTTTTATATTAAATGAATTAAATGAAATAATTTATACATTTTTTTAAAAACAACAGTTTTTTCAGGTTCAAAAATTTTATTGTACTAACACTACTATAATTGTTTCGTCTGTACTGTTGTTTTATTTACAAATAATGTATTTCTTAGTAGTAAGCCTAATTCGTTTGAAAATAACAAAAATATTTTAGAATATTTATTGTTAACTTTCGCATTTATCGCATAAATCAATTCAATTTAATTTATTACATATCTTATTAACAGTTTTTCTTTTATTACACTTTCTACAGTCTTGTATAATACAGAATGATTCTAATCTGAAGTAAAAAAAATAAATAAACCACAACAATAAAATTATTTGCCATTACATAATGAACCTGCTTAATGCTTCTTCAGATGTAAACTATATCTGGAATATATATATTGAAAAAAAAACGAAGCGACTTCCAAATTTGTCATTATTTTCTAAACAATTATATAAGAAAGTTTGATCATATAAAATTGTAAATTAAAGAACAAAATACATAGACACGTATATTATTAAATATTTATAGTACATTGACTATTTTCAAAAATATTTGCAATTTATATTTTAATTTTATTCATATGAAAAGTACAGGCAGAAATACCAATGATCGATTGCCGATTGACAAGTAACCTTTATATTTTTATTATTATCAACTCAAGAAAGCTTGTCAATAAATAAATATATTTTTGTGAAAGGACAGTATTTACATTCAGGTTATAACTGTAATAAAATGAAACCATTATCAATGTAACACTTCCCAATTAACTCACGCAATACTTAATAAAATCGCCGAAGTTCCCTTTAATTAACAGAACTAATAATTAAATCGAGCACCGATAATTGTTTTAACTCTGCGAAAATGAGCAGGTGGGTAGGGTATTGCACGTTAATCGGAAAATTCTGAATTTCCAGCACGTTCAAGCAGCCACAGTGCGAGTCTGTGAAAAGTTCAATTAGCCTGTTGCTACAGGCATTAACGTACTTTAAGCTCCCAGACGCCTCTTAAGTAGCTGTAAGTAGACTAAGAGGAAACGTATTTATAAAATAATAACAAGATGTACACATGTTTTTACTTGACTATTTTCTCTGCAAAATTAAACAGGGCGCGCACCGTCTAAAGCGATGATTTTCCACAACGAATTCCCTTCAAGTTTTACGATTCGAGTCTGAGCGTGTTTTTAGAGCGTGTGGATATTATGAAATTTAACAGAATTTGAAATAAAACACGAAAGCTGTATATGTGAATATTTGAATAAATGCTTGATATTATTTTATTTTGAAATTTATTTAATGATGTTAGTTTGGGTTCATTGGAGAAAGGCAAGTTAAATTTCTTGGTAGTCGAAGAATGAAATATTTAAAATAAAATACGATTTAAAACGTTTTAGTTTTACAATATTTATTGTAGAGACTCTGTTACAATTGTTTCGATACACAATATCATCATCAGGCCGCTGCGGTGTATCGAAACAATTGTAGCAGTGAATACCAATATGCGTATTTGTTTGCCTGCCTATCAATCTGCAATCATTGTAGATCATTCTGTATATCCTTAAACTCTTGAAAGATATATTTATAAATTAAAATAAAATTTATTTTCCGATTGCAGCGAATAATCAAAACAGACATGTTAAAATAATCCGTCATTTCATTACTAAATCACTCCATACAAAATTTCCTATAGCTCACTTAAAATGAACAAGTTTTTCCAGTCAAGTTCCCTTATAAGTTAAGCTCGTTATCGCTTACAATCCGGAAGCTAATCCTCTCCAAGTCTATATTTTTTATATATTCTCTTGACCGTCGGTCTTTCTTCCATTTTTTTTATTTTATTTTTTTAAATAAATAAACATATTAACTTGAACAACTAAAACACGTACAACTTATTAATTCGTTTGGAGGGAGCATGATTTAGATATAAAACCGTTTTTTTTTTTTTCAATTAATAAAAAAATATAAAAAACGAGTATTAAAATACTGTCGAAAACAACGTAATTAATCAATTACACATACACGGCGCGTTTTGTTCTGTTTTTACTTTTTACATTTCCAAAATTTCGATTACAATATTAACGAGATTATATTGTCATGTGGAATACCCAAAAATATCCATCAAAGCGGTATAATTTTTAATTTGAAAATTGCCGCTGCATTGTTTGCTTTCGTTCGCATACAGAATTAAACGATTTTAACTCCCATAAATATTTCTGTGATGGACAACATCGATATGTAAACGAATTTTATATAAATTATAGAAGATATGCATGTGTAACTTTTTATTTGACTGAATTGTACATTTTTAAATGAATCGATATATAATTTAGGAAGTTAATGATATTTCGATTAAAATTCAAAACGTATTAAAAACTATTAAAATGTATAAACAACAGCAATATTTTACATTTTTATTCAAATCCTATAAATAATATTTCACTGAAATTGCTTGATTTTATAATAGAAAAGTGTATTTATTCACTTGTTTACAGTAATTTAAATAAAAATAAATTGTAAATAAATACACCTAAAGAAAACTTCATATATAGATGTCATATAGTTGATATCCGATTAAGATTAATTATTAGATTTTTTAAAGTGTATTAAATAGAAAGAAATAAGGAAATAATTAATTTCCACAATTGAAAAATCAATCACTTTTTCTTTAGCTACTCCAACTTTTTGATTTATTAACAAAAAATCGAAAATATTGTCCATTTGAATGTCATAAAAACACACAATTAACGTATAATTTATTTATAGGCTGGAGCTTGACTTAAAAATAAAATAGGTTTCAATTAACAAAAACACTGTATAATCAACGTGTATTAAACTACTGTCGAAAACAACGTGATTAAATGTTTTTACTTTTTACATTTTCATGTTTGGATTGCTATATTAACGAGATTATATAGTCATGAGGAATACTAAAAATATTATTAAGTTAATAAAAGCTGACTTTCGAATCATCTTTTCTGACTCCCTTTTAAATAATCTAAACAAGTGAATAAATATAAATTTTTCTATTATAAAATCAAGCAATTTCAGTGAAATATTATTAAGTTAATAAAAGCTGACTTTCGAATCATCTTTTCCGACTCCCTTTTAAATAATCTAAGTTTATTGAATTATTTAATTATTAATAAAAAAATAATTCTCTCCTTAGGAAAATAACCAACTTCCCTCTCAATATTTTTGTGTGCAACTAAAACATTGGCGTGAAAACAATTTCCACTCGAAGATTTTATTTTTTCAGAACGCAAATAGAGAGCCGCAGAGTGGGGGATGGACGAAGCAACAGCGAGAAACGGATTTTAACTTTCCGTTAACTATTCAGGCCGCCGCATCTAAAGAATATATTTACTTAAACTATTTATTCAGCGTAATAAGTTTGGGAGAATGTAAATTTTAAAGCAGAACTTTTATCTCGGAAGACTGAGTGCTTTCAGAGGGTATTTTATTTTTATTTTAAGTACACACACCACACAAAAATAAAGTAATTGCATTGCTCCAACAACAACGCAAAATAAATAAATAAAGCAGTATTTCAGATTAAAAAAAATAATAATAAAATGGGGAAAGTATATCATTTCGTTATTTTTTGTTACTGTTAAATTGCTATTTATATTTATAAAGTGAGTTTGAATTCATAAGTGTTTTAGTTACCTTAATTTTAATAATAGAAAATAGGATTTCAAATAAAACTAAATTTGAAAAAAAAAAAATTACGAGAATTAAATAATTTTCTCTTTAACTATTGCAACTTTCTACTTACATTACGCAAGTACTTAAAAAAAGTACAAACATCCATGAACATTTACTTTTCCACAACAAATGATTGCATAATACAACAATTTTTTATTCCATAATATTTAATACAAAGTGTTTTTTAAGTGCTTGCGCTATTTAAGTCAAAAGTTGCAGTAGCTAAAGAGAAAATAAATAATTATTTAATTGTTGCAAATGTATTATTTTCAAATTTATTTTTATTTAATTCAGTTTTTTGTAGTCATGTAAGTTTGAATAGTTATTTCGATCGCTTAAATATTTTTGCAAAAAAATAACTGACTTTTTTTTTGGTATTTTGGTCTAATTTTTGGAAATTTCTAATTTAATTTTATAAAATAAACTGCTACTGTTAGACTGAAATAATATTCATTGAGTGTTTGGACTGGATTGTAAGTAATGCTCTTTTTACTCCAGGAAATTACGTTGTAAATGTGCATTTATTTATAGTCACCTTTTTAATTCTCTGATTTCGGCTAAACGGGCTCTTAATTTATTTTTCTATTTTTTTTTTCTACTTATTTTAATGAAATTCGGCCTTCATGCTATGTTTGGTTATCCTGGGCTGGATCCTGTGTTAAAAGAAAACACCGGATTTATTTCTTCTGTTCGCTGTGGGTGAAATGGAACCTGCGATTTCTTTAAACCGGCTTTCATTTCTATTTCTTCACCGAATGGGTCGATTTTAACTTTGTCATTGATGTTGGAACGACGAAGATATTAACACCCATATCTTTTATTTCCAGAACCGACAACCATTGTCGGTCCCCCAAGGTATAGGCATCCACCGGTTGCAACCTCTGCTAAACGCCCCACCAATGCCCTCCTTGAAGGATCCACCACGTCTGCTCATTGGAAAGCCACCCTCCGAAGCCTGATGTTACGCACCAGCTGGGACAGCATCTTGTGATGGTGTTCCCTTCGAGCTTCCATGACGACTTCTTGTTCTAAATATTTCTGCTATAAACCACAATAATTGGGAGATACCACAAGCGCCATTTACCAGCTAATTATTATGGTTCGAATCAGGTTATTTAATCATGACACAAGATTCTTCCAACCGTCTTCATCAAGTCATTAATAAAGTTCGAAAAATCGAAATGGTCATCATACACTAGATGAATGGTAGTTGAACATTTAAAGAAGAAATACCGCAATATATCGATAAAGCATTAATTTGTATGACGGAAAATTTAAAAACGCATCGATAAATAATTTATCTCCATCAGTGATTTTGGATTAATTGTGGGTGTTTTAAATAATCATTTTAATTTTTAATGAAACTCATCTTCAGATCTTTCGTTCATTTATTGTAATTTATACTTTTGAAAATAAATTAGTGAAATATTCCATCAAAAAGCCCCCTAAATTTCCTGAATATTTTGAGAGGACCTCCATTGGATAACTCAAATCGAGTAGCGCGCAACAAATAACCAATCATTTTTTTCATTAAATTTATTTTTGCTACCTCTCCCCATTCAAAATTAATATTAACAACACCTTGACATCCCCTTCTCTCTCCTGAAAAAAAAATGCTACCAAACCTCTTATCCAAGATATACAAGGACTACCTTTCATAAGCCATTTATAAGTTCTAAGTTTATAATCAATGTATTGTATAATACAATACATTGATTATAAACTTGTGTATAACAAAAATCGACGACGAAGTTGGCGTTGGAAGACTCGAGTCATGTCTGTACTTTACGCGTGCGCGTGTGATTTTCGTCGTCGATTTTTCTTATACGCTCGATATATTTATGTTTGTTAATCCATGATCTAGCTTAGCAATTATTTACATGAGACGAGTTTGGTGAAAATTAAATTTTTACGTGTCCTTAAATTATCAAATTTTCGGAGAGAAATCCGTTACGATGTTCAATTTGGGGGCGATTTAGATTCTAAGATATTTTACGTATCTAACTTCCATCAATCTGGCACCATAGAGCGTGTGTATGCATTAGTTTTGCATTTTACATAAAATAGAATTACCTCAAAGGTCGATAGCCAGTTTCTTAGTTCTAACAATGTGTACATGATTGTATTTATATGTATTATAAAATTATATAACGTAATACTCGGAAATAAAGATTTTCAATAGAATTACCTAGGTTTACGCTTAGTGCTTTCGATTTGCATCATGCCTGCACTACATTCAGTGTGTCTTGTATGCACACAGAAAGTTTACGTTCCTCCAACTTATCAGCGTTTGTAATTCTTGCCTTATCCTACATTGTAGAATCCTTCGTTATTTGTTTTAGATTAGGTGACATGAAAACCCCTTGGGGTGTGAGGTAATTAGTTACTGTTGAGCAAGTTATTTTAAATACTTATTTTGTATGCTATCAATTACAGAGTAAATCATGGAAATAATGATATTTGTAAGGGTTTTAGTAATCTTTTTAATTTTAAATAAAACTGCAGTGAAAACAATTCGAATTCATTTATTATTTACTACTAACAAGACTATTGTTTTATAGATGATTTGAAAATTGAAGCTGAGTTTTAATTAGAGCGAACTTTCGCAAACGTAATACGAAGCTCTTTTGGTCCAGTTGTAAGCTCGCTAACGGTCACAAACCTGAAATCAAAGTTCTGTTAGTTCAGTTTCTTTGATGCTAAGCTCTGCTAATCTAGTTTCCTTATAAGTTCATCGTTGTTTTAAAATATGAATCTTAAGCCAATATGTTTCCTATATAAGCTCGCAAACCTTATATTAAACCATCAGCATACAATTCATCTCAAACTCGAATCGTCATGTACGTTATGAACGAATCGCGAGTTTCAAGCGAGACTACATGCGTACACGAGGCGAGGTTTTTACGATAGAATTTAGAAATTAATTTCAATCATAAAATACTGATTTCTCATAACAAAGTGATCAAAAAACGCGTGAAAAAATATTCATAAATATTATAAAAAAACATCGTTACAGTTCAATACCTTAGATGCAAAGGCCTACATTAAGATAGCCCTCAAGTAACTGATTTTAATCATATTGTTGCAAGAAAGAGACTAAAGGAAGAGTACAACTGTAAGAAAAAAAATAGTCATCTAATATGCTCTAAATTCACAATAAAATCAATATTTATTTATTTACGGAATCCCTATATTGAAATATACATCACTTACTAAAAACGAATGAATAAAACCAAAAATCTAATTGATTCGTTGATTCAAAATATATAACCAATATAAATTAATGGAACATTACATTCTCAATGCTAAAGTATTAAACTAACATTGATAGATTGCTGAAATATTTTTAGGATGAAGCTGATTCAAAAACACATTGTCTCATATATATTTAATTTCCTTTCTAAAAAATACAAGGCAAAAACCTCGCCTTGCTTAGTTTGACTTTTTTTTCAAATTTTGTTGTTCACATTTAGGTAATGAAAAATATATAACTCCAGATATATACAAATATCTTTATTCAGACAATTACATTTTTACAAATTTTGAGTATGGGCTATCGACAGGAGGTCTTTCAGCAATAACTACAAAGTAGGACCGGTGATTGAGTTAGAATGTTGAAATGGTCAGGGGAGATGTCCACACTGGATCTGTATAAGTGTACAAAGTTTCAATCTCCTATCACTCTTAGGAAAAATGTTTGTGTCTGTGCGTACGGCACAGGGTCATACTTTCTATTTGAAAAGCATTGGAAATTTGTTTTCTTTATTTATTTCAATGACTTGAATTTTTCATATCTGAAAATAATAAATGATATTATTTAAGCAATTAAATTTTGTTTCCTTTTTGTTTTTAGTTTAATTTGTTAATAATATATAATACGGCGAAAGGGATACATTACTTTATGATAAGCTTGTATATTAAAAATTTGTTTAAAAAAATTAAAAAAAAAATTTACAGCGTTCTCAGAAGTCAATAGCGTCACGCTCGATTATTATCGCATGTTGCTAATGGCGCTGCTGATCGCCTCGAGGGCGGACTCTAATTGGTTTACATTGGAAATTGAAATCGTTTCAACTTCAAGTCGCTAACGCTTCGATTTTGAGACTACTTGTGTGCGGACGGCCTAACACTCTACCAGTCCAATTTCATTATTCGCAAACTTAACACTAAACTTTGCCAGTCTAGTTTATTATATGCTCACCATCGCTCGTTAATCCGAAACCAAAACTTATAAGTTCGTTATAGCATGAAATATAAACCATCCATGTCCAATTTCTTTATAGGCTCGCAATCTGCCAGTCCGATTTCATTATAAACTTAAGCCTTGCCAATCTTGTTTTCTTATAAGCTCGCAATTGCTCGCTAGTCTTAAAATAACGATCTGCAAGTTTTGTTTCTTGTTGGCTCGCTCTTGCTCGCAAATTTGGCCCTAAACTTTATTAGTCGAGTTCCCTAATAACCTAGCTAACACTTTCAAACCTAAAACTAACGCTTTTTCATAAGCTCGCTATCACTCGCAAATTCGACACTTGTCGGTCCAGTTTTCTCGATATCGCAAAAAAATCTGAAATTAACGCTGTTTCATTCTGGCTTTTTATCGCTCGTCATCGCTCGCAAACTTGACACTTAGTATATCAAACACTTTTTTCCCATTAATCACTTGATAAAATATTGTTGATATTAAATTTAACTTGTAAATGAAATTCACTTGGTTTTGTTTTACTTATATTTATTTTAACTTCAACAAGTTTCGGTTTAATGTCATTATCAAGAATCAAAAATTGATAATGTCATTAAGCCAAAACTAGTTGAAGTTAAAATAAACATAAGTAAAACAAATCAAAGTGAATTTAATTTATAAGTTTAATTCAATATTGACACTTAGTTTTGCTAGTTGATTTTTTTACAACATTGTGAATATACAAATTCTAAATTTCCTTGCATCAGTTTCGACTCTAAGATATATTAGAGATTATAAAGCATTAAAAGCAATTGCAAAGAGAAAGAACTCAGCGATGGCTACGCCGAAATTGCTGTGTTCAATATGCGTTAATGTGTCTGAGACGCAAGACACCTACGGCTTATGTCGTAGAGCCTCTTGTATGTCTTCTACGCTTACAGTGCCTTCAATATGCGGCTGGCTGTAGGTAGCTAGGTTATTAAACGGAAGTGGTCTACAAAATGTCAACACTATTTTTGTTCAAAATTATTTATACGAATGAATGTGTAAAATGAAAATATACTTTGCCTTTATCATCGTTATTTATTTACCTGATTATAGTTCCGACCTATTCGGTCATTATGAAACAAATACAAACAGGTTGAAACTATAGTTAAATAAATAAATAACGATGATACAAACAAAGTGACATTTTATTTTTCCCAATTAATTCTTTTAATTAATCATGTAACACAAAGTAATGCTTTCCATAATCAATCAGATGTTTAAAATTATGTTTTTTTTTTAATAAATCTTGTTTTAAAGGTGAATTGTCCTTTAAATAGTTCTTGTTTATATGAACCATGAAAACAGTGTAAGATAATCGAGTTGGAAAAATAATTTAATTCTCTCGCCTCTTAATTTAATCACAATTTAATCCAACACAGTTAAAAACCATTATCACCCCGGTCCAATTCCCTTTTCGAGCGGAATATATCATCCGTTACGTTCACGTTCACACGTTACCCTCTTCAGGAGTTATTACTGTTGTAGGGGTTGGTGTAATAATGAGGTCCTTATTCACATTTTACAAGGTGGAACTCCCACTTTCCAGTTTTAACTGGTATTTCGAATTTATATCCCGGATTAGATTAGTCACGGTGAATTATCGTATCGGGAGGGTGGAAGGAAGGGATGGGTGGGCGGTTGTTACGGCGACCCTAAACGCCGGGGAGATACGTCCCGAAATTTATGATTTCTTAAGTTGATCGTATATATCTGCTTAACGGCGAAAATAGATAGAGCCGTTATCTTGATTTATCCATTAAGAGGTAAAATTTAGAATGACTAACCAATTAAATTAATGCTTTACATTCCCATTTCATTAAAAATATACATTTTTTACTTTTATTTGAATTAAATTCCCATTTGATCGAGAATATTGCCCTTCAAGAAAATAAAAAAATGAGGCTAACAATAAAAATAACCACACGCTATAGGTTATGATATTCCAACAAATTAAAGAATAACAATAATGAATTTAATTATAATAGCAAGTACAATATACAGTAAGTAGCTTAAAATCTATAGCAAATGTTCAAAGTGTTCTCCTCCATTATTTAAACACAATGCCACTCGGTTTCATATTGTCAAAGGGACTCATTAAATGTTTTGAGGTAATTGAATTGCAAACATTTCCTATCGCTTCGAAAACTACTTCTATCGTGTGATAGCGATTTATATATATATTGAATTTTTAAGGTAAAGAAAAATGAGGTATTCGACGATTGTTAAATCCGGTGACCTTGGTGGAACTTGACTATACGATTGTCAAAAACATCATGCAATAACCTAATAGTTTCTGCTGCGCTATGGGTTATTGCATTATCTTGTTGAAAATACCCACATCCAAGATCGTAATGGTGTAATTGATATAAAAAATGTTACAATAAATTATTTTGTAACCAAATTGCATTTACAGTCTCGTAAAAGAATATTGGTGCGATAATTCATTTTATCGGTTGCGACGGCAACCCAGATTACTATGTAATGTTATTTCAATTAATGCATGTGGATATTCATTAGTGCAAATTTGCATCGCTTGTTCGTTAACGTAGGCTGTTAAATTGAACCACGCTTTATCTGTGAAAAAGTATAAATCAAGGACATCGTTCTTGTTAAATTAAAGTACTCCATATTAGAAAAGTTCTCGGTAATACGGCATTTGATGGTATGAGATGTATATATTTTTGTTGAATCTGCTAAAATTTAAAAAAATGAAAATAGTTTTAAATTGAAAGTTATTTAATTTACAAATCTTTAGACACAAACCATGTTTGTTTGTTTCTTTTTTTCTCATGTTTTTGTGGCACCTGAAAAATAAAATATTTTTAAGATTTTTTATTTTTAATAAATTTACCTTTGCAATAATTAACTATAAAATAACTGATGTGTCATTTTTTACATCATATTAATCACTACATATTTTAACAGGTAAAAGCTGAGCAATGAAAAATCATCCAGTGCATCTGATTTTCTAATGAAAAATTATACATTAAATCTGAGTATTCATCATACAGATTAAAGCTGTAAAAATATATAATAATGGGTTTATAACAAATTTCACACGCTTAATATAATAAGGAATATTTAAATATAAGAAAATACTTCTTAGTACTTTTCAGTCATATGTAATTGCAGCCCCTTAATCAATATTTCGATTATAAATTAATAGTAAAACGGTTCAGAATTATAAAAAATGTTTCTTTTCCGATAAACCAGATTTCAATTATCGATGTTTAATTTTTATTTTAATTTCCTTCGATACATTTTATCTCTTGTATGCAATTTAGGAATTATACTACATATATACAAACATCATTATTCAGACAATATGACAACAAACTTTTACAAAATTTATTATAACAATATGTACAATTGTGTTAGCAGTCTGTCATGGGCTATCGACCATAGGTCTTTCTGCCCATTATACTACAAATTATATTATTTTATTTAATTGAGAATATCAGCGAAAAGGATTAACATTGTTTCCACAACTGCGATTTATTTAAGAATTATGTTCACCACTTTTTAAATTGAATTGATTTTGTTATTTATCCCTTTTTACACAAATTTCTCACCGGTGTTTGGGTAAGATTAAACCCACTAATAACTTATTGTGTTGTTGGTGAAAACGTATTCCCAACATGAGTGGCTGTGTGTACATACATAATTCCTTCCGGGAGGCAAAATAGGAGCGCGTAATATTCAATGGGAAATATTTTACCCTAGAGATATTCCAGGTAGTGGAAGGGGGCGGTGCCTCTGCAGAATATTCCGGGTCCATTCAATCAATGTACATATAAAGAGAAAAAATGTAAAAGTTATTGATTCCCCTGGGATATATTACCGGGAGCTACTCGTTTACATTCATGTACACGGAATTCGAGAAAAACGACTGGTCTGAAGATCAGTCAATGTTTTGTAAGTAATATGAAATATTTCATCGAATTGGACAAACTGGTATCAACTTATACCATCTAAAGTGATATTAATAGTAACTAAAATGCTTTTTCTTTACTTTATGGTTATTAATTCGTTTATTTCTTAAAAGATATGTATTACAATTGCCGGGAAACATGAGTAAATTTAAATTTAAGAACTGACATATAAAAAAATAATAATTAAAAAATTGTGCAATATGAAAGTTAAGTTTAATTTAGCTTCTCGTAGAGAAGGCCTACTTAACGACCGACAAATAGGTCTTCTAGATTAGCATTTCTTTAAGCATTCAAATAAATGCTAAAATTGTTTGTTGGCGCAAGCGTCATCTTTTGTCTAATTTTAAGAGGCATCGTCAAAAATGTGGGTCTACAAGGTAGACGATCGATAATGTTTCATCCACTAAAGGAAGGTGAACTTATGCTGTATAAGGACAGGAAACTAAATTCAATTAATAATATCTTCAACCACCATTCATCTAGCCTATGGATAACTGGTAATGGTCATTTTCCAATTCTTGAGATTCATATGAGGTTGTTTGATCACAACACAAGATCCGTTCCACCGCCTTCATCAACTCATTGTATTTGGAAGACACAGATCTGACCAGGTCCGAATCACTGAAATAAATGGCCAACACAGGTTATCCATACGCTAGATGAATGGTGGTTGAATATTTTATTAAATAGAGAGGAAAGAACAAGGTATTTTTTTCGGCAGAACCTAATATTTACTTAACCATACAAAGTCTAATTTTCCGAACACGTTAATCTAATGTAGTCTGAAAGATCGAAATATCCATTACTAGTTATTCTTACGGTAAGATTATAAAGATAGAACAAAATTTAAATAATTCCTGTTGTGGGGTAAACGCACTTTAAAATTTAAGTATAGGTTTGTACAATAAATCATTATTAATCTTAATTAATTAGTTATATCAATCAATATCCTTGATATATTTATTATTGCTCATTATCTGCTTCATTTCTTGAACAGATTTTTTTACATATATAGTCTTTAAATCCATGTGTATCTCTTGCTGGCGCAATAAAACCTGCATGTTGGCCGTGGTTGCACCCACGATTTTTTTTATTTTTTAAAATGGGTTTAAATGCGTGTCAGAAAAGTCTATTATTAAAGCCATCGTGAGATCATTAACATTGATGTCTTTTCGCGACATACTTTTTCAATGCGTTTTAAAAATAATACAAAGTATAAGTAAAACCTCAACGGCATAAGTCAAAGGAATCATATAATATTATTTCTCTTTTGAATTTTGAAGTCAAGAAAATCTCTTGAGAGTAGACATCGTTTTTGCATACGTTTTTTGATATACTATTACTATACTCGCTTACTATCTGTTTTAAGTCCGTTTCAAATTAAAATGATTTGATTTTCTTGAACTATCAACACATAATTATACAAGGTGGGCAACGAATAACGGCGATTAAAAGTTTTCGGGGTTAGTTACAGGAAAATCTATATTACAAGGTTGAATGTGACCTCCTCATTGAAGATACTTTGACTTTCTTTCATTTCCGGTTGTATCGGAAATGGCTACTAATTCTGTTATTTTAAATGAAACACTCCGTTCAAATTCTCCGTTCAATTTTCTTTCCACTCATATGAATTTATGTCTACATAACTCAGTTTTTGAAATAAAAAACCTTAAATTAACGTTTCGAAAAATGCCTATAATTTCTAGTAAGAACAAGATAGACCAGCGATATCTTGAATTGTTAGTAATAGATTCATCTAGAATTAGTAAAATAACAGCTGTCAATTTTGACAATGGGTAAAGTGTCACAATTGAAGAAAAACTTAAATCGCGATATGAATTGAAGAGGAAGGACAAAATAAAATAGCCTCTTAGTAATACAAAACAAGCAATTTAATGAAAGAGAAAAATAATTTTATGGAAATGTTGAAAAAGAACCTATGAATATTCATACTGAATATTTCCATAAAATCGTGTCTTGTATAAAAGATGATGAGAGATGAAGTTTCATCATCTATATTATGCAACTATTCAACAACATATTTTTAGTGATGCGTTTAATAATACAAAAGCAGAATGATTAAATTGAATAATATCTCCAGTCAGAAAGAATGCATTTCCAAACTCTGGCAATTTGAGCGCATTATCAAAGAATGAATTCGAATCATGATTTTTCACTTCTAATCTATACAGAATTCTTAAAATGTAATTATGAAGTTATAAAATTGATATTTAGTTTTATTTTAGTGGAAGAAATATCTGCTGAACGTTTTAGTATTTTGTTGAATAGTTTGAGATAATCGTGAATCTATAAACGTAAGAAAATTAACGACTACGTTTAATTTTACACATAAATTACAACCCATGTGCCGATCACCAATATTTTTCTATATATTTTTGTAAATAGCTGTTGGCAGCATTTTAATAGTCAATTGCAATGCGCATGCGTTGTGTGAGTGAATATGCCCTTTTGTATATCAGACCCAAAGGAGAAAGCTGTTGAACCACTGTACGAAGAATTGCAATAGAAGCAAAGTGACAAGTACATCTTGTTTTCCATGTTCCAAGTCGTAACAACTAAGCGTTTTTACAAAGTTTGTGTACTTTGTAAAAACGCTAAGCAAGTTTATTCACTGATTTTTTTGCTACGATTGTGTCGACCTTCAATTAAAATTCCAAAAAGTAGATACAATTTAATGATTGGTGAAATGCTATTCTTGTCATTTAGAGGGTGTCCATACTTTAAAAGTTAATACTAATTAACTTGTAAATTTAAGTAATTTCATTGTTAATCTTTCTTAAGTTTTTGATAATATTTTACCATCATAACTATATGGTTTTTGAATTTACGTGAAGTTATTTATTTTTATTGTGAAGTAAGGAATAACAGTATTTTTATTTCTGATATGATTGGAACATTGTGGGCCTTGATGGGATTCCCATTTATGAACTTTTCTCTGATTCCCTTTAATCTGGCATATTTCCTAAATGGTGGAAACAGAGCTTTTTAATCCCTATTTTTAATAGTGGTTATAGATTCAGTATCATTAACTACAGGGGTTCTTGTATCCAGTCCGCGATGCGGAAATTGCTAGACTATTTAATTTCACAGCAAATTATCTTATCAAGCAAAAATATTTTTATCGACCAAAAAATACGATTATATTAAATAGCGATTAATGTCAATTAGTCATATTTCTTACCATAACTTCCAATCGAACGTCTTGGAAAATGTTCTACAAGTTGATTCAATTAATACCGATTTTTTCAAGGCATTCGATCGCATACAGCATATTTTACTTAGTAAATTTAAAGCAATGGGAATGAGTAATATTGTTATTAAATCACTTGCTAGTTATCTACAAAGTTTAACTCAGAGTATTCATATTGGATCTTGTTATTCCATGAAGATAAACTTTACTTCGTATGTTAAATAAAAATGATATGAAAATAATTAATAAATCATTTTCACATTTAGCTGTGTGACCTTTGACTTACGTTACGTAAGTAGGTTAAACAAATGCACATTAAAACAACTACTTCCCGGGCAAATACCCACGCCGGACATTGAATTACATAATGTACACTTGCTGTTGCACATCAATAAAATATTGCTATTACTTTGTATGTTCCACAGGGCTCTCATTGCGGACCTGTTTTATTCCGGATTTTTATTAATAATATGTGCAGTATGTCCGGTGATTTCTTCTGTCTGCCGATTATCTTAAGTTGCTTAAAGCTATAATAACTATTGCTGATTAGGAATTACTTCAAAAAGTAGCTGAATGGTAGCAATCTGAATAATTTGCACTTGAATTTGAATAAATATTTTACTTTTAGTTGATGTTCTCATACGTATTATCATTATACCATTAATGTCCATTTATCAAGTTAGGTGTATTGTTTACTTGTAATTTAAATTTTAACAAACATTATTAAAACATATGCCTCTCTGCTCTAAAAATGTTATGTTTGGTTTGTAGATTTTCCAATGGCTTTAGTGTTAGGACAATGAAAATGTTATACTTGTCCTTAGTTCGACCTCATTGAAATTTTAAATATATTGTGGAAAAAAGTATATTCAATATATTTCATGTATTTATGAAACAAAAAAATTGAATGACGAAAAATATTTATCTCTTATTTTTCGTTTGTTTTAAACCTGAATATAGTTTATTTGTTGTATACTTTTATGAAACCAAACCTTTTTAAGGAAATATTGCTATTAATGAGGAAAAATAGGAATCCTCAATATACTATGAACTATGAATAGGAACCTACATTCGTTTTTATTACTAATCGATGTGCGCGCGTGAAAATTCGCAAAAATTCGCATATATACAAACGACCCGGCTTTTCCGTTCCATTCGTGTATTCTCCCGGATTTTTTTTTTTTTTTTCGACAAAATAGCTGTAGCGGAGAAGCCACAAATTGGATATCTAAAAAAGCCCTTTCAGCCCCGAAATCGTAACCCGTCCAGGAGAAGCCCCACCGTACCGTATTGCACGTGTTACACGTTTTATTCCGACCCTACGGCTAAATATTTATCCGATCGAAACCGGAGAGAGTTTTCATATATAATTATTTTCGGCACAATGCGTGTGCGTGCGACTGAGTTTATTATCCAAACAGATTGGTGTAAATACGGAAAAGGGATTCTTTATTTAGGCGGGCCGTGCCTAAAGTGGGAGCTTTTAAACAAATATAAGCGGCGGCGCGGCGCACTCGGCTCCGCGTTTCACGTCGGTTGTGTTATGCCGTCGAATTTCGTTCTGGATTTATTATAATTGTGAATTATCTTAGTGCCCAGAGCGCATATAAGCCCTCAAATATTAAATTCCGCCGGAGCGTGAATTAGAAAAGGGGGTGAATTGCGACATTAAATCGGGATGAAATTTTATATGAAAACGTTTTCGCAATTTTAACAGGTTTATTATCCTCAGTAAATACAATAACATAAAATACATAATTCAATAACTTCTCTTGCAATTATGGATTATTCACAATAAACTATATAAGAAAAAATAATTTCATATAATATTAGAAAAGAATAGGTGAAAAGACCAACGGTCGATAGCCAGTTGGCAGAAGAATTTATTTATTTTATTTATCTATTATAATCACTTTGTTAAAAACAAATCTGCCATGAAAGATTCATGTATATATAGAAAAGAATATATGCTCTTTTTATTCTTGTTCACTTGGTCACTGGTCTCGAGGGGTAGAGGCCCGAGAAATAATTGTTTTAATCTACATTTGTTTTAAAGTATTTAACGTAAGTAAAATGTGAGAGTGGTAAAAGGGAAAATGATTGATTAATAATTAACTCCTTTCAAATCCTTTTAATTTAATTTAATTCTATTTAATCCAAATTTTAATTTATTTAGTAGCACGTCAACTTTAACAAGTTTTAGATAATCAACAAAAGAAATTATATCAAATGCAATCAATATATTTTACACGTAAATCACTATATATAGCCTAATTTTTAAATGAAATCGCCAACAATATAATTCTACCAAGTAGACATAACACATTGCTATTTGTCCACTATTCCGAAGGCGAACGCATCCCTTTTAATATCAGAGGAGGAAAACTAATTTATTAATTTTAGTTGAACCATCATTCATCTACTATTCAGAAATAGAACAAAATTGTGCATTTACATAATATTTTTTTTACAGGTTTCAAACCAATTAGAGAGCTGTCATTAAATAAAATCCAAAATGTTATTTGGTGGAATTATCAGCTGCATTATATATTGAAAGATATTAAATATTGATTCAAACAAACTCGCGCCCTCTAAAATCTTTAGCATAGAGTAAGTAAATTTCTTGCAACATTTAACTTTTCACGATTTTTATTTCCATTACACATGACTAAAACATTATATAAATTTTTTTTTATGTCTTAATACATTTAATTACATTAATGTAACGATTTAAATGCGTAAAAATAATTATGTAAATAATAAATAACTCCAACTTGTTTCTAAATAAATAATGAACCTTATTAAAAAATTCAAATATCTAATAAATATTCATCCCGCTTTTCCTCCGGGGAGAGTAAAATCCACTAAAAATTAATTAATCTCGCAAGGAACGAACGCATTTACCTTCTTCCCCTCGTTCCCGATAAGATTAAAAATTCACATTTATATTTAATTATACATGTATTATAAACCCGCACAAAGTGCTGACTTATGCCAAAAAAAGTAGCTTTCCATGCTGAGTCTAATTAATTCAATGCCTCCGTATATAAATTAAACACTCCCGCTAAATATGTTAGCTAATAATATATAGAGCAGCTTCTTACATCCACTCGAAGAATAACATCCATTGTTCCTCGGAGTTTCATTTGTTACACCCTCGTACAATCAAGGAGATACGGCGGGTTTTCCAGTTTATAAAATACGGCCGAATGGAATTTCCCCCTTAGCGGCTCGTTTTTTTTTTTCTTTCGTTTTCTATTCAATGCGGATGTTTAAATAAATAACAATATTAATAAAAACCTCGGGAAATAAATTGAATTATAATTTAAAATAAAGGATATTATTTATTCGTTATAAACGGAATGTTATTTTAAATAAAAGGATACCAGGAAAAAAATCATATATGCAAATATAAAAATAATAATAAGTAGTCAGAGTAACAATAAATAATACAAAGTTAATAATATGTTTATTGTATACTTTGTATTATTTATTGTATTTTTTTTATATATAATTTACGAGTATAAATTCAATATAATTGAATGATGATTTTTAAGCTTAGGTCTGAGTAACTGACAAATATTCATAATATAGGAATAATATAGAGGTATTCAATTGTATCACATATCTTTCCTTTTATCTCAATTATATTTTTCTCATTTAAGAAATCCATTTTATGGTTCGCTAATTGAATTTTGCCAATTTAATTCTAAAATCTGCATGTATTATATAATGAGTTGGTGGATTATTTCCCAGTTGTTTATTATTTTTTTTTTTTGTTTTTTTTTATGCAAAAATGTTATAAAGAAGAAACATATTGTATTAGGCGCTTGCACGTATTTTGATAGGCGGTATTTATTGGTGAAAATGCGAAGTATTAAGGGAAACAACCTAACTTTTTAAATTCGATTACGATTTTGACATTCCTCTGCATAAAATAAC
Organism: Philonthus spinipes; assembly: GCA_963082785.1. Taxonomy (NCBI): domain Eukaryota; kingdom Metazoa; phylum Arthropoda; class Insecta; order Coleoptera; family Staphylinidae; genus Philonthus; species Philonthus spinipes. The sequence continues at coordinate 9,935,330 of OY720315.1, read as the reverse complement.
AGCATTCCCTTTAGCATTATTGAAAATGCAAGAGTGATTAGAGTCTCTATATAGTGACTGACTCTATATAGTAACTCTATATACAGAGTCTAGTCATGGAACATTCAAAATTACTTTCATAAAATTTATAACTTTTGTTGTTTTATTTGAAAAAATCTGCTGCCGAAGCCAATAAAACACTTTTGGAAACTTCTGGTGATGTTGCTGCGTTAGATCAGATTTTGGTTTAAACGATTTAAAAGCGGTAATTTTCATGTCAATGGCAAAGAATGGCCTGAATGACCAACAAAAATGAAGACAATGTGTTGCAAGATTTATTGAACCAAATCCTAGCTCTAAATATCATAGAACTTTCAGGTAGCTTAGCAATTAATAAATTAACTGTTTCCATACTTTTGCATACAATGGGAAACATCAAAAGGAGCCAAAAATTAGGCATTTCCCCTCCTTTTGCACGAAAATTTTAACATTGAATAGCAGAGAAAATGGCTAACACATAAATTGACTAAATATTCCATTTAGAACCGATTCAGTAACACGGTTTCATTACTTGTCAGGCAAAAAGAAATAGAATGTTCTGTGGCGTATTGTGACTGGCAATCTACTACAACAATACATCGACACCGAGCTGGAATGTTCACAGCCATGAAGTCTTGCTGTGCATATGGTGGGATCAGCATGGTATAGTGTTTCACGAATTGCTTAAATCTAATAAAATTATTACTGCGGATACCTACAGTCAGCAATTGAAGCAATGTATTGTTGCAAGAATAGCGAGTAACTGACGCAAAGTCATTCTGTTGCATGACAACGTTTATCAATACGTTGTAATAATTATGAATGTTACACTGTTGCAGCTTCAATGGAAAGTTCTGTGCACACTCAGCGTACTCACCAGACATAGCCTCTTCCGATTGTGGTAATCGGAAGAGGCTATGTCGCTGATAAAGTTTCGAAAATATACGAAAATGGTTCGAGGATTGCTTCGCCAAAATCGTTCTATCGACAGTGTACTGCCATTTTGTAAGAAAGATGGGTAAGAGTTATAGAAAATAATACCAAATTTTTAATTAAAATATATTGCACTATTTTTTCTCAATAAACGTTTTTCGTAGCGAAACGTTCATTACAATACATGCAAGCACCTAATAATTTATAAAAGACATTATGTCTAATTGTTTTCACAACATCAGTATCAAAAAACATTATGTTACAATTGAAGGATCACATAAAAAGCAATTAAATATTCCTGTGAAAATACTCTCTTACTCCATATAGTTCAGCATTCAACAATAGACCAAATACAGCCGACTTGAACTTCATACATGTGTATTTTTTATTATGTTTGACAAACGATTATACACATGTATTCGGCATTTTTTTTTCAGTCGTGAATACTTTATACAGTGTATAAATTATTTCCAAGTTGAACATGTCATGTGTATGACTTATTTGGCTTGTGAAAAAGCGTTTCTCATTTTTAAAAAGAAATTTTAGATTTTCATATAATAAAGAATGAATAGTTGACATATTATTTGCGTTAAAAATTCCTCAGAATAATTTATTATGGTATATTAAATTATATATTAAGGGCATCACACGTTTTTACATAACGAAAATTGTATCTTTGTCAGAATTGTTGCCTCAGAGTATTATTCCGCATGTCAATTTTGATTCAAAGCATGCATAATAAATTACTTTAAATGACTCACCAATTTAATATATATATATATATATATATATATATATCTTTATTCAGACTATAAAGATAATTTTAACAATATAACAATATAAATAATAACAATACATATAGGTGTTAGTCTGTCTGGGCTATCGACCAGAGGTCTTTCTGCCCTGTCGTGAATTTTTGATGAAGTTAAAGAAAAATCTATGCTAGCTAGCTGAACTGTCCTGATGATTTGCGCAAATGAATTGATGAATGGTGATTGTAGGACCAATTTAATATTTTTTCATACTTTTTTATAAGATAAATTAATTTAGCAGCTTTGGATAATACATGCGGCTTTCAATCGAGGAATTCATCAATGCATATTCCCAGAAATTTTGCACTCGGATTTAAAGCGACGAACAGTTCCTGTCGCGGGGTCTGAAAGGGGAAGTGATATGCGAACGCGTTTAACTATATAATCATCTCTTTCGAAGTTCCACCTGTTATTTTACTACCGTATTCAACATTTTGCATGGCCCAAATCTGTATGCGAAAAGAGAAAGGGATCGATTAATTGTATCGTTTATTTCACAGAGCGTTCACATTTTTGCAAATTGAAAAAAATATTAATATTTACATATAATGAATTAGAGAATCATTTACTTCAACCTCTTTTGATTTATATAATATTTGATAAAATAAGTAGAAATATCTTTTTTTTGTATTATGTTAACAGGAGCCTATTGCTATTTATAATGGATAAAATTATTTAAGGGCAGGAGTGTTCAAATTCCTTTTATTAGAGTCGTTTTTTCTCCTAAAAAGTTATTTGTTCAGAAAAAGAAAAGCGCCGCCTAATACATGTCTTTTTTGCTAATCTACGATATATTTTATATTCTAAATATCTAAAATATTTTTTTATTAATAACAAATAAAGTATAAAAAAATGTAAATATATCAAATACGAAACATAATTGGAAAATATCTCTGTTCCCATACATGAATTTATTTTAAGTTATCTAGTTATGCAGCAAATCTGTCTCAATATACTCAAATTAATATTTGCAGTATTTTAAAAATAGCGCTATTTTTCTCGCTGTTTAAAGCTCCAAACAGTTGTAGTATTTTAGTATAAATGGCATAAATAATTTAATTTGTGGAATATGATCAATTGGACAAAAGAATTTCGTGACTAACATAATATAAACATTATCTAATAAACAAAATTAATATATGAATGAGAACTAAAGAGAACATTAGACTAGAATTATATTCTGCACACTTCTTCACTAAAAAGTTCAGGGGATACGCATTATCAGAATGATTATTATTGTAAACACAAATCAATCTACTATTTTATAGTTTGAAACCGAGAATTTTTTAACTTCATTGGAACATAGCATTCTAATATATGCAATATATGCATATTACGCATGTAATGTTAATCACATTATTCCCCAAATGTGATTTATAAAAAGAGGCGCGTTTTTGCAGCCTTAAACAAATTTTATGTTTCATGATTTTCTTATTTTTAAAATGATATGTATTTACTAATCAGCTTGGCGAATTTATTTTAACAGTTTTATTATTCTTTTGTCAGAAATATAAACATCTTTATTACAATCACAAAAACATCTTTACTGTATCTATTTAACAATAAATACATCTATACTTTTGAGTTCTATTACACATTTAAATTTAGTAATTGGCTACCTACCCAATGTCATCCTGCCTGACCGTGTATGTTCTAATCATCTATTACTCATTATGATCACTAACTTACTTGTCCATATCCTTCTGATGTAATGTGATAAATAATATTATCGTGGTGGTGGGAAATGTATATTTGCAGTGTATATTTGGGTTAGGAGGAGTACCAAAAAAGTTCAGAATTTTACAGTTGTTGGGATTAGCTGTTTTTTTTTTTGAGGGGGGGGGGGAGATTCGAGACGTTTAGCGATTATAGGGATTATAGGGAATGTACTAGAATGGCTGTATGAGGCATTATTTGGATGCCTGATTTTAGTGAGTACTCTAAAGACTGACCGCTAAGCAACTTCATGATTTTGAAAGATATTGGGTTGAGGATTATGAAACGGGATAGTAGCAGGGGTCGACAAATTATATTATAAGTATGCAGAGCTGTTTTTGTGGAGATGCTTTTCTTATTATACGTTAATATTCTGAAGTGCTTAGACCTGCTTAATTGCTAAGCTTTTAGGTGCTTATGCAATATATAATACCCTTCCCTTTTTTCATAAACATTGTTTCTTCATACTTTTAAACATTTCAAATATAATAATACTGTAAAGATTTCAAAAATATTATGATAAAAATATTACCTCGAGTTATTTTTCTATACGATTGAAAATATTTTTTCATGAATCCTTGTAGAATATTCCAGCTTCTCGGCGGAACTACAATACTTTTAATTTTTGTTCGTCATTGACATAATGTGACATATTAATTTCTAAATTTGACAACTTTTTCGATTTTATCATTTTCGTGAACGTAATACAACTACTGCTTTCAATTTAGTCCAAAAATGTTAAATTACGTTAATAATACAGCGAATAAAGTATTTTTTTGAATATTGCAAAACACTAGAACAAAATTTAAATATAAATATTAATTATATCGCGCTACGGAAACACAACTTTAGTATCGTTGTCAAAACGAGTAATTTGCAATCCTTTATAACTGTTATTAAATAAATTAATAAATTTAAGTGTTTAGTTAAATCCGTCGATTTTTAAATGAAACTCACTTACGTTGGATCCCCGCTGAATTTGTAAATAGTACAAATTCAAATCGAATCAATATGACCCTGCTGTCAGAAGGATCCATAACTTTATATTGTGTTGTATTAATGATGCCGCTTTAGTAGAATGAGATAGCTATATAGTAAAATAACAATCGTTTGAAAAAAGAGCTATTCTTTTGGATTTAATAATATGAATAATTATTTACATTTTTTTTATTTTTCAAGTATAAAGTATCAGTCTAAATAAACAAAATCATTAATTTTCGTGTACTACGTCAATTTACTAGTTCAAGTTAGAAATGAAAATTGTAAGATATAATGGAATTAATAGGTCATGTCTGCTAAGTTAAATGCAGAATTTAGTGAAATCCCTTAAATTTTCATTGCACAAGTTTTTATTAGTAAAAATATAATTTGAAATTTGCTATAAATTTGATCAATTTTCATTGTTTTTCGCACAAACTAAATATTAAAATAATTTTTAATTCATCTGATGAAATTCCTGCTTATTTTAAGATTACTATAATGTATAATACAATATTGTTCATTAATCACAACAGCAATCTAATTCGATGTATTGATTTCCCATATTTATATAGATATCTCTTTCGTCTAAGCCGCACTCTTAAATGATAATAAAACAAAACCGTTTGAAAATCCGGTGCGCAACAATAAACACCAAATCTGATAAAAACCGCGAAAAAGAATCGAATAAAGTACCTATAATAGAGCGGGAAATTATTTAAAAGAAAATGTTATAATTATAATTTTGGTTGGTAATAAAATTATTTCGTCTATATTACAATTTTAAATGATAATTTTATAGATTAAATAGAATTAATCAGCTAGTTTTTAAGTAAATGGGATTTTTATATATTAAACTATTGTTTATTATTTTAAATGAACTAAAAAAATGATTTATAGATTTCAACAAGAACAACGTATTATATTTATGGAACACAAATATATCATAGCATTGACTTTCCTTTAGCTATAATTAAATTTGGAAATGGAGATTCCGTTAATAAAGTAAATTGAAATTGAAATGTATTGTGTTCTTGCCTGGTCTGGCAGAACAATTCCCTGTAGGTGGCGTAACTTTACGGAGTAGAGAATTTCATGAGAATGGTTTAGGGAAAATGGTATTGGGAAAATAGACAGTTTTCAGAAAAACTAATATTCATTGAATAAATAATTTTAATTAAGAATTAATCGAGAATTTTATAGTAACACATTTTCTATTTTCTTTGTATAACTTTGTATAACTAATATCTCATTTTTAAAAAACAATTTTCAAAGAATTCTTTATAATAGAAGATAAAGGAACAATCTGCAATTATATAGAATTACTTATTATATCTGAATTTTTAATAGTTTTATTTTTTCAAGAGTATGAAAATCCATATAAATATTATAATCAACAACGGATTATTTGCTTTTAAATTGAGTAGATTAATGTTATATTATTTTTTTAATTCGAAAGCTAAATGTGAATGAAAATGTTTTTTTTTATGTATTTATTATATATTTGTTTATTAATAGAAATTACAATGTTCTTGTGGATGTTTTCTGTTGATTTATTTTCATATGAAATCCACCCGTGTTTGTTGATACTTAATCCGGATTCATCCACCGGTATCTTAGAAGCGGATTAAAATAATATCAAACAATGGCTGCATATTCCAATTAATTCCGAAGCAACGGCGGCGTAATAACCGAGCTGAAGAGTTTATATAAGCTGAACACGTATCACTATTTCACTATTTGTTTCATAAGAATTTAATTAAATTCAGAGCTTCTACGGCGGCAGAAATGCAAATCAGCTCGGCAAACGTAAAACCCAGACATACACAATATAAATACACATGCGCGCACACACAAAAGCAGGAAGGCGAAGAAATAAAGTTTTGATGTGGATTGTCGGCGTTTGCGATTGTAATTTCAAGTAATACATTTTAATCCTGTATACACGATGTTGAGAATTGCAAGATAATAAAGAATTATGTTGGATGGGTTATATAGGTATACATAATAAATTAAAAATCAAAAATTAACAATATTTATAGCCACGAGAAGAGGATGTTTCAAAGTTTTTTAAGTGTCAGTTGTAAGTGAGATGGCTACGGTCGAACACAGTTTTCTGCGTGCTTCAGTTCACAAAAAGTGTGTCGTAAATTGTAGTACTTTGGGCATTTCGTACCAAATTCGGTATTAAAAACCAACTATAAAATCCATTAGCACGCACAAGCCAACCATGTGTGTCTGAGGATGATGTCAGACGAATTGAAGATACTTTTTTCGCAGTCCAACTATGTGTACTAATAGAGCTAGTAGAAAACTTGGATATACCCAATCAACTGTATGGAAAACATTTCGCTGTACGAAGCTTTCGCATGAATTCTTTCCTCAGCGCTGGTTAGATCGCAGGGAAAGTGAAGACCTGGCTCTACACTTCTGGCCACCGAGATCTCCTGATCTAACCCCATATGACCTTTTTTATGGGGTTATTTTAAGGAAGCTGTTTAAGTCCCGCCTCTATCAACAACTCTGAACGATTTACCGAACCGTATCACTGCTGTCACGGTGGATACACTAAACATTTATAATGTATCAAAAACAAAAAAACTTTGAAACTTCCTCTTTTCACGGCTACAGTTTTTTTTTAATTTTGTATTTGTACTTTAATAAATACAACTTTTTAAAAATGGGTCCATCATTTATAATAAACCTGTATATCGATGTTCTAAACACTGATTTAATTTGTTTGTATCACTTTATACTTACTTTAATTACTACTTACTCAACAATTCTAATCTCTCATCAAACTAGAAATAATTAAACGAATCACGTATTAATATATGCAAATTTATTAACAATTGACTACATACGTTGGAGAATTCAAACTTTTATTTCTTTCTAATTACGAAAAGAATCATTATGATAGCTGTAAATCACCAGGAATTTATAATTCGTTCACAACTACAGGTTTATTTATGATGCACTTAAGACTTTTCCAATTACGTCTTAATATTGATTTTCTTATATGCTTTCCATTAATGAAATTATTATTATATATAATTATATTTCACATTGGATTAATTTCTTAAATATTTTATTTCTTTATATATGTCTATAATGATATTGACGCATCTAAAAACAGCTTAAGTTAAAGGCAAAATTGAAAAAAAAAATAGATATTAGTGTGTTTCTTTAACAATAAACTGAATGCAAATTTACACAAGGTGCAATTTTGATGTGTAATGTTTTATATCTGATTAACCCAAATAACATAAAATTAGTTTAAGATTTATAAATGTGTATTATTCGAAATCATTATCCATGAGTCTACATACACCTAGCTATAGCTTGGTGGCCATTTGATTACAGCTAACAAAACAAACAATTCTATGTCGCTGATTATGTAATTTTCAATTACATTTTCTATGAAAATGTGTAAAAAAATAGCGAAGATATAAGTTGTCCCCGACAGACGATTTATTTTATTTGCTTACGGCGAAAGTTGGTCTATTGTAATTTATGGCTATTATTACAAACTAGTGGATATTTACGTAAGGTTATTTATGTAGATAAGAACACTTTATTTGTATAAATTATTCTACTTGCATGTTTACTGGACGATTTTCGCTAGTTACGGCATTTTTAAGAGTTTCTACAAAAACTTAAACTAATTCAGTAAAAATACAACTGTAAGAAACTAAATTACTTATGTTTCTAAATATTAATACATATTTCATAAAAAGGAAATGAGGACCTTACTTTGAGAGAATTAATTTAAAAAACCATATTAATTTTTTTTATGTTTTATGAAATTACAAAATATTTTTATAACAATAGAAGAGATTATTTATTCAATTGATCACATCTACTTAAAATAAATTAAATTACAGAGATTTTGAAATTAATTAATTAATAATCATCTAGTTTCCCTTTAGTTTTAATGTACATTCCCAATTATGAAATTTGATTCAAGACAAACGATTATCTATCTCATTAAATGATTAATTATTGAAATATTTGAGTGGCTCTAGATAAATGACTCACCTTGTATTTATCAAGAAATTAAAAAAAAAATACAATGAATACGAAACTCTTTTTGGGAGATCCACAAATAAATACGTTCTAGGAATCCAATAAAGTTTCCAAAATTTCTAACGTAAGTTACGAAGTAATTGATTAATAATTACATATTTTCAATTTTTTTAATTTAATTTATTATTTTTTATTTTATAAAAATCGTATCAAGAGTTGAACCGAACGGATTGTCACGTAAATTTTTACTTCGCCGGTGAGAAGTTTTTCGGTCGAGCAATAGAAAAGGTAAAGTCAGTGATAACGAGGGACTGATTGCTTGGGGACGATGTCGCGGTCAGATAAGGATACGCAAGCAAATAGAACTCTTCGAACTGGGTCGGGTAAATAGCTGGTCTTCCTTCGCTGGAACTCTGAAAATAATTCCTGATTTCATTTCAGAGAACACTTACGAACTCGATCATGGGGTTTTCCACTTTAATCACACTAATTATATATAAATATTTACTTTCTTTTATTTAAGATTTTGTATTAATTGTAATTCTTATTTTGAGACAATTATATGCATTATGAAACTAAATACTGAAACGTGATGAACTGTATGAACTTCAGAATAGTAAAATTTTATTTTTATTTTAATTCCTAAATGTAAAATGGGTACAATACAGCGTCTTGCATTCCAGCTCCCGTCCTCAGTTCAGTTACTAATTAAGTTAGGAGTATAAAATTTTGGAGATTTTACTTTGATTCTAGGAAGTACTTCAAAAAAATATTTTTGATTATACAGAGTGTCCCAAAAGAGTGTTATGACATGGTGATGTGTTCTTTTTTAGAAATTGCTTTCTACACATTTTATTCATTATGGTGAGTTGTATAATTAGCTATATACCTCTTAAATTTTATTCAAATAGATAATTAGTAATACCATCAAAAAGTCCATTTTGCGTTTAAAACATTAATTAAAAATGAAATTGGATCTTGCAAATAAAATAATACAACTTATTATATAAGGTCCCAATAATAAAATTTGATTGATATGAATTATAAAACGTAAATAAAGAAATTAGAAGAAAAGTCATAATGGCTGCGAAACTTTATTTTTGGGACATACTGTATAAATTGTTTTAATATAATTCATTTAATTTGAATGAATATGGTTGATTTAATTTAATTAATTTAATTTAACATCTTTAAATTATGTTTTTTAAAGTCCTTACGTAACGTAAGTCAAATTGTTACAGAACTATATGTGGAAAAAATTCATTAGTTATTTTCAAATCATTTTTATTTTAAATTTTAAATTTTATTTTATATCTTCGAACAACGAAGTCCGAAAGTCGTTACAATCGCCATACAAACGACACCGTCTTTCAAGACAACTCAACAGTGACAAAGTGAATAAATAGTCTTTTCTATTACATAAATTACATTTTTGTGAAGTACATCCTAGGTCTATTTATGCTGAAAGAAATTTTATATTTGGGACACGTTATCTCAGCGTATGGAATGTCTTTAGATCCCATTATAACTGAAGCAGTTAGAAATTATCCAATTCCAAAATATACCTATGTAACAAAATGCTTTATCGCTTTTGTTAATTATTATGGTAAATATATTCCAAATTATGCTCATATGCAACACCTTTAAATAAGTTAACAAGAAAAGGGGAACATTTTAAATGGACAGAGGTGTGTAATAATTCTTTTTAAAAGCTAAATAAATCGTTAATTCCTCCACCAATCTAGCAATACACAAATTTTTCAAACGACAACGAATTTGTTTTATAAATAGATGTGTCAGGATTTGCTATTGGAACAGTTCTTTCAAACAAGGATGATAAAACGATAGCTTATGCCAGTCGTGCATTAAATACAGCAGAATAGAATTATTGTACTATAGAGAAAGAACTTTTGGCGATAGCTTGGGTCGTAAATTTACTATATATACTGACCACGAACCGTTAATTTATTTTCCTATTTACGATTTATTTCCCTCTCCGTCTTTTGAATGTTATATGACAGGGCCCTGCCGTGTATATTATCGTAGCAGTTTGTTTCAATTCTATAAGTAATAGGTCTGGTAAGTTATTATATACTGAATAATTGGTCACAATAGGTTGATCCTAGTATAGTACTTTATTTCCAGGACTGGCTGCTGGTTGTATTTTTATTAGAGTGGTGCCTCACTTTCGAGATTATTATTTTTTCCATCAGTTGAAGTAATCGTTTAGAGAAATGTTTAAGTCTACTTAAGTAGGCGTAATCTGCGATCGTAGGGAGTGTTTTGCTCTATTGCCTCCCCAAAACTTCTGCATTTTCGATATTTATTCTCTACTTTCAACTTTATACAGTGTTTCTTGTAGCTTCTAGTTTTAATCACCCTATTTTGTATAACCATCACAAACCCCTCGGTATCTGGATAAAATTGTTGCCGCAGGAGCCATTTAAATGATATGGGTTTGTCAACTTTGTCAGCTTGACCTAGTTTAGGGTATCTTCCATACATTGCTTTTTTCCGACCATTGTTTTAAATTGTTTTCTCTTGACACTATATCCAATACATAGTTTTGCCTCGTCTTCCTGACATATAATTTCCATCATTTCACTACTAGCTGCCATAAGTCTTTTTCGCATTTCATCTTCCAGGAGAAAGCATGAGATCTTAGTTTTTATATTTTTATAAGCCTCTCCGTCCTTTTTTTTTGGGACATATAGCCTTACGACAGAGTCTTCCCTAAATCTTTACACGATTTAGGATGAGGTTTTCCATGCTTTGTTGGTTTCGTTATTGTACATTTAATTGTTGTTGTTTACTAATATCCTTCATCTGACAACACGCATCTGATTATGCTACAAGTTTTCAGTACTACTACTTTCTGCATTGATTGTATACATATATACATACCCATGTAAGAGTATATTTTTTTCTGTACTGCTGTGTGATGTTCTAAGGATTTTTTTTGCAACGCTGTTATGTTATTCTAAATATTCCAAACACCCAACACTTCAACAATGGTCCAGAGTTTCCTCCCTTTTTGGCATTGGGGACAAAAATGATACAAATTTTGTTTCAGGATTCTTTTTTTTATATGATTTCGTGGGTATCACTTGGTCTTGGATGACAATCAGTGACCCCTATGTTTCTTTAAAGAGTTTACCGTCGTGTATCCATTTTAAAGTGCTTACTGTGTTAACTGTCAAAGACTGCTCTATATTTACTGTTTACTTTTCTATTCCTCTAGGATCGCCTTCTCGTTCATTATATTCACATTGGATTGTAGGATCGATAAGCAAATATGAGTGGAAAATATTTCCGTATACTGTCTATCTGAGAATTAGGGGTGCCTCTATTATTATTATTATTATTATGTTTCATTTTCTCAGCTGCTAGCTGGTTCCTGAAATAACCTGGACTCTACCTAAGTCCTCGACTTTTGTTGTACAGGACTCATATTTAGTATATTTTCCTAATTATATGGGCACTACCTAGTTGTACATTTTTTGGATCTACAATGCGGAAACATCTCGGGGTATTTTACTAATTATATTTTTAAATCCATTTATTACGTTCCCAGTGCTCTTATAATTTCTGGCAACACACTAGTGTAAGTGCTCCACATACGAGATATTTCTATTTCGAAATCTTCGTACTTTGAAAGTTTTTCGCCGTATTTAGCATTGACATTGGCGTCAATATTGTTTCTTTATTTTGTCATGGTATATGATGTCAGATCAGCAGCTTGCGTGTTCTCTACCAATCTTTTGGATTTCTTCTTGTTTTTAGTTAATGACCCCAAAGCTATACTACGGCACTGGTATTGCTATGCTGTTTATAGCTTGAATTTTAGTCTTTGCGTTTAATTTTGTTTTGAGTTTTGAGGATAAGCCTAAAACGCCTATAATATTCTGTCAGAATAGTCCGTTTCATTTTTTTCATGGTATATATGCTCATTTTCTTCTACACCTAAGTATTAATATGGATCATTACGGCTAAAACTTTGGATCTCATTACCACCTCTAAAACATGTTTATCAAGTCAAAATTCTATGCATATGTCATTGCTGACTGTTTTTATTATGTTAATATTATTATTATATGCAGAAACGGAATTTTTATCTATTTACAGGACTATATTTTATAAAGATATTGTATTTATCGTTATTTTACTAAATGCATATTATAATGTTTTTAGTTATACAAATATGGTCAAACTTTGAATGCTTTTTCTATTAGTATAATTGTTGTTAATTAGCCCGTTATAAAAAAAGTTCTGAGAAAAGTATTGAAAATTACATCAAGATAAAAACAAGAATTCGTCCTTAAATATTTACCTTTTATTTATATGTTAAATATAAGAACCAAAAACCGATCGGTGACACAGAATTATCCTACAATCTTTCTTTGCCAATATAATATAATGTTAATTATATAAGAAAAAGTTGCATCTTGTAGCACTGTTGCAACATTTCATTTATGTTGTTTAGTGGATATTGTTTAAGTTTAATACGCTGGAATTTGTATGATTTGAGGTTATTAACATAAATAATTATGCAATACAATAACATTTATTTATTTAAACGAATTTCTACAATAATTCATAATACGTAATTGTTAATAACTAAGGTTTCTGAGTCACAATAGATCGTCTGGTCGCGGTGGAGGGACTGATTGCATCTACTCATATAGCATATTATTATTAGCTGAGGTTTCACGTTTGTTATACACTGTCTATCAAATAAATAAAACACTTTAAAGAAACTATGTAATTAATGATACTATTTTTTGTTACATTTATTTAATATAAGCACATTCCTAAATATTTTCCCGAATGATCCCATTCTGACACTTTACGAGTGAGGCGCTCTTTCCGAAACGGACGTATTAAAAGAACCGATTCCATTTTCTCCCCGCTCAATTGGCCCGGCAGTTTCCTACTGGATATACAGTACATGCAGTTCCTGCTAGTATAAAAACTGCACCGGACAGCAAGCAACGTTACGCCGCCGTCAGAACTGCTCGTCTATGTTGCCCAGCAGCTAAGCCATTGTATCTGCAGAACAATCGATTTCCACGTTTCATTGTCCATCTCCTCCTCGCAACTCCTATTTATTTATTTTTTCTTCCCCCGGCGCAGTTGTTTTCAAGTGGTTTAGACCTATATATATGTGTGTGTTTTATTTTCATTCATCTGTCAGCGTGAATAATTATCCGTTCCCGCCTCCGGAATGAAAGAAGGAATTGTATAAAATGTCATATCTGTGGATTGGGTTTGTGTAAGGCGGATTACGGACGGCCGGGATTTGGGCTTTTTTCTATTGGACAAACGGAAATTGGAGGAAAATGTTCAATGGCTTATATTTGGATTCCGTATACATCAATATCTTATTCGACGGACCGTTTCCAGAAACATTAAAGATTTTTATGGTCGTTACACAGCGCCGGAGTTTCTAAACTTTTATATTTAATTGATTGCCGTTATTTTTTGCGGCGATCATTCCGACCCGCGTTCCCTATCGAAAATTTAATTCCCTCTAATTGATGCATCATTTTATCATTGTTGTTGATTACCTACCTTCCACTTAGTTTTAAAGCCGAATGAGAATGAAATTCAATTTGATATTAAAGTTAATGTTTTATTTCATTTATATTTAAAATTATAATTGAAATATCACTCGGAAAATGTATTCAGTTTTGTAATATAAAACAAACAACATTACTCATTATATATCTAGAAAAGTGTTTCGGGATTTATCCCTCATCAGTACAGCTTTGCCCAATATAATTTTGAAGTTGTTAAATGAAATTAATTAAAATAAATTAATTAAACGTATCGTTTCTGTTGCGATCTCAGGTGTAAATGATCGAGCTCGGCGACGGACGCGAACGATGTCTGTATTCTATTGTTTGCATTAAATATTCTCCAAAATTTATTAAACAATATATGCTGATAATACATTGTTAAATATATTTCGTTATCTTGTACCTATGTAATAAATATTTTGGAAATGGAAAAATATTTTGCAATTCACCAAAAAAAAAATGAATTTCTTATAACTAAACACCACAAATATAAATAAAAATTAAATAATTTACCATTGTTTTTGATGGGTATACACGTTTACGATTTCTCGATTTACAGTTATTTTATCACTTATTTGTTTGTTTTTTAAAGGTTGATAGGAATGAGCTAAAATGACTTTGGCTTGCAGTATTTATGGTATAAAACAAACGTAACCTAAATAGTTTATTTAAACAAATTTGCATGAAAATAGTGAATTGATGGATAGCCACCTCTCGGAGTAAATGAAATAGTAAACGACCGTTTTGCATTTTTAACGAAGGCAACAGGCGCATTCGGCGCGGAATTGAATTTTAAACGCGCCACCGGAATATTAAGCGAATATGCGCACGCTGAAACCGTTTCTCCCTTCACTCATTTTTTATTGTTGTCCCCAAAAAAATTTAATGCCCGCACAGATGTCAGTACCCTTATGACAGAAAGCAACAAATAAGATTTTTTCGTCGAGCGTGTGTGCGGCGCGGAGGACTTTAATGGGGCGGAAGATATATTCCTGGCGAGATAATGCCGGTTTCGCGTCGGAGCCAGTTTCCATCGAGAATTAAGCGTCGCGCCGCGTTTTCAGGTGTAACAACTTGATGCGGTAATAAATGTCTGAAAAGTTTAAATTGTGATTACTGATAAAACTATCGTTGACGTTGATCGATGCCTCCTCCACATCTAATTACAGATAAATATAAATTGCATCCGCGATCAATACCTAATTTATTTGATCACTATCTCATTATACCTTCAGGACTTCAGGATTATAAATGACCAGCGGATAGTTTTTTTTTTTTCAACGCTAATGTGTTTTCAATACAATGTTATCACGTGTTAATTACATAACGATAGAATTTTCGAAAGCAAAATATTTATTTTTAATATAATTAGTAAGATTTCAAATGTTTGTTCATATTATAAACATAATATCACTTTATGTATTAAGTATTTTATAAGGTATCACTTAGAAGATTAAATGAGCTATTAATGAAAAAAATCCTTTGAAACTAAGACCGACGACTGAGAGCGTTTTTTTTTTGACGATTAACAATTTGTAAATGATTGTAATGATATTAATATTGTGATGTAATGTAATGTAACTCTCAGAAATAAATAAATAATAATTGTTACCGACGGAAATTAACCATTTTACAAAAAAAACCTATATATACGAAATTCTGTATTTTCTTCAATACAAAAAATTTAAGACTAAAATATTAGACTAACATTTAACATCTTAAAGTTTAGAACACCTGTGGTATCTCTTGATTTAAATTATTCAGAATGGGAATAACTGTTATTTTAATTTAACTTACTTCTTTTTTATTTAAGTTCTTGTGATAAAAACAACCTGGTGACGTAAATTAACTTTTGTTTAGGATATATAATGATCATTAATTTTTATATGTGTGATAAGAAACAGATTTTTCTCATCAACAATTAACCAACGGCTTTTCTTCTTCTTCTTCAATAAAAATCTTGTGCCTTAGATTTTAATTTAAAATGAGTTTGTTTCATATATTCAAAAACTTAACACTATTTAATAATATATGTATAGCATTTTTATTTAGTGTTATATTGAATAAAACAATAAAAAATGTTGTGTTCTGAATAAGCATAAATAAACGTTTAGTTCAACATATATTTTATTTACTTCATCTACAAAGTTACAGCTTTTAAAACATTCTAGCAAATAATGGTTTAAATTTGGCTACGTATGAATTTTCAAATTCTTAACGTACGGCTTAAAACTAAATATAAATGCAGCATACATAAGACGTACCAGAATTGAGTCCTAAGATGTGGTTATTTTTTCTATAATAACTGAATTATGGTGATTTCACGGGTTTGAATGAAAGAAATATAATGCATTATTACACAATTCAATTTAATGGAATGTTACCAATAAAATATTGAGATCAATATGTTTGCAATGATTTGATAAAATCAAGAAGAATTAGGAAAAAACATAAATTAGCTATTCATATTTTACATATTTTATATAAGTTTTAATATTTATTTCTTGTTTTATTTATATCATATGTTCTTAGTGAAAATAAGCGCATTTCCTTCTATTTTTCAGTACTGCAGATTTTTCTCCCAATTCATATATTTTTTTTTTTTTCAGAAACGTGAATTTAAATTGATAAAATGATAAATAAAGCACTGATAACCTGACTTCATACTTTTATTTGAATTACCAAATGTACATTTCTGACATAAAGTGACCATTATCAATGGATTAATAATAAATACAAAACAAAAATATGAGTTTTGTATAAAAGAAAGTAATAATTGAAATTATTTTATTTTAAGTTTACAGAGGAATGAGAATGTTTTAAAACAAGAACAATAATCGATTTTAAAGAATAATATAAAAATATTAATATCTCTTTATCTTATAAAATTAAATGAGTATCCGATTTTTAAACTACATTTTATTACAACTCATTACAAGAACTAATTATAAACTACTCACTGTAAACTAAACTAACGTAATAATTGTTTGATGTATACAGGGAAACCTAAAGTTCCTGGAACCACAATATGATGATTTAACCAAATTTATCTATATACAAAAGTTAACCGTTAAGACAGAAATCATCTTCAAATTAAACAAAATATTATTTGTTTTATTAATAACAATTGAATACTCCATTCAATTTTAGAAAACTTATAATGGCTTAATAACAATCGCATAATACACTATTTGTTCTAATACGACCATCATCAATCAGTATTAACTATAGAATACTGTGTACTACCCCATAAACATATAAATATATTTTATTCGGACACAATTTGGAACATTTTTTGTCACTTTATAATTATCGATATATAATACAGTATTCGCACAAAAGATTAAATTCAATTGAATTATATTAATTATTTGGTAAAATATCCTAGCTACCCAAGGCATTATAAAAACATTTATTTTTTAAGCGAATAAAATTTAAAATTAACATATTAATAAATGTTTGGGATTATATTGCTTTTTTTCAAGCATCTCTTGAATTTCTCTTTAAATTTTATTCTTATGCACAAATGGATGTCTATACAGGTTTAAATTAAATAAAAAAAGAAAATAATTAATAAATAATTTAATCTTTTCTATTTTATTTAAAATTAGCAGCATATTTCTTGCGAAATTTTGGTCTGATATTTAATTCTTGAAAGGAATTAAATCTATTATATATTTATTTTATTTCATATTATATGATAGAAATTATACATTTATTTATTTATTTACAGAGGTCCAATTACAACTGTACAATACAAATTATTTTTATGGCTTGTTATTCTTATTAAAATTCAAATATTGATTACTCTTAATCTTAGATTTCAAAAATGAAAAAATATATATGGTGTTCTATTTACAAAACGCTATTTTATCAAATTATCTAAGCAAGTTAAATCCCATGTATATTCAAAATTCATTTAAATGGTAGCTTCTTTAATTGTAAGAAACTTTTATTTAAAATGTGTTACTGTTTTAGAATAACTTAGGTGTTCCCGTAATTGTAATTAACCCTATATGATTTTGTATAAATGAGGATCTCATCAGTAGTTTTATTGACATGTTTAGTATTATTAGGAAAACATTATTTTTCTCCCGGTTTCTGAAATAAATCTATAAATTCCCGTATAATTTCATTAAATTTTGTTTTTTTTTCTCTAGCTTAAAATAAATCGATATAAATTAAATCATCGAAAAATCAAGCTGATTAGATGTTTCTTGTTTATATACTAAATGGATTGTTTTTAGTAAATTGAAGTTACCTCTAGCGAGTTTTTTAAGGTTGAAATTCTGCCTTTGTCATTATAATTATAAATTTCAACGTACGCGTGAGAATGTTTTGCCGTAGTAAATGAAAAGGGAAAATAAAATTCATTTTGTTTTGTTTCAAGCATAAAAATATCTCCGTTGTATTCAGAGCTTTTTTTATTGAAGATATAATTTAATATATTTCTACATTTTTTGTAAATTTATAATAATAGTTAATGGATTTTCCAAATAAAAGAATTTAGAAAATACGAGATTTTTAAGTGGTCTTTGATTTTGAAATTCTATTGACAATTTAGTTTGTATCTCAGTCTTATTATACTATTGAAAAATTCATTAAAATCATATAAAGGAATATTAAGAGAAGATAATCTTCTGCCAGCTGGTTGTTCAGACTATTTAATCAATTAAATAAAATTCACATGAAGATTGTAACGTATTTTCGAAGTATATATTTAGTGAAATCAAAACGAGTTGGAGAAACGACAAAAAATATCTAATTAATTAAGAGTAATGTTCTACAATTCTACAAATGCCGGAATGTCTGCTTTAAAACGACTTGAGGTCATAAATCTTAATTACTCAGTCCAAATGATTCAAGTGATTAATATATTGCCAATAATACTTTTCAACAATGGATAGTTTTAATATTGATTTAGACCATCCTATAGCAATTAATAATTTAATCTGATTGTTTTGAATTTTAATGAATGCAAGTGGTTTGTTTCTTAGATTATTATAAATTTTAACTCTTTCGAGCGTATTACTTGGCAAATTTACATTTACTACTGCCACTGGTACTACTGAGGTGCGGAAAAGATTTCTTTTGTTAGTATTATAATTATTTATAATTTTTTATTTATAATTAATATAAAAAAACGAACGTAATTGGTTAGTTTTTCACCGCTGACGTGTTAATTCGTATATCTCTAATTAGAGAATTATATAACTGTCATTCCATTAAGCGCAAAATTTATTAGCACAGGAGATTAAGCGAAAATCTTGTAAAACCATCTATAAAGGTTTTTCTCACTTGCTTATTTCCAATTCCTAGAACTTTGATGGAGCAAATCTAGTTTTTTCGTTGTAGTTCTAGGAACAGAGTTAATAAAGTAATTGTTAAAATGTTCTCGACTATAAAGAAATTCTCGAATTGATATTATGTAATGAAATTAATCTATGTTATATAAAAAATTTAGCTGTAGAACTCAAAGAAAAGTTTGTTTTTATTAATTTAAACATAACCTGGATTGATTTATGCGGAACAACTTTTTATATATTGCCGAATTAATCCAAAGTTGTATAATGTGTAGTTCTAATATTTTTCAAATATCAATTTAATTAAGACAGATATAACAGGTTAAGATTTAACTGACTTATTAAGCGCCCCATGATTATTTAAATTGAGAATTATAAGCCGGAACAAAAGCGGGCGTTCGGCCAACGTTAAGTCCCGCGGTGATAATTTATTATTATTTCAAAAGTGCGCTAATAAACAAAATTTATTGTTCCCGTTGTTCGGGCCGTCCTCTGTTTGCTTTCTTTAATTCGTGTGCATAGCTCGCGCAGCCTGTGCAGTTTCAAACAAAATTATTTTCGGAACAAATACAAACCCCCCTTCCGGCTGACACTTTCTCACCCACATATACCAACAAACGCACATTTATACTTACTTACGGTGAATGCTTGAATAATAATAATAATAATTATACAAATGTACATCTTGTTAATGATAATTAATTACGGTGTATTTCGGGTAGAAAGGGAGTGTGTGTAGGTGTTGGAGTTTCGAGACGTTTATGCGAATTTTACCAGGGCGTTTGTACAAGTTTACAGATTTATGGGAATTACGATGTTTCAAGGAAGTTTGCAGAGGGGTAGAAAATTCGTGTAAAGACCTGTAATTACGGGTTTACAAATTTAGTGGAAGCGGAATTGATTATTTTTATATGTGTTTATTTATTCAGTTCAAGCATCATTATTTATTACTTCCAAATTTATATATACATATGTAATCAATCTCCATCTTTTAAACAACGATTAATGATATTTATAATGATATTAAATAAGTCAATAAACCTTGACCGTAACTTCGTTTGTTAAAAAAAGACATCGATTCTATGTGTATATATAAATTTCGAAGTAAAAAATAATGCTGCTTAAACTAATTTAATAAATACTAATATGTGTTTATTAATTTAGTTTAAGCAGCATAATAAATTCCCCTTCCACTAAATTTCTAAACCCGTAATTACGGGTCTTTGTACTAATTTTCTACCCCTTGATTCTCTTTTGAGTTGTTTTTTTTTCTGTCGCTTTTAAGATAATTTCCCTTTATAATTATTTCGTAAAATAAGCATTGTTTGTTCTAATTCATAAATTATACCTCAGTTTATTAATTCCTCTCTTGAAAAGAAGTTGCTAAATTACGCTATGTTCTTGTGTCCCATATCCTTTTTATTGGACTTCACTATTCTTTCTATTTTCTATTCTAAATTGAATAGAACGTAAACAAAGTAAATTATAAAGAGTACATTAGGTTGGGGTTAACATCGTAGTGAATAGTACATATATTTTCAAAATAATTATGTATATCAGAATCGAATAAACCAATGTTAAATTTTAGTTATATTAGAATCCTAAATTAGCGATTAGCAAAATAGCTAGTCAGATATTATAATTAAATAGCCGGTAACAATTTAAGCATAACTAATCGTCGTAAATCACGTAAATTGCAATCTACGTGCTATAATCCACTTAATTGTCTACTAAATGCATTCGGAATGGAAGGAGAGACGTGGAGATCTGGAAATCTGGCGCGAGGGGATGTTCGTTACAGCATAGCCAATAACCGGGACGGGAGCCCTTGCACTATATTGACCTGCCCTTTATTTGGGACCAAAGAGTAAACTTTGTCGTCTTTCAAAGATAGGAGATTATCCCCATTGACGCTTTAAGGATTTGCGCTTCAGTTCTCCAATTGTGCCGAGCTTATTAGCCTTAAATTCTCTTCACCCGGCGACGGAGGATAGAGGATGGAGAACGACGCCCCCGCTTTCGCCCTTCTAATAATTCAAGGGGAATACCGGTAACAGGGTGACTGTGTCGTCATCGCTAAAGTTCCGGTGTCGTTAAAGCAACGATTTTTCGTATCCTCCTCTTACAAAGAAAACTCCTTACGATATATCGCTCGTTTTTTTATATCACTAGCTCCATGCAAAATAGAATGGAATATTGAAAAATTGGGGCGATTTCTTTTTAAAAACAAATCAACAAGAGGACTCCCGGCGGAAATTCGAAATGATTTATATGGAACGTGCCGCTCGCCAAATTTGACAGTGATAAAAACGCCGGAATATAGAAAACCACTTAGCCCATAATGTAACGGGGAAATATCCATCTCATATTCAAGAAACATCTGATCCATCCTCGCAGGGATACCATCCTAGATTATATTACCTTCGCCCTAACAATTTATCTGGATAGGGACTGGCCAATGACGGATCAATGAAAGGCATATATTACATTCGTAATTTATAACGCTCAACTATTAGTTGTTGACATTTGATATATAAAAGTAATTGATAGCAAATTATTAATTTTAAACAGTAATGGCTGTTATTTTGTGAAATGTCCTATAATAAATTAAATTATTAAATTAAAAAACTACAAAATGTTTAGAGTATTCTCTGAATATTTTTTAGCTAGGTTAAATGTAAAGTACAAGAAATGATTTTCGCTTGGCTTATCATATCATAATAAATATTAATAAACCAATAGAAATCGACGGGGTCAATTAAGTAATTTATAAATGTATATATATATATATATATATATATATATGGTCACTTTCTTTTATGATTTCACTTA
Organism: Philonthus spinipes; assembly: GCA_963082785.1. NCBI lineage: Eukaryota > Metazoa > Arthropoda > Insecta > Coleoptera > Staphylinidae > Philonthus > Philonthus spinipes. The sequence continues at coordinate 9,913,133 of OY720315.1, read as the reverse complement.
ATGAAGCATTCATGAATGTGTGATTCATGAATCTTGAGCACTGACTGCTTTTGCTGCGAATTACATATTAATCTAAAAGATTCATATTGGAATGTTAATTATTATTAAATCATTCGTTTTTTATTATGTAAATATTAGATTTGGTGGATGCAAAAAAAAATACGAATTTTAGGTTGATTTATTTACTAAAAATATTTATATAATTGAGAAGAGAATTCAATTTTTTCTATTTTTAAAATTATATAATTCATAAAATCAGATTATTTAATTGTTTTTTACTTCTAATTTATTGTGGTAATTTGTGTATGTTCAAAGTTACACTAAAGAGAATAGAGTATATTCAAGAAAATACAAGATCTAGTAATTAATAGGTATAATAAAAGATCATTATTTAGTAATCCGATATAAACATAATGTAATTATAACATAAAACCAGCGTAAACAAAAAGATTTCTTTGGTCTTTGGTCGCCCTACGTCCCTTTATCCATCACCTAATGCGTTTTTTTTTTCTTTTTTCTTCACAAGAGATCAATCCTTTATTTGTATGTATGTCAGCATGCGTCCCCCTTCTTCTCAAGCGCCTTATTTTTTCCCTCCTGCCCAGCATGTTCTGTTATATAAATAATGTATCCTTTGTTCTACCGATACATAGCGTTGCTCTTTCATGTGTACATTATCTCCAGCTACTTGGCACGTTATATAAGTATTCCACGCCAGCGTTTCCGCATCCGGACTCATTAAGGTCTGCGTCTATATCCGGCGGAGGTATTGCCATATTAAAACGGATGCGAGCCGAAAACACAGGCGCGCTCCCGAAACGGAAACTAAAGACTAGAAGATTTTCGTATTCCCATTCTAATGGATCTCTTCTATTATAGACTCTGCGAACTCTCTGATATTATCCGAACCGTCTCGATTTATCTATTTAATCCGCGCATTAGAGGCGTTCCGCTTTCATATAAATCGCTTCGAATAAGTTAAGCTCTGTGTCTATGTTACAGTTATTCCCTGTAGACCATTTGTAACGTCACCTCTTTAACTGATAACTGAGGATGGGGATAATTAAAATCATTTTTACTTATGCTGGATTACGGTCGTTATTCATTTTACCTGTTAAATATAATTACCACTTTGTAATACCGTTGGAATTGACGAAGAAATAGCCCAGAGCGTATTAATCGTTTTATCTTGGTTAAAAATTAGTTCTCTTTTCTCGTATTTATTTTTTTTTATCAGAAGTGATGTATATTAACTTGCTTATTGTGAAATTCAATAAAACCAGTATTATATTCGTATCATCGTCAAGTTAAAAGATATTTTGTTAATTAGGGTGTATATCGATTTTCATAGTAGAAACTACCTACAATTAACGTAAGGTTATTAAGAAAACACTTAATGCTGTTTCATATTTGTTTACTGCTTTTTCTGATTAATTTCAGATTTTTAGATCATTATCAAATCAATAATACAGAGGAAAAGATTTACAGACATATACAGGGTGGCCCAGTGTGACCATATGTTGAACTACCGATTAAACCCAATGGGTTGAACTTATTTTCATTAAAGGAGCATTCATATATATATATATATATATATATAAATAAATCTTTATTGGCAGATTATAGTAATAATAATAAATAAATACAATAAATAACCAATATAAAAATAAATTCTTCTGCCAATTGGCTATCGACCGTTGGTCTTTCCGCCTGATTTTGTAGACGTCTGTCCTTGTCAGTTGCTGTGTCAAAAAGGTTTTGATCGCTAATGTCGTCCATTATCTTGTAAATTGAATTTACTCGTCGTGATCACTAAAGTCATGAAATGATGAAATGAAATCATGAATGGTGATGGTGGGAGCATTCATATATGTGGTCAAATTACCATTATAATAACAATTTATAATTATACCATCCAATAATTGGAATTATGGGCCTACAATTATTAATTTATTAATTGTTAAGGCTTTCACTTGGTTATACATTTTGAGTTTATTAAATAAAATACTTTTTAACTTTGTTTGTATAACTTGTTATTTTATTTTAGTGACTATGGTTTCGAAGCATAGAGCTTCATTATCAAACTAGAACTTCAAGTTGCTTCGAAACTATAGTCACTAAAATAGAATAACAAGTTATACAAACAAAGTTAAAAAGTATTTAATTACAATATTAGATTGTAATGATAATATTAGGGAACTCCCTCACCTTGTATATATAGTGTTAATCCCATTCAGGCAAGAAGTGCCGATAATATTTAGAAATTCCAAATCTCTCTTTCAAATTTTTAAATTTTTGTGAAAATGATCACTTTATTAAAATATTATACCACAAGGCAGCATCAAGTCACAGAAATGAAATCTTGTAGATTTATAGTAGGATCCCTCGATATTATCTCACGTAGAAAAAGCTTACAAATATTATACAGAAAACCATAAATTCACTGCTAAGTCTGGTGAATTTCATTTGTTAAATGCTTGTTTTTTAAAGGAACACCCTAGACATTTTTACATATTCTGACATAATTTATTTCTGCATTCATCAATAATAGCATTCCCTATGCCCATTTATTTTGTTTTTATAATGTTAACATATTTGTAAATCAAAAGTTCAAAACTTGATTTTATCTAATTATTGAATTGTAATGATAGGACCTCTCTCGCAGGGCCAACCTGTAAATATAAGTAGTGTTATACTATTCAGGCAAAAAAGACCGATAATATTGAGAAATTCCAGATATCCACGTTGTCACTTTTTTTCAGTTAATTAATTGATTTATTTATACTTAGGACATTATTAGTAAGTCTTCGGTCTGTGTATATAGGCTGTCGTAAAATTCATTTTTTTGTGTATATGTAAAGATATAGAGTAGGTGGATTTTTTACATCAAATAATGTCAGTTTAGTATTAGATGGGAGATATAGAGTATTTAATTTAAAAAAGGTAATAATTTATTATGAAATTTACTTAATTTATATATTGGAGAACTAATCAAATATTCTCATTCTTTCCTATATGATCATGGGAATCTTTAATTTGTGGAGTATAGATATACCATTATTATATAATTATTATTATTGGTGCCTTAATCAATCAATATTTTAATATTTCTGGAATAATATTATGGAAAATGAAAAAAAAAATAGATTTATTATCTTAAGAATATTTTTTTGACAAAATTGGAACCTTTAACAACATTTCTGTTTTTGATTTAAAATCAAAATTTAGTCATGGTTGTAGTGTTGCCTTTGTTTGGTTTACGTAGAAATTAATTGTGAATTTGCGATTAAAATTCGCTGTTTTTTAGGCACATAATTACCATATGTATTAAATTTACTTCTCGCTGATAAAATTCTATATTTTTGGTCTCACTCACATTATTGTTGTTTAGGCCTCGTTTTTCGACCTGCTAAAAATGTGTTTATTTCAAGAGTGCTTGTTTATCCTCCTGTCTATTATGGCTTTCGATCGTAGTTATATATTCATGAAATAATTAATTTATTAATCTCCTTATTTACGGAAATTCACCTTTTTACAATTAATAATAAAAATATTAAATTAAAAAATACAATAATACATTAAATCGATTTGATAAATAATTAAAATAATAATTCTTTGATGAAGTATAACTATTGAGTTTTTTCAATCAGAATTCGTATAAATAATAACAATAACGATGCGCAAATACAATAAGTAATATATAAGTAAATCAAATATAAACAAACAAAAAATTAAATCCTTTGTGAATGCAATACATATACATTAAAATTCAATCGAATTAAGTTTCTTAACTAATATCAGAATTAGAATCGGTTTCCTTGTAAGTGATAACTTTTCCCTGGATTTGTACCATTTCTTTATTATAAACTGTACCCAAAGGTCTTCTCTCTACCTCTCACATCGACCATAAATCGCATATTTCATTTATGGTTGATATACTATGGCATGAGTTTATCTCTTTAGTATGTTTGTAGGAAACAAATATTGTTATTTGCCTTGTTAAACTTAGTTAAATTTCTTCTATACATAATGATGAGTTCTACTAGTAAGTATTTGTAATTTAAAAAATAATTCTCTTATCTGGCAATTAGTGAAACATATTGTAATAATTAATGTAATTCTTCTCAATATAGTAAGAAAACTATACGATACTGTTTCACAATTGTTTACAATTTATTCTGGCTAGTTTCGATTTCTTAGACCATTATCAAAGCAAAATGTTTCACCAAATTTCAGATGATTAAATCATTTTTGAAACATTGCCAACTGTTAATGTTCATTCACTGAACAAATCCGGTGTATTGCTTGATAAAGTCTAGATGAGAAATACTATTGATTTAATTAGTAGTTTAAATGAAATTCAGTGCCGGGTAAATTATAAATTTTAAAAATGATTAAACATTTAAAAAGGCATAAAAATTAGCCAATTATTCAAGAATTTTCTCAGTTATTTTAATATTATCAAGACTTAAATATATCAGAATTGAAGGTCCAAATCAAAGGTGCTTGTCACTATATACAGAGAGCTTTTTTTATCAGTATACATTTTCCCTATGTATACCTGCATAATACTCGAGTCAAACGCATTGATGTATGTGTGTTTAGTTGCCTATAACACGCAACTAAATACACATATGCCAAATAATCAACTAAACGAAACTAAACACATCGGTTCAATGCGTTTGACTCTCGTTTTTTGTAGGTATACACTTCCCCTAATGTATACTGATAAAAAAAACCTCTCTGTATATACTTTTTTCGTACTACATTGTTGCTAAAGGTCCAATTAACAATTTAAATCAATAAAATCAAAGATTTGTATTTTTAACTTTTTAAAAATTAACTTCCACTACAGATTTGGCTTTAAGTTACAAACTTTTCTAAGACTAAAACGAAAGTGTTACAAGTAGTTCTCATACAAGATTCATACTAATGGTAACGATTTAAAACAATAAAGTTAAGGGAATGTTACATTAGTAAAAATAACTTCCACCCACAGATTTTCTAAGTCGAAAACAAATGTGTTTCTCACAATTTAGGTACTTGCTTTTTATACTAGATTGTTGTTGAAGTTGTTATTATGGATATTAAAGAACTAAATTAGCGGTATGTAATTTGTAAAAAGTTGTACATTTATTTCTTTGTAAAACATAAATAATGATCACATGGTGATCGAAATGTACATCTGTTAATAAATAAAAGAAGTTGAACTTACATTTAATTAAATTGTAAACATATTTAATCAAGTGACTAATGAGAACAGTTTTCAAGATCCCAACAAAACAAATATTGAATAAATTTAAACACTTGTTTTGTTCCCTGTTTTTATTTTGTATTAAGTTGATTTTATTTTTATATTATGTAAGTGAAAAATAAATATACGATCAAGTTGTAATAAACATTTTCATATATAATCGTAAAAATAGTGCATGTTTCATGTTTGTCATGTTTAATTTTAAATTAAAGGCATATCTGCTGAACCACGTAATATCAGTGAATTGGCGAGCGTTATAGTTTTGATTTAAATATAACACCATGCTCGCGATTATTGCTGGTAATTGTGGTACGCGTGTCAGCGGATTCATTGTTGTGGTAATTAGCAATCTAAGCAGCGAATTATTTATGCTTGAACTAGTTTTAGTTCAAAGGTAAATTTATTAATAGTGAATGTAATATATTTTCAATTTTCCAATATTCTTCTCTCTAATTTTACCGACATTAGCACATAAGCTAAAAGATCATATATGTAAACATTTCAATAATAAATAATTACGACTTTTTATAAGTAAAACCCGTCTTGTTTTAAGGTTTTATAAATGTATTATAGCAGTGTTTCCAGAATAAATGCCTTGAACTTATAAATAAGAATTACCTTCTATATAAAACGTTATAATTTAGTTTCATTAAATAACAACAACATAACTATAGACTTTGTAAAAATTTGTTTATAAATAAACTAAATATACACCTTGATTGTGTATTTTGGTTTGTTGCACAAACAATCTGTTATTTTTTTTTAAATTTATTTCCAAGAAGAAGAATTTATAATTTGCGGGTTACTCAAAATAGTTTAATAAATAATGCACATCAATAGAATCTTAATCTGATATATTTAATTTAAAAAAATCATATAATAAATATTGTACCAACACATAATAAAACATTATATTGTTTTATTAAGTGTAAAACACAGTAAAAACGGGTGTTTTTAAAATTTTTAAATAATAAGGAACATAACTTACAGTAAAATAAAACAATTTTAGTTATGTGACATTAAATTAAGTGAAATGGGCACCATTATCATAGTGTTCATTAAATTCATTTATTTATTTGTTAAGGGAAATCCATTTTTACAAGTGTAATTACAAAAGTTTAATATAATATAAATTCAAACAAAAATTATTAGTAAAAAAAACAATGATTCAATTTTAATTTAAGAAAAAGTAAATATATAATTGGCGAACAATTACGATAACATATAAAGATGTAATACAACAAAACAACTCAAGACTTATTTACTATCACATGCTTTCATTGACGACAATAACTTTTAAATGGCGCAATAATTAATTTCGTGACATCGAGAATAAATCAAATCTGGGATTAAGTGAAAAATGGTTAGCAATACGTAAAAACCTACTAAAACAAATATTAATAAATAATTAGTTCTTTGAAACGGTATTCAGAATAATGGCCGGTAGTGAGTTAATCAATTATCTGGTTTGAAATAAAAGTCTATCTGTGCAATATAAAAAAGCGACTCATCTAAAATTAGGGTTTTAACTCTTTTGAATAAGATCTTATTTAGAAGAGTTTTTATTGAATTTGGTGGTTATAGGTAGGTACATAATTACAGAAGGTGTATCAAACACCTTTGAAAGTAGGTGTGTCTGTGCTTCTCTTTTTATATGCATTTATGTCTTACATTATATGTATGTTCAATTTTATTTTTATGAAAAAGATCAATTTTATTGGTAATATTTTTTTAGAATTCAAAAATAAATTACCTAAAAATTGGAATATTTTTTTAGCTATTTAAATTGATCTCTGCATTCTATATGAAGCATTTTATTACAAATATATCTTATTGGTCTTCTTTGCTCTATAAAGTATAATTGAATATTTAATTCTACAACTCCAAAATAAAATTTCATAAGACATATAAGGTATGACATTTAAGTTGTTCAATTCGCTTCTTCATATTACGGCATGAATATATTAAATATGCATACTTAGCTATAGTTGAGCTCAACCTGTTCAAGATCATTCTGTATGATTAATCCCAAAAATCTTATAGTTATGATTGATTTTTTCAATCATTTTGTATTGTGGTCATAAACCTGATATTAATCATAATAAATAAAATACAAAGCAAGCGCCATCTTTGGCCTAATTTCATATGGCATCGTCAAAGATAGCACTAGCGTAGTCTTTCATTTATTATGAAGTATTTAGTTGAAATATCCACGCATTCCATATGCGAATTTAAAATGGAATCAAATGCCTTTATCAGGTCTAAAAATGTATAAGAAACCTTTGAATTTGTATCTAAATTATTTAAACAAACTGTAGGAAATTAGAAATTGAAGGTTTTTGTTGTTAAACATTTTTAATTTCAAATTATTGTTTAGTCAGTATATTGTGTGTGTTTATAAACTGTTATAAATTATTGTTTCAAATATTTTGAAAATGAGGTATTATTTAGATGATTAAGAAGGGTACAGGTATTGGTATATACAGCCGGGGTTATAGGGAGTCTGTGCCATTGAACGAGAGCCCGAGTATTCTCCAAGCCGAAATAATGATAATTAATGAAGCGCATAAATATGCCTGGGAAAACATTTCAAGGGCTAGCTGATTTTTATAATTTCGTATTATCAGTATATTTTAAAAACTGTTTCCAATTTATTTTTAACAAATTATGAGGCATATTTTTTAAATGAAGTTAGGTTAGGTTTACATCTGTAATTTTTCTTTCTTTTTATCTGTATCAATTTTAATTATGATTATTTCTGTGAAATGATAAATATGTATTAATTATATTCGAAATTTTAAATTATTATGTTAATAAATTTTCTATTTTAGTTATAACTTTCGATTATATGTTTAAATCGTATTGTTTTTTAATGAAATCGCCTCCATACTTCAACTTTGACTTTTAGAAACAAATCGATTTATACGACAGTAGCTTTATTTTGAGTTATAGCTATTTTATTTTTGTGTAGAAAGAGCCACTTCAAAAGTAAATTCTTTAGAGAGTTGTTTTATGTCAATCGCACAAACTGAGTTTGATGGAGATTGAAGTTCCTGCGTGTAAAGATGAATTTCTTTTAAAACAGGAAACGTGTTACAATCAGAGTTCCATACCTGAAAAAAAAAAAATCAGATTATATTCTAGTTAATTTTACAATGATTTCATTAATTTTATTGTTTATTGATTGTTGGTTGATGTATAATATTTTAATTATTTTAGTACTTTTATTGTTTTGTAAATTATATTATTTGTTTTATATGGTTTTCCATACGTGAACAAATTGTACTACACATACACCAGCCCTTATTTCAAATCCATTACCCTTTAGAAATTTGAAATACTTGTTATTACAAGTAGTATTTATGCTTATTTATCTTATAAAAATATAAATTTGTACAAAAGATGATAAATATATTACAATGAAATTAAACAAAGAAAAATTTTTGGCAATGATCAATAAAATTCGATCAATCCCTTTTTCCAACTGCAAAAAAAATACTTACACTGTAAGTTTTACAAACATCTATTGAAACAACTACTTCCCGAGCATTTACCCCGCCGGACATTGGATTACACAATAGATATTTGTTGTTGCATAGCAGCCCTACTGCGAATTGCAACTGTTTGAGTCGAAATCATTTAATGAAAGGAAACAACAAATAACAGTTACAAGGCTATCTGCAACAACAAATATCTATTGTGTAATCCAATGTCCGGCGGGGTAAATGCTCGGGAAGTAGTTGTTTCAATAGATGTTTGTAAAACTTACAGTGTAAGTATTTTTTGCAGTTGGAAAAAGGGATTGATGGAATTGTATTGATCATTGCCAAAAAATTTTCTTTGTTTAATTTCATTGTAATTTAAATAACTGCAAATGTGTGAATCATCTTTGTTTCATTTTATTTAATTTGATAAATATATTTCATCTATTTATATTATTACATAGAGAACATTTGTTTGCGAGCTGTAACTGTATATTTTTTGGATAGTATAATCTTAGATTTGACCACAGCCAATTTTTGTATGGAATTTATGTAGATTTGGACATATATTGCAATATATTTTAAATTAGTTATAAGGAATTTCTTTCAGCTGATTTAAAAATGGACAAGGAACATATGGTTCACGTAAAACAATATTTTTGTATTTACAATAACGTTACTGTAATAATAGTATTGAATGAATATTACGAAAAATCGAACACGGCCTTCAAACAAAAATGTAATCTGTAACAGACCATGCGAATCCATTATCAATTAAAAATTAAAAGAAAGGTTATTTTGTGTTTTCAGCTGTTGATTTAGACAGTCGACGAAAAATGTTCCTCAAAATCATTTCTTGTTTTATATTCTTCTGAGCAGAAATATCGTTTAAGTATATAATTTATATATTTATATACAAGAATTACTTCTTAATTAATTATTGAAAATTAAATATAGATAATAAAAAGTTAAGTGAAAATTGGAGCGCTTTCAAAATTCGAACAACTTGTACAACTATGCAGGAATTCCGATTGGCAGTAGGGGTGGTAAAAACCTCCCGCCCGCTTTTCCCCGAATCGTATGAAGAATTCGAACGCGCGAATAAACAGGCAAGGGCGCAACCCGTTCCCAATTTTAATCCTTTGTTACGTAATTACGGCCCCCTTTGTTATTAAAAGTTTCAAACGATCGGTTAATTACAATGGCCGTCCGTTTCGGGCGCTCTCCGGAATTTTTCCGGGGGAACGTCTTCTTCCTACGCCTCGCGCCGCCACCCTCCCGCACCCCCACTCCTCAGCCCGGAGTTCGCGCCTAATTCCCTTTCATTCTTTCGTCCCACCCTCTTCTGCAGACTTCGCCCCAATTCCACTGACGTTAAATAATGTTGCGTACGTTTCGCCTTTTGATCGTTTCCCTTTTTTCCCCCGCCTAACTCGATAGATGTGAATAGATTGTTTGATTTTTTACACTTTGGCGACGCGGGGCCCGCGTCTTTGTATAAGATTTTCATGTGTCATCGTTTTTTACAGCTGTAAAATTACATTTTTTCCTGCGTTAAATAATTTGTTTTACGATATTAAAATACGCTTTAAGAATTTTGTTTAGGAGCTGAGGGCGTAATAAAAGTTAACTTGATGGAAAGAAGGAGCGTGCCTTCCGCGTTTTCCATTAAAGTTGATTTCAAATTAATTTAATTCCACCTTTTTTGCACGTTTTTTTAAGCGAAACAAATCATATGTATTAATTAATGTCGAAAATTAAAATAAAACGCTTTTTTATGAAGTTTGTATAACTAGATTTTTATTTTAACCACCAGGATGAGCTAGTATAAAAAAATATTAAAATGAATATTTATATTCTAAACTAAAGAAAGTATAATTAATTCGTTTTAAATGTAGGAAATATCCAAACTGTAATCCATTCGGACGAAACGGTAACAACAAATCAATTTCCCGAATTCCGCATTAATAAATCATGTAACGAATCCGACGACTTTGATCGACTTAATTTATTTGGGAAACAATTAACCCGTCAAATTAACATAACCTAATATATTCGCCTTCCCCTTTTACCATCAAGGACAGAGAACGCCGGGAATTACGAATTCCTCTGTACTTGGCACACAAAATGTATATTAATGAAGGCGCCGGCGGATTTATTATTTTGTTAAACATTTGACGTGTATAATACGAAAACACGTTTTCCGCCCCTCCGAGTCACACAAAACTATGCCGTTTTCTGTGCGCGAGATCAAATGATTCCGTTTTTCGGGCCGTCGAGCCCGGTTCGCATGGAGCCGGCTCAACTAGCACGCGATTAAATTTAATCTGTTTCATTTGATTTGATTTCGGTTTAATAATGTAATGAATTTAATTGGTTTATGTTATTGTAGAATATTGTGTTTTGTTGTTTGGTTACGAATGGGCTTCTTTGTGTGTTTCGATCACATAATTAGCTGTATTAGAACGTAATACTATTAAAGACTATTATACTGTTTCATTCGAATCGAATTTATCCTTAAAAGATAAAAATGAATTATTTATTATTGTCTTGTTATTTACATGTATTTCTATATTTCAAACAAAGTGAACATAAAAACAATTTTAAAAACACTTAATTAATAAATATCCTTTTTTTTTCGTAGATAACAAAAAAATGAATAATTAATCTTGACCTATTAGAATACTGACAAATATAACATAAGTATTTAAAAATAAATATCAATTAGAATAGCTCGGAGAAACAGCTCGCCAGATATAAAATTACACAATATTTTATTATAATTTTTTTTTAAATTCATTTCCTATTAATTTAATTTAAACAACTGTAAACCTTATCTAAACGTTCATGTTTGATCACGTAACAATTTATTCTGGATAAATAAATTCAGTTTATCAAAATATGTTCCTTTGATTTAATAACAGGAGTAATATTTGGTTTGGGAATACATTTTTTGTGTGTAAACAAAGAACTGAAATTTTGTTTTTAAGTTTATCTTAATATTAATAATTCAAGATGGAAACAAGAGATTATCTAGAATTTCCAAAAGAATCTAAATATGTGATACTACACGGGGTATTTTTTGTATCGGTATTGGTTTATTAGTCACCCTGTATGTAAAATGTTTAAAGCTAAACTTGCACAGTTAACAATAAAAATCGACCAGTCCGATCGCTTTTCTAGAAAACAACTACCAACATCGATTGGACGAATACGTCAAGACCAACAAAGAATAATATTCCTATGTAGGGGAATACAGTGGTAAGCGTCGCAATTCCCCTGAGTGGGAATCTTACATTCAACTATTAAAGAGGATACTACTAGACTACGCATACTATAGATGTGGCAATATGGTAACTCGTCTTAGCCCGATGGCTCAAACATTTTAATTAGGAGTAAAAAAAACATACAAAAGCCTATCCATTTTCAGCAAATAATGTCGAGATTTACAGCGACAGAATCGAATTTAATCGAATTTCAGCGTTATCATCTGAAACGTGTTAAGGAGGAGCTTGCAAGACACAGAAATGGAGGTGAAACTAGAAATATTCGACTGTTTCGATTGTAAAGTCCAAAATAGGTCAAAGAATCTAAACATTTGTTTTCAAAATTTGGCAGTTAAAGGCAAATTAAAATTATTTATGTTATATATACAAACATTTATTTATGATGTGCGGAAACATAGCTGGACGACTCCATCATGAACGCCGAATTGGGTCTCCTCAATTGTAATATATACAGAACGGATGGAAATAGTAACAATAGAACAAAAACTGGACCCCCGTTTTGATTGAGGTAAAAAATGTTTTTACAAGTAACTCGATTTAATGCAGTGGCAAAAGGCAACATTGAAATTGCTTATGAATGCATAATTGCATCAAAATATGTACCACCTGGATCTATTATTGATCTAAATGTTACTAGCGCCAATGATATTGACAAGATTTGATCTGTAAATATATAATTTGTGGTGATTTTAACATCCCCAATGCGCTGAGTCCAATCAAATAATATTCCTAATGAAACCTTTTGTGGTTTAATAGTACATTAACTTTACCAGAAATCTGATATCACTCCCATCAAAGAAGGCCTTGAGATTCTTTCCCTTAAGTTTGCCACAAATATCTCCTGGGAACAAATTAAATACAAAAGATTATAGAGATTTTTGCATCTAATCAGTATTACCAAAAATACTTGACAATTTTGATTCTCAGCATATTATGAGGGCATCCAAAATCATTATTATTGATGAACATGACGGCTGTGTTAAAGGACGGTCTACTGTGACCAATTTGATGGTGGACAGGAAATTATTAACAATGATCCCTTAACATCTGCTACATAAATTAAGGTCTTGGGCGTAAGTTCACTACAAAACTTGATTTTAATAAGCACATAAATAACGTAGGCGATTTATTAATAGATCTACATTTGACTTTAGTACAAGTACCTTAAACATTTTATACCTTGCACTCGTGCGGTCATATATTGAATATGTATCTGTAGTTTCGCAGTAACTCCCATTCAGCTGTTATTTGCTGTAGATTAGATTATCAACTTTAGACATACTTCCTTGTTAAGTCAGCTTAATATTGAATCTCTGTGTCACGGGAGACTTTTGCCTGATTTATGTTTTCTACATAAGCTGTTTAATAGATTCATTGATAGCCAAGAATTAATTAGTAGCTTAACTTTTAATGTTCCACGAAGAGTTATTTTGTAGACACAAGCAATTTAGCCATTTCAAAAGTATTTACTTCTTACACTTTATTGTTAAAATATAGTCTCCAGAGAGGAAAAAGCTCTCTGACATCGATGGATAAGTTAAGTTGTCAATGTATACGTTCTTTTGTTTTTTTAAATAGGTATTCAATTAATTATACAATTTACTATTAGTATAGAGTGCTCTCGCTAATTATTTTTTATTATTATTTTAATTATGGTCAATATTTGTTAGTTATATTAAGTATTTATATTTCTACACTAGTTGTAATATAATTTTATTCAAAGGATTTTTTCCTTAACAAAGATTTAGTATTAAAATTATACTAAGGAAAACAATGCTAGGTGACAAGAAAGTAATTTCATATGTGTTTACAACCCCTTTTTATCAATATAACGAAGGAATTGAATGGATCGATTGTTGAAGGTCGTATGGCAAAGGTTATGTGATTGATTTATTAAAGGGATTAGATAGAATATAAAAACATGAACATGTATTAAATTTAGAATATTTTCATAGAAAAATAATAATAATAATATTAATAATAATAGGTATTACATCTTAGCTACTATTTAAAGGCAGTACAAGTATTTTAGTTGCATATTAACCTATTGTACATAAGTTATAACTGTAGACTTAATTTTGAATACCGGCGTGAACTCTTGATTTCAATAAATATAGAACAATCAATATTAGTAGGACAGACAGACTTTTCGTTAATAGCTCAGGATACTCTGAGGAGTATATTAAATAAAAATGATCTGAATATAATTAATAAATTATTTTCACATTTTGTGACATAAGTCACAGAGCAAAATGTGAAAATAATTTATTAATTATTTTCAAATCATTTTTATTTAATATGTTTAAATAACTGTGATCAAGTGAATGAATACTCTTTTCTATTTACTCTGAGGAGTTATGTTATCCCGTAATGTATTGTTGTTATTAATTGTTTATATTGTAAAATCTATATTTTTAAAATTAAGGAGTATTTACACTGTAAGACCCTCAAAGTGTACATACATATAAATATATAACTTGTTTAATATATTTCTTAACTTGTAATAAAAAATGAATATTTTTAAATCGCATGCCGTATCCCTATCTTTCGTATTTTTCAAAATATTTCAAATTTTATACTGTTGTTAAGGCTTTAAAAAAACTTCAGAGACTGACACTTCGACGACTCACCCTGTATATACATAATCTTTATTGACAAACCTAATACAATATATACATTAATATTATAGTGTCTGCCAATTGGCTACCGACCTATGTTGCAGTTATAAGAGGAGGTAGTGGAACCGACCGATAAAATGATTAGAAAATAACCATTATTTTTGTTTTGAAATTGAGACGCTAAGGTTGTCAAATATATAGTCAACATTAAACACAATAAACAATACAAGTTATTCAAAAAATCAAAAAGGGTTTCATTTATTAAAATTGAAATACAATGTACAGCAATGTAGAAGTATTAACAAATAATAAGAGAATTCAGATTAAATCGTACACGGAAAGCAACATGATGCAATAACAATAAATATATATTTAATATACTTCCAATATCATCAGATCACTATTTAGCAAGTTTCCGTGAAATATAGATTTATATATAAATAAATCAGATCCAAAAATTAGTCACCACTTAGTTAAAAGTATAATGTATTGCAAGTTTTTAATTCTTGATAACTCTGATTTAGACAAAGGGAATAATTCTTATGCAGAGAGTTTTTAATATTAATTCCATTTGAAATATTAAAAATTACTACATAATTTTTATGCTAATTTTTATATAATAATATAATATTGAAGATTTTGTTTTATTTTATTTAAACTACATGTTATATTTCCAAATAATGTAGCAATTTTATAAACAAATGTCTGTATTATCCCGAGTGGTAGTTTTTTTAGACATATGTTTAGTACTTACATTAAGTAAATCATTGTTTGTCCTAACTAAAGAAAAAAAAACAATTAACCACATAAATTATAATTATAATGGGTACAAGAAAACTTGGAGGATCAAATAATCGCACAGATGAGTTACGACCATTAGATCAGGAGAGGAAAGAATTTTTGGAAGAGGCTCTGAAATCCATGACTGTAGATGTTATCGCATTGATGAAGAGCCAAATCGATATTCTTTCTAGCGTTGGGAATATCAGTGATGATGAGGTGTTTATGCCTTTAATTCCATTACAACTGATAGTGATTTAGAATATAAAAATTTCATTCATCACAATGGATTTGAAGCCTCTGGTATTAAGGAGCAAAACCACCTTCATTTTTCAGTGATGCATTGGCTTGGTAAGCTTCTTATTAAAAAAATAATAATGATTGATTATTTTTTCATTTTCATCAAATTAATTGGGAATCAATGGAAAATAAGCGATTAATATATACCTTCAATTGGTTACTAAAAACGAAGCATTTGCAAATAATGACCTAAAAAAATCCTGTTTTTTGATTAACGAAAAAGAGCAACGCTGGTTATTGTGGAAGATGTAGACGAATACAGGAAGGGACAGGATTATTGCGAAATTATTTTTAAACTAATTGTTTCATAAAGTAAATTTGAAAATATGTACATAATTTGTAAGAAATTTAAAATTGTATAAGTTCTAACCACCTCGTATGAATAATACAGAATATCACAGCATTTCATATATGAATAATTAATGAAAATTTGTAATGATAAACACATGTTCTGAAACAAAATAATTTCATTTTTTTCGATCAACTGAGTAATGACCTGACAATGGAACAAAATAAATGCTAATCTTAAACGAATTGATTTATTTTTTTTTTATGGTTTTACAGAAGAAAATAAAATAATCTTTATTTCTATAATTTATGAAATTTACAAATTTAAATCATTTTAATATTACCAATAATGTAATTTCTATGTAAAATAACAATATAATTTTCTACCTTAAGCTATACTTACTAGGTTACTTAAATGATTTTAACTATAGAAACGAATTACACTTAATAATTTTTAATTTATTTGTACTAAAATTATCTTATAAAATATGGTTCAATTTAAATTATATAATCATTTAATTCCTTCTTGAAAACTTTAATATTTAATAAATTATTAAACAATTTACTACACATATATATTCGATTCCAAATTCAGTTTTCTTTAAGAAGTGTTTGGGAAATAAGAAGTTAATATTTGTAGTGTATTTCCATTTTATAATATTTGTCACACTGACCCATGTTATTATATAAAAATAATAAATAATAATATTTTTATCGACAATACTTCATATTGGTTGAAATTGAGATTAAAATTACTAAAGATCTTTATTGCTGTAATGGCTGTTTCAACAGCATTGTTAACTAAGATAACTATGTGCAAGAGAATTTTTTTAGATATATTATTTTTTGTGTGTAAAAATAGAAAAAATAAGAAAAAAATTGTGTTCTCATTCAAAATAGCATAGTTGATCTTCAAAAGGCCTTGAAATTGTATCCTTTAAATCCTTTTGTGTTATTAGATTTGTTGCTCTTCGTAGATTTTTTAAAGAAATACAAATATACAGTATCCAGTTAATGTTGGGAAATGGCTTTACCCCAGGTTATTGGGTCCTAAATATAATGATTTAACCGAACTTATTTATATACTAAAGTTAACCGTTAAGCCGGAATTCATCTTCAAACTTAAAAAAAATATTTTATTGATAACAATTGAATGCTTTATTTGAAAATCATCTTACTTTTATTCTTTGTTTTTGTATTTTTTTATTTAATATTTAATTATGTAAACTCTTAGTGTACCAGATATCTAATTACTGTTAAATCTCAAATAGTTGATATCTGTCGAAAGATTTAAATACAAACGAATATTTTCTAAAAGTGTTGGATATATCGAATTATATGCCTTCAAACTACGAATTGCGTACTATATAGATTTTCTGTTAACATTTAAAGAAAAAAGCGAGAGAATTACTTAAACATTATTTTTTACCTCAAAAAAAAAATATTTTCTTGTGTGTAATGAATGATGGTTTTTGCTTCTTAAGATTAAATAATGATTTAGCATAAACTGTGGGTCACGCAGAATTTTTCAAATTTGTTCATATAGATTGTCGACACGACGTATGAATAAAAATTGTAATAATTTATTTATTTCGTAGTTTCACTTTTTTACAATAGATTATAAAAATATATTTTTAAACACGATCTATAACGCAATAAATAAAATGTATCCTACAAAGGTAAATCAAACTTGTCAAACAATATAATGAAAATGTATACACATGATAAACTTGTGAAACATTTTGTAAGAAAGCAAGTATTTCTTTTTTTAATTAGTTTCAATTAGTCAATAATGAGGGAATTCAATCAGTATATAATTGTTAAATTTCTCTTCGTATACGCTAATAATTAAAAGTACGAATTTTAAGATAATCCAACAATCATGTTTCCTGATATAAAACATAAGGCTGATATTACACACTAAATTCTTGCATTGTCAAATTGGAAAAGTCATATTAAAAAAAGACCTTATGCTGAAATCTATACATGAACAATATATCGCTCAATTGGGAATATCGGAATGAGCCTGTAAAATGTCAAATATTTTTGTAATTCAAACGAAAATCCAGGGAATTTGTTGATGAAGCTAATAAATTTTAGAATTTCAAATTTGCTGTCATGATTTAGCTTTATCAATGAATAATGTTATTGCATAATGAAGTTAATAAAAAAAACTGTTGAATAAATGTATGCATGTTATCAAAATTGATGTTTTATTGCATGCATAATGGCAGCTTTAATTGAATAAATGGTGAATGCGCCGGGAAAACACGTGCGATAATTTAAGCAAAGAGAAACAGAAACAACCGGGTGAAATTATAAGGGCCGTAATGGGGGCAATAGCAATTTAAAATCGTAATAGACGGATGGGGGTCATTTTGGGCGTATCGGCAAATTGGATGGGAAAATCGATCGGAATAACCAAATTTCTGTGCCGTTAACCGTAACAGCGTTTGTGGTCATCGGTAATTGCACCTTGAGATTAACTCATTGGCACAATCTTCAATCACCCGCCACCATTATACCCATGTTAACAAGTTGGGAATGGTTCATCTAGTGTACAATCGGTTGTTAAAGGGCTGACTTGGGAATCCCCATTTCCCAATTCCCCCCGCGCGCGCCCCTCCCTTCCTACCGCTCTCTCATCCTCTCTAAAATTTCATCCCGTCCCTCATGAGGATGTAAAATATTTCTGGACGTACGCACCGAAACAGCCAAATTCCATGCTTGCGCTATACCGTAGTCCGCTCCACGCTAAACGAGTTATATTTGCACAAAGCGTTTGCCTAACAGCATCCAATGTGTCTAATCACCAAAATTAGGACCATACGTTAATTAACTTTACTACTTGTTTAACGTTTCTAATTGGATTCCTCTTAATTACTCCACTTGGCCGTGTTTGCTTTTTCGATTACATTTTTGTGTGCACACGCAACTTTTTTCCATAAAACGAGCGCGCACACACAAACACGAATAACTCGATTCCCGCCTCTTTACTAATCTAAACATTCCACGCTCTCTCTACGCTATTAATTAAAATCTTCGCTAACACGCTCAGAAATAAAAATAAGAGGGTACTTTATTTTTTTTCTTATTACTTTATTATTTATTTCAAAAAGAGAGAAAATGTCTTAATTAGTAATTTAAAATAAGGCATTTATAGTAATACAAATATAGTAATAATAATTCATTTATTGCGGAATCTACTTGTATTTAGTATATATGAGTATTTAAAAATGATATTGGGTAAATTTAAACGCTTGTTTTGTTCCATGTTTTATATCCAATTGCCTGACATCTGCTTCGGTCCATTACAATCATGTTCAAAGTTAAAACTAATTTGAATTTGACAAATGTCACAATATATATATACATAAAACTATGAGATCTAAATGAAGGATAATCCGGCAGCCGATGATGATATCATAATGTGACATTTTTCAAATTCAAATTAGATATAACTTTGAAAATGATCGTAACGGATCGAAACTCGGATCAGGTAACTGGAAATAAAAGCATGGTACAAAACAATTGTTTAAATTCACCCAATATGAAAATTCGGTTTAATTAAAAAAGTAGTAAAACAAATATCGAATATATTTAAAAATTCATAGATTCAATCATTTATTTAATAAAAAAATCGAATTGATACAATTAAAACATTCAGGCCAATTCGTAATAACATTGTTTGTGTAAACAACAGACATTTTAAAACAACTGGTGTGTTGTTTTTATTTCAACTGAATATTTTATTTTAATATATTCTTAGAAATTCGACATTTAAACAATTTATTCCACAACTAATAGTCGCATTATAATTGTTTAATCAATCCAGAATTGATGATCCACGGATTTGCGAATATTATTGTTGGATTCTCGTATTGTTTACAATATCAATCACTGTGAACTTTTTGTCAAACCTTGAAATATGGAAATTATATATCTGTATTTATCACTATCAAGTATTTTTCCTTATTTAATTTGGTATAAATAACCATAAAAAAACATCATCGTTTATTTTTATTTAACCCGTGATAATGTCGACAATTATAAATATTTTTAAGCGATCAGAGAATTAGTACGCAATTTAAAAATATTATTTTCTAAAGTGATTTTTGGGTATAGTATGGAGGTTTTTCAATCATCGTAAGATATCTAGAATTTTAAAAAATCAAATTGGTTAATAATTAAATTTTATGAATAGATTAATTAACACGTAACGTTATTTCCTTTCTACTATACAGCGCAATGCCTCCTCCTCTTTCCTGTCTGGAGTTGAATTCAAAGTTATAATTGTCTGGAGTATATATATATGTTCGCTTATTTCCGATAACAAGGTTTCGCAAATAGCTTCATTTCTGGGTATTTGTGGGTAGTCAGAGTATATTTTTGATGCTTGTAATCTTTTGTACATTTATTCTCATTATCCTTAAGCATTTTCTTGTTATTTTGTTTATTTTTGTTTATTGAATGTTATAAATATCCAAGATTTACAATTTCCATCTAAATTCTGATTTCGATCCTTCGAAGATATATCTTGCCATCCCTAGTCTAGAATAGTTTATATTTGAATCCTTTTTTATTTCTCTGACTTCGAAAAGTAAATTATTTATATGTTGGGTTATTCATTCATATGCATTTATTTGTTTTACCGTTGAGTTTGTATTCTGTTTTCGTCATTAATCCAATCTTTTTCCTTGCTTCAAGAATTCTTATTTTTATGCATTGGTTTTTATTTCAATTATAATTTGTGAATTAAGGGGACTGGCCCGGGGTGAGTGGGATTGGGCTTCGGAGGGCACTTCGGAGGGCATCGTTGATCCACCAAAGAAGGAGTTCGTCGCGCGATCAGCATAACTGACCCGGCGGATGACTGTACTTCGAGGGAGAGATGATATATTTAAAAACAATGTGAAAAGAATTAATAAATTATTTCCTCTTTACGAGTTATGCTATTTAAATTAAATAATCGTAAGCACTCTAAAATAAATATCCATTAAAACAACTACTTATCGTCCTATACCCTGCAGACATTGAATTACATAATGGGCACTTGCTGTTGCATAGCAACATATTGTATAATGCAGCAATTTCAGATTCGAGAATATTTATTGCTGTACTGACGAGGGATATACGGATCTATCCGACGTGTCTGTAGATGGCCCTAAGGATTACGGATTTAAGGAAGGTGGGGGAGGTCAGCAAGTATACCGCGCCCACGTATCCATATTGTAGTGCTTCCTAATCTATCAGCCTGGTGTATTCGGTATTTGGTCATGGGTCAATCTCTACTTCGAGCCTTCAAGATTTTGGGGATTCTCCCCGTTAATGGAATTTCTCACCCTTAATAGCGCCGCGAATTCGTGAAATATATGCCATGCTGTTTCGATTTCTTCGTTGCATTCTCTACATCAATGCTTATTCCTAGGAGGTGCCTTCGAAAGCCGTAGTGGCCGGTAATATACCCAGTTAAAATCATGTTGTGCTGTCTGGAGTGTTTAAGGAGTTTCTTGGCCTCCTTAAGGTTTGGTTTAGGGAGATAAGTTTTTGTTTGATCGCCCGTTGTTAATTTCCTCCATATCTCGTCCTGTTTCTTGGAGGTGAATATCCTTGGTAATTTTGTTAGAGTTCTGCCTGTTAGCTTAATTTTTATCTTTTCTGAATAGCCTTATATTACGTAACGTTATTTATTCTTTGCATTAAATATTTTAGAATCAAAAATTGGTGCATTATACAATATTTTATTGCAATGCAACAGCAAGTGTCCATTAGATAAACCAATGTCTGGACGGGTATAGGCTCGAGAAGTAATTGTTTTAATGGATATTAGCTTTTAAAGACTTACGTAACATAAAAAAGTTGCAATAGCTAAAATATTTTTCAAATTATTCTTATTTAATTTATATTAAAAATTATTGAAATTAGGCAAAAGGTGGCGCTTGCGTCGTCTTTAATTTATTATTAAAATAATTATCAATTAATATTTTTGCTATAATAATAATCACTGATTTATTAAAAAAATATTTGCGTTCTTACAAATTTATCCACATGTTATTTTTTATAAAGTATTTAATTTATTGGAAAACTTATTAAATATGCGCTAGGTTAACAATTGGTTGCCAACGTCCCAGATTTGATAAGACAAAACTGCGACTTTTTATAAGAAATATAGATTTAAATGAGTAAAATTACATACAATATTGTACTAAGTGGTCAATATTAACCGCCCTGAGTTTGTCATTTTAAATTGAAATTTGAATAACTAGACGATTACCTGGCCTGGTTTATTCCATAGCCGGTTTTAATCTGCCCAAAATCGTTATGTTTTTATATTATAATTATAATTCTAAAACTATTAAAAATATTAAAAACGCCTGCCACTTCGATCGAAATATCAATATACAAGGTGTGGTAGCACAACTACCATTCAGTATGTTGATGACGTAGCGGAGCGCTAGTGGTCTCGTTTGAGACTTCATTCGCCAAAATCCATTGAAACAGTTAGGAGAGTGCTTTTTGCGATAAGGCTTAATTTTCGAGCGGATGCTCTGTGATTGCAATCTAGCGCGCCTTTCCGAATCGCTTTAATTTTGCCCGGTTGGCACCTGTCCCGGAACGAAAATCAATTGTTACGTGGATCACTAAGTTCAGACAATGCAACTGCGACAAGACGAATAACTGCAATTCCTCGACCTATTAGATGTTTTTGAAAACATTGATGCAGTGCTAGCTTCAGTGTTAAATCACCACAACGTTCTGCGCAAATATGCGTCTGTCCTTGGAATTTCCAATCGTTCTTTGAGGAGAATTCTTCATAATGATCTTTTCCGTCCTTGCAAGATGGCAATTTTGCAGGAACTGTCTGAACGAAATTTCAATTCTCCGAGAAACGCGTGTGAGATTCTTCTCGAAGTCGTTTCTGAGGACGTTATTGTTTTTTTTTTTTAAAGTAATAAAGCCCATTTTCATTTTTTTATGGATTCGTCAATAAACAAGAAATTCGCTTCTCAATTGACACCAATCCTCGTGAATTGCGTCAAAGACCTTGACATTCTTCTATAGTCAAAGTGAAGTGTGCAATTCCCTCAGTTGGAATTATTGGTCCTAGGTTCATTGAGAAAATTTAAGTCACTAGTACAGTGAATTCGGACCGATATTTGAACATTTTACAGGATTTTTTTCTCACGCGTAGATGAGTTAGGCCTAGGAGATATATTGTTCCAATAAAACGGCATACACTTCAAGGAACATCGCACTTCCCAAATCACCGCATCTAAATTAGGGGAGATTTGGAGTGGCCAACCCGCTCTCCCGAAATGACACCTTGTGATTTTTCTATGGGGTTTTTTGATACCTCGTATTTTTGTGAACTTTTCAAAGACCCTACAAGATTTGAAGGCCAACATCCAGGAAGAAATTGTCAACATAACGCCTGATATGATATGAAACAGTCATGACAAACACGATATATCGGTTTACACAGTGTGTAGAGAAAGGGGACGTCGCCTACCAGGTTTGATATTCAAAAAAACTTTATTAAGTAACAAGTAATCATTTTCTGATCCATACAATGGATTTTACTAAGTTTTAATAAATGGAAGTTATGCCACTGCATATTGTACTAAACCATGTTTGTAGACAATGAATAATGAAAATATTAGTATATTAGGATTTTTTGTTGTCAGTCCATAAAAGCTTACACTGATCATCCGAAATGGTTTGTATCTCTTATATTATGTTACTAAATTAAATTCACTTCGATTAGTTTCACTTGTTTCATTTTATTTTCTAATAGTTTCAGTTTGATGACATTATCATTCTGTTTATATAATCGATGGTTGAGGCTTTTACTTAAAACGCCATAATATATTATTATAAATGATGAACCCATGTTTAAATATATGTATTTATTAAAGTACAAATACAAAATTAACAGTCTTTGTAGCCATGAAAAGAAGAAGTTTTAATGTGTTTTTTTTTTGTAATACAATATAAATGTTCTATGTATCTACCGTTTGGTGCACAAAAAACATCTACGCGATAGCCAAACTTATCCCACATACGAGAAACCGTATCTGCTGCAGCAGAGGTGCCAATGGGGCTCCATCCTGTAGGTAAATGAAGGCTCGTGAATCATCCATGCCCTTCACATATATCTTCAGTGAGTCTCTTTCATGTTGCAATGTTGAATGCGGATTTTTCAAACCTCGTATTCGAACATTATATCTGTTGACTTTACCGCGTAGAAGTTTGTCATACCTCAAATGTTGCACATATTGAACATTTATAATATATTAGAAAAAAAAATCTCCTCTTATCATGGTTACAAAGATTGCTAATTTTGGATTTGTACTTTAATAAATAAGAATTGTTAAAAATCATATATAATAACTCAATATGATATTTGTAACAAAACAAATATTTTACAAGTTTCACAGAATTGTATTGTTTGCATTTTTTTTAAAAGATAAAATATCGTTGTTTTATTAACTAACATATAGTACATTCTGTTTATTTGTAACCTTTTTAAAAATAGACATAATTTCGAAAATCAAAATATTTTTTTTAAATTAATTAATACAGAAGTAAAATGTAAATACTAGTAACACTATATAAATACAGTAGTTAAACAAAGTTAAAAAAGTGTATATAGAAAGTACCACAAAGTTAACGCCTACAACACAAGACAGTTAAAATATAAATATTTATTCTCTACTCAATATTTAATATTCTTTTGTACAATACTATACAGAAATGAGGGAAGGTTTAAACTATTCAGAGATTAAAAATAAACATTGTAAAACATAGCACTTGATAATTGTTTGAAAGTTTAATTTAAAATATTTTTCTTAATTCAAACAGTAATATCAATTATTAAAAAAATGAATTAATAAAAAGAAATTCGCAATTTTTAACAACTTTTAGTTAAACGAATTTACCATTACACGAGAATTCGCAAAACGCGCATCTTCCTGTATTAGTTAATACGATTTAAGTATCTACTAATTGCCTTTTGCGAAATCAGCGGAGTCGTTTAGTCTTTTTAATCTGATAATTAGCGCCCGCCGGGGGTAATACCATTATGGGACCCAGACTGCTCATTCCGTAGTTTTATAGTGGCCATAATTTTATAGAGTGCGAGTTTATTTCGAGTTTTATACAGCAATTGTAATAACAATTAAAGCGCGTCCGGGACGCAATTAGTGTCGAACCGGGAGGACGGGGTTGGAGAGGGAGAGGGGGGTGAGGGCTTGACGAAGGTCCCGAAAACCGGATAATCTGAATCGGTAATAACAAAACGTAGCTCGCGTCGAAATTAATATTAATGCACGAATACACACACTCCTGTCAGAGATTAAAGGGGAAACGGGGCGCGGGAGGGTGCTAATTAAAGGAACCCACTCCCCCTTATACGTTCTCGACGTTTTCAAAAAATTTAATTGTTATTGATGTTGAATGGATTGTGCTTAATCAATCTCAGATTTATTAGTCTATAAATATTTATAAACACTTATGAAAAATAATTTTATTTCACGAGTAATTAGTTATACATTATTGTACAGGAATTTGGTGTACAGTCCACGACAGATATATACTGTATATACTTAATGCTTATAAAAATGTACGTAATTATCTGAATAAAGTTATTTAAGACTCTCTTCTCCTGATAATGTTACATTTTATGTACCTGTCGCCAAAACTAGTATCCTTCGAAAGGCTCCACTTTTTCATTTGAGCAAAAATTCTAATCGTTTGTTTAATGACATATTTTTCTCACCAGAAATGAGACAGCGATTTAGCATTGTCCGAGAAATTAATATATTGATACGTATTTTTTATATATATATATTGAGTGATATAATTACTATTATTATTTAATATAAGTTTATTTATAAATAGAAAAGAGTATTCATTCACTTGGTCACAATTATTAAATATATTAAATAAAAATAATTTGAAAATAATTAATAAATTATTTCCACATTTAGCTGTGTGATTTTTGTTTTACGTTACGTAAGTACGTTAAACAAATGCACGTGGCTATTTGCCCGGGAAGTAGTTGTTTTAATGTGCATTTGTTTAACGTTCTTACGTAACGTAAGTCAAAATGTCACAGAGCTAAATGTGGAAATAAATTATTAATTATTTTCAAATCATTTTTATTTAATATAAGTTTATTTTATTTTAAATTGTCTTGTAATTGGTTCACCTGTTGGTCAATAAAATTATTATTTTTATTATCCTGAAAAATGTGTCTGCAGAGGGCGTTATATTACGTAACGTTTTTTTCTTTTGTTTCTTTACATTAAATAATATCGAATGAAAAATTGTTGCATAAAGCAATCCTTCATAATCGTACGAAACTGACAGTATAATCTTTTTTCTTTTCTAGTATATTGTATCTTTTCCAGTAAATATTGTTATAATTTATCTATTTCTCTTCCTATTTTTTGTAATAATTGTGTAAGATATATACGATATATTGAGTTTATCTTCAATCGCCTGTGCGTTTCAATGGTATGAATCAATAATTACCTTGATATATCTCTTAGCAAGTTCTTCTGGATGTACATATCGCTGAAATTTTTCAGCAAAAAATTACGTTTTTTCCGTATTTTTACTTTTTGTATTATAATCCGCCGGTCTGTATATAGTTTTATTATTAGTGTTAATCCATTGATAATGGTCCGAAATGTAAATTTGTTAATTCAAATAAAGGTGCATATAAAGGTTATTAGTGCTTTATTTTTTATCAATTCATCTTACTTTTTCATTTCTAAGTCGAGCGAAATGAGACTTAATAAATAATACATGCATTTTTATAGTAAACTACTGGTAGGAGTCTAAACAACAGCTTTGAAAATATTACCCGAAAAAATTAATAGACTAAAAAAAAACAACAACAAACAAGTGTCAAAATCGGTATTCACTTATTTTCCAACACAATAATTAATATTATTTTGCACAAAATTATTATTACATTTACTTTAATACGCTTGTTTTCCTTGTAATAAATTATTTATTTAAGCCATAAAGATTTTTTTACGGTTCTTGTAATATCCACAGCAAACTACTTTTTTTGTGCATATATAGTTATTTTCATATATAATTCATCTTCGTGTACGAAATTATATGTCGACACCCAGTGTTGCATGTTTATGGTTATTTCTACGCGAAACACACACTCGCTTATATATCCACTATTTTAGAAACGGTAAATGTGTTTAAGTATTTCGTAAATATATAGCGAATGATATTTCCCATGACATCATAGTTTTTCTTCGTATTTCTTTATATAAATACAAATTTGTTATATATTATATAAGAATGACACGTCAAAACTTATTAATATTATATGGCGTTCGGTGTGAATGTTTATGGTTGTTCTTTTATTAAATATAATACATGTTTTATTTTGCACGATATTTCTCGTGTTTATTTTTATTTATTTTATTATTTACTACATTATTTTAATTTGAAAATATGTGTATATTTTTGTATTGATATTTAAAGTTTATTTCTAAGAAATCTTCCGAGCTCCAAGTTGATTGTCGGCATCATTGTTTATAATATAAAACTTTTATTGAAAATAATCTTCAGTAGGTTAATTGGTTCCTTCGTTGTAAACTTACTGTATCATTTTTAATATTTTTTTATTTGTAAATTATTACAAATTAAAATATTATGTGACTAATTCTATAAAATAATAATGATAGTCAATGTTGTATCAAGCGTTAAATTTATCTAAATGAAATATTGAAAAAAAATGTTAATGGTAATAATAAATATGATTATTTATTAATACAATATGAAATGCGAATGTTTAAATTTTAGTAATGTTTATGATTGCATTTTTATAAGAAGTTCATTTCAAAATATTACTGAATAATTTTATAAGTTACACGCTTAACAATATTACAGAGTGGATCATAATTAACTAATTGTAAAACGAATATTATTTATGAATTAGTATTTAATTATGATTAAAATGATTTGAAACCGATTTTTCAGTTAAACAGAATCTTTATTTAACTGAAGTTTTAGGTAAACAATGTTTAATTTACCAACGCATTTAATGAGCAACAAAGCGTAGTTTGCCAGTAAGCTTTCATTGAGATACACCATGAATATGTCAAAGTGTGGTTTAAATATAAACTAAACATCAGTTATTTTAAATCACAAATTTTTGTTTTATTCTATTAAAATAAAATACTTAATTTCTCTATTAAATTTTATTATAAATGGTAAACATTAATTAGAGATTTTTTCATGTAACTTGTGTAAAAAGCTATTTACATGACAAAATCTCTAATTAATGTTTACCATTTATCATAAAATTTAATACAGAAATTAAGTATTAAGTAAATGCGATAAATGCTCGCATTTAGAAAAAAAATGTGATTTTTTTGTCTCAAGATATTTAACAAAAAAATAAAAAAGAGCCCTGCAAATATATATTGGCTTTCCTCATCTTTAATTTTCATGGTACTTTACTCGAAGAAATCAAATTGATTTTTCGATTATTTGAAAGGTGCTAAAAACATTTAGTTTTAACTTTATCAAACTATTTTTGTTTAAAATTTTATGTATGCAAAATGAATATATTTTGTAGCCAAAATTCCTGCTTATTTTAAATCTACAATTTCATTTTTGCGTTTCACGTAGTACTATTTACTACGGTGACATGCATCCGTGTATAAACAAAAAATGGGCATCAAATAAAATGCTACAAAATTCTCAAGGAGGTCTACATGAATAGGAAGTGCATTTCAGCCTGGTCGCAATTGCCCGGAAACGAGCAAAACGAAGTGAACGGTAATTTAAAATGCTCAAGCTACTTTTATTTGAATTAGTCGTCGGCATTCGCATTGTGCACATCTATACGGCCGTGGAAACGGCGCGAGAGGGCCAGGCGGGGTAGGAAAGGCGGAAAATGAAGCAATAAACTGAAGCAGGGAACAATGCCATGATGGAGTTTGATGCTTTATTATTATCAAAATTCCCGCCGTCTCGCTACTTTGCGAGCGCCAGTTTCATATTTCACCTTCTTAACTGGCTAAATGCAAATGAAAGGATCAAAGCTGCAGCATTTCCTAAAACTTAATTAAAAGCGGCGGAATCCGTACGGGAAATTTTCATTAAAGTGCATTCTTTTATCGAGAGCGGAAAACGCGAATGAATGATAATGTAGCTCGACGAGGTAAATATTAAAATTTCTTTTTTAATAATCCTAATTACACATCAGTTTATGATCGTCAAACATACATTAATGTAGAGACACACTTTGAAGTACCATCTCATAATAGCGTTCTAAATCCTTTCATTAGCGATAATTTTTATTACAAGGTTATTTTAAATTTTTTATGTTGGGTTCCCACATTGACTGGCTTATGCGATATGTTAATACGTTATTCTCTAGATATTGTAACGAAAGTGAGAGAAGAAACTGGAAACATCACTCTAGAATTTTCCACACAACGCGCGAAGGTTAACGCGGCGTCATCCAAAGTTCCGGAAAGTTCGAGAAACAAGCACACTATATAAACGAGCGCTAGTGGCGCTGCAGGCAGTCAGTCTATCACAACCGCCCGAGTGCTTAACTAACATCTCGTTATAAATAAATACTGACAGTGTGTTCTAAATAAATGTGTTAAGTGTATTGCAAATAAATAAATAGACATTGTGTTACTTATTTCCGAGTCTGATTAAACCGGATTTTGGAACAATATGATTTGGATTTAATTTCATATCAATGCTTTAAACGTATTTTGAAATGTATTAGTTATGGCTCGCGTCGAATTGCTTTATTTTAAATCATTCTGTATTTATTTTGTTGGTATACAAATTAACTGATTGGTATTTATTGTATGCTGTTATTCAAATATTTCTGCAGATTAGAAAGTGTATATGTATTTTTTTATTGTTAGATTATTTTATTGTTTTTATCTAAAAAAGATGTTCCATTAAGAAATAAATAAACATAAGAAAATGAAAGAGACACTGTTTGCTGATTTAACCAGTAAAAAGTTAAATAACAAATCTATTGCTGAAATCTAATTATAATTTCAAAACCATTAAAAAACTGTTTGAAGCGATTTAAATAGTTGGATAACTGTGTATTTTATAAATATGTCGAATTATTTTTGACTCTTACAGTAAATCATAGTTCAATGCAATTTCATTTGAGATATCATTACCAATTTTTATTTACTGAGTTATGATAGGTAAATATGAATGTATGAAAGTATTAGTAACATTCAGTTTAATTATTTAAATAAAAACTATTTTCCTTTCTCCAATTATTTATTAAAAAAAACTATTATGGAGAAAATAGCATCATTAAAGTTTATGAACACTATAGGTTGATTTATTCATACGTTTTTGGGGGATTCGTATGGCGCACGAAAGTCTCGTGTTAGACTCGGTTTTGGTGAGGTAAACGAAAGTGATTGCTGCAACAATAGTTTTCCTTTATAAATGAATATATTCTGTTTCGTGGTGATTGTTCAGCACGAATAAGAAATTGTTGTGGATTAAATATTTTTCCATTTGTTAAGAATTCAAAAAAATATATAAATAATACCTTTTAGAAAATTTTGGATGTAGGTCTGAGGTTGTTGATGATAGATTGATATTTAAAAAAAAAAAAACGGCATAATACGTGTAATTTTTAATGATATTGGGAAAATATTATTTCGTACACATTGATTCATTAAGTTCGATAATGGGATTATATTAATGTCAACTATGTATTTATAATTTATTTCTATTATTATTTAATTTTCTTGCTATATATAAATTGTTAAAACACTTTGTGTCAAGAAATCGTATTACGTATAATGAAATTGTTTTTTTTCTAATCCATACCATTGGCCATACATCTGAACATAAGGAATAGCATAGGAACTCACGGTTTTGGAAATCAATAATAATAACGAAAAAAATTAAATATAATAGTCGCTGTGGACATGCCAAAGGTACCGTTTGAATCGAGATGAAATCTATACATTTTAAGGATCGGAGACGTTAATTCGGTGATGTGATAAAAAAATGAGGTTCATGTAGTGAACAAAAGAAAGCGAAAAACAGATCATTTCGGGAATCGAGATAGGGTGGAACGTAAAGATTGGCCCCAAGTTAGATGAGAATGATCGTTCGCGGATTAAAAAGCGTTCAAAGTTTCGGCTATAAAGCGTTGCGGCAATTGACATTCTTACTTCATAGCCTACATTTATTTTTAATTATTAATTTTATTAATTAAAATACTATTTTATCATAAAAATAAATCAATGTGCAAGTATTTGACATCAACAAAATCCCACTAATAGGATCTTTCGATTACCACTTTTATACTTGTTCGTAAATTTAGTAAGCAGGAATTGCCCCAAAACGTGATTTCCCATGGTATTTCTCTATATTCAGATTATCAACCACACAGTATAACCCGTATATATTTTTCTCGTAGCAAAACGCGAATTTTAAACAAATTTCGTGAATACCATCCTTCACACTAATTTTAATATACACGGTATGCACGGTGAACTAACCTGGGCGGTCAAACAATTCTAAAACTACACATTCAATTAAAAAACAAAACAATATTTTAAAAAAAATCCATCAAATGATACGCTTCTTTTTGTTGATGAGACGGAGGGCATCTTTTGAATATTGAATTGGAAAATGTCAAAGTTACTTCGAATTCAAGTCACATTTTCTGTTGCTCGATGAGGTGCTATTATCTCTAATTATCAAGTAAAGTATATTATTATTTCGGAATATAAATAAAATTTGTAATTATATTACAACGTCATCTATCGCGAATAAAAAAATGACTCGAATGGAAGCTACGAGGTGGTGGCTTACAATAACAATTTCGACTGGAAATAGAGGCTCCCACTTAAAATATCCAAGTTGCCCCTCCGTCTCACACAAAAGGTGTATAGTGTGTTTTATGGTATTCTATATATATATATTTAATATTTTATACGTATTTCCGTTGTTTCGATTGAATGTGTATTTTTCCTATTAATTGACCGACCTGGGACTTTCTATATACCCCATATAGGTTAATTGTTAATAATTTTACAGCATAGTGATTAGATAAGTCACATTTAATAGTAATACAATGAGATTCGAAATTAGGAACTAAAATCAGAATGTTTGAAATAATGGTAGATTCTATATTCTTTGTATCTATGTTCACATTACAATAGCCGCATAAAATGATTTTAAACAAATTTTGTGTTTAAACATTCAAACACTTTATTTGCTCCCTTTTAAGTAAACCCTTAAATTCTCTTATATTGAAATCTCTCCAAAAAAATCACTCTTCTCCAAGCAACGATGAAGTAAGTAAAGATTTATTTAAAATTCATTATTAATATTTAATCACTTTGTTACTTCAAATATATTTCAATCTTAAAACTTTATTTTTTAATTTATAATTTAGTGTTAATATTTCTATTATTTAGTTTCCTCGTTTTTTGTTTTGTATATGTGTATTTTCCTTGATTCTTGTGTTTCAATAAAAAAAATAGTCTACTCAATTTACGGGTGTTAATAAATAATTTTTAATAATGTAAACACGTTATTATTTACTATAATTTATATTTATTTATATCACTGTATATCGTAAACCTGTTTTTTATATAGTTTTTCAAGCTTGTACTTTGTACTTTAGTTGGTATATACACAATTTTCCTTTATTTCCAAAAGAGTGTGATGGTATTTTTTTTTAAATTAAACACTTTGTCAGTATTGTGACTAGTTTCGACCTTCGGTACACAAAGGGAGGTGCTTTCTGGATTACCAATGACTCCAGGGGGTCCATTTTTCGACCTTTATTGGATTCATGTAAAGAGGAGTAGTTCGAGGTATATGGCTATGCTATATGAGATGCGTCGCGTAATTCGATGTTTTATTATTATTATATTCTCTTACTTGCTTTTTTAACCTCACATCAAAATTCCCACCTCGCTGACCTATGTTGATAAATAGACAAGATCCAAGTGTAAGTTTGTATACTCCAGAGATTTTCATTGGGTCACGTTTTGTTTTTGGATTAAATAATAAATGACTTCAACTTATTGTCAATTTTAAAAACTACTCTCTTATTTCATTTTTCTATTATATTGTTTTATTCTATAACCAACATTTCCAAAATATGTTATGATAACAGTGTTTAAATCATCCGATTTTGATTTTCCTTTATATAGAAACCTTTCTATTTGCCGTATTTCTGTTTTATTTATAATTAATTCTATATTTAAACCGGATAACCATTGTTGACCTCTAATTGTTTTATCAATTTTATTCATGTTTCTAAAGCTGACAAAGGGACATTAAGAGCATAGAATTAAAAGTCGTGTATTTATATTGAATAGGATGTTGAGAGTCCGAAGGAATCAGAGAATCGGTAAAGGAGGGTTTTCTAAAAATATTAACGGAGAGCTATTTTTGTTAATGGTTAAATCTAAGAAATCTATTGAATTGTTGTGCTCCGTTTCAACAATGAATTTGATTTCGGGGTGAGTATTGTTAATTTCAATAAGGAAAGTGTTAATTTGTCAGTTAGTACTACCAAAACAAACAAATATGTCATCGACGTATCTATACTAGAATTTAATATGTGTGACATCCTGGAGTCATTGGAAATCCAGAAAGCACTTAATCATTTGGAAAACGCGCTCTTAAACGACTGAGCTAATCACTTCACCCATTTTTAACGCTGTAATGAAATTAATCGTTGTCACCTCACCTCCTTCGTTTGAATCTAATTTGTATATTTAAGAAAAAACTTGTGATTTTTTGTATCATTTGATTGATAATGACCGAATGGGTCGAAAGTCACAAATAAACTCTCTACATGGCACTAGCAAATTGTTTAATTTAAAAAGATACCTTATTGATTTAAACATGTATCAAAAAGTTACTACTTTAACTATACCAATGCTGTGGTCGTTAACGGTTTATAAAAAAAGTATTTAAGAATAATTATGGAAGTGTCAATAATTATTAAACTTTGCTTTAACTATTTTATGCAACACATATTTACTAACAATCTTGAAACGAGTCGCTGCCGGGTCCCGTAATGCGTCTAAACAGACCGGTTTTTATTCTTGGATTAACACGAAACACATTCAGTTTTAATAAGTTGGCAACATGTGCTTATGCAGTTTAATAATATATACGACAAAACAGCGCGCAGTGTTGTGTTAATTAGTTCGAAAGTAATTATACCCCTTTACGGTTGGCCACACTGTATTGTGTGTCCTTAAGTTTCAATTTCGCATTATCCGGCTAGAGGTAACTAAACGTGAACGTAAACCGTGTACGTATTTCGAGTTCAGTTGCCGCAATGTCATACGCAAACCTGCAAACAACTTAGTTTCCGTTTTCCGTCAGTTGCCTTACACTGTGGCGTTTTGTTTTCATTTCTCCCTCTCCCTCTGTGTCTTTCTCCTTTTTTTTCGCCACCACCACCACCAGGCAACAAAATGGAAACTTTGGGATGTAATCCGCTCTCGGATTTCGAATTTGCCTCGGGTTCTATGAAAATGGCATTTCAGCTGTTGTACATACCTGAAACAAAGAAAATGGAAATTACAATTTTGTAATTATTACAGTAATTGGTTATAAATTAAATTGACACGTAAATAGTTTTTCAACTTATTAAACATTAATCAAACTTATAATTTTGACCTAAGAAAATAATAGTCGATTTTCTTGTTGAGATAATTACACACAATACTTTTGAAGAGGCTGACTGAGTAATATAGTATTTTGAAAATTAAGAGGAATATAAGTATTTTTCCAAATAAACAAATACTATTTGTCGCGAATTAAAATTATAAGCAAGTCAAATAATATGATGTTCCAAACTAATACTACTACTAATACTGTTTCGAAGTTAATACCAACAGTTGACTAAGTCTGTCATAAACCCCAATGTCTTCTTCGATCAACTCTTAAAACTATTTATTCTATATTTTACTAACGATATTGTAAAAAAATATTATAGTTTACAAATAATGGTTATTTTATTTAGAATTATGTACCGAAATAAAATTATGAAAATTATTGAAAATAATTCAAAAGTAAGACGTTTCTGCAAAAATCTACTACTTATAGCATAATATGAGTATGAATATGAAAAACACAGCATCAACCCATATAAAACTTGAACCACAATTGCCGGGAAATAAAAAAGGATTTGTTCCATTCTTCATATTGTCCATTGCCAAATTCCATTTACATTTAAAATCAATAAACGACGAAATATAAAGGAACAGTCCAAATCACACGAAACTACAACTACCGATGGTCCGAGATGGGATCCAATCCAGATATCACGAGGCTAAGAATGAAGGAAGCACCACAAATGGGAGAATATACAAAGAAGTAACGACAACAACAAATAATAATGAATGGAATCACGAAACTGGATTAAATCTGTCAAGGGAATACTTCCGCCAGTGGATTCATAAATGTGGACTCAAGTTTAATAAGGTTGAATTTCAAGCAATTTAAAAGTACATTTAAAAACATATTTTCTTGTAGGCAAAGGAAAAAACACTGTTGACGGACTCACATGGGCAAAATCTGGATGATCTTGGTCGGCTACAGACTGGTTCAGAGTAATTTTTAGTGACGAATCAAAATTTGACGTATGTGTTGGTGATTATCGCTAACGCATTATTCGCTAAAAATATGAGGCTTTCCACAAGGATTGTCTAAAACGTTCCGTAAAATATCCTAAAGGAGTGATGATTTGGGGCGGCATGACAGCTTCAGGAATAGGATGTTTTGAAATTACTGATGGTACCGTAAATGCTGCGAAATATCAACAAATCCTCCAAAACAGTTTGCTACCAAGTATCGGCAAGTTAAATGTTGACGAAAATTACATTTTTCAACAGAATAGGGCGGCATGTCATACGGCCAAAACCAAAAAAAAAAAGGTTTGGCGACCAAAATGTCTTTCTTGGCCTTCCAGCAATCCTGACCTTAAGGTCATTGAAACAGTATGACATGAAATGAAACAAACATTGAGGAACACTACAACTGACATTACCTGAACTTAAAGCCAAAATAGAGCATATTTCGAATGAAATTTCTCCTGAAACGTGCGAATTATTAGTTGAGTCAATGTCTAGCCGAATTCAAACTATCATAAAATATAAGGGCGATGCTACTCCTTTTTAGAAATAAAATTCATGCAATGTTACTATATTTAGTTGCCAAACAAAATAAGTATTTTTCATGTAAATTAAAGGTGATAGAATAATTTTTTTTGTGTCGTTTATTGGCCCTAATTATTGCTAATTAACTAATTACTTAGTATTAAATTAAAAAAAAAATACTAGAAAAAATAAATAAACTGTCTAATACCTGAATTTTAAATGCATTTGATTTTGTCCCAATATATAGTAGTTAGGGCTCGTATATAAATCTTTATATATAAACATCTTTATTTAGGAGAACACGTATAACAGAAAAACTATATACGTTTTACAATTTAGTGATCTTTTTTTCTAAACCAGCTAACGACCTCTGGTCTATCCGACTAATAAGAAGCTATTTTATACAGATTTTCCATTTACGGCGACTTTTTCAAAAATATCTCGCTTATATGTAATTTGAATATTTAATATTATACTAAATGTCACAAAAAGTATAGATGTAAATCTATATCTTAATAAAAAATGAATCATTGAAGAAAAATCTGTACTTATTCTTATATTCAGTATTAAAATTAAATTACGAGAATTTTAAACATTCTCCCATGTTACACCATATAACATCATCTTGTTGACTTGAGTCGAAATATTTATCTTTTATTAAACTAGGGAAAGATTAAAAGCGGCGCTCAAATGAAAATTAGTGTTTCACGGCAATTAAAAGATAATCATCGTTCCGGTGATAAATTTCTTCTAATTTTAAATAAATCAAGGAGGGGAATTAGGGAAAGTAGAGCTAATTTCTGGAAAACCGTGGGGGTTGTATTGTTGGTGTTACGCGGGCCCATTAGCGGCCGTATTTTCTACGTGTGTGCATAATACAAACTCAACATGCGATGTTGTAATCATATATTTAGATTGCGCTGATTCGCCGCACTAAATGTTTTTTTTTTGCTGTTATTTTTCAGATGTTTTGTGCTGGGAGGTGCTGTTAATGTTTTTTATTTTAGCTTTTATGGTACAATGGGTAATAACTATATTAAGATTAAGAGCTAGAGTCGTTTGTAAATCATAACGCGGTTTTCTTTATTTAATTAATTATGGAAATAATGCAAGCGCACCATTTTATGCTTTCTTTGTATAAACAAACTTTGCAAGATCTATAATATTGAGATTAATAACTAACATAACATGCAAACAATATTAATAATAATCTTTATTGTCCATACAAAACGGCAAAATTAAAAAAATAATACTATAGAAATTATATTAACAAAATCAATTGTTATATACGAATAAATTGACGTGCTTTAAAATATTAGTTTAAAGCACGTATTAAAAAAATAATTAGATCTTATACGTAGAAACGTTTCCGAGTAATATTGATTAGCATTAAGACTCGTGTAAAATATTGGTGACTTTAAAAGCAACTTGCGCCTACCCAAATTCTAATATGAAACTTTAAATACACTACCTTCTGATATCTTCAAGAAATAAGGTATATCACCAAACATTATCTTACGGTCTTCTTAAACAATTTTGTGGACTTTTTTTATATTTTCTGAAACAGTAAATTTAAGTTTTTTACGGGTTCTTTATGTGTGACTTTACGTGTATTTAATACAGTTGTAATTATATAAGTTTAAATTTGTTATGAATAATATATATACGTTCGATTAATGAGTTTACTTCTCGAGGGTCAGACCAAGAGTACCATTTTAAAATGCACAATTATCACAAATGTATCTTTGTTAAAACATTCTAATGAATGCATGCATACGCCGAGGATCTTTGTGACCAAAGATAAGAAGAAATTGATATTGAATATTTGTTCTTCCCAGAAGAATTTGCATTGTTTTACAGAGATAATTAAAATATATACCACTTTTGATAATATTATTTAGCACGAATTAACAATTGAAAACGAGAAACTAACATCAACATGATAAATTGAACAATTAAATATGATTATGAAAGAGGTCATGAAAGATAAGAAATGAAATAAGAAATTAAAATATTAAATATTACAATATTACAAAATATACAATAAACATATAAAATAAAAAAACAATTTAAAATAAGAATTAGTATATACATTTATTACAGATATATTATATAACTGCCGATTTTGAGTAGTTTAATTAACACAAGAAATTCTTTTATATCCATTGTCTTAAAAATTAAAAAAAAAAAACTGGGCTGACTAAAACAACTTCATCGTCATCTTTAAACTAACGCTTAAAAGACCAAATATTTTTTACACGTACTGTTTGAATGTAAATATTAGCCAGAAATCACGTGTGTTGTGTCTGTTAATAATTTTCCTATACATGTGTCCGATCGGGAACTTATTGAGAGACCTGTTATATTTCAGATTTGTCAGTTGGTTTATGCATTCTTCTAAATTATCGTACGGTATATTCTAATATTTCCCGCAAACACTAAAACTGTACAAGAAATAAAAGTTATTAAGTCATCAGCAACTAAAATAAATAATGTGGGTAAAATATTTGATCCTTGATGAGATAACTTCAATAAAGTTATTTATTTTTAATAGTATATATATTTAAAATATTTTTCATTATTTACTATAATAATAGAAATGCTAGCTAGTGGGAAGATCAAAATATGATTTTATCATTATTTTCCTTTGTGCAGATATTTCAAAGTAAATTAGATCATACACGGGACTTTCTGTAAAACTTGTTCTTATCATTCTTGGTCTAACTGCAGTCAGGTTTTCTTATTAGTAAAACATTAATTTTGTGTTGCTTGAGTTGACATTTCGTCATTAAAGACAATTAAGTATTTGCATTTGTATAATTGTTGGGTCCCTTTCATACGAAAAAATGTCGTTATCAATGATCTCACAATCTAAGTATACATAATAGTTACGACCTCGCTTAGATTGTGATGATGAATCATAACGGACAAGTTAAATGTAATGTTTCACCCGCGGAATAGCCCTAATTATGATTTGGAATTAAATTTTAATGATGCGTAATAAATAATAAAAGAAGCTCTATCTACCTAAAGAAATATAGAAGATTTATAAAATAATACTTCTAAACTTATGACTAGTAAAGTATCGTTCTTCAAAGTGTACAAAAACCCAACACTTTTTATAATACGGATAATATACAGAACCGATTAAAATTAATATACCATCTAATAATGACCACTTGCCGAAAGTTATTTTGCCGTTAAAGTAACTTTTACGAAATAAATACGTGTAGTTACTGAATGTATTAGAAGGACTGTAACGACTTTTACTTAAACGAGTATCGTTACCAATAGTAATCAAAACAACAAAAGTTACAACTTACACTCAAATAAGCATCGTTTCCTTTGTAACGATTATTAATTTCCCTAGATCCCTGTCCAAGAGAAAATTTTGTAATCGTAAAAATTTATTAATTTTGTAATCGTAAAAATTTTCGTCAATTTTAACGAATATACACGTTTTGAGGTCCCATTAGTTCATTCCATCTAGTTTTCAAAAATGTTTGTGTGTGTGTCTGAGTGTTTGTGCGATAACAAAAACGGTTAAATAGATTGAACCCAAATGTTATATCCTAGATTTTTATAAAAGTAGAAAGATCTTAAATTCATTGAATTCATACTATATTCTTAAAAAACTATATTCTATTATAGAATATTCTATTCTACTATATTCTTAAAAAATAAAATGTGTTGGACTGAATAACAATAATATTGATTTTTCTGAGTAGATAATATACAACCTAACTACAACTCTTGCTTATGAAATGTAAACGAATATTCGGTCTATAGACAATTTATATACAAATTTAAGTTAATCATTGTAAATATATGTACAGTCGTAAATATTGCAACGTTGTATATAAATAAAGATGTTGGTGACTTATAAACAAATGGCTGACTGCACGTGATCTTCGCTGATCCACAAATACTGTTCATATCCTTGTTTACAACATACGCATTAGAAGTAACAAATTGAGTTATATGGAACGAACCGCCCTCTCCCAATAAATAACCATTTTATTATGTTATATTCAAAATAAATTTGAATGAATATAAAGTAGATTTTACAGAAAAGCAACGATAACTAACGTATATTGAAAAGTAATGAAATTTTATATCATTATTCTGTCCCATCCAAGGGTGATAGTTCTTCCAATTATTTTTTACTTCCAAGTTTTTTTAGATGTAATCAAGTCATTTAGATCCCGATTTTAGTAAATTTAAATTTATCTTGTTCGTATGTTACTTCCAACAAAATGAATTGAATTCCTAAATAATTTCTTTTTTATATCTTTTTTTTATTGGAGTTTAACCTCTCGATGTTTCTCTATAATTGTATTGTTTAAAGTAACTAATATCGCAATATAGCAATAAAATGCTGCGAGAAGCACATTATTGCATGTTTGAAGTATTATTGTTTTCTGGATGGGCGTTCTTGATGGTTCATAGTTTTTAATCTTTTTCTTCAAGTAATTTTAAATGGTAATACTATCAATATTAATATTAATCATATTTATTTTAATCAAATCAAATATTGTGAATTCAATTGCTGAATTATTTTTTAGTTGCTTATATTATAAGCGGGATGTACTACAACATCAATTATATATATACATAATCTTTATTGACAAATGTACTAGAACACCTATATATATAACATAAAATATTACAATGCATGCTGTAAGAGTTTGCCAGTTGGCTATCGACCGGTGGTCTTTCCGCCTGGATTTTGTATTTTCGTCATTGTCAAAATAAACGGATAAAATGTGATAATCGTTAACAGTTTAAGTCAAAAGTCTCTGTCGGATCTGTATGTCACTTAACTGTCTTGAATTATGTGAAATGAAGTGATGAATTCATTGAGGGTTAGACTGGGGAATTTACGTTTGGGACTTATAGATTTGTTACGTGGAATGCATAGGGAGTTTATTAGTTCTATGTTTATGGGATTTGAGGCAAATTTTTGAGATAAGAAGGAAAGTCTTTCTTTGATGGGAGAAATATTGGTGAGCTCATATAGGAGTGGATTTGAAGGATTATGTAAAGGGTTCTGGGGGTGTCTGATCTTGGTTAGCACTCTAAGGGCTGATCTCTCGGCGACTTGCATGTTTTTCAAAGTAACTGGTAATAAAGGATTGCTGCGTAGTCTAGTAAAGGGCGACACACCATTTTGTAGATGTGTACAGCTGTTTTCGTACTAATTCCTTCTTGTTTATAGGTTAAGTTTCTAAAATGTGCCGCTTTACACTTAACTTTGGCTTTTAAGATAGTGGAATGATCCTTAAAGGTAAGTTTAGGGTCAAAGAGGATGCCTAGGTATTTACAGCTGGAGAATTGCGGGGTCGGTGAAAAGGAATTAAAAGTTGAGACTTATTGGGATTAATTGAAATGCGCCCTTTCGCGAACCATGTTTGTAAAGTGTCGATCAGCCCTTGGAGAGTGCTGAGGGCTTTAGGAAGAGTAGGAGCGTGTGATATTAATGCTGTATCATCGGCATAAAGGAGAGGATAAGCAGTTTTGTCGATATGTTTGGGATCAGAGTGGTATATGTCGTGTACTAGGAGATTATATAGGAGCGGTGATAAGGGAGAACCTTGGGGTTGACCTTGTTCGGGAATAAAGGTTTTGGAGAAGGATTTGCGTATTTTAACTTGAAGGGATCTATTTTTTAGGAAGTTGTCGAGGAGATTAATCAAGTGTGGCGGGATATTCAGTGAGTTGCACTTGTATAGCAAGCCTCGATGCCAAACAGAGTCAAAGGCTTTTTTAATATCTAAAAATAAGATAGCGGAGCGACTTGCTGTCTGACAGTTTGAGGTGAGGATGGATAAAGGTAAAGTAGTGGATCGGTTTTCAAGGAAACCGAACTGGTACGGAGGGATAACATTGGAGATGATTTTTAGAAGTTTGTTTTTGACTATGGACTTAAACAGCTTTCCTAAGACAGGAAATAAGGTGATAAGTCGAAAGCTGTTTGGATCTAAGGAGTTATTGCCGTGTTTGGGAATGCAAGTGATTATGCCTTTTTTCCATTCTGTTGGGAATTTTTGGGAAGAGTATATATGGTTAAATATTTGGGAATGTTGTCATAACCAGGAGCCGTGTTTTTTCCTTTGTGAAGGTTGGCAAAATATTTTTCTTCCTTTATCTCGTCATCTGGGGTGTAGGGGGATTGATTGGATTTGAAGGACATATACCAGGAATTAACGAGTGTTAGGAAATTACTGTCATATTCTATATTGTTGGCAAAAGTGTAGAATTTTGAAAGTGCGTTGCAAAAATGTTTTTCATGTCAGTGTCGTCCGTTACTGCCTTGTTAGTCGCCGGGTCTGTAATCCTCAGGATAAAGTCCGTGTTCCTGTATTGGCATCAATTATTATTATCGATTTTCCAAGTTTGCTAATTTTAACAATATCTGCGCGATTAAAGATAACCATTTAATTGGTATGTTCAAATACAATAATATTTCTGCTGATTTTCATATTATTTCTCGTACATACGTATAGTATAATGGTACATCTTGGATAAGTTTAAACTTTTATGCCAATTGTTGCTGTTCAATATAGGATACGTGATTATATGTTAATAATAATAACAAATGTAATTATGTCTATTGTTCCACCAAATTCATTTTATTTTCTGCACTTACCTTCTATACTGGTTTTGATGATGTAGTTTTCGTAATTACGTGCATTAATTACTGCTGTTCATAAATACGGAATGGTGTACATTCTGTATAGTAGTTGTCAACCTCACTGTTTCTGGAAACTGAGAGCCTTCCTTCAGAAAAGCAGTTGCTAAATTATCTAGATTTTCCTCTCAGGCTTTCAGCTTCAAGGTTTGGATTGTTTAATTATTCGACAAATAACGTATTTAATATCAAAGGTGTATAGTTAGTATTATTGGTTTAAATGTAATTTATAAATATTACTATATAAAAAGTGAAACGTATACTTCTCTTATCTGCATTGATAATGTAATTTGTTTTTATTATATATTAAGTTGGTTCGGATCTATGCTCTGTTAGTATTCCAAATTAAAATTTTAATTGAACAAGACATTAATTTGTTTTATCTAAGAATGTTGTTATGAGTTCCATCAACATTCTCATGTTTTTAACTAGGTTTTCCACAAACAGGAAAAGAATGCCGCAATTTTATTCCACGAATAACCAAGAGTAGCAAGGTGATGATAGTGGATAATTGAGGACTTACACCTACCGTGCGTAAAATATTCAACATTGCTATAACCCAAAAAGGTCTTGCAATATATACTCTAGTCTATGTCCAATCTTTCATGGGAATGATACCGTTGTAAGTTGTATTTCCTATAGTCGTTAACAATATTAAAATATTGAGTGCTTGGCTTCATAAATAGAATGCATAGAGTTATAAGGATTCTATTAAATTTATATATAAGTCGAGAATTTGTTTATTATATCTTAAAGGAAATTAGTACTCTGGAAACGGACATAAATGTTCTATTTGAAGTAGGTTGCGCGTAAAGAAAAATAAGATTAGAAAATAACGACCAGGTAGTAAATTCAAAAGCGAAGCACAACTATAAAATAAACCATATCGGAATTAGGCAAGCTCAAAGAAACCCTTGAGCGAGCGCGGGGGCTTACGTGTGGTCAACATCAACATCAACATAAAATCTAATGACGCCATTTGATAATTTCACATTACGAGCGTTAAACACGCAATGGATTTTTATTTCCCTTCCTCGTAACCACAACCTAAGAAAATACCGAGTCGTAAGCTCGGGCGACTAATTACGTATGGCTTAAGTGTGTGGGAGGGATATTAGGAAGTTGCACCTTGTCTTGGCGGATCGCTGGACTACCATGAGAATCTGCCATTAAGAAAGGCAACGCTTGATTAA
Source organism: Philonthus spinipes (assembly GCA_963082785.1). Classification (NCBI taxonomy): domain Eukaryota; kingdom Metazoa; phylum Arthropoda; class Insecta; order Coleoptera; family Staphylinidae; genus Philonthus; species Philonthus spinipes. The sequence continues at coordinate 9,869,057 of OY720315.1, read as the reverse complement.
AACGGCCGCGCTGTATAAGTGAAGTACATTCATTACATTAAGTTACATCGAGGGCTATTACTGTAGCTTTATTCGAAATTAGATAGTGTTTACGCCAAGCCGCGTGCCGGTTTAGATCTATCTCATCAGCCGGTCGCTGGGCGCGGCCCTTTTGCGATTTATACGAACACACTTTCCGCACAAAAGATCACGTCCCAGAAATGCGGTTAACATTTCGAAAGCCGCCACCGCCTCCTCCTCCGCCGAATCTCCAGCCGTTCATTAATGTTTTGCATATTTTATTCACATTGCTGCGCAGCGTACCCTTTTATAGTTGTAACGACGTTTCGCGAATGGGATTCATTTCACGATTCTCTTTCGCTCATCCTTAATGGATTTGTGTACGTGATTTTCTCTAAAAAATGTTTATAAAAATGCATAAACTCTTTAAACGAGCGAAATATTTCTTAGAAACATCAAGAGCAGAATAATAATATTCTCATAAATAAAGCATTTTTAAAACTGAACATTAATAAATTTAAATGTATGTAGTTTGTAATTGACATAAAATAATTAACAGAACTGTCAATATATTTCTTTTACGCACATTTTCACCCAGTTATTTTGGGTCAGTTGCTCTTCCAGTATTTTTCGAACTATGGTGGTTTAAAAATATCTTAATGTTATTAAAAATTCGCTCTTAATTTTAAGTTTGTCTAATCAATATTTTTGGTACCTCTCTATCCCAAAATGTCGAAAATTCAATATAAACGAGTCATATTTATAAAAGATGTATTTTAGTGGTATACATTTATTGTATTGTTGTACATAGATTGAAAAAATCATAGAGATCAGTACAGTAAATGTAGCAAATATATAGTTACGATTATTATCAACCAGTGAAATTTATATGGTGCCTTAATGTATGAGATGCACTTATGATTTATGATAAGATTTTAGGTGATGGCTGCGTTTTTTTCTTTTTGACATATTGTTACAGCTAAAGTCTCTGTTTTGTAAACAGCATGTTGCGTTCGGCAGTAATTACTTGTAGCAACTATACACTTATAAGGATATTTAGTTAAACAGTCATTAGCCTGTCGAAGCGAGATTGAGCAACTAAAGAATTTTGTAGATATAACTTGATTCATGACCAAAATCAATATAAAAAGAAAATAGTATACATTTACTTAGCCACAGTTATTTAAATAAATTATTATCTTGCTTGCATGTATTCTGATCATATTTTCACTTTTAAATACTTATACATAAAATAATAATAATAATAATAATAATGAATAGCTCAATTTGTAATCCCACTGATAATAAAACAAAATTAAACAATATAATTCTTTTACATTTCAAATTATAAGGTGAGTTTCAGTCTGAGTTCTAAATTGGAATCATACTGGTCTTCAATCTAAACCTTCTCTTTTTTATATATGAAAATAAGAAATTATAAAAAAAAATATAAATTGCTAGAATATTTACTAATTCAAATATTTACATGATTTTCTACAACGTTTCCGATATTTCCGCCGTCGAAATAATGATGTTGTTAGATGGATCGTAGCTTAACCAACATCATTCTTCGGCTTTTCGAAAGAGAGTACTAGCCAAGCCATACTGCATTGATCTCAAGTGGTAATCAGAAGGTACAATGTATGATGAGTACGCTAGGTGCAGCAGAACTTCCAATTCTTGTTACAGTAGTGTATTCATCAAAATTCTCGCAACGTGTGGCCGAGCGTTGTCATCAAAGGATTACTTTGCTAGTCCTTTTTGCAACAATAACTCATTCAATTTGTTCAATTAATGTCGGTAGATATCTGCAGTAATTGTATCATTAGGTTTCAGTAGCTCGTAATACACTACACCTTGTTGATCCCACAATTTGATCTGCAAGACTTTCGCCATGAATGTTCCACTTCGATGTCGATGTGGATTGCTCTCTTATATAAACCCATTACTTTTTGCGATTAAGATTGCCACAATGGATCCAGTTTTCATCCGAAGACATAAATCGCCACAAAAAAACTCTTTATTTTTGGCTGGCAAGCAATAAAACCACAATAATTAACCACTTAGAAATGGCATTTTAAAGCCATTTTTCTTCTTTTGGAAATTTTTCATTGCATATAAATGTCTTAAAACAGATTATTCATCAACTGTTAAACCGTCTGGAAGTTCTTTGAGAGTTTAGTCTGGGTTTTCGTCGAATAAATCTTGCAATTCATTGTCTTCTGACTTTTTGTGCCTTCCAGGCCGCTCTTTGTCATTGACATCAATATCACCACATTTAAATCATTGAAACTTAAACCGACTATTGAAACACAACAGAGCAACATCGTTAAAAGTTTTTAAAAGTGTTTGTTTTTCTTCTAATTAGACAATAAGAATAATGAATGTCCAAAATGCAATTTTGTGCAGACTATGATTAACGTATGTATACTCTGAATAGCTCAATAATACTAAATTAGAAACTGTAATTTTGTGTAGATTAATGTCAAAACCATCGAATTAAGCAGTTGATTGCATTGATTTTTGGAAATTTTACTAGTTAGTTTCACTGATAAAAATACACACAAGCACCTAATAAATAAAAGGATTTGAAAATAATTAATAAATTATTTCCTCTTTACGTAGGTTAGGTTAGGTTCGAGTGGCAGCAGCCCTAGGAATGCTCACTTAGGCCCATTGTGTTACCACAAGTAGAAGATTTTTCCACCTAAACAACCCAATTTGAGCACCCGATGAACCTGTTCACATCGTTCACCCTTATAGGTGAAAGATCCGCCAGCTCTTTTGCATAGTGCAAACCGATGTACTTGAGTCTTTTCCCCTCGAGGGCAGGACATTTTCCTAGATAGTGGAGTACTGTTTCTTCCTCCTCCTCATCTAGGCATTCTCTGCAAAAATCATTATGTTTGAGAGTCATCTTGTGTGCATATCTACCCAGAAGACAGTGGCCTGTGTTTGTGGTATACCATTCAAACTGCTATTTCTGTACTTAAAAATGATTAAAAATGTTTTGTTACCTATACTTTTTTTAATAAGCTCCTTAGCAATAAGAGTTCATAATACAGAAAATGCTCAGAATATCAGGGCCGTTATTGGCCGAGATAAATCTGATCAGTGAAGAACTTTGCTATTTGTTAGGGGTTGGATTCGATTACAGATATCGTCAGTGGAAAATCATTCCCTACCACTGCTTGTAATTTTCTTCAAATAAGCAGTTATTCTTTCGTAAATTCTTACGAGATAACTTCCTGCCACAAAAATAATATTTCTAATGTTATTTTCAAAGTGAAGCTGTTTTTTTTTTTGTTAGTTGCTCTTTCTGTGTTTACTAAGCTAGGATCGTTGAAAGGAGTAACTTCCTCCTTTAACATTCCTTACCATTTTAAATTCTATTAGGTTTTCCTGCGTTGGTAGTGCAAGCATCTCTGCTATATCATTCTTAACATTGGAATTCCACCAGGATACCGGTGGCCGAGTCAGAGCATTGTCTAATTTCGAGATTCACAGCTCTACCGTTGTTAAATTGCTATGAAAAAATTCCCGAGCAGAAGACTCTACATATTTGTGTTTTTATTGCTACCTCCGTTACGTATAAGGATAAAAGTTACTGATGAGGTAGACGGAAACGCCGTCTTTTGCTCGCTAGTTCCACATTACGTCCTTTCTAATACCAGATTAACCTTTCAGTTTAAATAAATCCTGCGATTTAAAATATGTTGCCCTACAGAAAGGGACGTAAGGACGTAACACTCTGGACGAATATTTAGTTCGCTGTAGTGGATAATTCACCCACTTATGTTTCACTGCATAATACTTTCCATTCTAGCCATTAAGTTAAGAATAAAATATATATGTATGTGTTTTAAGATTAAATTGAAAAAAAAAAATATATATATATAAAGTATTACAAGACAAGGAATAAACTCTGAAAAATAAATTAATAAATTAAAATGTATATAAAACAGATAAATAAAAATAGTAGTCATAGACAAACAAGCAAGCAAACTTTCTTTATTATAGGTACGAAATCATTGACAATCTGATTTGGTTTGGATTCTGCAAATTTGGTACCTTGTGTCTTCGGTAACGGTATTTGTTTCTATGTAACTTAATTTTTCTAGAACCATCTCTAATTGATACTGCGGAAAATCTTTAGAATGGTCAGTATGTGTTCCAGTGCAATTTACACATACAGGCTCGCTAGAGAAAGATATACACTCTGTGCATCTTTTCCACAATAGCACATACCTTTTTAGGTGCACTTTTGACTTGTATAACCAAACTAATAACAACGAAAGAATCTCATGGAATTTGGAAAATATACCTAAATTGTAAATTGTAAATTTACTAACAAATTTTGGCACCTCTGGTGAATAAAATGTAAAGGTTACCGACCCCATGTAAAGTAGCAACCAGTTTGAATTCTTCTTATTAGTCTGATGGCACTATCAGGCCATTTACTTGTAATTCCATAATAATTTAGTCCTCGCTGTAATTAATCACTACTTTGGTGAGGAACTATTTCTAACGCTTCCATACAATAGTAGTGATCAATTAATGTGGGGAATATATTACTATGGAATTAGGAGAGAATGGCGTGATAGATACCAGTAGAATAATAATGTAAGGAAAGTGAAAGAAGCAACTGGAAATGACACTTTGGAATGAGCGCGACGGTAAACGTGGCGTATTATGAAAAATTATAAAAAAAATATAAGGGCGCGTTAGCGGCCAGGCGGGCAGTCTATGACGAATATCTGAGTGCACAATGTCGAGTTATAAATAAATAGTGTGATGTTAATAAATATGTTAAGTGTATTGTAGATAAATAAATACACATTGTTTACTTATTTCCGTGTCTGATTAAACCCGATTTTGTAACAATAATAAACAAAATGTCATTCTCTCATAATTCCATAATGGTTTATTCGTCACTGCAATTGATCACTACTACTACAGTGAGGAACTATTTCTACTGATTCTAATTGATTTGTTCAACTTTGAAAAATCGTTATCGCTGTTTATTAGTTCGATAAGCAGCTCATTCTTATTCTTCCTGACAAATTAAATCTTCAATTAAAACATATAAGGTATTTCATTTTCACTCGACATCCAATACGGGTATAAGAGGAAAAGATTAAGACAGAAAGATTTAATTTCAATAGATTTAACTAGTCTTGTTTTCTGAATACCAAAAACCGGGACAACCTCTTCGCCGACTTCTGGTCATTTTGGGTGTGTCCAATTTTAAAGAATCATCTTTGTAAATAGTAATGTGTTCAGTAATTTATGACTTACCCTTTTGGAAATTTCTCGACCGCCCCCCCCCCTCCCAGTTTTTCCACCCTCACGAATTAAATTTAGATTTTTGTAACAATTTATTATCTACACGTAACTGGTAAATGAAGCTTCCACTTTTAATAATTGCATTAGTGCTTAACGTTCAAACTAAGGCTAAAATTATGTCACACAGAAATTAGTTGCATCGCTTGTAGTCTCTAGGTTCAACGGATTTTGAAAGTAGGATCTTTCCGCAAATTGTATGAATGCGACAACTTAAACACACAAAAATTGAAATCTTCATGTATTTCAGTTGATAGTACATTCAGGATTGAATTTAAATAAGAAGTAGCAAAATATAACAATAAAATATACAAAAATGAAGCCATATTTTTTTTATGTTACTTATCAAATTTGTTTTCATTTGTATTTTAATTTTTAAACGTCGAATTAAAAAAAGCTAGGTTTATGTTTGTGTTTTGTTGTTTGATTCTGCTACATAAGTAAACTGTTATATTCCTGGTTATATTCGTTCCAAATCGAATGTATATATTTTCAAATGACGGTGAACTAAGTATGAAACTTATAATGTTATCTATAACCTTCTTTCATTTTATCATTATTATAGCTTCGTATTAAATAACCGGGAAGATCTAAAAATAAATTGGTTGGAAATGAATAGGGGATTCCAAGTCTGTACTCTTCATTTCAGTTGAAATAAATCAGTCCTAATAAATGAAGTGAGTCCTTACGAACAAAATCTTTCGCATCGCAATATTATTGATTTTAAACTATTACTGATGAAGGTTTAAATTAAAGTACATTGATTCACATTTTTTTACTGTATTTACTCAAGTAGTTTCCCTTTTCAATGCAATATAAAGTGTAAGTTACGAAAGAAATTGACAAGCTTATATATAATCAGGTAATTTTAAGATCGAGAAATTCCAAATCTCCTCGTGTTTCTCAGTTTCTATTGCCCTGTTTATTTCTATATCTTCCCTGCGGTTTAAATTGAGTAATTTATTACACGAATATAGAATTTTAAAATTATTAGTATTTATAAAGTAATATAATGTTTTGCAATTTCTGCACATTTTATGTTGTTAAATATTTTTTTTTATGTACTGCAAGTCTTGTATGAAACGATCTTCCTGTTTTTTTTTTTTTTTTCGATATATAATGCATTACACTCACTACACTAAAGTTCATGAACTACGAACTTAAATATATTGATGATGCTAGTAATGCAGTACAAGATTACAGAGATGTAGCTATTGCATTATATAAAGTGTAATACTAAATTTGGAAGAGGTTGCTACACCATGACTACAGGTATTTACAATATCCAAAAGTCTACAACAATTTATATTGATGGATGATCATTGAATAGAAACTATATTTTCCTGAAAAACAGATTGCAAGATTATTTATAATAATTAATAGAAAGTCACACATCTAAGAAAATTTGTCTATGCTAATACTACAGGAATCCATGTTCTGAACTTTCAATACTTAACGGATCCATTAAATTATATATCTAAAATAATTTACAAACAAGTCATTGCGCACTAATTTTAAATTCTGTGGCTTTTACAAATAATTACAAGCACAATTATAGTAAATCGATTTAATAAATTATTTCAAATTAATTCGCGAAATAAATTAGTAAATCTCCCCCTCGATTGTGCATAAATAATTCAATTACAAATTGAAATAGCGATTTAACATTATTATAATACACAATCGCGATTAACAACGAAAATTAAACCGACTGGCCGTTTTGCACAATTATTTATACTAGAAATAAACTTTCCCAAACGTGTAATGTCCGCACACCGAACTGATTAATCTGCAAAATAGTCAATTTCAGTATACACTCGTACATTTCGATTGGCAATCAATTTTCTCGATGTGTTATATGAATTAATTATATTTTCGGTGTTTTGTGACATATTTACTCATCTTTTTAAATTGTGGCTTAAGCTTGATTTAAACAAGTTTCATTTTTGTACTTTTCGTGTATGGAATATTTTTTGATAAAACAAAAAGTTTTACCATCAGAAATGGAAACAAAATAATATATGAGCCTTATTAATTTAGTAAATATTTTGTTTATTTATCTATTGTTTAAGCAACATTAAACAAAATAATATTTCGCCGTAAATATTGTTATCACTCTTTGCGTGTTAAAAGTTGTAATACCGTGCTGTAAATGAGAAACTTCGAAATACTATTTGTTTTAATTATAACAAACTTCTACTAGTTATTTTTTCTAATATATCAAAATACAGCAAATTTACAAATCCATTAAACTGCTTGTCTGATTTGAATCAAATCTCTTTTTTCTATACGAACTAAAACTTAAAGTAACCCAAGAAATTGTAGATTCTCTTAAGTGAGGAGAAGACACGCGCATTTTTTTATATATTTTCTAAAGACAGTCACGCGCCCTATTGGAATAGAACCGATTAGTTTTGGTGGTGAGTAATGCTGATAACGAAAAAATAACTTTGCACTGAAGCTTAAAACTCCATCCCTTACGTTCTGCAAACTTGTAATTCAAATTATCAAAAAACAATATTTTGTTTAGTATTAAATATAATTAATAATATAATGGAATGTTATATCAGCAATACTCAAGAAAATAAATCTAATAAATAATACTTATTAGAAGATAAAGTAACAATGGAGTGTACATTGTAAATCCGTCACCTATTTGTTACTATGCATAGCGATTTTATTACGCCATTAGTTTTACATTACGGATTTTGCCATTATTAAAAAAAAACCCATATGTATCATAAACTTTTGTCGGATTAATATTACACTACCACTTGGGTGTTTAAAGTAATTCGATTTGAATCAAGTTGTGCTCATATGGTGGTCTTAAGTTATAAATATTTATCATAGGATTAACGTGGTTACGCAATTTTCCTTATTGTAAGTGTTTATAAGAGGATTTTATTATTTCGGTTTTATGATTTGTTGGAATTTATTGACGCGCTCGTGCTCATATAAGTGCGAGCCAGTTACGTGCAACTGCAATTAATTTTTATTATTAAAACGTCGATGCAAGGTTTCACAATACTTACAGAAAAACAAAACAAAGCGTGAGAGCGATCGTTTGTGTGGGATTTAAATGAACATATTAAAATGTATGGTTAAAGTCAGTTCCTATCGGTGGTAAAAACATTATTCTGTGAAAAATAAATTATGTGATATATAAACTGTTTAAAAAACAAGTTATTAATTTGCGGTTTTAGAATGAATGATTCATAATATATACATTTAAATATTTTGATGTAAGTTCTAACGTCACAAAAATTCAAACAGCAATATTTTTTTGTTGTAAAAATTGGAAATTTTATAGTTATTTACTATAGCTGTTAGGCTACTTCATATTATGTGAATGTCTTACAGTGATGCAAAATACAAATACTTTAACTATTGAAAAAAGAACACACAATTTTAACAATGATCATTTAAAATTATTAATTTTTAGTTGAAGTTTGATTCATATTATGAATATTGTAATTTTAATGAACCATGCAAGGTTCATTAAAATTGTTAAATAATATTCATTGTTATTTTAAGTTAGAGATTTTTAATTTGTTTTATTTTATAAATTATAAAAGTAAACAAAATTCCTGGCAATTTAAATCCACATGAATATTCCGGTGCGCAGATTGCGACTTACTACGCGATTTGTCCGCTTTGGGGATTTACCCCGTGAAACACATTCGGGCGCAGTTAGCATTCTAGAAAATTTCTAGAACACACACACAGCCATACATAAATATAAATCCTGGGCGCGCGATTTCGTTCAATTTCTGTGGCGACGAGGAGAAGGAACCGTGCCCGGGAAATGCCGTTCCCCACCCTCGGGAAAACGTCGACGCGATAAATCCCGCTTTTCAAATGAAAAGTTAAACATTTTAGGGTTTTAACCCAATTAATTTTATTATACGGTTCGGTTTCTGTCTTGTGCACACGGATTTTATCTGCGCGCAAAAGCTTTTCAGTTAGAAAACCGTGTATGAACGCCCTGACGTAAATTGAAATTTAAAAGGGGCCCGCCATGAATGCGCTTTAAACTTGATTTTGTTTATTAAAACCAGCACGCAGTTATAAGAAAGGGCGATTTAATTTCTTTCGTTTATACATTAAGGTTTAAGTATAAATATTATTTATTTGTTCAATTTTTAAATGCCTCAAATTTACACACAGAGGGCGTTAGAAATTCTAATAGATTTTGATCATTAGTTTTTTTAAAAACGGTTCGAATTATAAATCTACGTAGGTCTTGATTCATTATGTTTTTACACTTTATGGCTTGGTAAAATTTGCCACGGTTTTTACTCAATACGTTTTATACAGGGTGTCTCAGCGCGCCGAGTAGCTTTACGGCTAAATGGTTATAATTTTTTTTTTCAAAATCTGCTTTTGCAAAATATAACTGTGTTATGCCATGCTTTTATGGGACATCCTGTATATTTCAAGCTAATTTTAAAATGTGGTCATAATAGACCTACGAAAATAAACAATTTAGTCGTAAAGCTACTCGGCGCGTACGCTGAGACACTCTGTATACACATACGCTGTTGATAATTCGATAAAACTATTATAGTTTTTTACCTACGTTGCAAATTTGCAAATATGTTGATTACCAATTTTATTCACAGATGGCGTTGTAAATTCTAAGTACTGTTTATACACACATTGTTGATTTTCATAAGCCAGTTACTTAATCCTTCACTTATTGCAGAAATGTTCAAGTCGTCATTGGAAGCTCGAAGGGAACACAAGTATTTAGCTCAGCAAAGGATGTTGACCTGGCTTATGTGTAATTTCGGGCTTCAATGGGCGGCTCCAAACAAAAAAAAAACAGATGTAGTGGATCCTTCAAGGAGGGCATTGGTCGCGCATTTAGCAGAGGTAGCTGATCCGATGGAGAAGACGGGGAGACCGACTACAGCTACTACTTCTGAAGAGAAACGATATGGGAGTCAACATCGTCATCATCCCAACATCACTGATATGACAAGAAGAAATCGCCTTTTACTGTGAAGGAATGGACTAAGCCGGTCGCAAGTTCCATTCCAATCAAAGCGTAGAAAATAAATAATTCCGATGTTAGTCTTTAACAATCGATCTGCCCCAGAAAACAAAAAAAAAATTAAGTGTTAATTGGATACCAAGAGGGATGAGCTGAGGATCTTGATGGATGAAGTGGATATTTCGGTGGCCGTGGTGTTGGAGACCCACTAAAGCAAGGCGCATTTCCTGGGATTTCACATTGTGAGGTGCAATAGGACATACGGCAGAGGATGACGCTGATATTCCGGAAAAATCTGAGCTATTCATAACTACAGCTGGATTATCGAAATATTAATATGGTCGGGTAGATAACCTTAATTCAATATGTCACTAGGTTTATAGTGGTTTATAAAAAACAGACGTGAAATTTGAGTAAGAACAATTGTGCATCATCACTGAAAAGAAACTCACAGTCATTAGAGGCAATCTTAACACTAAATGCGAAATGTGGGGAATTAGTATGGTGAAAAATAGTGTATTGACTCAGTAGATGTACCTTACTAATAACAAAGGTGTTTGCGTATGGGGCTACTTTCATCTCAAACAGAGCAAATGCCAGGAGAGACGTAATCGACATCTTTATTGCGGCTCAATTAGAAGTCCTCAGTAATGGTTGGATGGAATTTGCTCTGAGTTCCTCGTAGTTGCCGAATGGGAAGGCAACAAAAACCCATCTCCTAGAATCAAATTGTCTGCATTTAAGATCATGTGTGACGCGATGGCAAACATGAAATCAACAAGGAGGCTCAGGACCTGGTACATGACCTGAAAACAGCGATTAAAAGGGAAATGTTTTGTAAGCTCCTCAAGAATTGAAACCGGCCGGAGGAACAACCCCAATTCACCAATAATTCATCAAGGCAAACTCCGATACTGAGAAAGTTGAAGCAATCGCTGATGTCATGATGGAACAATTCGATGACAAAATCAGAAGTACCAGGCAAGTTGACGCAGCGGTGGCCAGAACCATGAGATTAGATTATTTAGATTCAAGAAATCGTCCCCCATCACCGAAGAGAGGATGAGCAATATTATAAATAGCCTCTAACCTAAAAAAAACACATGGACTGGGCGATATCCCCAACACGGCTTTACAACTAATGGGCAAGATATCATCAATTCCATCAGAAAACACGTTCTGTTCCCGGATGCCTGGATAACGACAGCAATCGTCGTGAAAACTTTACAAGGGATTTATCCAACCATCGTTATCAACAAGAGCCTGATTTCCCTCCTTTCGAGTTTAGATAAAGTAGAGGAAGTGTTCTTAAAGTAGGAAGTGCCCTTGCAAAATTACCTGATTTAAAACAAATTTGGCTTCAGAGGGGGACAAGCTCGTAGACCAAGCCTTCAATCTGAAGAATAATCCGATAATTTCTACATGAATCACCCTCCTGGAGGTCGTAAATGCATATGATAAGAATGGAGGGAGAGCCTTCTTTATAAAATGCTCACTTACCAATTTTCCTTCTGGACGTAAAAACCTTGGAAAGCTAGTTGGCTAGACAAAAGAAGCTTTTGCATCAAGCTGAACTCATCTACTAGAGTTGCCAATGAAGAACAGTCCTAAAGCTCCCCAATATTGCCTGTTCTTTTCAATCTACAAGTGACGGATTTATTAAAAATCCAAATGGCAAAGGGGGTTGTTACTAATCAATTTGCGAACGACACTGCCATCCTTACCTCCGGAAACGGCACAGTGAGGAAAGTATCTAACAATGGAAGATAAGTATCAACCAAAAAATACTTTAATTCTATGACATTGAGAAGTTGAATTAAATGAAATAATGCTGTGAAAAATTTCCATTTCACTCCATCCCATGTCAGATGTTTTGCACTATTCCGTGTCTTCATTTTTTGTTGTTCAAATATTTCAATAATAATATCATCGCATGTCTGTTTAAGTTTGCTTTTCTATATTATTGCTTCTCATACTTATTTTATTGTACTTGTCTTTCATTTCTACTTAGTAATCTCATACATATGTTTTTTTTTTTTAATTTCTTCTATTAACCCGCATCGTAATTATTTTCTAATTTCGGCGAGAGATAATATCTCTTTCTCACACATTTTACTCGTCATAAATATCTGATTCATATGATTTGTTCCTTTATTATCGGTTCAGGTGTTAATGCCCAAGATTCACACTCATAAATAGCCATATTGTTGATTACTGAATAAGGATTAAAGACTTAAGGGTGGAAGGGCAGCACCCACGTAAGCCATAACCTCTAAACCATTGACTCATAAATTGATTATTGAGTCATTTAAACTTATATTAAAACATAATTAAATACTTTCAGTTTTATTTCTTTGTGGATTTTTTTGTTTGTTTAGCTATCCATATCTCTTTCCTAATATCATTGGTTTAGTTTTATATCTGTCATTTTCATTCCGTATTCTTTTCTTTAAAGAGTTTTTTTTTTGTATTTTGCCTGTTTATAACAATGAATATGTTTAAATATACATAGTAAACAATTTCAAGTTGATGTTTAGTTCATCATGTTATTCTCATTTCATTTGCATTATTTATAAAGGTAATGGATCATCATCACGCAGCGCAGATCGGCAATAATCCACAAACAAAGAAACAAAAGGAAAGGAGGTAGAAGAAGAATTAAAGTTCAAAAAACAAACATGTGTTTAAAAAAAAAAAAAGTGGTATTTTAAATATATTCAGCTTGGGTTCAACAAATAGATGCTAATCGTATTGTGCATGTTTATTCCTAATATAAGGGGCAGCATATTCAAGAATCGAACAAACTGACGTTTTTATTTAATATATTTAAATAACTGTGACCAAGTGGATGAATACTCTTTTCTATTTATTTAAACTAACGTTATGTATAAGTGTAGTAAAGTATTAAGAGTAATACTGAAACACGATTAACAAAACCAAATTTATTTTAAATTAATTTCTCACTTATCCCGTGATGAAATATTTAAGTAATTTTTGTTTAAATAACAACACTTGATTTTATTTTTGTTTCAATAAATCTTTATTTTATAATTCCGATTAGTTTCGATCAAATGTGTTTTTGGCTATATCCGTAATTGAAGATAAATTCTGTTCAAACGGTAGTTTGTGATTTAATAGAATACCCAAGTAAGATGTAAATTTACTGTATTTGTTCATATTAACATATAATCTTTTGCTATTACACGACTCTTTTATAAATTATGGATCTTTCTCCTGAGCACCACAATCGGATAATTTATAGTAGCAATAAAAACCTAATGAATTTTATATGTTTTCAATAGATTTACTTTTGCAATTTTTAAATTATTTTAAGCTACTTTTCTTATTGTTCATTTGTGACCATAGAAATCAATAACAAAAAAATATTTTAAAAGCTATGATTATTTTTTTTACTTAATTATTTATTTATTTGACAAAACATACACATTTATAATAAATACGAAAGAAAGTATAATAAAAATAAATAATAACGAAAAATAAACATTTTTTGTTGTGTTCCCTTCCCCCCATTACAAATAATTGAATTAGAGTAATATGAAAGAATAATAAATTACACGAAAAAATCTTGTTAATCCCGGGCCGAGGGAAATTGTCTGAATTATAAAAGTTCGGCCAATTTGCCGGGCTGCAAGCGTCCAATTGTAATTACATTTCGGACACGGCCGAGATTAAATTAGCCGAGGTGGAGGGGGCATAATTGAAAAGCCCCATCAATCATACACCTGTGTATTTTCAAGATGAATTCAACATTTTCAATGGCTCTAATTAACCGCATTCGGAATAACAAAGATGCCCTTGTTTCATTACCATATTGATTAATGGGCCCGTTATTTGCTCCGTTCAAACGTTAACAAAATATTCGGAGCGTTTTGTGTCAAAAAGTTTTGTAGTATTTTACGCGTTCGTGATTGATTAATCACATACGGTCATTAATATATGAATTAATATATATTACAATAATTTAATGAACCATTAACTTCAATAATAGACATTGATTTATAATGATGAAATATATAATTATTATTTTTTTTATTTATAAATTTAGTCCTGTTATAATTGGAATGATACAAACGGACGTGACACGTATTAATCCTTTCGAAATATAGCATCTTCTTATAATATGATATTTTGTATAAAAGCAAAATTTTATAAATATTCAGCGAGGATATTTCATTGAAAATTTCTCTTTGTTCAGTTTAATAAAATTAATGTTAATATTTTCAATAATTTCAAATCATTCCTGTGTAGACATAAATAAAAATATTTTTTATCAATAGAAAACAGTGTTAATTTACTGGGCGCAGTTACTTGAATAAATTAAATAAGAAGAATATGAATATAATTAACAAATAACTTCCTCTTTAGCTACTGCGACAATATTGACTTACGTTACGTAAGTACTTTAAAACAAATATATGTTAAAACAACCATTTCTAGGGCATGTAATACTTTACTTGTTTAAAATAGGAATTATTGTAAAGGCTCGAACAATTAGTAATTATAATATTGCTTTACCCAAAATATAAATCTAATAAAACAGTTATTATTATTATTATGTATATAATTATAGCTAACTTGAAAATTATTCTTATTTCAAATCGTTTATTTTTAAAATATATTGTTTAATTAATTATATCACGACGTACAGTGAGGATTTTATTTAATTTACTTGTTTTCCATATATTGTAATAATTATTCATGCACTGTCACTAACAATACACTGGACTATGTTTATGTAGAAAAATCCTTGCAGGATTTTGCTTTTTCATTTACAAAATTATTTAGTATAAACATATGCACGGAGTGCAAAAAATGTTGATTGATAATCCGTGTGGGGAAGTTCCGAACATCTCAGGTGCTACTAAGTGGATTAGAGTAAGCAAAGGGATGATGAATTGATATAATTAGGCTAATGTAATCTATATGAAGTAGACTAATGATTTAATCATTCAATAATAAAATATTATTAATGCACGTAATTAAGCCAGTAATTCTCTATAACTTGATCGAGTGGATCACCATACGTACTAGTTGACTAATTTCGTGTATTAATCACAGATGGAGAATGTAATTTGGGCGTGAAATAAATTCTTTGAGAGAAAAAAAAAGATGATAGAATTAAAATTAAATCAAATTAAATTTAATCCAGTTAAACTACAATATTTACAAAATTAATAGAAGGGGAAATAAAATTTTCATTTTGTTTTTCGAATGCTAAAACTATAGGTCATCAACATTTTTTGTATTTCCTGAATATGTTTATTTTTAATAATTCTGTAAACGTAACAGAAATATATAGTAATTTAAATAATTTCATAAATTATAGCCTTGTGTTTTATTAAGGGCGGTGTGACAATAATAAATAAACGAGGGCAGAAATACCTCCGAGCCAGGACAAACCTTAAATTTAATGTATATACCCAATGTTTGTAAACCTGTAATTGTCTATATAAAGATGTTTGTATATTAATAAACGAAAAATATATAATAAAATATTATTCTATTATTAATAATAGCCAGCGAGGCTTTATTTAAATCGGAAATGAAAAGATTTTTTGTCCAAAACAACTAATTGAGATTGCGCGCAGCAATCGCGCCCGCCAATTTCTATTTGATCATTTCCACCGGAGATCGCGGCCGGGCGGTACGTTTTTAATTAATTTAATTAACAAGTTTGTAATTATACGAGGCAGAGCTGTATTGACGAGGGATGAAATTTCGAAACTCGTGTCTGCAAATGGCCTTATATTACGTAATTTTTTGACTAAAAATGCAACAGCAAATATCTATTATTGAATATTTGCTTTAAAGTAACAGTCAAAAGTTGCAGTAAAAGAGAGAATAATTTATTAATTATATATATATATATATATATATATTTATTAAGACTCAATAGATAATTTCAACAATATAAATAATTATAATACATGTAGGTGTTAGTCTGTCTGGAGTATCGACCAGAGCTCTTTCTGCCCTTTATTAATTATTTTAAATTACTTTTTATTTAATTAAGAAAAATATATAAATGAGGCTGAAAGACCTAAGGTCGATATATATATATATATATATATATATATAAATGAAACTTAATTACAGCAAGCTTAAATCACAATTCTAATTTAAATTAAATTATAAGAATTTTGAAAGTAATTAATTGATTTAAATAAATATTCTCTAATCATAATTTGTTGCATTGAGCAATCATTTTTGTGCAACAATAATGTCCGTTGTGTAATCTAATATCCGGCCTGGTATTTGTCCGAGAAATAGTTCTATAAAAGGAAATTTATCGCTTTTAAGTACATACGTAATACAAGTCAATGTTTCAGCAAATAAATAGAAAATAATTTAAATTATATTAAAATTGAAAAAAATGGCAATGACTAATAAAATTTGACCATTCCCTTTTTCCAACAGCAAAAATTACTTACACTGTACGTTTTTGATAAATATCTATTTAAACAACTACTTCCCGAGCACATACGGCCTGACATTAGATTACACAATAGATGATTGTTTATTGTATACCAGTACTAATAATAAAAAGCCTTTAAATTTCTTTCTTCACTGTGAAATATTTGTGTTAATGTGCATATGTTTAAAGTACTTGCGTTCCGTAAGACATATTGTCACAGAGCAAAATAAAAAATATTTTTTTAATCATTTTGAAATATTCTTTTATTTAAGTTATTTAAAAAACTGCAACCAAGTGAAAGAATACACTTTTCTATTCAAATTAATTATTTAGTTTGTGATGAAAAGCAATTAGAATTATTGCATTACCACATAAAGCTAATTGTGAGGATTTAAAACATTACAAAGTTTAAAATTAAAAAATCTCAAACAGCAATAATATAAACTGTATAATAAATTACCTGAGTCTGAAAATTAATTTCAGAGTTCCTGGAATTTAAATCCGATCTTAATTATATTTAACTAATAAATACACACAATCTCAAATTAAATAGTTTTCTTGGTAATGATAATACAAATAAATAGAAATAGTTTTATTTTCTTTATATTTAATTATACTTTCAATGTAATAATAAAAAAATTGTTATTGGTAGAATTTGTTTTTTAAGAGAATCTGTTTTTCAATAAAATTTGATGTTTATTGTTAATTACACAATACATATTTTATTATTATCTAATTTATTTATAATAATTGCGATGAAGTGAGTCAAATCTTTTCTTTGATTAATTCTTGTTTCATTATAATTTGATAGTTTTAAACGGATTTCCGCTATTACGCAAAATAATTATTGCTAATGATTAAAAATTATTATATAATATGTTATATATTATATTATATATTATTAATATAATATATTATTAAATTGGCAAGAGAATGAACAAATATTTTTAATTAAAGGAAACCGATTCATTTATATAATTTTGGAGAGGGAGGGTGCGGAATGGGAAAATTTATTTATGACCTCTTAGATATTTTATTACAAGACTACCCACTAAAAACCCGTCCTGCTTCACTACCTTTAATTACTGTGGTCATCAGCCAGTCGGTTACAGAATAAATTTCTTTCTGTCTTCTATTATACGGTACTGCTGTATCGTTTTTTTATCTAACAAAATGATAGCACTGCTAAACCTAAACCTAGAATGAATTCAGTATAATTTAAACAAATTACAATTACTATTATTTAAATAAAAAATATTATTAATAATTATAATTATTTTGCAAATCCATAAAATTTATCCCGATATCCCAACTTATAACAAAAAAATTACGAAAAAAAGATACAAATAATCCGATTAATCAACCCCTCATTACAAAGTTGCATATCTACTACTATTCTTACTATTCATGAAAGTCCCTTTAAGACAATTCAGCTGGCTTGTGCAGATGTTTAATTGTATATCACCATAAATTGAACACAGAGCAGAAAGATCTCTGATCGATAGCCTAGGACATACAAACACTTTCATTTTATTTTGTATATTTAATGTTAATTTTTGTAAAAATGAATGTAATTGTCTGAGTAGTGATATATTAATAATTATTATTTAAATTAATTTATGTGTTCAATTTTCAATCGAATGTCTACAGTATTTGCTCGGGGAATATTTATACAAATGTTAGTTGGTTCAGAAATTTAAACCATTGCAGTAGGGAAAGGTAAATGTTTATTTTTTGAATTATTTTTAATACTTACGATTTAGAAGCTTTTTTTTTTAAGTAGAAGTAAATGCTTGTTATTTAATTTATTTCATATAAAACTGAAACACAAAATTATTTCATAATTCAATTTACAGTATTTTACGAGGTATTAGGCGAATAATATTCATTAGGAGGGAAGGACTGAAGGACGCAGTGTTACAATTGCGGGGATTATGCAAAATAAAATCTGCTTTTATTTTGCATAAGCAGAACAAGTAAAGTTTGAAATTGAACATAACGAGACAAATGTGTGGGGAAACTTTTAATGCATTTTATCCTACAAAACTACCAACTAAATGTTACGTTTCACAGTGGTGCAATTATTCTTACTGTGAATATAAACAACCAAAAAAATTAACGTGCACATGAAAACTGGACTTCCCGGAAAAGCAGGAAAATGTAATTATGGTTATTATATTTATAAATTAATACTATATTAAGTAATATTATGACCGTGTGTTAACTGCATTTACAGATGTAGATATAAATATAATGTAATATAATTTACTCCGAAAATATTTAAACCCGTACGTTTTTAAACATATAAAAATTGATTATTACATTATCGATAACCATTTTCTGATGTATTTATTAAACATAATTATATTATTAAAAATAATTATAGATATATATAGAAATATATATATATATATATATATATATATATGCAGACTTAATTATTTAATTACTACGAGAATTTTTAAAAGTGTGCGAATGTCTTTTGCGGAATTGCGTGAGACGTGTAGTTATTTCAATTGATATTTGTTTTAATAATAAAACTACGCAACTCATTGCTACAATGGCTAAAGAATATATATATAATCTTTATTTCCAAACATTTAGATATATTTACAATACATATACTTAAATATATAAAGGTGTTTGACTCAATGTTCAGAAAACAGCCATCGACCAAAGGTCTTTTTATTATTTATTAATTATTTAAAAATTCAGTTGTTACAAAAAGTGGATTTAAAATGTGTCCTTATATTAACAAAACAAATAATTTTAGAGAAAACTTTAATTTGAATATTAAATCCTTTTATACACTCTCCTTTCAATGCATCTTCAATACCTTTGGCATCTTATTGATATCAATCTCCCGTATAAATAAATATGAAAATACAAAGTTATCTATCAATACTGCGAGTATATTAAAATACGAAATGAAACGAGCAGAACAGTTTTAATATAAATTTACGATCGCCGTCGGTATTCAGAGACGCCGATCGTAAGGTCCAATATTTTTCAATTTTACGTACATCCTCATGACTTATGTTTACACAATAAATACATAACGGCTGCTATTTACTTATATCCAAGATATGCGCTCTCCGATGTTTACTCTAACTTTTCTCCCTCTTTCTGTCTCCGTCCCACTTTATTTATCCATCGCTCGGAAAAGCACTCCGTGCTTGATTATGTAAATTTGAATGCGCAATTATATTTAAATTAGGCATAATTTATATATTTTCTTATTTAAATAAAGTCTTTTTAAAATAAGAAATTGAAAACACATTAAGTTTGATTTTAATATATAAATAATACTTAATTATGATATTAAAAGAACCAATTTTAAACATTACTGTCTGTTTCAATGTTAATTATTTTATTAAATTATTAATTTTTCTTTTTATAACGGATGTGCCAACAGGAGAGTCGGATTCAAATTTTCCATCATTTTATTAATACGAGATGTGCGGTATTTTTTTTTTTTTACAGTTTTCACGTATGGACCACGCGATTTAAAAAAAAAACGAAGAAGAATTCAAACGAACAAAGTTTAATTTTTGTTAAAACAAATTCAATAAAAAAAATGGTGACAGTTTTGCGAAAACGGTTCGGCAATTACGTCAAGTTTTCGGTCGCAAAGATTTGATAGTAAGGAGTTTACTTACAAAATTTTAGACCAAATTTAGGCTGATATATTAGAAGACTATTCTTGGTCCTTATCCTTGTCGGTCCTTGGAGTATCATCAAATTAATGCGGACTTTTTGAAGAATTTATTTTTACTGATGAGGCACATTTTTTACTCGACAAATACGTCTATGGTCTTTTTTTTTGAGGGGTGGGGAGGGGGGCTATATGATTTCCTTCAGGTGAATGCGAATAAGCTAAAAACAGTTGAACATATTAAAGAAGAAATACGGCGCGTTATTGGTAAAATACAGCCATATTTGTATGACAGTATTATTCATAATTTCAACAAAAGAATAACTCTGTGCCAGAGGTTTCGCGGTGGTCATTTATCTGATGTACTTAACGTTTAGTCCGAACGATTTTTCTTTATATTGAAATAAAAATGTTTGCTTAATTCAAAAAATCAATGTGTTTTTCTTTATAATTAAATCCGGTGCTCTTGTTGAAACACCCGTTATGATTAAAACAATGATTATCTAAATCAATTTACTTAAAAAAAAACATGCATTCAAAGAAGAAAATTGCTACATTCATGTTAGACTTAACTATATTAATTATAGACTTCTTTATTAAAGTATATCTTAATTAATAAGGAACCAGCTGAATACAGCAGAACCAAACATTTTAATCATTACTTTTCAACAGATTAATTTCATATGTCTTTTATTTAAAATTCGTGATCACTAACATCGATTTCTATATCCGTATAATTTGATCAAGTGATAAATGGTTTATTTGTCCTTTCATGTTTTGGCGGGCAATATTTAGATTTCGGGGAATTCATTGACATTCAATAATGCCGGAGATGAAAGATTTGATGAAAAATCACATCACATGTGTGAGACAGGAGGATGTTGGGAGGATTGTGTAGTGAATTTTTTATGTGTATAATTTTAGTAAGAGTTTACACGGTTGTTCTTTCTGCTGCATTAATGATTTTATGACTGTTGGTTGAGGTTATGGTGGAGGATCGTTGCATATTTGAGGAGAGGGCGGCATATAAAATAGTAATACGGAGAGCTATTTGTTTTCTTAGTTTTATTTAGATTTAAATCTTCGATCAGTATCGCAGGGTCATATAAGGACACTTTTGTAAATATTGTGCCTTTGATCTAGGACATATGACGGACGTGTACAAGTGGAATATGTAGAGAGAATGAAGGAAATTCAATGGCATTCATTTAATACCTTTGCTCGGGCCTAATAAGCACGCTAATAGCAGTCTTACCGGCCAGTTTTATTAACATGCTGCTTGATTAAAGTTCTGCAAAATATCAGTCCGGTTTTTGAAAACATTATTGTACCCTTGATAATTTAGTATGTATAGAAAACAATATTAGGAATGCATTCCTTAACAAAAAACACTTTGTTGTGGTATTCTTTGATTTAGAGAAGGCATATGATATGACGGGGAAACATTGGGTACTACAAAAACTGCACGAGTGGGGTTTCAGAGTACGTCTGTCTCGTTTTATTAAATCATTTATGAGTGACCGAACTTTTAGAGTCAGAATTGCTGATGTAGAGTCATCCCGGCTAATCTTAGAGAATGGTATTCCACAAGGCTCAACCATCAGGTAACGCCATTTGCCATTGCGGTAAATGATATGGCTCGTCAGTGAACAAACCTATAATGAGATGTTTACACGTCGACGATTTGGCAATTTAAATGGAATTTACATGGAGTATTTCATAAAATATTTTTTAGATACAGCTCTACATATTAAATGGACTATTTCTATTTAAACATTCAATAATAAAAACAATTTATATTCATCGAAGACGCTGACCACACAACATCGAACTGCAGAAAAATGGTAACTTGTTAATTAATCATCTGCCTAATGATACTACTGTGATAACGAAATAATTGGAACTGTGTTCCTATAATAAAAAAAGTAAGTGTTATGTTACCTTCATTGAAGTCGCTACAAAAAATGTCTCCATAGCACTAAACTACAGAGAAATTGTAATTTATTAACTAATTTTCCACCTAATGATGCCAGTGTGTTAGAAAAATAATTTGAGCTGTTTATACAATAACAAACTGTAAAACTAAAATAAATGTTATGTTTTTATTCAAGTTATGACTATTCAGTTCCACGAAGTGACAGTCTCAACCTTCGAATTTTTAAATTGTTGGATGTTGAAAAAAAAAAAGAAATACCTTCGACTTCCTTCTATTCACCAATTGCATTCCTTTGGAAACGCCGGTGATAAAAATGTAAGCGCATAAACTCGTAAGTGCAGAATAATTCATGTAAAATCAAGTCGGTAATAGTGTACACTTTGTTTAATAACGGATGCAATTGTGTAAAGCTCCGCGCATGAATAAGTGATGTAGGGAAAGGGGGGGCTGAGGGGGCTGCATCTAAGATTATAGCTTTAGGAAACTGGGTCGTAAATTATCTTTACACATGCTAAATAAACTCTCTTCAGGAGCACGATAGGGGGCGCTCGTTTTCTCTTTCTCTCTCTCACTCTCCGGGCCCTCACTTCGAGTCTCTGCAATAATCTGCCATTGTAATAGATACGTGCGCATACTTTATCGCCGGGGCCCCTTTTACATTTTTAAGGAGCCTCCAATGAAAAATGGACCGCCCCGTGTATTATTCATCGGGCGCATCGCGGGACGGCAGACTCCGGGATCCATGGAAAGGGGAAATAAATAAATTATTGAAAAGTTTTTCGCCGGATGTCCGCGATGAAAACAACTGGATTTATGAATTATTTGGATTTCTCGCGATGGCGATAATGTTGATTTAACTTGAACATCGTCATCCGACTTTATTTCAAGAAGCCAAGCGGTAAAAAAGGAAGAGAAAGATATTTTTCCCATTTGAATTTTTAGTATTACTGTTTAGTGATTAAAATGAAAAATACTGAGATAATTAATATTTCAAATGTTTACTAATAAATAATGAATATATATTTTTTTAAAAGCCAGTATTTTACTTCTAAATAATAAATAAAATAATGTTAAAATTGAAAGGGAAGGTTTATTATTATTTTTTGAAGGTTTATTCTTCGTTATATATCTTTATTCAGGCTACGAAAAATTCTTAATAGTCACTATATAAATACCAGCAATACAAACAATATGTATTTATTTACTTATTTCTTAACGGAACCTCCTATTTTACATACAAGCAAGAAAATAATGTAACAACATGCATGGTGTTTCTAAATTGATGCGAATGAATTTAAAAGGTGATTTTTCAGCAAAAATTAAGAGGGGTCTTTCATTTTATATTTCTTTCTTTCTTCAAAACCAGGGAAGGGTCCAAGTTACAGCTCTCTAAAATTAAGGGAAAAATATTTTTATTTTATATATCTAATACGGAAAAAATTAGAAAAATGAATTCAACATATAACTATCCTCATAAAATCGTACTTTTTGGCAATTTTTGTTACCCAAAAATATTATTACAGGAGGGTAAAAAAATCAACCTATATTGTAGTTTGCATCAGAAATTTAAAAGTTCTGATACAAATTTAAAATTTTTCGTTTAAATTTTTCTATTTCAAAATTATCTTAAATGGAGCGTTTCAATCTGCTACTTTTCTGTCTATTGATATTTTCTCATAAAATTGTTAGTTTGATCACAAAAAATAAAAATAAAATGCTGATAAAAATTGACGTAGACGTTAAACTTAATATTTCCTTTACAGAATAGCCGCGAAGATCTTTCGTCGATTGCATTTTCGTAAAATTTTAATATATGCATTTTAAATAATATTTAATTTTGAAGATTTACACGAATAAAGATGTTAAATGTATATATAATAGATTATGTAATTTATTGGAAAACAATGAATGTTATTAAAAAAATATATATCTTGTTTGTTTTAAGTTTGATTACAAACTTTATTTAATTATCAAGAAAAAAATAAGTACTAGATTTATATCTTTTGGAATTAATTACAAATTCTCCCTGTGTGTGTAATTAACGTCAGGTATAATTGATTCGTCAAAATTATATTATTTGGGTCATATTATAATACGGCTTGTGTTCCAACGTAATGATTTATAAACACACGTACACGGCTATATGAAATTTACCCTTAATTACACCGATTATTTCTACTCTGATCTATTCGATAATGCTCCGCGGTAAAGTTTTAGGTGCACGGAAACGATTTTTTACTTTCTTATTCAATTGCCTTCTTGTAGTATATTATTTTTCTACTTTGCCCATATGTTGCGAGAAAAGAAAGCAGCGGGGTGGAATTGAAAACATCAGCGGATGTGGTAGTTTTGGGTGCCCCTTGAGTGCATTCAATTTGTCTCTCAAGGATGAATGCACTTTGATGATACTTTAATGGTAATTAATAAAAACGATTGCTGTTTTAATAAATAAGAAGTTGTAATAATTTTAAAATGACAAAAAATGTGAATTGAAATAATGATTAACTAACAGGAATTACTAATAGCTAATATAAAATTTTTATACAAGGGTTTCTTTTTCCCCACCGTAAAGTCTTCGGTGCAAATAACATAAAATGGACCAGGTAGTGTACATGGTGTAGTTTTCAGTCGTTACCATGCCGCGGCTGAGGGAGCTGTTTTGTAGTAAAGACTTTTTTAAATACTGATATTTTCTGGAGTACCAACGAAACCCAGCTACCCCGGGATTTCTCATGAAGCAAGGTGGTGATTAGACCACTTCATGCGAGGAGACCCTGGAGGTGCTAATAGAGACTCGTTTTCCCTCCGATTTTGGCGGGAGAGGAGTTCGCCTGACACCGAGGAAAAGCTGCCCGACGGGGGCTTGATTAAGGATAAATCAATTTAGAGTGTGAAAAGCTTCAAGCCCTACAAAACCACGGATTCGGACCGGATCATTCCTGCGGAATTACAGATGGCTTTGTATATAATCAATCCCTGGTTGGAAATAATATGTGAAGCCTACCTAACTATACCGTATATCCATTGGAATTCGAAAGAGACAAAAGTGGTATTTATACCCAAAGCATGAAAAATTACCCACTCAAGAGTCTATCCTCCTTCCTATTCAAGACGCTAGAGAGGTCAGTGTAAACGTATATAAAGGAACGCATAAATCCAGATCTCTATTAGCCAACACGCTTACACTATAGGCAAGTCAGTGAATAGAGCGCTACACGACCTTTTAAGTCAGGTTGAAAACTCCATGTGGAGGAAAGAGTGATTTTGAGGGGTGATTTTGATGGTCTACACTTGGATGAGTCGATATGCTCCTTCGTAGAGGAGCTGCTGCCGGAGAGGCGTATTGTCTCTAAACTGGGTGACTCATACTCAAAAAGAAAGGTCAATAGAGGCACCCCTCGAGGAGGCGTCCTCTCTCCTTTGCTATGGAATATAATTATCAATGGATAATTGCCTTTGCTGATGACGTGACTCTTACGGTCTCTGGCAAACACTTGGACATCCTATATGAACTCATGAAACAGGCACTCCAAAGGTAACCCGCTGGTTTTAGAAATATAGTCTGGGGGTTAATCCCCTCAAACCGAGCTTGTACTCTTCACCAGGAAATATAGGATCGCAAGCTTCAAGTCTCCCATCCTAAATGGTGCGAGACTAGTGGTAAAAGAGCAAGACAAATATCTGGGCATCTTAGTTGGTAATAAGTTAAGCTGGAAGCCCAATGTACAGGAGCAAGTACGGAAAACGTTAATACACGATTGTTCTGCTTTAATATGGTGGACTGCTCTTGATAAGAAAATTCACCAGACGGCACTAGCTAAGGTACAGAGGTCAGTAGCACTGTTCATAATAGGCGCGGTCAGATCTACTCGCTCGATAGTGCTAGTTGTAATCGCCTGTTGACCTTTACTGCAGCTACTGAAGCGATCAAAATCAACTTAGTCGGGAAATAGAATATTATTCCGAACCACTGCAGCGTCCAACAGGCGGAAATTGCATTAAGGATGGCCATGGAAGCCATTGGGGCATTAAGTAGTCCCTACTGCACCTCCAAGGTAGTCAGGGACTGCAGAAATCTGCTTAACAAGCTAGTAAATAGCTATGACGTGGGAATCATTTGAGTACCGGGTCACAGATAGAGATGCGAGTTGGGACACGCGTGCGATCGACGGTGCGCAACGCCTGTTAAAGCGCATGGACAAATGCATGCGCAAGGATTTGGCGCAAAACAACAGAAACTTGTCACATTTCGGTGGGAGAATTGCGGGCGACAAATGCGAATGTGCCAACTTTAAGAGGCGTTGCACACCGTCGCACGCGTGTTCCAACTCGCATCTCTAGTCACAGTGCCATTAAAAGTAAACTCAATTACTGACGACCTCGCGAGTAATGAAGCAAGAATGAGGAGCCCATCCACTGTACTCTCCGTCGACATCACTCTTGTGGAATGCAAGAGCCTTAATAATAAACAAATTATGTCATTTGTAAACCTAAGGTAGAAGGGAGAGGACACGTGTTATACAACAAGGCAATATGCGAAACAGAAAATAATAAATGGTTAATTGCACTTAGAAGAATCGATTTAAGGAAGACAGTGTGCATCACGGGGCACTGTCTTCTAAGTAGATACGCACACAAGATGAGTCTAAAATACAATGATTTTTGCAGAAAATGTCTTGATGAGGAGGAAGAAACAGTACTTCACTAGCTAGGACAATATCCTGCTCTTGAGGCGAAAAGAATTAAGCACCTCGGTCTGCACTATGCAAATGAGCTGGCGGATCCCTCAACTGTAAAGGTGAATGATCTGATCAGGTTGATTAGGTGCTCAAATTGGGTTGTATAGAGGGAAAGATCTATATCTCTATGGTATCACAACGGGCCAAATAGACCTAAGTGAACAGTCTCAAAGTTGTTGCCATTAAAACCTAACCAAGCACATTTTTTTCTGGTGAAATTAATAACCATTTCTTTTTTCGATATTACAGAAAACCCTCAATAACTCCATACACTACCTCATCACAATCTAAAAGTGAACTTGTGAGGCGCTGTGTTTTCCATGGGTATAATTACTATTTCGAAGATGAAGCTATTGCTACAGTAAATTACATTTGATGCTGAGACAAGTAACAGAATTTATGTTTTGTTAGTTGTTAATCTATTAACTAATATTATATAAAGGATTAACATCTAACAAGTTCATAAATTTATTCCATAATATAATATTACATAAACATGGTTTTTAAAAAAATCTTTCTATGTGTTCTGATTTATCATTTTACTTCGAATATGAAATTCTTTTACTAATTTTTTAAAAGTAATTAAAGTAAGTGATTCGCTAATCTTCAGTTACTGTGGAGTAGTTTAGATTCCCATAACAGTTTATTAAGTATAAAATAATTTATTACTTGAAATAAAACGACAAATTTGTGTTCTAAATTATTTATTGCAATTAGTACTTGAAGTTTGTGTACGTCATATCTCTAATAAATTAATAGTGCAATTTAACAAATTTGCATTTTAACTAAATAAATAAATCTAAGTAATGCGTTCGTCGGCAATTTACGGTCCGTAGGTCGTCGCGGCGTTCCCTTGATCTATGACACTGGAATGCGTAATTTAAATTTACTTTAGTCCTCCCAACAATAAACAGGACAAAGTAAATGTTTACAAAGTAGTTTCATAGTTTAAGTTTGTGTATTTATATAGCAGCCGACCGGCTGCATGCGATTATTTGGTTAGAAATTACTATCCTTACAAATAATTACACGACCGATGGTTTTTATTGATTATGCACGGTAATTTCATTCCGCGTATCAAATTATACTGCACAAATGTAATTTTCGATTGAATATTTCTGGTGAGATTTAGTTACGAATTTTAAAATGAGTAATTGCAGGCAAAGTTCCTGGTTCACAGAGAAAATTCCAAATGAATTTTATTAAATTATATTTTAAAATATTTATTTCTCGGATGTTCCATATGTTTCAATTTACAAATGAATAATCCAAATCCTTCAAATTATTTTCGTCATATTTTCACTTTTTTTGTGACACTACTATAAAAAGAAACAGTATTACTATGACGTTTTTCATGTGTGAATAATTTGATTTTCTTGATAAATAAAATTTGAAATAATTTCTGCGTAGATTGTAAATAAATCAAAATATTTTCATTATTTAAAAAATGAAAATAACCGACAAAATGAATGGTTCATCAAAGAAAAGAATATATTTTTCATAATTAAACGAGTGACTAGTTTTAACTATTTTCTCATTTGCAAATACTGTCGGCAATTAAAATCATTATAAATTGTTAAACTATCTGAAGTGTCCTCAAGAATGATTTTCTCATCTAACTTCAAGTGAAATATACTGCACTAATTAACGCAAAGTAATACTCTTTTGGTTTGTTAGACCATTATTCCTTTGGTAATGGTATAACAAACAAACCGTTCGTAATAAACTGTAAAAAAAATATGAAATAGTACGAAGAGTTTCTTATTAACCTTAAGTTAACTGTTTTAATTTATAATTCTATTATGCTTTTATTAATAGGAAAAATGTTCTATAAGAATTATTAGCTACAATTATAAGAATGTCCAATACACTAATAATAGAAGTAATAATACGTTATTATTAGTATTGTATTAAATATTACAATTGTCGTTTGTAATCAGT
This sequence comes from Philonthus spinipes, assembly GCA_963082785.1. Taxonomy (NCBI): domain Eukaryota; kingdom Metazoa; phylum Arthropoda; class Insecta; order Coleoptera; family Staphylinidae; genus Philonthus; species Philonthus spinipes. The sequence continues at coordinate 9,840,011 of OY720315.1, read as the reverse complement.
AAAATACTTTGAAATAATGTTGATTATACGAAATAAAAACGAAAAAATTACAAAACTGCATTCTTGATAACAGCCCTATATTTTTTTCTTCTCTTTTTAAAAACATACCATTTCACACAAGCTGATTAAAATACATTTTAACTTTCCAAGTAATAAAAGGGTTTTTTTTATGGAATGTTTCATTACAAAGACTACAATCCCCAACAAACCATACATACACACACAGAGAGAGAGAGAAAGAGAGAGAGAAGCCGCCGAAACTTTTTTCCAGTTGATTCCATTTGCACATGTCAGGGCAAGTATGTTTCTGTGGTATTTTCAGACGCGGCAATTTCTCTTTGTTATCAAAGGTAAAGCCAGATGCCTTTTTAGCCGTATTTACACTTCTCGGGAACGAACTACAATTTCAAAACTGCGGGAGAGGGGAAACACGCCTGTCGGACATCAGTGTGACATTTATAATAAACCGTCATTTCGAATTAGCGCCTGCGCCTCGCTTCACTGTTCAATCACGAAAATCGCATGATTTACGATTCATAATTAGCGTCCCCAGTGTTTATATATAAACGAAACAAAACATTGACGCGTTTTTATGAAAATGCTGCAGGTGGAAAAAAGCGGAATTTTAAATACAATTTCGTTGGAATTTGTAGTGATAATGCAGACTGTAGGGTAGACAAACAAATTATTTATTCATTGCTGTAAACAGCAATTTTACACACGCAGTTTTAGTTAATGATCAGATTAGTAGAAATCAATAATTGCTTTATGTGTACCAGAACAAAAAAAAATGCGGTTAAATATTAATTTATGGTTAATAAAGTTGCTGAATATTCATAATCATCCTATTAATTTTTTAAAATGTCCTACGTACAATTTGTATATTTTTCATTTATACCTTTCAAAAATTTTATTTTCAAGAATTTAGCGTATGCAATATAGAGAATATAAAGAATATTTTGCCTTAACATAAAACATATATTTAGGTTAAGGCAAAATTATTCATATGTTATCGTGTAACCCAAGCTTTTAATAATGGATAGAAATGTAGCAATAGTAAATCACATTCAATTAATTAATTTTTCATAATAGCACAAAAACCATCCATTGTTAATTTCAATTGGCATTGTCAACAAGGTAGACGACCGAGAATCGTCGTCCATTAAATAATGGCGAACTTGCCTCGTTAATAAGAGCAGGATTTTAAATTCATTCAACAAAATTTTAAACCATCATTCATCTAGGATAACTGATTATGGCCATTTCGGTCTTTCGGACCTCGTGTGTGTGTTTAAATTTTTGGAAAAATTCAATTTAATTTGAGAAGTTGGATTACCAACGTCTTAAAAATTAAGTGATAAAAATTCCTTGCTACTGAAACAGAACAATTGCAGTTCGTAACAAACACACACCTCGACACCCAATACGGGTAAAAGAGGATAAGATTAAGAAAGAAAGAACAAATACACCCTAAATTTTACAATATTGAAAAAAAAAACAAGCCGATTTTAAAAATATAGTAAAAGAAGTAGAAACAAATAAGTATACATTTTACTCAAACTAATCTTGCTACTTAACGCAAGAATCAACATATTTCTTTGTTTGTTTTTTTTTTTATTTCTTTCTATTAGAAAATTTGTTAATATAATAAGTAAAACGAGTTTATTCACTTACTAAAGGGTGGTGTATAATTTATTACACCATCATTTCACCATTACACCATTTCTCAGACTTCGATTCTCGCAGGAGCCCCATAGAAAGAATGAAATCATAAAGACTGATAAGGAGCATAGTTCAACATTGTATACATTCATACATGTGAACCTAAAAAAACCAAACGGCCAACGGCTAAACGTATCAGGAAACATTCCAAAGGTAACAAACAAAGGATTTCATGACCTGCTCAAACATTATTATTATTACATAGACAAAATAATAATAATACAATAATAATTTAAAAAATATCTGTCATTAACAACATAAATCTTTAGTTGTTAATTTCTCTTAAGAAAATCTCACATATATTATTATCATAATATTAAAAAGATTAACAAAAAACGCTTTGAGGAAATGTCTATGATGTCAATCACAACAAATCTTTATTATATTTTATATTCCAAATTAAATATCAATAAAATTAAATTATTCTCAATCAGTTCAATATACCGTAAAGTGAGATGGCAGGAAATTAGCAATACACATAAATTGGCAAATAGTGTCCCGAGCGGTGATAGATTCCGACACTTTAAGAATGGTAATTTGCAGCACTGAAGGACGTGACTCAGTGCAGAAGTTGGATGGAAGTTCGACAAAGCCAATTGATTTTAGCTGTGCCATTAATTTTAGATTTGCTCTTTGGTTTATTTTTAGTGGCAAACTCGATGTTTCCTACGAAACAAATCGGCGGCAATTTATCACACGCGAAGAATTACGCCGTCTAATCAAACCGACGACTGGCTAATGCTCCTAATAAATTATTAAACACTATCTATGTAGGTTGAATGAACTAAAATAGGATCAAAATAAGAAAGAATTAATATGTATTTTTTTATATAATTATTAATAGCTTTGAAAATGCGTAGAAATATTAATATTTAAATTTCATTGTTTCTTGAAAAATTCTATAAAAATCCTATAATTTAAAATTAGTATTTTAAATTAAAACAAGTACAGAGACCCAACATACAGATTTGAAATTTATTATGTATTAAAGCCGAAATAACTGCGGCTATCGATTTTCTCTTAAGATCATATATTTGTTTTAAATTATTTCATGTATTGTATATTAAATTAAATATGTAATTACTATATATTAAATGTTATGTTGTATGTTTTTGCATGTTCTTCATTTACAGAACATTCTGGAACATGTATTTGTCTAAATTAGTATATTTCTATATATAAAGATGTGCTTTAATGGGTGAAATAGCAAATAATAAATAATAATAAATACAATATTGTTCGTATTGTTTTATGTTCTAATTCTTTTGTGGCATAAACCCATTAACCGTGATATCCTTTTTTTGTTGAAGTCCCCTCCGGTTGCCCACCAACGTTTGATAAAAAATACAATAAGCTTTAATGATCGAATGATTAAACCTATATCAACAGACGAACAAAGATATCTATAACATTTTTTTATATCTTTTTATAAAATTTCGTAGATTAGGCAGATTGAAATGCAAAATACATCTAGCTAATCAATTAAAAAAAACAATTATTTAATTTTACAATATATAACTGTATATATACCACCTCGAGAAGAATTACATAAATATTTACACTAGAATCTTTAGTTCAATGGCTAATTTACCAATTTACGATTTAGTTGCATTTACTTAACACTTCTTTATTAATGCTATACCATTTGTAATTTTAAATATCTATAATGATGATGTAATTAAAATGTTTTAAATGGAATTTTAATCAAATTTAGATTAATTTAATACAATTTATTTAAAAAAATAAAAAGATTTAATTAATACTTAATTTTATCATTACAAAATTCTATATTCCCCGTAACCGTGATATACTTGCCAAATACAAACACCCTCTCATCACCATTCATCAATTAATTTGTCCGAATCATCAGGACAGTTCAGTTAGGTAGCATAGATTTCATTACAGGGTAGAGGGATCGATAGCTCAGACTGACCAATACCTAAATGTATTGTAATTATTTATGTTAAATTGTCTGTATTATCCGCTGTCTGAATAAAGATGTTTGTATATGTACATATATTTCATAAATTAAATAAAAACAATTTTAAAATAATTAATAAATTATTCCCTCTTTATCTACTATGGCATTTTGATTATGTTGCTTAAGTACTTTAAAACAAATGTTCAATAATGGACATTTGCTCTTGCATAACAATAACATATTGTATAATGCAAGAATTTTTGAATGGAAAATATTTAATAAAAAAAATGCGAGGGATAAGGCTATCTGTAGACATGCCTTACATAATTACGAAGTTTTTATATATATATATAAATCTTTATTGGCAGATTATTTTAAAAAAAGTAATAATAATAAATGAATACAATAAATAACTAACATAAAAATAAATTCTTCTGCCAATTGGCTATCGACCGTTGGTCTTTCCGTGAAGTTTTTAAATAGAATCAATCGAACGTAACGTAGCTATCTCCAATGGAAATGATCTACAGGACGTTGATGGACGCACATGATAATTTTTTATGAGATTATCTTTCCTAATTTTTAATAACATTTCTTTCATTAGTCTAATTTTTAGTTTATTTGTCCTAAACACATTTTAGAAACGAACTTTTAATTTTCAATAGTAATGAATTCAGTAAAAATAAAAAAAAGAAGAGTAAGCAGTTTTATTACGGATTAATATTTAAACATTGGTAGTTCATATTGTATATAATATATATGAATATATTATTAAAAATCTACCAATAAATAAATGTGGTTTACAAGTAATATTTGTTTTAAACATTATTCATATGACTAAATATCTTCCATTAGCTTTCTTTCTGATAGTATATCATGTAAAATTAATTACGCCGACATACATTTTTGATAATATTGAGCTACCTTTAAGCAGCTATAAATCTCAAAGAAGGGGGCCCGAGATAAAGACCACTCGAAATAAATTAAGTTACCGAGGACCTATCCCTTGAAAATTTCACGAACGCATAATGGATTTGTTGGATACACCATTTAACCAGATTATATTCTTTAATCAAGCCTCCGCGTAATCAATTTACAAAAAAATATATACACACAAACAACTTTCCCCGTGAGCCGTTTTATCATTAATTTTTCAACGTCCGGCACATTCGTATGGAAAATACACAAAATGCGTTTTAGTTTTATTAAACTCTTTTTTTTTGTTGCGGCCGCACAAAAACAATCATAAATTAACATTTGCGGTTTTATGTGTGGCCAGAAGGCCACCAAGGAGTAAATCAGTTGGTCGTTATCTCAAACATAATGGTTTATTTCTAACTAGCCTTCCCCTGGTTCAAATAAAATATATAGTCCATAAAAATTTTACTGGCTGACCCCAGTGCGCTTAATATGTAATTTTTTATATTACTTTAATTACGTTTATAATTTACTAATGCATATTCAGCATTAAGTTTATTAGTGTGCTCAGTTTATATTTTTACGATGGGCCATTGAAGTTATTATCACATTCTGTCTATTTTCGCGAATGTAATAAAACTTATAAGAGAATAGTTTTCACTTAACTTAATTAATTCTACACTTATCTTTTAGTGTAATATATTTGTTTATAAACATAAAACCTTAATAGGGTTGGACAGTGAAATTATTTATGTGTAATAACATTTTAGATTAATTTGTTATATCAAGTAAATCAATTTGATTTTCTAAATTACAGTCATTTCATAACTCAACCATTAATAACTACTGTGTGTACAACGTTTTCTTTTTTTTGATTGATGTGAATTGATCAACAATAACAATCAGCATTCACGGACAACATGAATTGTGATGTTGCCCGTGACAAATATAACGTATGCTATGAATTAAGATATTTGGATGATATTAGTGTAGCACTTAATATATCTTATGGAAAGGTTTCCGAATCGTGTCACGGGCTTTTTAAAATTTAAAAAACGGAATCATGGGTAAACATGCGTGAAATGAACGAATCCGAAGTCAGAATCTGTAGGAAACTTACCGTTTGGTCACAATTCGCATTGAAAGTCCCAATTTTGAGGTTATAATTGATCCGATTTCTGACTAAATAAGCACATTGCGAGTATAAATCGTACACATGATGAAATAATCTTCTAATTTATGACGAAATTTAACAAATTTGTTGCGATTTTTTCATTTATTCGGCCAAAATCACGATTTTAATTTTATACAGAAAATTACGTATCTATGAATAAATCAATATGTATTTTAGATCCATTTGCAAATAGTGGATATTTTAATTTATGATGGCAAAAATAGATGGCGTCACCGCTCCACAAAACTATTTTGTACAATATAATAAAAAATAATAGAGAATTATTGATCGACTATTATAAATAGTACATACATATTTAATTAATGATTTTTTAATGAAAATATTAGATAGATTGGTACAACTTACGATCTTATGCACGTTTTGTCGGTTTCGGTTAGGTTAGTTTAGGTTAGTTTAGTTTGGATTAGTTTAGGTTAGGTTAGTTTAGTTTGGGTTGGTTTAGGTTAGGTTAGTTTAGTTTGGGTTAGGTTAGTTTAGGTTAGGTTAGTTTGGGTTAGTTTAGGTTAGGTTAGTTTAGTTTGGGTTAGGTTAGTTTGGGTAAGGTTAGGTTAGTTTGGGTTAGGTTGGGTTATGTTAGGTTAGGTTAGTTTGTGTTAGTTTAGGTTATGTTAGGTTAGGTTAGTTTAGTTTAGGTTAGTTTGGGTTAGTTTAGGTTAGGTTAGGTTAGTTTAGTTTGTGTTAATTTAGGTTATGTTAGGTTAGGTTAGTTTAGGTTACGTTAGTTTGGGTTAGTTTAGGTTAGTTTGGGTTAGGTTAGGTTAGTTTGTGTTAGTTTAGGTTATGTTAGGTTAGGTTAGTTTGTGTTAGTTTAGGTTAGGTTAGTTTGGGTTAGTTTAGGTTAGGTGAGTGGGCAAACATGTTTGTAAAGTATTCTGACAAAACGTGCAAAAGATCGTAAGTTGTGCCAATCTATCCAATATTTTCATAAAAAAAAAATCATTAATTAAATATGTATGTATTATTTATAATAGTCGATGAATAATTCTGTATTATTTTTTATTATATTGTACAAAATACATTCGGTTTAGTGGAGCGGTAACGCCATCTATTTTTGCCATCATAAATTAAAATATCTACAATTTACAAATGGATCTAAAATACATATTGATTTTTTTCATAGAAACGTAATTTTCTGTATAAAATTAAAATCGTAATTTTGGCCGAATAAATGAAAAAATTGCAACAAATTTGTTAAATTTCGTCATAAATTAGAAGATTATTTCATCATGTGTACGATTTATACTCGCAATGTGCTTATTTATTGGGACTTTCAATGCGAATTGTGAACAAACGGTAAGTTTCCTACAGATTCTGACTTCGGATTCGTTCATTTCACGTACGTTTACCTAAGATTCCGTTTTCAAAATTTTCTATATCCCGTGACACCATTCGGAAACGTTACCTATCTTATCTTAAAAAGAAATTACTTTGTTATTATCTTCATGCACCTGATAATGGTACTGTGTACCGAAACAATTGTAGCGATGTTTCTGCAATAAAGTTGTGAAACTTATCAAAACGAATTGTGTTTTATTTCATAAATATTTATTATTATCGACTATAAAAAGCAAATACTTTTATTTCATAGTTAACATTCTTTTTAATTTAGCTTGTAATTAAAAAGTAGTAAACTAAACAAAAAGTAAAATTTTGTTCCATAGTTTTATTTTTTTAATTAAAATAATAGAAAATCAGTATCTCAGCTATTTCCGTATTAGGATATTAAGTATCTATATTATTTTTAAAAGGAAAAATATCTTTCTACTAATGTAGAAATGATTAAAAAATAGGAACATATGTTTGTATAAAAAATATGAAACTAATATAAAAAGATAAAACTATAAAAACAACTTCTTATAATTCCTTATAAAAATGACTACAACTTTTCTCTTTACAGTTTTATATAAACTATTTATATAATTTAGAAAAACAATTTACATTGAAAATTTTTTTTTCGGTGTTCTTATTAGCCTTGACTTTTTCCAACTGTTTCTTGTTTATCTGAGAAAACTATACTTCTTTCCCTACTTCAACATATTTCTATATTAAATTAAATAAGAAGAATTTGAAAATAATTAACTAATAGACAGCAGGACAAAAATCACATCTAGTGTGTTTAATTAGTTTCTCATGAATTTCATAATTAAACATAAGGTTATTAATTTAAAAAGTGTCGTTGTTTATATATAAGGTTTTCCATTTAAAAAAATGTTTGTTTTGTTAATTTCTTCAAAACGCGATGTCCTTTTGATTTCGCCGTTGTTATCCCCGGAAAATTTACTACTACTTTGCTAATTTAACCGACTTTCTAGCCCAACTAATAACTAAATTAGCAATGGTGCGCACTTACTTTAGAACAACCAGTATACGTGTTGATGTATTGCATAATTTACATGTTTTTGTACAAACTTCTAAATTGAAATTGAAAATTTTCTATTAGTAAATATTGTTATTTGTTGCATTAAATCTATTAAATATTTATTAAATTTTCATTCATATTATATATACATATATCACAATATTAAATATTGTTTTGGCAAAGGATTATTTCGGCAACTAACGAAAATTAATAACTTAACAAAATCTGGGATTGACCTACTCTTTACGCCAAAGGATGTTACAAGGCGAACAAACAGGTATACCACGGCTCATAGGTTTGCTATTATAAGGTAGGGAAAAAAACAAAGTCTAACATAAAATTTTAATTTTTAATTAAATAAAGTATGCATTTATATCGAAGATATTAATATCTTAAGTTCAAAGATAATGGATCAACTTTTTAACTTGACTTGTATTACAATTTTATATTATTTTTCTTTGTGAAAAATAAAAAAAAAAAAACGGAGATTGCAAAACTAACAACATTTTTATTTAAAAGGGTGGTAATGAATCTAAATTGTGTACCATTTATGTGCCCAAGCTCATAGCAGTTTGGTCCCCTAACATATAAAAAATATATTATTATTAAATTTTTATTGTAATTTGCCCGGTTTTTTTTGCGTGTCAGAATAAAGTTATTAATATTATTACCAGTAAATACTAAACACTTACGATTTACTAACTGAAGTAGGTCGTTTATAAATAACACAAATAGAAGTGGACTAAGGTTAGACCCTTTTGCGATTATAAAGTAAGGATTAAATAAGTTATAGTAGATTATTGGTCAAACCAGAATTCTTTATTTTGAATTATTATGAACATAATTAATTAAAGACGACGCAAGCGCCACCTTTTGCCTAATTTCAAGTGGCATCGTCAACGATTTGGGTCTACAAGGTAGACGACCGAGAATCATTGTTTCGTCCACTAAAGGAAGGCGAACTTGTCCTGTTTAAGCAAACAAGGAAAACGAAATTCACAGTTTATGTAATAATTAGGATATCATTGGAAATCTCGCCTATATTTATATCGAAATGTTTGCACTTTTATTTAGTTGCTTGAAAATGATCACTCAACGGAATTTAAATATAATATTAGTGAAACGAAGAACAAAGTGTCTTAATTAAAATACATCCTAATTATTACAGAATTGTTTAATAATAAATCAATACATTATGGTCAAGCGTATCAAATATCTAATAAGAAAATCCAACTGGACGCATCCAGTAAACATTTTACGTGTGTTGTTGCTAATATGCGTTGAGCAGACATGAAACCACGATGAGACTCAGATATTAGGCGACGAACACTGAATTTTTTTTTTTTTTATTTTGAAATCTTCTTACTATAAGTAAGAAGATTTCAAATACATTTGCAAACATTTTTAGGACAGGCATTGTTCTCTAGTTTTGGAAGTCATTTATATCCTCTTTCTTATAAATGGAACAAACACGACAAATCTTCCATCTAACTTGGAAACAACCTGAGTATAGTGATTGGGTAAAAAATATTTTAAAGAAGAAATAATTACAAAATGCCCAATCACTACTGACGAAGCTGGGAATCTTATCCTTTTCTGCAGTTTCCGCGTTCTTCAAGATTAAAATTCCATTTAAGGAATCTTTTGAAATTTCATCAATGTCAAAGGAACATGACAAGCTATAATCAGTTTGATTACTTTGATTTTTAGTTATATCAAACGTGCTTGTGGATTGAAAATTCTATGTAAGAAATTTGCAAAACCGTTGATAATATTGGCTAGAGTAATTTATGTCCTGAAGTCATCGTGTATGCGGGAAGTACCTTGTTTAGTGTAAACATAAATCCACAATTCATTCGGCTTACTTTTCAATCTTATTCACATGCGAGTCATAAGGTTGCTATTTATGCCATGAACTGACTCAAAGTTAGTGCAGTTTAATTTTTAAAATTCATCAAAGAGTTAGGTAGTTTATTTACTATAGGAAAACAACAGTAAAACGTAGAGAGGAATAAGTATTGATTCGTGTTTCATTTCAATTTATAGCTGAAAATTGGTCTGCAGTAACCCCAGAAATATTTTGTTACATTATTTAATTGCTTAATATTAAGAGAAGAATTAGTACACTTTTTGATCAGTATTTGTAATAAATGTGAGTAAGTTAAAACATTCGAGAAATTAAATATAGTTGTCCACAAAAAATCATTGCAGAAGTTTAATAAATACTATGCCTAAGCGTAGTAAAACATTAATTTCCAATAACGATGATGTAACATAATCCGGCTGAATTTATTTATGTAAAATTCACTGAACAGCATTTGGATAAAATGCATTGAAATAAATTAAATTCTGTAATGTTTTAATACCTTTAAAAAAAATACCTCCCTTCTGATTAAAACAAAATATATTATTTTTAAAGGAGTGAACATAAAACATTAAAAGTGATTATATATTTAATTAATATAATTTTTTTGCGTGAAAACATAAATGAAACAATGCTCAATTTTACGTAATATAAAGTTATTAAAATAATAAAACTCTTACTAACTTTGTATTTTGTTTAAAAAGTAAATTTTATAATGTATCCAATTATGTAAATATAATTTAATACACGAAAAAAATGAATCGAAACATCGTACATAATCTAAACCCGCATAAATATTTATTAACCAAAAAAGCTAAAAAAATAAAGCTCCCTACACCTTAAAGTGTATCGTAAAACGAGAATTGCATTATTCAGACTTAATGGGAACATGCTTTTAAGTAAGTATTAAATCAGCACCGTCCCCAAATTGGGTAAATTACAGCGAAAGTGGCGGTTTTAAATTTCTTTGCTGAGGGGGCGGCGGCGGTGGCGCGGGCTAAATAATAACCGCAACGCGGTTATTTAGGCGCGCGTAATAAGTTTGGCCTAATTCGCCGTGCAAATAAATTACAATTAGATGTTTGGAATAACAGGTCTCTAATTAGGGACCATTACTAGAATGCCAAGTCGGGAATTCAAATTTTGGTAATTGCGCTCCGGCCCCGGGGGTTTCGGGGATTCTTTTTTCGTTTCGTTTCGAAATTGATTGAAAAATTGAGGGTTGTAGTGCATATGAAAAATATAAATTTGCTATATTTTGGTTTTTCACTTATCCCACGGTGAGACATTTTTGTGTAATAATTAGCATGTATTTTAAATAAAACACTTAGTTATTCGTTTCACAATTACTTTATTTAAGTTCCAACTAGTCGAAACTTAAATAAAATAATAGTGAAACGAATAACCAAGTGTCTTAATTAAAAGACAAACTAATTATTACAATTTTGCTTTTGTATTTTATTCGTTTCAATCCACAGAATGGTAAATGGGAGATTATTGCAAGTATTACCGTGTTTTCTTGCAATAATCTCCCTTATTTATAGAGGAACAGAACGATGCTGTAAGTTTATTTTTTCTTTATATAGTTAATTGGATTCTTAAAGATATTAATGAAACGGTATTAAATTTAACTCAATCTTTTAATCGACGACTAACTATTTTTTAGTTAAACGATTTGATTCTCATTTATCTATAGCAAGTGATCAATTTCAACGTTATATGCTTAAATTGCGAATAAAATCAGTTGATTGTTTTATACTATAAATAAATTAATAAATTCTCAAGTACTTTTTGGTAAAATATCACTTTCAGAATTGATATACAAAAAAATGTGCAAAAATAAAAGAAAATCAACATTAGAGAATAATTGTTGTATCTTTTAAATTTGATTAATTATATTTTATACATCGTGACGAGGTTTACCTCACAAGCACTTAATACATGATTTATTTGTGGATATACATTTCACCAACAAAAAAATGAATGATATATCATTTATTTGTTGCTATATGTTTATCAATAAATGAATAATAAATTAAGTCACTTGGTAAAACATTTCAACAATATAAATAGTTAATATGTTTATTTAACACTCGAAATTTTTTTGTTTTCAATTATTCTCGTTTAAATATACAATAAAAAATAATGATTTTCCACTAAGTAAGACTAATTAAAAATAAAAAAAAGTCGAATGTAAAATAAACTAAACACATTATTTTGTAAAAATATTTTACAAGGTGACTAGATATATTATTTTTACTTATTAATGAAACCTGTCATTATTTTTTTGGTTTCTTTTACACTCGACATTATTTATTTTCAATTATCGTCGATAAAATATGCTATAAAAAAAAGAATGATATTTTACGGAGACTAACATAAAATAAAAAAATATATAGTGTAAAACAACGCAAACACATGATCTATTTCTTTTGTAAAACTGTTTTACCTGCCGTTAGTCATTCATAATTTAAAATTAAGAAGGATGTTTGCAGAACGAGAGGTATAGTTATATAATTAATACATGAATAATAATTATAAATGAGTGATACATAAAAAAGAACAAAAGCGAATGTAATTTAGTGATTCATTATTGTTTGTTAAGATCGAGTGCGAAGATAATTCGAAACGAATTGTAGACGGTGGTTATTTTTCCGACGATAAATCATATTAATTGGTCGAGTGTAACCGAATGTATTTATCATTCCGTTCCGGTTGAACATTATTAATCCACATTAATCGTCAGTGCATTAAAATCGCGATAAGGCCGCTAAATCTAGAGCGGTTCCATCTCATCTTATAACGTTTCATTCATTATAATTTATTGTTCTTATCAGGAGAGATGCGTTGGAATCGTTTGATTTATGACGGCGCTTCTTCTTTCATCCCTTATACACACTACCCGCCGACGACCCTCCGTTCTCCCGGCCGACACTAATCATTTATATCCACTTTTCAGCTTTTATTTTCAACCGAACATTATCAATTATATTTTATAGATTTGCCATCAATGCTCTGCGGATATTTCTCCCTTTTTTAATTCCTCCCTCCGCTCGGGTTCAAAAGCACGAAATTTGTCAGTGACAAATGAAACGTTTCATTTTCTTATGCCCGGGATGCTTCGTCTGATACTCATTTAATTAATAGATATTCTTAGGTTTGAGATTGATGATGTTATGTTATATAAATTAAATTTTATGAAAGTTTATATTTTCAATCCCTATATTTCTACTAATATAAATAAGAGCCATTCATAATACAAAATTATTTTCGAGAAATATAAATACATTTTTAAATAGAAAAGGTTTTGCTTTCTAATTAAATATTTATTTATAGTATTTATACTTAAATGCAGAGCATACTTAGAACATAACGCAATTATAATTGAAATGAAATACATCTTTAATTTTGTTCTCATTCATCACCTGATAAAATATTTTCAATAAAAATTTAAAGAAATAAATGGTTTTCAAAACCTTCATGTTTTTAAATGCAACAGTTTTTTTATTGTAGAATCACTCCTGCAAAATAATTGTGGCAACATTTCTACCTTAAAAAATAAACTGTTAAACTAAAATGTTGATGTGTTTTAATTTAAAATGAGATAATGCAGTTTAATCAAGTGGCAATCTCAACCATTGCATTTTTGAATAATGTATTTACTAATTTATTTGTTCTAAGATTTTTTTACTTCTGCCAATAAAGACTATTTCTATCTCTTCCTCCTTCAAATCTTTCAATTAGTAAACCATTCTAATCTAATGTAGGATAATTGAAAAGCTTTAATTTATTAAACTATCCTAATTTTATGGAGTTATTTGTTAAAAACTAGTGTTTACCCTTATTAAAAATTTATAACAACACTTTTTAGTTTGTTATAGAAAAATCAAATAATTTAAAAAAAACATCAATTGCCAAAACGATAATATTATCTATAAGTTTTACCAATTTAGACAATAGTTCTTTCCGGATTTTATTAATTGATAATAAATGAGTCACTAAACAAAAGTAAACATTAGACCTTTGTTATAATAAAGATTATATAATTAAAATTGTAAGTAAAGCAGAATAAACACATTGAAAAAAAAAAACAGTTTATTCCTTTGATGGCAGTTATTTAAATATTTTAATTGAAAAATAGTGTCGAAAGAAATTAATAATAAATCATTATTTTGTAATGTAATGTAATTACTGTAAATAAGTGTCCATTAAATAACTACTCTCTGGGTAAGTACCTTGGCGAACATTAGATTAGAGAGTGGATTTTTGCATTTTTTTTTCTAACAGAATAAAACTATTGAACTGAGGTCAATCAATAATTTTTTGTATCTATTCTTCGTCTTTGTATAAAAATGCTCATCCAAAGCTCAGTAATCGCGCCAAGAGCATAGCCTTACAAAATTAGTAAAAATGAACTATACAATATGTTGACCACAAATAAATAAACTTGAAATAAAACATATTTCAATCGATTCTAAGAAAGAAACAGTTTAATAGTTAAATATGTGTAAATTATAAAATAAATCAAATAAAAATCTAAAAAATATGTAGACAAACTTAAAATACAATAGAGGAAACGAAAATGTCAGAACAACATCACAAGAGGTCTTCTACTTTCAACTACATGAAACAAGAAAACAAAAAACTTAAAAAATAATATAGTAACAAAAAGAACGAAATGCCATTTTGGAAGAGCGTGTGAAATCGTGGAAAATATTACGGATGGATTTGAATAAAAAAAATGTTATAAGAGAACTAAATAAGTAAAATAAAACGGAAAACGCACTGGAAGTCTTCACAAATATTTCAAATATTTAACCTAAGGAAATCATAATAAAATCTCACATATATGATATTAATTACGTTGAAGGAGTTATAAATATAGAATTATGACAAAAATAATAAATAAAATTACAATTGAAATACAACATTGTCTTAAAAAAATGAGAATGTATACTAATTAAAAAAACCTCTCTGTATATACGACATTAATTACGATGAAGGAATATGAGTTATAAACATAGAATAATAACAAATATAATAAATAAAAGTACAAATGAAATACAATATTGTCTTTAAAAACCAGAACATTAAAAAATATAAATATTTGTCGACCGGAGACGGAAATGTTTCTGCTAAGAAAACTTGTTTAAATAATATAATTAAATGTTTTATGACTGAGGCTACTACTTGTTAAAAATCAATTTTAAATATTGATGACGATATTTTGTATCGAAATGATTGTAGCAGTTTTTGTTAAACTTTAACTTGTGATACCCAAAAAAAAAATATTTTATTGTGTACTGTAGAGCCAGAAATATTTTTTTGCCTATTTGAATTTTTAAGCGACTTTTATTTTTTTATTTAAATTTATTTCTCCTAAAATTAAATTAAAATTAGTACGCGGTGTCTAAATAAGAAAGGTCACCGACTATATCTCAAGAAATATGAGTCCTAGAGCTTTCAAATAAAAAAATTCTTAATAAAAGTAATTATGATAAAATGCTGGAAATAATTTTCAAGTTCGTAACTCTTACCGTAAAGGGCGCAATGAAACAATAATTAACAAATGCAAAAATTATATTCTGTTTTAAATATGGCAAAAGGAGAACTAAAACATACCAAGTGCTAAAATATGAGTCCCGCGCAACATGCACGCTTTTGGTTAAGCCAATTGGTTTCTAACCTGGGGACGATCGCCACCAAGTGAGCGATTTGGGTTGTCAAGGGGACAATAAATAAATGGAAGGCAATTTGGGGGTGAAGAGTATTCAAAGGGAAAAAATTAAATAGTACAGCAGGAGGCGGCTCCTGGTATTTTTTTAAGATATTTTGTAATTTTGGAAAAGAAAAACTTAGTTATTTTCAATACCTCAAAGTTAAACCTGATAAACGCCCTAATATGTGTGAATTATTTAAAATAAACGAGCAACCGATCTTTAAAAAGGTCTTTTTGCTTCTTACGAGGTCTCTTTATTTATCGCTAAATGTGACAAGCTTTACATTATTGGTGAAACTCTTGTTTAATCGGCCAACAATGAAATTGTTGATATTGTACTAGGCGGGAACCAAGTAATAAGGTAAATTAGTCGGTTCCTTTGAGCAACAATAGTCTTTCCAGGCGAATTGATGGCAATTACTTTAAAAAGCAATTTTATTAGGTTATTTGAGGTGTATTATAAAAGGGAATTACCAAGGAAATGTTTGTTAAAACTTTAATCACTGATGTGAAGGAATCATAGGTTTTTAAAGTGGTGCAAGATTATTTTGAAAAAAAAAGAGATCCCCCCCCCCAAAAAAAAAAAATGTGAGCCCTTGCGCACGGTGCTCCTGCAGTGTCAGCTCGTCATATTGGGTTTCTAGTTCATCTTAAAAAATTAGTGCCAGATGTTATCAATATTCATGTGATTTTAATAATTTTGATATTAACTACATGATAATCGAAATACAGAAAATAATGAATACAATATTAAAATTAAGTTTTCTTATTTTTTAAATTTATTTGATTGTTTTTTATAGATAATTTAAATACATTTTCATAAAATAACTCATCATTTATAAATCTTCATCATTAATAAATCTCGTGTACCCCGTAACTGCAAAATCTTTTAAAATCAACTCAATAATTCACATCATAAATGAACTATTGCAATTAATTATTTACCCTCTATGAAAGCCTCGAGCCTATTTAAATTTGTGGTAGTAGAAAAGCACACTAAATAAAATAATAAACAAAAAATTAAATAATACAGATTAAAATGCATTAAAGGCGATAACAGAATTGAAACGCAATTTCACAATTTACTCACTCACAAACAAAGCAACTTTGTTTAGTAAACTGAATACATTTTAATTTTGTTCGGCGAACACTCTTTACATTAATTACGCGTTAGGTGTGAAATTTGCGAGAGCGACTCTGAGTATATAGGAAACACATTAAACTTCCGGCGCGTTCTAATATATAAAGCATCCCGAAGGGCCGATATTTTACACGGGCCGTAATGCCCTGCCCCCACTGCAGATGACACTTTATGCGGAAGGGTGTGTATTTGTGCAACATGTGGATTATTCGGCGCGCTAGTTATAAACATAACCGTGATCTAACGACGCGACTGGAATTGCTCCCAAATCAACTCTAGACACTGCTTTCCTGTTTAAAATTAAATCCGCATTACTGCAGTCGACTGTTCCAGCTCGCTTCTCTTCTCTCCGCTGGGTAATTAATTAATTTGTTATGCAGAATGGAGTGGACGGTGTGTTTCGAGTTGTTAATTGGCTTGTATTATCGTAATTTCCATGAATTAAATATCAGTTACTTTGTTTGATTTATTTTATTCTTACTATTTACGACAACTATACAAATTTTAATAAAATTTTAAACAATAAGTCTAATTTATGAAACAATTATATTCGATAAAAGACAAAACAAACATTCCAATATAATAAATAATTACTTTTTAAATTTTTTATTCTAACTTAAATGGTGAAGGTGCCGGAAACGACGATGGATATTTTCGTTGAACTTTAAATCGGTTCATTCATCTGTATCAAGGATTCAACGGGCTTTTAAATACAGATAAACAGATTACCTACAGCAGATACAAGATTCGAGAACAAATGAAACATTAACAGACAAACAAAAAAATAGCGGATATTTTTGCTGACTATTTTAATGAAATATTTTCGACAAGGAATAGCGACAGTTACGATAAAGGTTTCCTGCAAACAATTAATTCCTGGTATCAATTATTTAATCAAATCCCAATCAAAACTCCCGACAATATACTTCTACCCTTCATCCTCTCTCAGAAATCATGGGCATTTACCCCCATCTCGGGCTAATCATTTTACAATAACTACAATAAAATTAAACAAGCAAAAATTCTGGTAATGACCAATAAAATTCGATCAATCCTTTTTCCCACTGCAAAAAATACTTACTCTGTAAGTTTTTGACAAACATCAATTGCAACAACTGCTTCCCCAGCATATATACAATAAAATAGAAAATTTTTCATTACCCAAGACAATAGTAGATTCTACTATTTTAAAATGATTAGCCAGAGATGGAAGTCAACGTCCATAAATCCCGAGGTGAGGATGAAGGAAAAATGACCTTCATTTGCAATAAAATAAAATGAATAAGTATTTTCAAATATTGTTGTAAGTAAGGAATTAATTGTTAAGAAAAAACTTTATGGTTCCACAAAAATTTGCTTCTTTTTTCACAACTACCAATAAAAACCACATATTATTCAAAGGTTATCGTACTACTTTTTTCTGGTGTAAAGATAAAATTAAAATTTTCTATTGTACTGTAAAATGAAATATTGCAGATAGATGTGAGCTCTTTTTTGTAAATTGCAATGAAAAAAATGTGGTAATTTTAGAAAAGTCGCAACAAAATATTTGAATTCAATAATCTTATCAGTAATGATGCATAATAATAATCAAGTACCAGCAATTAATATCTTTCGGTTGAAAGATAATTCGATGCGCATACGTGGGATGTAACGAGCGTGGGAATTATTTAAGGGTGCAATTTTAATGATGTCCAATGTGCACAGCATATTAATTATAATGAGAATATTAACACGTCATTGTGGCTACCATAATTACTAATTAGGCGCATATAGTAGAATCGCAAATATTTATTTTATAATTTATGTTAATTGATACGCTTCACTTTATTGTTGACATTATATGGACTACTAATAATTAATTAGATTTTATTTCGAGGGCTTAATATATTCATGTATTAAAATTAATTTGTATTATAAATTAAGAATTTATTATTCAATAGGATCCCAACTAATAATTTATTTATTGTAAGTTTAACGAAACTATTTACAAAACAATATTACTACGACGATTAGCTATTATCAAAAACTTTATATACAATCGTAATTCCCTAGTTTATATAGTCTATTACGTACGATTTATTATTTGATAAAAAATAATATATAACTGTAAACATATGTAATGTTTCAGTTAAAATATGCTGCAATTAATTTATTTTTTAAATAATAAATTCTAAATATAAAGAAAAACATGTACACTTTTCACATTGTGATAGAAATGTACATCTGGTATTAAAATTTAAGAAAAAAGTAAAGAAAAGTGTACAAGTGTTTGCGTTAAACCGTTGAAAACCGATTGTCTAATAAATAAAAAGTATCCTGGTTATCGCTGATTTAATCACATATCGTAGCAGTTACAATTCATCAAGGTGAGTGCAAAACTCAGTATTTTCCGATTTATATCGTATGTATCGGAAGTCAGCATCTTATTACAAATACTCTCTTCAACTCTAATCTTTAAAATATTATACAAACACACTGACTCTTCACTGATCCGCTACCTGCGTATATAGGGTGGAGTTATATTCGTTTTTCGGTTTTGGGTATTTTTTTTAGAAATCTGTTATACGAATTTAAATTTATATTATTTATGATTATAAGTTGCGTGAAGATTGATATAATCATAAAAAATAGGTGTTTTTTTATGATTATATCAATCTTCACGCAACTTATAATCATAAATAAGTTTAAATTCGTATAACAGATTTCTGAAAAAAATCCTAAAACCGAAAAACGAATATAACTCCTAATTATACGTTATTGACAAACGTAATACAACCTAAATAAACTTAAAATATTAAAATACAAGCTGTAAGAGTTTGTCAATTAGGTAGTGTTTTATTAGACGTCGAGTTTAGAGTTTTTAAGATTGTCAAGTTAAATATGTCTATTTAATGAAGAAACCAATACTTAGAACTCAAACAATAAACATAATAATATTGTACACGTTTTATTTTGAACCAATCACATTCGGGTGTTTGAGGATTCATTCTGGATTTGTGTGTAATTAGAAATACAAGTTTATGAACAGCATCTCAAACTAGAAATAGAGTTAATGTAATATTCCAAAATTAGTTCTAAATATGGCTGATTAGAATTATATAATGTATGATACGTACGTTAAATATTTTTCTCACACTTTAAAAGAGTACTCACAACTGTTGACTAATTTGTTTCACTATTTTTTCTCATGTTTGGATAGCTTTGAGGTTTTAAATAACATTGCACCGCATCCATTTTTTATAAATTGTAACGATTTTCGAAACGTATATACAGACTGACCCAAAAGTAGGTATACAGTAGGTATACGGGTAATACAGGCATTTCTTTTGTTTCTAGTGTAAACTATGGCTGAAAATCTGTGCGAGGAGGAAGACCTACTAGAAGTACGAAAATGCAATTTGCCCACGCCGTTACGTTTAACGATTAGAGACAAGTTTCAGCCCACTAGTTCCGTCACCAAAGCACCGCGCGTCGTTGACACCGAAAAATTAGACGCTTTTACATTTTATTTTGAGCACCTTCCGAATTAAATATATAATTAAACATGTAATTAAATTATAAACCTGTTGCTGTATACCTACTTTTGGGCCATATATATAATTGAAATACATTAACAATTAATCAGTCAAGTTCATCTATTCATCCAAACTTGCACGAAAATATTTGCGCTCATGCATTTTAATGAAGCATTAAAAATATCTGAAAAAAGACAAGCTGAAAGAATAATAAATTTTTTATTTCATTAATCCATAATGGATGATTTTTGCAAAATTTTAATCTTATAAATTCATCACATAATTATAATAATTACAAATGATTTGGCACTTATCAAAGATGGTTTTCATCCTGAAATGTTATTATAAGGCAATGTAATAATCACTCCCTCCAATAGTTTGCAAGAAATCTTCTGAAATACGTCGTCATATTTATATCATAAAAGTAGATTTAAATAGAGGAACTCAATTTTATACTTTCTGTTTCTTTATATCTTCATCTAAAATTGCTATTTTAACTGCAAACAAATATAAGAATACATAGGTCGATTTATCAAAACGCATGGATTGGTTATTTAGATAATCAGATAATCAGAGTTCTTTACCCATTTTCATTGGTACAACCATATACAAAATTAATTTTTGAAGTTCCGGCGTTTGAATCGTTTATCATTTTATTTATTTAAGTAATTAAATATTTTTATTTTGCTGGAGTTGAAAAAACATCATCGACAAAACTAAAACAATTAAAATATTTTCAACTTGATTTTTCTTAACACAAAAGGACAATTTTTGACATATATCAAAGCATATATATTTTATTTCCGAAGTGATAAAAAGTTGAAGATACAATTAATCGATTTAAATCAAATTTTAAAATATGAAATATAGACCCACTAAAAAGCTCCGTTGCAAAATTATATACGGTTTAAATATTATATCCCCTTGTACAGAGTAATCAACATTGATTACAAAGATGTTAATTTTCTGCCAAAAGTTTTATCGCTCCAAGTTCATGCCAAAGAAATATGACAGCAGTGTCGTGCGTCGTATTTTGCCATTGCGTTTTTAAAAACAAGATTAGAGAAGCAACTGAAAAAAAAATACGGATCATAAGTATATATGAATAAGAATACCACCCTTAAAGCTTAACAAGAAACTCACCACGAAAGCCGAAGAACTGGTTCTAATATCCCTCAACGGGGGCGCAATTTTCAAAAAATACTACGAAGTACTGAACAGCTTCAATTCGTATTATAAAATTTAAAAAAAAAAACGAAGAGGTTACATTTACCTAGAAAGCGAAAACCATCATTTTCAATATTTGTTATAAAATAAGGGATGCTAACTCTACAATTATTATTTTAAAATACCCAAAACCTTAACTTACTTCAATTAACATTTTATATTTAGTCAATATTGTAAAAATTAAATTTATAATTATTATTAATTTTTTAATTTATTTTGAAAAAAAAAATAAAGTTTGCCACGCCAATGGCAATCTAAAGAATTTTCTTTTTAAATATTCAATTTTACCAATATGTGTATTTGGTTGCCTACTCATCAATCTTCAATCATTGTTGATCAACTGTATCATAATTATATTTTATGTTACAGAAATCATCAAAAAGTGCCATTTTATTAGGAACATTTTTTGCGATATTTCATTTTTCTAAGTTCTTTCATTTTGGATTTTGCCATGGAAGAGCACGTTAAAATTATTTAAAAGTGATTGGTTAATCGCAATTGATGGACTTGGATATTGTTCATAATATTTATATGATTGGTTTTAATTTTGATTTGAATATTATTTACGTTTGTGCAATTTTTCTGTTCGACTGAGCAGATGATGGATGGATAATGGAAGTCCTCCTCTCCTTGAACAAGGTATGACGAACAAAAATATTAATTTTGGAAACGAAGTAACACTAATTACAACCCGTGTTTGTCGCAAGTGGTGCATTCACAGCCGGCGTATTTTTTTTCCCACGCCCGCTCTAATAAATTCCGAAATTCGTGTCCGGAGCGCGCCGCAAAAAGAAAGAACGTCTCATTCATATTAATAACGGCCGGCAACATAAATCTTTATCGTGGAACTGTGTAGACCGCTTGTATTTACATAGATTAACATAATCACGAATATGAGCTGAATTCGGGCGACTTCTCTACCGAACGGCAATTATGCAATCTGATCGTTCGAAATGGCGCTGCGCCGCTTGGCGTGCGTCCCCTCTGCTTCGCCATGCGATGTTGCACGTACTATATATTCAAACACACGGGGCGCATTGCATTTAATCCTCAAACAGGATACCAAACTAAGGAAATGGACGGCTACTGCTTACGTAACAAACACAGCGTTTCCATCCGTTAATTGTTCCGCACAGTATGCATTCGCTCGAATTTTCGAATTGTTACCGCCAGCCAATTAGTCTCAATTGAAATTAAAGTTTAAACAAAACACAAAATTCCATTGTAGAATTTTAGCAGTGCTACAATAGAATTATGTGATTTTTTTATTACAACGTAATATTTTCAAACATTTTTATAGGAAATAAAGAATATTAATTTGGTAATACAAATCAATTCCTTGCTATTTACGCAATTGAACATAAAAATAGCATTCAAATTCACAATCATTGTAACAATAAGTTTACCAATGCAATACAATTCAGTCCTCTTTACAAAAATTTGAGAGAAAGAGAGAAAAAAGATGATAATAATGATAAAAAATATTAAAAATATATTTGTTTTATACTACAGGCGTTAACTTTGTGGTACATCTTAAGCCTAAATTAATCACGGAATTTTCCTTCTTAATGACCAGATTGACCTGATGGATACCCCTCTTTTCGAAGCCGTATGGATAGTTTATAACTTGTAATTTAGTTTATTTTTGTTTGTGAATGACTACTAGATAAACGAAGCTAAAGTCACATAATTAAATGTAAAATGCAGTATTTGTAAATAAAACAACCGTTTCTAAGTTTCACAAAATTTATTGTAAAGACACTGCTGCAATAAATTTAGTGAAACTTAAAATACAAAATTTTCATTTACAAATAGTGTGTTACGGAGTTTCATCAAATAAAAGCTACCATCGATTATTTAAAATATAGTGATTAAACAAAATTAAAAAGTGTTTTATTCACAATAAAATTTTGATTTCTTAACAGAAATATAAATACATCCAATAATAGGGGAGGGAGGTTCTTTAGAAATATCATTTGTTTTCTTCATGAAGTTGGTACTTATTGCACTACATATTTGGTGAAGAATACTTGTTATATTCCATTGTTTTATTTTCAATTTTTTTACACATATTTTGATTATTACTAACAAAAATTAAACGTTTATTAAACTTTATTATTTTTATTCAGGCGAATTTCGCCGATAACACAATGTTAAAAATGACAGAGTGGCCAATATGCGTAGTGTATATTTTTTTCAAAAAGTGTTGGATGAGTAAATAATTCATTATATTACTAATCATTTTTGTAATTTAATAAATATTACTCCAAATTTTTGTCATACAAATAAATTTATTAAATTTCTCATATTGATTTTCCTTTGTTTAATTTCAATAAACATTTTTTTTTGTCACCCGTATTGTTTAATCCAGAACACAGCCCGGCCCCCTTTTGCGCTTATCGGAGCCCCTGTCGACCATACGTTTCTCCCATTTTATTCCCCCCGCTGCCTTTTTTCCTTTCTGTCATAAAACAAAATATATTGGACATATCTATTATTTCGCTTGGCGTTTTCCAGATATACGTTTTATTTATTATCGATTGAATGATGTATTTAACGCTTGTCCGTTTCCGCCCGCGCAAAATTCTGTTTTTTTTTATAACGTAATTTATTATTTCAATAATGTTATTTAACAAAAAAGGCATATGTGTGTTGCATACTAAATAAAATATGATTTTAACCGCCACGCACTAACCTTTGGATTGTTGTGTGATCGAGTGTGGATTATTTTATAAACAAATTCAACAATGTGTTTTCAATGGTAATGAATTTAAAGTGCAACTTGTCAATTAACTTAATTCACTTCACTTATTTTTTTGTATTTCTAAAGTTTCAGTAACTCCGTTCAATTCGAAGATAAATTGTGAAATTTTGTATTATCGTAACGTTTTAAGATCCCACCAAAAATTGTGCCATTAAATAATGATACATCTCTTTAATATGCCTATTCTTGAATTTGCAGTAAATTCACATCTGTTATTTCAAACAAATCCTAATACAGCCATTTATCTATATAACCAAAACCTTGCGTTCTTCAATCCCGCCTATTACATCCTATAATATGCCGATGAAACAGCCATAATCACACATGAAATTCACCTGCCCAAAACACTTTAAACGCTGCAGCGGCTTACAGATTCACTCCAAGTGTGAATTAAGATAAACCCAAACAAATCCCAACTCATCATTCACTGACTAGCGTCCTCATCCTAATTACCATCTTCATCTATGGAAAACCCATTCCCACGGTATCCCAAATTGAATATCTCGGTGTAACCTTTGACCCCAAACATAATTTAAAAAAAAAAAACAGTGCCATTATTGAAAACAAAATAACGGCCAGGGACAAATGTCTCCCGTAGCCTAACATACAGAAATCAGGGTATCTCAACAAATAACGCCACCAAAATTTACAAAATGATATACAGATCCTTGTCAGACTACGAATCCATTCTATTTACCACACTACTATCCTACTCTTCACAATATTCTAGTGAAGAAACGTTCATCCCTAAGAATCCTTACAAAAATCCTACATCCACTTAACAAACACCAATTCCATCTAATACCCTCCTCTACAGCCGAACCAATATAATCCTATTACCTATCCCATAAATTTTCTACAATACAAAATTCAACCTCCTAATACTCTCCCAATTCTGTACCATCAGCTTATATATGATGTTATAAGGAGATTCAGTGCGTACACTAGGTTTTGACAAACCATCTTGAGTAATAATAATACGCTTTAATTTTTTGTTTCTACCACTATTTTTTTTTTATTGCATGTAATTATGTTAATTTTCAAGTAATTTTCAAACAACGAATATCTCCATTCTTGATTTACGAAACAAACATGGTTCTCATGTTATTTTAATCAGTAGCATCAGAAAATTTTGTTTTCATGGATCAGGAATGTTTTTAGTTGCCGATTTATGTTCGGTTGGAACAGTATGACCTAAGTATTCTTGGTCTTATGAAGGAATATCAACTTCATTTTATCGATTGCGATTGCTTGTGTTCTGCAGGAAAGAATTAGGTCTTTTAGTTCTATTCGATGGAGCAAAGTCACAGATGTTGAATACGTTCTGGTCAACCAGTTAGGCAACAATCTTTCAAAAGCCATTTTTTGTTATATTCATATAGATAGCTGCATTAAACGCATATTCATGTGGCTTAGAAACTTAGAATTCTGTTACAGTACGACCTGGATTTCTTTTAAATCATAATGCGATTTGTAAGTCGCAGAATTCACTAATACCTGAAGTTTTAAGGTTAAATTCCGCAAGGATATAGTGAACTCTGGTTCAATTGAATCCCCAAGTGTAGGGTTAGGCTAAAGAACGACTTCTTTAGCCAAGAACGGCAAGCGAATAATTGAAGACGTAAATCGGGAGCAGTGATGACCTATAGGCTGTTGTATATTGCTAGGGTGTCTCTGGAGTCTATATATTACCCGTTATCTCATCATGGTGACCAAATTTCTTTTCAGTAAACGCACATTTTACGAATCTTCCCCATCATAATATCGCACTATGATTACAGACATGTCATTAGGCTGTTTTGTCCCCATTACTGTACTGGGTGTCCAAATAAGAAAGGTCGCCGGCTATATCTCAGCCACTATAAGTCTAAGAGCTTTCAAATAAAACAAAACTTTAATAAAATGACCATGAAAAAATGCTGTATTTTTTTTTTTAATTTGTCTCTTCCGATATGGGGCGCAATGTACAGTCTAAAGTAATACTGCGATTATCTCAGAAAAAGTTCTAATAAAGGCATCATTAAACTACACTTTTTGAAAGCATGACGAGTCAATGAAATAAAAAAAGGCATATGTGTGTAGCATACTAAATAAAATATTATTTTAACCGCCACGCACTAACCTTTGGACTGTTGTGTGTTCGAGTGTGGATTATTTTATAAACAAATTCAACAATGTGTGTTCACTGGTAATAAATTTAAAGTGCATCGCGTTTTTTTTTTTAACTTAATTCACTTCACTTATTTTTTTTGTATTCTTAACGTTTTATTAACTCCCTTTAATTCGAACATAAATGGTGTTTTATCGTAACGTCTTAAGATACCACCAAAAATTGTGATGACCATGATGAGTCAATGAAACAAAAATTTCGCAGACTTTGTTGTGTTCTTCTTGGAATAATGGGTGGGGTGGTCCGAATTTCGAACGAGGTTTTTTTTATTTGCAAGCTATTGGACTCATAATTCTTGACCCGCTACAATATTTTTGGACGCGGCTTTTCAGTCCCAGCAAACGTGATAACCTATAAATTATACAACTGTGGGAAAATTGTCGTATTTATATATTCTTAAATAAATATATTCTTTAAAGTTTCTTTTTATTAACATGATGTTTATAGCAACAATAATTTTCTATGATTTTAAGGTTAGAAAGCGAGAATAAAACGCTTTTGTAGACGACATGAAGTTAGGCACTGACATTTCTCTTGATTTTACTCTAACTAAGGAGACCTTAACTAAACAGAGATTTTATATGATCGGTGCAATCCAATCTCCACTATACTTTCTTCAACTTTCAAGGAACCCTTTACTAAGAAGACCTTAAAGTGAAATCGGTGCAAACTAGCATAAAACTCGCAAAACACTTGTATATAACCTCAACATAAGTGATACCCCCATTTCATAGGTAAAACAAGTTAAATATTATGGACTACAAATGAACAGCAGACTCACATGGAACTCCCACGCGACTTCCGCAATTTTCGCGAACTATTGCTATCAAGTAAAATACTCCTCTACAAGGCAATTATAAGATCAAAATTGACTTATGGCTGTTCTACTTGGAGGACTATTTCCTAAACTTAAATGTGTAGGCTGGAACCGCCCAGAGCAAGATGATCAGAAGGATCATCGTTGCTCCGTGGTTTTTTAGCAACTCGTATTTGAGATCTGATTATAAAAAGCTGAGTGTCCAAGAGCACATCCGTGGGCTGGCCAAATGTCTTTACTCCAAGTTCGTTGTCACAACTCAAATGACATCGATCTCTCGACCAAAACAAGCTCCAGACGTCTCCTCGAGGACGACTCTGATTGAGTTTTTCAATAAAAATTACCTTCAATCCCCTAAATTAGAATATTTTAATTGTTTTTGTCCGACTGACGCCTGCACGCCGGTTAAGCGTCAGGCTGGTAAGCCAAGGTTCGATTCCAGGAATGGGCTAGTCGTAGTTTTAATGATTAAATGAATATTGCGATTGTTGCCCAATTTGATTTTAAATCATTATAAACGTTACTGGGTAAAATGGTTACAGTTTGTCATACCGACACTTATGTATGAGTGGAAAAAAAACGTTTTTTTTTTCAACCACGGCAAAGCCAAATCTACACCGCCGAAAGCCATCCCACATAGTTAAATTCTGGAAAAAAAAAAATCACAATGCAACGTGAACTTGTGAAGGATATTTTAGTCAGTAGGAGTCTGACATAAGTTGTGTCATCATTATCCTTCCAAGTAACATTGATGGAATTATGGAAGGAAGCATTTTTTTTTTAATTCTCCCCGCTTCTTTATTTCCATTCGTATAGCTACCGGTAACCGTCACGACATATGCGAAATATGTAATACGCGACCACACTCTCTCGGGGTTATCTCTCGAATCGTAATTCTTGTCTACAGGTAATTAGGAGCTGGGTAATTGGTACCAAAAAGGAATGTTCGCACACTTACGCGCTGGCGAATAAAGACCAGTACCAAACACCTGATATTATTGCCGACAAGAAGGAGAAGCGGTGTGCACGATAATATAAGAGATAATAAAAGAGGTGGTTCTACTCCTTGCGAATATCTTCATTATTTAACTTATTTTTTGTTATTTTAAAATTATTATTATTGTGTGGTAGTGATGTATGTAGCTTTGTATACTTTCATTCAATCAACTGTGAAAAATCTTGTGATCGATCAAATAATCGATAATTATTGTTTTGGTCGTGTATGTGATTAATATTAATTATGTTGGTAACGAGAGTGGTATTCGTCAGGTATTTATGTGCATTACTCATCCCATTTATTCTTTGTCTCTATCGAGTGAGGACATTTTTTTGCCTTCTTATCTCAAAATGGTCAATGGAATAACAGACATTCAAGTCAATGGAATAACAGACAGACGTAGGTTGAATGCTAATTTCGTAATCCTGAAGCAACGAATAATGCACACATTTTTTATTTATTTAAGAAAAAAAAAAAACAAGATAAAAAGAGTCTAAAATGAATTTGTAGTTTTTTATAAAAATATTATAAAATTTAGCATACACATTAGAGGAATTATTGTAAAACTACAATAGATTGTAAAAGCTTGTTAAAGTTATTTCATTTATTTGTATAGATAAATGTATTATTTTATTTATTGTAATACCACAATTTTATTTTATATGTATGTTACTGTATGAAATGTATTCCGTTAAGTAAATAAATAAATAATGTATAAACAAACATAAAAAGTGGAATTAAGGTATATGTAATTCATGTTGGCATATCGCGTCATTCTAAACAATTTCTTTACAGGAACATTAACATTTTAAATAAACAATTTAATAAATGCAGACTTTTTTTAGTAAGAAAAATTAAAAATTTTGTAAGGGATGAAAGCAATGATTCATTCTAACATATACAATTTTGTAAGGGATGAAAGCAATGATTCATTCTTAACATATACAATTGTCAATAGACATTTTGCACTAAAACGAGTAAAAAAAAGACAGCTAAACAGTTTTAAAATTAAAAGAAAAAAAAAATGCTTTATTAATTATTACTAACACAAAGCAATATACACAATTACTAAATGAACAAATAAAAGCAGAATTGATTACCACATTCAATTTGGTATACAATTCTAATAAAAAAAATTAAAATCACCATGGAATATTACTTCTTGTAATATTATCTACAACAACCCTCGATAGATTTACTTATAAAAATTTACAAATATCTCACAACCTTCGTGCTACATAATAAAAGAATCCATTCAATACGGAGTTTTTAAAAAGTAATTAAAATTCTCAGTAATGACACATAATTTTAAAAATGGTATGGTACAAAACTGTCATCCCATCAGAATCCTCAGCACTTTTCCTAAAATCTTCGAATTAGTAACCAGAGAAGAAATTACGAAATTTCTTTTTAAGTAAAACAAAATTAATAACAGCCAGCTCGGAAATCCTAAAGATAATAGTGCTGAATCTGCTGTTTAGAATTAATAAATGGAATACTATTAGCTTAAGACGACAAGAATATAGTATGCGGAATGTTCTCAAATCTAATAAAGTCATGACTTCTCCCTATTATTTTTAAGTTATACCGGTTAGGTATTCGTTGCTTTGATCTCATATTCCAACCCACCTTCGCACTAGCAACTAAAATTACAATAAAGAGAAGAGCCAATATAATGTCCGGCAAACCGGATATATTCAAGTGTTTTCGACAAGGGATCATTCTAGATCTTATATATATATATATAATATATATATATACAGGGTGGCGCAAGATTCCGATGAAGTCCAATATCTCAGTTATAAAGAAATATACAAAAAAATGTTACTTACATTATTAGTAGCTACTGTCAAAATTCACATTTTAAAATTAGTTTCATATGTACAGGGTGTTCAATAATCACGTGACGTATTAAACATATGTTTTTTTTTAAATGGAATGATATATTTTTTATGAAGATTTTCGATTCTCCGTTTAAAAGTAATCATTTTTTATATAAGATGTAATAGGTCAATTTTTCATATTTTAAAAGTTATAAACAAATGAATGTTGAAATCGATAGATGTTTAGAGCCTAATATTTCAATAATGAAAAATGAAATAAACATTCTGTCAACGCCATACAAATGCAAAAATACTTAATAATAAAAGCAATAATCTATTTTCCTCTTAAAACATTTTTTTTATATACAAGGTGAAGCAATACGCAAAATGATATTTTTCTCTTTTTACTTAAATGGGACACCCTATATTTTTTATGCTATTTTAATAGAAAATTGATCACTCTTCATTTTTTATATAACATATTAAATAGCTACCGTTTACCGTTTTGAGATATTTAATCTCAAATACAAATTTGGTATAGAATTTTTAACCAAAGTAGGCCGTGCCAGAACAATTAATTTGTTTAGTTATGAAAGTTACGCTTAATATCATATTTAGTAAGTAAAGTACATTTTACGTTATATTTTGTAATACTGGTGCAGTTAAATATACTTCTTCAATAAATGATTAATTTAATTGCTAAAAACTAACAACAACTATATTTTTTGGTTATTATTCGAAAAATATTTAAAATATTCCTATATTCTTGTTAAATTCATTTATTGAAACAATTCATGTTGACTGAAAAACCGAAAATAGATACTAAGTGAAATAATAAAATACTTATATCATTATATTTTGTTAGTATTGACATTTTTATGTATTTATTTCACGCACTCACATATTTTTTTTTTTAATTCAAACATTTTACAATTTTTTTCTTAAAAAATGTGTCCCAGTAAGGCTCGCTTCTACAATTGATAGTTACACTTTCGGTAATTTAACGCAGAGTCAAACCTTGGGAGGTGATTCTACAATTGTGAGGTAAAGCGTTATTAGGACGAACGGAGTGGTACCACTCCGGTATTTTCACCCGTGCTCGGAGCATGAGATAAACCTGAAGTGAGACGGAGCGCGCAGCCGTGTATCGTCCAGAAACGTCCTTAATGTTTTGGTTGATTATGACTCGCTCGTATTGTGGATTTTTGCTTTATTTTATTGTATTGTTAGTGATTTTAGTGTTTTGTTAAATTTTATATTGTTAGTGTACATCGTGTTTAGAGCTTTTTTAGTACAGGTTCAGTTATTTGTATTTCATAAAATAGGTTATGTTAGATTGCTAAATATTAGCTTTTATTCGGGGCTATTACGCACGGAAAATGTTAATTTTAACGTGTATGTTATCATCACAGTCTAAGCAGCTATTGTAATAGATATGTATTAATAAAATGTGAAATTAATTAATAACGTACACGTTAAACTTATTAAAAATGATTTCCTTTTATAGGGGTTACTGAAGGGTGAATGCATAACGTGAAAATATATTTATCATCGTTTAGGTAGTTTTTAACTTTTGTTAGAAACATGCATAATATTAGATAATTTGTTCACGTCAGTTTTAATCTTTTTATTGGAACTTTAAAATTGGAAATAAATGTATAACCAACCAAATTTAAATAACTATATTTTTTATTGTTTTGAAGTCAAAATTATTAATTAATTATTGTTGTTACATTAGAAATAGTTGGTTGATATATTTATCTATTTTATAAATTAAAAATTATCTAGTTATTAAAATCTATGGTATTCTTCAATTCGTTTATTTTAAATAGCTGTGACCAAGTGAATAAATCTTTTTTTCTATTGTATTTGAAAATCGTTTTGAAATCTAAATTAGATTTTTAATACCGTTTTATATAGTTTTGAAATTAAATTTATATTCTTTATGGTATTTATCAAATTTAACCACTAAAGAAAACTGTATTTTAGAATTTTAGTAGTTGAGCTTCCGACCGCAGTTGGCGCGATTATTTATAGAGTTGTCAACATTCACCATCTCGACTAAGTTTTCTATGGTTTTGACGCCAGCTGACCAGCTGGTCGCGCATGCGCATTTTTGTCAACTGAGTGGTAAATTTGAAACGATTGTAGAATCGGATCGCTGTTTACTAATCAGTTAAACTAAAATACTTAATACCGAAGGTCTACGCTGCCAAAGCTATTACTATCAATTGTAGAAGTGGCCCTAACCATTATAACTCGCTAAATAATCGTTGAGCAACTATTTTCTTTATATTTTGCATGCGCCTTTAAATATCGATTGTCATTTGAATATCCTTTTAGGTTAGGATGTAAGTATGTTATTAAATGTCAGAAAACGATTATGAATTGCATTTGTTTTAATTATAGCCTACTTAAATTATAGATTATAAGCGAAACTTATAATTTTGTACTTTGAATTGAAATTGTTGAAAAACGGTAACAGATAGGAGTATAGTTTATTATACAAAAATTAAAGAACAACCAATTTTCTATCGAAATAGTGTAAAAAATATAGGGTGTTCCATTTAAGTGAAAAAAGAAAAAAAATCATTTTGTGTATTGTTTCACCCTGTACAAAACATTTGCTTTATGGTAACAAACGATTATTCCTAATATTATTAAGCATTTTTTCAATTAAATTGCGTTAACAGAAAGTTTACATCGTTTTTCAATTTTGAAAAATAAGGCTCTAAACTTCCATCGATTTCAACATTAAATTGCTTATAACTTTTAAAATATTAAAAATTGACCTAATATACCTTATGTCACAAATGATTAATTTTAAGCGTGGAATCTAAAATCGACATAAAAATATAGCATTCCATTTAAAAAATCATATGTTTGATACGTCACGTGATTATTGGGCACCCTGTATACATGAAACTAATTTTAAAATGTGAAGTTTTACAGTAGCTACAAATTATGTCAGTAATATTTTTTTGTAAATTTCTAAATAATTGAGATATTGGACTTCATCGGAATCTTGCGCCACCCTGTATATATATATATATATATATATATATATATATATACATCTTTATTTTTGAAATTCAAATAATATAAACAATATATCAGAAAATCACAATGCTACGTTATAAATTAATAAATTTCATAAATACGGATGATTAGATGCGATGTATTCTATATTTGTTAGATCTTTTATTATATATTATACTTATGCATTGTCTGTTTTTGTGTTAAAATTCCATATTCAACAAAGCTAAATACAACAATATGTTAATAAAGGCTATAAACTTACTTGAGCTGAATACAAAAGCCCTGTGAGCCATGAAATACGTGAATAACTGGGTTACAAACAACTATTTAAAATTGTACCATTGGTTCGGAAATTATAAAATATAAAACTGCTTAGTCTTGCCTCAATCACTATGACGTGTTAAAATCACACATTTAAATAATAAAGTTATCAAAAACAAAAACAAAAAAATGTCTACTTCTGAAAGATACGCTACTGATCACAAAAAAAAATTGTGTCCCGATGTTGAAATTCCTTAGAAAATTGCCGTCAACATTTCGACTAAATTCATGTTTCATAATAATATATTAATCCATGTGACTTGTTGTTGCTCATTAAACTCCAATAAAAAACACGTTTATCCCTCTTCGATTCCAATAAAAAAAATCACGCAACATTCACGGATACGATACACCTAATTTCGGAAAATTAGTTACAAATTTACGAGAAAATATTTTACGGTGAATCCGGCCGCCTGGAGTGTCCGCAACTGAATAATTTACATAAAAACGAATATTAGAATATGATTTATTTAACGCACAGGCCCGACATCACCGCGACCCGACATCCATCCTTTTCGTATACCGTATTTTATAAACAAACCGAGGCAATTAGACGAAATTACTCTTATTAAATATTGAACCCAGTTTGGATATTAATTACTAGTAACCGAAAACCGAATCCCGAAACCCCGGCGGAATAAATAATTGCGCGGAAAGGAAAATAATTCAATCAAACCAATTAATTCAATCCAACCGCATTTCAATGCAAATTTAATATTCCCACCATCGAGCTCTAATTGTTTCTTCTTTCCTACTGCGAAATAATAATAAAGATGCTCTGTCTGTATATATATTATTCGCGTTATCTTTTTATGACGTTATTAGGTTTTATTAGGTGAGCTTTATGGATGCCGGGGGATATAAAAAATAAGCCCGTTTTCTAGATAGAATGAAATACTTCCCCCTATCAGTGGAAAGACACGGAAAAATGTTTAGTACACGGTAGACATTCAATGAGGAAGGACTAATTACGGCTCCAATTACGAGTAATATCGCGTTTATACTTTTTTTGTGGGTGGTTATAAGCGAAGCACGCCATTAGCGAGTCAAGTTTAATCTGAATAAGGGTTTTTTTAGAATGCACGTTTAATGTCACAGTTAATGATATTAATCTGTCCCTAAATGAATCACTTGAGATATGTTTTATTAAACAAATGTACGATTATTTATTTATTTTTAATAAAGAATTTTAATTGTATTTAAATGTAAATAATATTTATATTATTCAATAGAAAAGAAATCAAGATCCTCTAAAAAAACTAAATGAAAATTAAGGTTACAATTTTTAAGGAAGTAAATATATATTAAATATAAATACCACTGAAAAATAATAATAATATATAATAACAATTTATGTTATAAAGTGAAAATATGAAATTTGACACACATACGATATTAATAATAATTTTCGTAGTTCGACAGTTTTTAAATTGTGACTTTGGTCAATGTATATTTTAATTGTTCTGTATTATTTATAACTCAGATATTTCAATGTTATTGAAACACACACACACATACAAACATACGGGCACACATCCATACACACATATATATATAAATTATTTACTAAATTTATACAAGGCGAAATATATATATAACATCTTTATTGAAAAAATTACATTATGTGTATTATAATACATTTTTTGTAAGATAAGTTTGGGTTACGGTTAAGGCATAGACTTAAAAGAAGCCGGAATATTATTTTTCGTTTTATTTCAAATTGTAAAACTATTCGTTGTTGTTTCATCAAAAAGAATCAAAGTGAAGCTTGATTAAATTAAGCTTGCGGCACAATTGATATAAAACTGATCTTATGGTTAGAAGAAAGTGTCTAAATAAAATAACTTCTATATAATATTATAGTGATATAGGAAAACAAAAAATCAATCATCGATAGTCGATTGTCATGATTATGTATTTCTTTTAATGTTATCGTTAATATAGTCTTGCTAAGTAACTATTGCAAGTAAATATTGGGTTACGAATGAGAAATTAATATTGGTTTTCCACCGGTTATAATAACATTTCAGGGTTACAAAAATCTTTAAACAAATGCTAAGTTATTCCATAATGAAAATTATGACAAAGTATTTTTCCCTAAATTTTAAAGGGTTGAAACATTTAAAGGAAAGAATTTAAAAGGAAACAAACAGAAAACAGTTTAAAAACCCACCATGAGAAATCACTCATAAAAATTGTTCGTATTAATTAAAAAAGAAAAATATTTACATATAATAAAACACAATAAACCAAATTTTGAATTAATAGTAAAGCATTTAAAAAAATTAAATAATAAATTATTATCTATGTAATCGCTCTGATATCAAAGACTTAATAAGTACGTACTAAGAAAATTCAAATGTGTATTGAAACAACTACTTCCAATACCCACGCCAGACATTAATTTATACAAAATATATTTGCCGTCGCATCGCAGTAATTCTAAAATGGTAACGTTTTTTGAAAAACAAATATTCCACGCAAACAAAACTAACTATGCAAAAAAGGCTAGGAAACTTGAGGTTGTATGTAAACCAGCATCGAAGCTATCTGAACTGTGCTTTTGCGAGAATCGTAAAAGTTAATTTCATATTTTAAAATGAAATAAATTTCATAATTTTGAATTCATAAATTATTCAACATATTAAAGTGCTTCTTTCAGCATTTGAAGTGCTTTCAATATATATTTTAGAGACAACATGAATTTATGTTCTTTGTAGAGGGAAAAATTCTGTATTGATTTATGTTTTCATGTAACACAGTTCTTAGTTAATATAATTAAGAAAATAAGTAATGTAATTTTATAAAAAAAAGAACGGGGGGTTAAAAAGTTAACATGCTGGTAAATTAAGGATCCCCTATTTCAATTCCACCTCAGTTTGTAATGTTTTTCTATTTCATTTTTGTAAAATAACATGACTTCTACTCTTAGTCATATTAACTTAGAGTAACTCTACGTGTCTCTATCTATTTTTTAGTCTGTTCTCTAATCAATATAATGTTTAGAAAAATAATTGTGTTGTTTTTAATGCTTATCATTAAATAATTTTTGTATTTTCAATTCTTATCTTGAAATTTATTTACTTTTTGAATTATCAGATATTTATATGTAATCACCCAATGCGAAACTATTAAATAATTTACTATCTCCGCAGTGGATATATGGAATACGGTTGAATGCGATCTCCTCATGAAAAAATTCTACTTTCTATCGTTTGCGGTTGTACCCGAAATGGCTACCAACGTTGTTATTTTATATATAACACTCTATATATTAATATATTTTTGGATTCCCCTTTAAATTGCCTACATCCTCATATAGATTTATACTAACATAACTTTTACAGATTTTGATGAATAGTTGATACTGGATGCATAAATTTTGAATATTTTTTTGGGTCTCGAGAAATATATTAGTGTTGGATGATGGGGGTTAGTGGCAAATTTTAGGGAGAGGATTTTTAGTCTTTCTTAAATAATTGTAATTTAGCGTGTTTCGTATAGAAGGGAATTTGTTGCGGAGCGGGTTATTCGGGTGTCTAAGGGCGGATCATTCCGCGACCTGTATATTTCTCAGGATATTAGGACGTGGATTGTGAAAAAAAGCAGGGATTGAGAGACAATTTTATAAATATGTACAATGACCGTCGATATACCTTGTTTCTTGTACGCTAGTGCTCTAAAATGTCTTGCCCTGCTCTTTGTGCTGGTTTTGAGATTTAGGGAGTGTTTTACGAATGTACGTTTTGGATCTAGGGTTACGTCTATGTATTTACAGGTGATAGAGGGAGATCTGGGGTGGTTATTAATTGAAATTCGGAATGGGGAAATCCTGCTTATATGGAAATGAATAAGTAGTTGGGTTCTGTTGGGATTGATTGAGATTCTCTATTTGGCATACCAGGTTTGTAAATTATCTACCAGCCCCTGTAGAGTTTTTGCTATGGCCGGAGCATGGGTATTACCCAGTATCGTCTGCAGTGAAATGCAGTGGATATATAGAGGCATTAAAGTAGTTGGGGCTAGGATTGTAAAGGTCATATACATATTTTTTTTATAGTAATGGAGGTAAGGGTGAACCTTGGGGCAAGCTTTGTTTTGGATTGAAGAAGCTGTGGGATAAAACGATTGGAAAGGAAACTGTCAAGGATTTTGATCAGGTATGATGGGATTTCTAAGGAGTGACATTTCAAAAGCACACCTTGATACCATACTGAATCGTAGGCATTCTTAATGTCTAAAAATAATGTGGCTGATTTTTTGATAATTTTTGGAATGTTAACATAACTAAGCGAAGTGATTTTACCACTGTGCAAAAGTTCATAAAGATCTTCCTCTTTTGTGTCGTCGGCAGGGTATATAAGTACTAATGTATTTATTCAGACAATTGTAATTATATTATTTAAATATAAAATAATCATTTTTTTACTCTGGACTACCAATCAGAGATTTTCTGCCCTGTGTTGATTTTATTGTTATGTTCAATAAAATTATCTGTGCTAGCAACTCTTTAATTGTAATTAATGGTTAAGGTGTGAGAAGTGTATGTTAATACTTTAAAAAAATGTTATGGTTTTGTGGGATAATTTATTTTTATTTAGTTTAAAATAATATAGAATTTCATAATCTATTGATCATATGAAAATACTACGAATAATAAAATTAACAAAATGAGATTAATTAATACTTTATTTAATTTATTTAAATAACTATGCCCAAATAAATGAATACTCTTTTCTATTTATAATAATTAGTTAAGTAAAACATTAACTGCAACATTCAATATAAAATATTATTGTTTTTCAAAAATAGATTGAGGATTCTGATACTAGTATATTTTCATTTTAGTACAATTTCAAATAAGAAAAATAAATAAATAAAATAAATAATAAATGATAGTACAATTTGAAATAATATGCATTTTTTATTAATTATTTTGCTTTTTACTTTTTTATTTATGTACATGTTTATTAAATCAAAATAAAAGTAAGGCAATAAAAAATAAATTTAAAAGTAGAAATAAGAGAAAAGAAATATTAGATTTTAATCGTCTCAGAAGACCATTAACATTTCAATTAAGATACGTTAAACAGAATTAGTAATATCTATAAATTGTAATTTACATTATTTAATTTAACAAAGAACAATATTCCTTATTATTTTCTTATATTACAAAAGCGTTACATTTTAATAATGCTATTGTTAAATATTTTAACAATAGCTTTAATTATAATCGTATTATTTTTCTCGTGTATATCGTCAGTCAAAGGATAATTTCATTAAAAAAAATGACAAATGTTTTTTTTTTAGAATATAATAGTCTCTTGATTATAGCCACGATTAGCGCTAATGTCATGATTAGTTAATTACAATGTTGGTTATGCGAATATAGTACGAATAATAAAATTAACAAAATGAGATTAATTAAATACTTTATACGTAAAACTAATTTTTACTTGGTGAAATAGTTTATCACCTTCACAGGAAGCACGAACCGCATAACCCAATGTATAATTATATATTATTTTCCATCGAAGAAAATCTAATTAAGACAAGACAAAATCAAGCGGAATTGCATTCGTCCGTACCGCAATCTGCCGGCGTTTCAATCTCGGCAGGTTTTTTTTTTTCTTTCCAGTAAGACCAATTTAATTAATGTCGGGCTGATGCAATATAAATTACGGTAACTGCATAACAGAAAATAGCAATCTGGCAATCTTGACAGTGTATCAGTTCAAATGAAAGCCAATAAAAAGTGTCATACTAAAAAATAATCAATATAAAACCGGTCGCTGGCGGTGGAGATAGGGAGGCCAATGTACCACCGTTTCCGGTGCGACTGTAAATACTCTCCTCTGCAATGGGAGTGTTCCAATATTTATGATGTTTCGTTTAATTCATTTTAATTTGAAAATCTGATGGGGATAAGGTAAAAATTTAAAAGTTTGTGTGAATTATAATCTGTTTTCTGTTGTATAAAAAAAATAATTTATTATGTGTGTGTGTGTGTGTGTTTATATTATTTCCTTCGAATATAATTTTAATAACATTTCACCAAGTGGTAAATGAGAAGGTAATTCAAGAAAAAGAAAAAATCATGATTGGTTTATTATTCATCACTTTGAATATCCTTTATAAAAATCATTACAATTATAATTAAAATGGAATTCTTTTATATTATAACACTAAATAATTGTTATAACTTTACGTATTATTTCTTGCTTGATGTTATTTACATTTATAATTTAATAATATTGTAGATAATTAGCCTAAAAGAAATTTTTCGCGAGAATTTCCTTTCCACTATAAAATAATTCAATGATTCCTTATTAAAAATTATTGCTAACTATTTTACTTTTGTTGTATTTTTTAAATAAAATTTTGTCTAGATTTATGATTCATTATAACTACAAATATTTAATGCTGTTTTAAACAATTTAATGTAAGTTGATGGATAAAATATTGTTTTCACGAGACAGCAGATGAAATATCATTACTATACCATCAGTTTAATAAATATTATGAAGTTATTGATAATATGGGCGTCTACTTCGTTATAATTTATTAATTATATAAGTTGCGTGAAGATTGTATTAAATATAAAGAAACACTTTTACACTTTTGTTCACATTCCTACTTTTTATACAAGAAAATTGTAAACCGTTTAAATCGTGATGGACATTGTTAATCTAGTATTAAAAAAAAAGTGAAGAAGAGTGTACAAATATTTCTTTACATTTCGTTGAACATTGTTTTAAGTTTTAATGAAAACACTGACATACTTTGTATAACATTCATTTTATTTTGGTGAATATAGTTTTAACAAATTTAACTAGGTGTTTGATAATGACTGGTTAAGTTTTTGAAACTATATTCACTAAAATATTATTTTAAAATTTCGATATATTTTTATAGGAATTTACAAATAAAATAAATTTTCAATTTTGAAAGCCTTGCAAGTTCAATACCCTTCCTTGAACATTGCATAAACTGAAGCGACTAATATCATATCTTTGAAATCTATTATTAAGCCATCCTGAAACTTATAATTAACTTCAGAAAATCAGACTATATTATTTCATCGCGTGATAATTTCTTATTAAACAACTTTTTCAATATATCCCCAACTTTACACAAAATAAAATGAAGCAACGAGTAGATGCAATTCAAGATCCCCCGCATTGTCCCGATCCAAACTTTCTGCGCGGGATACACACTTGCATAAAATTAACGCCATTGTATTTAATCTCGAACAAAAGCCCCAAATGTTTATTGTAAAACTCCTTTTCTCATCTATCCATTTCGCATGTTATTCCAATTAATTAACACCCCACCCACAACTATCTATCCGCGAGCTTCTAAATAATATTCATTAATTGATTAAATAAATGTTAATTTAATTTAGTTTTGGGCGTTAACGGATAATAAAAGTTGTATTATAATCCGGTTTGTTTTGTCCGGAATGCACGCATGAGGAATTTAGTGGACAATCACAATTATCATATAAATTAGTCGATTATTAGAGGGTGTGCAAATATGTTCGCTCGCTGAATTTTGTAAATAAGCCCTGTTATGATTTATATTAATTTTAATCCGTTCGGTTAATATTGTTAAATGCCCTTTGTAAATTAAACAATCGAACTATATTTGAAGTTTGCGTATTTGTGCGTGTGGGCTTAATAATGAATCGATAACGCGTATCTAATAATAAAGTTTGCTGAAAGATCGCTTGAATTTCGATTAAATGAAAACTACGCATCATTGGTGATTACTTTCAATTCCAAAATAAAATCTTAAGGTACGTCCCGAAGGCAAACATTTATTAAAATAATGTATATTTTAAGTGGGTCACATTTTTATTATTATTACCACAAAACTTTATACGTTGGCGGGGTATTTTCAAGAGATAAAATTTATCAGGGCTTCAATAAATTACAAAGAATTCCCAGATAAATGCCGCAAAAGCGCAACACGAGGAACGCTTGACGCAGAGCCGCATAATTCCGCAAATAAGACGCGAAATAATCAGAAAATCCGTCGATATTTCAACAGAAGGAACAGAATAAAGAAAATATGAGCTTTACTTTCTAAGGAAGCATGAATCCGGTTTCACTTAATAACAACCCCCCGACTGCAACGGTCCGGCGTTCAGCAGCGTCCAGCCCTCGGCGCGGCTGTTATTTATATAATACACATTATTTCCCGGCCCCTGTCCTTTTATTAGATTTATTTACAGTTTCTCGCTCGAGTTGATTTTAATGATCGCGATATTTCATCTCCTGTGCGTATTGGGAAACCATGAAACTCCAGAACGTGTTTTTTATAAGAATGGGGTATCTCGGACCCCCGCACTGAAATATTAGCGCACATTTATTTCGACCACTGATGTATTTTTTTATGTTGTATTTCTGGGACAGAGAGAGAGAGCGAGATGAACGTGCTTTACTTTCCTGTTTTGTGTCTGCCTGTGTGTGTGTGCCTCTCGTATATTTTGAATGTGTGTATCGTATCTGATTGCATA
The DNA here is from genome assembly GCA_963082785.1 of Philonthus spinipes. Classification (NCBI taxonomy): domain Eukaryota; kingdom Metazoa; phylum Arthropoda; class Insecta; order Coleoptera; family Staphylinidae; genus Philonthus; species Philonthus spinipes. Next base: position 9,797,975 of record OY720315.1, on the reverse strand, counting down.
AATTGACAAAAGGGGCGCGTTGTCCATTATCTGTGAGCGTGACAGGGGGAATCTGGATTTTTTCGCAAAAAAATGTTTGTACCTACTCTTTGAAGTCGTTTAGATACATGGATTTGATTAATTAATGGTTGTAAAATATATATTTGAAATTTTATTTAAACGTTCTTATAAAAATAATTATCTTACCTTTGCAAAACTTTAGTCTATGTTTAAATGTGTTGTGTGATATGTTAAACAGATCAACCCAATAAAATTTGTCAAATTCGTTACAAAGCTGCATCAATCTAGTTATGGTGTTTGACGATCCAGATGCCGTGCGATGATAATCCAAGTAAAATAAGGTGTTTGATCTGGTGTTCCTGACAGGTACATGAAAATTAACCGTGGTCAACAGTTCTGGAGAGTTAATGTGTCCGTTTAAAATGCGATATAAAAGGCATAAATCAGCATTAACTCTGCGATCCTTTAACGATGACAAGTTGAGGAAATTCATTACTTGAGTGTATTCTCCCCGAGTGTGAGGCAGCCCCAACTTATACTCTATACATCACAGAAATTTCCTTTGGACAGCTTCTAATCGATTCACGTTGAAGTTAGAATTTGGAATCCAGATAGGCGACGCGTATTCAAGATGGGACCTAACCAGTGAACAAAAGAGAGCTTCAATGCATTCTATATCCAAGTTTCTGCTGACTCGCCAAACAAATCCCCACATTTTCATAGCACTTGAACAAATATTTGAGATATGAGTATTAAAGGAAAGATTGCAGTTGAACGTCACCCCAAGATCCCTAAAGGTGCTAACTTTCTCTAAATTGCTAGAATTAATATAGTATGTGTGTTCAAACTTATTTTTATTAATGCAGATTGACATAGAATAACATTTGGAAATATTTAGTTAAAGATGGTTATTATCACACCATTTATATAAGCGGTCAAGGTCACATTGAAAATCGCGGCAATCATTAACAGAACGAATAATTTTAAAAAGTTTAACATCATCGGCAAACATTAAAAAATTACAGTTTTCAAAAACTTCATGCAAATCGTTAATAAAAAGCAAAAATAATATTGGCCCCAAATGTGCACCTGACGCTACTTTATTTTCACAAATTGGATTCTACGATTCAAAAATGAATCGAGCTAAGATACTGTATTTTCACAGAAACCCAAAGAACGTAATTTGGCAAGAAGAATAGTACTGTTAATTCTATCGAAACCCTTGGTAAAATCTGTATAGATCGTATCAACTTGATAACGTTCTTCCAAAGCTCGCGAAACGTATTGTTTGATAGTGGAGCCACCACTGATAAATCCATGCTGTCTGGTCGATAATATATGCTTCGATAACCATGATAATTGATCCGCAACTATCTTATCCAGCAGTTTAGGAATAGATGACTGAATACAGATGCCCCTATAATTTTCAACCAAATCTCTAGAACCCTTTTTATACAGTGGAATTATAAAACTTGACTTCCATTTAGCTGGTACTATGCTAAGTTCTAGAGATTTAATAAATAGAAAGTAAATTGGGCGACATAGAGAGAAAATGCAATTAAGTAAGAAATAGTTTGGAATTAAGTCGGCTCCGTAAGAATAGGTAGGTTTCAGTCTAGAAATTGGCATAAATACATCTTCAATAGTTACCAATAGTTTACCTTAAGAACAGGATTAAATTTAGATGATGCATTATTAGAATGGCTATGTGACAAGTAAATTGATGAAAAATAATGGGAAAATAAGTTGGCAATATCTAAGCCATTATCAGCGGTCGTATCGATATATCTCATAACAGACGGATAACCATCAACTTTATTAAAATCCTTAGCATATTTCCAGAAAAAATCGGGATTAGATCTTAAAGATGATCCGACCTTAGATAAGTATTGACTGTAACATATTTTGGAAATAATCTTACATCTATCTCTGAGACTAGAAAATATGATATAATCCTTAAAAAGACCGTATTGCTTATACCTAGTATGAGCTTTTCTCTTCTGTTTGGTCAAAGTAATTAATTCTTTAGACATCCACTTTGGGTAGTTACTGTCGGAAAGACAGGTATATTTATAGGGTACAAATTTGTCAATTGCATAGTGAAGAATGTCATAAAATGCATCTACTGTTTTATCTATGTTGTTATTTATAGATATGATGTTCCAATCGATTGAATTAAAAAATATGTTAATAGAGTAATAATCAGCTTGACTGAAGAGATAAGTTTTTTCGTAAGTATTAATACAATTTGAATTGATGAGTGAAAATGACAAGGTATAAGCAATATGGTGAACACTTAAAGGAAGAAGCGGTTCGTCAGAAGTATCTAAAGTGATTTCTGACAATGAGGAGAAGCAAAGATCGAGAAGAACACTACGCGAGTTAGTAATAGTATTAATCTGTTTAGCATTCAGGTAATTGTAACAGTTATTTCAATTTAATGAATAACATAATCACCATGATTTTCTACCAACTTTTGTCATCTAGTGTGCAAGTTTTCAATCGCGGATCAATAAAAATCACCACCATTCTTATAAGAAAAACATCTGGAACTGGCATTTCCAACTTCTTCAGATTTTTAAATTTTGTTTCCACCTAAAAAATATTGAGCAATCAAAGCAAGTCAAAATCAGATGCCGCAACATCAGGTGAGTGTGGTGCGTGCGGTAACACTCCCTTTCTTAGTTCATAATTTTTTTGTAGACTTCATCTTGTGCAGTGCGGTCTTGCATTATCTTGTTGCAAAATTACACCTTTTCTGTTAACGAGAGCTGGGTACTTTTCAATTAAATATTAATATCCTCTATCCAATTGTTCATAGTAAAGGTCTGCATTAACAATTTGACCAGGTTTTAGCATTTCAATATAAAAAACCCCACAATTATTCCAACAAACACACAAAAGCGCCTTTTGAGGGGTAAACCTGGTTTTTCTGGTTATATTGGAGAGAGCACTTCCTATTGCGTTTATTATCATAAAGGACCAATTTCTCATCCCCGGTAATCAGTCTATCAAAAATCGCTGATGCAATAAGTTGCACGTCTTCGAACAATTAGATTTTTTTCCTCGGAAAAATTGTGCGGAGCCCAAACTCCTGCTCTGCTTACTTTCCCAATCTGCTTCAAATGTTCCTGAATGGTTGATCAAGCTGGGTTAAGATTGTTCGAAAGTTTTTCAATGGTCTGACATGGATTTGGTTATACTTCCGCCCTTAAAATGGCATTATCGAGAGTTATTGGTCTTCCTGAACAATAAAATCGCCGGATTTGAACCTGGAAAACCACCTTTGACATTTACATACATATAAAGTATTCCGATAAATAATCGCAAATGCTTTTGGTAAGAAACATTGCATTACTACCTTTATGAAATTCAAAAAGTATATTATGCTGGATTTTTATCTATTCTGATTTTTGAGTGACCAATTCACCAAACATTATAAGAAAGCTTTATAATTTACTAGAAAATAAGTCTAACTTTAAAATGTCATAAACAGTACTTTGAATCACCCAAAGCGACCAGAAAGATCAACATGCGCAAAAACGACATTACTTTCCGGTCCCCCTAATACAAGACTGAACCCAATTTCATCCAAAACTTTAATATCAAGTTAGACTTATTGAAGTAGGCGCTGAAATAATTGAAAAATAGAGAAAGGAAAATGTAAATTCATGCTTTGCAAAAGTAAGAATATTTTCAGTAATTTCATGATTACTTCAAACTATTTTGTTTAATTCCTTCTCGCGTGTTTAATGAGAAACGGAAATTTAAATTACTACTTTCAGATAGTAAAAACATTTTCAGATATTTCATGATTACTTTATGTCAAAAACAAACCAAAAAAGCCAGGGTCGTTAACGGATTAAAAGAGAAATATCTGCAATATCCATGTTAAATACAATTACTTAAAAAAAACTTCATATGTATGAAATATACAGTTAATTTCGTTTCCATTGTCTACAGTAATTGTTAAAAAAATCTTTGATGATAACCAATGCAATTTTCACAATAAACACATGTATTTTTGCTGTAATATTTTCAATTTTTAAATGCAAATGTTAGAATCAATGAGAACATTTACATTGAAACAAAGCCTTTATTTGTTGCAAATAAATTTAATTCCCGGCGCATGCACCATAATTGATTCATTTGCAATCTATCACATTAATTAACACAGTTAATTGATATCAACGGTTTAAACAAAGATGGGGATTAATTGTTTATGTATTTGTTTACGTTCTTACGTTCCAGAAATTCTGAAATTCAAACTAATAATTAACTAATTCATGTTTGCAATTAGGTTGAATTATAATTAGGTTGTGATTTATTGAGAAATACGATTAAAATCCCAGCATTGTTGATGTGCTTGTAATTAAATGATTAAAAATTTAGAATAATGGCTGTTATTTTTTAAACAACAGTCTTTCGAATGATTTCTGTACTGGGTGTCCAATTTTCGGAGATTTCTTCAAATAAAGTACTATTAATTTTAAAGATAGAGACAAACCAATATATACTTAGTGGGGTCAATTTTAGTCGTAATGTCATGTACCTCATCAAAATGTGTCTTTCTTAAATTGTTTTCCAGTTTCGTTTTCGTCTTTATTGACCGAAAAAATCGAGCCAAATGGGAACATCCTTGCATAAGATTACTAATATTATATTACTCAACCCAATCAATGTTGTATGTAAAGTTCTGTAGTAACAATGTCAAATGATCTACCTAAGTTGTTGTGTAAAATATGGTAGCGTATACCATATAAGTAATACAAGAAAGAGCCATCGATGCTACAAGGCTTATAGTTGTGAAAACCGAAGAGTCAGATTAATCTTCTAAAATAAGTGCTCTTGAGTTGCAATCACCTGCAGCACTACATCTAAACTACATATAAACACAAACCAAAATCATCTCCAGCTAAGAAGGTTTAAAACCCATTAGTACCAAAGCACTAACACAGAAAACTAAATAGAATGACCAATTCTCCGAAGTTTTTGAGCAGAATTCTGTAAATAACAAAGTAAATAAGACCTTGATCACAAATACAGCATATCATCTTCATGAAGAAGATGATTGTGCTGGACCAGACAAACTCAATCCGTGGGTTAGTCCAGAAACAACGAGCTCCATAGAAAAAAAAAATACTGGAGACCCCCGAATACTTCTCCGGATGCTGTGATTTTTCATCTATGATCGTTTAATATAAATACGGAATGCGAAAAATTAAACTTGAAAGGACCATTTTTTGTAATCAAACCAACAATTTCATGAGAAAATATCAAGAGACAAAAAATTTGCACAATTTTTGAAATAGAATAATTTAAACGCATTAAAAAGTTCTAATAGAAACTATTATAGGTGTTGATTCTTTCATCCCCTTGTAATAATATTCTAGGGTTAAAAAATCGCTAAAAAGTGCCACTTTACGAGGAATAGTTGTGTGTTAAATTTGATTCTTATAAATTGTTTCATAGTAGATATATGAAATAAAAATATTTTTTAACTTTTTATAACTTGGAGAGGAAGGGTTTTTGAAGAAAAATATATGAAGGACAGGGGGAGTCTTTCATTCATTTTTTGCTGAAAAATCACCCTTTAAAATCTTTCGCATCTATTTAGAAACACCATATGTATTAAATTAATTTTCTATAAATAAAAAACAAATATGTAGAAATTAAACAAGTGTATGTACATAATATTTTTCTCCGAAATTTTCTATTGAACAATTTTATTTCGTGTAAAAAATTATTGACCAAACGTTTCAACAACCGATAAAATTGTTCCCATGTTTAATACCCATACATTTTTTTGTATTTGATGTTGCTCTTTTTTACTGTGTCCACGTTCCAGTAAATAAAAATAAAACCCACCATTAGGATACATATATATATTTATAAAAAATCAGTTATCCGTTTAAGCGCCACAAAGAGCGACTAACAAATTTAAATTGAAATAAAAAATATTTAACCCGGCGCATCACATAAAAAAGAGCAAATAAAAGTAAATTAAAAAAACACGAATATTTGTGTGTGCAATTATTTCCGATTCAGTGGGAATTGTGAAAAAATGTTCTAAATTAAAAAAAAAAAAAACTGCGCAAAAATTGAACTTTCAAGAGGATACGGTTTAAACTGATGGTTTTCGAATTCAATGAAAATAAAATTGAGGGTTCGGTTTGTGGGAGATATTGTTTCGTTTCAGCGCACAGAATTTTATTGCAAATAAGCCGGTTACATATTTTTGAACTGAATTGTATTTACTAGAATTAAAACATGTTTTATCTTTTGTTGAGAAGTGCATGGCAGATAATTGTGAGAGAATGTAATTTAAATCTGCTTCAGTGGACCTCTAATTATTCAGAGGGCGCCAACACAAGGTGATTTCACCTAGTACATAAACTTCATAGACGGAGCGTTTTTTTTTATGATGAGAACCTCAAATATCTCAATAATTAATGACTCTGAAATGTTATAAAATAACACTCTATAATTACAAGAGACAAATAAAAATGTGGTAAAATCAAAAATCTGGAACTTTTTGCCTATAATATAAATTTAAGGCAAAAACAAATAACCCCGTCTAATATTAGTCTAATATTAGTAATGTAAATTTATCATTAATCGCATGAATATGGTGTTAAACCTTGTACTGAAATATCTTTGAATTAATACAATTATTATTATTATATCTGAATTAATACCAGTGATAACCACACATGCGATGAAAATATATAATATTACATGCTTTCCGTAATAAAATTCACAAGAAACACAAAACTTTCCCTTCTCTTCTATCTTTTTTCACATTCCATATACGCCTCAGTGTAACTTCAAAGTTGTATAAATTCGAAAATAGATCCATAAGCAATAAAAGAAGTTAACTCCCTATCTCCTTTTTTCTGTATCTTTTTTTTTTCTCTTTTCTTTCTCCGAAGGACAGAAATTAGAAAAGTTTCCGGCGGGAAGGCCGAAGCCGCGCGCAAAATAAGCATCCACTCAGAACGAAATAAATGTAAGTTACTAAACTGAATTGCCCCTCGAGCTGAAATTCGCGGCCGGCGCGCGCACTTCACAATTAATTAGATGCGGTACGCCGATAAAGTTAATAATTTATGCATTGAATTGAATATGGATATAATCTGCGGGGCACTATCGTTGTTTTTATTGAAAATTAAAACGTATGATAATATAAATGCAAAATTCCGGGTGTGTAAATCCGGCATGTGTGTGATAACTCCTGGGGGGTTATAATATGATTTAGATTTAACTCTGCCGTTTATTATGACTAAGTGTTATTTTCGGATGGTAATTGTGATATAATAAGGACGGGGATTAGAGGGTGTGATATTATCGGGGAATTTATTTTAAGGGTGTTAGGGTGTAGAGGTTGCAAAACCCATTAGTCCGTTTCGAGTGTTGCTAATTTTCACGCCACGGGGAGAAATATGTGAGAGGGTGTCTGTGTGCGTGTCTATTGATTGCGTACGTTTTCGGGATTATCCCAGATATTCGGTGTATTGTTTCTTTTGCCATTGTTTCTCTTCCTGATAATCCAATTATTATTGATAATAATTACCTTCGCTTCAAAATATATTCAAATTGTGAGATTATAAATGCATATACATAAACATATTTCATTTCCTCCAATATATTTTTATTTATAAAAATAAACTTTAGTACTTCTACCTACAAAAAAAAACTTTGAAAAAAAGAAAAGACGAATTCGATTTAATTTTACATATTTTTAGCAAAATATAATACGGATTAAATATATTATTTATAAATGAAGACCAACAATATAAAATTTTGAATGATTAATACATTGTCATTTTGCACTAATACATTATAATAAATGAAATATATTCGTTGTGTTTGGGTCACTATTTATTGATGTTATGACTCGTGTTTCCTGAGGACATTTTCAAGGTAAGACTATGTATATTTCAAATATTTAATACTAAATAAAATGACAGAAATTCGTGTCGAAACTCCTCACAAAATTATAAATAGTACTCAAAACACAACAAATACATTTTATTTATTATAATATACAAATTAACTATGTTCACCATTCAAAATATTATATTCTTGTTCCGGTGAATTCGACCAAATAAGTTTTTGAGTGAACATTTAATTAAAGCTGCCAAATATGTAGAATAATGTTACAATCATTTTATTATTTTTTTTACCTCACAAGGGTGTTACAAAATTGTCGTACATTTTTTTATTTCTTGAAAACGTTTAGTTTCTGAAATATGACAACATTTTATTTAAGGTACAAATAATTGTCATTTCTAGTTTTATCAGGCCGACGAAATTCCCGTTATAACACGAAAACTAATGATTTTACAATAAAAATAGTGATGTGTACTTTCTTCGATGAATGAGTTTTTGAAATAAAATGTGTCCACGTAAGTATACAACATATAAAAAACGTTTTGATGGTAAATTTTATTCTTTATAAAAGTTGGTGCTTGATTGTAAACATACAAAAGAGACAAAATAAATACGGTTTTAATTAAAAAAAAATTTCTTTGAAATTAACAATCTTAATGATTTTATTACTTAAATAACAATCACTCACACAAATGTGTGTATTGAAAGGGAAGGGGATCCTCTCAATACACACATTTGTTTTTCTGTTAAATTATCTGATTACATTTTCAAGAATATTGGGTTGATTGTTTAAATACATTACATCATAATAATTTGAAATAAAATTTTCCAATTTCTAAATTTTTCTCTAAAGACCTCTCAGAATAAACTTTGTTTTTTAACCTCCCCATAAAAATCTCTCAAAAATTGTTACGTTTAGGTATAGTAAAGACCGATAGTTTTGGTGATACAATCATAGGTAGAATACTAATCAATAATAAACAAGTTTACGGTTCCATTTAAAATAAGGAAGATGGTATTGATTTCCGACATAACCGACAATGTTAGAATCTTGATATATATATATATTTTTTTTTTTCATTAAAAAGAACATATCGATTTACATAAATGGTACAAATTTCAATCCAATCCGTTAATTGGAAGTCCATATACTTGTAATGTGCGTTCTCGGTGGGACACCCAGTATATAGATCAGTCTCGTCGTAACTTTGAAATTCGGCTAAAAGAACATATGAGCGCTTTTAAATATAAAAAGCAACATCAAAGTATGCAAACCATTTATTAGAAAATAACCATAAACTGCTAGATAATCCACTACAAATTTTACACCGTGCCCATAAAAGCTGGAAGCTAGACCTTGAATCCTTTGAAATCCAGAAAGTTAGAATTAATCCGAAAAAAAAAAAACACTATTTAACGATCAGAATGATTTAATCTTTTCGCCTATTTGTAATGCCGATTTGTATTAACCTTTGTAATTATCTGACTCTATGTCTTTACCTGTTTTATGTATTAAGTAGCAACTTAGTTGTAATTCATTATAACGTTTGATTATGGCTGAATGGATCGAAACTATAGTTACGTAAATAAACAATGGCGCTACAGGGAAAGTAGTGTATTTTTCACATTTATTCGTCTAATATATTTACCCTCAAATGTGTCGGAATGAATGATTAGTTGAATAATTTGGCACTTTCGTCAATTAAATTTGGCATTACAAATTCAATTTCTTACTATGATGTGATTTAAATTTTAATTCAATATAAATTCTGAAGAAATATGAAATTTTAGTGAAGCTAAACGTGATTTCCATTTTGTTAAATATCCGATTATGTGTAAATACTCAACAGGAAAGACCTCAAACTACTAACAGGAACTCTAACAGTAAAGGGGTACCTAAAAAATATAGGAATTGAAAATAATAGAATAGACCTGCTAGGATATAGAAAACCGTCTCTCTTTCCACAAAATAGAATCTACAAGTTTCATCAGCGACTATTTCCAATTTTTTCAGGTGGTACTTTACAGAAACATGTCCTGTTGGAATTTAGGAATTGCGAGTCTTTAGCTCGTGTAAGACAGAGGTTCCTATGGGACTACTTCCCCACTCTTGACGAACTGAAATATCTTAAGATTAAAAAGCTTTAAGTTACTTCTGTGAGGTAACAAATTAGTTATTTCGCACAGGGGAGGAACAAAAGATCTTTAGGTCGAAGTGCCACTACATCTACATAAATTAAATAATAATATGTTAATATATGATTTATTTTTATTCTAATGGAATGTAGACTAATATATTTTACGTAATTTTAAGGCATTTTAATGTATACATATTTATTTTATAAGTAAGCCCGTTGTATAATGCTATAGTCTGGAAAATACTACCGGCTCAACGGGAATTTATTCAGTTTACCGCCGGTTGTATCCAAACATGCTTAGTTGTAGTTACTACATGAACATGCGCAGGCCAACGATTATTGCCCCTATAATAAACATATATATAATAAACAGTAATACAAAATGATAAACAGAAATTTAAGATCACTTAATAAAAAATGTTTAAATTATAATTAAAATGAACGAATATAATTAAATAATATGTAAGCAGTAGAAAGGTTAAAGTAGCAAATATATCAGAAATAATTTAGTTTCACGCACAGAAGAAGACTGACTTTTCAGAAGAAGACCGACTGGCTGCTACACAATATTTTTGAAAGATGGCAAAAGTTGAATAGTAGGGGAAAGTTAAACAAGGAAAACGACAACAAAGGACGTGCAAAGAATGAGATAAAACAGGAAAATATTATAATTAAATTTGTCGAGTTGGGCGCATATTTCTTGATTTTGGGAAGAAATTTATCGACGCCGTATTAGCCGTTATTGTCCAGTGTTGATCACGTAGAACCGAGAATCTATTGTACAGCTAAACATTTTAGTCAATATTTTACTACCCGTTTATTAGGTTTGCGACGAGTAGGGTTCTCATAATATCTAAATAAAGATTTTTCGACTCATAAAATGGTTAATCATCATCCGTCTAGCGTATGGATAACTAGTGATGGCCATTTTTGTACTGTGGTTAAAAAAGGATATGAATCATAATAAATGCAAGACTAATTTCTGAAATGAAATTAGGCAAAAAGATGGCGATTTTATCATCTTTCATTTATTAGATATTTTTCGGTTATCAAAATATTCTAGGAAAATGTCTTTTTTTTTTCTTTGCGGTGTTTAGCTCAAACCGACATTTCCGTAAAATGGCTTATTCTTAATGAAGTTGGAAAACCATTCCCAAACACCTCTTATAATTGATGATTTCTAGCAATAACGTCAAAAATAGTTGATCTTGGATATTAAACAAATAATAATAACAATCTCGTATCGAATGAAGAGGTCTTAAAAAAAACGGAAAGAATGTTTGCGTTTTATCATTTTTTCATATGACCACAGATGTTAGAGCATTTTAAAACTAATATAGCTACGGTATGTATGATCAACAATGATTACCGACAAGTTAAATTTCCCGGCGAAAAAAATGTCTGTTCATGTTGGTACAACTGATCATATGAAAAGAAAAACTTCCATACGATACTTCTATAAAATGATTACACTTTAAAATTTGTAAGCACGTTTTAATTAAAAAAAAAATCTTAGATTTTAAAAAAAAAAAAAAAACAAATGGTTTGTGAAATGATAATTTATTTTCCGACCACTTTCTACATTAATATTTTGTGAAACAAACAAAGTGTGTGTGTGGGTGTTTAATCAAAGTTAAGTCAAAAATGATTCACCACGTTAGTGATAAAATTGCTAACGACAAAAAAAACTGCTTCAGCTAAAAATTTTCTTAAAGATTTTGTTGAAATGTGAATAATAGTTGTTGTTGAATGTCGCCAACAACCCCGTTTGATAAGATTGAATTCCATTTCACTTGACCTTACACATACATTTTTTTTGTCAAAAATGATCAACAATGCGGTTTTTATGCGAGAAAAATGTTGTTTAAGGAATATTTACTTCATTAAATTGCTTCAGGCACGACTATATCGTGTATCCCATATACCATCTTCATTGATAGATATACTTCGATAATGAGCCTTCAGGATGAAAACAACATGTTGTGGTTTAAACTTCACGGTAAATAAAGACGGTTTCACTTAAACTCTATAAATTCAAAATTAAACTTAAATTGTATATTTTTTAATCTTAAAAAGAGCAAATAACTTAGAACAAAACAGTTATTTGCACAAAGTAGTCCTAATAAAAACTGATATCTATGAAACAGTAAGTTACATAATAACTAATGAATACAAAGACAAGACACCACGCGCGACGCTGCTAGTGTCAAATATATTTGCTTTTTATTTATTTTTTTCTTGGCATGAACTTCGAGCGATACAACTCTGTAGATTTTTCGGTGGAAAATTTAACTTGTCTACAATCATTGTTGATCACTCTGTATTTATCTGTAAAACCTATTTTAAGCTGTTATTTTGAAGCTAGGTTAAATGAAAATAATGGTATTGCCCAACCGGACGCCAGTACCTTCCAAATTCTTTAGTTAGGCACACTGCGAAATAAAACTGTAATTTATAAGATTTTTTCTCATATTAATAGTTTCATTATTATAATTACAGTGTTCACATTAACAAGATATTTCAACTAACAGAAAAAAAAACAACTTTATGTAAAAGAGGGGATTAAACAAGTATCGAATCGTGCGCGCCATACAATTTTCAAGTTTATATTGAATTATACCCCTCAGGAAATGAAACTTTCAAAACCTCCGAGTTCGATAGCCTGTTATATCAATATCCCGACTCTCGCGCAAGAAGAATTATTTTAAGAATCCGCTTACAAAACAAACCAGCAGCGAACTTTATAGTGTCAATCGAAACGTGCAACGCGCCGCGCCTCGCCGCTGCTTATTCAAACAGACGCGCTAAAAAATTTATAAATTACCGTACCAGATGGATTATCTCTGTGCAACGGGGAGAAAAATAAAATAACAAAACAAACGTCGACTGGAAATACGGCCCAATAAAAGTCAGAGTATTATTATAACGGGCGAATTATTCGAAAAGTGTAAACGGCCGTTTTGTTTTTCTCTTATTTCATTTGATGCAGTTTGGATAAACAGCCCGCCTAATTGTGTATTTGTACACAGGAAGCATGGTTTTATAAATAAAACTTGCACGGGAAATATTTGATGTTTTCATGTTGAAGGAAATATGATGATGTTGGGTGAAATGTACGTTGTTTTGCTTTCGATCGTAATTCTAGAAACATATACATTATTACCGTTTTCCACATTATCAAAATATTATAACTTATTTTAAATATATAATTAATATTTTAAATGCAGTCAATAGAAAAAGAGGATTTCTGAGAGTAACATTAAAATACATCACAATATTTACATCATTACAATGATTCTAGTTGTAAAGCCTCAAAATGGCTTTCCAGTTCTTGTCATTTTATTCAATCGTCATGATTGAATAAGTTGAGATGAATTGATGAATTGTTAGTGAAGGATGGACATACTTAAGATAAATGTTAAGATTACCAGGGATACATAGTTGTGTTCTTGTCGTATCTGGTGGTTATTAATAATAATTCAGTACGGGGAATCCTTGGTAAGGGATAATGAGTTGGATTTTGATAGGATTGATAGAGATTCTCCACTTAGCAAACCAAGTTTGTCTATCAGCCCTTGTAGAGTGCTTATGGCTTAAGTAACTGTAAGAGAGTGGGTTATGCGGACAGTGTCATCAGCGTATGGTAAAAGAAGTGTTAAGATTTTTGGGATTAGAGATGTAAATATCATGTATGTAAATTTTGTATAGGACATTTATTTTACACGTATTTTTTGATAAGTTTAGACTACACGGTGGAAATTATCAATGTAAATATATATATATATATATATATTAATTTCGTAGATAGTGGAGGCACTTAATTTTTGAAAATCCATGATCACTTAAAATAAAACACTTAATGATTTTCAACTATTTTTTGTGTATTTCACGACAATTGTTTCGCAACGTTGTTGCTTCTTCAGGTGAAGAACTTATAATATTTACAAATGTCTTAAAACACTCTTTATATACAAATTTAAAAACTGGAGGTGCAAGGTCTCTCCAGCTCGCCACTACTACGGATGGAAAACCCCAGACCTTCCACCTCCACTTTTTAAATTTGTACATAAAGACAGTTTTAAGAAATTTGTAAATATTATAAGTTCTTCACCTGAAGAAGCAACAACGTTGCGAAACAATTGTCGTGAAATATACAAAAAAATAGTTGAAAATCATTAAGTGTTTTATTTTAAGTATATTTTAATTACTATATTGAAAATATACCACGAATTGAATGAATTTAATATACATGAATCAAGTTATTAATTTTTCAGTTGATCTCGCAAAATGTCTTTCATCGTTTTTTAATAATTAATTTGGATTTGAACATGTATCATCAGTATTATAGCTAAGTTTCGATTAAAGTTATTATTTGTCCCATCAAACTCAGCGATTTAACCAAGTTAGTGGATTCTAAATAATGAATTGCTTAAGCAAAGTTAACGCACACCTTTATTTAAATTTTCCCCCACATCAGAGTTTGTTGCATCTTCTAATTATTTAATCAATAATCATCCGTAATTCACGTACGGATTAAATTTTATTCAAGCTTAAAGTTATTTTCCCAAACAGTGGCGTGGGGATGTAAATTCCATGTCGTTGTGTGAGTGTGTGTGTAAAAACAGAGGAAATCGCTACAGCACTTAACAACTAAACATCTGTAAAGTTTGAGACGCAAGAAGTGGTGTGATGTGTTGCCAACATAAGGGGTAATTAAGGCTCAGCATTTTGAGTGAAGGGGTTTAAGGACGGGCGGGAGGGGGCAGCGAAGGGCGAGCGGGCGAACTTATGTAACCAAGGAGAATTTCTGAAATTCAAATTGCACGGGAAGAAGCCAGACTTAACGTAGCGGCGCATTTATTTAGATGGACGAAATAGTTTCGATTTAATTAATAGCTTGTTATTCTATAAATAAAAATCTATGTGCAGTTTTCTTATAAAACTTCGGCTTGTTATTTTTTATATTATACAAAAATCAGGATGCTGGATAAGAATTTATTATGCATTTGCACAATGAAATTGATTACTTTGTAAACTATACTATGTAAAACAAGATTTTTTTTAAAAAGTTCTTACTCTCTTTAAAAAATAAACTGTACTCCATTTATGACATACAGTTTATTTTTTAAAGAGAGTAAGAATTTCTATGTCAATTTACAAATTTGTTCTTGTTTTACATAGTATAGTTTACAAAGTAATCAATTTCATTGTGCAAATGCATAATAAATTCTTATCCAGCATTCTGATTTTTAAATTGGTAACAATTTTAAGAAAAAAAAAGAAATAATAAAAAAGATAGACTTTAAAATTAAGAAACATTTAAATAACAAGTAAATTAAGGCGTTGATCCAAGGCGGATCTAAAGTCATGGGTGGTTATGATAGCATTCATTCGCATTAAGTTATTTTAAAAACGTTATTTATTCACCGATTTAAACAAAAATTATTTGCATCCTCTCTCACAGCAATGCGCCAGATTTTTAATAACAAAGTTTGCATTCAGTGGGAAAATCAAATCAAGGAAAGCCAAGCGGGAATTTTATGATTTCGTTATTAACACAAATTAACACCATATTACTTTTTGTGAATCATAGATTATACAATCGATTGCCATAACAATAATCTTGCTTGAACAGTCTATAATAATAATAATATTTAAAAGTTGTAACGAGTTATGTGAAGATGGCGTAATTAAAAGAAAACACTGTAAACGTTTCTTCATATTACTGATATATTCAGGGAAGAAATTTCTATAGTGTTTTTATTGATTGAAATAATGAATTCAATACCATTTTTTTTTATTAAATATCCTGATTACATATCACTTTAAAGTTTGGTTCATTTTAATTATTAAATAAGTCAAACAATGGCTCACTGTTGAACTTATTAACAATATTAAGAAATCGCAATAATAAATATATCTGGCTTCATTTCTTTCGATGATACTATCCATTCGTTAGTTATTTTAAATACAAGTTATTTGTTAAAATATTGTATTGGAGAATGGTTTCCTATTTGCGACTCATATTTCTGTAGTGATTTAAAATTTATGAAGGTTTTTAACAAAGTTGTACTCCCTTAGAATTTGCCATCTTCCTTTCTATATACCTCAAGAAATTTTTCTGTACAGCAATTTTACTTACTGTAAAAAGTCTCCAAATTTGAGAAGCATTCTCCTCCTGAGAGAATAAAAAAATATAAATTCGGTGGAAATGGCCCACTCTGTATATATTAAAATATTTTTTTGTAATGCGTATCAAAGTGTTATTAATATATTAAGGATGAATTTATTACGATAAGGAAGATTTTTAAAATGACTCACCCTTTATAGAATACGATTAAACAAGACTTGTTTATTTATTTAACCGATTAAATGAATTAATAAATATTTCCCCACATTATAGTTGGTTGCGATATTAAAATGAATAATCTATTTAACCTATTTGTACATAACTGAAAATTAATATCCCATATATTGATTCCAAATTTTAATTAATTTCATCGAGTTTTTGTATGAATTAAAATATAGTTCATGGTAATATGCATAATTATTTGCATATGATGATAATTTATACGGCAGAGATATCACAATAATTTATAAAGGCCCTTTATAATATTATTGGGATGCGCATTATTAATAATTTCCAACAACAACTAAAAATGATGCAGCAATATTTGGTATTGTACACTATTTATAACATGTAAAACATGCCTAAATTTCAGATACAAAGGGAATTTTAGGCATGCAAATTATTATAAAACATAATTTATTATTGAAAGCCAAAATGAATGTTATGGACAACAGTGGGTTAATATTAATTATTAGCCTGGTGTTTCGTAATTATAAAATATTTAACACAAGAAATTTCCATTTCATTACTAATAATACAAAAAAACATGGACATTTTAATATATTTAAGTAGAAATAATTAAAATTAATTAAGTTAAATTCAATTTTTTTGTACAATATTTCTGTTCATATGTAACACATAAAAATGAAATCCAGCTGTTACCAATGATTATCCACTATATACAGAAAAAAATATTTCAATGCCAATACATTTTTAAACAAATAATATATCATTTAACACACCTTCATTATTGATATACTTTATCATAACTAGTTTTTAGTCTCAATTTTTGTATATTACTGCTTAGCAACTATTTTTTGTACAAAATGTATCGATAGGAAGACTTTTTTACAGAGTATTAAGGGGAAATTTCAAATGTATATAATTAAATTAAAATATTGTTACGAAATTGGGTTTAATCAGACTCGGAAATAAATAAAATAATATCTATTTGTTTATTTAGAATACACTTAACACATTTATTAACATCTCACTGTCACTATTTATTTGTAACTAAATGTTGCGCGCTCGGGCGTTCATAATAAACTGCCCGCTAGCGCGCGCTTATATAATAGCTTGCTTGTTTCTCAAATTTACCAGCACTATCCATGACGCCACGTTTACCATTGCGCGCTTGATGGAATATTCCAGAGTGGTCTTTACAGTTGCTTCATTCACTTTCATTACAATATATATATATATTTAAATTCTAGATATATTTTTAAGGAAAAATAAAATAGCTTCGATGTTTTTGATTATTATTAAAGAATATAGCTGAAAATCCTCGGGACGATGGCAGATTTATATTTCGATTTTAAATTTTGTAAGAGATAATAAATATGTTTACCTTCTTATAAAATAATCTTTCATTTTAAAACAATAGAAAATAATATATATGCACTGTTATAGTTATTTAAATTAATTAAATAAAAATAATTTGAAAATTCGGCTAGTGAGACTTCTTTTGATTTTTTTACGAAAATATTTTAAAACAAATGTTCATTAATATAATTACTTCTCGGCCATCCAGACATTAAATTACCTAATGGACACTTATTATTGCATAACAATTACGTTTTGTACAGTGTAACATTTTTTTGTTCGAAAAAGTTTAATGCAAAAACACAAAACCTTACGTAATATAAGGCCATCTGTAGTCACGAATTTTGGGTTCTATTCCTTATCAGCCTTATATAATTTTAAGTTGTTAAATTAAATTATTTAAGCGTACCGTCTCGGCTGCAGTCTCAGGTTTAAACAATCGACTTTGGCGACGGAAGTGAACGGTGCGTGCGTTTTTCGTTCGCAACAAAAAACACTGTCGAGTCACATCGCTAGCTATTGCTAACAATAGAAAATAATATTTATTCACTTGGCCACAGTTGCTTAAATAAATTAAATTAAAAAAAATGAAAACAATGAAGGTCAATAGCCCATGACAGACTACTAACCCATCAATATGTAATGTAAATATAAATATTTGTAAAGAATTGTTATTCTGTTGTCTAAATAAAGATGTTTGTATATGAAAACAATGAATAAATTTTTCAATATTTATTTAATTTCATTCTGTACATTTAATTAGAGAAAAAATGTAAATGTTTGTCTCTGAAACGAAATGAACGAGATGCCTTGAATACAATTTTTGAAATGAAGAATTATTATCAATTTAGTAATGCCTAAGAAGTGATTCGGACAAAAGAGACAAAAAACTAGTTTTTATCAACAAACCAGTTATGAATTTATTTTCTTTAAGACGTTTAAATCAAATTAATTTAACAAAATATAACTGCGTGGCAGATAGGCCCCGGATAGATTAACACAATATTTTTTTCTTGTTTTGTAAATATAAATGTTTGTATAAGCATATGTAATGCTATCTAAATAAAGATGATTGTGTATATGTATGTGCAATTTTTTACTCACATAAAACGACTTAAGTTATTAACATAAAGAATACGAGTGAGAAAGATATTACTCCGTAAAATATACTCTAGTGCTTCAAAATGTATTGTATATATAAAAATTTTAAAAGCTCAGTGTATTTGTGTGAACGATATTTGAACATAAAGAAACCTCTTTATGCCAACTAACTTCACAGAAACAATGAAAACAATAAATTACGTTGCTTTATGCAATTCGTATTTAATTGCAGCTATTTGAAATAATACAAAATCAATTTATTCAGAACATATTTTAAACCAAATTAGAATATGCAGCGTGATTCCATTCAATCGATCATGCCGTCTCTTTTGAAACGAGTATAATAAGTGAACATATGTATTCCATCACCGGCAACTGTTTCATTCCACGTCAATTTATTATTACAACGAATTAGCTAATTGTTCAACGCAAGTAGCAATTAAGCTGCAATTTGCAATATTGATTGGCAAATCAGTTCGCACGCAGTTTGGGTTTTATTTGAAAACTAT
Organism: Philonthus spinipes; assembly: GCA_963082785.1. NCBI lineage: Eukaryota > Metazoa > Arthropoda > Insecta > Coleoptera > Staphylinidae > Philonthus > Philonthus spinipes. The sequence goes on along the minus strand of OY720315.1, from coordinate 9,778,662 downwards.
CGGCTTATTTGTTGATTAATTAATGTGCGCGCGTATCGTTTACTTTTGTTATCAAAATACAATAAAAAAAACAGTAATATTTGTTTAATATATATTACCTACGATTTTAAAGTTAAAATGTATAAAATATGTTTCAAAATAAATAAAACAACATATGAACCAATATAAACGATGAATAAATCATTAAATTAACAAATACAATATATTTTTGTAAAATTATTGTTATTCACATAATTTATTATTACAATAATAATTGCTATAAATAATTTAATAATTATATATTCATTTATTTTAGCAGGACGATAAAAAAGCGGTTTTGAAAAAATATTTTTTATATACAAAGTAGTAGTATCATATTACATAAATAAAATTATGGATTCATTTCGTATTAAAATATATCAATGTTATGTTGTTCTTTATTAATTCTAATTCATCAAATTTGAGAAAATGAGGGAGCATTCCTCTAATCAATAAATACTTTTGACGAAATAAATTATATTAATTATATATTGGATGGTTGAGGCCATTACTTTGTGATACATGTTTAAATCAATAAGGTATTTTTTTTTAAATTAAACACTCTGGTAGGAGTTTAGATGACAGGTTAAAAGAGCATATGAGCGTATATAAAAATAATAAAACAACATCAAATTACGCGACTCGTCTCATAGAGAATAACCGTGCACCTCCTACTAATAACCTGTCGATTTTACATCGAGCCGATAAAGGCCGAAAATTAGACCTACTGGAGTTATTGGAAATCCATAAAGCATACAATCATTTCGAAAATTCGCTCTTAAACGACCAAACCGACCTAATCTCCTCACCCATTTTTAATTCCGTATTGTAATTCACCCCACAGCTATGTTTTTACCTGATTTGTATATTTAAGAAAAACAGTTTGTAACTTTTTTTATTATTTGTTTGAAAATGACCGTATAGGTCGAAACCAGTTACAAAATAAATTGTGCACGTGATACTAGCAAAGTTTTTAATAAAAAAAATACCTTATTGAATTAAATTAATTATATTGAGCTACGCATAATCATGTTGTAGTCAAAATTCTATGGTACTCATAAAACTCAATGAATTTTATCATGTATAGTAATTTTTGTAGATTTTTTCACATATCTATGGAAACTCATTTATATAAACTTAGGAGGGCCATATCTAAATTAGCTATATTCATTAAATATCGCATTATTAAAGTTGAATTAAAATCATTTTAATTATAGGGTCTAGGATTGTAGTACCGTTTCGAATTCAAAATGTGAAATATTTATTTTTATATTTGTCTAATAACATTAGAAATTATTATAATTCTGTTGAAGATTTTTCAAATTTTTTGAAATTTTCAATTAAAGGAGTTGACATTTTTATATCAATAAACACATTTTTTTACTGAAGATCTTATTTTTCGTAACGTGAAATCTAGATGCATTGAGAAAAATTGACAGTTATTCATTTTAATATTTTATTTGGTTTTAACAACTATGAATCAATTATATTATAAATCCTTTCAACCATATGTAGCAGGCGTCGACATCAACCGACACTGGCGGTGTCGGCGTCTTTGAACTAACAAATTACGCAATGGAAAATCCTCGACATAAGAAAATTAATTCCACATAAAAAAATACATATTACGTTGATACATGCCATTAAATTGAAATAAAATATATTCGAGAATAATAAAGCAATTAGTAAATATAAAATTAAATATTATTTTATAATACGCGTAAATATAATAATAAATAACAATAGAAAACAGTATTTTCACTTGGTCACAGGTATTTATATAAATCAAAATAAATTTGTTAATTTAATTTACTAATACTCATTGGATTATTTTATTACATTATTCATATTTTTGTACTTTAATACAGCGCTATAAAAAACTCTACTGTTCTCTATTTAATTTCATTAATACGCGCATGGCTAATAATATTTATAATTGCAGTAAAAAATCCGGTGGGTAAAAAACGGCATTCCCCAGACTAAACAATTACCCGTCTTTAACTAAAGATAATAATCTGGCTAGTGGCGCGTAAATATTTATACACAAACAGTGGCCTTTGTGAAATGTAATTACGTTGAAACTTCGATGTTGATTTTACGAACATATATTTTTATGAAAATTACATTTGTGGTATTGCATCAAGAACGACTAGCACATTATAGTATTCTTATTTGTTATTGTAATACTTATCTTGAAATATTTGTAAACAACACTAAAGTTCCAGTAATTTTTTGAAGAATCCAATTAGATGCAAAACATCTTGTAATGATTTTTTTTTGCGAAAAAATTCTCAAATCAAGTTATTGATAAATATTTAGGATACACTTTCAGACAAAACAGTTCAAAGGTTTAAAATATTTTAATAAAACAGAAAAAAAATATTAAATTCTTAATAATATATATCTTTATTGACAACATTTGATACGAGAGTAATAAAAAAAATATTTAAAAAATGTATGTCCATCGGCAATTTTTGTGTCAATCTTTTATATTTTTTGTCATTAACTTTTTTTAAAAATCGTCAATGTCAATTTAACTGTCTATGTCTTGGAAGGCTGTAATGAATTGAAATATTGCTGTGAATGAATTTTTACGGATGAGTCGCGAGTAGTTGGATTTAGGTCAAATTTTTGGGAGAGTATTATGATACATTCTTCAAAAGAAAGAAGGTTCCTTTGTTCAGATAGGAGTTTGTTGAAATTATAATTTTATGGCATATATAATAATTTTAAAACAAATGTTTTATATTTTTTATGCGTTTGCTATACACATTAGCATTTAATAAATGCTTACAAATAAAACCAACAAAAAAATCAAACCTACCTTTTTTATATTTCTACACGTATGAACTTAATGATGTTTACTTTTGAAACGCCGACGCATTTCCAGTAGTAATAAAACTTCCACCGTCCCGCTTTTTTTATCAGCATCTCAAATAATTTGATAAATCCCGACCTCTGTGAGTGTTTTACGGTGTAAAGATTGATGCTCGCCCTAATGAAAAACCTGCTCCGTAATCATATCTATCTCTGTAAGATTTTAAGATTAATGCGTCTGTGTTCTTTACCGATACATTTTTTCTTAATAAGTGAGGCGCGCTCGCGTTCTCTCTTCTTCCTTTACTCTCTCGTCTTATACCCTGGAAGAGGCCGGATGCCGTTAATTGGCCCTCCCGTTGGGCTTTTCATAATCATACATTTTTTGGGTGGGCTGTTTTATGGTAAGGCCCTTAATTAAGTATACTTACCACCTTTGCCGCCAATCAATAAAATCTTGGCGGGATTTACGTTGATTATACGTATTTAGATCGTGCTGATTCGCTCGGGGAAATTGACAAGGATGTTAATATGTGGTTTTATAAAAAAATCTTATTAAGTTTTTATTTTTACGTTCAGTAATTTTCATTGTAATCCCTTTTTAAATTAACTATTAAATTTTATGAGTAATAATTATAACAAAGTTATTTTCAGAGTGAAAGATCACCAGTCGATTATTATTTTCCAATTAATCAATTTATAATATGTAAATAAATTGTTCAATATATTTTGTAATCATTACATGGATATAAATATTATATTTATTATAATATTTTCTTTTCAAAACTGCCAATTATAACAACTCATCTTCAAAGAAATTAAGTAACGTTCGATGATTTTAAATTATAGTTAGTTGCTTCAAAATATTATTTGTTCTAAATATAATTATATTTGCATTGTGGTCAATAGAATAAATAAGTTCAGTAAAAACTCCAACAGGTTGATTTTCAGTTATATTTTTATTTATTTAATCTACCAACCAGAATGCAAATAAAATAAAATTTAAAACAAATAATATTATTTAATTAATTGTTCAACCACCATTCATCTAGCCTATGAATAACTAGTCATTTCGGTTCGAACCTCATGAGACTAGTGTATTTCATGTGCAATACATTAATGACGGCGGTTAAAAGAATCTAGTGTTGCGGTAAATTACCTGATATGAATCATAATGAATGAGAAGATGACGCAAGCGTCTTCTTCCAATTTTAATAAATATTGTAAAACAACTAATTATAATTGTCCTGCGATCCAGACTTCAAAATCTAGTATTTCCTCCAAAAATGATTAATTTTGTAAATAATTTACAATTTTACAATTTTTTGCAATGCATCAGACATTTCTTTCCAGGAAAGCGCACCGTTGGATTTCGTTATGAATCTCATGCAATATGCAATTATACGAATTAGTCATGTGGTCATCCATTCGTTTCTGGATTCTTCTAGTGGTAATTTAATCACTCCGGTCCGGACCACAATAGTTCTTGTAGTTCTGAAGACTGCATTAGCCGGAGTGTCTTCTCTCTTAACATACCTCCAATGATGTGGAATCAACCCTTTATTTCTGTAATACGGCTTACCACGAAAGCTTTTCAACGATCAGGATTTCCTTAAATCCATGCCAGTGCAATCTTAGAATCGGTCTAGGCCAGAACATTATCAATATTAATGCTAAGAAATCGCACGTCTATATCTTATTTGCTAATACTGTTGCTTCACATAACTATAAACGGGGAATGGTTGTTTTGGTTCTAAAGGAGCTACATTTGATTTTGCAATAAGCCACATACATTATACATTATTTGAACTTATTAAAATTCTAATATAAATTACTGCATCTAACGCTTTTTCTGATGCATTGCAAAACCCATGTGACTCAATTTTTACAGTTTTTTATATTGAATCCATCAAGCAATCGCAATAGTTTCTATCATTTTTAGTTGGTCTCTGAAGTGTATCCAGGATTCAGTAATTTCATTATTTTCTGGGTTATCCCAACCATTTTCCGTTGCACACAGTTGCGGCATTAATTATTTTGCCTTAATTCTAATTGGAAATAACCAGCCAAATGGGTGCCATTTCTAATATAATAAAAACACTGTAAACTTATCTTAACGCAATTGTTTTAGTCCAGATGACATTTCGAACACAATGTGTTCATTCTCAACGTACAAACAGTTACAGGTAAATGTTTCTTCACACCGGGGTTCGAAATGTCATATAAAATACATTTTGTGAAGAAGAGTTTACAGTGGTTTTTACTAATATTTATGTGCTATATCTAATAAAATTGTTCGTTTTGTGGGCGAAGTTGTGTTTAGCTACAAAATGAAATTAAACGCATCTCTGGTTGGACATCAATGTATTAATTTAGAGTTACTAATTTTTATTAGATCGTTAATTCTAGATTCCAATGGTACATTTTCTTGCAAAATTTTTATTACAACACCATTTACTTAGGTTAAATCAGGCTGTTTGTAACATTTGCATAATTTCATCTTGCAATTTGCGGTTTTCTTCTAAAGTAAATGATCCTGTTAGTGAATCATCTACATAGAAATCTCTTGTAGCTATGGATCAGGCTGTATAATATCGATATAACCGCTGTAAATTACAGTTGTTAGTTTGTATTCCTATATTGGATCCTGATGTGACCATTTCAATAAATTTTTTTTTTTAATTTTAGGTCTGAAAGGGTGATACATTTTTTTAATAACTGCTGTAAAGGAATATATATATATATATATATATATATATATACTGACACCATCGTAACGGAATCTAGTATAAATTATCCTGTAGTCGAGGTCCAACGTGCATGAAGTAGACTCTTGCCGTTGGTAGTTTTGGGAGATGCATCGAACACAACTCGTAGTTTTGTTGTTGTACGATTTTAATAATAATAATATGAATCTGCTACAGCAGAGTTCGTATGACCAAGGTTTAAGTATTGTTTCAGGAATTTTTGTAAATCCTTATTTGTTTTAAATTTTCGTTCTATTGTAACATTCTATCAATTGCTCTTTATTTAGAGTCACCTAGGTAAACTGGCTCCTTGAATAGAATTTTTACTGGGTAACGTCCGTCTTAATCTATTTTTTTTTTTACTGTGTATAAACTGATACACGAGTTCTAATTCCTTTGACAAATTGATTGTAACTGTAAACTACTCTATGTCCCGGCATCTTTTAAGTGTTTTATAAAGTTCTGTTAGTGATATTAGTGTAACTGAAGAGTCTGCGTAGAGATAGAAGAAAATGAGTTTGGAGTTAGTAGAAGAAAGATGTATGAAAGAGGATATGTATTAGAAAGTGTTGCAAAGAAATGGCTTGAGGAAGGAGTAAATGTAGCAGACTGGATGAACGTGAAATGTAAGGAAGTAGAATTACAGAAACAAGAGGGAACGATTGAAAGGAGTGATTACAATCCGCTATATAAGAGATGACACATGAATGAATGCCGGCCAGGGAATCTTACGTGCAGTTATTTATGTAAAAGCAGAAAGGTTATCCTGGTAAGAGCTAGGTGTGGATCGGATGAAAGAGGAAGAAAGATATGGATGGGTGAAGTGTATGATAGGTGTGCATGTTGTGAAAAGGGAAGAGATACACGGGATTATATTGCGGAGGAGTGAAAGGAGGTATGTCAGGATTGGATGGGAGGATAAAAGTTACTGCTTACTTAATTACATACTTAGAAGAATTTATTAAGTTTATCATTTTGATTTAAATAATTAATAGTCTCTACGAGTAACTTAAAGATTATAAGAAATGTGTTTCTTAATTTTTTAACTTTTGTCTTGTAAATTTTGTAATTCCTTTTGGACAATCAAACATTATTATTATAAAGCCGTATAAATAACGAAACACAATTGGGATACATTTATAAAGTACATAATAAACTGATTCAAAAATGGTATACTGTATACATTTTAAAAAGCACGATTGATTCCAGCATGTTTTATGTATATATAAAACATAAGGGGGAAGAAATATCTATTTGATTCTTTGCCAGTATTTAAATAGAAAGTCTGCAGTAGCCGTGCCGTTTTCAAGGGCATGAAAAATCGCCCTTTTCACAGCCCGTTTGCTCCCTTATGCGGATATACGAAAAGATGAGAACTTATGAGACGGCAATTTAGGAGGCCGTTTGTTGACGACCTATCTCTATTAGCGTATTTGTAAAGGCGGACGGGTTTACCTAAAAATCTGAAAAATTGCTAATAACGCCCGTTATTTCCATTTTTGCCCTTCCTCCCCCTTTTCTCCGAGGGAGAAGGCGATCCATATCGAAAAGTCAAATCCGGAATAAATTTGATAATTTGACGAAAATATGATTGCTTCCTCTCCCCCGGCTATATATTATCCAGCCGGACTGGAATGAAGGATGAAATACGACAACGCCCTTTTTGTGCTCGAGTGTATTTTTCAACCCTTAGCTTCGCAGTTTATGGGGGGAAATAATAAATAGCGCGTCGCTGCCTACAATCTATATGTTTTATTTCGTTTTAGTGATCTAACGTTTGATTAAACCGATCTGCAATATTAATTAATTAAATACTGGAAAGAATAAAATATAACCCATTAAATATGTACAATATATAAAAATATACTTTTCTAACGTAAATCAATTCTAATTTCAATCAACACTAAAAATGTTTCTAAAATCTTTTGATTAAATTGTAATCAACTTGGTTAAACGTGTTAATTAATAATTGGATATTTTTCGCATATGTACTTGCAGCAATTAATTAGTTTAAAATAAAATAAATCAGAGATGATTCACACATATGCAGTTATTAAATTACAAAAAAGAAAACATTAAAAATACTGGCAATGATCAATAAAATCCGATCATTCCTTTTTTTCGAACCACCTCACCTCTCTTTTATTTTATTTTAATTCAAAACAATGCCTTTTTTCACATAACAAATTGAGAATGTTTTTTGTTCCGAACCGATATATCCGTACATTACACGCGTCTGTAACCAAACGCGATGTTTTTTATCTGAGATCGCGGCAAAGACGGTATGTAAAATTGCTAAACAATTAAAAGCTTACAGGGCAGAGCTATACTGGTGAAGGATGATTCCTGAAACACGTGTCTATAGATAGCTTTGTAATTATGATTAATGAGTGCCTTCTATTAAATATTTTTTATTCGAACCGTCACAATGCTCAGTAGTACTGATATGCAACAAATATTTATTGTGTAATTCAATATCTGAAGGTTATATACTCGGGAAGTAGTTGTTTCAATAGATATTTGTCAAAAACTTAAAGTGTAAATAATTTTTGCAGTTAGAAGAATGGAACCATCTAATTTTATTGATGATTGCCACTAAGTCTTCCCTATTTATTTCCATTCTAATTAATTAAAATTTGTAGTAAAATGGCTACTTGAACATTTCCACATACAATAATTAAAATTCTTTCATTAATTGATTGATATGTTTGTAACATATTTCAAGATATTGCAAATACTCCTTCAGTTACGATAGTTACATAAAGTCAATCTCTGCCAGTCATAAGGAAGACTCTAAACGCAATTATTTCTTAACAAAAAGAAGATGTACATAAAAGGAAACGTCAATATCTCTTTATAAATACTCACGCCTAGAAATCACCAATCATTAATTCCTCGCATCTTTTATGATTCACGACTAACAAGCGTACGATATAAATGCCAAGCACGATTGGCTGAGAGACCGACTGTCGATATGCATTTAGATTGTGGCACATATATTATGCCGGATAATGAAGTCATGCAAGCAGTTTGATAGCATAGCAAAACTCTATATTAACTACACGCTTTGTAATATTGGAAACATGTTTCATCAAATTTTTATTAAGTGTAATGCGTCGCATACATTTCCGATATTCATTTAGTCAAGTTGTAGAATTAAGTGTGGTATACACTAGAGATATTTTTGATGTGTTTTATTGTTGCTATTCAGTGTAACTTATTGCATTAATATTCGTTGTTGTTTTCAATTTATTAATAAAAACTCATTAATTTGTATTTACTAACTTAACAAATTGGTTGCCAGCAAGTTTATTTGTAAAACGTAAAAAAAATATTCCTCCTTTTTAAGTTTTATTTTATAAAACGAGTAAGAATATGCTTTTTAATTGATTTTGATGCATTTTTTAAACGGCAAATAACTTTAAAGTAGGTACTAACTATCATCGCTGACTGACGTGGCCATATTTCTATTTAATTTTCTATTTCTCATTGCAATTTCCGCTAAAAAAAAGAAATAGGACGATCCCTATTTTTCAGCAGGTCAGAAAAATGCGTGTTAATTCTTCTCGTTTCGCAAGCTGTAATTAAAATGATAAAACAGTAGAATGAGATGATTTGTCTGAAACATTCCACTCGCGATGATAACTTTCGGGGGTGTTACTTCAACCGTGGAAATGCCCATTAAACCAACTTCTGGATGGATTCCTTTAATTACATTATAAAGTGAGTCCAATAAAAGTCCCTTTTATATTTCTATTGTTGCAAATAAAACTTTAGGTGCGTGAATCGACTGAAGGATTAAATCAATTGATTTTATGTTATTTTATATTATCTATTTCATGTACATTGTTTCACTGAGGATTAAGTAGTCTACTAAGTGAAAGAAATTAACACATTTCGGGTCGAGTGATTTTTTAAGATTTTTTCCTTTAAATAAACCCTGTTATTAAAGCACGTCTATTTCTGCGTGGGAAATGGGAGCAGTGTCATCTGCATATAGGAGAAGGTATGTGGAGTGGTTAAGATTGTGTGGGTTTCTGTGATAAAGATTGATTACAAATATATTGTATAGGAGAGAGGGGGGATCCTTGAGGAAGGCCTTGTTGCGGGTTTCGGATTCTTACTCGAAGGATTCTGTTAGAAAAGAGATTATCTAAGGTTTTAATGATAACATGTGGAATATCAAGTTTTTAGTATATCTAAGAAAACTACGGCGGTTTTGTTACTTTCGAAGTTAGCGGTTTGAATGTTGGATTGTAAGGAATGACAAGGGGGGAAAATTATATTTAAGTTAAAATATGAAATATATTTATACTAAAAATTGAACATTTTTACCATTTCATTAAAAAAAACATACTAATATTTAAATTCAAATTTTTATTTCACACAATAATAAAAAATTAGAGTGTTTATGCTAATTTTAATTTAAATCATTTCCTGGGTATGTATTTTATGCACTTTATTTGTAAAAAATCTATATTTATACAACAAAATAAGGCAAAATTACTTTCACCAATTTAAAAATTAATTTAAATATTATTACTTTTTTAATGGTGTCTTTTTTTTGTTCTTCGTGAACCATAAACAATTTAGCCAGTGCATTTTGTCAGGGTTTTCATATTTGGAAATAACAATTAGTTAAGTAAAAATAAATAGACTCGATTTCGCATGTCATTCCTTCTCACCCAGGCTTCTTCTTTCCCGTCTTGGATTCTGAGATCCCACTGGATGTCATCATTCCTTTCGTACCTCTCGTCAGGACGTTGCGTGTTCCCACCGCGTAATTCATCACCTTATTATTCAGCACCGATTCAAAAATCCTCTTTCTCAGTTCTACAATCAGCTGTTTGTTTGCAAATAAGGCAAACAGCAGGTTAGTTAGAGAGGGTGGCTCTCTTTCTGACTAGGGTTTGGAACGTGAGCCTTCTGTCAATGTGGATACCCAGATATCTTGCGGTTTTACTCAGATCGATCTTGTATCTTCTTCTGGGCTCTTCTTCAAAAATCTTAAATTTCCTGGGACGGAGCTTGATTTCAATATACTTCGTATGGGTTCTCTTCACGTTGAATTTCAGCTTCCAACGTCTCGCGTAGTAGAGTAACTCTTTCAGCGCGCTCGGAGTTTTCTCTCCGCTGAATCAAATCCGAGGCCCTGTATAACGAAGACCGCGCAGTGATGTCGAACCAGTCTTATTCGATTCACAAGAAAAAATTATATTGACAATCATCATGAAACCACGTGTGACATATTCCATTCTTCAAATTACATCACGGAAATGATCGGCGGGTAGCTATTCAATTCAATTCAACTCATGATGAAGTTTTATATTAAAAAATTAAACGTAATAAAATAAATATTAGTTTTTTTTAAGAGTAAGTTTCATAAGCATTGCTAAAACTAGTCATAATATTTCACAATTCATAATTTATTAGTGCCACACAGCAAAGTTTACACAGGTCAAAAACTTAATACTAATACACAGGAATAAGTGTTTTAATATATTGAGCAACTTTAACATCAAAATCATTTTAAAATGATTACTAAAACTAGGTACATACAAATAAATAACATATTATTTATTTTAAACTAAATTTATCAAATATTTATACAATATTCATTGTTAAAAAAATACAAAATCAAATGATTGTTAAATAATTAAGTGTCTGAATATTAACCTAACCGTCACCAGATCCATAAAGATATTGATCTACTGAGAACCATTGTAAAACAAAATTTAAGTTTTATTAGACATCTCAAAAAGTCACAAATAAAACTATGTATCATATAAGCTAAAATTAAAAAATACTCTATTATATAACGAAATTAAATTAATCACGAGGTGAGGACAGAAGTAGCAATAACTACAGACGATATTTTTTAATACACAAACAATATATATTGTACTACATACGTTTAATTATCTTTATTGCTAAAATAAACCATTTATTCTAAAGAAGAAAAAAACAATTCTTTCCCTTGGACAGATTCCTGGGAAAGTAAAAAATATAATGAAATATATTTTATGCTTTTACCACTATTTATTTCATTAAATGACAAATAAATAACCGAAACATAAATCCCCTCAGCGATCAAAATGAAGTAGCACAATATTCATTTATTTTTCTATATAATTATACGACTCGAGTTTCGACTGCTCATTGTTAAGTGATAATTGTTATGTATGTAATAAATTTCAAAAATTTCTTATTACTTAACAATATCGAAACTCGAGTAATGTAATAAATAAAATACATATATTTAGTGTAATAAATATTATATTTATATAATATTATATTTAATGTAATAATAAATAGTGACAAAAGCAAATATATTTTGTTTAGTGTAATGGATTACCATAAAGTAACGATCAACGCATTTAACAATTATGACAGAGTTTATTAAAATGTGGTACATACATCTATAGTCTTATCATAACATAAACAATAAACATTAAGTTTACAAATTATATGTTATACAAACTCATCGGCCAGATTGCTATATAAAAATTCTTTCATGTCATAAAAAGCCTTTTTAATTAGGTAATCTTTAATAGTTCTTTAAAATGTATTTAGCGGTAGAGATTTTATATTTTCTGAAAGAAGATAAAAGAACTTGGGTCTGTGAAAATTTGATCCAGTCTCTGATTAATGAAGACGGAGTTTGTTCGGATTTATATTAGGAGAGTTTCTTATGTTATACTGATGAATACAATTGTGTGTTTGGTAGTCATTGATGTTTTCTCTGATTAATATTAAGCTCTGCAGTATATACATGGAAGGTAAGGTAATAACACGTAGTTTAACAAAAATCTTCCTGAGAATTTTCTCGATATCGTATCCCCGCGATAATATGAATTGCTCGTTACTGGATTCCGAATAACCAAGCAGTAATCATACATTACTGACCTTAACTGCTCTTTTTATTTCAATCGTAACTTTTACGAAAAAAAAAGCGTAAACCGCAAGTGAAAAATAATTTAGATTACGATTTTAATTTTGTATCTTAGAAACAATTAATTAAAGATAATTATATTATAATAAATATAAATAGATTATTAAAAATCTCTGAATAAATGAATATAAGACAGATTAAATTGAATTACTTTAAATTTCTAACTTTAAATTACCAGTATTTAATTTAATATTTCTTTTGTGGCAGAAAGACCTCGGGTCGATAGCCTATGAAAGGATAACCTCAAATTATATACCGTATTATACTATAATATGGAATACTGTACATAATATACTGTAAATGTCCCTTGAATAAACATATTTGTATATATATATTGGTTTTATTTGTTTTATTGGTAGATTTTTAAATATATAATCATACCTATTATTACAAAATAAACTACACATGTTTAAATTTTAAAACTACTAATTATTTCATAATTATATCTATTAAATGGTTTTTGTCTAAATAATAAATATTGTATATGTTTGTGAAAGGAAGACAGCTTCAATTTCTAGTGCAACACACGAGTAAAGAATTTCCGCTTTAATATGAGAAGAAGAAAATGGATCAATAATTTTTTCAACACTGGGGATCATTACGAGTGCACTTAAATATAATTTGATTAGTTCAATTGGGGGGAAAAGGAAAAGAGGGGTTTCCTTGGAATAGCAATTAGGACGATTGTCGTTGAATACTCTCTGAACGGTGGACATTACGACCCGATAAAAAAGAAAAAAACTTCGCAAAACCGTATTATGATAGTCCTGGGGATAAACTCATTAAAGTCATTTATCCGATTCTGCTTACTTTCGATTTCCGCGAAAGTTTCCTGCCCCGAATGTATTGTCATTTGACCCACATTCTGGATTTCATACACGTTTACACACAATACATGATTGATTGGATTATGTATTTAAATGTCTCAGGTATTAAATATAATTCACAGCATGAATTAACTTAAAATATAGGAATTTATATTACAGATTGAATACCTTTAAACACTTAAAAAAAAATATAGATTGTCGATAATTTATAAAATACATGGCAACTTTCATTATATTATATTCATTTAATCCACAGGTGTTAACTTTACATTAAAAAACAAACGCTCAAACAGGTCGAATAGTTTCAAATAAAAACACTTATTTACTTTTTTGTATTCACTTTTTATTTTTACGGTGACTAGTTTCGACTCGTTAGCGAGCCATTATCAAACCAAGTACTTAAAATTAACATCGAAGTCCTTATATATACTTAAAAATTAGGAGTCAGGTAAAAACGCGTCAAACAGAGGGGTATACATCAGGTCGGTCTGGTCGTTTATTAGCGGAATTCCCGGATTGAACTTTGCTTTGTGAATTTCTAATGATTCGAGAAGGTTCATTTTATGGCCCTTTTCCGCAAAATGTAAAACCGAAAGTACATCCTTTCCAAAAATGTGACCTTCTTCGATTATGTGATTGGAGAATGTTGATTTATCCTGCTTCAACTTATATGATCTGAGATGTTCTTTAAGTCTAATATCAAAATTTCGTCCTGACTGTCCTATGTATACACCTTTACATGTTTCACAGGTCAACTTATATATACCGGATTTTTTATTTACATCGGTTTTTGTTTTTTTTTGTCCCCTTGGAAAGAAACATATTGTAAAATGGTATCGGTATGTTGACGATATTTTTGCCTGTTTTATAGGCTCAAATAGACAACTTAATCAATTTTTAAATTATATCAACACACTACACCCCAACATTAATTTTACATTGGAAATAGAACAGAATAACTGCATTAACTTTTTAGACATAAAAATATCAAAAGTGAATTCCAAGTTAGAATTTGAAATATATAGAAAACCGACCTTTACAGATACAATAATTCCGCAAAATTCCAGACATCCAATAAAACATAAATTAGCAGCGTTTAATTGCATGATTTACAAAGCACTACATTTACCCCTAACAATAGACGCATATACCAAAGAAATATCAATAATTAAGAAAATCGCAAACAATAATGGATACACCACAGGATTAATTGATAATCTAATAGAACGACAAAAATTAAAACAAGTACAAAAATATATTTATGCAGTAACGAAAAATAAGGATGAACGGAAGTATGGAGTACTGACCTTTTTCGGTAATATAAGCTTTAAAATTAAAAATATTTTACAAAAACAAAATATAATAGTAGCATTTAAACCATACACTAAACTCAAATACGAAATTTTTAATCCCAAAACAAAAACCGATGTAAATAAAAAATCCGGTATATATAAGTTGACCTGTGAAACATGTAAAGGTGTATACATAGGACAGTCAGGACGAAATTTTGATATTAGACTTAAAGAACATCTCAGATCATATAAGTTGAAGCAGGATAAATCAACATTCTCCAATCACATAATCGAAGAAGGTCACATTTTTGGAAAGGATGTACTTTCGGTTTTACATTTTGCGGAAAAGGGCCATAAAATGAACCTTCTCGAATCATTAGAAATTCACAAAGCAAAGTTCAATCCGGGAATTCCGCTAATAAACGACCAGACCGACCTGATGTATACCCCTCTGTTTGACGCGTTTTTACCTGACTCCTAATTTTTAAGTATATATAAGGACTTCGATGTTAATTTTAAGTACTTGGTTTGATAATGGCTCGCTAACGAGTCGAAACTAGTCACCGTAAAAATAAAAAGTGAATACAAAAAAGTAAATAAGTGTTATTATTTGAAATATTTAAAATGTATCACAAAGTAACCGCCTCCACCACAAAATATTTAGGTCGAATAGTATTTTCAATAGTGCACCATTTTCACCAAATTTATTTTATACAGGGTATTCCATAAACAAATGGAGACAAAAGTTACCTTTCTTTAAATGAAACACCATAATTTATTACATATCAAGATTCCTCAGAGAATTCTAGACATTCATTTATAATGTCATGTATCTATCTTCAATTATTTACGAAATAATGGCAATTATTTCATAATTCAATGTCAAACTTAAAAAAAATAAGAAAAAAAAAAAAAACGTAGCAACAGTTGTAATAAGACACACGTAAGTGTAGATGGTTATGTACAGTAATACAACACACAAAAAAACACAATATAAGAATAATTGCCATATAACTAATATTCAATGACTGAAAATAGTTAAAATAAATTTTGATTAATTAATCTATCTCTGTTTCAAGTTTGTGTAGATAATGTAATTTAATATGAATAATTCGTGAAATTATCTGAACAAAAGTATCTCGGGGAATTTTAATTACGTAAAATTATGCCTAGATCTCTAGTCTATTGCCTTACCAGGCTTTCGGGTTGTGCAAATTTAAGGGTAATTATCATTGGCCTTGATTCATTATAACCGATAATTATTTTCGCGATTAATTTTTATATAAAAAAGAAATAATGTATTTATTTATAAAGGAAAACTCTTCATTAATGTAATGAAAAATATCAGCATCATAAACAAAGGGGGCGGCACGTTTAATTCACTCGAATTTTGAATTCGATTAAGTTCATGCTTTCATGTCGTAATTTGTCATTTTCGTGGATCTTTCAGGAAATAATGTAATGTGTTATTAATCAATTTTGACGTGAATTATACGCCGCCGGAGCAATATACATCATTCCGTGATCTTGTAGAGTATTTGTCAATATTTACCTAATGATAACGTCTTTGTTCGAAACCATTAATTACGGACCCATCCTCCATTTTCTCTCTTTCGAACCGGCGGGCGTAAATCCATTTAGAAAAATATGAAGTGGCAATATGAAACTTTTCGCGCGGGAGAATTAACAGAAAAAAGTAAATAAATAAGGAAAAAAGACGCTTGTGCGCGAGAGTAAAAAAAAACGCACCGGCTTGAATATTTATGATTTCGATTTGAATTACAAATTAAATTTGCATAAAGAGGATTTTTTGTACTAATTGCACGCACTTGATTAATTTCGTTTGTTTTGTGCCAGGGATATTTTTTGTAGCGGGGAAATTATTGTAGAAAAAAGGTAAATACATAAAAATTCACCTGGGAAATTTAAATTTCATTGTTATGCAAGTTCGCTATTGCTTTGATCTATAGTATAAAAAACCGCGCTCGTGCTGTTGAAGTGTAATGAGATATGATAATCGGAGATAATTGCGTTGTGTAATATTGCAGTGACACGCTTAACCTTTTCAATTTTGATTTGCAAAAGGGAAGTTGTGCAATTCGTGTTAATACTTTTGATACTATTTAAATAAATGTATATAATATAATCTATACAATATAAGAGCAGAAATACCTTCCGTCGATTGCCTAGTTCTGTCCCAGGCACACATTTATTTTATTGCGTATACTTAATGTATATACTTAATATATGTAAATATGTAATGGTCTGAATAAATATATTTGTATATACAGGGTGAGCCACGAATAACGGCCATTAAAAGTTTTCGGGGTTCCTGACCGCGGAAAATTTTGAAAAAATTCTGCACGGTTGAAAGCGACTACCTCATGGAGAATATTTTAACTTTCTTTCACTTCCGGTCGTACCGGAAATGACTACCAACTTTATTATTTTAGACCCTATATTTTTCTTTCGGATTCCTCGTTTAATTATCCAACCACTCATATGGATTTATGTTTACATAACTCTTAGAGTTTTTGAGATAAAATTTATTTGTCAAATTTTAACTTCAAATTGACGTTTCGAAAAATGCAACTACTAGTGGGAACAAGATAGACAGGCCAACGAATTGTTAGTTATAGATCCATCTAAAATAAAAATAAAAACATCTGTTAATTTTGATAGTAGGTATTTCAAAAGTGTCAACATTTCAGTGCAATCTTAAAAACATCATAACTCAATTTTTTTAAATGGAATGACCAATACTTATTATACAGGGCGATTGACAAGACTATTTGCAACAAAAAATATTATGCATCCCAATATCTCGAGCAAGTAGTTTTTGAGTTAAATCGAAATTTCTTTCCTCTCAGAATGTTTGCGTAATCGAGTAATTCCTGTACGATTCACACGTGCACCATAGTAAGCTGTACTGTCAAAGGGCACTTACTGAATCTGGAACAAATTATTTCCAATGTGTCAATATTTCTGAACCCTTCGTTTGACTAATATTAAAATGAATAAGCATACGAATAAAAAAAATATGAATTTATTCGACATATTTTGAAAACAACATTCACAGGTGGTCAATTGAACATCCACATGCAACACGTGTAAATAAATACCAACACAAATTTAGTTTCAACATAGTTTGCATGCATGTTATTTTTGTTTGTATTAGGGAAGATTAAATAGTGGTATTATTTCAAACAATTGTTATTTTTTCAGTTCTTGTGATCAATTATTCGGTTGAAAATTACTTTTGAATATATTTATGTTTAACTTGTTGTATTTTGTGCTTTGTAAGAGCACTTAGTTGTTACGACTTTGGAAAATAACAAGATGGGCAGTTTTTTGGTTAGAGCTTCTTTATTTTTTCATGGCTGTACAAGTCAACACAATTTTTAGGTTATGATAAACCACGTGGAAAATACAAACGTAGGCAACCCAACATGCAAAACGTGTTAGAGGGCGCAAGCATCCTCGGTCTCGTTGTCCGGCCGCATTTCCACGAAGATCGTTCCGTTGCGAACGAACCGTTAAAATTTCCCCAAACGAGGAATCGGCACGTAGGCAGTAATTTTTGTAAAATTACATGCCAAATCCGAACAACTTTATTTCAATCTTCTTGCTTTTGTTTTTATGTCGTAAGTCAAAACAAACAATTTTGTCGGACTGGCCATGTATGACGAATAAGTTCATAATTTCTTGAGTAGTATACTGATTAATTTAAATATTTCTTGAACGAAGGGTTTAAAAATATTAACACGTTGGAATTTATTTTTCCACATTTGGTTCAGTCAATATTGACAGTAGGCCACAATGGGAAACGTATGAATAGTGCAGGAATTAATTTATTGTGCAAACATTTTGGGAGAAAAGAAATTTCGTAATAACTCAAAAACTACTTGCCGTAGATATTGGGTTACATAATATTTTTATTATGCAAATTTTGCCAAATGCCTTATGATATAAAATATTGGTCACTGAAATATTGATAGTTTTGAAATGTCTACTATCAAAATTGACAGATTTTATTTTTTTTTATTCTAGATGAATCTATTACTAACAATTCAAGAAGCTGGTCTGTCTATCATATTCCTACTAAAAGTTATAGGCATTTTTATATACGTCAATTTCAGGTTAAAATTTGACAAATACATTATTATCTCAAAAACTGTATGAATTATGTAGACAAATTCATATGATATTTTGCAATTGAACGAAAAAAGGTTATTCTATTTAAAATAACAAAGTTTGTAGCTATTTCCGGTACAACCGGAAGTGAGATTAAGTCAAAAATTTTCCATTTTAGTATTCAACCGTGCAATATAATTTTTTTTTTTTCAAAATTTTCGGCGGTCAGGAACCCTGAAATCTTTTAATCGCCGTTATTCGAGGTCCACCCTGAATATAATTTTCTGCATTCATGTAATGTCTCCTTTAACTTGGGAAAAGAATTAATAATAACTCCATACTCTTTAACATAACTGAACTTTATTTCTTATTTCGCTTTACCTGCACGGCGGACATTTTCACACTATGTTAAATGTTACTGCCAAAATACAGCGTTGCCGGTTCCGGCAAAATCAGAAACCTGCGTATTCGCGCAGACTTTTAGCGCGAATATGAACTAAACACTACAATTCATATTTTCAATAAAATTTCCTTTCAGATATAATTTTATAATTTTGTTAAAATCTTTTATAACATGATGCAATACATTTGAAAAAAAAAAATAATAAGCACGAACAAAATAATTAAAGGGCTGAAAAACCAATCGTTTTTATTCAATTTCCTATTAACTTTATGTACCTAAATGTGTTACAACATATATTTTGTGTTTATCAATCAAATGAAAGTACAGATTTTTATTACTTTATAAATAAAGAAATAAATGAATTTATTATTAATTTGTAAAATTTATTACATCAATAATTACATTGAAAAATTAATACAATAAAAATAACATTAAATTAATACTGTAAAATAAAAGTCCTTCACTTTTATTATGAAGAGGTATTTTATAATTACCGGCGTATGTCTTTCACATAATATTTTTGGACTAGTTTACGGGAAAACTCCAGTATAGTGGATAGGTTTAATTAGGGCGTATACGTAGTAAATAAGGGCTGTTTATCTAACCAACCGTGAATACACCCAATACGCCCTTTAATTTGTCCATTTGAAACCACAGGGCCATCTTCATGCCCTTTCGCAATAATGATACATTACAGGTCAGTGGCCATTTCGCTTTAAAGGCTCCACACAAATAATTAATGTGAAAAGACCGAGTAACATATGAAAATAAATAAAATGTGAAATGTAGTAGAGAGTGATTAGTTTTGTTTGCAATAGTATTTCGATCGAAGTTACCGTTGTGAATGTAATATATCATTTTATTTATTTAAAGGTGATATTTCTTCGTTTATTGATGTAATTATTTTCGAAGTTTACTTAAATGCATCAATAAATCTGGAACTAAAGCAGTGAGTTAGAAATATAAAAAAATAGAATTATATTGCAGAAATAGTCATAATAAGTGTTTTCACATATTTCCAACCATTAATAATTTTGATACATTTAATCATTGAAGCATATAAACACATTATATAAAGCCGCATATATTACGATTTTCTCATTAAAACAATTTTAATTATTTTTGTGATATATAAACGTTAGCAGGTTATTTTATAATAATAAAAATTAAAAAAAACTGGTAACAATAATTTTAAAGTCTCTTGAGAATGGGCCAATAACCCGAAACTGGTCGAGAATTTAAAGTTATTAAATTAAACTTAATCTGTCATTTTAATTTTTTATTCCGAGACTTTTAATAGTTTATTAATATTTATTATTTCTTATATATACACTCATGTTTATTGTTAAATGTATATGTTACAGCCATTATATATGATAACCAGTAGAATTACTTTAGTAAATAACGTTATCTACCTATGCATCACAGCTTCCGTCTTTGATAGCTCAGTTACTAATTAAGTTAGGACTTTGAAATTTTGGAAACTTTACTAGGGTACTAGGATATACATTAGGAATTTGTTGTTTTCTTTATATACTATAATCTCAATGATTTTATGAGTAATACTATTGAAATAAAGTGAATCAATTTCATTTTAACTTTTCGTTCTTTTAAGTTAAAGGTGAATATTGTTGATTTAAAAGGACATCATACTTATCGTGTGATTTTGGCGACCAACGAGAGAGAATAAAAATCTTCATTTTACGCGTTATGATTTTTTTAAATTATCATCTTTCAGCTGCTCATTATTTATTATTGCGTATTACGAATAATAACCATTTTGTGCAGAAATTTAACCTGATTCTTTAAGTAGAAGCAAATTAATGAATGAATCGGATTATTAATTAGATTAAAGTTTACATATTTTATTTCTTAATTTAATTAATGAAAATATCTTCATAAGGGGTTAAATACACCTAATTTATATAAAAAAAAACACTGCTTATCTTCCCAAACACCATTTCACATTTCCAAATAACAATCTACACTGATCACATTCAACATCTTAATTTTTCATTCCTCACCAACCCCGACCTTTCCGTAAAGATAACACACATACCTTGATGAAATTAACACGCACGCACCCAGCCGTTTTCACCCCCTTTTTTTTTCTTCGCACATTAATTACACAGATTGCCACGTTAACGCGTAAATAAAAGAGAAAAGAGAAGAGGACCCACTTTTTTATTCGCGTATAGCGTGCGAGCAATTTTAAAGGTCGATTAAACATTCCGACAATAAAAAAAAAGAAAAACGTGGCGCTTACAATATCAAAGAAATTAAATAATAATCAAGGGATAGAGCAACACGCGAGGGGTTTAGGTGCAGGAAAAAACTAAACCGGTCGAAGTAAGAGGGAGGGAGCGAGCAAAAAAAAAAGTGTGCCGTCGTTGCGATAGATCGCTATAAAGCTGTTAATTCCAGGCTGGAATTAGTTGCGAATTTATTTTCGCTCGTATCCAATTCCCAAGTTAAAAATGGTTTTAATTCCCCCTTCGCCAATTATCTTAGGGGATAAGGGATATCTTCTTTTGTATAATTCCGTGAGCGGCGTTTTATCGATTAAACCATTACGGAGATTTTATCAAATTGGGACAACTGTTATTATTCATGATATTTTTAAATTGTTCTTATCTTTAATACGGAAATTGAAATACACGAAGAAGAAACTTGAATAAAATGGAAATGCAAGCGAATTATTTCTAATTGGATTCAATACATTTTAAAAAGAAATCCATTTCAAATTTAATAAATAACAAATTCTGCAAAATTAAATGCACAAAGACCAACGGTCGATAGCCATTTTCTGAGCCTTAACAATTTGTAAATGATGTAAATATAATGACGTAATTAAATTTAATTGTCAAAAATTAAAAAAAATGTTTTAGAAATCCCAATTCACAAAAAAAATAAACAAGTTTATTTAAAGTTTACACACTTTTTTTATTATATATTTTTGAAGAAGAAATAATAAAGTTTGTAATATGTTGGTTAGTTAGTCCCCATTAATTATTTAAATAAAAATGGTTCTCCGTTCTGCTACTTATTAAATAAATTTAATTATTTTTATTTAAATAATAACAAATTTATTATTTAAAAAAATGTTTTAACGACAGGATGAAAATGAAAACTGATCTTCAACAGTTTTCATTTGCAAAATCAAAATAAACATCATATAGTTAATTAGGTTATATACACTTGGTTGTTAAAATATATCCTTATTATTACATAAAAATCTTTCACCACGGGATAAGTGAGAATTTAATTAAAATTAACTTTGTGTGAATATTTTTAAATTAATTTGTTAGAAGGAAATTGAAAATAAAAATATAATTCTAAGAAAATTAATTTAATTATAATTTCCACATTCACCATTGAATTTTGGGAATTCAAAAATATACACACATACATAAACAAAATATAAATCCAGCTCCTTTATACACACCCAGAAATAATCCAACCCTTACAATTTTGTGCAATAAGGCTTCGTATTGCATGACAGGGATTATATTGTGCAGCCGCTACATGTATTAAGTATCCCGGGCGGACGGCGGGGCTGGAGAAACATTTTGAAAAAGAGGGGGGTCGAGTAATGTAACGAGCTCACGCTACGGCTGGGGGGACAATCGCGGTCGCCCTTTCCGCACATTTCTCTCCTGTCCGATTTATACCGGATGGTAATAACTAATCGATCTGAGGTAACATTAATAAGAGGATAACAATGCGAGAAAAATACGCCGGACGAACGCCCCTGACAGCTTTAATCTTATGCTTATAAAGACAAATCGTCGGCTGCGGGCGGAAAAGTATAAAGTTTCACGGTATACAACGAAAAAAAAAATGGTTGGGGTGGGGGAAATTAATTTGTCAGACTTCTTTCTGCGCTCCGCCGTGAAATCAATACGTTTTGTGATTTTAATCTGCCGACTAATAAATTGAAAGAGATTTTACTTTAAGTGTTTGATAAATAGCAGCAATAAAGTTGTACAAACAAACAGCTTAATATTGAATTTATTCAATTATTAAAGTGAAACACAATATTAGAGAGCATCTAATATCTGTAATAAAATTTATTACAAATAATAATGACTAATATTTTTATTAAATAAGATTCTGATAGAACATACAATATATATATATTTTATTAACAATATATCTTTTTTGGAATGGATAGCGTTATAAATTTTAATTATTTTAACAATTTCATGAAAGTATTTTTTTCACACTCTATTCGTTTATTATATATTATGTTTATTTTAAGTTAATTCTGTATATTATATAAAATGTACAAAGGATATTTCCGTTGATTATTAAATAAATAAATAAATAAATAAGAATCGTTTTTAAATGAATGGAGCCAGTTTTTATATGAATGTAAATAAAACTGTCTGCACTTCATTCAAAATTATTTTTATATAGCTGATTGCTACTTCAGATTTGTGATACATTTTATTTTTTATTTTATGTGTATTCCGATGAATATTAGGAACAATCGGATTATATAATAATTGAAACTTTTTGTTTCTTGGAATTGTCACAAAATATATTAGCGAGTTTTTTTTAGTAAATCACTCATATTATCTTTAGGTGTTAACAGATATATTACCATATTAGCGCAATGTAAACAATTTCTTGCTAATGAAACTTCATTAGCTGTTGAGTCATCGACGTCGACATGTGTACGAAATCTATTTTCCATCAAACGTTCATTTGAATTTTTAAAAATCTACATTTTAACAAATTAATGGAGTAAATATTGTAAATCAATTCGTTAAATTAATTATTGTATAGTTTATTTTAATCCCAGTTAATTCTAAAACACTACTTGAAATGATCTCAAATTGATTTTTTTATATCATAGCAAAATATAAAAAAAATAAGCAAACAAACAAACAAAATTCACGTTTCATGTTTATTTTAATGAGAAGTCTGCAAGAATATATCTGTTTTAAAGTTGGAAATGACTTTCATATTTCCTAATTTTTATTGTTTGGGAAATGTGGATGGTTAAAAATAAAAATTTACAAAATGTGTCAAATATGATAGTAAAAATGTTAGCATTGGAATATTTGTATCATCAGTTCCCATTGAATCAGTGTTAATTTTATATAATATAAACAAAATATTTGTTTAAATTACTAATTTTAAATTAAAAAAAAATGCTTTATTATAAATCTGTATATAATCAGATTTATTAATTACTTGATTTCTTCTTATGAAAGAATTCAAAGTATTAATAAATAATGTAATATTAATAGAATAAATATGAGGATTACATTTTTAATAATAGCTTTTTATTTGATAAAGGTCAGATATAGAGTATCGACATGAACCAATTGTAAGCGATTCTACTCAATGAGTCAGATAAGAATGTAAGTTTTAAATAGTTAGACCCCCGATATTATTAAAATGTACAATTGAAATTTTAATAACATCGTTTTGTTGTGCGTTTTTGTATATAATTTAATTCTTTTTTTTATATTCGTGTACAGTACTTTTGCATTAATTTTTACCGTAATGCCTGAATCAATGACTAAGACGAACCTATTCAGCAAAACCTTTCGGCGGATCATTCGCTGGTTTTTGAGTGGCTGTTTGAAGTGATTTCGATGTTTTTAATGGCACACTGAAAATAGAAATTTCGTTCAACACGGGTACTTAAAACTTTATTATAATAATAAAAATAATCTTTATTTCCAATACAACAATACAAGGGACAAAATGATAGAGATTATTGATGCACAATAAAGAGCATTAGAAATCCAATGGCGCAGTTCTGTCTTGACTAAGTGCCCCGACTGATTTACAACTAGACCATTCTCTACAATATTGAGATAATTGAGTAAAATATAAGTTTAGAAAAAATCATATCAACATTTTTTTCGTTACTACCATTCGATAGTAGGCAAATTTAATTAATTTTTGGTTAAAATAAACTCAAGTTATAGTAAATGCTCACAAGTGACCTGCATAGATTAAAAAATTTTTTTTTGTTTTTTCGCGTAATTCGAAAGTGCGCACATTCAAAATTATTTCCTAAATAGTTTCATATTGATTAGATACTAATTGTCGAAGTTATGCGAGTTCATGCAAAATTAGTCGAGAAGTCGAGATCCTAGTAAATACATTTCAAATCTTTTAAGCATGATTATCTCGAAACCACGTTTTTAAAATCGGTGATAGCGGCTTTTAGTCTCATAATCTAAACTTTTCTAGTTCGGATTTCGCCTATTATTTATTAATTTTTAATTTTTTACGGTCGATCAAAGACAGATTTTTGATTTTAAATGCTTTCTGCATCTCCAGGGAGCTCTGTCACAGGCCATCAGGAACTTCAGAGCAGTTGGAAAAATTCTAAATTAATGACAAATGCCAAATATACTGGTGTAATTAGATTTTAGCTGTCTTGTATTATTATTGAGCAAAACAATTCCGAATGTTTACTTTATTTCGGCCTTGCAGGCAGGCATCACCCCTTAATAAGTTAATTTGTAAAATATTTGTTATAACATGTGACCTATTTTTTTATATACTAGGTGTAAATTATACACTTTAGGTGTTTGAAAGGAGAAAGACTTTACTGCGGCGCTGAGGTGATGCTAACATCCCCCTAATTAATGTATGCAAGCCTGTAGATGTCTGAGCGAAACTTGATTTTTTGTAGAAATAAGCTTGAGTTTTGTTAATTGAGATCTAATGACAGAATATGGGAAAGTGTAGTAGACGACGGTCACTAATTTTGAGACAATCAATGTCCAATAGCTTATGATATGCGCCGAAATTTCCCGATGCCAAAAATTAATCTAAGGCAAAAATTTTGATTGCACTGGATTTAGTCTTTTTTTTTTTCTTTTGTATCTAGACAGAAGTAATATACCACATCGCAATAATTAAAATGTGACAAGTTTAGAGAATCAGATAAAATTGATTTTAGTTTCTGTGACAGACAATACATATTTAAGTAATTAAATCTAAGATTTATATCTGCTTTTTTTAATATAGCGGGAAATATGATTCTGAAATCTTAGGTCTGAGCCAACGTACAGTCCTAGGCTCCTCACATATTTTTTTTTAATTTCTAAAATATAATCAACACTAATCGACAAATGGAGAAGTACTCTCTCCCATTTTTTTTTTCGACCTAAACAATGTAGCCTCCGTCTTAGAAGTATTTAACGAGAATTAATTTTAGCGCATTTTGTAAAATCGGTTTATAAAAATTAGGTATTAATTGCGTATCGTCTACAAAGGGGTAGGAATTGTTTAGGTTAATAATATAAAATATTTGTGACGTATAAAATAAAAATAATAGAGGTCCCGAAATGGAACCTTGAGGTACACTTCTGTATGTTCCCATCTTATCTGATTTTTCATTGTTTATATCCACTTGCACGACGGGTACTTAATCAATAGTTAATCACGATTAAGTTTGAAGACTTAATCATAGTTAAGATAACCTAAAAACGTGAAATATTTAATCAGCCAATTTTGGCCGATTAATTCATACACGTAAAACTTCACACATATTTACACTTTTTCTCTAAAATAATTAGAGGAGCCAATATTTGAACGTAAAGAATTTAACATAGAAATTCCTATGGTGTGTGATCAATTCTACATGCGATATATAAATGAACATATCATTTTTTGAGCCTACTAAATATGTGATTATTAATCATATATGATTTTTATTACTATTATTTCACGCAAACTCAAAACCAAAAAAAAATAATGGTTTGTGTTATAGTATGGTTAAATAAATATAAAACAAATTGAATTTGGTGTATTTTTCAAAACCAATCAATGTACATTTTAATTAAATTCCAATTAAAATACTTCATAAACCGACCTATG
Source organism: Philonthus spinipes (assembly GCA_963082785.1). Taxonomy (NCBI): domain Eukaryota; kingdom Metazoa; phylum Arthropoda; class Insecta; order Coleoptera; family Staphylinidae; genus Philonthus; species Philonthus spinipes. The sequence goes on along the minus strand of OY720315.1, from coordinate 9,751,618 downwards.
TGAAACAAATTAAAGTTTTTAACAAAATAATTTAAATCTGCAATTGATTATAAATTTGCATGGATATGAAAACGCCATTAAAAGACAATTTCGTTAAATCGGAAACGTGAGTATGTGCCTCTCCTCTCGGCACGCTGCGAATAACTGCGAGCGCGAGTAATCAACTCTGATTTGCTGTGTGTCTCGTCCGTAATTGAAGTACATGCACAATTACAATATATGCGCGAAACTTAATTTGAATTCCCCCTCCGTATAACACTCACCGGTAGAATTGCACACCCCGCGAATACCCTCAACATCGCCGCCGTTTAACAATTCAACTATTGCCAACACAAACACGCCAACGGAACGTTTGCTTAAAATCGTGTTTTTTTTACGACTCTTGTCTTATTTAACGCGGTGGCCATTGATTTTATTTATGTATAAGAAGAGGGTTGGATCCGGTGGGGGGTAGGTGGGGAAGGGACGTTCCCGTGTGATTTTCCGCAGCTTTACGAAGTTATCTGGTTGCGTTTTCTGATACAAACAAGGCGAATAATGCATGTGTTTGATTTCACAGAGAGCTTTCTGTTATTCTATTTAAACGGGGGATTTATTTTGTTTGACTTGTTTACGTTGCAATTTTACGCTTTAATGGTTTCAAAGAATTGCGAAAGTTGAGTAAAAGTAAATATTTTATTATTGTATTTAGTCGCTGCGATATTATAAAAAATATTTGTTCAATAAAAACAAAGACTTACGATTTCTTAGAATTTTACTCTACATTAGAGATAAGTTTAATTGGAAAAGTAGGTGGCGGATCTCCATTTTATATATAATGTTAATTGTAGTCAATCTGTAGTACGTACCTGAAACAAATAATATATATATTAGATTAAAAATACTGAATAAAACATACAATATTGATAAATAATTTTATTTATGAATAGATTGTTATTGGTAATGATTGTGATAATGTAATAAACGTAATATTTATTCAATTATGCGAAAAGACCTCTCGTAAATAATCCACGTCAGAAGAAGGTAATACAATATAATATACAGAGAGTCCCACGAGGTTATGGACAGCCGATATTTCGAAAACGGTTAGTAGTACGAAAATGAAATTTGGTGGCTTTAAATGGTTGGAAATGATGCCTTTCTCTGAATATATAGATTTCATTTCCGTTTCTCTATTTCTGTGAAAATGATATCAACTTCAGAATTTCAAATGGGACACCCTGTATATTTATAGATTTTTGGAAAAGTGATTGAAAGAAAAATACAGCAATACCATATTATTAGGGAGTTTTATTGTAAAATGTGCTGAAAATGAGTTTCTTCCATCCAATGCGGATAAGATAAGATACATAAGCAGCATGTCGACATACTCGTCATACGTAAAACTGGGAGATATTACTTACACGTAAGCAGAATGTATTATCAACTTGACATCACACATTTGACATGAAGCATTTTCAATTTTTTACGCTTTTTTTTGTTAATCCATGCCACCGCGATTATCTATTTCAATTATTACTTCAATAATATTCCATCATTTTATAATAAAAACTCCCCAATATTATGGTATTGCTGTATTTGTCTTTCAATCACCTTTCCAAAAATATATAAATATACAGGGTGTCCCATTTGAAATTCTAAAATTGATGTCATTTATTCGGAAATGGAGAAGCGGAAATGAAATCTATCTATAGAAAAGGGGGCACCATTTCAAACCGTTTAAAGCCACCAAATTTCATTTTCATACTACTAACCGTTTTCGAAATATCAGTTGTCCACTACCTCGTGGGACACCCTGTATATAACGAAATTATATAATGAAAATAAATCTGTTAATTATGTGGAATAAACATGTATCATAATGATGATGATTGCTCTATATTTTTTTACCACAATTAATTCACAATGGCTGAATTAACACTCACTATATATTATTAATATGTGTGGTAAAAAAACGTAGTATGTGTTTATTGATTATATATTATTGTTATTTATTCGGAAGAATGACTAAATAAATATTTATTACGGTAACACCATTTGTACATAAATAAAGAAGTACGAAAAGTACAGCATTTTAAGATAATAAGAAAATAATATAAAAATTATAAAGAAAATAAAACGATACAATCTATTAGCAAAAATACTACAGAAATTAACTAGTACCATAAACATAATATACAAATTTAAATAACAAATAAGGCACATAACTCCCCGTATGCCATAAAAATCAACAATATAAGCATACACCCATCTTCAACATGTAAATTTTCTACACACACCTAATCCCTTAAGTCTTCCGTAGAGAGCAGGGCTATTTCAGAGCTTTAACATATAGACAACAAGGTATTTCAATAAAAACAGCCGCTCATATTTACAACATGATATGCCGTCCAATGCTCGAATACACAACCATCCTACACTGTAATACCCGCCCATCCATTTTGCGTAACTTGGAAGTCAGCGGTAAGCACTTAGAGTACTTATTAAAATTCGACAACCTAATAACCCCTTACATAATCCCTTAAACATACTCCTTTACCAAAAACAAACATCCCAAATATTAAACATCGCCTTCAACACCTTTCACTAAAATTTGCCTCCAATGCCCACATATCCCAAATAATTAAACACCTCGGCATTCCCCGTAATCCTAATATGTCACCTAAAGTTAAATTTCCCTCTAGCACCATCTACGAGTTTATTAAAGCCAATAATCCTGAATTTGACAAAACATAAGTTTACCTACACTGACTCGTAAATACAATAAATTAATACAAAAATTGGCAAAAAGACCGCTGGTCGATAGCCAGTTCGGGACTAGTATGTACTATAAGATATTTTCTATTGTAAGCATTAGTCTTGAATAAAGATTTATATAAATATATAACAAATAAACTTGGAAAATAATAAAACAATTTACATATACTTTTTTTAATAATCGTTTTAAATTTATGGTAATATAATAAAATAATAATAAAATAAGTACTTTAAAGTACCTAAGTAACATAAGATAAGAAGGATTTTTTTTAATTATTTTCGTATTCCTTCCATTTAGTTAACAAATTTATCAATTTTCTGATAAATATTGATTTTTTTGTGTCCGTAATCTCACAAATGTGTCAAGATCTTTTTCTTATTAGATATGTATGAAAAAACAAACTTTATTGGCACTTTTGAATATTATATTTATTAAAGATCATTTTTTAACGTAAAATTAACTACACTTATTTCGGTGCTATTTTTACTTTATTTTGAACGTTTTCATGTATTTAGTTGTATCATTGGTAGTTTTTGTTATTTAGTGTGTTGATTTATTACAATCGTACCATTTCTAAACACATAGAATGACTTAAATTATTTTAAAAGAGCTTTATGTGAAATAAAAATAAAAGAGAAAAACATGTTTATTAGGATGAAAAATAATTTGTGTTACCACTTTATTTGAAAACCATAAATGTTTTCATTTTAACGGAAACAATTTCTCCTGCTTTAATAAAACCATTCATGCATTGTGGAGACCGAATATTGATACGCACACCAGAAAAGGTAATGAATAAAATTAGGTTCGACCAAGTGGCTGCTCAAGGCCTCCTTCTTCCCGCCCCGCATGAAAAAATCATAATCCTAAATTCCAAACGAAACGATCTGCATGTTAAGAGCGGCCAAGTCAAGGATCTAATATTATTCTGTCCGCTACATACTTCTTTCGTTTATCCCCGCAGATATTGGGCCGAGAAAGGATTCGGGGTTATTACCTACGCCCGACACTGATTATACCGGAGGCCCCAGGAATCGATAAGACCCGCAAGAGATGGAAAAAATAGATTGCACCGTACGATTCGCACGGATCGGGCTCTCTCGAAAGCAATTACACTTTTCTGAAATGATTAATCCATCGGTGCAAGTGTAATTAGCGATTCGAGGGGTAGATAAACGCCACGGGGATTAATTAGGACCGATTAGGCATTCACGTTTAATAATGGATACGCGATCAATTTACTCGATGCTATATTATGCGCTTGTTGATTTAGTCCGGTGATTTTTACGTATTGTTGTCTTTATACAAATTGAAATTGCAAATTAGATTAACAATAAACACATACTTCATTAAATAAACACTTAAAGGTCGAACTATGTATGAATTACTTAATACAGTTTTATGAACGGAAAGCATAATAGCTCCAATAATAATTGAGGAACTACTACACCGACCTGAAAACAACAGAGGGATAACGTTAATGGACTAAAAGATGGTAAATTATAAATTAGAGCTGGAAGTGGAGACTACTTTTTTCGTAGGTCCAGGGTTTATTTCGAAAGTGGATGTCGACGGTGAATTACAGATTAAAACTGGAGATGGAGACTAATTCTTTCTAAGGTACAGGGCTTATTTCGAAAATGGAAACCAATAATACATCAGATACCTACTTTAATCTGACCGATTGAGAGATTGTTAAGAATAAAGAAGATAATGTGAATGTTTGTGGATTTGAAAGCGGAATTTTAAAAAAAAATAATTGATAAAAATTAAAACAGTTTAGTATCGTGTTTTATTCTTAATTTAACATAGAGTTTCATAAATTAATAGCCTCAATAATAACATAATCAATTTTCTTTATGTTGGTTGTCCGTTCTCCTCCTTAATTTTTATTCAACTGAATATATTTCGGAAACTATATTTTCGTCTTCAACAGTTGAAGTCTTAATGATAAATATAAATAATAATTGATAAATAGAAGGAGGATATAAGCCTGGTATCCGGCAGTTGACGGTAGGTACACAAAAAATTCGTAGTAAAAAAATGCAATTTCTATTAATTTTTAATTGCCCGACATACCTACATTTACTAGATGTGATGCATAGATGTATATAAATTGGATGTATTTATTTTTTGGGGAAAATCAAATTCTGTCGTGTTCCTGAGGTTATTTTCGAAAAAGTAGTCCAATCACGAAGTCAAAATAAATTATCTTTATTGTCAATACACAGTACATGTGTTACAGAGAACATAATAATAATAATATAATATGCACCGACAATAGGCTACCGACCAACAGCCTTTCTGCCGTCACGAAGTCGATAATTGTATAATACACTGAGTCAGAAAGGTTAATGTTTTTATATGGGAAATTAATTAATTTATTTTTTCCATTACGAAACACCTGCATTCATCAAACTCTTTATAGACCTATGCATATAGGTTATGCAGGCTATACCATGAAGAGGATGCAGATCCCTCTTATGGACCATTCGAGTGCGAGGAGGGAAGAAAATCAAGGGAATCCACCCGACTTTTCTATAGGAAAAATTATATGATGGGAGTGTTACTGGAATTGGGAAACGAGACCAAATTTATTTATTAATAAGTTATGGAAGAAGTGCAATAAGCCACCTGGATTATACAACAACAACAAAAATAATCATCGGACCTTCATCCAAGGGAAAGTATTGTGATCGTAAAAATTTTCGAATCGCCAATTTCAACGAATATGCACGTGAGGTCCCCTGAGTCTATCCACCGAGTTTTGAAAAATGTTTGTATGTATGTGTGTGTCTGTATAGCTGTGTGTATGTGTGTTTCCGTGATAGCGCATAAACTTTATATCTAAGCTTTTTATAGCAGTGGAATGATCTGAAAAGCTTTTGGTTATAATCAAAACTTATTAAGTGCCGCTTTGGTCTTAGCGATATTTCATTTTTTTTAATTCGTATACAAAAATGTTTCAAATAAAATTTGTAAATCTTAAAAAAATAAATAAGTTTTGTTATAAAACTTTTATTGTATGAAATTCAGTTTTCATTTTATGAGTGGAAGAATTTCGTCTAACTGATAAATTCAATTAGAAATAAACAATTATTTTTATAACCTTTTTTAAGTTGGACGCGGAGCCTTTAATTATTTAAATAATTATTTTAATGACAAATAAAATGTCAAAATGATTTCATATTTCAATAACAGTGAATATGCTGCGCCAAAGAATAAAATTTATAAAGAAATTATATAAAGTGAATGGAAATATCATCAAGCCATTGTAAGGTAAGAAATAACAAACACAATTCATTTATTTTACTTTCCCCGGACCCCTGTCCAAGGGAAAGTATTGTGATCGTGAAAATTTTCGAACCGCCAATTTCAACAAATATGCACGTTTTGAGGTCCCCTGAGTCCATTCCATCGAGTTTTGAAAAATGTCTGTGTGTATGTCTGTGTGTCTGTGTGTTTCCGCGATAGCGCCTAAACGGCTAAATGGATTAAGACCAAACTTTATATCTAAGCTTTATATAACAGTGGAATGATCTGAAAATCTTTTGGTTAGAATCAAAACTCATTAAGTGCAACTTTACTCTTAGCAATTTTTCATTTTTTAATTCGGATAGAAAAATGTTTCAAATAAAAGTTTTAGATCTTGGAAAATAAATAATTTCTGTTATAAAACTTTTATTGTAGGACCTCCGGTTTTCATTTTATAAGCATTTATCTGATAAATTCCCTTAGAGATTTTAATTATTGAAATAATTATTTTAATGACAAATAAAACGTCAAAGTGCCGTCAAATTCAACTTATCATTCGCAAACGCCTCCAGTTTGCAAAAATGAAGAAGAGTGTGGAGGAATGATTTAAACCTATTGTAAGGTAAGAAATAACACACTTAATTACAATATTCTTCTAAATACTCGGGTTTAACTTTAAAAGATAACAATCACTTTTTTCTATTAATCATTTTGCTTCCCTATTAAATTTTCTATCAGAAACTTATTTGACCGTATTCACCGGGGAAAGTGCCATGATGGACACATCACCATTTTTTTTTTCATATAAATGTTTTTCCTCTGTTATTAAATATTCATTCAAAAACATATTTGATCGAATTCACCGGAGAAAGTACCGTCACCATTTTTTTTTATTCGAATAGAAAAATGATTGAAATAAAAATTGTAGATTTTGAAAAAATAAAAATAAAATAAAAAAAAAATAGTTTTTGTTATAAAACTTTTTATTGTAAGACCTTTAGATTTCATTTTATAAGCGACAGAGTTTCTTCTATCTGATAAATTTCTTTAGAAATAAACAATTATTTTTATAACCTTTTTTATGTTGACTGTGGAGACATATTTTTAATGACAAAATGTCAAAATGATTTCATATTTAAATAACACAGAATATGTTGCGCGAACGAACAAAAATGGCAAAAAAATTATATATAGTGATATAAACATGTTCTGTTGTGGAAAAATCGTTTTGTGAAAATGAACAAATTTAATTCAGAGTGAGCTTTATCAAAATAGGAGTAAAAGTGCCGGATTGGAATTTAATTACTAACTTTTTTTTTTTCGTAGTAATTAGAGCAATAATTATTTATATAAATTCACTATATGACAATAGCTGCGATGAACAAGACATTCCATCAGAAATAATTAAAAATGAAAGCTATTTATTATTAAAATATATAAAAGTGGCATTAAAGCCATTAAATTAAAAACTGGAAAAATGTACCCGATTTGAAATTTGGAAAAAAAAATGTAACCACATTGATTTTCGGGATGGTATACAAAATAGGAATGAAATATACTGGACAATTTGCTAAAAAGCTGTTTTTATAAATATATCATCTCTCAATAACCAAAAAAGAATCATTTCACTTCAAAATTTTAATAACGTTCCAAAAATTACAAACCCTTGATTGCTGGTTCAGATGGAATTATTAACAATAATAGTCAGTTGTGTCAGTAGGCATAGGACGCACAAAATAGAAATACAAACAACAAAAATGCAGCAAATCGAAAATGAGAACAAAAATCCTAAAAGATTTTATCAAAAAATTAAAGGTAAGAGAAAAAGGGATCCGAGAAGAATAACAGGACTTAAAAATAAAAAAGGAATAATGGTAATAAATGATGACAAAGCAAGAAACACCTGGAAATAGTATTTTATGGAACTTATAACTGATAAGTATAATGGGAACTGATAACAGAAAGAAGTAAACAAACTGAAGATAACATCGAAACAGACAAGCCTGCATTAAAATAAGTCCAAGATATAATTTAAAAATGGAAAAGCTTCGGGAACAGACAACAAAAATATGGAAATGATTAAGAATGGAGGAGAGATATTAGACGAAGAGATATACGAAATAATTGACCAAATATAGAACACCAAGATAATACCAGAAGAGTGGAATGAAGGAACAATAATTACAATACTTAGACCCAAAACAATTTATAAATTACAGAGGAATAACATTATTAAACAACGGATATAAAATACGATCAACTATAATTCAAAGTAGACTGCAGGAATTTGCCATTAAAATTATAGGAGAACACCAATGTGGTTTTGTGCGAAGAAAATCAACAACAGATGCGATATATATAGTAACACAAATAATGGAAAAAGGTTATGGGTACAACATGAAAATTAAATGTCTATTTATAGACTAGAGTTTTTGACTCAATCAAAAGATATAACCTGACGAAAACACTAAAGGTTCTAAAAACATTACAAACATTAAGCAGTAGAGCAATTTTGAAGAAAACTTACTCTTAAACTTTTCCATTGCAGTAAAAATCAGCATTTTTTAAAGTATCGCATTAATCTAAATATTTCTTTGTATTATTTGCTTTGCATTGCGCACCTTTTAAATTTTAAATAAAATTGTGTTAGATATCTCAGCAATTGAGGCTAGGCTATATGTTCACAGATGTTACTGAAAATAATATAACTTTTTGAAGTTAAGAAAAAAAAAACAATTCTTTAATGATCAGATAGAACAAAATAGTTGAACTGGCGAATGCTCAGTATTTATTGCATTTAACATACTGCAGGGTACTTGAATGCAGAGTTTGGCGATACATCTTTTTGTTGAGAGCAAAGTCGCCCAGTTATATGTATCATATATATCGATGACCTTTATGTAGTTTATATTATGAATATGAATGAACTGGATTATGTTAAAATTGTGTGTTAAACCATTTGATCCACTCAGTGTTAAATAATCATTTTAAAGGATTGCAATTTTGTATCCTTTTTGCTTGCGAATTATATTTCTGTAAGTAATTTAAAATATTATACCATCAAAAAATACTCTATGTAAATATGTAACTTCATTAAATCTAATTTCTGAACATGTTTCCAAAATTTAATTTATGTATGTATATATATTGAACTTTATTAATTCTCCATAATTATTTTGTATGGTAAATTTCAATGCAGCAGACTTAATACCACATGAAACTAATGCTTTATATACGACGGAAACTAAATCAAAGTTGCTGCTAAATACACCGCATGTACGCCTTCGCTGATGTTATTTCAAGTTGTAAATTAGGAATATTAAATAATTCTCGAGACACATGATGTGAAACGCAAACTCAAACATTGAATTAAAAATTATTGAATAAATGCAAAAAGGCAGCAATAAATTATTAAATACAAAATATAATTTCTTAAAATATTAAATGATAAAGTTAATTAAGGGCAATAACACCTATGGTCGATAGCACATGACAGACTACTAACATAACTGTACATATTGTTATAATAAATTTTGTAAATTTTTGTTATCATTTTGTCTGAATAAAGATGTTTGTATATAAAAAATTAATTCAATTTATTAATTATTAAAAGTAATTACGAAATAATTAATACAAGGACGTTCGTACAAGCCTAGTTAGTTGTCCGCTTCCGAAAGAATTAATGGATATTTTATAATAATCGAACTGACAATTAAATTGTCATCCCGGGCTTATAAAATGTATCCATTAGATAGATTTTTCATTTGAAAAATATTACACGTAGGGATTATGAGTATTATCAAGGATTTTCTAATGAACAATATTAAAAGAGTCAAACTGTTCTAATACCTCATTTAATTAGCCAACCGTCATTACACAACCGTACCAGCATTTGCATAATTTGTCAATAAACCTCATTATGTTCGCAAAATAGAGATAAATAATTTAATAATCCTTTGTTTTTTTACGATAAGTTATTAGGTAAGTAATTAAGAATACAAAAAAATATCGTACTAATACACTGCCGGATATACAATGAGAATATAGTATTCCTACAAAAAGTTGATGACGCGTATGAGAAGGGTATGTGCAGACGTTTATTGCTAAAATGAAAAGATGAAAACTCTTTAAAGATCGTATGATTCTTACAGTGTCTGATTATTTTGTCTGTGATTGGGATTTACACCTGGTCAACCACATTTTCTAAACGTGGAAGAAAATAAAAATAATATATGATAAACGCAGTGATAAATAGGTTTTTAAAGAAAATACTGAATATCATGAAAGTCAGAGAAATGAATAAATAGATATAGTCATAAAAATAATTTAAAGAAATTACATGGTTAGAACATGTTTAAAAAAACAACCCATATAAAATAAACGTATTATACCTTGAATCTGTTTATATTATGCATTGAATATCCCATACATAATTTTAGAATATAAGCGGATAAGTTCACTGCATCCAACCGTTATTCAATGTATATGAAATTTCTGGATATTGTTTATCAAATTCATGCCCAATATATATACAAAAGGAAATTCATTGCTCCCATTAGATTTTCAACGAACTTTCATTGTGTATACAGTGAATGCGAAACTCCTTTATTTTTTTACAAGAGTGATTCTATGTTAGTATAAAATTTTGCAGCAATATTTCTGTAAAAAATACAGTGTAAAATTTAATTACAATACGTCCAGCCCTACTATTTTATTACTAAGCAAAAAAAAGAAAAGCGATATTTTAACCTGATATGCCAAACAGCAGGAAGGCTGAATTCGTATGTTTAATTAGAATACACCAACTGAAAATTGTTTTTATTACGAAGCCAAGAATACGGATAAAATCTAACCCGAATAATTATTACAGCTAAGATAATTTGAGCGAAACGAATTTAATTCTGTGTACAATTCCGTGTACGCGTAGAACATGAATTTCCATAAAATGACGAAATAATTACCCTGCGTTGTGTATGCATGAGATTCCTAGAAGTTAACCCGACTCACAGAGACCATCAAGAAAATATGGAACGATCGATACGCACTAATGGTACGTGTGAGTGAAAATACAGCCATTACCTATCTCGGCCCTATCGCCAGAGTGATTAATTTGAGAAAATTGCTGGAATCGACTTTTATGAAAATTTGAATTGGGCGAGTTTTACCACGTGAAATATCGATAATAACACTAGCCTACATCGGAGCCCAGCATGGCAACTAAGTAATTACCTTTCTGGGAACGTGTTTTTAAATAAATTACTATATGAGTTAATAAGAGCTAAAGAGGGAATAATTTATTAATTATTTTAAAATTCTTTATATTTAATATATTTTATTTTATTGAGTTAATAAGTAATTATTCAATAAACAAAATAAATTTTTATTGTTTTAATAACAATAAAAAGAATTATTGGGGTTGAATAAAGTCCAAGTATTTGATATTTCGACATTATTCAAATAAACGCAGAATAAATTAAAATAATCTTCAATAATCTTTTCAACATAAAAGTGTATGGTAGATATTTCACATCATTTGTCTTTATTTGTTTTCATTTCTTTCGCTGGTTTACCTTAACTTCAATGTAATTTTAACATTGAATTCTCAAGTTTCAAGTTAATCTTTCAATTATTATTATTTTTTTTTTGAGTAATGAATGTAAAGTTTATTATATTCGAAAATTTTAAATTTATTTATCTCGAAATGAGAATTGTTATAAATAATAATATATGAAAAGATTATTAAAAATCCACCAATACAACGAAAAAAAAAAAAAAAACACAGATTAAATTGAATAACTTTAAATTCTCGACAAGTTTCGATTTAACAGTCCACTTCCAAGATAATTCAAAGCTATTTAATTTAATTCGTCTTTTTATTTAATTGATTGGCAGATTTTTAATATCTATTCATATTTATTAATTCAATATGAACTAACAATATTTAAATATTATAAGTATTAATTAGAGAATTGTAAAGTTGGATGGTTTTACTAGAAAACTTCTCAATGGAATTCAATGAAATTTTCCATTGTTGTTACTATCCCTGGCCAAGTAAAATCAATTCTATTGAAATAACATTTTTGCTGCTAAGTAGCTTAAATAATAACAACAATACATAGATAATAACCTAAACCTTAATGTAAACAAGTGCTCCACATTAACGGACAAGAGTTACATAAATAAAGTTAAATAAGGAATTTTGGTGTGTGTTTTGATTTAAACACCACATTGTGCTTGTGTGTGTATCTTGTTCAAGAATGTTGTATTTCGTGATGCGTACCTGCAAATATTTTATTTCAGTATTGGTACCATATCAGAATCTTGCATATTCATATTAAGCTTGCTGTGTGCCAAATCTCGAGTGGCCTTAACAATTCCCAGATTAGAATTATCAGTTACAGTTTTCCGAGTGGAGCTGTATAATTTAGTATATAATTCGATGAAGATTAAGTTTTATTCATTGTATTTTTGGTTATATTTCGTTGCATTGGTTGGCAATATCACCAAATCTTTTGCAGATTTTTGTTGCAAAAAGAGTAGCAAAAGTTCAAACAGTGACAAATATATCAAATTGTATGCACGTGCGTTCGTTTGGTAATTCTGATGACAGATTATATCTAGAGGAGTGTAACCGTCAGAGTTAAATTGTAATTTCTGGTGGAATGGCCCCTTATGATTACAGAATGAACAAGAAAAATGGCCTGTATCAATCTTAGAATTTAGTAATATAATAATTGCGAATAATTTTAATGACTATTCTAATTATAAAAAATTGTCATTGTTATTGCTTCTGTTCTAAGATTCGTTGATAATTGCAAAACATTAGCAGAAAACGGTAATTTTGGCCATTTATTACCTGCAAACTTAAATACTGGTGATGTTTTATTCACTAGATTAGCTCAAACATAATTATTTAATGTTGAATTGCTGGAAATTAAAAAATAAATATCACTTCGGAATTCATTACAGAAGTTAAATCCTTTCGTAAGGAAGGATGGCTTCTTCGAGTTGGTTGTCGTCTTAACTCGACATTTTATTCTTTTATGAAAAGACATCCGGCACTTTTAAGTGGTAAAAATTACAGAATTATAAGAACTGTCAAAATGAAAGTTATCAAAAGGTGAATTAAAGGAGGACGTGGTACGTGAAGATAGTTGCAGGGAGAATTACTCGCTCATTTACTAAGTACTAAGTAGTTGAAAACTAGCACTTTCTTTCAAGGGTAGCGGAATTTTCAACACGTTTTAAAACTTATTGCTATTTAAATAATCAAATAGTGTGTGAAAATAAAATGTGACAGAAAGAAAATAAGAGTTTTTGAGAAAGACGTGCAAATCAGGCTTTTCAATTAATTTCCAAAATTAGTAAAAACCCATACGCAATTCCAACAACATTTAAAGCTGTAATTCAGTACATTAAGTATGAAATGGCTGCGATTTATACCGATTCTTGTCTCGGTAAGACTATGATTTATAAGTGGCATGCACTTTTCAAGCAAGGCAGGGAATTGATGGAAGATCATCCTCGCCCAGGAAGAAGGAAAATCTGCTGAAACCTTCACACAGGAAATCATTGAAAAAATCAAAATTTTGATTATTGAAGATTCCGTTTTGAAGAAAAAGCAAATTGCAGATGTGGTTTGAGTATCAGCTACAACTGATTTAAATATTATACATGGACCCCTTACGTCAAAAGTGAGTGTAAGATGGGTGTCAGGAATCCATACGCCGCTTCAGATACATCGGCACGTCCAGTGTTCAAGTGAGTTTTTGACTTTAAATAACGAGGACCTAGCCACTCTTTTGACAAAATAATTACTGGGGATGAAACTTGGTTTCATCATTATGGACCTGAATCAAAACAAGTGTTAATGGCTCAAAAATGGTGCTCCCACCCCATGAATTTTAAGGACGCCCAGTAACTATAACAGGAACGCACTATGTTAACTTATTAAAAAAAATGGAAGAATGCATGAAGGCTAAAAGGCGAAGAAAATGGGGATAGGGTGTGTTGCTCTTACAGGACAACGCCCCCGTCTATACGAGTCGAGTTGCGATGGCTGCTCTGCAAACTTGTGGCTTTCAAACTTTGAACCACCCACCTTACAGTCCAGATCTTGCCGCCTCAGCCTATTATTTGTTTACAAACTTTAAAAAAGCTGCTCTGTATTTGCTATTTAAACTGCTGCTTCATTTTAATTATCTGAAACCTTCTGTTTCATTATGGTTGATTTTCATGTAGCTCCTTATAGTAAAATGTCCTGTCGCGGAATAAACCGCGTGAGCGACTCGCACAGCAAGCCCTGCTACCCGACGGTCTCCCTTATTAGTTATTAAGTATATTAAATGGGCGATTTAAAACATTTTTCCGCAAATACGTTTATTATATTTTTGAGTCAAAAATCTTCACGATTTTTTTTTTATTTTGTACAAAGTTGCCAAAAGTCTGAATATTCTATTATTTACATTCATGCTATTTTCTTGGAAGAATTTTTACCATCCATATTGACACTATCAAGATTTCGACGTCAATTACATCTCTGTGAATTTTTGTAAATACTGTATATATGAATGTTCCTCTAACTTTCAAAGAGTGAGCATGTAAAACTCAAAAAGTTGTTTTTTAGAATCAACGAGACCATTCGATATACGAAAGTTTTAAAATACACGTTTTAAAAATAATTAAAATCTAATGTCTTAGTCACGAATTAAATTGAATAATCTTTTGGATCTTAAAAAAATCTGACTTTTTGAGTACTTTCTGAGCAGTTTCAAACACTCAACATCAGTAAAATATAATAAAATCGAATTCTTAAAGACAATAGTATATATTTTATTATTGTGTGTAATTTACAACGAAATTCTCTCTTTTGAATTTAATTTATTATTAATTTAAACCGACTCTAAAATCGAACAAAGCATCATTCTGAACAGATTTTTAAATTCTCAACGTTAACCTACGTTATATTTGCTCTAAAATTGAGAGTGAAGCAGGGATTTGCATAAAACTGTTTTTACATGTAAACAATTGAAAATTCGTTACTAAGCTTTTTTTAACTGTTAATAATTAATACAATTTTAATTATTTCTTTATTTATCTTATATTTCTCAAGGTATAAATAGGGACATTGTAGCAACTACAGTCAGCATCCTCATTACTTGATGTATTCAAAAATTCACTACTATATTTGTAAAATTAGTTTTTGAAAAGGAGTTAGGAGTTTTTGGAAAGTTAAGAATTTCCAAAATAACGCCATTTGGCGACTTAAGAAATAGAATCACATGCATACAATTTAATTGGCAGATATCAGACTAAAAGCTCTTAAAGAAAATAGTATACATGCAGAGAAGTATGCATCTCTCAAAACCTATTTGAATAACCAATAATTTGTATTACTATACAATCTTTTTTTGTATTATGGCTTTAATTTTAACAATTTATTATCCATAATCTTAATATTTTAATAACATGTGAATAACCATTGTATTAAGCCAAATTGTAAAATAAATAAATATATTTTATTCTTGTGTCTAATTAACAACATCATTTTCTATTTCAATTTTAAAATATTTTTTTTATCAAATTTTAAATTTTTATATTTTAAAAAAGTATATGAATCACATACAAAACGAAAAATTTGTTTGAATCACAGGGGATCTCTCCTCAAATAAAGTATGTGACAAGCGTGCCGCCGCACGCATTATTTATGCAACGGAATTATAATATATAATTTATTCTGCCGACATAGGAACGCGCCAATAATTCGTCGTGTTGTTGCGAACATATGCAAACATTAAAGTGTGTCCGAAATCGATAAGCACATTATTATTGCTCGACGTTCGGGGTCGGCTCGGTGTGTATATAAAAAGATTACACAGAAAGTTCTGAGGTCGCAACTTGCACGCTATAAATTAATTGCCCCCCGTGTACTTTATTTATTATCGGAACTTGTCTAAACTACTTGTGTTTTCAATTAATGGTCTTTGCCCTATCCGCCGGAATCAATACGATTGTGGAACATGAATTATATCATCGGGATTTAAAAATGGATTTATTGCATGATTAATGAAGAATATTTTACTATTCGTTTAAAAAAATACGCATCACTACACACTTCTCCAAAGTTAGGCCTAGTATATGGAATGTCTGTATCGGGCTTGTATGTACCTTGTCGTTATATAGAAACGTATGGTTCTATACTCTCTTTTACTTATTGTATTACGGACGTACTTGTACACTTGCTTGATTGATTTTTGCTCATTGTATTATGATGTTTTAAGTGCATTTTTTTCTTTTCTCTTCAGCGCTTTAAGAATAAAGTCTTCCGTTCTTTTGGGTTTGCGGAATCTAATTAGAAATTATTTCTTTTCTTTAAAAATTTTGACAATTCTTTCATTCCTCCTTGGTACTCATATATTCTTAGAAGGTGAGTATGATCGTTTGGTTGAAGTTGTCAACCACCACAATCTGACTCAGTATTAAAGTAGGCTGGGCATCCATTATTTAGAAGTACGAGTGGTTTATTACTAATTATAGACGTATACACACGTTGATAATTGTAATTTTCTTTCCTAGAATTATTTCTGTATATAAGGGTAACAATACCTCCTTTTTTGTAAGCAAATTACGGAGGGTTGATGTTTCAATATAGTAATAAATACTTCATCATATTTATTTTTGTACACCATCGCAATTTCACTATATTAAGCGTTCTGATTTTCTAATGTATTATGTTGGATTTTTTTTTATTTTTGATTATTTAATTTTATGCACAGAGTAAAAATATATGTATAAATAAATAAAAATATTATAAATGTATTTGCAGATAAGTTTTATTTCGATTATAATCTTTTTGCAGTCTTGTTTTCGCGAGGGATAAATTATTCACGGCGCCTTAACCAAAGATTAAATGGGGCACTATGAGATATTGGTGATAGCTGGTAAGATGGTAACTTTACGTACTCTGCTGTAAGGAACCTGCAAAACCTACTTCAGCATCACCAGATACAATTTTCATTCTAATTCAAAGATATCTTGCCCTTCAGAACGTATTATCGGAAATTCGCCTGTTACTCCTATTCTTATGGGTACTATGCTGCAGCTTTCAACATGCCATATTACCTTACACTTTTGTGCAAGTGGAAAGAATTTTTAAGGATTATCTTTATCCTTCCATTCAAACTAAAACCTTATTTTCGTTTTATGTAATAACTGTGTGTTACATGTCATATTGTGTTTCACAGAAACATAAACTTAATAAAGATCTGTTTTGACTATAGCTTTATGTAGTTGCATGTCTTACGCTTAAAAATGAATTTGCAAGGGAACTTATAATACCGACAGGATTCATTAATATCATTTATTTTAAACTTAATTTTTCCACCTACGTAATAGCACTGAATATCAGCATTTTATGGGATTTCTGTAAAATATGATAGAGTAAGCATATTTTATATTAAATATATTTCGTAACTGAATTTAAAACTGGCAGCAAACAGTTGATAGTAAAAATATATAGATCGGCCACGTGTACTGTTTTAAATTCAGCCCGTTGCTCATCTCCACCTCGAGCATCTTGTGAGAGTGCAAATAGCAAAAGTTTTGTGCACATAGTGCTTTTATAAGGGAATATGGATAGTTGATGCCGAACGATAACGCTATTCCATCCACATCGACCGATTGTCTTTTTGCAGCGCTCAACTTCTAAAAGGCGCGCAGTCCAATAAATATTAAAATCAGAGAGATAACACAACAACGAGAAGAACATCATCATCAGCTACTATAGGCGCCTTTTACGAGCGCCATTTTAATTGCCCCGGTTAATTGTGCCAGGTACATTCGAATACATTCCATTTGACAACGCAGCGCGCTTAAGCGAAACACATTTTGCGAGCGTTTTCGAAACCCCGCGAGAATAAATTACACGGCGAAAACGTCGCCCTGAAATTTGATTTATCGCTCCGGCGCCCACTACCCCCGCTCCCCTCTCCTTCTCTTCAGGATAATTATTTTTTATTGTCTCGAGGGTCCAAATTAAACTCTTAAGAGTTAATTATTAATTCTCTCGCTGCTTTTATTGTCGAACGGGTTTTCCTTTAATATTAACGCAATTTATTTCCAACTAATATATTTACGCTGAGGTCTGACGTTTATTGCCACTATTTATTTCAGTTTCGCGCTCTTGTAATTTGTTGTCTCGCTTTATCATTATTAATATGCAATTGCAGTTATCCTGTATAATCAACGTTCATAAATAAACGATTTTACTACTTTAACTCAGTGGTTCTCAACTTGTGAAATTTTACGAATTATAATGTTTTACACCTTTTTTGGTTCATTTGCTAATTCTATTTTGAAATATATGCAAAATTTTTCTATATGTACAGTTTCAGTAGTTTCTCCTATATCACTTGTCTACGTTTTTTTTACATATTTTTTTTATTAGTATCCGATTACTTTAGGCCACTTTTTATCATATAGAACACAGTTGTTCTGCCTATGAATGAAAATGTGATAACTTCTCTAGCTTCTTATTATATGAGATTTCTGTCAATTTTTCGAACAAAGACTAATTCTAAGGATGAGTTATGCGAATGAGCCTATTCTTGACTAGAGACAATGCCTAGTATCAAATTTGCGAGCTACAGCTGGCCTATGAAGATTCCTGTTTAGTATAAAGTTTGCGAGTGAAAGCGAGAGACAAAAAATTACCGACAAAGACCAATGGCAAATTTACGAGCGATAGCGAGCCTATAGACTGACAATTCACAAGGCTTAGTATCAGGTATGTGAGCGATAGCAATCGTACAAAAAACTGTGACCAATGCCTATTTAACACTAGGCGTCTTGCCTACTATACAAAATAAATCAATGATTATACACACCGAAATATATATAACATTTAATAATATTTCTTATAATTTCACAAGAAGCGTTACATTTTTTGACATCATATTAAATGAAACTCTGAAGTTCTCAGAATATATAATCTTTTTCAGCAGAGGCTGTTATGAATTACGCACGCTAATTCTATTTTGAAGTCGCAAAAATATTTGCGATTGGCAATCGCCAACATTTCATTATTTTTGAAATATTGTTCTATAATCGTTTTATCGGATAACGCGCCATCTTTACCAACCTCTCAGCTGTCAAATTGTTCTTTTTCAGGGTTACCAACAATTTACTGCAAAAATAGCGGAAAATTCAAACCATGCGCTAATTTTGGGACACCCTTTATATAAAATGGTTTTTCAACTTTAATTGCATAGTATTCTGAAAATTATTATGAAATAAAAACTCGTATCAAGCTATTAAATTTATACTCTTTGAAGATGTTATGAAGGCTCGAGAAGCATTATACCACAAATTTCACCAACTGTAACTTATCAGCGAATTTATACAACCCGCGATCGAAAGCCTATTTGAAAGAAATAAGGATTATTTGCCTTCTTTTAAATTGGCTTTTGATTCTATTATATGTTACAACAAAAATTATTATAAAAGGAAACGGTGCAGTATGTATTATCTAAAATGTATTAATTAATGGTTTTAATATTTAGACATTGGTAGTTCATATTGTATGAAATAAATATGAATAAATTATTAAAAATCAACCAATAAAACACAGATTAGATTGAATAACTTTAAATTCTCGACTAGTTTCGGGTTATTAGCCCATTTTCAAGACAATTAAAAAAACAAATTTTAAATTCTCTTGAAAATGGGCTAATAACCCGAAACTAGTCGAGAATTTAAAGTTATCTAATCTGTGTTTTATTGGTTGATTTTTAATAATTTATTCATATTTATTTCATAAAATGTATTAAATAGAACACGCATATTAAAAAAAAAGAAACTTTTATTATATATTCATGATTATAAGCAAATATGTTACAATAATAAGGTTGATTTGTCAGATTATAAATAGTGACTAATTTCGTCCTGTTAAAACCACGAATCCTCTAAATCGTAATTTTTTATTTCAGAAAAAAGTTAGACAAATTTATATTTAAATATAGAAAACAATTGACAGAAATTGCAATAAAAACAATAACAATATTTACCACTTGAGAATTATTTTGTAAATCTGTCCAAAAGTTCTTAATTTTCTTACTCTTAAAATTATTTTTATTATAAAATAAAAGTTTTCTACTGGAAAACATATTTCTCTCACTCGATCTGTACATTTTTATTATTAAAAAGCATGTTATTTTTTTATTAATAATTAGACAATATAATAAAATCTCGGAAAATTTGAGCTATTTTAGTTACATTTCGGGAAACACATTTCAAAATTTAGAGTGCAACATCCCGAAACGAGATTAGAATTCCACGAAACCAAGTTATAATTACATACATGCGCAACAAATAAATAAAATATGTAAAACGTGTCCGAAGCGAAATATTTGATTACACCATAATTGCTAAAGCGTAATTGGATTCACCGTGCGTTACTTTAGCGCGGATTTATATTAAAACCGGGTTTCCATAAATTACACATTCCATCTGAAAATCTCAACAACGACAAAAATAAAACACATGAAACGGTTCGCGCATTAATCGAATGAAAATATTTAATATTTAAGGACTACCAGCGAAATAACGTAAACAATTCAGATAGAAAACTGGTATATAGTGGGATTAAAAGCTCAAATGGATTTCGAAAATAATGATACAATAAAAAAATAACGACATGCATGTGTGGGATGCTGATGCAAATAAACCCGAGCTCAATTGCTTGTTCGGAATCTATACGCGCTGCCATAATAACGGTGAATTTAGTATTCCTGCAGATATCCGCGCGAGTTGCGGATTTGCATTTTAAGCGTCATTCAAATTGTAATTAATAACATTTTACAAAACGGAATTGATGGGGTTTTTATCTCCGCGAATTAACCGACTAATGATGTGGGAATTAGAGTGACTGTGCGGGTTGAAAAAAAATTTAAGCGCTCCTCATTAAACATTCCGCTTTGTAATGGAGCAATTTCTGAATGGAATAAGGACGTGTTCGCGTAATATTACACGGTAATTATTTAGACTTACACAGCGCTGTTTGCTTTAATGTGAATTCGTAATAATTGCACTTTGCATACGGAAAAGGGAGGCCTTTTCGGCGGTCGGATGGTGATTCTTCTCCGAATGATATTTATTCTGGCTTGTCTAAATATTATTTTATAATTGATGCTGGTTCGCTGTGTTATTTTATTCGGTTAAATAAACGGGTCCGGTATAGAGATCGAATTCCTAAAATTTTTATTATTTCCTTTTTTCTTTGTGTATGTGAGCGCGCTACCTGCGGAGTCCGCTTTGTTATCTGTCAGATAATAATGCGGTGCCTTCGAATTTTCTTTTTGAAACGTTAAAAGAGATATTTCTCTGCCTTAATAGCGGTCCTTTCTAAGATAACATCTCAATTAGGCGCTTATTATTTATTAAGCTGATTTCATATATTAATTGATATTCCTCCAAGGTAGAACCATCATTAAGTAATTAATTAAGAATGAAAATATTTTTCTTTCGAATAACATGCTGCTTTTTGTATTTAAATACTATTAAAACTTATTACAAAAATATACAGGGTGTCTCAGCGTGCGCGCCGAGTAGCTTTACGGCTAAATGGTTTATTTTTTTCAAAATCGGCTTTCGCAGGCCTATGTATGTCTAGTAGGACCACATTTTAAAATTAGTTTCAAATATACAGGGTGTCCCATAAAAGCATGGCGTATCATAGTTATATTTTTTCAAATGGAATGACCAATATTTTATATTTTTTTCAGATTCTACATCAAAAACAAAGTTAACTTTCATAATATATTCATATGCCTTAACCTAATAACTTTTTAAATATTTAAATATTTTTGGAAAAATTGACGTTTCGAAAAAAAATCATAACTCTCAAATGGACGAATGAAAACAGATGAAATTTTGTAACAGTATATTAGACTAATGGGTAAATATTTTAGGCTATTTTCAGGAATTTAAAATCTTAAGATGTTTTGATAATTTAACGTAACTCCAGAAACACATTCAAGGTCGAATTTGATGCTTATTTTAAATGGCATACCCTATATCTAATAGCCCTATTTTGTAGGAAATTGTATTGTCTTTCAAAAAGTATAAAGATATTTTTTACCTAAACCTAATAGTTTTCAAGATATATGCATTTTCGTTAACTTTTGACATAATATTTATTATTCATAAAATGGAAAGTCGATACAAAGCGTCATCTATTGTTCAATTTAATATTTATTATTATTATTCCATAAAGGCAAGTGTTTAGTTATTGCTTATAAATAAAGTGAGTTGACCCAACAAATGATTTTCGAGATATTTCCTAAATTAATACACTAATTTTATTAATTGTGAATATATAATTGCATTATTTATTTACACATGTGTAAATTATTTGATAAAAACTTGTTAGAATTGTAAAACAAATGTAACGAAATACATCAAATAAATTGAGGAAATAGAATTAAAAGTAATTTATAATAAATTTTCAAAAATACTACCATCGAATACATAATTCAATTTTATTTTAAATGATATTTTGACAGTTCTCAGCATATTAGGTATAATTGATCTAAATGTATTATTAATACTGCTTTCCATGTATTCTTCCAATTCATTGCTTATTAAACCACCTTTTTTGACGAAAATTCAATTGAATTAAACTTGTAATTGTGTCTCCTCATTATTAGTTACTGTATTCAAGGTAGTTTTTTTTTTAATATATTTAAAACTTCCTCTACAGTCTTCTTATTAGGATGTCTTCCATCATAGAACATTTTGTACACTAAGAGACAATCTTAATAACATTACATTATTATTAGAATCATGTTAATTCTTTCATTTAAGGGAACATTATTTTTTCAATTGTTAGTAATAATACGAATGTGTCAATTAAATTTTGTTTATAAACAAAAGCTTATTGGAATAATTGGCAATAATAATTATTAAATTAAGCAATAGATGGCGCTTTATGTTACATTGTCATATTAAAATAATAATGATAATGACGAAAATTAACAAAAATGGATATATCTTGAAAACTATTAGGTTTAGGTGTAGAATACCTTTATACTTTCTGAAACACAATACAATTTCCTACAAGATAGGCCTATTAGATATAGGGTGTGCCATTTAAAATAAGCACGAAATTTAACCTTGAATGTGCTTCTGGAGATATGTTGAATTATCAAAACATCTTAAGATTTTAAATTCCTCTTAATAGTCTGAAATATTCACCCATTAGTCAGATATACTGGCACAAAATTTCATTTGTTTTCATTCATCCATTTGAAAGTTATGATTTTTTTTCGAAACGTCAATTTTTCCAAAAATATTTAAATATTTCAAAAGTTATTAGGTTTAGGCATATGAACATATTATGAAAGTTAACTTTATTTTTGATGTAGAATTTGAAAAAAATATAAAATATAGGTTATTCCATTAGAAAAAATATAACTATGATACGCCATGCTTTTATGGGACACCCTGTATATTTGAAACTAATTTTAAAATGTGGTCCTAATAGACCTACATACGCCTGCGAAAGCCGATTTTGAAAAAAATAAACCATTTAGCCGTAAAGCTACTCGGCGCGCACGCTGAGACACCCTGTATAATTTAACTTTTGAAAACTGCATATTTAAAAATTACCAATTGCAATTAATATTTGATTTTTATTTTGTAGAATACAAACACAGCGTTTTACAGAAAAAAAAAACGAAACTAAAAGTTTTTTAATTAAAAAATTGGTTAAAAATTAAGGTCTTAAGCATTGAATCACTATTAATTAAGATTGTAATGTACCATTTTGATGGAAAAGCTTTGTTGGTTTAATCATCATCTTACTTCAACATTGTAAGAACATAGTTTTCAAAATTACTGAATATGAAACACATATGCTTTAGATTGTTAAAAAACTTCAATGGAATTATTCACGACTCCATTTTTTTTTTCAAAGGATTCTTTTTATATTATTAATTCTTTATTTTCTATTATTCTTTAGCGGTCAAAGAAAACTGATCTCAAATTCTACAAATTAAGGACCGTTATGGGGAATTCGAGAAATAGCGGAGAAACCGGATGAAATCAGACGTCCACGAAAACATGCACCCTAATTTGCACATTTTCTTCATCAAACTATTTCTTGTTACCTTTGATTCATTCTGCAACATGCGCATTTTACGCTTCCCGCCTAATTTTAAGTGAACATTTATTTTCTAAATTTTTCTTAATATCATTTACTAATATCAGAATTATATAATGTTTGTAAATACTTCGTTTTCATATTTTTAGTTATTCTGATACTCAATTTTATGTCGTTATTTATACAAAAATCCATGAAGATATATGCACATGCATTCTTGTTTTTGTTTTGTTTTTTTTATCAAGTGTAAAACTTCTTTTTTGTTATATTTCTATTTATCTCAACAAGAAATTTATACATAAAATAAGTCTCCAAAAACCTTCACTCAGGGAAAATTCATGAAAAAAATCAAGGAATTTTTAAGTTATGAATTGGTCACCACATCTGTTAATCAAATTAAAACTTAACGTTTTCAATCATAGGCACCTTAGCTGTGAAAAGTTTTAATTTAAAAAATATTCTTTAAGACATGTCTGAAATGGTCTTACAGTTTTTAAAAGAAGTAAGAATAAATTTAAGGATGGAACGTATTTCGTTGATGGATTAAATATTGGTTTAATAGATTTATGATTATTTAATTTTTATTTTCTTTTTCTCGTTTGGTTTTTCTATGAATGTTACTATATAATTATTCCACATTTGCCTCACTAAATCGTCATCCTGAACTGTGATCTTAGCTCCAGTTACGGCCTCCCGCATGGAAATGAATTCTTCACCCAGATTTTCCAACGAATGGCCACCAGTAGGTTGGAGGTCTCTATGATTCGAACTGATGGATTTTTTCGGTGCGTCTCAGTTCATGCGGCTACATAATTAAGCAAGAATCAGGACTTATTGTCTAACGACTAAAGGAGCAGGATTGTGAGGACTAGTCTAGAATCTTGATAGGCCCGCTATTTCTCACAAACTTGGAACAATCTTTGATAGTCGAGGAATTCTATTAAGCCTGCTATAATAACACTGACACTGAGAATTTTTTTTTTATATTACTTTTTCTTTGTCATTTATGATTAAAAATTGGCATTGGGCCGTAAAGTTGGTTTTTCAATATCTCTTAAAATAAAATAAAAAAACGATCCCATATGTGTCACCACTCTTTTCACTTTAATCGAACTATGTCCCGTTTATGTTTTGTAATGTGTTGAATTTTTAACAGACGGTTTTATGATTGTGAAATCTTTTGTGATACGCTATCAGCAATATTATCACAATATTAATTATTTTTGCAAATTTGTAACTTTTATTTCAATATTTTATAGTTTTCAAGTTAATATTTCTATTTACATTCTTTTTTGTCTTATTATCAAGTAGCATCTTGTAACAAGGCTTCAGTTTCTTGTAGGGTATTACATTTATTATTATTTATTTCTAAGGTGTGGATGCGAGGATGTAAAATTGGACAGTACTTAAGTTTTTAAAACACCATAACAGAAAAATTAATATATATATATATATATATTGTATAATTTTTATAATAACTTTTAATAAGTTTAAGGTGAATAGACCTGGCGCATTCACCATTTATTCGAGCGATGAAATGATAGCTCATTATCAAATAAAATCGTTCGAATGAAATAAATTAGATTAAAATAGGCAAGTAGTAACTACAAGTGGAATGAGCGTGTTCGAAAAGTACACGCCAAGTATACACACCACATAATTAACATCGATCCCTTTAATTCCCTTTTGGCGCTGCGCGGGCGATAATGTGAATGCAGGAAACGGGCGGCAGTTTATTATCAATTCCAGAGGCTTTGAATTTTAACAAAAGTACATTAGCAGTCATCATAATTTTACTTTAAACCTAAATTATTAAGCCGCTATCAGATCGCGTGCCTCACCCCTTCAGGCGGGCCCTTATCTTGACTAGTGAGGGCCGGCGCGAGCCGGGCATCTGTCAAAACGTGTTATGCGCGTTGTTTTATTGCTGAAATTAGTTTGGCCCAGATATCGAATCTTTTCTAATACGTGCCATTTATAACGAAACGTCCGATTGCTTAAGCGCCCGGGTTAATTAATCCCTCGGAAATTTATCTACCCTATAAATCAACAATTAAACTCGCATTAGTGGAATTATCAATTTTTTTATACACAGCGCGGCAATTACGCGCTTGTGTTACTTTTTATGATATATTGATTCGTATTTTTTATACCCAATTAGATTATTAAATCCCGTGAATCGAAATTTACGATATTACGGATATAAAAAAGGAGCATGGAAAACTGGCGAAAAACACCTGCGATAATAAAATTTAAACTTCCGCCGAATACTTGATTTTCAGTATACAAAATAAGGAAATCGAGTATTATCGAAGTTTAAATTTTTACGCTCCTTTAAAAACCCGGAAGAATAACGGGAAACTCGCATTGTCGCGAATTTATAACTTTTGTGAAGTTTTCGTCGCATTCAAATATAAATTATCAGGAATAACATCTCGTCCCGCAGGGGAAAGGGATTTTTATCGGGGACCCATTGAATGCGCTACTTATGCAAACTGGCTGACACTTATATTGATGGACGGAGGTTGACGATGGCAAACAAGGATCACACGAACAATGGAAATCTTTGAAAGCTGCCGACCTCACACAAACACTGACACATAGAGATGGGAAAGAAAGGAGGGGTAGGAAAATACACACACACACATTCACTTTGACATATATGTGGGGAAAGAAAGGGAGCGAATACACACAACCACAGACAAACCATTTACTAACACACGCGAGTTGAATATATACGTATACCGGGGACGAACTGTCCAAACTCACTAACATATATGAACATGTATACATATATATCAAGTAAGAAAAGGAGAGGCGGAACTGTCCGACCTCGTACAAATACATACGTATTGTGTATGTACACAAAAAGAGCTGTGTGTGTATGTATGTGGAAGGAATTCTGTCGGTGAATTCGTCAGGTCGTCAGCTCGTCAGGCGAATTAGTTTATTTTGTTGAACCGGCTCAAAAAGGGGAGAGACCGGGCAATTTTCTTCGGTACTGAAGCCCCAGGAGGGTAGTAAAATAAAGTGGAATGTAAGGAAAATATTTTATTGTAATTTATTGCCCACTGAAATTCGTCATATATATTCATGAATATCACCCAGAAATTCGCACATTTGCTTAACTATTCAACATCCGAGCCGTATCCACCTTGTCTCACTTTGTTTATTCTCGTTTTACTACCACTAACGTTTTTTACCTTCCTTTTTTCCTCTCCACAATCCTTTATAAAATATGCGTTCATTGGTGTTTTATACTGTTACAATAATTTATAAACAACAATGATTTTAAAAATTAAATAATTTAGTAATTGAAAATAGTGTTTTTCATTTGATTAAAGTTATTTAAATTAAATTAAATGAATTTGAAAATAATTAATCTACTCAATTGACTAATAAACTAAAAAGTCGCAGTAGCAAAAGTGAAAATAATTATTAAATTGTATTGCATTTATTATCAAAATATTATTATTTGATTTAATATAAATAATTTAAATTTTTAATAAAATGTTACATACAATTTATTAAAGATATAATTTATTTTTTAACATCGAAAAACTTTTTCATAATTAATTTTATTATTTTTTATATAACGCTACTTATTCAACGTAATTTTCAATAATTAATTTTCACGTATTTCTAAAATTAACCATAATTCATCGGGTGTCCTCATAAATTAATCTCGTCTGAAATAAATCGCCTGGGATTAACAGCTCTTGCAGATTTTATAGTCAATTCCACATATATTAATCCACGTCGAAGTGCTATTAGGATTACCTGTAATGTGCCGTAATTATGATTGAATAATTCCGTCCTCTAAATTTCCACTCGTGACAAATTGATTTCAATTCTCATTCATTACACCCTTTGAAAAGTTAATATAAAAATTGTGTAGATTACAAATTATTCTATTTAAATAATTTTCGTAAGGACGCGACTAAATTTCCCGGCCTAGTTCTGCATTTTTTCTTCTTTTTTTTTTTTCGGAAGCAGCATTTGGCCTAGCATGATTCAGTATGATGTCCTTCCTATAGCCGGCCTCTATTTTTGGACAGCTGACTTTAAGAAATTTTAAAGACAGCGGTCTTTTTGTTCGGTTTTAAAAGCTCATAATGTCCTCGAATATCCCACCATATATACAACATTCTCTTTTTGAGAGTCAAATTTGATTTTAATGCGGAAGAGCTATGTTTTCCGAGTTTTCAATATGACCTTTTCCTTACAATGTTGTCGTAGTTAATCTAATTTTCTCCCCAGTTATCAACCTGCTTAAAAAAGGCTTGATTTTCTTCCGAGCAAGCAAAGATGTGCACATGACGACTCGATCTTCCAAATTCTTCTTGCTTAATTAATATGAATATTTCCACAAGAATTCTATCTTCTTCATATAGCCCGACATGGCTTGCTGAGCTGAATTAAGACTTTCCACAACCTTCGATGTAGTCAGAAAAGAAGCTTGAACGTCGTCGATCAAAGATGGTTCTACAGAACGTGGCATAATAGAAAGGTCAAAATCACATAAGTCATTTTATTCGTACCATCTTGTGAATGTCCTATCATAATCTCTGCATTCTACATGTTACTGTAGCATTTCTTCCTTGTTGAAATTCATATAAAATACCGTGATTAAATACCCTAGTAGAAATTACATCTTGTAGCAATGTTATAATTATTGAATTTTAATTTTGCAATCTTCTAGCAATATTGGGATGTGTACACGACACTAGGGTGACACAATATTTAAATACAACGTTAAAATAAATTTGTATACAAGATACAATTCTGTCTCGATAATGAATTGCTAGATTGACACAATCTTGTATTTCAATTTGAAAGTCAAACTTGATTTAAATTGATTCAATAATGTTTCAATATTGATCTACAAGTTGTAATTTAAACAAAAATCAATTTCTGCTATGGATTTTTATGAAAATAATGTTAATTATATTTACAGTTTACGTACTATTTTACACATTTTCTAGTTTACAAACGCAATTCATACAAACAAACCTCATAAATAAAATGTAACATTATTTCTACATAAAGTAACTGATCAGTTTTCGATCACCATCGATCAGGTTTTTTTTATTCACTCATTTAAACAAAACTGCTCGTAACCACAAAATAACAAAAGTAAAATCAATATAAACGTAATACCTTGCAATAATTCAAACGTAACGCCAAGTATTATTTTATGACAAATTGTTACAAAAAATACTTAACCTGGGAAACTATTTCCCAGCTGTAGATTATTATAAATTTGAAATGTCGGTTTTACAAACCATGAATTACTTGTATACTCGATTGATGTAATTACACAAAACCAAAACATAACATTAAAACAAACACTAGACACGCACAAATTATTACGTATTAATCTTGAAAAATGTAACTGTATCCCACAAATTCCTCCACCGCTTATTTTCTACTTAGAAGACGGAATGGAATTTCCGTGTGGGTTCCGTCCAGCTATTTCTTTTGCTGTGTTTGGCTAAACTCGGCTAGGAGGGCTGATTTTCCCCAGAGACTGGGAGTCTCTTACATTTGTCAGTCCGCGCCTGTCGTAGGCTGATAGTGAAAGGCATTCATTCATTATAGCTGATTTTAAATTGCAGCAGAGTGTAATCTGAAAAATGATTGAATTTTGAGGTTATGGTAGACCGTCATCGCCATTTTACACGATTATCTTATTATTCTAACTAATAAAACTAATTACATACAAGCACACAATTAAATTTATATTTTATAAGTACTCAGAAATAAGAAAAATATCAAATTGATCACACATAACCACAACTGTGAACGAAAATCGGGCGTTCGGTCTGTCATTAAGAATCAACGAATTCCCATCATAAATGCACAAAATATTATTATTCAAGGCATAAACAATATTGTGTCTATACTTATTATAAGTATTGTGTCAATATTTGCAATATATATTGTGTCTATATTGTACACAGTTTGAATATTCATTAATTTTATTCTGGATTTCGACATTATCGTGTCTAGATTGAATTTTGTTATTGTATCATTCTTGGTATTCAATTTTGTGTCTATATAAAAGTTTTAAGGTATATACAACATATAAATATTGATAGAATATTAATAAATTACATTTATACTAGGGTAGAACTTCATCAGTAGCGATAGTACTCTAACGCTTCACACTTAAGACTAATGTGAATCAACGTTATTATAGTTACTTTGCTACGTTAGTATATATACATCAAGCGATAAAAATATGGAGCCGAATATGCACCGAATAGGCATGTGCTTCCGTGTCGAAAATTGTTGTCATAGAAATGGACAGAATTTTCCTGTAAACCTTATATTTAGGCTTCATAAGCGTGACCTATGAAATACACAAATAGTTGTACATTATTAATTTTATTATCTTGATCGAAATTAACTTCGAAAGAATCGGTCTCTGGCCGATATACACCTTGTATTTCTACCATATAAGTATTCAATTCATTATTTACTAATAAAATGTTAAAATTTATAGGGTTGGCGAAAATAATTTGTAATGAATTATTTTTTAATTATGTTTTCATGGAAGAATTGGTCTTAGGACGCTTAGACTCTAGTTTTCAGGTCAGTCAAGAGAAACCATGTTGAGGACATTTTTTTTTTATTTAGAGGCTTATTTTTAAACGCTTAATTCCTTCATGCAAAATACTATGAAATGAAATACTGTACGTAAACTGTATTATTGAAAACTGGTTAAAGTCATTTGAGAGTGAAATTTACACCATAAATAAATTAATACCTTAATTTCTCAAGAACTGCATAAATACACGGAGGAGTAATAATACTTATAAACAATAGTTCCATTTATACTCCTGAACAAAATTTCAGATCTATTGTACTGCATTGTGAACTTCCGGCTATTCATCTTCCTCATATACAAACAATAATAATTTCAGTCCGTCATTCCTGGAACCTGGGGGATTATTGTGATTTATTTAATTCGTACTGTTTATTCAAACAAGTTACTTTTCCCACGAAAGATTCAAACACACTTGATTAGTTTAATTAGTATCTCTAAAACTATTACTGAACATACAAAATCAGATCTTATATAGGGATATACTGACATAAATTTAATTATAAATAAACGAAATTAGATTGAATCTAAAAGAAATCATACTACTAAAATAATACAAAATATATTATTTTATCGGCTTGTTAAAGGAGAAAAGTTATTCTATTCGGATTTATTTACCGAAATACCATCATTTGCCTAAACGAAATTGTTGATAATTATTGCTCGAAAATAAGATGGGTGGTAAACACCAACGTCCGCAGCCCGACCGTATGAGCCTACCCTCTTTTTAAGAAGGAATACTAAATCGCCAGTATTGGTTAATCCGCAGATTTCCGTACATCTGGAGTGCGACTTTCCTTCAGAGTATAAGAAAACAGACTCTGGAGCAGGCAGAAATGGTTGATAACCATCACCTCATAATAATCCAGATGAATAGCGTTTACAAAATGTACATTGGAATCCTCAAGATTCCCCAAATTGTTAATTTTATAGTTAATGGAAACATAAAACCCTTTGCTTGAACAAACTATTTTCAATAAAAACCGTTAAAAGTAAATTTAATAAAATAAATGTTTATTCGTTTACAGTAATATGTGAGACAATGTAAAATTTGTATAGTTACACAAGAGGATTCTTGGAAATATTTAAATATTGACAAAAAACTGTGGCATAAAAAAAATGCAGCAAATGAAAACTTTATTTTTGACAATAAATCTAAAACAAGGTCGCTATACATAGTGGAAAATTCTTGCATGATTAAACAATAATCAGAGAATGGACAAAAATATACACATTTAGCTTCTTTCCATAAGGGAATATTTATGTAATCTCAGTTAAAAATACCGATGTTTTTTTCGGTTAAATCGATTCAACATAGTTTGAAGAATATGCCCTTACAAGAATTTCGCGGCAATCGAAGTCCTTGTGTAGTTTTTTGTCATTTATCGCAACGCGTCCGCCGGCCGGTTTCAGAGCAGCTGCGTGCTTAAAATATTTTATAGTTCTAGTTTAATTACCTTGGTCTTATTGTCTTTTGTGTTACCTGCAGGACCCTTAGGCCGCCTTGGTTCCACTTAGTTTGCATTGTGATGTCCAAGTAACGCTATTATTGTGTCATATTATCTTACGCTTTTTTTGAAGTTATACTTTCGTAAAACTTTAAACGCGTTTTACTCAAAAACATATATTACGAACTGCGTGAGAAGATTGTGCGAAAATGAGCTAACCGATCTTAACATTTTTCAAATCACGCAAAAGAGCATATATGTTAGGCAACAAATCACGTCTTTCATATAGCCCCCATTTTATTTATAATCAACATTTTGTCATAAAACTAGTACAAGTTCTAGATAATATCATAATTTTTCGGGCATTATTTTAAAATTTGATTTCAAATTACTGTGCAGCCCTGCAACGTATTGCCTGATGATCTGTGCACGGTGTGCATATTGACGCAGTTGTAGCTGCTACTCTGTCACATAGTTCATTTTTATGTGAAAAATATCTCTAAAGTTCTCAAAGCTTGAATAAGTAAGAGAAAAACACTATTTTTTTTTGCTGAGATTAAGTAAGAGTCCTTTTAACTCAAGTTTCATTGAACAAGTATACAGAGAGGTTTTTTTATAAGTATACATTTGGTGAAGTGTGTACCTGCAAAAAACGCGAGTCAGATGCATTGAACGGATTAATGTGTGTATGTTTAGTTGACTATTTGGCATATGTGTGTTCAGTTGCGTGTTATAGGCAACTAAACACACATACATTAATGTATTTCACTCGCGTATTTTGCAGGTATACATAGGGGAAATGTATACTGATAAAAAAATCTCTCTGTATAAAAATGCAATCTATTCGATTCACCAGTTTAGATCCAAAACAAATGTTACTATCATTAAAAAGTTCCTTTGTAGTTGTAACTATAAATGATTTGAATCAAGTAATAAAATTTAATAATAGGTTTCTAATGCACATACATTAAATGTATCAAAATCAGGCAAAGAGGTATTTTAAACCCACTCAAAACATGTTTAACTCGTGCATTCTATCAGATGTTTAAAAACCGCAACTGCAGTTTCTATAAACAATAAAGGTGATTTAAATGATCCACTAAATTACAGACCCATTCAATCCTGTATACTTTCTCAAAAAAATTGAATGAAAGATTAAATGCAATGTACAGATTCAAAGTTTCAAATGATATTTTATGTCAAGAGCAGTTGTGTTGCCACAAAATAAATCAACATCGAATTCTAAAAAAAATCATTTTTTTTAAACAGTAATTCCACGTGAAGTTAGCTACGGATTTCCGCCATAGTTTGTTAAACGATTTCCAACTGAACTGCACATTAATAATGACGTCATAAACATAGCATAACCAATCAAACAAAATGCAATTAATAACAATTTTCATATATATGTATACAAACACTTTTATTCCGGCAACTGCACACATTTTTACAAGCATTAAATATCTACACTAAAAAGAAATCGTTTGTCTGTACTGGGCTATCGACGGTCATCGACGTTACATTTTGAATTTATGGTGATGTAGAATAAAAATGCCAACTAGCTCAACTGACTTGAAGAGTATTAATGAATTCATGAATGGCGAGAGTAAAATTGTCATTGTTTTTTATAACATAACGATAATCAAATAGTTTCCACATGTAATGTTTTAAATTTCTTTTTGGACTTCTCAAACGGCTAAGCAGCTACTAAAACATAATCAGATATATCCAATTAACACTTTCAAACATTTTGTAAATGAAATCCTTTTGCTTTTTGAAAAATCTATCTTTTGTAGTAATTTAACATTTTGGTAGATCCAAAAGGACATATCAGTTTGTGTAAATTATATGTGGGTAGTACTTGAATATTGTCATGTTACATAACAATGAAAAATGGTTTTTTTTTTCATAAATTAATTGCTATTGAATTTATTATCAACTTAACAACGATATAACTGAGTTTTATTATAGTTTGTATAATGGTGGATGCGCCGGGTTCACCAAATCCTGCAAATTTCTCGTTGGTTTATAAAATAATGTTTTGAAAATAGGTTGTCAGATTTAGCTGCATATATAGATTTGAATGAAACAATTTATATATGTTTGATTAAACTGGGTTGTATGGATTCAGTAAAACTGATGTAATTTTATAAGATCTTATTTCATAATTATATTTATTTACATTTAAATTTTTAATGTTAATCTACTTTGTTGTTGAAGCAGGAACCGCCACAAAGTTTAATCTTTGGGATAATCCAATTTCTAATATAGACAAATGACATTTCCTTAGCAAGATTTCATTGAATTTTATGACGAAATAAAAAACAAAACAAAGTTAAATGTGTAAAATTGCCCAAACACAAAAATGCATTTTTTAAAACTGAATCAAATGTAGAGGCAAGGTTCGTAAAATTTGTAAGTGTATTCCTTGATGAATTTAAGGATCGCAGCAATTTTTCACTCGAATTTTAATGGCAGTGTTATTCCTGTTTAATTAAATAAAAATTGTTTTCTCTTGAAAAATTTAGCTGATACAGTTTCTCGATTTATTTTGAAAATACCTAGCAACTAGTCAATTCCCACGTCATTGAGCGTCTTTCCAAAGCTATAAGCGTGATTTCCCAAATGTCACATTTTTTAACGGGTGTTCGAATTGCCAAAAAACTGCTCGACCAATTTGGGTGTCACTTAGACATTTTTGTTCAAAATTTAACAGGTTCTAGACGTACCCTCAATCAAAAATAAGCCGATGTTTTAAACTTTTTTTCAAATGGTCGCCATTAAGTTAAAAATTGACAATTTTCCTTTCCCACGGCTCCGACTATAGCTAAACCTGAACCAGATCCACACACCTACGTGTACACAGCGTGCATGATCATGATTATCTGGCTCCATTTTAATATTTTTGGGTGAAAAAAAAATCTGAAAATATAGCTAAGAGATTGACGAATAAATGAATATTAACATTGTCTAACTGATCTTTTCATTTCACCTAAAACAAAAAAAAGTTGCAAATGGGGTAAAAAATAAGACTTCTAGACCAATAAACCACCATAAAAAGGTTATGTGGATGTAATGAACGATATATTCTATTTTTATATTTCAATTTTGAGAATTATATAAGGTTTCTTATCTACATGAATTTCAGTTTTGCATCACTTGCGTCTAAATAATTTCAATTTTATTCTCATAAATTACTTAGTCAAACATGATATTTTTTATGTTAAGCTAAGAATGAAGTATATTAAACATAAGTTTTTTGAATAAAACAATTTATAAATGAAGATATTTTTCAAAAATAAAAATGTATCTCAATTTCACTTTTTTTAATGATAATATTTTTTTAATTACAATTTAAACTGAAAGAACTACATGCAATGAAAAGAATATTTTAACAATACAAAAAATAAGTTGTAAATATCTTTAAAAAAATATCATAGAATGACATTCAATAATTTTATTCTGTGTTTCTTATTCGCTGGGAAATAATCAATTTACTCAATATATTAAATAAAAATGATTTGAAAGTAATTAATAAATTATTTCCACATTTAGCTCTGTGACTTTTGACTTACGTTACGTAAGTACGTTAAACAAATGCACATTAAAACAACTACTTCCCGGGCAAATACCCACGCCGGTCATTGAATTACATAATGTACACCTGCTGTTGCATATCAATAAAATATTGCATAATGCAACAAATTTTGATCCGAGAAAAATTTAATGTAAAAACAACAAAAGGAACGTTAAATAATATAAGGCCATCAACAGACACGTGTTTCGGGACCAAAATAATTGTTCTACTCAGAAAATATTTATTAAACTATCCTAGAATCCTACAATTAAGAGTTTTCGTTTAAAAATAAAGACAACATCAGCATCACCCCTCCCCCCCTCATTATTAATTGAACTTGAAAATCATAATTTATATAATTATGAAGAAATTTTTGAAGAACTGTTTGCATATAATTTTTGATAAGTTGTGTAAAGATCATCACAATTTAATAAATAAAACAAACAAATCAATTCTTGACAATTAATGCTATTTTGAGTACTAATTTTTCATTGAGAAAATACATTTTGACAGAAATGTACATTTGATATTAATAAATGCATTTAAGAAAGATTTGTACTACCACAGACAAACATATATTTTGTCTTTTCTGTATGAAACCGTTATAAATTTTAACAAAGAAAAAAATAAAAGCTATGTAAAACTGCGGCGACGAACTATAGGTGGAATTATTCATTAATAATAGTTAATAAGTTTGATTTAAATAGAAGAAGAAGTTTTTTTCAGTAATGCTTGTTTGGTTTAATATAAAACCAAATAAGCATCATTATTCATGTTAATAAACATGAGTATGATTATTATTAATTAAATTCTACAATGAAATATGAATCAGCAAACGACCGATATTTAAGACTCTTGTATTTAATTTAACAATAAACAATATGCTTCTAAAATTACTATGATATTTATATAAAAAAATCATTTAAAATCCATATTATTTGAATTAAAATTTAATTTCTCAAAATGTTCATTAATTAATCACTCAATCAACACAATGACTAATGTAAACATAATTTAATGAATGCGTGAATAATAACACGATCTTTATTGATTCAGTAATATATACGTTTGTTTCAAAAAGGAATTCAGTTTGGAATTTACAGCGTTTGTGTATTTCTTGTCGGGGCGCTCGTTGGCATTTTAATTAGATTAAAACTAAATCAAATTACAATCTAATTTTCAAACGACTTTCAAGCCGCACTTCAAAGCGGAGCAGTGATTATAATCGAACCGATAGATACTCGGCGGTGATTGCGTGCCAATGCTTTAATTATTTGCGCCCTTTACTAATCACATTACTCTAAGTGTTAGTCGTCTTATAATTACTTCATTTGATACAGATAATTCAATAAGGTGGGGTGGTGATTATAAAAGTATTAAAGAAATATAAAGGACTTTTTTTATAAAATTAAATTTCATACAAGGAAATAGTTTTAATTTGTATTGATGGTGTTTTATTTATTTCGTTTAAAAGATTCAATATTCTTACGAAATCGGGTTTAGTCAGAGACAAGGAAATGAGTAAAACAATGTCTATTTATTTATTTGCAGTACACTTAACACATTTATTAACACCACACTCTCACTATTTATTTATAACGAGATGTTGAGCACTCGGATGTTCGTTGTAGACTGCCTGCCTCGCCTCTAGCGCGTGCTTATATAATAGCGTGCTTGTTTCTCGAATTTTCCAGAACTTTCCATGACGCCACGTTTACAATCGCGCGCTCGGCGGAACATTCCAAAGTGTTCTTTTCATTTGCTTCTTTCCCTTTCGTTAATATATATATATTACTGGCGGAATATATGTTTTAGTAAATTTTCATAAAAATGTAGAAAAATACAACAATTTAAATAAATATTAGGGCACACTTAATTCACAGTAATTTAAGGTAATTTAATGTTTTTTATTCTAAAGTTTATAAATAAAACCTCTTAGGTATAAAGACCTCCGGTCGATTGCCCAGATAGACTAACACCTACATGTATTTTAATTATTTATATTATATTATATTCTACTATCTGTGTACTTTAAATAAATGTGTGTATATGTCAAATAATCTCGTGTTTTTTATTTAATGATTGAGAATTAAATCATAAATTTTGTAAGGTAATTTAATATTTTAAAACGATTAAAATTACAAATAGATATTGAGTGATTCAAGGAGGGCCTAGGTTAATATTTAATTTATTGATTTA
The DNA here is from genome assembly GCA_963082785.1 of Philonthus spinipes. Taxonomy (NCBI): domain Eukaryota; kingdom Metazoa; phylum Arthropoda; class Insecta; order Coleoptera; family Staphylinidae; genus Philonthus; species Philonthus spinipes. The sequence continues at coordinate 9,713,614 of OY720315.1, read as the reverse complement.
ATAGTAATTGTTTAATATTATCAACCACCAAATTGAATTTTAGAATACATATTGCTTTTAATTTACCCTGAAAATATTAAATCACCTTAGACATTCTGTGATTTAATTATCTACTAAAATATCTATCTAGGAAAAAAAACACGACGTTATCTTTTTCATGTACTTATGCAATGACAAATTTATAAATAAAATAATTAGATAATCTTTTATTTAATCTAATAATTACAAATAGTTCAAAACTAATAGCGATGATGTTGGTATAAGACAGAAGTTTTGTTTTCGTTAAATTAAGTTTTAAAAGAAAATTAAGCACTTAGTATCACAAGAAAACAGTATTATTATTTCTACATTATTTTTTTTATCACTGGAAAGTAAATACGGCGATTAACAATTCCAGCCCGTTTTATTCAACATTCAAGAATTATAACGAACTATTACCCACGGGGATTAATCAAGCAGTAGCTTTTTACTAAATGACCGGAGCTGGTCGTGTGTGCAAGTGTTACACACGATTGTATCAGCCGTGATTAATTATTCTGTATCCTGGCCGGCAGCATTTTTACCCCCTGAAACTGTATCATTAAAGCGTGTAAATTTCTCCCCGGGCCTTTTTGTAACCTTCCACACACACACCCACACACGTTAGCGTTAGAGAGCTAACACACAGAACGAAAAAAAAAAGAACACATATAATGAAAGTGGGAATTAATCGGATCACATTTCTGTTCCCGCTCCTGCGAAAAACCGATATTGTGTCGTTCCGTGGAGGCGGCGATAAATCATTCGGATTTCGGAAAAGTTTCGGTAATGCCGATTTAAGGGCGCCAACACGCTTCTCTTGTGGAAGGTCAAAAATTTATTGCCAACTCATGGATTTAATCAGCATCGAATATCGTCCCGTTTCTTTCGACGCCGCTGGTGATAGTTATCTCGTCGTATTCAATTCTCGTTTGTGGTGGAGAAAAAAAAGTACATACATAACGAGTTGTATCCGTGAAATTATTGTCATGGATGAGTACGACGACTGAGTGTTTAAATAAGGCAAATCATTTAGTACATTTTTTAATAGTAAACCAGTCAGTATACAATGAACAAAAATTAAGAGTAAATTAAATAAGATGAATTTGAAAATAATTTATCAATTCATCACTCTAATTCTGCTGTCTGAATAAAGATGTTTGTTTAAGAATTTGAAAATAATTTATAAATTATTCCGTCTTTCGCTGCTACGTCATTTTGACTTATGTTACATAAGAACTTCAAAATAAATGTACAATAATGAACATTCGCTGTTGCATCGAAAATATTTCTTGCAAAAAACAAAACATATATTTTTTTAAAATTGACATATTTAGAAAAAACTTATTTCTAGGATTTTTCAGTTTATTAGCAAGTTCAAGAAAATTATTTTAAATAGTAATATCACAAAATAGTAAGAAGAGTATGAATAATATATAAATCTTCGAAATGCATTTCAAATATTTCAAACCCTCTTGTAATCTTTGATATATAATATTATAATTTGATATAATAATATTATTTTTTGGCGATTAAAAGTTTATTTTTAATACTACAGTAGCAAATTGAAAAATAAAACAAGGAGAATATGTATAAAGGTTTAATTTAATATTTTATTACTTGATTATTAGTTATTCAATATTACTTTCAAAATGTTTTTTAAATAATGGTTTCAATTACGTACGTTGATTTAATTAGCACACCGAAGATGGGAGTAAGTTATAATTACAGTTAAGCATACTTTCGTAAGCTGTTGCAGGCAGCTTGCTTGGATGCGGCGAGTTGATATATAGCTAGTTGTTTGCAACATGCATGCAACTCTAGCCCATCTCCATACTTTCCCAATTACCGCAGCTCATTGTGTTGTTTTGAATACACAAATACAAGTTTTTTATTCGTTGAACATTTCCTTATGATATAAACTCATAAATCGAAATAAAAATAATAAATAGAATTTATTTCAGATATAATAAAAACAAGTATCTAAATTATAAATAAAAAAGCACAAGTCGATAGCCAAATAACAGATATTTATCATATATTTGACTATATAACTTTCATTATTTTCTATAAATTTTTTGTACATGTGTTTATAAAGATTATATATATATATATATATATATATATATATATATATATATATATATAAATATATATATAGAAAAATAAATATATAAATAATTTTGTGTCGACCATACCAATCAGAATGTAATGTAAATTTATGGCTCCCTTGAAATCAATTCCTTGTATCAAGTTATTGATAATAGAAGCTTTACTGATTCACTTTGTACTGACATAAGTTTAAACTTATTTTGGTGACTATAATTTAACATGTCAAACTAAAATTTTGACAATGACGAGTTAAAATTTTTGAAACTGTAGTCAGTAAAATAAATTCAGAGAGGTTTTTGTATCATTATACATTAGGGGAAATGTATACTTACGAAAAACGCGGTCAAAAGCATTGAACCGATTAATGTGTGTATGCTTAGTTGATTATTTATAAGTGTATTCAGTTGCGTGTTATAGGCAACTAAACACACATACATTAATGCGTTTGATTCGCGTATTTTGCAGGTATACATAGTGGAAATGTATACTGATAAAAAAACTCCCTGTATATACAAAATAAATTGGTGTTTTATTAAAAGCGAATTACTATTTAATTTAAGTCTAATATGTAATAATTTTAAATATTTTAGTAATACTAATATCAGTTAATATTTATTTATATATGTTTTTAACATTAATGACTTAATTCTATGATTAATATGAAAAATGTGAAAATAATTAATAAATTATTTTCACATTTAGCTCTGTGACTTTTGACTTACGTTACGTAAGTACGTTAAACAAATGCACATTAAAACAACTACTTCCCAGGCAAATACCCACGTCGGATATTGAATTACATAATGTACACCTGCTGTTGCACATCAATAAAATATTGCATAATGCAACAAATTTTGATCCGAGAAAAATTCTCCTTAATGCGAAAACAACAAAAGGAACGTTACTTAATTTAAGGAATAATACTCTTTTCTATTTATTGTAAAAATTTCTTTGCAAGCCCTTCCAACATTTCTTTGCCTTGTATACCAAATCCTTGACAACTCCTTGGCAATTATGAAAGTATATAGTGTATGTGTAGACTGTATTAGTTGGAAGAACTGCTTTAAGGGGTAGTCCTCTAAATACAGTTGAAAAGTAGGTTTTTTTTGCAATTTTCTGGCGAGTGAAACAAAAGGGAATTACAACTCTTAATATATCCATTTATTCGTTATATCGAGGGCACCATTTTTGTTAACATGTAAACTTCATCGGTCGCTTATTGTGACTGCTACACCTGGTGAAATGACCCCTTGTTCTGGAAATTTTGATTTACGGTGGACGGCCTGGGCGTCGATATAATAATGTGCACTGAGAACAGACTTTCCAACGGATGGAAACAAAGGCTAAGTTTTATAATTCAATTTAGAATGCAAAAATCAAAGTTGTATGTTTAAAAAAAAGTTATGACGGTTTGAAAAATACTATTGTGAGAAAAACGCGTTTGAAGTTTTGAGTTACATTTTTTGCAGTTTACTTCAATATATCTCTAATCTGCGATTCTTGGCTTATAAAGCATTCCTTCCAGGTTGATGTAGAGAGCATCGACGATTTTTTTTTGACAAAAATCTTTAACAACTTCTCTCATCTGCAACTCTACGCGCTCGATCCGCTCTTTGTCCGCTTGCGTTCAGAAATTGCACCAGTTTAATCATAATTTAAAAACTAGAATTCCAGCGAATATGGGATAAAGTCTATAATAAAGTAGACATTCCAAAGAATATTTTGAGTAAAACAAAACAATGATTTTTTGAAAACTATTTAGAAGTCCACTCCCTTCAATCGAAATAGGATTCGGTCCTGAATTAGCTTTCCTTATTTTATTAATATTTAATTTCTAATGAGAAGTTGGAGATTTTGTTTATTATCAAAAGAGATTTTCTTTATTATAACATATATCCACTTATCAATATGACTGCTCTTATACTCTTGACTATTCTCTTTAGCTTCTGCTGGAAGGCCTTAAGGTTGCGGTTTAGGGAAAGAGATAGCTATATAGTAAAATGGAAATAATAGTTTGAAAATAGAGCTATTCTTTTGGATTTCATAATATGAATGTGTATTTACATTTTTTATCTACCAAGTATAAAGTATCAGTCTAAATAAAAAATAAATCGTTAATTTTCGTGTATTACGTCAATTTACTAGTTTAAGTTAGAAAAGAAAATTGTAAGATATAATGAAATTATTAGGTCATGTCTTCTAAGTTATTTGAATGCAGAATTTAGTGAAATCATTTAAATTTTCATTGCACAAGTTTTTATTAACAAAAATTTGCAATAAATTTAATCAATTTTCATTGTTTTTCATAATTATTTTTCACACAAACTGAACATTAAAATAGTTTTTAATTAATCTGATGAAATTCCTGCTTATTTTAAGATTATTTTAATGTATAATACAATATTGTTCATTGATCACAACAAAAATCTAACTCGAATTAGTGATTGCCCATATTTTTATAGCTATCTCTTTCTTCTAAACCGCACCCTTAATACCGATGTTATGCGTACTTCCACTACAAGAAAACAGGCATTATTAATTTTAGCCCTTCTTAAACTTTTCTAAAGCATGTATAGCATCATCTAAGTTGCTTGATGAGTACGCTGGCAGATAAATATTACACTAAGGAGATTATACAGATTACACGTTAAATTTGTTTGCGTTAGTCAATCTTGGAATATCGACCAGTGATGCCCAATAAAAAAAATCGTGTTCCAACAAGCTGAATAATGTTGATTCGTACAGATGATTTGATTAATCATAATCATTGAAACTGTTATACTGAGGAGATTGTACAGTTTACACGTTAAATTGGTTTAGTACGATAGACAATTTTGTGAGATAAGTTATTTTTAAAGGTTTATTAGCCATTGAAGTGAAAATCTTTACCTTCCAAATTCGTAAAGATATTCGTTAAAGGAATTATCAATTAAATTTTGAAATCTAAGTGCTTGAAGAATTCATAGAGTGGTTTATATAGGGTTCAAACAGAAACATCTGGAAATGAATGTGTGAAATTAAAATCTAGATTATTAATATAAAGAATAACAATATGTTTGGTTTAAATATAAAAAATGCCGCAACAGAGACTCAATAGGTGACTTAAATATGATAAAGTGAAAATTATTTGATTTATGCAATAATCAGAGCACAGAAATCCAATAAGAACTGGAAAATTATATATATTTGGCAACACTGTTGACAGAACCACCTAAATTCCGGATAGTAATAATGTTCGAACTCTGTACGTATCAAATTTTAATGGCACTATGACAGTTAATTTCAAAGTTAGAGTCGTTTTATTGAGCCCAGTTTTGTAATTTCGTGTGTTAATTAAACAGTATTTTTCTGATTCGGAAAATACAGTTGGAGCCAGTGGCTTAATAAGCATTATGGGAACTCAGCGCCAGGAAATCAAGTATTATTGACTGATATACTGAATTTAAACACGATCGTATAAGCACCGATGCTTTGTCGCTCAAAATCAGCAGTTGTTTCTACGAACGTAAAAAATGTCCAGAAAATAAATTGAAATTTAAAAGAACGTAAAATGAATTTATTTAAAATAGCTTCTTCTTCTACTTCTTAAAGATATCAGAAGGTAGTGTCTTTAAAATTTTACATAAAAATTTGGGCATACACAAGTTGCTTTCGAAGTGAGTACCCTGCTTGCTTATACCGGACCAGAAATAATAATTTGGAGCATTTCAAGCGAAATAAAAAAGGATTTCTTGTATCAGTATGTGACAATAGTTGCAAGGTGGATCCACTACTACACACCTGAATCAAAAAGATTGTCAGCTAAATGGACATCAGCCGGTCAAAAACTTTAAAGTTGGCCTACAAGATTATGGCATCCGTATTTTGACGCCCATGGAATTGAATTCATTGAGAATTTTGAGAGTCGATAAATTTGGCTGAAACGAAGAATTAATTGACGAAACTTTAGACTAAAACAGTGTTTTACATAAAGGACATTGAAAAGTTAGAAGTTCGTTGGAATAAATGTATTACTCTCGGAGGAGAGTGTATGTTAATGAATAAACATTGTTCTGTGAACTTGAAAGAGTTTAGAAGGATATCTGTATACGCTGATGGCGCTCTGTAGAAGAGAACGCTCAGTATGAATGGAGCGACTGATGTCTTCTAGGTACTGATTGCTTCAATTATTCAATTTTTATTATTCCGCTGGTTATAATAAAATTTACACTGCATTTAGGTTCTTCGTGAGATACAAGTAGGTATCTCACGAAGAACCTAAAAACCACAGAGTACAATTCTCCTTTAAAACTTTAAACTCTCCGTTGTCTTACAACCAGCAGAAACTATCAATTGAAGCAATACCTAGGAGCCATCAGTCGCTCCACTTATATCGTTTGTTCCCTTCAACGTAGCTCGATCAGCTTAAACAAAATCTTAATTTTTTATTTTTTCATTGCTTTTTTTAAATAGTTTTTTCTTTTAGTCGGAAAACTTATTGAGTAATGTGTTATATTAATAGATACGTGTTTGTTACTGCTTCATTATTGGTTATGGATGAAAAATTTTGGGCTCTTGTCTTATTTTATTTTATTTTTTTAATTTTTCCAAAGATATTTACATATATAAGGGTTAGGGATTGTGGGATTGTTATTGGTGATTAAGGGTGATAATGGTGTCTCACCCTTGAAGAATGAATGTTGAATTGCGATTTATAAAGATTTATTTTATTTTACGAATTGATCCACCATTGCAGAAATATGTTTGCAAATTAAAGGATGGATGATGGAAATTATATTAAGGTTAAGGAATATGAAATTTCAATGATAATTTGGACTTCTTGCATTTTTAGCCATATTTGTCTAGTTTCGATTTATTTGTGCTATTCTTAGCCGTTGATGATGACATACAAATTCACCCAACCTCCAGACAAATTTGCTTGTATACAGCAAATCAACCTTGTATGGAATTACATGATCTCTGAAGAGATTAACTTGTTGTCTGATGCTATCTGAAGGCATTGGTGATAATCAGCAAATAAATTAACCTATTAGAACGTATTAGTAAATATTGCTGGGGAGTGGGGGTAAGGTGGAAAAGTATTCGACAAATTTTTAGGATCCCTTCAAGAGGACGGAAATTAATATTAGAGTAAGTAAGTAGGTAAGTATTGTGGGATTTACAAAAGAAAGCATTTCTACAGGAGGTCAATATTTTTAACTAAGCCAAAAGTTCTAGAAAAACAATAATGAATCTTTTGCCTTTTGTATATCTAATTAACAAATAACTACAGCGAGTATAACTGTTTTTTTTAAGGAAGCCCACTGGTATTCTGGGATATATTGAAAGGATATTTTTAATAAAATTTCATGGAAATAATTTCTTACGGCTTATTAATAGTATAAATTATTACTTTCTTCAGACCCCTGTTAAAGGCAAAGTATGTGATCGTAAAAATTTTAGAATCGTCAATTTCAACGAATATGCACGTTCTGGGGTATCCTGTGTCCATTCCTTCGAGTTTTTAAAAATGTCAGTATGTGCCTGCGTGTTTCTGTAATAGCACATAAATGAATTAAACCCAAACATTATATCCAAGCTTTTTATAACAGTGGAATAATCTGAAAAGCTTTAGCTTTTCGTAGTAATTAAAACTCATTAAGTGCAACTTTACACCTTATATTTTCCACAATTGTAAATCAAATATTTATCGCATTAATCACATCAAGATTTTGTATCATCTTTAGCACTTGAGTTATCTTCTTATTGATTTTTTTATTCAGATAGAAAAATGTTTCAAATAAAAGTTGTAGATGTTAAGAAACTAAATAATTTTTGTTATACAACTTTTTATTATGAGACCTATAATTTTCATATTAAAAATGGAAGAATTTCGTCTGCTTGATAAATTCCCTTGCAAATAAATAATAATTTTTATGTCAAATAAAATTTCAAAAATATTTTTATATTTCAGTAACACAGCAAATGTTTCGTGAACGAGTGAAAATGGTTAAGAACTTAATAATTGTATGAGAAAACTTTATAAAGTCATGTAATGTAAGATATAACAATACAAATTGTAACATTAAATTTAAAAGGCAACAATCTATGTTTTTATTAAATATTTTTTTCTTTTGCTATTAAATATTCATTCAAAAACTCATTTGACCGAATTCACCTGGGAAAGTACCATGATGGGTACATTACCATTTTTTATATTCATTATTAAATTTACCTTTTAAGTTTTTATTTGCAAAGGCAAACATATAAAGTCATAAGCAACCAAAATACACAAAAAAATGCTATGCCAGGCCACCATTCCACTCAAGATAACATCACTTTCCCAGTACCTCCAGGATCACCCTCCGTTATGCACCACAGTGTTCAAAGCATTATAGTAATGGTGAAAATATTTCCTTTGCAGTTTAAATTACATTAAAAGAAAATATTTTGAAAATTTATAATGAATTAATTATTCTCTTTCAATTGCTCTGCAATTTGTAGACATACGAAGTAGTAAGATTTTTTATTGAAATATCTACTTTCGGACAGGCCATTTCTTATTAGTATCATTTATCTGCGCTAAATATTGTGGCGATATTTGCAACAAAGAATTGCCGAATAAATTTAGCACTTCCTACATAAAAAAAATATTGCTAATAAACAGATATTTTCTTTAAAATTATATAGTATAATTTTTATTAAATATTGATAATTATTATTTATATTAAATGTAATTGTGTCGATTTCGACATTTAACGATGATACCAGTTAATATTAATAGCGCTTTATGTAAAGCTTAATTATGATAATCTCACATAATACACATTATGTCATTAGACAACATTATTAATTCAGTTACTAATGATATTTTCACTTATTGGTTTCTTTATGTTGGTATCTAACGTAATAATAATTAGGAATATTGTTGTGTTTATCATATTTCACTTTTTGATTTTTTGATTAAAATAACATTTAGCGAGGAAGAATAAAATAAATCGTAAAGGTTATGTTTGCAGTACAACACTTTGCCATTCGAGTCCAACTCAACTGAACAATGTTAATTACAGCATAGAGCGTGCACTTTCTAGAATGCAGCCGGAGGAGGTGTAAATAAAAATATTGATTGCATGAAATAAATCATTCAACACATGCACTACATTTTAAGTAGGGTGAGAGGTAGTCAAAACACGTACACCGTGCATAATTTATCAATATTCGCAAGTGCACTTTGTGTGTGTGTGTGTGTATGTTTTATTTTATTTGTGTGCTACCTCTTTCAAAACCATCTCGCTGAAAAATAAAATGGAAATAAAATAAAAATTCTAGGATATTAAAGCGTGATTACACACGAATGTGTCTGCAGCGTAGTAAAACTTTAGAATAGTTACACACTCGGCTGCTATAAAGCTATCAATCCCGGCCGGGGTTTAATTACTGCCGAAAATAATGAGCATAGGCTATCAACATTTAATTATAATGCGAATATCGCTCTGTGTGTGTGTGCGTGCGAGAGAGAATTATAACTAGAATTTCGTTCGGATGTAAAAGAGTGAGCCGGTGAGGATTATATATGTACATATCCCCCTCTCGCTCGCTTTTACAATTAGAGTCCATTTTATTGTCTAACCCGTTTTCCCCCATTAATGGGATCCATTTTGAGACGTGTCTGCGTATGCGTGGATTTATTAATTACAATAAATGGCGAACAAAGAAGGAAAGGTGGCGGAACTCATTTACGGTGTATCCATCCAATCTATTTCAGGTCTTATCGGGTCGATCTCGCCGACGACTGACCCAAATCGAAATTTGCTTCGTAATTAGTGCGAGGTTTTTCCTCGCGCGCCGCTTTCGAGCCAATGAATCTAATGAACGGCGATGGCGATGGCGTGGCGAGGAGTTCGCCTCGGAAATGCAGCTCAACATCTGCAGAACCGGGCCCCGAGGTGCGGATATAAATTACGTACGTACGGCCCGTTTGCGGGATTAACGAATTCGATCGGTCGAACCGAGCTGGTTTTATTCAAGGATAATCTGCCATCTTATTAATTTAATTATTTTTAGAATGCAAAAATAAAACAAATTAATTAAAACAGAAACGTGAATTAACAGGTCTGGATACCATTCGAAATCAAAATCTTTATATATGAATCTTTTTACCAGGATGTTAATCATGTGAAGAGGATAATTAGTTTTAATGGTGCACGAAAATATCAGCTAATATAACTGTAAATTGCGTGAAGATTGATTTAAACTTGTACACTTTTCTTCTTATTATTATTATTATTTTAATTTTATTTCCAGATGTACATTTCGATCAATATATGAACATTTTCAATGGTGTAGAAGTTCAAACGTAAAGGATTCAAAATACAGGCTCTTGCATCTTGCATTAAATTAGTGCTTTGAAATTTTGAAAACTTTACATGGGTTTTAGGACGTATTTCAGGAAAATGTATTTATTACTTAGGTGCCTTTTATGATTACATACATACCCCTAAAATTTTATTGAAATCGGTTTAGCAATACCAACAAGAAAAAAAAAGTAAGTAATGAATTGCAATTGAAAATTAAAATCGAAATTATTGGGAATTATTGACAAAACGTGGTCTATTTATAGTTAGTCCGGGTACTTTTAGCATGATTCTCGAAGATATTAAGGAAAATATTGGCGAGGAAAAAGGATAATGGATTGTCCATAACGCAGCTGAAGATACAGAATTTGTTATTAAACTCGAATGAATTACGATCCATATCGAATTTCGTTAGCATAAAGTTTAATCCATTATTTAATATAAATACTCTGCGGATAGTGCGAATTGAGGAGAATATTGTTATTGTAATCTATCAGTGTTAGTAAAGATCGTGATATGTTCATCCGTCGTCGATCAGCAATTGGGTTTTGTTATTCGTCTACCTGCAAAATTTTACGTAAGGACCTGTGCATGGAGCCATACAAAATACAGCTCGTGCAAAAAAAAAAATGAAGCCGGGCGACCTATAACAATATATTTATATTTAGTGAATGAAGCTAGATGAAGATTTTCTTTCCTATGAAAATCTTCTCTTCAGCGACAAGGCTAATTTTTATTCAATGGAAACGTAAACAAACATAATTGCCGAATTTGGCTTGAGGTAGTTCAACAGCTGCCAATGCACTCCGAAAATTGCATTATTTGGTGCTGGAAGCAGCATTGGCGTCATTGTTCTAAGATAACGAACTATTTTTCGCGAAATAGAACAATTGAACTAAACTATTTTTGTCGGGATGCATAAAGGTTGTAGGCTTGTATCTATTGTGTTAATAGAGACAAGCCTACCACCATTGCTGCTTTATTAGACAATATTACACCTATGATTGGTGAAATACCAGCAGAATTGTTAGAAAAGGTCTGTAAAAATTGAACTTTCAGAACGAACCACATAAAGCGTATTACCGGGAAACATTTACATGAAATAATCTTTAAAAGGTAAATAGCAGCCTTTGAGAAATAAATATTCTATTCACTTTTACAAATTTTTGGCGTTTTCTTTAATTTTCAAAAACCATAGGCTTAAAAATCACCGTTTATATACATTTTTATTTATACTATACAGGTAATACTAAATTATATGCTATATATAATTACAAGTAGGTATTAGTCAGTCAGGACCATAGACCTGATATCATTCTGCCCAAAAATTTTTTATTAGTTTTAATTTAGAAAAGGTATTTTTTTATAAAAGTGCAGGATTGGATTGGAGCGCATTGGATTGTTGGATCATTTCTAATTTCCGTAATTTTGGTCACAAAAAAATAAAAAAAAGATAAATTCGAAGCACTCTTATTTTAACTTAGCGGGTCGGTTTTTGAAAATTATTACGCTAAGCTAACGCCACAAAAACTTTTTCATTACTTAAAGTCTATTATCTGAGAAAATCTCTTACAAATTCTATATGAACTTTATAATATTTCCGTATTATCTGCCACAGATACTTTTAGAAAAAAACCAACGATTGGTTTCTTTAACAGCTTTTTCAAGCACGAAGTACGCCTTCGTTGAGCTTTGAATATATCTAGAAACTCCACTGTTACTCGCAAAGCAGGTTTCTGATTGCCGTCTCGAAATTCCTACCATTATTTCGTCTGAAAAAATAAATTGAAAGCATATTTAGATACGTTTTGAAACTTGTTCGCGCGATTATTTTATTATTCAATAATAGAACAAAGCTACAGTTTGCAATATTTAATATTAATGAAAATAATTATAATTACAAAAATTTGAAACAAGGGGCAGAAAGACCTCTGGTCGTGGTCGATAGCCCAGACAGACTAACACCTACATGTATTGTTATTATTTATATTGTTATATTGTTAAAATTATCTATATAGTCTGAATAAAGATATATATATATGAAACAAGGAAAATTACTGGAAATGTTCAATGAAATTGGATCATTCCCATTTTTATTATTTTAGACAAATGTCCTTACATAATTGATATTTGCTTATTGCATACCAGTAATACGGTCATTGTAATGGTTTGAGATCGAAAATATTTAATGAAAGGCACCTATTAATCATAATTATAATTATCCTTGGACACGTGTTTTGGAAATCATCCTTCATCAGTACAGCTCCGCCCTGTACGCCCTTAGTTGTTAAACATTTCTACGTACCGTCTTCACCGGCATCTCAGATGATAATGATCGGAACAAAAAATATTTTCGGCTTAAAATAAAATAAAACAGAGATAATTCACATTTTTACAATTATTTAAATTATAATAAATTAAAAACGGAAAATTACTGACAGTGAACAATAAAATTTGAACATTCCCTTTTTCCAACTGATGGAATCAACAGTAGTACTGGTATATAACAAACAAATATCTATTATGTGAGGATGTTTGCCTTAAGTAACTTTTTGCAGTTAGAAAAAGGGAATGATCACATTTTATTGATCATTGGCAATAATTTTCTTGTTTAATTTAATTGTAATTTAAATAACTGCAAAAATGTGAATCATCTCTGATTTATTTTAATATAATCATAACCTGTTTACTCAAACCCGGATCACAGAAAAAATCACATTTTCAACTATTATACTTAAGAACCAATACAAATTAAAGTATATATCATACTAGAAATTGTAATATTATTTTCTAGTTTGGATGATTGATAACGAAATAATTCCATAATAAACTTATGCTAAATAAACGTTAATTATATTATGAGGTATAATACCAATAGTTGTTGGTGTCATATCTAAATAAAACAATATTCCATCATCAACAATATCAAATTTCTCTACATGACATACTATGCAATTCGATATTGTTAACGAATAATATAGAAAATTTACTTACTTTTAGAAATATGGTTGAGACCGGCGAGTCCACCAATAATACAAAAATGGATCATTATTATGAATTCTATTTGATTATTAGCGAATTTAATTTTAATTAATTAATACATTTAGTTAATTTTTATTTGTATTACTAATTATAGAAATTGAATTTATAAGTAAAACCAGATCTGTAATGGCCGAAATTACATGTCTGATTCCCATTCAGAGAAATAAATAAAATAAATAATAATATAATTATATTATATTGTAACCCTCCATTATCTTTTAATGTATAGTTAGTATAAAGCAATATGTATTTAAATGGACTTACCGTAAATAAACAATAAACAATAATATAAATATATTTTCAATATTACAACAAATTTAGAAAAATAATATGTATATATATATATATATATATATATATATATATATATATATATATTAATATAAAATGCGTTTTAAAATCGTTTATTAGTAGTACTGGTTGTAAATTAGTTAAAAATTAATTTAAAATAAACAACACTTTAAAACAACTAGTTCCCAGGCAAATACTGTACTGGTTATATTTTAATTATAATAGTCATATGCATTATTAATTATAAAATTAAAATTAATTTTATTCGTTAATAAAGTTGGCACAAATGAGTGTTGGTAGTAGGCGGAAGCTGGTAATATCTATACATTTTAATTGTAGGAATAATTTCTCTAAACAACAAGGATAGGATAAATGCAATTATGATCAAAACAGCAGTGTTCTTTCAAAATATAAGAATTTGGCGAATCTTTTTTAATGCATTCCAATTAATACTTACTTAATACTTCATTATCTCTTTACAGCACAAGAAAAGAAAAACGTAGGCTTAATTGAACCATTTATGACATTATTACTCGGTAATTTTAATATAAAATATATATTTTTTAATATAAACTATATATTATTATTATTAAATCTGTGGTTTTCAGGAATAACCAGTTATGTCGATTTTTTGGTCAAATTTAGTTAAGTGCAGAAATTGGTAGATATTTATGTGTACTTTCATTTGGTGAACTCAAAAAGATGTTATCTGTTACACATTTAGCACAATATAGACAAAACCTAACCAGTTAAGTGTGATTTTTGAGGAATAACCAGTTATGTTCCATTTAAATGTATATTAAATGTATTTACATACACTTTTCACAACAAATGGTTAATGTTAATGCATATTCAGTCTATATAATTCATGAAGAAACATGTATGAATATTATAATTGAATATATTCGAAGTTTCACAAGGTGTACAATAATTTGAAAAAAACTCAAGAATTATGAAATGACCGTACATTTTTATTACAGATAAAAACAATTGGCTTCGATTATTATATACATCTTGTAACGCACTAAAGTAACTTATTAAGAGTAATCGACATGTTGACGCGACGAGATTCGGTTAGATCGTCTGACATTCACGTCAATCGCACGTACAATTTTTACTTGTTTAGGTCCGTTAGGTGGTCGATTACAATTTTTACGCTTTCGTTTGTTGGTTTCATTCGTTTCCGGAGATTTCTCAGTTGAATCGTCGTCGTCGTCTAAATCCGGATCAATATTTTTCGCACTAGAGATTTCGGTCGTACTGAGGAGTTTGTAAAAGTCGTGAACTTCTGGTCTCAAAAGATCCAACATGGAGAGCAAGTCCTGTTTTTTCTCGCGGCTTATGTCGTGCGGCCCTGTGTATCTAAGCTGAAACTGATCGTTTTGAATATTACAAGTATTGCGTCTGCGTACGTGTAATTCAGAGAACTCTCCATCTTGAAAATTTTGTTTATAGAAAATCAGACCTTGTTCTTTCAGGTATCTAATCCATTTTACGTTATGCCACAAGAAACGTTCATTTGACACACTTTTTTGCCGGTTAATGAACACGTTTTTGAACAGTGCCTCGAAGTCATAAAACATGTCTTGTGACATAACGACAACTTCCTTCTTACATTTTCGAACCAGATCATACCAGTCGTTGGGGTGATGAATATCCGAAGCTTGTGATTTTTTAGCTCTTTCAATAGTCGCGTGGTCGCTGTCGCACTCCATATGAGTATGACCTGGCTCGAGAAATTTATGGTCCACACTTTTAATTGTCGGATGGTTGGCAACTACAGCAGAAAACATTCCAGCCAAAATTTTATTTTTATTTTGACCCCCGCACGAGTCTGAGAAAAAAGTCACGTGTTCGACCTTCGGGTTAATATCTTGCAGGAATTTGTAGATACATGACGCGACTTCATTGGCACCCCTTTTGGCGTCACCTTCGTGCCACATATAACATGTCGTCTTCGGTGTCGTGTTGTCGTTGACGGTCAAGTTGTAGGTCCACAGTTGTCTCTTGTAGAAAGCCACAGATGTTTGCAAGGAAGGTGTGGGCAAACACTGTTGCAAGTCGAAGGTGCAGAAGAGATGGGTGCCCTCCGATGTTTTGGCCTTCTTCTTATCAGCAGATTTAGTTGAATACGCCGCATCTGCTGCTTCCTGGTGATCCTTCTGCAGTTGTCGTGTCTCCTCTTGTTTATTTTCGTCAGGTTCGTACCTTAAGCGCGCAGTGAACATGTCACATTTATGGCACTTGTCTAGGTGGGGTTGTTTGAATTTAAGATCTGTTTTCTTGAACACCTTGTAATATATCAAGTACTTAACAGGTTTCTGCACTTCATCTTTGTATAAAGCGTACATCTTGTGCACAGTCAGCCCGATTGGCAAATATTTTTTTGACGTGTGGCGACGCGAATAGTGGCTTTCATAAGCCGGAAACTTGTCAATGTGAGCTTTAACCTCTGCAATGAGAGTTTCTGAAGTCTTATTTTTAGGAACCCTTTTTCCTCTTTGATCAGTCAATGGCAGCTGCCCCATTTCCTTCCACATGTGAGTCAGACAATTTTCAATGAAAGACTCGGTTTCGCCAAGAGTTAATCGAAAACACTTACGACAAATTTTTTGGTCGACGAACTCGCTGCGCAAGTGATATTGCGCTGCGAATTTTTTTTGCCTCAAGGCCCCTTTGCGCACTCTTACAGGTTTGAGCGTTATCAGGCCTCTCACAAAATCGCGTCGTTTCAAGTACGTTCCCTGCGCCCAATAAGAGTCGAAAATTCTAGTCTGATCCTCTCTTGATATATTCGTCGCGCACTCTGCTCGGCAGTGAGGCAATCTTGAAATAACCCTCTTCCTAATCGGTTTCCCTTTGACAGTTCGGTAAGCTTTACCGCGATTTCTTCTACGCTGACGACGCTTGCTTTTGGCATGGCAGTGTTTGATCCAGATCCAGATGATTGTGACTGCTGAATATCTAAAGGACAAGATAAACCTGACGATTCCGCAAATGAGTCCTGAGCAGAAACATAATCATGCCCCAACTGAACATCTGGTAGCTCTGCCGAATTCAACACTGTATAACGGCCAACAAAGTTTAAATAGGTTATGTCGTAATCGTTTTCAACAATGATACCCAAAATGCATTTACTAACCTGGGGATTCCAAAGAACTACTTGAGTAGTCTCGGATTAAATCCATCTCTTAATCAAAGTCAGGCTTTTTGCGACTTGTAACACTTTTATTTGAATCAAAAGCTCTGAGCTATTAAGAACTGTTGTCAAATTTCGAGGCTTGGCTTCTCCAGAGCGTCAACTGGCGTCGACGCCGCCAACTGATAAATCGATAATGCGCTCTACGTTACCGGCAAATCTTGTGTTGGTACGTGGCGGCGACGCACGCGGCGCACTTGCGTCTTTAGTAATTGTTTGCTCGCCATAGCGTGATATTGCGGGCACGACTACCGAATAAACTATCCGAAAAAAAACATTTGTTGAGTTCAGAGTTTAAATAAGGCCCAATGAACATCGTTCAGCGCCATAAACATTAAGACAGAGTCTGATAAGTTGCATTTGTCGCCGATAAAATTTATTCTTTTTTTTCTGGGTAAATAAAAGACATATTCCCACCGTTGACATGTTTTATGTACTTTTTTCATCCATATGAATAACATTCAATGGATATTCGGAGTCATTTCAAGGTACTTACGAAGTTGAGCAGTGAAACTTTAAACTTAAATTATTCGAAATCATGTAAAAACGACTTAACTGGTTATTCCTCAAAACCACAGAAATTATAAAGTGTGTAATTTCGCGAACTTGCGATCTTAAAACTTCTGCTACCGTTTCCTTAATTTTAGGGAGAAATTCTTTAAAAAATTGCTCCACGCTAGACACTTAGTCGCTGCCTGCGAGTAAATAACTCTGGCAGTTGGGAGCTTCGGACACACTCTTTTCTTGGCTTCCAGATACAATTTTCTTTGGTTTTTATTTCTTTTATTGCGAATTCTTTTTTGTACTTGGGTCAATTTTGGGAACGAGCCGAATGTGCCCCTTGGTTGTTAACGCAAATAATCGGGTCTCCACAACTCGTTTCCTCGTGAAGACCTTTCCCGCAAGTACATATAGGTTCATTTGTGCATCGAATCGCAGTATGTCCGAAACGCTGGCACTTGAAACAGCGGAGAGGAGCCGGTATCAATGGTTGCATTTGGAGGTTAAGATATCTCCCTTTTACCGCGGCTGGCAACGAAAGCCTGTTAAACTTAAGAATGTGGCCCGGAATAGCATGAACCACACCTCTCGCCTAACAATTATTTGTCTCACTTCTTTAACTTCCTGACTTGGTAGGTTTTCCTGAATCTCCCCAATATAGCAGTTCAGGAGGTCGCTATACGATACACTGATCCTCGATAGTAGTTTAGACTACCGTGAGAAGTAACAATTACTTCAAATTCTCCTATTTTTTTTTATTTTCAACAATTTTTAGACTATGCGTTACCAAAAGTTTCTCTTAGTAACCCGTCTTTATTTATTTTTTTCACACTCTTCAACTCTCTAACCATTCCATTCAACAGTCATTCAATCACAAATAGACTGATTCTATCAAAGTTTCCTTCAGTTTTTGCAACCTGCAAAATCCGTGAGATCGGCTCCCCCGTCACTTTATTATTATTATTATAACAGGAAACAATTATTCAACATTATTTATGTTGAATAAATTTATCGATTATTCTGTAATAAATAAAATTAAATATATTGCCCCATTATTATTAATATGTTATTTAGAAATGCCGTATCAAAACTTCAATATTTTTTGTTTAACTTGAGTTTATCAACACTAAGGCTCTTGATTAAATTAAACACTTTTTAACTTTGTTTGTATAACATGATTTTATTTTAGTGATTCGAATTATAGAGCATTATTATCAAATAATATTGATTTTTTTATTTAATGAAAACACAACATATGATGAAATTGAAGTCTTTAATATCAACAAACTAAAACTTTTGTTTATTTTGGCTATCTTCATTTATTTAAAAATTTCGTTGTACATTTTTTCACCGTAGAACTTTTATTACTGAATCAACATTATTTTTTTAGAAATAATCGAAAGTAGTAAAAGTTATTAAATTATTTTTTTAACAGTGTTTTGTGCGTATTTTGAATTCCATGATTTAACTATAGAAATGGCCTTGTCAATTGTTCAACCCCTATAATTATTAATAATACTTTATTTGCAAAATCCTCCATTCTACAATTTTTAAATAGAAATGCATTAAATACATAAGTGAGAAAAGTAAATAAATATACACTGCTTAGCCTAAAACTTGATTAGAAATATAAATTTAATTAAGTATTAATTAAATTCATAAAATAGTGTAATATAGATAACAAAAGTAACGACTAAAGATTTGTTTATGTTCAAATTAAGATAGGGTGTATAGAATTGAATAACTCAAAATAAATGGCAATGACAAAATGAATTAAGTCTGCACATTGATGAATTCGGGGCTATTCTGTATGGATAACGTTCAACATAACATAATCATTATCCGAGAAGTATCATAGCTCAAGTGGATTTTCTATAAATTATAATAAATACAAATATGCTTAGACTGTCTCATGTTCATAACAGATATGTTAAATTTTACTTTTTCTCTTAGAGAATAGCCCTGATTAATTAAATTATTCATGACCAATAATTGAGGAATAAATATTTAATTTAAATAACGGTTTATAACGTGTGAGTAGTGTAGTGGAAGATAGATTAAAAACAATATTTAACAAAAGTTCTGTAAAGTAATTAAATCATTTATTTAGAAAAGTGGATCGTTTATTACTCTTCGCCTTTGTAACGTACACGGGTGCAATACATTCAATATTGAATTTTAACCACCTTTAAAATGTGTCACTCTACTTTAATATTAAGCATATCTTAAATAAGTAGCAGAAAGGACAAGTATTTTTATTTAAATAATTAAAAACGTATGTTGAAAAGTGTCAATGCCATCGTTATTTTTTGTATGTAAGATGTCCATATAAAATATTCATACTCTAGTATAGAACGAATTAAAGAACTAAGCAGTGTTCGTAGGTTTAATACACACAGAGGTGAAGATAATGGCCAAGCAAAACTACATTACTCTACCTTTTTTACTTATATAATCTTCATGGTTTCTGAAACACAATTTAGAATCAAAGATAACGATGAGATATTTAATAGGATCAACACGTTGTAAATCATAAAGAACATATTTATTTAGTATGCAATTCTTTTTTCTCGTAAATGATATAATTATTATATTTATTAAATCTCTGCCAACTATCGATTAAACACGACCATATAATAATCGGAAACTATTTAGATTCTCTCCCCCTTATTACATCCTTTCACGTATATTATTTACATTACACGATTGCACTTTTCCTATCAATCCATGTAAAGTGTATATGAAAGCGCAACTTAGCACCAACCCACGCGCCATTCATTATTCACACAACGAAAACATTTTCATCAATACCGTAATGCACGTGGCAATCAACGCTAAGGAGTGTTTTCACAAAACGGAAAAGTGTGTTTTCCGTGTCCATCCGTGTTGTGACACAGCGAGTGTTATTTCGAGCAACGTACGAACAGACAGACAGAAACGCTCGCATTATAATAATACGACTGCCCATTGTAAATTTATGACATTGTTACTCGGTGCAATTACGTTGATTGAGAATTTATATGGGTTAATAAAATGTTCTATGAAATGGTTTCATATACTTATCATTTGGAAAAATATGTTATATCCAAATAATAAATATTTATATAATTAATCTAATATAGATCGTTTGACAATTAATTAATTGATTGCGTGTAACAACGAAATTAATTGATTCAATTACCAAATAAACTGGAATGTTTTCAAATCAAAAATTGTTGAATTATTCAGTCACATAAATGTCTATTATGCAGTCCAATGTTTGAGCTGGATTTTCTGAGGAAGTAGTTGATTCGATGGATGCTTTTCTTGTTATAAGTACTTACGTTATGTAAGTCAAAGAGTTGTAGTAGCTAAAGAGAAAGTAATTTATTATATATTATTAATATTAATTATTAATAATTAATTATTTTCATTTTTTTCTTTATTTAGACCATACAAATAATAAAAATACTTAACATAAATAATTTCAATACGAGTAGGTGTTAGTCTAAATAATTAGCCTTGAATAAAACCACCAATTAAAACATAATCGTCCTAAATACAATTTAAACAATTTAAAATCCTTTCCGCATTAATTACTCCCAGTTTGAAAAAAGCAATAAAATTTTATTAAATCAATATTCAATAACTAAATGTTAACTGTAACACCGCACTTCCTATCAATCGTTGGAGATAATTTAATTGAATAACATAAATTATTGATGGCAGAGTTATTTCGATAACAGATTGATTTATCGTCGCAAATAATGTATATTTCACCATTAAGCCCATTCTATTAATAATGAATCACGTTGATTTGTGATAAATATAAATTAACGCTATCGGTTCGCGCTATTCGTAAAAATCAATTAATAAATAAATCAGTTAAAATTGGAAATAATTTTTAATACAAAAATTTAGTAATGCAAATATATTTAACCATAACAATATATTATTTTGAGATTATTTTAGAGTAACTAATTGATAAAAAAAGGAAATTAAAGACTTTAACAGCGATTATGTAAAACAGATAGATGATGAACAAGACATTGAACATCATGAAACAAAATCGGCTATGAGAATAAAATAAGCAAGAGTCAGAGAGACAACATACTTGATAGCAGAACTAGAAAGAAAACTACTTATAAGAAAATCTGCGCTACAATAAAAATACCAGAAAAAACTGAACTGAAAATCGGAATCATTGTATGAATAGTGGATTATCATGCAATGTATAAAAACTCAATGAGTAAAAAGATAATAAATAGAAAATTTAGGAAAAGACAAAGTGGTTTCAGAAATGAGCGTAGTGCTTGGGGCCTCATGTTCACAATAAAACAAATTAAATATAAAATAAACCTAAAAAACGAATAAGATGTATAAATCAGTAAATTCTGTAAATAATAATTATTATTTAAAAATTGCTTTAAATATGTTTCAAAAATTCAATTAAATGCAAAATTTTTGAACATAATAATTTCTCATATAATCAAATTCTAAATCTAATTGATAAATGTGTTGCATGTATGGAACAGTTAATATTATTTTACAAATTTATTCATCGGAGAAAAATTCAATGCAAAAAAAAAGAATGCTATTTAATATAAGGTCATCTGCAGACATGTGTTTCGGGATCCATCCCTCATCAGTACAACTCTGCCTTACATATTTTAAAGATTTTAAATTAAATTAATTAAATTAAAGCAGATGGCCTTATATTAAGTAGCGTTTTTTCTTGTTTTTTTTTTGCATTGTATTTTTCTATATCAAAAAAAAAAAATTGTTGAATGATGCAATATTTCGTTTATATGCAGCAGCAGGTGTACATTATGTAATTCAATATTTAGCGGAGTATTTGCCCGGGAAGTAGTTGTTTTAATGTGCATTTGTTTGAAGTCACAGAGCTAAATGTGAAAATAACTTGTTAATTATTTTCAAATCATTTTTATTTAATTTATAGCAAGCTTATAAGAGATCATGACTGACAAAGCTTAGTTTCACAAGCATTAAAAGCGATTGGGTTGTGTTAGGAGCTAAAATTAGTTTCTGGTTTACGACCAATAGAGAGGTTATAAAGGCTCTTGACTGGCAGATAGCAACCAGAACTACGAGCAAACCGAGCTTTAGCTAGCATTACGAGTGAAATGAGTCTTTAAATTCTCTTGACTAGCAGAGCTTGGGATTTGGTATTGCAAGCGACGCGCCTCAATCTCGTTACAGTAAAAGCGTCTTAGGATTGCGAGCGAAGCGAGCCTACAAAGACTCTTGAATGGCAGATCCATAGCGAGCCTATTAAGGCTTTTGACCGGCGTAGCACAGGTTCAGGATACCGAGCTATAGCGAGCCTATAACGGCTCTTGACTAACTGAAATAAGGTATTAAGATTATGAGCGAAAGCGAGCCTATATGGCCTCTTGACTTTTATATCTTAGTGCAAGGATTGTGATAGCGAGCCTATAAAGGTTATCGATTGGCAGGGCGTGGAGTAATGATTGTGAGTCAGGTTTGTGAGCGAGAGGTGAGAAATTAAAGACTCCTGACTTGCAGAGCGTTGGTGCAAGGAAAGCTGGCAAAGTGAATCTTTAAGAATTCTTGACTGGCAGAGCTGCTCAATTAGGTGTCATGGTTGTGAGCGAGCCTTTAAAAACATGTATAGCAGAGCTGAATGGTAGGTTTGAAAGCCAAAGCAAGCCTCAAGGAAGCTTTATTGGCATTATGTGCCTAAATAAGCTCTTTATCGGCACAGCTTAATGTTAGGTTTACAAATGATAACCGATTTTTTCAGGTAGAGTTTGCCGGTGATATTGAGCTTACAAAAGCTTTTGTATCGCAGTGCTTAATGAATTTACAAGCGAAAAAACCTATAAGAAATTTTGAATGATAGAGCTCAGATTTTACGTTTGTCAGCTACAATGAACCTACAAAAACTTTTGACTGACCGAGCTTATTGCCAAGTTCTTGAGCGATAGTGAGCCTACAAGAGCTCTAGACTGGCAGAGATTAGCAGCTCGCTTGCCATCCTATTACCACCGAAGAAAGCTTATAAGGACTATTAGCTTACAGTAATAGAGGATATGGAGCGTAAGCGAGCCTATAAAAGTACTTGACAATGACAGCTTATGTATCTGGATTTGGTGTGATGGAGAACCTATAAAAGGACAGCCTTTGTATGCTCTCCTTATTGCAGAGCTTATTTATCAGTATTGACAGCGCTGGAGAGCCTACGAAAGGCTGTTGACTTACAAAACTTAGGTCCCAAGCCTATTAAATGTTCTTTACCTTTAAGCAGAGCGAAGTGTCAAGACTGAGAGTGATGGCGAGCTTATGTAAGTTCTTGAATTGCTGAGCTTAGGTGTAAGGAAAATGGGCGAAGCGAAACTAAACTGGCGGAGTTTAGTGTTAGGATTGCGAAATTACTTCCAAAGCGCTACTTCTCATCCTGTTTCTTCATTCATGAATATGATAAAAGTCACTCCCGTTTAGGTCGGGATTAAAAGGTGTGTTTTAGAAAATCCTATCAGACTTTCTGAAAGATCTGTTGTATTATACGAAAGCTACAAAAAAGGATATTTTCATGAATTAATTCAATTCGATGTGTTAATTTCGTTAAAGTTTCACAATATTAATTTACTGTAATTGCAATCTGTGACTGTATGCATCACAACAATTATTTGCTGGCAACATTTTACGAAGATATTGTAATCGGTTTTCAGATTTGATCGGCAGTCTCTGGCTGCGTTCACCAATACAATATTTTACGAAGAAGATATTGTAATCCCAATTTTCAATGCACTTTTATAGAAAACCAGCCTATTTATTAATGAAAACATTTTTTCGAACGTTTCTCTCTTATAGCTTTTATCATATTCAAAATAATAGAGTCCTCGTATCATTTAAACAGTAATAAAGAAAACCAATTAAAATAATTATGCATTGTTAAATATCTTAAATTGGGATGGTGGGAAAAATCAATTTTCTGAGATTTGGTGAGAAACAGAGGATATGAAAACTGGTTTAAATCAGCTCTCAGATATCAAATGAAAATGATTTCAATGTCTTCGAAATGTATATCTAGTGTTAAAATAAATCAGTGAACCGAGGAATATTACTGATCACTTAATTAAGTTAATCATCTTTACATAACCAACAAATATACAATTTTCAGCAAGGAGCAAGAAAATTGAGTATTATATAATTAATTAAAATGTTCAACCACCATTTATTTATTCATCTTATTATATTATTTATTAACATTTAAAAATTCAAGTATATTTTACCAATTATTGTCAAAATTAATATGCTACAAACATTCTTATAAAATAAAGAACTATTTGAATAAATGAACAATATAGAGTATCCTAAGATTTAGTCTAAGTTTAAAATAGAAGCATAAAATTACATGATGCTACAAACAATTAAAAAGGTATTTAAAAGGGAATTGATTAAACAAATATTTACGTGTTTTGCAATGCATAACAATCCTTACTCTAGTTCAATCCAAAATTCCTCAAAATGATTTTAGCTGTCGTAAATCAGAGAAGATCATTAAATGTAATATAACGCTATGACCTATGAATTGCATTTCAAATTGCATTGGTAAAACCTATTAATATTTTATATCAACCTTATAATCGTAAAAGTGTCTGATGTAACATTTATGAATTTCATTAATTGCACCAGAAAATAATAAAACGGAAAGTTCACGCCCATAGTTAATTTTCAGCTGAATAACGACATTGAACAGCGAACAGACCGTCTAATCATTCCAGGTTTGAAATGCCCGCTGTTAGAGCATCGTTAGGCCATCAAACTGCCATTGATTAGAGAGTGTCGGCGTCGAGATAAAATTTCAATAAATAAACAGGGACAGTGTGAGGTCCAAACGAGTTCCCCTCGCCATATACGGCCGGACTCATTTACAAACCAAACAAAAACAGCCCGAGGTACACTTTTTCATGCAATTACTCTTTGGCGCGAGGAGAGAATAGCGAACAATTGTTTGCTCAAGCGCGGAGGGGTGGCGAGATTTTCATGTCCCCTTTCCTCCCCCACCCACTCTCTCGGTTTCGATTAAGTCCTGTCTATTATTCATTACCGCAATTCGCCTTTGTTTTCCCGATCTCCGGCCGTATTTTCAAGAGGAGCCAATTCAAAACGATATCTTTGATGCCGTTTCAATGGCGCATCTAAATCCGGACAAAAGGGAAATGTGCGGAATCATCGGGATCTGCCCGTTTGTGTTTTATTATTTTTTTCCTTTCTTGTTTCGAATTCCTGGTACGATTTTATAATAAATCACGGCCCACGAGTCGGGTCTTTCGCGTGGGTGAAAGGTCGCGACGATTGTTTTTCTAAATCTGTCATCTTTGGGAAGAAAATGTGACACGCATGGCAAATTGAATTCTTGATGAGGATACTGCCTGCTTTTGTAGTGTTGATAACAATGCTGGGTGTCAATAATGAAACGGAGTGGTTGTGCAGATAAAGGGAGGACAACATTGGAAATGCAATCATGTTTTTTTTTTTTCATTTACCTGCTGTTCTTATCTGACATATGTTGAAAAGTATTGTTGGGTTTTGCAAATCAACTTGTCATCTGCTTAAAAAAAATATCGAAATATTTTAAAGAACGGATAACTGTATTGCTGATGGCTATATAGATTCTTTATTGATGCAAACAGTCTACAGTCTGTGAGCATTACATATATCATTAATTTAGTTAGAAATAATAACCATAAAAATGATCTAAATTTATGAATACATACACATACATATTAAGGTAAAACCATAAAATTGTATAAATACATTTATCAGGATATTTCGCTGCAAAATACTTTACTTTCATTAATATCATAAAATATATTATTATTTTAAATTTAAAAATATTGTAATTAGATTCAAGTACCTTTTTCTGTATAAAATTGTATAGTTTTATGCCTAAAAAAATCCGGCGCCTTATCATAAAATGCGTGTAAATGGTGTTTTATAGGAATTAAATTTCTCGTATAATACGGTTCATCATGATAACTGTTATTCTTTAAACTTCTTATATTTCTGTATATCATAAACAAATATTTATAGATAACATTCTGTGTAATATAAATGTAAGCTTCCAAGAATATGTCTATTCCAGAATAGACAAGAGTCTAATATTAGTTTTATGTACGACAATAATTCGTGCAATATTCGAGCAATACATAATATTATGTCATAGATGAGAGTATATTATACCATAATAAATCGTTCGTAAGTCTCTTTTGTATTAATTTAATAATTATTGTAGATATTACAGGAGAAGCAATATTCGAGTTTTTTTTTATTAACATAACTGGAATTTCATCAAGGCCGATAATTACAAAGTTTTTTTTATTACTTTTATAAATTTGATTTAAAACGTATGTTCGTCAGAATGAAAATAATTTTCTTTTAAATTAAAATTGAGTACGAAAATTTTCTGAATTTTAATTTGGTTTAAATATTTTAATATTAAAGCTTATTTTTGAATACGTCGTAATTATTTCTCAAGCAACATTAATTTCTACACACTCAAGCAAAAAAAAAGAAAAGCAAAAACAAGAAAACATTCCACGCGTCACATTTTTAATTATTCTAATGAAAACACTCTTTTAACGAATTTGCTAATTAGCAAGCACCAACGAGTTCCGCGGGAGTTTTGTGCAATTTTTTTCTTCCCCCTCATCCTCTCGCCATATATGCACGTCGGAATGAGTTCTGGAAGGGTACTAATTATTCGCGGGAGTAGTTATAACTCATTCTAAAGTATCCGAGCAGATGATTAATAAAGCACGGAGGAATATAAACGCGGTGTAATCCCGCAACGAAAACTACTAATTACTATCGGCGGAGTGGACTGCGACAGACTGGTTATTAATAATTTCCCACTTCGGACATTCGCACATGCAGAGAATCCTATCTTGCATTTAGAAAAAGAAATGTATAACGTTTGGAGGATTTATGTTAATGTTAATCAAGTGGCTATTAAAATATCACGTACCTAAGGGAATTTGTATAACCGTAACCTTGTTTTTGCTCGGTCTTAATTAGTCCCTTTTCCGTGAGTTATTAGGAGATAAATTTAGATCATTGCTTTTATCACAAACACCGTTTCTCTTCTAATGCGTTGTTTTCTGTTTGCGGTTTTTGTTTAATATTTGTGGAAAAGTATTATACATCATACTCGGTGTCATATCTTTGATGTATCTTAAAGAAAATGTCTCTTGTGTACCTTAGAAAGTAATCCGTCTTACTTATGAAAATGTGTTATTCATTACTTTTACATATTTTACGTATTGGGATTAAATTAAAACGGATATGCTTTTATGATTCGCATTCCCGTTTCATTTTAATTCAATTTATGTTATAAAATAAGTAGATTAATAAATTAAAGTCTTTTAAATTGAGTTGCTTAGTATAGGAAACTATTAATAATTTAATTAATCAATAATAAATATACATGAAATATTGAATACGCAATTCAACATTATAGGCCGAGGCTAAATAATAGTAAGGGGTTCGTTGATAATTTTGTCAAATTGTTACAAATCTAGACGATTATATGGTGTGCCACGTCTTCATTTTTAATTTGTTATAATTTATTTGTCATATATTCTCCCGCGGAATCAGAGTCCTTTTGATACCATATTTAGTTTTTTTGATCTTAGGTTATTTTGTTCAACCCCTAGTGTCGGGCATTTCACAATATATGACCCATATAAACAATATGCAAAAATTAGGAGGAGTCCGACACTTCATAATTAAATGGATTTTACCCATCCACGAGCCCCCTTTCCTTCAAAAGAAATAATTAAAAAATTAGAAAAACTCTTTTATTGTTATTATTATTTTTTTTTTTTTTGGAATCTGGTCACCCACTGGATCCACACGCCTCTGATTTTATTCATATAGGGCACCAGTTAACCAATAACAGTCGCTTCCAGTCAGTAAGTAGGACAATTACTAGTGCTGAGTATAATATGTCCAGATTATCCGGAGCGAACCAAGAATGTCACTCGCTAATGGCATAAATGTTTTATGACAGACGGGAATGATGTGTAATATATTAATAAATGAGCCGCGCACACCACCTAATACGCTAATGACTAGCACCATCAATTTAGTGGTGTAGCCGGGGTAGAGTCTGCGGACTTCAAATAGCAGATCCTGATTTTTTTCTTTTTTCTTCCTCTTTTATATCGATGTTCACCTCAACTGGAGTTGAGAAAACAATGACAAACATCGACTTAAGTTGGTGGTCAAGCAGAAAAATATCCGGCTTATTGGTTTTTGTTTGCCTGGTTTTGAGGAACGGTAAGTTCCATTTTTTCCAAAATAATCGTCAAAATATCTAACGACAGTATCAACATTTTTTTTAATGGAATGATGTGTTTTTAAGATTAATATATTCTTCATCTAATTGCACTTACAATGGTGCATAACAAGGAAATACTTATAAAAAGTGTCGCATAATGCAAAATATTAAAAAATCTGATTATTATCCTATTCAATAAAATTATTGACAAAAATAACAAAATTTAAGTAAATAATAATAATAGTTTTTAAGACTTTGACTTTACTCAAGTCAAATTTGTAAAAACAATAAACTTTGATCGTAATATTTAAATTTTACCTAAAAAATCTGAACTTTTATTTACTTTACTTTATAAGCATATAATTACATTACATCTATTTATAAATGTTTGAACAATTAAAATATTTACAATCTCTTTTGCCTACATGAAACATAACTTGTTTATTATTTTTACTGGACGATGTATTAACAAAAGTATTATTACTGTCATTCAATTGCAAATATGGTTTTAATGAATTAGCAGAATTATGGCTAGTTATTTCCAATTCTATAACACGAGCGCTTCCCATTTCTGACACTGCATAGGGTCTGTTGGAGTGATTCGTTACTTTGGAATAGGTTTTTGTAATATCCATGGTATTTGCTGATTCTTTCATCCTTTTTGCAATGGTTTTTACTCCAATTGGACCATTTAGTACCATTTTCCAGTTTTTTTTTTCAATTTGGATTGGGAGTAAAAAAAGTCTATCATTGGTAATGCTTTTTGGTCGATGTTGCAATAACTATATTGATGTACGCTACTAGCTATTGCACGATTTCTTTTTTTGCGTAGTTTTACTGAAGACGGGATTATATGTGATTCTACCAGTATCTTTATAGCCTACATTTCCAACAAATTATAGAAAGCGATACCAATTCAAAATGTGATGACATAAAAGCAGATCAATTAAAATACATGATGTTAATATGCGGTTTGCGCGATTTGGTATCAAAATTACCGATGCTAATAATATTAAATAAAGATTTATTTAACAACTAGCTTAATGTATAAAAACAGATAACAAAATTATAGAATATGAACTTAGAATTAAAAGTGAGATTTAACGCAGATACGACCGAAGAACGTGAAGTTGAGAACAGACTGTTGTAATAAAAAAATATAAATACAAATTTTGCAAAAAATGAGAAAAAGTGGGAGTACAGAGCGAGAAGAAAATGTGAAAAAAATATAAGTTAAACAAGAAAGGAGAAATATACAAAATGTCAATAAAAAAATCAATAAAGTCCACCCGAGGCACAAACACATGGAGAAAAAGTAAAAGAAATACTATAAGTATAATAAATAATATATGGACACATTCTGCAAGACTGGTAAAATGTAATTTTTCCTATACCAACTGTAGTAACTAGTAAAGAATTTAGCTGCTACATACAACGGCCACACTCTATTAAGTAATTGTGAAAAAAAAAAAAAAATACAAAGAGGACAAACGCAAAATATAACAGAAAATTAAGATAAATACAGGATCATATTATCGCAATAAAGAACTTAATTGAAAACAATTATAGCAATAAAAGAGACTTAAAATTAAAGCATTGTTTAATCCAATGTCGGGCGGGGTATATGCTCTGGTAGTAGTTGTTTCAATAGATGTTTATTAAAAACTTAAAGTGTAATTAATTTTTGCAGTATGAAAAAGGGATTGATCGAAATTTATTGATTACTGTCAGAAATGTTCCTTATTTAATTTCATTGTAATTCGACAGAGGTTCAAGAAAATAAACATGGGGGATATTAAGAACAAAAACATGTCTCAACCGACGTGATACGAACTACTAAATAACCATACAGAAGCAATAGTAACTAGTTATGAAGAGAAAACAACATAATAGTAGTTTTGCAGGCTGAATAATGAGGTTTTTAAGGAATATTTGATATTTTTGGACCGAATAGGAAACGACACTTTAATAAATGATTTAGGAGTATACAGAACATAAGTAACAATGAGATATATACGATAGTACGGGCACTTAATAAGGATAGTAGAAGGCAGACAGCACAGTATATAGAACGGGAAAAATAATAATAGAACTGCAAGGAGCCTATCCAGTATATGAGACGATGAAATCATCGTTTTACTAAAAAGAAATAACAAATATACGCACTAAATAGAGCGCATTGGAATGAAGAAGCTGAAAACTGATCATAAGAAAAAAAAAAACAATCCCAATATCCCAGTCGGTTTTACAGGGATTTAATGATTATGTATACCATATATAAAAACGAAAGAGTTTTTGAAAAAAAAAACGCGCGATCTAGTATGATTTAGTATGAAAACGGTTAATAATATTAAACGTAATTATGGTTTTAGAAAAATGGTTCATGCAAAAAACAAGATATTTACCGATAGCAACAAAATCACTAAACAACATTATCGAAGAATTAATATGTAATAATCTGAAATCATATTTAGAAGGACTGTGACCTTAGCAGCGATTCTAAACAGATTTTGCTCAAAATAAATAAATTGGTGTTTATTAGCGGCAACGACATTTGCATACAGCAAAAAAATAATACACAAAACAAATAATAAAAAGAGTAACTGCGAAATTCAATTATATATTATTTATTATATATTATTATATATATATATATATATATATTATTTATATTAAAGTTGAATACACATTGGAGTAACATTTCAGTTTGAATTTGAACGAGTTGTAAGATGTGTTAAACAGATCAAACCTATAAAATTTGTTAAACTCATTACTAAGCTGCTCTTGCCATGATTTTCATCTATTTTGTAGAAAACTGTGTTTACTTTGGTGTTCCTAATATGTATATGAATTTTAATCGTAGTCAATAGTTTCAGAGAGTTAATGTGTCCATTTATAATGCGATATAAGATGCATAGATCTGCGATTTTTTAAAGATATTAAGTTCAGGGTATTCATTACTTGGGCATATTTAGCAGGAGTGTGAAGCAGCCCCAACTTATACTCGATACATCGCAGACATTTCCTTTAAATATTTTCTAAACGATTTAAGTTGAAGTTTAAATATGGTGTACAGAGCAACAGAGAGTCTTAATCCATTCGATTTCCCAGTTTCTGCTGACTCGCCAAACAAATCCCCATTTTTTCATACCACTCAAACAAATATTTGAGATATGGCTATTAAAACAATGAAATTAAACTTTAATCGAGACAACATTCTCTAAATGGCATGATTTAATGTTGCAGATATGTTTAATCTTATTTCTGTTAAGGTAGATTGATGCATAATAACATTTGAAGACATTTAAATAAAGATGGTTATTATCACACCATTTTTATAAGTGGTTAAGATCGCACGAAAAATCACAGCAATTATTAACAGTACGAATGATTAAAAAAAAAAGGTTGGCATAATCAACAAAATTACAGTTTTCGAAAACTTCATACAAATTAAAATGCAAAAATTTAATATTTGTCGTAAACCTAAATTTAACATGAGATACTACTAAAATTATTACGAACACACATTACAATTACATTTTTAGCACTTTTTCTAGTTGCAATAACCCATGTGTATAACATTCGCACTCTTTCAAGTAACATTTACTGAGACAGAATAATTATACGCTGTAAAATACATTAAACCGAATCTAACTTCAGGATTTGTCAATATTTTGTTATATATAAGACTATCATAAGGTGATCCCAAAAGCGTCACTACACATATATTCAACTTGTTGGAAATATACAAGTTGCAAACCTATTCTAAAATCTGATACCAGCAGAAATGTAATAAATTACTGTCCTATTTCGATTATTTCTAGTTTAAAAAAATGTGTAATAAAATTTATATACATTTGTACATTACAATATGAGTTTATGTCTTATAAATCAACTATTACTAATATTTGTACATACTAATAACATTTCCGAAATGCTAAGAGTAGAGAGTTAATTCATGTTTTGTACACATATTTCAGAAAATGCTATTTCAAGCTACAGCTACCCATTAAAATCAAGCATTTATTCTCTTTCGATCAGAAGTTGATCAGGCAATAACATCATATCAGAGTGATTGAAAAAATATATACACTTTACATTTATTCATTTTTTTATTAAAATAATCAATATTTAAATCATAATGAATGATGTTTATTTGAATTGAATAAAAAAAATTTGAAAATATTTAATTATTAATCAATCATTTTCTCTTTTATATACTAAAACATTTTGATATACGTTACGCAAGTACCTTAACACAATGCACATTAAACCAACTTCTTCTCGGACCTATACCCCTTCATACATTGAATTATATATTGGCACTTGCTGGTGCATTACAATCACATATTCTATAATGCATTTTTTTTTTTTTCAATAAAGAATATTTAATACAAACAACTATAAAAATACGTAATGTACGGCTATCTGCGGAAACGTGTTTCATGATTCATACATCGTACAGCTGTGCTTTATGTAATTATAAAATTGTTAAATTAAATTAATTAAACGTACCGTCCTGGCCGAGATTTTGATTTATATATCATATAAAATTATTATATTATGATAATATTCCATTATAAGAAATTCGAAATTTTCCATCTCCATTTTCTCATATATTTCTTGCACAATAACGTACTCAATTTTCCCACATAAAGTCTGTTCGTAAAGCATTCAATTGAACCTAAAATAAATTTTTACAATACCAAACCCACACAAAAGATAAACACGTTGATATTCCACACAATCCTCCCCACGCCCGCATTTAATATAAACATGTTTGTTTCTGAAAGGAAATTCTCGCGAAAACAAACAGGAATGAGCGAGCAAAAAAAAATTATATTGCGACAATATGATTCTGTCAAATAACGTGAAAAGGAGAGGAATCCCAGGAGTCGGCACCCCTCGCGCCTCTTTATTCAAAAACTGCGCCCGAATTTCGGAGCTTCTGTTTTGTTTCGTTCCAGATCCGCCGATAATAAACGCGCAGAATGTTTGAATGGATCAGCGCCATCGATTGAATCAAGGACCGGGAATCAAACGGGATCCGGCCGCGTGATAAATCCGAAATTGTAAATCCCCGAAAGCATCCTGTCGTCAATTAAGGATTTTTCCGCGCGACGTAAAGTGTATTATCCGTGAATGGGATCGCGGGATGCAGGGTTTTATGTCATCCGAACGGATTTGATCCATTGATAGTTTGGTGATATATGTGGGAGGAAGGTATTGAGTATATTTTAACGATTGGAGTTTATTCCTATACGGAGTCTATTATTTTGTACTATTTTAATTGCATATTTCGAGGGAGAAGTATTTTTTTATTGAGAAAAGTTATGACAATATTGTTATCACAAATAAATAAATATTCTATATATCGCTTTTCTGTAAAATAAATGTTGAGTTATTTTTTATTATCACAGTGAAATTAATTAATAACGTTCACTTTAAATTAACATATTCCCTACAGAATAGCCCCGATTTTCTTGGAAATATCTATTTTTTTTAGTCCAGTTCTCCACAAAAAAAAATTGATATGTCCACGATATTTATAAAGTTTTGTGTGACGCACTGGAGAAATATGTAGATAATTCATAGAAGTTATGTATCAATTTATTTTATATATTATTTTAATGTATTTATAGTGAACTTTAACCAAATATGTTTTATATTTTTTCGACAACCTTATTTATTAAATTCTCATTTCAACTCAATCAACGGGGAACTATTTTGATGCGTTTTCCCATTTCCCTAATGTAATTACCGAAAAAATACAATGATTATGCAACAATTTAAAATACTACTTATTAATCTTTTTTTAATATTATTCTAAAAAATCATAAACACTTTTTTTAATTAATATTTAAATTGGATTGATTCGGAACCACGGCTATGATGAGAGAACACCGACACGCAGTCGTGAATCCATCTCATTCAAAATTCCCTATCTCTACTGTTTCTACCAATTCAATATTTTAAATTGTAGTATTCGTGTTAGGTGGGTTTCCATACAAAAATATATATAATTGCAAAATATCAATTTAATCTAATTAAAACACTATTGTATAGTTAACCAACCGATAAGGTCAGCCTTGCAATACCAAAAATTATTGCAATTCACGAATTAATTTATTGCGTGATAAAAACTGAACTTCATAATCTGTTATCTTTTTTAAATACAGAGATCAACAACACTTACCTAGAACCCAACCTCTTCACTTATTTACAATATGCAACAACAATTATCTTGCGTAATAACACAGACCGTATACGTTCATTCCTCGAGACTCGATAATTAACGGCGCATTCACGAAGAGAGTCCAGTTTTCGTGCTGGTATTTACATACATCTTTATTAAAGAAAATAACAGTAACTGAAATTAATGCTAGTTTCGTTTGACCTCGTAACCGGGACTCGGCTATTTTTTTTTATTTGCTGCAATAAAGTTACGACGATTAAAGTTGCATCAAGACAAATAAGGATCCCCGGTTTATTTGCTCCTTGATCAAAGTGGCTCCGCATGAAATGCGAGGAATTTAGCAGAGGATTTGTTTCTTTTCTGTTGATAAATAATATCCTTGTTTTGTTTTTGCGAGTGTTTATTTTGTTGGTTATTAAAGAAATTACAGGTAAGGAGAATTTGATTTCTTTGCAGAGTTGAAAGGTCAAAGGCATATAATTTTCTAATGGGCGCGGAAAGTGCGCAATTTATATTAGCATGTTTAGTAAAATCAAGAGATTATATATTTTAAATAATAAACCATCACACTACATATTTTGCTATGTTAATATCGCTATCATTTGATTTGTTTTTTTTTTATTTCCAGAAATATATACAAAAAAACTAATAAATAAAATCTTAAATCAAATTGGTATATTGAATCCCAAAGTAGTACAATAACATATTATTGTTTATGTTTTTATTTTATTTGCTTCTTGGGTATTGTTGCAGATCTTGTATATAGGACTTACTAAAAATAGTAAATACCATATATTGATTAATTAAAACATTTGGAAAGTTTTCTAGTTTAAGTGATATTTACCAAGTATTTCAATTAATCAATATAACTACAAAAACATGTTTCACTACAGGTTATGTGACAAATTAGTTGAAAGTATTATAAATACTTTTACTCATAATCTAAATAGGATACCATCAATCCCTGTACTTACATGTTTTATATACTTCTTTCTATAATGCATTGATGGTTAGATATTCAATTGAATTGTAAGTGTAACCTTTTGAATATGTTTGTTTATTAAATGAACTAATACAATATATGCACTATTACATATTTTTCTGCATTGACGAAAATGTTAGCTAAAGTGTAATGTACACTAATTTGCAATTGGTTTAACTAGTTACAGCTACAAAGTTTTAAGAGATATAGTGTTAACACTCGCTAGACCGGCGTCGGCGACCAATTAAATTTATATATAATAGTAAAATGAGTACCAAACCCCATAGGGGGCATATAAGATTGAAAAATACAAAGAACTTCAAATAAACACGCCCCACATGAGCGAGTTTTGTAACTCAAAAATGAGGTTAATTCCTGATTACATGTTCAAATTTTGGTAATCGTCCCCTTTACCCAACCCTCGTGGCTACATTCCTGAGTCCCACGCATAGTGCATTAATTTCTATGAAAAAATCGCTGCCAAATACTTATCATATGTTTTCCTTGGATACTAATTTAGTCAATTTCCAGTTAGTCACGATTAGTAGCCTAGGCGATATATTATCATTTAATCATTTATTTACGGATTCACCATTTCTACATTCAAAATATGTTTACATATATTGAGCATACAAAATATCAATTTATAAATTAAAAGAAAACCAATTACAAAATAGAAGAAAAAGAAACATTATATAATAATTATTAATTATCAAATAATAGGTAAACAATAATAAATAATAAATAAATACATAAATAATAAATAATACCCTAAATGGTTCAACTTCACTTTATGAATTAAATAACAGGCAAAGTATAGAACGAACTAACTAAAACCATAGATAAATATAGATAAATAAATATAAAATATGTATTTAAATACAATTGTAATTACCCAGTGTATAAATAACAATAAATATGACAATGAGATATTAAAAACACTAAATAATATAATTTAAACACAATGCATCACAACTTCATCAACAGATTTATCTCACAATGTAGTAATCATATCACAGATCGTAAATCACAGAATTTAATGACTATTAAAGGAGTAAATGACAAACATGTTAAAATACTAACAAACGGCAGATACGATCAACGAATCAAAATAAACAAGCAATGATAAAATTGTGATAAACATCAATCAAACAACATATAGACAATTAACTATTAATGGCATCGGATAATGTGATGCGTTTTAATCTATTTTTAAAATAAACAAATGAGGGAGCAAATAATACAAAGTTATGATTGTTAGATAAGGAATTTGCATACCGCATCAAACGATCAAGGGAATTGGATAAACCATAATTAGTCGAATGGAAGGGTATTCTAAATATAGGTCTATGCCTAGAACATGTATCCCTTGGTATGTTAAAATTTAACATACCAACCAGTTCGTTGCAATTGATAAATCCATTGACAAGTTTGTATAAAAATGACATATCCAAAAACCTCCTCCTTTCAGCCAACGATCTAAGATTCAGCCTATCTAACATCTGACTGTGGCTAAAGTCTAAAAGTTGTCCATTAAGTCTGTAATGAATCAACTTGAGGAACTTACTCTGCACCATCTCAATTTGCCTAGTCGCACTACTAGTATACGGAGACCATATTAGCGATCCGTATTCTACATGGGGACGAACAAGCGCCAAGTACAAGGTTTTAATTGTTTTTATATTAAAGTCTCCCCCAAACCTTTTAACAAAACCTAGTAATGATAGACTTTTATTGCAAATGGCATTTATATGCATAGAGAATCCAAGATTACTAGCAAAAAGTACCCCAAGGACTCTGATATTAGAGACTCGGTCAAGTTTAAAATTATCAATATGATATTCAAATTGGGTGACTTTGCGTCTACAAAATGATATATACACACATTTATTCAAATTAAGGTATAGATCATTTGCCACACACCATGAATGAACATTCTGTAGATCATGTTGTAACTTCAACTGATCGTCAGATGTAGATATAGATTTAAATATTTTCAAATCATCGGCGTAAAGGAGGAAATTACTTGACTGTATTACAAATCCGATGTCATTAATAAAAAGTAAAAATAAAATAGGTCCGATGTGCGATCCCTGCGGTACACCAGAGGTAACTTTAATAGAGTGCGATTGATAATTACCAA
Source organism: Philonthus spinipes (assembly GCA_963082785.1). NCBI lineage: Eukaryota > Metazoa > Arthropoda > Insecta > Coleoptera > Staphylinidae > Philonthus > Philonthus spinipes. The sequence continues at coordinate 9,675,489 of OY720315.1, read as the reverse complement.
TACGTACTCGCTGAGTTCTATTTACGAGAAAGCTTCTGAGCCAATTCACTGCATGTTTTCCGATGCCCATCAATTCAAGCTTCAGAAGTAATATGCTGAATTGAACTCTATCAAATGCTTTGGCAAAATCTGTATAAATAGAGTCAACTTGCAACCCACTTTCCAGAGCATTTGATAGGAAAGATTGATAAATTAGTAGGTTAGTAATAGTTGATTTGGCCTCAAGAAAACCATGTTGCTGACTCAGAAATGAGTTTACAGAGGCTCGTATTAGTTGTTGCGTAATAAGATGATCGAACATTTTTGGCAAAGCAGATTGAATTGATATACCCCTATAGTTGGCAATATTCGACCTTATGCCACTTTTAAATATTGGCACAATGAAGCTATTCTTCCAGCAATCAGGGAATATACCAGAAGCTAATGATTGTTTAAATAATCCGTATACAGGTTTACTCAGCGTAAACATACAATGTTTTAAAAAGTACTCTGGTATACCGTCAGGGCCAGCACTACATGACTCAGATAGGGAAGACATACAATTAAAAACGTCAGTAACACTTATGATAAAATTATTAAGCGATATACACTCGTTTCCATAATAAACAGGAGCAGTCAGAGTAGGATTGACATAAACGGCAGAGAAATGTTCAGCAAAGAGATTTACACAATTTGCTGTAGTATAGCTAATTTTATCACCAAAATACATTTTTGTAGGATATCCCTTTGTCTTACTACAAATATTAACGTGGTCCCAAAATAATTCGGTATTGTTGTTATTAATCTCTAATTCTAGATTATTGATGTATAACGTGTATAGTTTATTACATAGCTCTTTACATTGCTGCCGTTTTAACTTAAAATCATCATAATCCGAGAGGGACCCACTGCATTTATATTTATAGTGAGAACATTTCTTTGCTTTAGTTAAGTTTATTAATTCTTTATTGAACCATTTAGGGTACTTAGATGACTTTAAAAATTTAATTGGAATATATTTATTGAAAGTTTCATACAAAATATTATTAAATAATGAAACATTTTCATGAATTGATTTGTTCAAAAATAACGTATCGAAATCGATGCTAGCCAAATAATTATTAATATCTATATAACTGGCAGCTTTAAAATTAAAAATCCACTCCGCAGAGTCCATAGTGTATCCTAGTTTAGAGTAAGATATATTAAGACAGTACGGTGTATGATGTAAGCTAGGTTCGCAGAGGACATCCTTAGCAGCCATGATTTCCATATCGAAAATGTTGGAAAACACCAAATCCAAGTAAACTCCTCTATTATTTGGAACTGTATTCAGTTGACGAAATTGATTGAAAACTAATACGTTTTCTAACATATTTGCTCGATGGCACTTGTTATTTATACTTAGAGCACGTTCATTCGTATGTTCCCAGATCGCATCAGGAAGATTATAATCTCCACAATAAATAAAATCACAATAATTAAATTCATCACATATTCTCTCAACATCATTTGCATGTGTTGCATATAATGAATTATCACTAGAGGGTGGAATGTATGTTGATGATATTATATATTTATCGGCCACAATTACAAATATATGTTCTATGCACTCACTGCTCGGGACCAAAAAACTTTTTAAGGTTTTTTTCACTGCTATCAACACGCCACCTCCTCTATTTTTTGTACTATTGCGACTAGATCGGTCCGTTCTATAGATCGTGTAATTGTGCCAACCAAATTCGGCATCGTTTATATTGCCATCCAACCATGTTTCAACAAAAACAAGTACATCATATATTGATACATTTACACTCAGCTTTAATGTTTTCATTTTCCCTCTTAGGCCATCAACATTCTGAAAGTATATATCTAGTTTTTTTTCTTCTGGACGGATTTTGTAATGGAAGGATTGCCATTAAAATACTTTATTGTCAGATCAGTCTCGCCTTTCTGTTTTCTTGTTTCCAGTTCACACCTAAGTTGTTTTAGGCGCATTTGTTGGAGCTTAGTGATATCATTTTTAAATATAACCTCTCCAGTATCTGTTGCACGAGTGACCTTTAAGATATTGAGTGCCTCTTCTTTAGTCGAAAGAATAACCTTCACTGGACGTGGTTTATTACCGGGTTTGCCTATTCGAAATATTTTTACCGGTTCAAATTTAATTTTCGAATCAACTATTTGCTTAATATAATTGATGTCTTTTTCTACTCTTCCCCCGATTGGGCCAGTAACTTCAGGCAAATTAAATATCATGACATTTTTTAGTCTCTTTTGGCGCTCCTCAATCTCAGTCACGATGTCGTCTTGAATAACTTCCGTCTGTGGAGACGAAACCGTATTACTAAGTTTTGATTCCAGGGCAGCTACGCGACCATTAGGAGACTTAATATCGTTTTTTAAATCAGACATAAGAGAATAAATTTCAGATCTTAAAAGCGGCATAAATTCTTCCCTAAATATATTACGAATTGCGTCCAGCATATTGGAGTTATCAAGTTCCTCATTAATAGCAATAGTTGTCCGTGTTTGATTGGCTTGGCTGAGTGAAGCGCGACCATGATTAACAGGCGCAGAACAGCGCAACTAAAGTTAAATAATTAGTTAATAACCGATGAACAAATGTATCAAACGGAAGTGTTTAATTTTTTTATCTATTTTTAATTGTACCAAAAATCATAAAACAAGCAAAAAGAGCCTTTCGTGCAATTTATATTTGAAGTACAAATACAAATCATTTCTACTTCAATTAATAAATGCATGAAACAAATCATTTTTTGGTTGTTTTATGATATTTCGTATATTTGTTTATCAATTATTAACTCAAAGCTATTCCAATAGTTTAACAAAATAATTTTACGTACACCAGTTTGTGCTTACAATACACGGAAAGATACAAGCAGTTCTACGCTTGTATCTTTTCCGTATATTATTTTCAGGGTTATTTGTGAAACTGACAGTTGCGTATGAAAGAAACTTGTGATCTATTTAAGGAAAAAGAGCTCTGGATGGATTTTGGACAATATGAATATTTAAAATTTGAATTTTTAAAATTTTTAAAATATATTTCGAGATGTGGTTGTAAACACTGAGTGTGCAAACGTTTTGAATTCATTGTGTAATTGTTGTCAAAATATTTATTTTAATAATAATTTGTTTTGGCGGAGCCGCCGGTTTATTGTTGAAGTTATTGCCAGCTTCATATACCTGCAATTTCACTCAAAACAGAGAGGCGCATCGCCCAGCTGTACACTTCCTTACTATATATTGAAGTTAATAGACGAATTGAGCTTATGTCAGTGCAATTATTAATTGCGCTTTCTGGTCATAACTAAGATTTTTTCAACGCTACGATATTGAATGAATTGTGTAACCTGTTATTAGCGTGATAGATTTTTAAATACGTTGCATAACAGATACCACAGTTTCTGTTGTTTAAACAAATTATTTGATGTCGTAAGAAAAATCAATTCGAATCTTTAACTTCCATTTACGATTGTTATAAAATAATTTATTATTGAATATAGTTATGCTAATATCTTAAATAGGCACACCAGCGTTACGTAAAGATCGCAACGCTACAAAATTATCATATTTAAAAAAATAATTGATTATTAATATTTATTTATAAAATGAAGTGTAGCTCCAAGTCCAATAATTTCTTTCTTGGCGGAATTAAATACTTGTAAATAATTTCTTAATATGCTCGAAGGAAATTAAGAAGATTGCCTTGTTTTTTTTGTAAAATCAAATAGTAATAAATTACAATAAATGTCTTTTAAAAGAAGATATTCACATGATAATTTAAATCGTTTGCTTATAATAAAATCAGTTTTTTATTATCTTTTAAATCTCTCTTCTTCTTTTATTAATAAAACATTTTGTTTGCCTTTTAAACGTATTAAAGCAATGTCAAATAGCGTTGACAGTTAATGAATAATTAATTTGATAAAACTAGGTAAACATCAATCGACTTCTCCGAGCATTTTTCCAATAATTATCACAGGAATACAATTTATTTAAAAAACAAACGTGTTGTTTTGATTCCACTGTATATCGACATAATCAATAGTGGGCTTTTTTTGCAATGAAACATCCTATATTTTATATCAGAATCTGATAGATATTTCAAGGCGAATTTAAATTATACCCGAGGGTCTGGATGATCCAATTAAATAACTAAGAAGAAATAAAAAAATGTGTAATGCGTGTGCTTAATGGATTTAAATAAATTGCAATGGATAATTTATTAATATTCTTAGATGGTCGCTCATATAATTTATTTATTACTGAACCATAAATTACATACTGTAAATCATTATGCTTTCTGAACTTATTTCATTTTATGTACATTCATTTATCACTCGTATGTCACACAGATGTCTCAATAAATTCGCTAAGTTTTCTTGGTTATTTAATGTAGTTTTATGAAAGCTTAGATCTTAGAAATTGTTAATTTCATTGATCGATTGCAATATAGAATAAATGTTGTTCGATTAAAGAAAATTGTAGATGCTTTAACATTTATTAAATTATTCGTTTTAATCATAAATGATTAATCAATAAATACATTTGTTTATAATAATTTTTTAAAATCACAACATTTCTTCAGTTGCAATTAAATAAAAACAACAGTTTATAATTTCTTATTTAGTAATTCACTCTAATTAAAATAAAGAATGACTTTACAAATAAGTAATAGAAATTTAATTAATTACTTTATTGTATATGCAATCTCTTTAACTAAGCATTTCAAAATGCTTAAGAAATTATCCCATACAGTTAATCCTTTTAAGTGGAATTGCTTCTTTTAATTTGAGAAAAGTGTGTACCGTCCAAAATATCATTTATTTTTTAAACCGATTTTAATTATTTTTGTTTAATACATTTAATTAAAGGTTTTATAGGTGATAATCAAATATACAGATTATTACCTTTAAAACCTTGAATTTAAGTAATCATCATTTTTGAAATCGATTTGCAAATCAGTTCATAAATAAAAATGTTAGATGTTCCCCTCTAAAATTCTGCTATGATTTGTATGTACCGGTTTTTATAGTGGATCACCCTATATACTATTGTTAACACAGCGTTTTTTTTTGTATTTGTACTATTGTATTTTTGATAATTATAAGATGTTGCAATGTTAATTTGAATGTTTAGCATTCATCTATGATTGGCATTAAATTATTTATTATTGATTATAATAAATAATTATTTTAAACACACTTTTGAATCTTTACACCGTACAAAAGTGTCATATTTAATCAATTAAGAATTTATTATTAATATTTGTTTAATGTTGGAGGAGAAACTTTGTTTAATGATTTCCTTTTTGAGCGAAATCAAACACTTATAAATGATAATCATTTAATTTGTTTGAAATAAATCAATCGAGCCGATTGGGTTGATGCTTATTATAAAATGGAAGGTGTAATAAATTACAATTAATGTCTATCTTAATGAGACGTTAAGTTGATAATTTAAAGTGTTTACTTGTGTTTAAACCGGAATTATAATATTTCACGCCGCAAAAAAATGCACATTTACATGCAACGTCGAGACGGACGATTTTATTTGAGATAACATTAATGATAAATATAACTCTCGTAATTTTATCAACACTTAAATTATAAATAATATTTATTTATATTTAATAAATAATAAATAGCGTAGTTATGCTTGATAATTATACTCAATGTAATCATTCAAACAATTGATTTTTAAATCATTTCAAAACTTTTTAACTTTTTAACTGAAATTTCAGTAATACTAGTACAGTTAAAAGGTGTTTGTTATTTAAATAACGATGTACCAAAAAAAAACCTTTATTGGTATTTTTTTCAAATAAATACAATTTCCCCAAATAAATCCATAGCAACAAGTTAAGAAGAACACGCCAATCCTCCCTCCTTTCTTCTTGCCTCCCGCTCCTCCATCAACTTCTACAAGATTTTTACTCCAGCACAATCTTCATTCATTCATTTCGTTACTCTTCTCTTTCCTTCGATCCATTCTTTGCATATCCCCACACATTCCTACCCCAGGTACCTCTACGTGTCCTCCCCATCCTCACACACAACATACATTTCGGGTAAGCTCTTCCGAACTACAACGTGTCCTAGCTGAAACATTTTATACCTCGACTGTCCATCTATCCTGTCTCAGATACTTTGGTAGCTCTCCATATATCATCGACCTTATATGCAAGGGGTTGTATTTACTCTTTTCTATATGTTCCTGCCTCTCCTGTAGTTCAACTTCCATCCATTTTCCCTCATCCATGACTTATTTATTTATAGACCTATCATCCTACATATCACTCAGCTTCATCTAATACCTCACTACTTGCTTCACAATCTCCCCATGCATACTTCTCCCTTTCGTTTCTTGAAGCAGAATATAACCGGGCGTACATTTTTCTACTTAAGGAACGCCATTTGCTCTATTTCCATACAGTCATATTCTCTCATACTCCAGACAGCAATATCGATTTTACGTATGCATTCCATAACTTAGAGGCCATAGATACATTGCTATGAACCCTTTTTTTCATTTTATTCTCACCATACTCCACTCTTTCCTCGCATTAGCGATTTAACCTGTTCTTCATACCCGCCTCTACTCCGAAATATTAATCCCAGATACTTAATCTCTCAACCGTTGCAACTTTCCACTCCAGTGAAAGTGGTTGACATTTTCCCTTTTCTTCCTGTATTCCCAAATCGCATCTACTTAGTCTTAGTTCACGCACAACCCTATTCCATCCATATATCCTTCCACTCTATCCAACATCTCTTTAATTGCTTTCATCTCTCTCCACCACATCATCCGCGTACGCTAGCATCCACACCTTGGCGAAGAGAAAACTGATTTATCTTTAACCGTTTCCCGGTTATAACTAAAAGTTGACGCCGAGTCATTTTTCCAGGGTATCTGTAACTCCGTTATTATTAAAATTAGAAATATATAATAAAATAGTTTTTAATATATATTTCTCAAAGCAAAATTTTATGCTGACTTCGAATATGTTATGACATTGTATTTATCATTTTTAGTTTTTGAGTTATAACCTCAAATTTTGATTTATTAAATTGTGACTATAGTTAAAAATGGCATTACTGGGCAAAGTTTCTTTGGTAGATTCCAAATATATATAGTTTGTGTATGTTTTCATGCGTTTTGGCAATATTATAAACAATTTAATGAAACTGTCATAGATTGCCATGGAAACAAATGAAGATAAAAAAGTAAACAGTAATACGATATTGTTTGCTTTTTTAATAATGTAATATTTCGCAATATTTTTAAGTATGACTTATTCAATTGTATTGTATAACGAAAACGTAGTGGCATCAGAAAAAGCGCTATGATCACTTTTACTCGAAAGGAAGGCAACCATCCAGAATATTATTTCCTAAATTAAAGAATAATTTAATTAGTTTTGGAAGATTTTACAGAGAAGTGGTGAGTAACTATAAAAAACGAATTATGAAATTTAAGAACTATGTATATCAACAAGTATGGAAGTGAAACCAGTGGTATCGTTCAGGCAATGAGAAAGAGCAAATGAAATCGAAACTATTTCACATTAAAAAACAAAAATATAAACTAAATATGCAAGCAATTTTTTATGAACGACAACGATAAACGAATGACATTCTGCGTATGATTTTTTCTTTATTTGTAAACGCTATACTTAAAAATATAAAACAAAATGGAGAAAATTGTCACTCTTAAGTAATAAAGCAATAAGTAAACAATATCGTATGACTTTTTTCTTCATTTGTTTCCATGGCAATCTAAGATAGTTTCATAAAATTGTTTATAACTTTGTAAAAATGCAAAAGAATCTACAAAAAAACTGTATCCAATAAAGTCTTTTCGACTATAGTTACAATTCAAAAAATGGAAATTAAGGTTATAACTCAAAACCTAAAAATGATAAATAAAATATCACATAATTTTTGAAGTCAGTATAAAATGTTGCTTTGAGAAAGTCTTTATTATATTTTTCTATTTTTAATAACAACGGAGTTAAAGGCACCCTCGAAAAATGACTCATCATTAACTTTCGATTATAACCCGAAAACGGTTAAAGATAGATCTTTTTTTTAGATTTTCCATTCACCATTTTTATTATTATTAAAAATTTGCCAATGGTCGCGAAAACGCTTATTTTTAAAAAGCGTTTTCGCGACCATTGTTTCCATATGTGGCACCATCAAAATGGACCACCCTGTACATTTTGAGTAATATATAGATTTTTTTAATACTTTTAAAATTATTTGATTTTTTTATTACAATTAAAAAATATTGAATTTTATATAGTATTCAAAGTGTACAAGTAGTTTTTCAAATTAAGAATTGAAGTACGAAGAATCTAAAATAAGGAAAACTTCACATACTCATCTGCGATATAAAATAGGATTTAGGCTTGACTTCAAAATCTTTAAATGGTTTACAAGTCAAAGCAGTAATTACGAGGGACAAATCCCGAAATAAATATCTAAAGAAAGCAATTACAATTTATTTTAATACGTAAAAAAACTTGATTCATATAAATTTTATATTTAGTTTCACTTACATATGAAAGCAAATCCGGGAAATTGCCAAAAGAAATATAATAAGTAGTGAAATGAAATGATAACGTTAAATTTAACATTTCTTACACGGAATAGCCTTGAATTTCCATTATGTAATTCAATATCTGGCGTGGATATTTAAAGGAGAAATAAATGTTTTGATTACAATGAATTACATACTTTATTTAGATTAAAACAAATAATGAGATTGATAGTAATTTATAAAAATTATTTGTAATCTCATATATTAAATAAAAATGTTTTGAAAATAATTAATAAATTATTTTCACATTTAGCTCTGTGACTTTTGACTTACGAATGAATAATACTCTTTTCTATTTATATTTGTAATCTCATTCATTTATTTATTAATCTAAAAATACTTATGAAATTTCAATTTTAAATATATTCTAATCTTCTTTATGTTGGTTGTTGCTCGTGGAGACTTTAATAATGTAAATAAAAATATATGTCCTTACTTATTTTTTATTTAACTAAACATATTTCAGAAATTATGTTATTTAAATATATTTCAATTTAATTAGCGATAGAGTGGCAACCTTATTTTCGATCCACTGATCTTTTTAATTCGAATTGCTTCTATATGTCATAAGGGTTTGCTGTTCATTCGATTTTGAAATATTCGATACTTACCATATTCCTTATTTAGTAATTTACAGACTAAGATATTTAAATATTCTTACGCTCTAGTTGAAGATTTTTTGTACGTACCTGAAACAAAATAGAAAGAAAGAATTAGTTACAGTCAATAATTCTATTAAATGGTAAAAATAAATAACATCTAAATATTTATTTGCAATCTTAATAATTAAATTTAAAAAAAATGATATATTATTATTATCAATAAATTCCAATTAAAATTGCCAAATCCAATTGAGATCAGATATCACATTATTATATTTAGTCACCAAACATTCAGAATATCGATAGCCCTTGCTAAAGCGTATGCAATTTACCTTGGCTTTACTTGGAATATTGAACTACAAACTTATTACGTTTAGAGTTATTTCTTGACTGATAAATTCATGATATATTCAGATTAATTCATTTATTTCAGAAAAAAAAGTTTAAAATAATATATTATACATTAAGTAAGAGATAATTGCATTGTTTTTAATGAATGGACGGACTAAGCGAAATTTTGCACGCATTTCAAAAGTTTTCCGTTTATTTATGCAATTACTAAATACGTTAAATACTTTTTTTTTGATTTTGTATGTTGCAATTGTAATTGATAAAAAATCACTAATAACCTTTCTTCACACAAAGTGACCATTATTAATGGATTAATACATTGATAATGTCACTTTGTGTCCGAAATGTGCATATGGAATTAAAAATAAAAGTGTGAAAAAAGGTTATTAGTGCTTTTTTATCAATTACATTTGATCTTCACGTAACTCACCCAATCAAGTTGCAATTGTAGTTATTAAAAGTTACAATCTTGTTTTATTAGTACTCCTTTATATTTGTATTATATTTTAATGCATTTTGAGAATTATAAATGCAGATTATTATTATTAATAATTTAACATATGTAAAATAAATCCACGTGATAATTCACATAATTCTCTCCTTGGAAAAATACTATTCTTTCCCCAAAGAAAAATCTCGCGTCATAGAAATTGATTTCTGTCCCCGCATGTGAAACAATAAATATGATAATGCATTCCTTCATGCTAGATTAAAAAAAATGCAAAACTCTCTTACAAATATTCGGGATATATTTTTAGTGACAATGATGAAAACCTTCAAAAACATTGCTTCTTTGATTCCCTATAAAAATAATGTGAAATTAACAAGTGTTTATATTCGATATCAGGAAAATAAATGTTATTAAATTAGTAATTACTTAAATTTTCAATTACGACGCCTTATAGTAGCATTACTCAAAACGTCGCCTAATCAATTAGACACAGTAAACACAAATTGCAAAATCAACTAAAACTAATAAACATAATTAATCACCCAGCTTGGCGATTACCAAACTGTCTGGACATACAAGTGGGTCAAACTAGAAAAGACAGAGGAAGAGAAAAAGAAACATTCCTGACCGGTTTCTCGTAAGTCAGCGAGATGAGCAGCGGCATAATCCGAAAATTAACAACGCATTCTCACATAACGTCTGGATTAACATATCGAGATATCGGTGTGGGTTTCTTTACGCTTTAAGCAGTTTATCCATTACCCTAAATCCATGAAAATATATGTTTTCCTTTTTTATTGGAAGTTGTGTGAAATTCACAATTTTTGTCAATTAATTTAATTATAAAAATATTCTCTTGAAAATGGGCTAATAACCCGAAACTAGTCGAGAATTTAAAGTTATTCAATCTGATCTGTGTTTTATTGGTTGATTTTTAATAATTTATTCATATTTATTTCATAAAAATATTCACTTAAATAGATCTGTTCTTGCTTTTGTTTTCACCACAACGATAAATTTCACTGGCTTTCGGCCAGTGGCTTTTGCGCCATTTTTATTACTAACAAACGCATTTATTGTATACAACTTTTCAATACGACGATGTATATAAATATCTTTATTCAGACAAATACATTTTTACAAACCTTTATTTTAGTGTATATACCTAAGATAAAGGTTTGTGTTTCCTGGGCTATCAACCGGAGGTTTTTCTACACAGTCTTGAATTGATGGTGATGGACTATAAAAATGTCTGTTGTAGCTAGCTGAACTGTCTTGAAGCGTCTTGATGAATTAATGAATTGTGAAAATATTCGGGGAATACAGAATCTTGTAAGAAGGGATTGATTATAGGGATTATTTGCAATTTATTTTTGGAAATGTTAGTTATACGTTGGAATATAGGTGTAACTTTGACGCATTCATAAAGTAATTCATTGGAAGGATTGACATTTACGTATGTAGTCACATTTATTTAACATCAAACAAAGTTGTTTTATAAATAAATTTAAATGTACATTCTTGTGAAATTTACATTATTTCCGAAGTAATAGTATTGCTAACTAGAACATGATGTTTTTCTTATTTTTTGTTTTGGTTTTAAGAGGTCGGTTGAAGTGGCCCTTGAAACAAAACAAAAAGAAATATTAATATGAACAAGACTTTAATAATGTTAGAAAAACTGAAGTCAAAAAGAATAATTATTTATTTTTGTTTAATCTATTTTAAATAATTGTATTCACTTGGTTATATTTATTTAAAATAATTGATATAATATTAATTTTACTAAATTATTCCCTCTTTTGACTTCAGTTTTTCTAACATTATTAATAGCCATCTAGGCTTTTATCCAAATTTGAATCGCGAATGTTTTTGTTGCAAACAATTAAGAATGTGCGTAACATTGCGTCCGTCGCCAGACTCGATCATTTACACTGGAGATCGCAGCCGGAATGGTATTTTTGATTAATTTTATCTAACAATAGTGTAATTATATACAGCGCATCTGTACCGACGAGGGATGAATTTAGAAACACGTGTTTGCAGATAATATATAACTTTTTTGTTGTTTGCATTAAATATATTTGATCTAATTTAAATTCAATATCTCGCGAGGGTACATGTCCGAGAAGTAGATGTTTTAATACACATTTGTTTTAAAGTACTTACGTAACGTAAGTCAAAAAGACATAGTAGATAAAGAGGGAATAATTTATAAATTGTTTTCACGTCCTTTTTATTTTATTTAAAAAAAAAGCATTAAGACAAAAATTAATAGTAGTCTACCAGGATATTTAATTGAAGTTAAATCAGTACTACAAAGTTATTTGTTGTTTAACATATATAGTGAAATAAAAACATACATAATATAAAATTTTCATTTATTAATAACATATTTCTGGTCAGATTTCAAAAAACGCAAGGCGAAAAAAGTGTTTTATTATTCAAGATTGTGCGGAATGGGTTGCAGTTGTCTATAGTGGAGGGAATTTTTACGGTGGCAATAAATCTGTAACAACATTTGAAATTTGCATGGCATATGCAATAAATTCCTGTGGAAATGGGGATAAAATTTTGCAGTGCGCCAGATATGAGTACACATATTTCTTTGCCTTAGCAGGAAGGTAATGCCTCAACTTTATATATTGCCTCCTTTTGATACTACGTGTGAAATAGATAAACAGATAAGGACGTAATATTTCATTTGAGCATTTGCAAGTAAAAGAAAAAAACAATAAAATGGAGTGATTAATTATGTAAACTAAAACAGTAATGAAAGAAAACTGTAATGGTCTGTATGAATAAAAAATGGTAATGTGTCCATCATGGTACTTTCCCCGGTAAATTCGGTCAAATAAGTTTTTGATTGAGAGTTTAATAGGAAAGGAAAAATGGTGATGTGTCCATCATGGTACTTTTCCCGATGAATTCGGTAAAATAAGTTACTGATTAAAAATTTAATAGGAAAGGAAAAATGATTGTTTGATAAAAATGATATTTTTTTAAGTTAAAGCCGAGTATTTAGAAGCATATTATATGTGTGTTATTTCTTATTTTACAATGGATTTAAAAATATTTCTCCGCAGTGATATGTTGAATATGACGGCACTTTGACGTTTTATTTGTCATTAAAATAATTATTTCAATAACTAAAGACTCCTCAGCCAACACAAAGAAGATTATAAAAATATTTGTTTATTTCTAACGAAATTTATCAGGTAGATGAAATTATTCCGCTTATAAAATGATTACTGAAGGTCCTACGATAAATGTTTTATAACAAGAATTACCTATTTTTTCAAGATCTGCAACTTTTATTTGAAACATGTTTCTATCCGAATCAAAAAAATGAAAAATCTCTTTGAGTAAAGTTGCACTTATTGAGTTTTGATTCTAACTAAAAGTTTTTCAGATCATTCAACTCTTATGAAAAGCTTAGATATAACAGTTTGTTATATCTAAGCTTGTTAGTTTGGGTTTAATCTATTCAGCCGTTTATGCACTATCACGGAAACTTTCAAAACTCGATGGAATGAACTCAGGGAACCTCAAAACGTATATATTCATTGAAATTGGCGATTTGAATATTTTTACGATCACAATACTTTCCCTTTGGCAAGGGTCCGGGGAAAGTAAAAAGAACTTAAATTTATAGCAATAAGCATAACATTTATTGTATCTTATATTGAACTAAATTATTGTTAAGCCTATTACTTTGCTGTACATTTCGAGTTTATTAAATTATGATCATAAGTTATACAAACAATGTTAAGAAGTGTTTTATTTAATAATAGAAAAAAAGATTTATTAACATGGTTACAGTTATTTAAATAAATTAAATAAAAACAATTTGGAAATAATTAATAAATAATTTATTTATTAGTAGAAGGTACGTTTGATTGATTTAATTTAACAACTTTCAAATTATATAAGACAGAGCTGTACTAATGAGGCATGAAATCCCGAAACACGTGTCTGCCATTTGCCTTATATTACGGATTTTTTTTATTTTTTTTTTGTTGCATTAAATATTTTCGAATAAAAAATGTTGTATTGTACAATATGTTATTGTTATGTAACTGCAAATGTTCATGATTGCATTTATTTTAATTACTTATGTAATATTAGTCAAAATGTTACACTGAAAGAGAGGAAATAATTTTATAATTAATTTCAAATTCTTTTTATATAATTTAGTATGTTATTTAATAAATTATTGATCGCTGAGACTTCTACTTCATTTGATACATTCGTACAACGGACTAGTTTGTTATGCAAAATAAATTAAAAAGTATTTTCTTTTTAAAATAACAGTAATCTTTTAATCAACCAAGCATAATCATATGTATTATACTAAAAAAGTTTCAATTATTGATGAAAATAAAAATAGTGTTCATAAAACTTGAATATAAAATATTTATAAGTTTCAAATTTGCATTTTCATTGTCGTAAAAGATTGCTAGCTCTTATGGCCAAATAATTAATAAAGGCTGAAAAAAGACGTCGAAAAAGTCGAGCCGATCAAAAAGGTCAACCGTCCATATACATCGAGCGGCTCCATCACTTGCTCCATCTTTTTCGATTCATCATGAATTGAATATTGAATATCGTACCAAAATGTATATAAGAAATGGAAGAATAATCGGCGAGATGAGCCCCATCAAAATATCAGGTTTCAATCAGTACGTACGCAAATTTGACTGTTACAAAGTGAACTGAACACTGGATATTTCACGCTAACGAACCCCTAGTGAAGACAACTATGTTCTAAAAAAATAAATGCTGAATGAATTAATGTGCAAATTAAACTAATGATATAACACTCAGTTTTCTGAAAAATTTGATATCATTATTTAGCCTTTAAAATCTAAAAATAAAAACTAAAGAAAATTATTTTTTTTTACAAATTTAATTTTTTTATGATCTAAAATAAATTAAGCAAATTTATCCATTATATTTATAGTATTATGAATATAATACTATAAATATAATAGATAAAGTTAAGATGATAAATATTATAATGGGCTTTTCAGAAGCCGATGATGATAAATACTGTTGCTGCTTGCTTTATTTGAAAAGAAATTTAATTTGGATGTAAATGACGATTTGTTCAATACCCAACGCCTCGGAAAGTAATCTTATAAACTCCAAACCGCCTGCGGTAATTTTCTAAAAGCCAATCTAAGAAAATAAGTTCCATAGATTAGAAATAAGCTATAAAAATCGTGGATTTACATTGATAAGGATTTATTTTTTTGAGGATCGAGGCATTTTTCAAATTAGTTCTGCAGAATAGAAAGAAGCTATGAAATTCATCGATTTACGTTAACGGGGATTTAAATGTAGAGGATCCAGACATTTTTCAAATTAGTTCTTCAGATTAGAAATAAACTATGAAATTCCTAGATTTACATTGATGGGGATTTTGCATTTATTATTGGGATTAAATTATGTTTCAAGAAATATAATACGACACCAACGATTTAGATAATTGAAACTTTTATTTTAAAAACACTTCACTAAATCGTAGTTAACATCACAGTTTAACCGGGGAACTTTTTGAACTTTTGTCGGTTCGGCCTAAAGGTAGCTCAGACCGAACCGCCAGGTCTTTTATCCTTTTAGATTTTAAGAATAAATCTATCTCGAACAATAAAGGACGTCTCTTAAAATAACTTTGATGCAAATAATAAATATTTTGATCTTAACATATTTTATCAAAATGTATGCTGTCTGAATTCTAAATGCAATGAATATTTTAGTGCTTTAGATGATTTTTCTGTCATAGCGTTCTCCAAACTTTAGCTTTCCAATGATGTTATTGATTTTGAACTATTTAGCTCTAATTGCGTAAATCATAATAATTGGAACAATAGCGTAAGCCTTCATCAATGCATTGCATGTGGAATACACTGGTCCGACGAGGTTCGAAATATGGGATTTTTGACATTATTACTCAAATGTCGAGAGTTGGAGTATTAATAGCGGTAAAAACACATTAAATCCATGAAAAATTATGTTTGATTTTATCAATGTATCCCGTTGTTGCGTCGATATAATAATTGTCAAATTAATCGTACCTACATTTTTAATATTTTCTTGTTAATATTGATTTCAGCCAGCAAATCAATCAAATTACTGACTTTGTTTACTTGTTGATGTTTTGCAAGAAATGGATATCGTAATAAGTTTTAGCGATTTTAATATTCATAACTTTATTGAAAGTCCTATAAAGAGTAATTGTTGTAAATCACTTGAAAATCACGAAGCCTTTGTTTTGATTTAATCCGCTTTGGCCAGTTTAATAGTATTCTAAATGGTTACAATACATTATTTGACTTAGTGTACTGTGAGTTGCACTTCACCTCTTGTTTTTGAAGATCAAGCCTTACTATAGTTGTGAATTTATCAAACATATCATCAAACGCAAAACAAAATTTTCAACTGCTATGTTTTGATTTAAATAAACTCAATTTCTTAAATATGAAATAAATATGAATAAATTATTAACAATCATTCAATAATGAATTAAATTTAATAAGAAATATTGCTGCAAAAAATGGTTTTCCTTATCACACAATTTAAAAATTAATTAACAAAGAATTCAGAAAGAAAGCACTTTTTGAAATTTATCCAAAAATTAAAGAAAACAATAAAAAATATTTAACTTTAACTTATTTTGGAGAAATTTCAGAAAGAATTGTAAGTATATTTAGAAAAAATAAATACAAAACAGGATTTAGAAGTAAAAATAAATTAGGTAATATATTATACAATAGAAAAGATAAAACAGAAAAATTTAACAAATCTGGTATTTATAAACTTATATGTTCTGATTGTAACAGTGTGTATATTGGAAAAACTAGTCGAAATTTTAATATAAGATACAATGAACACTTTAGAGCATTTAGATTAAATAAAGATTGTAGTACTTTTTAAAATCATATACTTACAAATAGTCACACTTTTCCAAATTTAAGTGATACAAAAATCTTATATCATTGTGAAAAAGGTCAAAAATTATATATATTGGAAGCAATCGAAATTTATTTACACAATAAAGACACTAATTCATCACTTCTAAATGAACAAGTAGATCTATTATATTCTTCACTTTATGATGTATTATAAATACTACTTTTCACTTTATTCTATTATTAAACCATATATATAATCTTTATATTTCTATTAATTTTAACAATCCAACTTATTTATAAATAACTGATTTTGTTTAATTTTTATTTATTTACGGAATTCACCATTTTACAATTAATGTTTACAACTAAAACAATATAAATTTCATGTACTCAGAATGAATTATAAACGAGGCAAAATAATTCCATAATGATTCTGAGGATGTTTTTTTAGTGTTTTTTTTTCCACCTTGTGAGCAAATGCTGGGACCGAAATTATTTTGCCTGCCCCACAATTAAATTAAAATAAAAATTAAAAAATCAATATATCCATTAATGTAAATATCCATAGAAATTTTAATAAAACAAATTTTAACTTCTCTTGAAAATGGGCTAATAACCCGAAACTAGTCGAGAATTTAAAATTATTATATCTAATCTGTGTTTTATTCTTTGATTTTTAATAATTTATTCATATTTATTTCATACAATATGAACTACCAATGTCAATTATATTCAATTTCTTAAAATTGTGTAAAAAAAATTCACGAGTAGAGAACGAATTTCTAGCCATAATGCTTATGCTTAAAATTTACGCTTATAAATTAAAAGGTAAATGGTAAAACACGTTTTTTTTTTTTTTTTTCATTTTAATTGGACGAATAATTTTCACATATACAATAATTTTAACTATTGATTAAAAATATACATACTGATTATAGAGAATATTTTGAATTCACAATATTTGGGTGTTTCACAAGCGTGGCACATGAAGTAAAATTTCATAAAATATTTAATATTTTAAGAAACACGGTATTTATCCAGAGCGCACAATCGCCCACATTTCGTTATCATTGGAGTTTGATCTCCAATCTATAAAAGCTAGAAGTAAAGCTCATAATATTACATTTTTGTGCAAAGTTTTGAATAATCTAATAAGCTGTCTAAACATTTTGGCACAAATTAATTTCCAAATACTTCGAAATTTGTACGAAAACCGCTTCTTTCACGTTCCAATACCCAAGATCAATGTCTGAATAAAATCTCCAATATTCTGAAAGTATTTTAAAAAAATATTTTTATTTACAGCAACCGGTATATTTTAATTTTTAACAATTGTAAACATTCTTTAATTTAGTTTTAGGTTATCACGATCTTAATTTTAATGTACCATTATGTTTTATAATTCCTTTATATACTATACTTTTTTTATAGAAATACTCATTTGTTACGTGAATGTTCAAACAAATAAATAAAACGTGGCGATTCGTGCTCTTTAACAAATATATATTTAATGTAATAACAAGAATAAATAACGGACGCTATTTGTTAAATCGTGGTTTGTCTACCCCAAACCGACACCCCCTTTGATTATACAAAGGGGTGACCCAGACTGAGTCACCCCTTCTTATAATCAAAGAGGGTGTCCTAGAGTGGTAAGAGTGGTATTACTGACCATCAGAATTAATGAAACTATTGTAAAAAAGGAATATTATACGCTATGTAATGTAATTTTTCATAGATAAATATATACCGCGAATTGAAGCGACCACATATACATATGGATTTTAAGTATAACAACATTTTTTACAAATTCCCGCTCACCGGTAAATATTTAGAGATAAAAGTGGAAGAACTAAAATGTGTTCAGAATTTAAAAACCTGTCTAAAATATTTTTTTGTTGAATTTTATAATCGGTGTATAATTAACCAATAATAGTTGTAAAAATTATCAACGACTTTCTTATAACAGATGAATTTAAAATAAACGTCACTTTTAACATATTTCTATGATTACTATTTAACATGGATATTTTTCATAAGTCATTACTAATGCAATTAAAACAGGCAAAATAGCAAAATAAATAGTTATTAATTACATATTTTAAAAGTTAATGAAGTATCGGTTTTCATAGATTTTTAAATTTAGACTTATTTCAATTCTTTAAGTTTTTCTTTAAAAGGAACAGAAAGCGGTGATTTGCATACATTTGTTTTTACAACGAAATCCCTATGTAAACCTAAATCGCGACAACATCCGGTATAATGGAGAGAAAATTTGTTAATTGATAAATCAATTAACAAATTTTCTCTCCATTGTAGTATATTTTTTAGTATATAGTATATTTTTACTTTCCCCGGACCCCTGTCCAAGGGAAAGTATTGTGATCGTGAAAATATTCGAACCGCCAATTTCAACAAATATGCACGTTTTGAGGTCCCCTGAGTCCATTCTATCGAGTTTTGAAAAATGTCTGTGTGTGTGTCTGTGTGTTTCCGCGATAGCGCATAAACGGCTAAATGGATTAAGCCCAAACTTTATATCTAAGCTTTATATAACAGTGGAATGATCTGAAAAGCTTTTGGCTAGAATACAAACTCATTAAGTGCAACTTTACTCTTAGAAATTTTTCATTCGGATAGAAAAATGTTTCAAATAAAAGTTTTAGATCTTGGAAAATAAATAATTTCTGTTATAAAACTTTTATTGTAGGTCCTCCGGTTTTCATTTTATAAGCGGAAGAATTTCGTTTACCTGATAAATTCCCTTAGAGATTTTAATTATTGAAATAATTATTTTAATGACAAATAAAACGTCAAAGTGCCGTCGTATTCAGCACATTCGCAAAGTTTTAAAAAAATGAAGAAGAGTGTGGTTAAATGATTTCAACACATTGTAAGGTAAGAAATAACACACTTAATTATAATATTCTTCTAAATACTCCGTTTTAACTTTGAAAGAAAACAATCAATTTTTTGCTATTAATCATTTTACTTTCCTATTAAATTTTCAATCAGAAACTTATTTGACCGTATTCACCGGGGAAAGTAACAAGATGGACACATCACCATTTTTTCTTATTTCTTATGTGTGATTTTCCTTTAGAATTAAATTTGTAACATTTATATTATTCTTGTTATTATCTCTGTTATAATAAAACTCATTTTAGTTATTTATATGGCTAAATTGTATGAACTATAATAAATAGCATATATTGTACTAACAGCTATTAGTCAAATAATAAGAAAACATAATAATTTGAACTATAATATATTTTTAATTGACTAATGGTGATAAAATTATCACTTTTTAAATTATAATATAAATAAATTGGCATTTTATTAATGACTCTTGAATTAATTTTTCACTTAACATTTGGCGAAACATGTTTAAACAATTAGGTAAAAAAAATAAACATATGGTTTGCTTCTCAATAAATTTACGATAATATTTTATTCTGAATAGTTTCGATTTTTACATCATTTTCAAAAAATAATTCATTATGTTTTTACCTAGTTGTTAATGTTTAAAAAGTTCTGGCTTAATACAATGAAAATAAAAATAAGAAGAATTAATACAAACATTAGAAAATCCACTCTTGCGAAAAATCACACATAAGTTATAAATAAACCCAAATCCTTTGTTCGCCCGAACGCTCTGAGTAAATATTATTGCAATTGTTTATTTCGCCGGCGTTCGCCGTGAAAGCTCCGTTAATGAGAATCGCAATATGGGAACGTATTAAAAGATAACCGTTGGCTTAAACATTATCCCTTTCAATTAGAACTTTAACATTAAAGCACGTAAAACAGGATTCGGTATCTGTAAATACAACATTTATCGTGTGTTTATAAACAAAACAAAGGATCGGCGCGGTATTTTCGGGATCGCGAAATCCTGTAATCGAAATATTCGATTGTTTTGATAAGACTTACGAAATTATTACGGCCGCAAATTTATTTGTATTGAAAACGAAAGATTTTCAATGATAATTTATTTTTTCAAATATTGAATTAGAATCCCACGTTTAATAATAATAATTATTACATACATAAACATCTTTACTTCTGAGATTGGAATATACAGTTACAATACAATATTTAACAATACACTAACGTTCACAAAATAATTCCAACTCTAAAACTGGCTATCGACCAGTGGTCTTTCAGCCAAATAATTATTATTAATAGATATAAACAGAAAAGTATACAAAGTAAGATCGATGGTCTATAGCCATTTTGTAATGAAAACGAATAAAATAGTATAAGAATTACATTGCTAATTTATTATATATAAAGTAACGTTACTTATGATTTTTTTTATTCGATAGACAGCACTGTTTTATTGATATTCAAATGGAGAGAATCATAGACATCAACTTATTCCGCTTATAAGTTACTTACGCCGTATTTGCGGATTGTAAAATTGGGCCTTAATCAAATGTCATTGTCGGGTATGTTTATAATTTAACTGCCATTAATATGGTGAAGTGGTGCAATAAATCCATGGAGAGTTATAATTGGTAATTTAAGTTTGGTGTTTATAATTTTATTACGTGGGATACATAGAGAATTGGTCATGTTTAGGATTGTGGGATTTGAGTTGAATTTGTGAGCAAAAAAGTCTCTGTTCAAAAGGAATGATATCACCTTATCTTTATTTACCTTAATACTACATTAAATATTTATTTTCCTTTCTGTACTGCTTTTTTGATTAGTCAGATAAATTTCACATATTACATATTCGTTACCATAGACATACAGTATTATTTACATTTATAAATAATTTCAAGAAAAATATTGAATTAATAAACTTTTCGTTTTTTCAATAATTAAAATGTTTAACAACCTCGTAAATTCAAGCTCAGTATTCCGAAATAAAACCCATCGAATTGTTTCCGAAATTCATATCATACCACCGGACCGCGGCGAGTAAACAACGACATGTTTGGGTATCCCGTAATTTTTTGATATGAAAATTCATATATTCGACGCGCCCTTCTCCCCACCCCATCGAATTGTGTTTTTGCGTGGACGCGTGTTTACAAACAGAATTTGGCTATGTGTGTGGAACAAACCGTGAATGCGAAATGTTTAAATCTGTCGCTTTCATTCGTAATAATTGTCCATTTCTCTGCCGCCGGTGCATTTAATTAAAAATCGTTACCTGTGTTTTCAGAGAACACACAAATAAATTGCGGCCTGGGAAAAATTAAACTTATGAAAACAACCCGTTTTATTCTTCCACTGAATTTGAATTCGTTGATCGTTTATATTGTTTTTGAAAAAAAAAACATTTCATGAACAGCGATTAAAAGTTAAATTCACGTCAATAAATAATAGATACATCAGTGTGTCTTATATATTGAGCTGTACTGATGAGGGATGAAATCCCGAAACACATGTCCACAGAAAGCCTTATATTACGTTTTTTGCATTAAATATTCTCGATTGAAAAATTTTGCATTATACAATACCGGGTGTTCCATTTAAACTGATAAATCAAAATAATTTGAAAAATATGTATTGTACGAATAAACGTTACGTGACCAAAGTTAATGTTTCCTAATGAGTCATTATCTTGTTCTAAAAAAACGGGGTTTTAATTTTATATTTAAAAGTTTCCCCCCGTCCCACCAACTGAGCGTGTAGCAGGGGGCTGAATTTAGATAAGGATGATACTCTTTAAGAAACATTAATTGTATGTCTCTGAGCATTTCTTTTTTTTGTGCGGTGAGAATTTTTCGAGTTACTTTGATTTGATTTGTCAGGTTAAATCAAACAATGTCCGGCGGGGTACAGGGCCGAAAAGTAGTTGTTTTAATATACATTTGTTTAAAAGTACTGATGTAACTTAAGTCAAATGTTAGAGTAGCTAAAGAGAAAATAATTTATTAATTATTTTCAAATTCTTTTTATTTGTTAATAATAGTAAAAAGAAAAATTTATTCACAGTTGTTTAAGTAAATTAGATAAAACGAATTGGATGATAAATAATAAATTATTTCCTCGTTGGCTACAGCAACAGTAAGTGTCCATCATTGTACATTTGTTTTAAAGTACTCACATAACCTTAAGTCACAGTAGCTAAAGAGGGGATAATTTATTAATTATTTTCAAATTCTTGTGACGTGTGAATAAAACTATTTTTCTGTTAATACTTTATTAATATGTTATATTGAGTATGGGAAAAAAATGAAAGACTAAAGCTAACCATCTCACAAATTACGCGAATTCCTAATGAATTCACACACAAATTTCGAAGAAAATACTAGAATGGAAAAAAATAAATTGAGATTAAAAAACAACTACAATAAAATCAATGAAAGTCATTTGTCGTGTCATAATAGCGAATGAAAAACTATACAAAGAATCCCTTAATGATCGACGTCAAATCAAATATGAGTTATAAAGGTAGGATAAAATAGTAAAAATATTGGAGTCATTTCTTGCAAAAAAGTGGAAAATGTCAAATATACGCCTAAAAAATATTTTTTAAAGCCTTAAGAAAATTAAAACATAAATAAATATTTAAACATGAGAGGGAAATAATGGAATGATGGGCAGAATACTTTACAAGCCTCCTTAGCCCAGATGAGAGTGAAAAAGCGGATATTTCGGATATAGAAACATAATGAAGAAAGTTAGAGAAAAAAATCCATGCACTGAAAAGAAAAATATTTAAAGAAAGAAAAATGACGTAACAATATAACGTCCACAATACACTGCTTAGAAAGCATATATGGCTTTCTAGGCAGCAAATATTGACAGCATTATTTAATTAAGAACAATGTAATATTAAAAAATGGCATGATTATATAAACTTTGAAATGTTTCAAGTCATTGGAATTACTAACCTAATTGTTACATAAAATATACAACAATGACTGCCAACCAAAATCTTGAAGGAAAAATATTGCCAAAGGGATTCTACTGAAAGCAGTAGAAAGGTGATAATAAAGATTCTACAAATTACTGAGGAATGACCTTTTGAAACCATATTAGCCATAAAATATAGTTTCAAAAGGTCAATTTATTAAAAAAAGAGAATACAATTTTAAAACTGAAAATACAACAAAAGAATAAATAATGAACAGAATTGCGATCTAATACTAACCTCTAAATTTGAATAATTCATGAGCCAAATTTAGCGAATATAATAATCTTATGAAATTTATGATTTATTTCAATGGCTAACTGGCTCAATCAGTTAGTTATTGAAATTAATACACATTATGATTTAACCAGCATCTCATTTTTGATCTACAGCCATTTATTGGTCAATGGTCAATGGTCAAGTCCTATTGATTTGACCATTGAACGTAATATTGGCCATATTTGATGAACAAAGAAGTTTTAGAAAAGGACGCAGTATATAGAACCATATATTAACAATAAAGTAGATGATTGAAAAAAGAACAAGTTGCAACGGACTATACGTAGATTTTATTAAAAATTTGATAAATTTCTACAACAGAAAAAGCCTTAAAAGAAGATCATCTAGCAAAGTAAAATAATTACATCTATCAAAATTATTTACAAAAATTAGATGTACCAAGGTCTCAGAGTGGACCACTACCATTGTGTACGCATATGGCGTTCTGCTGTAGTGAGAACTGCTGTCAAATACTTTCATAAACGTATGGTAATATTGTTCCCTTATATCCCAATTGGTGGTTTGGGTTTCAACTATTTTAGTGTTGTGATTTTCGTGTCAATGACAATTAACCTGTAGAATCAAAGAAGTTCGAAGGAAATGAATTTTCAACACTTATTAGACGAAACTACTACTCAAACTTTCAAGAAAAAAAAAATAGGAGACAACTTAGCATTTAATGAATTAACAGTTTTCAATAGGAATAATCCGAAAGGAGCGAAAATGTCCACCACACGATTTTTTGTAAAATTCCATTTCTAACCGATTCAACATCGCGGTTTCAATTCCTGCAAGGCAAAGAAAAAAAATGTGTTCTGTAGCGTGATTTGGCGATTTGGACTGGTGATGATAAGTGAATCTACTACGCAAAAACTAATAGTTATTGTATATAGTCTATTATCACACACTATAGTGATCCACATCGATATCGAAATGAAATATTCTTGACCATAGAGTCTCTCTATACAAATTGTGGTATCAGCAAGTTGTAGTGTACTACGATCTGCTAAAACATAACGTTACTGCAGACGTCCCCCAATATCAATTGATCAAACTGAACTACGTAATGTTGTAAAAAAGAAAAGCAATAGCGAATTATAGATGCAAAGTCATCATTGGATAACAACGCCCGGCGGCATGTTACAATAGTTGTGAAGGATACATTTTTGTAGCTCGAACGGAAGATCTGCCGCACCCAGCGTACTCAACAGTCATATGTCCTTCGGATTACCACCTGTTAAGATTGATACAGTATGGTTTGGTTGGCAAAGGGACTCGCAGTGCGAAAATGGATGGAAAATTGGATCGCTGCTAAACTTACTTCGTTCTTTCGACACGGCAACGTCATGTTGTAAGAAAGATGTAGAAAATATTTTCATTAATATATATTTTCCCATATTTTCTGAAAAATATTAATATTTTGTAATAAGGGAAGGTCATTACAGATATTCATTAAAATATTTAATTTAACGTAAAAAATAATCTCACAGGAAAACAATACGATAACATTCATTCATAGCCATGAATTTAAATTTTATATTTTATAATTCTAAAACTATAGCTGCAATAAGAAAAATCAACAATTATTTAACAAAACGAACAAGAAAACAACTTTACAACAGCTTATTTGTTGCTAAAAACACATATCTAATAACTATATGGGAAAATATAACCAAAAATTGCTACAACGGATACAAATACAACAGAATAAAATACTAAAAATTCTTAATAAACTAAATAAAAGAACACCAACGGAAGAAGTATACGAATAAACATGTGAATTAAACATAAAAAACTATTCACATTAAATAATATATTATTATTATATAAAATAAAAAACAAATACATAAAACAAACATAAAATTGATAATAAAAAAAAACAGATACATAGCCACCAAACAAGAAAAAAATCAATGCTAAGAACCGAGATATACGCAACACAAAAATACGCACAATATCTAACAACGACCACGATAAAACAAAATAATGCACTACCAACATATATAAAAAACTTAAAATTAATTCCCCTTAAATTGAAAATAAAAAACTTAATTCAAAAAAATGAAATTACGTAAACTGAATATGACACATCATTAAATAATCCAACAGACCATCCCCTAATACCATTAGCCCGGGCGGGATTTAATCCAAGAACTCAAGGTGAAGAAAGAGGGATGGGACCGCTGTACATAGTCGTAAATGTTTTATGTATATGTATTATATTTATGATTATTTTGAATTTCCAATAAAATTCTTGTTATATATAATCTCCATTGTTATATATTGCGAATACAACGTTAATTCTATTATTTATAAATTAATATATTTATAATATATATAATAAGTTAAATAATTTAAGGTGGAAGCTTCTATTAAATATATTATAATCTTCTTCCTTATTACGACGCATATATTTCTCGTAATTAATCGCTATTAATTAAATTTCCATAGCAATTATTTTTGGGCTGGTGAGTTTTCTCGTGCGAGACATAACAGAGGAATAAATTGGAAACGTGACGAACATGCTTTTGATCATTAAACGGGAGGGAGGAATTCACGCCCCGGAATATATGTTACTAATTACTCAAGGGCGGCCTTTGGGGGTGCGTCTTTACGTGAGACTCTCGATACGTCTCGAAGCGTTCTCCGAGGAGACACAAGGGTATATTATTACATATTCTTACACGGGCGAAAATTTATTGCGTAACGCTGAATTACGCGAATGCCTCAAATAATTTACTCGGTATTTTCTTGATACGGATCGAATGCGTGTCATTAGCAAAAGTAATTTGCTTAGTTATTTTGAAAATTTCGATAATAATCAAGAAGGCAATTAGTATTCTATAATGTCGGCATGTATATTAATGTTAAAAATAAAATATAAAAATATATAAAATTATATCAAATCATATGAAACATTAATTTAAAAATATTTCTATTTTTTTTTTTTTCATCGGATCTTGATGAAATATGTAGTGTAAAGTGTTACACGTGGCGGGTCAGAAACGATTTTTATGTGTATTTCTTATATTTTTAACGTATTGACTAAAACCAGTCATAATGAAAATAATGAAGTGAAAAAAAAAAAAAACGAAGTGGACTTTAAAAAAATTAAAGGTTGATCTCGTTAATAAAAATATTTGTTTTTTTTTATTGAACTTTAAAAAATATTTCTTGAACTTCGTTTATTTCACCATATTATTTTCATATTTTCATTCTGACCAGTTTTAGCCGCTACGCTAAGTTCAAGGAACAAAATCAAATAATAGGATATATAAATATATGAAAAGGTTACACCTTGATATGATTATAAGATTCTATAACTTTTAATTTTGACGCTGTTATTTAACGCAAACTTTTAATTTTGACGCTGTTATTAAACGCAAAAAGTCAATCGAAATGCGAAAGTAAAAAAATTACACTACGAATGAAGAAAATGCAGAGATTGTGGTAATCTAATTAACAAAACGATAACGGTTCAAGTATAAATCCACTTAAGGTCTCAGCATCGATTTTTGATGGACTAGTAATTACAAATTCAATTTTAAAAATTAATGAATTTATATAAAAAAAAGTTCTAAGGGTGATAAAATCTAGTTATTGGCCTTACAATTACTTATTATACAAATACATAGTATATTTTTTAATACCTTTTGTGTCAATTTTGGATAAACAATCAATAAATTGATTGATTTCTAAATTTTAATAAATCTTAATTGAAGAAAATCCATGAGGAAATAATACCCGGGCCACCAGACCTTAAAATAAACATTTCGTTTTCCCCTCCGATTAATTATAAAACATATTTGCGAAACAATGCAATATCCTTATTAAGCCCATTACCTCCTCTGAATATATAATTCAGAACCAGCGCATAAAAGACCGCAAGGCGACGTTTCGCTAAATAAATCGCCCAATTCATTTCACTTTCCTTTATTTGTTAAACCCGCCCCGCACACACCGTAATACATTTCCCCACCGCCCCCAACCCACACAGTTTATAAACATTTTTTTTTCACTCCCCTGCTTCTTTCTACGCTTCTTTGGACGCGCGCAAAAATTTAATTTTAAACGAAATTAATTAAGGGCGTTAATCGCGAGGGACAATTACCCGATTTTTCACGTTGTTGTTTTATGTGTAAATAATTAATATCCCTCCGTTTTTTCAGGCGCCCCTCGGAAGACGATTTTCTGTTAGATGGATTGAGGGGAATTCCGTGTCGACATTGGACTTCTATAAATTTTATGTTTATAGGATGCCCGTGCGTAGGATTCGCAGTTTATGCGTTCAATTTACGGAGCGGTCATTAATTTATCTCTTGAACAAAAAAAAAGTAAAGAAGGAAAAGCAACAAAACCGCGCTTCCCCTCTTGTGTGTGTGTGTATTTTTGTATGGGTGTGTGTAAACGGGAGCTATAAATTTCCCAGTTGGCTTTTTTATATACGAGGTGAATAAGCCGGAGATTAAAATCTGTCTTTATGGTGATGGTTTTCTTCTGCATTGCGTGCAAAGGATTTTTTGCAATTAAATATTTATCCCTCATTGTTTATGAGAGATGATAATGGATATTTTTCTACACATCATATTTTTTAAATAATCATCTCTTCTACACAGACAATTAAAAATAAAAAATAAACTGATTGAAAAGTGAAATATTTTTTATGATAATCTTTGTTGTATGAATTTTATTTATAATGAAAATAATTAATTAAAAAATAATTAAAAAGATTACTTGACAAAAAATCAAATTATAAATTAATTTTATTTATAAAAAAAAAACACTTGTTACTTAACATAAATGTTTAATAATTATTATTAAGTTTAATAGCCATGTGTAAGTCTATCTAGGCTATCGAGCAGAGCTCTTTACACCCCCTTAGTTAATAATTATTTATATATATACTTTATTACACAGCTTAATATGAACAGTAACGAAAATATTTAAAATTCTGTATCGGGTTAAATTTTGTATATATCAATAATTAAAACATTAATTAACTTAATAACGTAAGTATATAAAGGGCCGAAAGATCTCTGGTCGATTGCCCAGATTAACACCTACATGTATTATAATTATTTATGTTATATTGTTAAAATTATCTGTATAGTCTGAATAAAGATGTGTATATATAAGTGCATAAAATAAGTTTCATTTATATAATATTAATACGTTCAATATTTTAAATATTATTTGTCTAGAGAATAAAAACGTCTCCATCGGCAGTTCGAGAAGTTATATGAAATTACTGCGAGAATTAAATAAAGTATAAGCACGTTTGCCAAGGAAGCTTAGCGGAAATAAATAAGGATAATCTCGCGAAGAAAAGTTAAATAGTGTTATTAGTTGATGAATTAATTTAAATTAATCAATAATATCAAATTATTATTTTGTATATCATATATTGTTAAATCCGAATTCATAAAATTTATGGGCTATATATGTCAAAGTATGAATACTTTTTTATGTGAGCTATAAGTTTATTTTGCAAATTATTTGCTAATCCACATATAAGTGAGCCTTAGGATAATTTGATTAATAACGATATCAAATCAAAACTCCCTATTTCATTTTAAAATGGACAACGAAATAAATTATACATATTTTTGCATGGCCCATATAAACTTACAACCTCTATAAAACGTAAATAATTTTCGTTTTCATTTTTACGAAACATTATATCTACATACGAGTCATTTATTTATATTAATCTGTCTGGGATATTGACTAACGATCTTTCTGCCTTATTCCGAAAGTATTTTATTAAGTTTAATAGCCATGACTGTATTGTTAAATATGTCCCCACTGTGAAATTTTCAAGTTGTAATAATTTATTTTCGCGTTTAACCCGTGTAATTTTAATGGCGTGTAAGTGGTGACGTAATCGATTTTTGAATTTATTATGCGTGATTGATTTGAAATATTAAGCTCGCTCTGGCAGTCTGGGAATTCTCGCGAGCTTGTTACCTGCGCGCACATATTCTAATACATGGAAATTCTATTAGCGACACCGTCGTTGCTTTGATAGCAAACACACGGCGAAAATTACGTTTGCTTACCCGCCAGGCTATGAAAGAGTAAAAAGAAATAATTCGCAAATTTAAAAAAAAATCTGATTTGAATCAATTTAAGATACAATTTCAATTACGTTAAATCAAATTAATTCGTAAGCAGAATTGAGTACTTACATTAAAATGGATAGCATTCTTACTTACAAATAGTATTAATTACTATTGCATTTCATACTAGTATAATTTCATTGCGAATATGCAATATATGGGCTCTTTTCTCGAAGAATACTTATCAAATCTGATATTTATGTGTGTAATTATAAGACAATAGACTGTGAAAAAATTTAATATGGATTACCTGGTTTCAGATAGAAATGTGAGGAAGCTAAGCATAATTGCGTAATATTGAAGATCCAGCACATAAAAGTTAAAAAAATCTTTATATAATTTCTCACATAATGAGACATCGCAACACGAAATTAAAATATACCATCAGGTTAGCATAGCCCTACGAATTTCCTTGTAGGGGTTTGCTAGTCTGATAGACCACCTTAATTTCGATATTTTAGAAATGATATTACATTTTTTTAACTTTTATTTAGAGCTAATGAAGCAATATTTCGATTTTTTCTTCCATCCCCAATAAAAATTCGAATCTAGAATGCACTCTGTTTGCATTTCCTTTCTAACACGTGGAGCGAGTCGAACTTTTCTCCGACAGACAGACCGTAGAGACTATTGTAAATAAAACTATTCTTTATACAATATTATGTTATAAGTTAGCTAAAGTAAAATGGAAAATGCTTCCAGCAATGCGCTATAAAAACTTTTGTAAGCACTCAATATAAACCTTGCAAAACATAAAAATGCAAATTTAAATTTTTGAATAGGAATCTGTGCCTATAAGTGTACACATTTAATATCTTCGTAGGCATCTTTAGAACATTTATAATTAATTCTATATTATGTTTATTTATCTTTTTAATAATATTTATATTATATTTATTTCTTAACTTCTTTATTTTTTTTTCATTATTATATTTTTGTCAATTTTTTAAAGAAAAACTATTGATAAAGAACTCAATGTGCTCGAAATATACATACAGTATTTTAAAAATATAGAAGTGAAGAAAGGAACATTATTTAAATATTACTATCAAGAAAACTTCATGTACTGACCAACAAATAACTTCGATATTAATCATTTCATTAATTTATATATACAGAGAGGTTTTATTTATCAGTATACATTAGGCGAAATGTATACCTGCAAAAAAACCAAGTCAAACGTATTGAACCGATTAATGTGTGTATATTTAGTTGCCTATAACACACAACTAAATGTCAAGCGCTAAACTTCAAAATGTGTGAAATATTTGATCGAAAATGTATACAAATGAAGAAAACGTCGAATTTCAAGCGTATATTACAATTCCAACAGTACTAGATGAGGATAAGACATGTTTTCAATGAATCCAAAGTGGCCGAATACCTCAGTTAGGATGATTCTAAAAATAATTAAACTAAAACATTTTCTTTGAAAGGTTGTATGTTTCGTTCTCCTTATTCTATTGAAAAACGCAACGAAATAAATCATGACTAACATTGCATGCGTTACCGTCACAAACAATTTCCTTTTTTTAATCAAAAATACGTCACTTAATATTATGGAGAAATTACAGGTAAAGAAAATATTAAGAGATTTTATTCAGACAATTTGAAAGAAAAGTAACACTGAAGAACAGTAAACTTGAAATAAATAATTATAACAAGTGCTAGAAATGACCACCATAAACTGCAAGACAGTAACTAAAACGATCGTGCATTTCGATATTGTCATAAACAGATATAGAAAATTGTTTATTTTTTTTTAATTATCATAGTTGAAGGAATCGATCGTTCGGGTTGCGTATTGTAGGCAACTAAACACATACGTAAATGCGTTTGACTTGGGTATTTTACAAGTATACATAGGGGATATGTATACTGATATATATATATAAATATATATATATATATATGTTTATAAGAACGAATAATAAAAAAAACATCAGCACAAGAAAATTACCAATTAAATTTTCTGGAATTGATAATTTTGTTTATCCATCTCCATGTTATTACCTACAATTCATTATATTTATTATTTATTAATAATAGTGCCATACATTTCAAGCGCACTTTACAATATTGAATTTGTCGTAACCTCTGGTAGATAGACTGACAAACATTTATTTTAGTGTATATACTCAATGTTTCTAAATATTTAATTATCTGTCTAAAGATATTTGTATATATATAAAATTGTTTGTTATTGCAATCCGCGATCTCTAATTTAAGATTAAAAGACGCATTAACCGCCAAATCAGCGCTAAATTTTCTTACCGCGGCAGTTCTTCAAAGACAATTCCAGGATGTCTAAATAAAGAACCGCAACAAAAAAATGTTTTTAACCAAAATTAGTTACTGATCAATTAACAATTATAAAGAAAACGAATTTTAAAGCATTTCAAAAAAGAACAAAATACATCCCTAGCTTCAAAGAATTCAAAACGAATTCCTTTTAAGTCTATTAAAAGATCAAACACGGTCAAATGCGCCCCAACAACAAAAAAGTCAAACTCACCAGATAGTTACATCTCGGCACGTTGTTTCAAGTGCCGTTCAGGTCGTAATACTTCAATCTGGTGTGCATGTGTAAATAAAGCAGCGGTGAGGCATTAAATTGTTTAAATATCGGGGATCGCCCGTAAAGGCGCTGTTTATACAAACTCACCGAAACACATAAATACCGGGCATGTGTTAAAACACGGCTTTGGCCAAAGACGGAGTGAAAAGAATTCGAAAATAAATATACACGGAGTTACTGAAGACGGTAGTCACATATATTTCGAGGAAGGATTTTTAAACACCATTAAAATATAATATTTATGGTATATTAAATTTAATGTGATACAAATTATTTTTATAAATTAAAATATGCAATAAATACGTTTTGAAATAAACATACTAGATTTTTTTCATGATTATTTATTTATTTCTCATAGTTGTTTACAAGGGACTTATAATAAAAGTTTACTTTAATCCATCTAAATACTATGAACTTAATATACAGCATTAATACTTGAGAATAACCAATAGTTAAAAGTAGTTGGAGATATAAATAAATAATTGTGAAATAAGTAAAGTGAATTTACTTGTTAATTGTTGAGGCTTCTACTTTGTTATACATTGTAATTCAATTGTAATAAATGAAACACTTTTTTACTTTGTTTGTATAACTCGGATTGATTTTATTGTTGACCTTAACGTGTCATTATCAAAACAAAAGTATTTTAAAAATTACAAATCCAGGTATTTAAATACATTACATAATTGCTTTAAAGATGGGAGAATATATTAGATCAAGCTGGTCGTTAATTACGGGAATGTCCGGATTAGCGCGCGCTTTGTAATGTGAATTTATTTCAAAGTGTAATTATAAAAAAAAAAATAGTACTAGTCCATATTCAATGAAACTAGAATTTAATTAAATCTTAAAAATATGCGTTTATTTTTATAAAACGTAGAATATTTAAATACGGAAGAATTTTAATCTATAGTATTAACGAAACTTGAACACTGTATGAATTTGCTAATATATGTTCACATCATATACAAGTTGTCCCCAGAAATTTTGAATACGGGCATTTGAATACATTACTTGGCTCTTAGTAACCACGCTCTCGTTGTTTGCATAGCGACGAATAATAATCGAGATACAATAAAGACACATTACATTATTCATATTCAAAATTTTAGGGAACTACGATTTTTATTTCATTCATGTCAACTTAATGAAAGCATATTTAACTAATCCGTGAATTATCATTAATGACAAAAACTGTCATACGAGAGAAGTGCGCAATTTATTATGGGTACAGTTTCCTGGCGCTTCAGGAAAATGTAACCATTTATTGAATGATTATATCATTTGACCTTACACATATACGAGTAAATAAATTAGAGAATCTGTCAGAAGAACTTCGGCATCAAAATATATGGACATTGAATGCCATAATATTTTTATATTCGGTGGTGCTGTGGAGAAATACAAAATAAATAAAGGGAAATTAATTGATTAATTAATTAATTATTTTCATTTTTTATTTAATTACGTAAATAATATTGTCTTCTGCAAGCGTACAATAATTTAGTAATTTAAAAGATAGCTACTTTTTTTATATAGATTGTTATTTTATTTTGATATTATTATTTAGTTCAAAAAAATGTTCATTAAATTAAAAGGACTTTTAATTTTAATTAAATTATACTGAATTAACACAAAAATGTTTCACCACGGGTTAAGTGAGAAATTAATTAAGCGTAAAAGAACATAATTTTTCATGTAATAATTATTATAATTCTTTGTACATGTACATTATTAATTTGTTTTCGCATTATTATTTTTTAATTTGAGCGAATTTTCATTACATTAAAATAACTTTATTCTCTGTTAATGAATAATTAATTAATGCTAATTTAATTTTAATAATATAATTATTATAATTTCAGTGGCTTTATATTTGTATATTATTAATTTTATTTTATTATCTGGTTTTCATTAATTTTCTTAGTTATTACTTTTATATATATATATATATATATATATATATATACATATAGCGAGTGTTAACGCGATCAGGTATACATAGGAAGTAAACAGATTTTTATGCAATTTCTTACATTCCAGTTTAGTTTACACAAAAACTGAAAGAATTTAAATGTGTTCAGAATTTACAAATCTATGAAAAACGAATGTTTATTATTTTATGGAAAACATCGATGAAAGTGCCTGCTTTCAATAAGCATTTAAGCGAATTATTTAATGAACATGCCTCTTACAGTACACTTGCTTTACAAAACCAAAACTCCCTGGATTACAGAAAACATTAAATTAACGATTAAACTAAGAAACGAGGGACTCAAACATTTCAAAAGAAACCAGAACATTGTTACTATTATAAATCATTTAATAATTAAACAGCTACTCCATTAGGAAAGAAAAGAAAGGCTATTATGATTTTAAATATGGTACTTCTCAAAAACTAGTGTGGAAATACTGGAAGAATTAAATATTCTGAAGAAATCAAAAATACAAATCCTACATTCATTTAAGTATCTGTGAATCAAGAAATAATTGATTTTTACAATACAAGTAAAAAAAAGTAATTCTAAGGAATTGCTTAAATTTACAAATTTCAATAGAAAAAGTATAATGCAATATAAATTCAAATACTTTGAAAATAATTAATAAATTATTTCCACATTTAACTCTGTGACTTTTGACTTACGTTACGTAATTTATTTAAATAACTGTGACTAAGAGAATGAATCCTCTTTTCTATTTAAATTCAAATGCCATAGTGAATGACAATATTAATGCGTTTGTGTTAAAAATATGCTGTCCACATATATTACCTGTATTGACACATAGTGTTAATTCGTGTTTATTACTTTGCGATCCATTGAAAGCATGCTTTAATTTTACCACTTGCCTATATATCACATCCTACTTCTGTCCCAGACTTTAAACCGATTAGCACATGTAATGTATTTGAGAATTAAATCTATTGTTTAAATATAGGGAGTTTTGTGGCTACAAAAAAAAAACGTCAGCATGGGCGCAGTTATGCGAGCCTCAAGCAGTTTTGCACCAGCCTGCAAGGAATAACTTTTATTTTATTAACTAAAAACGGAGTTATTAAAAGTGACCTTAACCCTTCAATATATCAGTAGTGTACTTCTCGGCCATCATACACTACAGTACACTTCTTACGATTCCTAGAAAAGAATATTGAATCGCAGCTTAGAGAGAATTTTGTAAAATATAAAATTCAGTCCGAACACAAACCTCACCTCAGTTGCGCTGCGGCTTTACTTGATGTTGCGGACAATGTAATTGCTCCTAGAGAATGTGGCAAAGGTGGTATTTTAATAATTGGTATTTAATTGAGCATTTGACACTATAATATAATAATGTCAATATTTTATCATATTGGTTTATCCAATGATGTCACTACTTTCTTTGCTTCTCACTTATTAGGCCGCCACCAAACGTTTATTATTAACAGTGTTGAATAGCTTTCGTGTAGAACTACTAAAGAAGTCCCACAAGGATCAATCTTCGTCCACTTCTGTATGCTGTGTAAACATTTTAAAAAATATTTAAAAAAATCAATAATGTGTGTGATTCGACATTGATGATAAAAAATTGTTTTAATATAAAAGGAATGCGACTTTTACATATGGCGCGTCTATTTAAATGTTTACCTTACCTTTATAAGAATATAAGAAAATCAATATTCGGAACAAAGGTTTGCTAACTCCACCTAATCATATTTTGAACGCAGTTTTTAATATAACGTTGCAAAGGTGTACAATGCTATTCCGACAGTGTATAAAATCATTGCATACATTCAGAAGATCTATGAAATTATTGATCAATTCTAATAGGCTACGAACCTACAGTAGTCATATCACCGAAATTAAACTTCGTTTAAAATAGACTAAATACCCCGGAACCTCAATATTACCCCAAAATATAAATTCTCTGCAATTGCGATTTTTCACTTTATTTCATCAAATAATGTGGACTTGGACAAGAACGTTAGAGATCATGACGAGTAAGTAGGCAACGACAAGTACAAGGCAAAGACAGGCGGAAAGACATCTGGTCGATGGCCATTTCGTAAAATTAAAACAAATGTATTGTATATATATAAATATATATATTGTCGAAATTTTTCGAACATCAAAATAAAGCAATGTTCAATAAATTAAAACATTCATTTAATAATAATGTGCCGTGCCGGCGACCAAGAATAGAAATATATTGGCATATTTACTTTTATAAAATTAATTAATTAAAATGATTGATTGAAAAAATGGATTGTTGACTTTTAAATTTAAAGCCCTGTACTTGGAAGGATTTTATAATTTATTGTGTTTTTTCTTACCTTACAATGACTTGATAAAATTTCTCCTCGTCCTTCTTGAATATTTTTAAACTGGAGGCGTTTGACGGCACTTTGACGATTTATTTGTCATTAAAATAATTATTTCATTAATGAAATTTCGATAGGCAACATAAAAATAATTGCTTATTTCTAATGGAATTTATAAGGTAAACGAAATTCTTCCGTTTATAAAATGAAAACCGAAGATCTTACAATAAAAGTTTTATAAAATAAATTATTTATTTTCCAAGATGTACAACTTTTATTTAAAACATTTTTCTATTTCTATAAAAATGAAAAATTGCTAAGAGTAAAGTTTCACTTAATGAGATTTGATTCTAACGTTTCAGATCATTCTACTGTTATATAAAGCTTAGATATAAAGTTTGGGCGGAAACACACAGCCACACACATTTTTCAAATCTCGATGGACTGGACTCAGGGGACCTCAAAACGTGCATATTTGTTGGAATTGGCGATTTGAAAATTTTCACGATCACAATACTTTCCTTTGGATAGGAGTCCGGGTTTTTCACTTTCCATATTTAAAAATGAATTAACCAAAACCAACAGTGTAGAAAAAAAAACATTTTCTTTTACAAACGAGTCTTGTCATTCCAACTGTTAAAATATATATGATTATACAGCTTAAATGTGAAATTGGATTTCAAAAAATACTAATTAAATTTATAGAAAAAATCTATATAAAGATTTTTAAAGTTAGTTTGGAATACATTTTCCTTTTTCCTATTTAAAAAATTCCTGTTATACTCTATCAATCTTATTTTCACATTTTTGGGACCAGAAAGCAAGAAACCACCGTTATCTATTTATACACATAGAAGAAATAAAATGTTTACTTTTTAGGAGTAAAAGTCAAAAGTATGCACGAACACTTTCAAATGATTTGTTATTTTGTCAACCCATATGGAATTCATGTTCATAATCACATGAATGGCTCAAAAGTGCATTGAATATGCCATACACTTGCACTACACAACCCACCACATAAAACCTAGCTATTGAAAACGATTTCGCTTTAGAGGAATATAATAAACATTATCAGTGCCGGCGCCCTTTGAAGATGTTGGCACAAGCCGAGCTTATATAATGATAAGGAGGTTTACGAGTCGCAGGAGGGGGCGGATGCGGCGCTTTTTAAAGGGATGGACCATACATATTAAACGCCATTTAAACGCTGCGGTGTGTAGAAAATTCGCTTAGTTCGCCGGAATAAATTATTAAAGCGACCGAATCGAATGTCCACCGGCATAATTCAACGTGCCGCGCTGAAATATGCAAATATGGCCGAAAACGAATTCCGGCATTCACGGGCTTCCGCATTATGCAGGACAATTATGTACCGACGATAGTCATCTTGATTTAATTACGATTTTATACATTCGCAAATATGTTTTTATTTAATTACAATTTCGGAGCGTGCTTATAATTTATATTCAACGAAAACATAGTGTTCCTTCCCTTAAATTTAAATTTAAATGCGGTATTATTCAGAAAGTATTTTAATTAGTTCATATTAACCATTTCAATAATTTTAACTCATTTAAGAGCACCTAATCTAGTATACATAAATAGTTAAAAATCAAAAGCATAATTTAATTTCAAATTAAATAGAATAAAATCACATGCGAAATGTTTTAAATAAATTTTTTATATATAATTATATTAATAATAGTAATAAGTTTATATAATTTCTTCATTCTTAAGGCTTTTTATTTAGTTATATATTTTGAATTTATAAAATAAAACATTTTTAAACTTTGTTTGTATAACTTATTTTTTTTTGTTTCTTTTAAATTATGCAGACAAAGTTATGAAGGGTTTTATTGAATTAGTATATATTTCATTTATACATTCATATCGACACTAGTATACGAGACAATGGACGAGGAATGCCGGCACATAGATCACAAGTCGATAGCCATTTTGTCAATAAATGTGTAATGTTATGTAAACTTAAGGTGAGTGTAAATATATAATAAATATAATTATGTATGTAGTTATACGAAAATAATTAGGATAACAAAAGAAAAATAACGTTACAAAATGAAGTCATCGATCATGTAAATACCCCACTCAATCTAATTAATTATAATTAGTTTCGATATCGATACGGTGAATTCCAATAGGGTTCGACTTCCCCTCAACAATACATGGAACATTCAATGGAATTATTGTCGGCTGGGCGACTCTTAAATTGGTTTCGCTTGATTTTTAAAGTCCTTACCCGTAATGCGCCGCAGTTTAAATAATACCGCATTTGCCAGGATATTAAAGTTAAACAACTTTCGCAATTCATTTTCTGGCTTTCGTCAGCGGGACTTTTTCCGAGTATCGGATTTTTAATTAAAAATGCATCCTTTTAAACGAATTTGCGGACTATGGTGGAAATGTAAGAAGGAACGAAAAAAAAAAAAGAAAAGAAATTCATTCATGTTTTTTTTTTTTTTTTAATTATATATTCATCGCTTGTATCAGCACTTCTTAAATTATATTTCCTAATGAGGTTTTTAATGAATCCTCTGGGTGAAAATATGTAAAAATATCGCGAAATCTAAAATATTTGTATATTCTAAACAGTAGATATCGATTTTTTATGATTTAAGGATTCATAACAAATCGGAATACGTGGGCAGTATGATAAGTACCTGTGTTTACAGACTGATAGCATCACTGATACAAAATTATGTATACCATCATTTAGCGCCGTCCTTAAAACGATTTCTGTAAAAAATTTAAACAGATTTATCGTGTAGTTTTGTCTTGACAGCTTTTGAAAGTCATCAAGTTTGTGTTTATTGTAATCATGGAGAAAGATTAATTTCGATCAGTCATTCGATTTTATTTTTAGAATGAGAAGATGTGTGAGGAAATCAAAGTGAAGTTGGATGTGTTTTATAAAGACCGTGCATCTTCGATATGGTAGTCAGCGAAGAGAATCGTTTAATGAATTCAAGAGCGCCTATGTCGTCCGATTGAGGTGACTGCGGAGAATATGATTAATAAAATCCCTGATATCGTGTTAGTAGATCATGGGCTGAAGGTAAGAGAAATTGCTGACATTATACAAATCTCAATTGAACACACATATAATATCCTACACAAGAAATTGGTCATGAGAAAACTATCAGTGAGAAGAGTGCCGCGTTAGCTAAAAGGGAAAACAGAATCGCATGACAACTTCGGAGTACGAAAGAGTTTCTATAGCATTTCGTGACTTTTGACGAAACATGGATCCATTTCTTTGCGTCAGAAATGGAAGAAACTAGTGGATTTCTCCCTGCTCCAAAGACGATGAAAATTGTTTCGTCGGCCGTTAAGTCATGGTCACTGTTTTGTGGGATTCGCAGGGTATCATTTTCATCGTCTATTTGGAGAAATGAAGCGATTACAATCACCGGGTAGTACAATGCTGATTTATTGGACTGACTCAATGCCGAATTGATTAAAAAAACAGCCTCATTTTGCAAAAAAAGTCCTTTTTCACAATGACAATGCATGATCTCACTTGTGCGCAATTGACACAGCAAAACTGATCAAATTACGCTTCTTATTGCTGGCTCATCCACTCTATTCTCCAGAATTGGCCCCGTGCGATTTCTTTTCGTTTTCAAAAATCGCTTGGCGGAATTTCTCGTTTCATAGGCGAAACAGAGGTCTATTTTGCCAAGTTTGACAAATCACATTTTTTGGATCGCTTGAAAAAGTTAGAATATCGGTGGACAAAATATATTGAGCTGGAAAGAAACTCTATTGAGGAATATATTTAAAAAAGTATGCATTTTCTTGCCTAACACGGGTACTAATCACGCAGCCCTTGTAAATGTATTGTGATAAAAATTAAAAAGATTGGTTTATCTTAAATCTTTGACACATAATTTTTTAATTCCAATATTTATTGTTGGGCAAAACTGTGTAACTTCAGTAGTCGAGTAAATTGTGTTTATCAATAATAATAACTAAATAAGAACCTTAGCAATCTGAAATATTATACATGATACTAATAAAGAAAAAAAATATATATACAGAAAAATCTTTAGTCGATAGGCAATTGGAAAATATATGTAAAATCAGGTTTCTGAACAATTCTGTAATATTATAAATTCATATATTTTCGAATAAAGAAATTGATACATATAGTGAATACAATTATTAATTTTATTACTATAAGCAGTTTTGCAGAATTTTGCAGTAACAAAAAAAAAGATCGATTGTAAAAACAGTTCGAAAAGATCTGCTACAATTATCCCTGATGGATCATTATGTAAGTCATCTTAAAATCTCACTTTTCTAGTTTTTTTTTTTTAATTTGTTAAGCTTTAAATTTTTATATATTTAAAAAATCTTTCTTTTAATCACAAAAAATCATTTATTTTGCTTCATTTTTCTGTATAATGTAGTATTTTTAATTACTCATGTTCATCCTTTTGTACGTTCACTACTTGATTTTTCTTCAGATTAATCCGTTATTATTTTTAATATACTAATACTACAGCTTCAGTTGGTTGTAGAGACTTGTAATTATTTAAATAAGAAATATTGTCCTTTCACATACTCTTGTTATTTAACTGAATATATAGTTCGGAAACTATGTTCCCATCTTCATAGTTTCCGAAATATATATTCAATAAAGTTCAATAAAAAAGAGTAGGAGAATGGACAATAATTTGGTAAGAATATAGAAACCGACGGGATTTTTGATTTTTTGTTTATATAATCTCTCCAATATGAAGCGTTTAAGGCAAACAAACGCAATGAGACCCGGTTGCGATAACGATATCTATACAAATAATTGACTTCAAAATTAGATTAAGTTATATTTATTTTATTTATTATTATTAATTATAGCATTATAAATGTTGCATCAAAATTTTAATTATTTTCAGATCGATCTAAAACTACATATCAATTATTTTAAATAAAGTTCAGTAAACGTCAAATGTAGCATAAAATTAAAAATGAGCTGTTAGCTGTATAAACGTAGAAAATGCTACGATATGAATTACGTCATATTTTTGGAGGAATGTTCTTCGTATGTGAAATTTACATCCGCAATATTTTCCTGAAAATACGACAGCATTTAACTTCAAAATCGCAACTTTGAATTCGAATGGCATCTAAATGGTAATTTTCCGACAAAACGAACTTCAGATTCATGTACCCCCTGCATTTATACTTACCATTACATAAACAAAAAATGTAAAATCTCGGTGTCAGTTTCTATAGTTAAGCCAATAATTTATATTTAAATAATACTAAACAATTAACTGTATCAACTTTTCAGAATTTTGAGTAAATTTAAGACCATTATTTGGACAGGAACATCCAATACAATAGATATTCCACTGTATAATACATCATTGTCAAATCACAATACAGGCTGGTATTATGATTTTAAATCTGCAAATTATTCAGCAGTAAATAATTATCTAAATGAAGTCATCTGGGCTGAATTGTTCTTAACATGTTCGGTAGATGCTAAAGTGTCAATATTATATGAAATTCTATATAGAGTTTTTGATCTATTAATTCCGCATAAATATATAAAGACATCTAATCATCCTAAATGGTTCAATAAAAAATTGATCAAATAAATAAAAGTTAAGAAACAAGCTCACTGCAATTATAAACGTACCGGTTGTAGAGTCAATTATGAAATATTTAAATCATTAAGAAATCAATGCAAAGAATTGAATGAACGGCTCTATAAAAATTACATAAATTCAATTGAATTACAAATTAGTTCAAATTCGAGATTGTTTTGGAATCATGTAAATAACTGTCGTAAAAGCAATGGTTTTCCTAACGAAATGTTCTATGACAATAAAAAGAGTAATTCATCAGATGGTTGTGCTGACTTATTTGCATCTCATTTTTCCAAATCTTATAGCCTAAAGAGCCCCGTAACACATATAGAATCTGATTGTAGTTTAAATTCACATCTAATGTTAAATCAACTGAATGTTTCTCTCGAAAATGTTTTTAACTCGTTAAGTTCCCTCTCCGAATCTTGTAGTGCTGGTCCTGATGGCATTCCCCCATATTTTTTAAAAAGATGCGTCTATGTATTAAGTAATCCTATACATGATATTTTTCAATCCTCACTCTCTCAGGGAATTTTTCCATCTGACTGGAAATTAAGTTATGTTGTTCCCATTTTTAGAAATGGTTGCAGATCAGATGTGACGAATTATCGTG
Organism: Philonthus spinipes; assembly: GCA_963082785.1. Classification (NCBI taxonomy): domain Eukaryota; kingdom Metazoa; phylum Arthropoda; class Insecta; order Coleoptera; family Staphylinidae; genus Philonthus; species Philonthus spinipes. Next base: position 9,632,180 of record OY720315.1, on the reverse strand, counting down.
GAGTTGCAATTCAGTCTACAATCCCGAAAATGTTTGACAAACTGATATGTAAACAATTAAGTTGGATGTGCTCGCAATATATAATTGAGGAGCAACATGGATTTATTAAAGGTCGATCGACAACCACAAATTTATTGACATATCAATTGTACATTACAAATGCCTTGGAAAAGGGCCTTTATGTTGATGCCATCTATACAGACTTTTCCAAGGCATTTGATCGGGTGCAACATAGTATTTTACTATCCAAATTGCAAGGGATGGGCTTCGGTGGTAAACTACTTGAGTGGATAGGTAGCTACTTAGAGGGAAGATCTCAGTGTGTGCGTATAGGAAACACTTATTCTAAATATATAGCTGTCCCATCTGGGGTGCCTCAGGGTTCTCATTGTGGTCCTTTGCTCTTTCTACTGTTTATTAACGATATTGGGAAACACATAAATAACAGCGAATATCTATTGTACGCAGATGATCTTAAAGTATTTAAGAAAATTCAATGCGCAAATGATCAATTAAAACTGCAGGAAGATTTGAATTCAATTACTGAATGGTGTTCAAATAATAATCTACATTTAAACTTGAAAAAATGTTTTCAAATTAGCTTTCACCGGGGACGCATTTCTACCTATGATTATTCTATTGCTGGCCAATGTTTGGCACAAGTAAACTCAGTGAAGGATTTAGGCGTTTTGTTTACATCAAAACTGGATTTTGGTAAACACATATCTATAATTTGTAATAGAGCTCTGAAGATAATAGGTTTTATTAGCAGATTTGGTAGAGAATTTTCTATTAGTACGCTCAAAATTTTATATTTATCTTTGGCAAGGTCTCATTTAGAATATGCCTCCATTATATGGTCACCCTATTCTAAAAGTGCTATTCACAAAATTGAAATGGTTCAGAGTAGATTTTTGAGAGTGATAGCTTTTAGAATGGGGAGAACTTTACTAAATTTTAGCCACACTGAGATACTTGGATTGCTGAATATTGGTCCTTTAGTTGAAAGAAGACTATATTTAGATTTAAACTTTCTCTATAAGTTAGTGAATGGATTTTGGAACTGCAGTACATTGCTTAATTATTTAAATTTTAATATACCTCGGAACATCGAATCGAGAAGTAGGCAGTTGTTTCGCCTAGGGTTTCACTCAACCAATTATGGATTAAATAATCCAATTAATCGTATATCTCAATACGCAAATATAATAGGTGATAATCCACATTTTATTTTATTTGGTTCAACTTTTCCGCAGTTCAAAAAACATTTACGAAATATACGTTTTTCGGATGTCGTTGTTAACTAATTGTATTTATATATATTTATTTATTTGTGAATTTATTTATATATTTATTTATTTGTTTGTCTGTTTATTTACTTTTTAATTTATTAAACTACTGCTACAATTGTAATTTATTCATTTTGTGTAGTACATTTATTCACTTTGGGATTTATATAATAATTAATAATATGTAATAATTTTGTATTTATAATATTTGTATAATGGAGATTCCGTAAATAAAATATCTATCTATCTATCTATCTATCTAATTTATTACTTATGCAATGAATATTCCGAGCATCTGACACTTCTGCTACCGTCAATTCACTAATCATGTAATGTCCCAGGCCGGGCTAGCTCCATAGAAAATCTGTCCGCTAAAATATGTCTCGCTCTGACTTCATCGTTTCCGTGGTCCAGATGGCGCTAGTTTTAAACGTTGACGCAAAGATTGCACATTTGCGTTTATATCAAGTTGTTTTTTTTTTTTTTTTGGTGAATGTGTTAGACATTCTGTCAAAGTTTTTTTGTAAAATAATGTAAGGGTTTTTATTACTACGAGAGTTCTTGTATAATTGGTGGTCATGGCAAGATTAATTTGTACACAATCTGCATCCGGGGGAAGCAGACCTCGACGTCTTTCGGCTATCAAGTAGACAAATAAATGTAAATCGGTAAAATGTAATGATATTTTTTAAGGAATAGTGTAATGTAAGAATGTACTCAATTAATTTACTTAATTAATTTATAATTTGTCCATTATGATAGTATATATTTCAATGTATTTGTTATTAACTCTTTTAATTAATTTTATCGTAATACATAGATAGTGTGTGGATTAATTTTACAACTATCGCAAAAAGCGCTGACAATTTTAAATATTTCTTATAAAAATAGTTCATTTTTAACAGAATTATCATCTGTGTCGGATATTTTCTTACTATAATAAAACCTCGCATCACTAACGAGATTAATTATAAGGAAGGAATAGATTCCTGTAATTTTTGTCCATTATACGGCGCCACCTAGAATACGGAAACGCTGTTGAGTGAAAGAGAAATAGTTTTGTTTGAGAGAGAAAGAGCTACTTTTAACGTTCAAAAAAAATGCACAGAGCTGGCTGTCTGTTATAGTTTGTGTAACGTACATTCTAGACCATCAACGATTAAAAACCTAGCGAGCAATTCGGCATTTTTTAATGCTGCATTATTCCATTAAATTACGTTTAACCTTTCCTTACAAAATATAACAATAATAGTCTGAAACATAGGAAAAACATGTTTCCACAGATAAGGTGTAAGAGTGACCTTAAACTTAAATATATATTTATTATTTATTTATAAATGGGGTGTATGGGATTGGGAATGTATAGATCGTGTAAAATAATATTAATGGAAAAAATGATTGACTCACATGGTCACAGTTATTTAAAATAAAATTAGATAAGAATTTGAAAATAATTTTTGTTTACTATTATTAATAGCCAGCGAGGCTTTATTAAAATCTGAGAAGAGAATATTTTTTGTCGAAAACAATGAATGTGCGAAGCATTTACACCTGAGATGGTAGCCGAGACGTTACCTTTGATTAATTTAATTTAACACCTATGTAATTATATAAGGTTGAACTGTACTGACGAGGGATAGATCCCGAAACACGTGTCTGCAGATAGCCTTGTGTTATGTATTTTTTTTTTCTTTTTTTGCATTAAATATTCTCGAATCAAAAATGTTGACCATGTGTATGCAGCACTTACTTAATACACTTGATGTTTTAAAGTACTTAAGTAACGTAAGTCAAAATGTCAGAGTAACTAAATTAGTCTCTCAATTTATTAATTATTTAAAAATATGTTTTTTTATTTAAAAATAATATTGCATAAAAGGCGAGAAATTGGAAGTGCAATTAATTTTCCATTTTTTTTTTAATTTCAAATATAAAAGAGATTCGCATCATATAAAATCAATTTCGTATATTTCGATTTATTTCCGAAATCTGTTTAATTATTCAAGGTATGCTTCATTTCATATTAAAGCATGCAAATTATTCATAAATAAATATTCCGATGAGTAATTAAAAAAATCCCAAAAAAAAAAAACAACGTTGAAACCAACAGCGATTTATAGATAAACCGGCAGCGCGTACACATATAATTCATCCTCGGGCATGTTTACACAGCACGAAGAGTGGTTTATTTAAAAAAACATCCTTTTATTTGTAAATAATCCGCTGGCCGGGGCTTTGATTCGCAGTGTGTAACAGTTTCCAGGTTTAAACATCTGAAACATTTTTCATTTCGAATGCGCGCCGCGCAGTCGGAACTCCTGTCCAGAATTTATTTAATTTCATCGCCCATTCATCAATCAAGCGAAATTTTGCAAAAAAATACAACAATAAAGAAAAGAGGAATAATTAAAAATATAGAATATATTAAAAACGAATTTTCATAAATTGAATTCGCCGCTTGACGGAGGATTTTAATTTAAAGGCGGGCTTTGTCGGGTGTAATTAGAAATTGTGTTACGACGTCGCGAGGGCGCTTTTTTTTCGTTTTGTGCTTTTTAAGAGTGGTTGTTTTTCTCGTTTTACGCGCTGTGGGGGAGGGGGTTGTAAAATGTGCCGTTTTGGAAGTTGAAGTCATCGTTATGGATATATATTGCAATGGAAGCTATTACTCCCGAGAGAATATGCCAATAATCGAAAAGGCCTACAACAGTTTCCTTTTTATGTTTCCTGAATCGGCTTTCGTAAAACAGCTGTAGGGGTAACTGAGAAAAATGTTTCCCAGTCTCACAAATTGAGTTCTCCTCGTAATATTTTTTTTATATTAAATTCAAAATTGTTATACTTTTATTTATATATATATATATAAATGGTCTTATAGAAGAATAATTCATACGAAAAAATATGTTTAGATATTATTTATAAAATTACACTCAATAATTTTATTTTTGTTATATAATATTTTATATAATATTTTATTTTTGTGGTATATAAATAGATGTAGCAAGATTTGTTTGGTTTGTGCCATCATCTTAGGTTAGCTTTTGTGTTTGTAAACAAACGGAACAATTTGATCGCGAATTTTAAAATAATGTAAAAAAGTCATCAGATGTATTGAAGTTTAAGAGCAGATGTAATTAATATAACATTTTTTTAATGATTTAAACACATACATATATTACAATAATGGCATTTATAGGGAAAAAAATTAAAATATCTTAAATTATAACAATTGCCAAAAGCCCTGGAAAAAGTCTCATAATTTAGTAAGTTTATAACTTATGGGAAATAATTTAATAAATTTAGAACAATTATACCATTAAGTTTTGAAAATGTATATAATTTCCGGTTAAACCGAATCTGCAACTAAATATATGTATTAATCGGAGCAAAAATATTCCTCTGCTAGGAATCAATAATCCGATGTGATCCATATGCACTGCGGGTATTGAAACGGGTTCAATAGAATATAGCTTGTAGACATCGTTTATATACACCTGATGTATTATAATAGATTAATCAATATATCAGCTTGATTTTTCTCTTTTATTTACACTACTATCAAATAATTCATGGCAATTTAGAACTATTTTTCGACGCATCTGTCGGAATATATTGTCCGACAAAATGATTAGCTTTGCGTCGAACGAAAACGAAGTCATCTTCGGTACGTATTTGTTAAATATATTTTTTCATATTCATCATGTTTTATCTTAAACATCAATAATAGATCTTCTACTTTTATTCTAAATAATATTTTTTTCATCTCCCATTGATTTTCCCTCAATTAAGTTTCTTCTTATACCATCTCTTTCTTTTCACTAGAAAATCCTTCAATATCAAATTATAGTATGCAATTTATGGGATCATATTCCTTTTCGTTTCTGTCATATTTACGGCTTAACAATTAAATATTACTTTAAAATGTTTACCAACAATGTAAAATCTACATCTTACCCCATATCTAATGTTTCAAATTTATGTGAGTGCGAATTATTTTCTGGTAAATATTTATCATAATCTTGCCTGAAGAATCATCGCTACAATTTCATTTAGAGAGGCATCAGTAGCAAAGCAACCTGTATTAGCATAAATTATACTTTATCAACCATTTTACAAACCCTAATTACAAAAAAATATTTTTCATTCTTTCGTTCATTCACAACCTAAATTCGAGAGAGAGGGTGAAATGAAGAGATTTATATCTCCTTCTCCGAAGCTAAAGTTTTCTCAAGGATTTCAGCACGTCTTTTATATTTTTTAAAGAGTTTTCAAAAATATTGCCAGGACACAAGATATCATCATCAGTCAACCCAGGACGTTATTTATTGTTCTGCACACACTAGGAGCATTATACAGGGTGATTCGGGAGGAAACGGAAATATTTAAATGACATGTCCAGAAAGCAACAAGGAAAATAATCTGATATGTTTAAATCCGATTTTTATTTCTTTCAGAGAAATTTTGAACAATAGAAATTTGTAAAATTAAAGAAAAATATATTTCTGAACTTACAAACAAAAAAAAACAAGTAGCATTGATTCACATAAAATTTTCTAAAACTGAACCACCCACTTCGTTTTAGTGAACGATAATTCGCTTTAATTAACGCCGCAGTATTAATAATACGATCGAGTAACGCATCCCTTATGTATAATAGCATAAACTAACGAGTGCATCCATCTTCAAAAAGAACAAATCTATCGGAGCAAGATCTAGTGATCTCGGTGGACAAGGATTTGGCCCCCCTTTGCCAATCCAGGGATCGCTGAAATGGGTGTTTAGAAAAATTCTTGCAATATTTGCATAATAAGGAGGTGCCCATCATATTGGAAGATCGAGCATTCAAAGGTCCAATATTTCCTCTAAATGGTGTTCCAAAAAATGTAAATAGCATTTCCTATTAAGACGGTCATCCAATGCAAAAGAACAAAAAAAAATATAATTTTGAATGCCGCACCATTCTAAACCGATGTTGGAAATTGTGTTCTTTCGCATGGTTTTCATCTAACCATCGATGATTATAATGGCATAATCAATAAATAAAATGCATTTTAGTAATCTTCTATGTTCATGAAACCATTGACAAAATTATAGTCTTTAGGAATAATTGTTTTTTTTTTAGATTTTGTACTTTCTGCAAATGAAATGCGTTTAAACCTTGCCAATTTAATGTTTTCCAATTTAATATTTGTCGAATTTAAAATTGAATTGCCTTGTACTAATCTTTGGATTATTTGCTACGACATCCACAATATCTTCTTCTAGTTCTAAAACAACCCCTTGCTGTTTTCCAGAATTAATAGGTGCACTTGGTAACATTTCAGTTTCGCCAGCACATGTAAAAACAGTTTAAAACACGTATCTGTTATGAATTCATCGGTTCGGAAAACGAGGTAGATACTCTACTTGTTTGGTTGCAAAGGTCTCGTTGGTTTATGAAAATACATTTTTAGGTTTTCTTGTCGTTTTATTATTAAACTCTCGAGGAACACTATTTACAAGTATACATTTCACCTCCGCATGTAGGAGGGGTAAATTGGGACAAATCCACCAACAAAAAAAACGAGCTGGATGGAAAAGTACACCAGCAATAAAAAAGGCAACTGTGGTATAATTATTAAGAAAAACACATTGTAAAATAGATGTTGACACAAGTCTAAAAATCCGAGAATAGTTTCAATAGAGTAGTAAAACACATTGTGAAATTTCTGGTCTATTCGTAAATGTTCATTGTTCAGGCAAGTAGCAACAACTAAGGGCGGCCCAGAAGGGTCGCGTCCCCACTGTGAGGTCTATTACCTACACTTTTCAAGAAATCACGAGTTACATGCGTATTCTCTATGACTGAAAATATGAGGCATTTTGATAATCTCGTAAAACAACTATAAATGTCACTTTTTATAACATTTGCCTAATTAATAATTTTCTTAAAATTGGCATCCAGAACAATGTTTTCAAATTTAACTTGATTAACTTTTTTTAAAAAAATCTGTGAAACAAATGAAAAATAATGAAAACTTGAACAAATGAACTTATTTTTAGTTCCTGGACATGTTTTTAAAATAATTCTATTTTCTCCCGAATCATCTTTTGTATTCCAAATGATATTCCTAAATTACAAGTGCTGTTTTCGGTTTTTGCATCTTCATCGATAGCTAGTTGTTTATATACAGAAAAATAGATCTAAACTGCTAAAATAATTAAGTCTTGAAAATTTGACCCTAATGTATGTCAATTTTTTTAGTAATAGAATTATTTTTTTTATAATCTATACACAGTCGTATATTCTCCTTGAGATTATTTATTATTTATTTAACCGACCAACAAATGTCCACCACGTCTCTCAAGTACCTTAGCCGCGGGTATTCCACGCGCAATCTCCTTCCATTGTTGGCGATGAATGTTGATAATGTCACATCGATACACAAATTAATGCTTCCTCATAGAGGTTACTAACTAATTACACTGGTGATGCGTATGGAAATTATAATTCGCTTTATATGCATGTATCATTTATTTTATCAACCATTTGTATAACCATTAATTTTTACGAAGTTGTTATTTTAATAAATATCTACCAAACACAAGATTGGTTGCCTCTTTTGCGGTTGAGTGACAGTCTATGTTGTTTAATGTTGTACAACAATATTTCTTATATTCCAATATTTTATCCCATTTTACCAGCAACTGTTTGACCCAAAATTATCTATATTGCTTACTATTTGAGAACACAATGAATTTATAATTTTTCTTAGAATCATCATTTTTTAATAATACTGGTGGAGTCTATCTTGAAGTATATACTACCCCTTCATACATATTTAGCCACGTGCTTGTAGTGTAAATTTGGCACTTATTAAGTTACCATATGATTAATTTCGTAACACTACATTGCGTAAATATGTTGTCGAAAATATCAAAAATTATAAATATAAAGGTGGAAATAAATTTGATCGATAGCCCAAGAGAGATGTTTATAAAAATGGATGGAATTGTTTGAGTAAGGGTATTTGTATATACAGGGTGTCTCAGCGTACGCTCCGAGTGGCTTTACGGATAAATGGTTTTTTTTTTTCAAAAACGGCATTGGCAGGCGTATGTAGGTCTATTAGGACTATTTTAAAATTACTTTTAAACATACAGGGCGTTCCATTAAAGCATGGCATATCATAGTTATATTTTTCTAACAGAATACCCCACATTTTATATTTTTTTTTCAGATTCTACATTAAAAATAAAGTTAACTCTTATAATATGTTCATATGCCTAAACTTAATAATTTTGAAATATTTAAATATTTTTCAAAAAATGTAAAATATGGGGTATTCCATTAGAAAAAATATAACCATGATACGTCATGCTTTTATTTTAAATAATTTTAAAATGCGGTCCTAATAGACCTACATATGCCTGCGAAAGCCGATTTTGCAAAAAAAAAATTAGCCGTAGAGCTACTCGGCGCGTACCCCGAGACATCCTGTATATATATATATATATATATATATATACAAGGTGTTCATCAATCTTTCTGAAGATGTATACATTTAATCTGCTTAGAATCTTTCATTTTTGATGTATACTTCGAATATGACTTTGTGGTTAAATTTATGATTATTATTTAATTAAACACTTATTTAAGCTACTGATGCCCAATTTACATTTCTTTTAATTGGCTCGTGAGGAGTTATAAGCCACAATACAATATTTTATTACTTATATTTCTGCTTGAAATTAATCAATGAACAACTTTGCCTGAAGATTATCACACTTTTCTGACAAACTGGTATATTAATGTATTATTTAACATTTTAATTAACTAAATATATTATATTATATAAATAGATGTTAAAAAAAATGAAAACACACAATTGCTGTAAAAATAATTGCTTGTTAATTTAAATAAGTAATCTCGCATGTAAATGCTTTATAGGTAGGGCCGAAATCGACGGGAGGTCTGCTAAATAATTCCAGGGTGCATCCAGTCCCGCCCAAAATCTTAAATCTGACACCAACTCACTCTCCTTATCACAGCCAATATTTCCACCCGAAATCTACCATCATCAATATTAATTTGCGGCGTTTTACAACCCCGCATTTTCATTTTCATTTACTCCTCACCGACTTATATATTTTTTATTCCTTCCCACCGCCACTAAAAATTCGAGTCACGGTCCGACCTGAATGTACTCTATATATAGTTTGATTAATCAAATCCGTCCTTCCTTGTTTGTTTCCCGCCGTAATTGAGATTACTTCGAATGTAAAATGAATTTACGATACCCGTTGGGATTAAAGAAATCCAATACGCTGCCCGGTAAATAAATAATCGAGTTGCCGTTGTTCGCAGGGAAAGGTATTTATTTTTATTTTTTCTATGAACCTAATTAAGTGTAAAAGTCGAGATCGATAACTCGTTAGCGCAAAGGCAGTAACGGAATATGTGTTATTATCTTATTATAGGGGAGGTAATTTCGGTTTAATATTGTGTTTTGTGTGTTTTCCAAGGTGCTAAAGGTTGCTTTTATATTAATATCTTATTTAATATGCACGTGCGTATAATGTAAATGTGTAATTTTATGTTACAGTTTTATTAAATTTCCTTTATGCTCACTAAAAAAATACAATATCTTCCAATGTGATTTTCGTAGAAATAAAGGCAAGTGTAAACAATTTATGTCTCAATTATGAAGCGCTTTATATCATAAAATTTATAATCTGATTGTTATTAATAGTCTACATTAAAAACAACAACAAAATATACAAGAGCAATACAAGAAGAATGGAGAGGATCTGATGCTTTTCAACTAATTAACCTTAAATTCTTCTTGAAGTGGAATATTAAAGTTGTATAATCGATCTAAATAATTTGCTACGCTGTTTACTGAAACATATATGATCCTCTATTTTTTTATCAAAAATTAAGGCAGTAATATATTTATAAACATTTTTTGTTTGTGAAATTCAAAGAATACAAAACAATACATTAAAAAATCATTACGCAGTCTATGTCATTTTTTTAAGTCATGATCTCTAACATCACTGTCAATGTCTGAATGATTAGATGCGATGAATTTATGATGGTTGATTTTGAGGTTTCATATCTGGGAGAGACAGCCAGATTGAGGGACATAAAAAGATACTTTTCATATCGATAATGAAAGGGTTGTTTGTAAACTTTAAAGATAGGATTTCGAGGCATTCTTTAATAGGTGGGAGCTTACAAGTGTCATACAGGAGTGTTAGAAGGATTGTGTATAGTATTATTTGGGTTTGGTAAGCACTCGCTGGGCAGGTCTTTCCGCAACTTCTAAGATTTTAAAGATGGCTGAATGAGGATTGTGGTGAAAGATGGCTGCATATTCAAGCAGAGGTCGACATAAAATACTATAAATGTGCACAGCGGTTTTTGTGCTTATTAAGTGGTTTTTATACGTAAGAGCTCTGAAATGTCGAGCACTGCTTATTAAATTAATTTTTAGGTATTGTGAGGATGTTTTAAATCATAGTTTGCGGTCTAATGTGGGAAAACAGGATGGTTATCGATGGTGATATGGTAAAGAGAATTTGTTAGACGATGGAAGCGGATTAATAGTTGCATTTTGTTCGAGATCATTGATATATATATATATATATATATATATATTTATATATATTACCATTAGAAATCGTAGCCAATCACATCGCACCCAATGCTTAGATGCGTTCCAGCACACATCGAATATAGGAAAATTTTCATTGAGTACATTCTAACATGTTCGGTGTTACATAAAACTCTCTGTATATATCTTTATTGCCAGTACATTATATATATAGATGTGAAAGAAATTAACAATAAATAATATTATTTTATTTACCGACAATAGACTATCGGCCAACAGCCTTTTTGACTGGGTTCATTAATATTCGCTATTTTTCCAAAGGCAGTAATATTTATATTATATTCCTTTTTTCACTACTTTATTTTAAGAGTTATATGTACATTTCGAGCACAATGTGTTCCTTATCAAATTTTTTTTATAAAATTGAGAAATTAATAAACATAAATAAAATTAAACATACAAATACAAATTATTTCAAATCAGATGAAGTAAAATTTTTGGAATTTAAATTAAAACAAATCAATTATTTTTAATAATTTGTTGTTTAAGAGAATTAAATAGAAATTTAAAAGTTTTCTGTTTTTTTCTGTATATCTCAATTGCTTCTAAAATATTCAATTGTACATTTTTAAGAAAATGAAATTATTTAAAGAAAATGTATGTTCACCCATTGAACAACGTATCAAAGCTCTCTCTCAAAAATTTGCCCTAAATCCAACCACCCGTGACCTTCTACACACTTTATTAATCGCACGTACCCCAAACACAAGCCTTATCCGTAAAAATCCCTCCACAACAATATTTCAATTCATTACATCCTATCAAGACATTGACAGTTAAATTGACCCTGATCGATTCAATAGACAGTTTAACAATGACGACCAACAACAACAAAAAAATACTAAAGAAGATAAAGACAATTAATTATAAGACAGGCAGAAAGACCTATGGTCGATAGCCGATTGACTAGAAACCTTTACATTTTCAAAATATTTTAAATTGTAATTAGTATTATTGTAAACTCAAAAAACTTGTCAATAAAGATGTATAACCTAAATGGATGTTCAAATATATAATATATACACTCAGATGCAAAAAAGTGTCACTGATATTTTTTTATTTTCATTTTTAAGTTGTGGTTGTACTTAGAATAGAAAACTGTTAATGTTCTACAATTATATAGACCATCAGGGTGTAGGAAATACAATGTACGGTTCTAATCAGTTTATTTAATGAAAATTAACAAGTGAAAATGACAAAGGTAACGTATACAAAGAAAATGCATTTCTGTAAACTCGACTTCACAGAGATTAACATTGAAAATTTCAGTTGAATAGAATTTCAATACTTTGTATTGCTTCCTTTAGCTCTAACTATTGCCGTTTTTTTTGCCCGTTTTGTTTGAGCGTATATTATCATCAAGAAAACTTGAAATACTCGCGAACAAAAATCTTCGAAAATTGAAGACTTGTTTTGATGATTTCTGCAAACTACCGGTACCAATTATTAATGAAAACAGAGCAATTTTAAATGCAAATGGAGATAATATGAGCTGTTTTGAATTTACCTGTGCGATCGGAAATTTACATTTTATGCTATTGGGTCATTAGCTCTAGTACAACCGGCTTATTATACACGACGTAACAGTTGTGAACACAAGAAAACATGTAATAAACAGATTCTTTAGAAAATGAGACATCTGGCAACGATTGACATTAAAACGTTTCATCTTGAATCAATTTTCATAGCTCCCGAACTTGAAAAAAAAAAAAAAAAACTAAATTATTTATATATTCGCAAGTTTTCTTCAAGAGTACATACATTTAAAACGATAACAAGAAAATATCAAAAATTTTCATAGCTCCCCAAATTGAAAAACAATAAGAATTATTTAGCTGAAGAGACTTTGAATTAATATAAAATGCCAAACTACACCCCCCAAAAAACACTACACCCCAAAAAGGTAAAGTCAAAAATATAGCATGGTATCTTATAAGAGTGTTGGTCAAAATCACAAATTTTTAGTAACCGAGTATTTTCAAATGATCCATTTTAAGTTACTAAAATGAAACCAACAGATGGTTGATTTTGAGTATTTATTAGTAAATTGGAAGCGCCTACATTCAATAGCTAGTTAAATAAATATAGACTTCTATTAAGAATATTTATTGATACTTAAAATTGATAAAAATGCTTTTTTATGCAGCAAAAAACCCATATGTATTTTAAAATATTCTGTTGCATCTACAAAAAGTGACTCAGTGATGTAGATTTGGAATGCATTTCACTGGGAGATTGGATTGGATCGTATTTTTTCGTCGAATAAAATGACCATGTTACTGTTAATTTCGCTATCGTGTCATGTTGTAAGACGATTATTCGATTAAATTGGATGTATTTCAAATTAGTGATATGTAAGTCGGTGTTATAGTATGTAATGAAAAAAATAACATTACTCATAAAAATTATATGAAGAATTATATGACTACAAATAGATGCTACCATATGCAATACAGCATATCAAACGATTGACCTGTTGAATGGAAAGTTCAGGAAAATAACAAAATAATGTAATATGGTCGGCAAAATAATCTTTAGAAACAGTCCAATGGTAACTAACATTCAGATTTTTGTTAGCTCCGGAACAATATAAAACGCGAAATTGTCAACGTTTTTACCCATATGTTGCTGGAATTTTTCTTCAAAGATTCCATCGCTGGACATGTACTCACGGTGACCACATGACCAAGATAGTACTCCATACATAAATATAAAATATGTACTGGACCTGGACTAAATTTCAATCCAATATCTTAATTATACTGCGTTTTATTTAAATTCAAAATTTATACGTCCTTATTAAAAAAAAACTATAGATAATGAAAATAGTAGGAACGCAGGTTGTAATCAAATGTTCGGCAGGATGCTTCTCTTAGAGTAATAATTCCAATGGATATTTGTTACAGCAGCTAAAGATAAATTAATTAATTAATTTTAGTAACCATTGTGGCGTATGTTTGAATGACAATGAAACAAATCACACAAAAAGCAGCAAGGGCAAAGAAACATCTGTTTTTTTTTTTTTTAATAAATGGGAGACGACGACAAAAGCGTCATCTTTTGCCTAATTTAATTTTTAAATCTATTTCTTTATTGATATACAAAAATAATATTAATCCACATACTACACAAAAATAAAATTGACCATAAACTTATAGTACTGATGCAAAAAATATATGAACTCAACATAACTTACATTATGCCGAATAACAAAAGAGCAAAACATTATTATATTAATTGATTTTTGAATAATCATTTTTATTAAAAAAAAAATACATCGACATTGGCGGTAACGGACTTAACCTATGCATATTCCATCTATTAGATGCAGACACAGTACCATCATTTTTTCTCAGAAGATTTTTATCCACGATTGTCAGTCTCTGTTTAGTTTCCGGTAAAAATTTCATTTTTAATTTATTTTCAAGGTAAATACACAAAATTATATTTCCGTAAAGAATTTTACTCAAAAAAATGTCAATATCGCTTTATGTTTAATTTAGCATAATTATCGATAATTTTTTTATTAACTGTAATTACTTAATATCTTTCTTTCGATGTTAATAATAATCTATTTTTAGTAACCGCATATAATAACACCCGATAAAAAAATCAATACAAGAAAATAAATTTCCGCGAGTAGAATACAACCGGTGGACCGGCGGGGGGTTGGACGCCGCTAAATTCGGGTCGTGACTTTCAGGGTGGGTGACTGACCGGAAATTTAAGGGACGATTACCGCAAGGCCGGACCGGAGAGCGCAAAAAGTAAGACCCGGCCGGCCGCTTGACAAAAGCAAGACGCCGAGAGGCAATTAAATGCCCGATGGCTGGATGAAAATTATTTCGAAAAACCGCGATGATATCAAGACCATTGTGTCCCGGCACGTCCGCCTTCCGTGCCAATTACCGGGACAAAAACGACGCTAATTAATATTTTACATGCATGCTTAGACAATTGGACGTTTGCCGGACGTGCATGCACCGCAAGATAATTATTTGCTCTACCCCGCCTCCCTATAATCGTGAATTGCAAGAAATGCTTCAACGTATATTATCATATTATATATTACATTTTATTTTAATTAATGGTTAAATTAAAGTACTACCTCATTAAATCAGGTCTTTTGTACAATACTGGTCATTATAAGTTGTATAATGAGTTTAAAAACACAGTGTAATGGTTTCAAGGCCATACAATAAGCTTAAAATTATAAAAGTGCCCAGCCAAACAACCAAAACCCTATTGGGTTTGTAATAGCACAGACAAACATATACTTTGTCTGTGGATGAGTAATTTCATAAACCAAAATTATAATTTAGATTACATGTTATGTGCTGCTCCAAATAAAAATAACATTGAAGACTTTTAGAAATAATTTATATAGCTTTAAAACCATACTTTTTAAACGGAAGAATTTTACATAAAATTAAGTAAATTAAAAAAAATATATGTTTGTTATGTTTTACCATTTACTTTAAAAATATATAGTAATAATTTAAATAATTTTTATTCTATTTGAATTGATGTAAACAATCTTTTTTTAATAAATTCATGACAATTAAATGTTATAGGAAAGTAAATAGTATTTATAACTTATTAAATTATTATTGTTTTGTATAAATAAACTTAATAATTGTAAATTAAAATATTTCCAACGACCCACTCCATAATTCTTCCAACGAAATCCCACAAATATCCCGGCGTATATTAGCCTCAAACAAAAAAAAAATGCCAATAGTCCAGTTAATCTACCCCTTCTTACAAAATTCTGTATTCCTCCTAACGCTAATATACTTAAAAAATACAAATACCCTCATCACCATTTATAAATTCATTTTTGCGAATCAACAGGACAGTTCAGCTAGTTGGCAGTGTTTTTTTTTTTTTTTCTTTGGCTACATCATAAATTCATGACAGGACAGAAAGATCTCTGGTCGATAGCCCAGACAGACTAACAACTAATTGTATTGTAATTATTTAGATAATTTGTACCATCTGTTTAGTGTAAAGAGAGATGTATAGATATTTAAAAATATTTATAATTTTACCAAAAAATATTATAGGTTGAATTAAAAAAAATAGTAAATTAATTAATTCAGATGTTTTTTTACCATCAGTCATGATGAATGTACTACTAAAAAATTAATAAAATTCAGAAATAATTGAATGGCAATTACCCATTGCGAACAAGAAAATGTTCATATTCTAATGAAACGTCTTAAATTTAATTGAAAATATGACTTCTATTAAGGAAAACATTTAAAAGCCAATTGATTAAATTGATTTTTTTTACGATCGGAAAGTATTCATACATTCAGCTATCGAATGTATGTATTCACTGTACAACACACTCGAAGTCCGATAAAAGCGGCGAGCTCGGTGTTTATACAAATAATATGAGCGGTGCTTATGTTATTAGAAATGTTTTGACATTTATTTCGGGGCGGCAATATTAATAACGCCCGAACATTATCTCTGAACATAAAGCGAACAGTTCGGGTTAATACCGCGGGACGACAATTACAAGATGCCAGGCATTAACGAAAACTTTCGAGTGTATCGCCGCAAAACGAGGATTTACATAATTTGAATGTATAATTGATACGCTTAAATCACGGACGGTTTCTCCGAACATCAAAAAGTCGGAAGTTATTTAACCTGAAAGTTTCTATACTTTCCAAACAACTGTTTTTTGTTTTATTCATTGGCTGTAGATTCGTTTTTGCAGAAAGTTTCGTAATCAAATTATGAATATATATTTGGGGCCATTCCATACATCAAATGTTAAATCAACCTGCACTTTATTTTTTTTTTTATAATTACAGACTAAGCGAATTATGTCATCGATATGTACGCTTAGATTATGAGGTCAAAAATTAACGTGCCCTTTACATTAAATTTACAATTCCTCGTACGGAATTACTTCAAATACGTTTAAAGATAAAATAAATTAATGCCATCATGATGCATGGTAGTTCAATATAATCATTGAATAAACACTTACTATGTTCTTTGTCACAATTATTTATTGTGCAAAAGGTACAAAGCTTAACCTTCATGAATCTGCCGAAAATTTCAAACGAATGAAAGTTCTTCTTGTCATTCTATTAAATAGGCAATTAGATTTAGTGTACACTTCGATTTTCGAAATTCTGTAAGATTTTAATCTATTTACCTGTTCACCTTAATTCCTAATCTCACTCTAATTTGTACCGGTATAAATCTTATATAGGAAGCCCTTGTGCCATACGGAAGCTTTTAGGAAGTTAGGATTGTACATAAATTTATTTTTGTTGTTTAGTGTTAGCATAGTCACAAAATGATACACGCAAATATATTTTTTATATTTAACAAATGATGTTTTCAAATATGTTTCCTAAAAGATTTATTGTGATAGTTCCAGACTTTACACTCGTACTGTATAATAATAACGACTCAAAAGCTCGTTGCTAATAAGGATCATTTAAGCTATTGTAAACCCATAAAATATAAATCTTGTTTACAACATAATTAATAAGTTAATCTCTGAATTAATTATAAATCATTAATAAACAAGAGCACTGAATCAAATTTACGACCCATCAAACCGTCGATGCAACTCCACCATAATCACGCAATTTATTATAATCACATATTTATGCAAATTCCCAGATTAAATCTCTCACGGAACCATTAATACAAATAAAAAAAAAAACAAATATCGCACCGAAATTATCGAACGAGGAGAAATCTTTCTTTACGAAGAAAAAAAAAAAAAAAGAAACGAACATTCTGGCAATTCCGCATAGGTGTGCGCGAACGCCTCGAAACGAAATCCGTGATATAGAAATGGAAATGTTGTTATATAACTTCCACAAAACCCATAATTGTCACGTTTGGAAAACCGGTATTTGATGGTCTCATCAAAACTTATTACAGCGACATTCACGTTTATGACTACCGCAACCCGTTTTCGATGGAGGGTTATTTACATATTCACAATGGTTGCAAAGAGTGTTATTATATTAGGCAGGGATAACTTAATATGTTTTTATTGAAATAAAATTGAAATAAATAAAAGTAACCACGATATTTCCTTGCTGATATATCATGTGTTAAGGAGACTTCGAAAAAGTCGATCTTTTGCATGTATTTTATGACTCCTATTTTAAATATACAACAATTCTCTTAAATATATGTTTTATTATTAATATCAGTAGTTTCTCTCTGTTTATATAAAATGCATCGAAACAGCATAAACCTCAATTTATTGTCATTAATTAACTAAAAATTTGTTCATATGGAAATTCTCGATTACTAAAATTAGTAAATTTTGTCTAACTCTAATTTTCAGTTAAAAATGTTATTTCCCAAATTGTAATTTTAACCCGTTACGTTGATAAATTCCAAACAATTGTGGAAAAAAAATAAATGTTTAATTGACTATTATTCTTCAGTTATATTTTAAGGATGTCATTTTCAATAGTCTACTTTTCCACCCCAGAGTTTTAGCAAAATAAACTAACAAAAATCATAATAATTGGGAGATTTCGCAAGCGTCATCTAATGCTTAATTTCGAAGTCTGTTACCGGCGATTAATTTTAATCGTCGTCAACAAAATTAAAATTTTTAATTTTAATTTTTTCTTTTATAAAATAAGTTTTGGCCAGCACTCTACCTGCCGGCCGCCGCGGATTAACCATCGGGTCAACATTTACCTGACCCGAGGTTGGAAGATCACCGCCCGGCCCTCCGGATTATCGTGCAGCAATTAGGGCCCAAACAGCAGATTAAGACGCCCAGGGAGAGGACACGGGCCGCCGTTGCAATTTGAAAGAAGAGAGATTACAGATTAACGTAATTCTTTCAAATTGCATTTTAACGGTTGGATTTAAGAATTCGTTGGAAATAATTATTTTGTTTACGATAGTTATTTTCCAGTGAATTCTTTGCCAACGGCCACGTGGTCCTCGAAAATCATCCCTACTCCAGACGATTTTCGGCGATTAAATACGGGATGCATCCACCCAGATCTTCAGTCCACTCTGGTGCTGTACAGGGGGCAGCATGTGGATTCATGAGGAACTTTTGTTCCTCGAAATTTAACCTTCTCTCTGAGACAGGAAACTCTGACCGACGCAGACGCCAGATGTTCCAGACGTCGTTCCTGCCAGAAGAAGTCGACTCCAGGACCAGTGCTTCCTGAAGTCCACCGACGCCGAGCTTCACGGTTACTGGTGTAACCGTCTCGACGCCACACCGACGCTACTAGTGTAGTGTCCTTTGCTGTTGCCGGATCCAGTCCAATCCAGGAACCTGCCGACTCCAGGAAACTCAGCCCGACGCCGACGTTAGCCGTTCCGCCGTCGTTCCTGCAGTCAACACCGACGCCAAGCACCTAAGTTGCCAGTACAACCGCTTCGACGTCAACACTACAAGGGTAGTGTTTGTTCCTGTCCCTGGATCCAACCCCGACGCAATAAGCCACGGACATCGACGCCAAATCCCGACGCCGATTACAGGACGCCGAACTGCCGCCTGAACGCCCCTTCCATTCAGACGCCGACGCTACCTCAGATCTACCTACATGTACACTGTTTGACTGCTCTCTCTGTTTTGTTTTTTTTTTTTGCTAATTTTTTTGTAAATAAATTATTTAAAAACCAATTGTGTTTTAAAGGTTAGTTGCTTCATCTTTAAATCAACCTGAGCTAGTTGATAATCAGCGTGAGGTACCTTCCCTCCCGTTGACAAGTCACGTGAAATTAAGTATTAGATGACGCTTGCGAAATCAACGATTTTGGTCTGCAAGTTAGATGATATAGAATCGCTGTTTCGAAGGCGAAATTGTCCTGTTTCTTAAAAAAATCAAATTGCCAAATACGTTTTCTAATAGTTTTAATTTGATAGCATATTTTGTGAAGAATACAACATAATTATTTTCAATAAGCGGAAAGACCTCTGGTCGATAGCCAATTCCAAGAAAATAAAGTTTTATGTATAATATTAAAAATTTATAATGATCGAAAAAAAAATTATAATGTAAAAATTTGTGAATAAAAATAAATATTATTTTCAAAATCTGCCGATAGTCTACTAAAATTTATTGAAAAATGATAATGTAATGAGATGTAAACATTTCCATTTTTAACAAAAAAAAAATATTTGTTACAAGAGCGTTGTCAGGACGATAAACTAATAAATAAATTATCTACGAAATCGGATACAGGATTTTAAATGAGATATACGTTTTGGGCAAGTATCACTCGTTTTTCAGTAAGGGATATGTATTTTCTTGAATAAGTGCTTCCACAATAGGAACTAAACTGAATTTCTTTGAGGCTGCACGTTAAATGAATTAAGTAAAGAACGTTGTTTGGAATTAGGTTAACCGATATAAAGAAGTAATATGTGCCCATGACCTACGAAATAGAAGAAAACACTAATTACCACATTAATGTAGAACAAAACGATCATCAAACTTTTTGAGACGCAACCTATATATAATTTGGGGCAAGTCAAAAAACCTGTTGTTGAAAAAATCAATCGATGTAACTTCAAACAATATTGCACACTTTTTGTAATCTTTCAGTTATGGAAGGAAGAGCGCGATGCTGAAACCATTTCTGAAATAATTAATATAATTGACTACTAAATTCAAACAATTTTGAAAGGAACTTTGAATGAAGAAGCTATTTCTTGGGTTTTATTACTAGCTGATTATGATTGAAGCTAGTAAACTCTTCTTCGTGCAATTTAATTTTATTACAGGTTGAAAATTATTCAGGTGATTTTTACTTAAACCGAAATTAATTTTCTACCGTTTGTGTTGCAATTCAATATAACAGTGCTAAAGAATTGCACGCGTAGCAAATTCTTACTTGAATTGATGAAGTGCATCTGTTGCTAAAAAAATGGATTAATTCATTCACTTGATCACAGTTATTTAAATAAATTAAATAAAAAGAATTTGAAAATAATTAATAAATTATTTCCTCAACTCTAGCTACTGTGACAATTTGATTTATGTTACATAAATACTATAAAAAATGTCTAATAATAGACATTTGCTGTTGTATAACAATAACAAATTGTATAATGTAACAATTTTTTAATCGAAAATATTTAATGCAAAAACATTTTTTTTTATTTTTTTATTATATAGTACTTATGTAACATAAGTCAAATTGTCACAGAAGCTAAAGAGGAAATAATTTATTAATTATTTTCAAATTCTTTTTATTTAATTTAAAGGATCAATTATTTTCAGAAAATTAAACTAGTAACTAAATTTAGGTTGTAGTAATAAATTTTTATCCACTGATGCAGTATTATTCAGTAGTATTCTAAATTAGCAGTTAATGCAAAATGAGAATATTGTCCTGTATAACAAAATGAGAAAAAAAAAGAAGTTTTATAATGGAAATAAGCACCTTTGTGAAATTTTTTGTTTTGTTTTATTGTATAGCGGTGGACCAATGTAAACAGTAATATTTATAAAATATTCCTATATTCAAAAGTTTTAAGCTTTATTTATTTTTTTTTATATTTTTAGATTATTTTCAAAGATTTGAATTTAGAAGGATCAAAATAGTGGACCTCATCTATACAATGTTCTGCGAAGCCCGTCTTTGGCTGATTGTCTAATATGTTTTTTTATGTTCCTTTAGACGGATGTAGTTTGGCCAATATATATTGCTCCACAATCGTTGTATTTGATAAACGGCACTCCTTCGATCATTTTCCATTTTAATCTTTATTATTAATCAATAATTTGCCCAAATTGATTTTATTAACGCAAATTGTATTTATATTCTAGGTTGTCTGAAATATTAACAATAGAGCTGGAATTTTGATTTACATAATTAAGGGCGACATAAGTTTAAATTCAGTGTTTTAAAAAATGTTTGACCATGTGTTGGATGATTCTACAATTAAAAATAACATAAGTATTATATTTGAGGCACATAGAAGTCCCATATTGTGTAGATATAGTTCGTTATGGGTCCGGTAACCAACATCAAAATGTTTCTGGTGAGAGCAATTGCTTCAGCTACTAGTTCTTGACAGGGTTTCATAAACATCTATTTGCTGGGTGGCAAGTTTTTCCAGCATTCAGTGGGTTTCTTCAAAGCGGGATAATTTCGTCTATTACTAAATGCGAGTTATGCGTGTACGAAGCAATCTTTGAAATTTGTAAGAGAATTTAAATGTCGAGCAATAAATAGTTTTCACCTACAACTGTGTGTTCCTTAGTTATAATGCTAATTACGTAAATTGATCGAAGAAGAACTCTTGATCACAGTTACAGATAGTTTATTTTACAAAGATGAACCAACAATTTATATTCGCGAAATAAAATAGATTCGTGCATGAAAATATTTGAAATTTCGCTAGCATAATTTTTGATTTTATTTGAGAATAAATAATTGCATATTTGTTTATTTGCATGTTTGGTTATTTATTATCTATTTCGATGTGCCAAACACTGCAGTATGATCAAGAAAGATTTTTACAGATCTAGAATTACTATTACAAATGTCACAATTATTAATTGCATTAAAATAAGTAATGTGTTTATTTCTATTTTTGTTTTGTTTTCGTTTTTTTAAGTAGTATGCTTAAAAAGAGTAAAAATAATTCATATTTTCATATAATTAAGTTGCCTTGTTTTTTTTTTCCAATTTATTGTCACAACGCTATGGTCAAAAAAGAACAGTATTATCTAAAAAAATATATGCCAGTATTGCCTAGATTTTCGTTTAAACATTTTACTTGAAAAGAACCCGTATTTGGCATAATTGTACAATAATTTATTTATTTATAAATTCAAAGAGTAAAAATAATTCATATTTTCATATATTTAAGTTGCCTTGTTTGTTTTGTTTTTTTTTTCCAATTTATTGTCACAACGCTATGGTCAAAAAAGAACAGTATTATCTAAAAAAATATATGCCAGTATTGTCTACATTTTCGTTTAAACATTTTACTTGAAAAGAACCTCTTCCTCTTCCGTTGGCACACAAACATCGATATATTAATTTCACCATCGACATCCATCACGTGTTTTATCAATTCTTACTGATTCATCCCATGTATTAATTCCTACCACACAACATACACACCTTCTGTATTCAGTCATCCCCTTTCCTCATTTCCACATGTCAATTATGCCAACAATCGTATCTCATCATCCTTAAGTTTTTTTTTAAGTTACGAGGCTGGCTTTTTATATTATGACCAAAGACGACTATTCCGTTTTTTTTTCTGTATAATTTGTAATTCTACGCTTTCCAACTTATTTGCCACCTCTATATCTACCTTGTGCCCCAGTTATATTCCTCCTCAAACATTTCCAGCGATCATCGTGTCCTTTCATACAATTTACATCATTCTTTATGCCACTTTATTCCATCACCATGCTGTTTCCACTTCCAATAAAACACCGCCCATGACCCTCTTAACAATATTCCCTTTCCTAACTCCGCATTCTTCCTTTTGAACTTCACGACCCACTTTGCCATTAGCCACTCCACAGATATTCTATTATAAACTATGCAGTATTGCATAGTTTGGCGTTGTCTTTTCCAATGACAATGTTTTTTTCATCCATAAGGTATGAACTTCTCACAACCCATACTACAGCCGTATATAACAAAATGCAACACAATTGTTTTTTGTTTTCTTTTCCAATTAAAGATGGAAATTGATGGTGGACACTCCAAGTTTTACTCTTAATTATTTTGAACTTCAATACTTAAAAATTACATCGATCAAGTGATTTCCATTTCTATATATTGAAATGTCATATCTTGAATTTATATTTAATTTATTTTATATTTTGTGCAACAGCGCCATCGAGTGTACTTCTGATTAAAACAATTTTTAAATATAGTTTTCGTTCAATGTTAATAATGAGAGTGGTTGATTTATTTTTGTTCTCCCGATAATGGTAACCTGTAGATTTATACTGTTCGCGTCCAGTTATTTTAAACACTATTGATGCAACATTGATTCCATTACACGCTGACATATTTGAGCCAGAATCTAAGCAATAGCTAGTCTTATGCTATTTTTTAAGTCTTCCCAGCGCAACTGATCTCCACGCTGAGATAACAGAAGATCCGGAAACATCTCTCGCAGGACTTCTATAGATATATTTGACAAATAAAGCATTGCACCGTCTTATTGAAACCACGTAACACCTGATGGTAACTGGGGTTGACTAATAGCATCCACTAAAAACATTTGCAACACATATTCTGTACTGTTAACAACTACTGTATTTCCCAGTTGAATCAATTCTTAAAACCTCCTCAAAATTTGAGATATATAGTACATTTGACAATTATAATCATTAGAAAAATGTACACCCTATATTTAAATTCTATCACCTCTTCTCTCTTTCATTCTAGCATTTCTTCTCTCCGTTTACTCCCCACATTTTTGAATAATTTTCATTTTGTCTTGCTCACAGTTACTCTTAACTGTCTCCTATCAAGCCTACCTTTTATTTCTCTCGGTTCTCTACACTTTTTCGATATTTCTACCATTTTGCATACACGAGACTCTAACTTTTTACTACCATAGTTATTAAATTCCTGTACTTAAATTATTAAAAACTGGTCGTGCAAAAAATTGTACAGAAGAAGAAAGACGCTTATGAAACATACGTGCTCATTTCAAGAATTTTGATTCGGTCACAGTGGGTGATTGTCAGAACAATAAAGGAAGGAAAAAATATTATGAAACCTGAGCAGCATAGTCTACCAGAATCGCTGAAAAAACCATTAATAACTTCGTCATCGAGAACGAAAATGACGAGCATAATCTTGAGCAGTAAGATGGGACCTCCAGAAAATATTAAGCGGCAGAATTAAAGGAAAGTGCGATTTTAATAGGCGTCGAATATTAAAAGCAGATTAAACATCAAAAATTCAAATCACAATTAATAATTTCTTCGTAATAGGATAAAATTCTTTACAGGGAAAAATTAAAAATTATTAGGAAACGATGGCACAATATTTACGAGAAGGCGAATCAACGAAGAATTCATGCCAGGTAAGACTATCGGTACGATGAAACATGGAAGTTAGAGGGATCTTTTTCGTATTATGGAACATGGAAGTTATGGTTTCGTTCACTTTACTGGATTAAGTTGATAAAATAAAAATATTTAGACATATAGAACAATATTATTCTACCATATTTTGAGGAGAGCTTGCCGTTAAGCTTGGTGTACGAGCAAGACTTATTCAGAATTGAATTACTGCCAATATCCATCACCACCTCTTCAGGTGATGGATATTGGCAGGATTCGAGAAGAATATGAATTGCTACCAATAATATCATCATCTCAATCTCACATCATAGACAAAATTTAGAATTTCTTGTCAAGAATTGGTTTTATGTTAATGAAATTGATATTTTATAATGGCCATCTAAATCTACCGACATAAATCAGATTGAAAATAATGGAAGGGAATAAAGAACGGTGTGTCTAATACAAACATAATTTAAAGATCAAACGTAGAACGTTCAGTTGACTTCTGAAAATATACACATAAAAACTTGTCTGTCCATATATAGAGTTGATAGGTGTTTAACTACATCTATTCCTATAGACGGTAATTTTCAAAAAAGAGGGTGCGGGTTATAAAATAGTGATTTAGTTTAAAATAGTTTACAACTAATACGCCCTTCTGTTCTTATTAAATGTTAACCATACCAAAATATTAAGTTGTTGTAAATGAAATGGTAAAAACAAATTATTATTTATTTTTTTGCATTTTAATTTAATTTTTCCAAAAATGAATTATGTCGATCGAAAAATAATTTTACCAGGTATTAAATAATGTTGATTAATTTTATATTAGGTCAAACCAGTCGCTAATCATGGAAATTCTAAGATTAATTTTTGCTTTGTTGATTTCTAATGCTTTCAGTATATCGATCTTTAATATCTCTTCGCCTAGATGAAAGAACAACTTCTACAAAAATGTATTCCGATTCTAATAGGTGGACCATGAACGCTTTATATATATATTGTATGACCTAAGACGTTCTTTTTACTATAACCTGATTGTTTGGTGTATGCGCATCCACAATCAATATACCTTGAACTGTAACATCCGATATTGATTTTATTTTCGATTAATATTTTAGCCTTGAAATTAAGTAGCATAATTCCCTGAAGATGACAAATGTTCGAAACTAGTTGGAGAAAATATAAATATGTGAAGCAAACCAATGTTTTAATTTCAATTAAATCATCCTGAATTAATTCAAAAATATTTCACCACGGGTTAAGTGAGAAATTAATTAAACATTAAGTAGCATATTTTAATAATAGCAAAATCATTGATAACTGAGACTTATATTTCGTTAAACGTTGTATAATTTTATAATAAAGCACTTTTTTATCTTTGTTTGTATAACGCAATATTTTGTTATTGATATCAAACTTTTAGTTAAAAAAAATATATGTAAAAATGTGAAGTTAAATGAAACTTCGAATGTTAAATGAGGTAATTGTTCGAGAATGATTACCATTTAATCGAATGTACTCACTATTAATTAAATCCAAGTGATGTAAAAAAGTTATTTTATTCTCTTTATATCTGAACTGAAAATGTACCATGAAGTTAACACCGACAAAATTAAAGAATATTTTTAGATATGTTTGAATTTTAAAATGTGAATTTTGTTTGAATGAATGCTAATGTCATTTTCATAAACAAGGTAATTTATTAAGATGAAGTGTGTCGAGATATAGAGAAAAGGTATGTAATAATACAATAACTGAAATTGGAACTTCAGTCGCGAATAAAAGGTAAGATGTGATACGAAATACAATATCATACATTATAAAACGGAAAGATGAGGTGAAAGGAGAATTTCTAGAATGATATATCTCCATAAATAGTATGGTGTTAACTCCACAGATGTACTATCAATACAGTTCGTGCAATTGATATAATTACATTTATTGCGAATGCGTGCCACTGAGAAAAGAAAAGAAATGAAATTGGATAGTTGCAATAAAAAAGTACTTTGTATTAAAATGTATATATATATATATATATATATATATATATATATATAATGTACGTTATGGTTTACAGCACTATGCATTAAATTATTACAATTCCCCGGCGTTTTACCGGATCTTTTCATTTTTATCTCCTGATAACAACGGATTCCTCATTTATTCATATGTCAGTTTCATAATCAATTATTATAAAATGAACTAAGTTCGTCTACACATATTCATGTTTCGGGATTTGTAAATATAGGATTTGTTTATTTTTGTTTATTTATTAGGGTTTAGGTTTAAGTTTTATTGCCTTACGGGACAAATATATTTAGCGACATAAAATGCAAAGATTCCATGTAGATTCCCATCTGTGAACCCAACAGAAGCAGGAGCCTTAACCACACCCCAGATCTGACATCTCTGGGAACGGGAAGGGATGGAGTTGGTAAACAAAACTGATGGTTCTGGTGGTTGACAATTAATTCGAGTCTACGTGAACCAGGCGTGTGAAATCAATTTTATCAATATTAGCAGTAAGGCGATGGTTAGCTCTTTGTACATATGTTTATATTTCTTGATGTTTTAGTTATATATATATATATATTTAATAAATATCAAGTTGTAATATTTTGTTAACGTTTGAAGTTTATTTAACAAACCATTCAAACATTTCCAATAAATATATACAGATATATACCCAAGTGAGCTGTGCCCGAGCTGCTGTCCAGAACCAGATGAATCTCTCGGATAAGTTTAACCTATTTTTTCTTTTTATGACTGTGATATCTCCGCCTACGAGCTACTCTGTAATTAAGGGCAATCCGATTATGAAGAGTATTCCAATATTTCAATTAACATTTTACTTAAAATCGAGGTATTTGTCTCCTGAAGTCAATACCATAAATTCTGCCTTTGACACCTATTTATTTATTTATTCATTCCCAACAGAAACATTCCACTTACAGGGAAATCTTAAAAGTAACTAATATAACATATGAAAACAACAAAAAATTTACATAAAAACTATTCTAAAAATAACTATTTGCGAAAGAAGTAACACGATTCCTCAATTTAAAACACAAATAAAGACGTCATTCCTCCTCTACCATCCTCTCGATATTAACAACTAGTGTGAAACCCATAACGCGCACTTATGCGTGCAACAGCCTTTAAACGCTCAACAAGTTGTGCCACTACAAAGCAAGAAATGCAAAAAACGGAGGCGTGAATAATCGAGAAACTGCACGATGTATTTTATTCCATCGCAACCGGGTCCGCACACAGGCCTGCCAACTGTCTGCCATTATGCTCCCCAGAATTCCGTAATTAGTCGTGAGTTTTCTCTCCGCGAGCTCCCAGCTTCCTCGTTTTAATTGCGCCATAAATAAGTCCGCGCAAACAAAACGCGACTTACATTTTCGAACTTTTATCATGTGAAAGATGCTGTTTTAATTACTAAAATAGACGATCTTATATTTTGATTGGCGCGCGTGGCAGCGTTTAAATTTAATGAATGCAAAATATATTATTTTTTGTTAATATAAGAGACTAATTAGCTGCACACTATCAATTCATTACGTGTTTTTATTAATAATTCAGGTGGGTTATAATTAATTACATTGTGTTCGTTTTTTTAGTTACGTAAAGTGCAAACACGCGACGTAAGTAGAAAGAAACGAAACTTTATCATGTCGTGTTGATTGTCAAGTGAACATAATGTCTCTTGTGATTAATGTTGTGCGAGAAAAATAATGAGCACACACTGCTAAACATTAATCAAAAGGTGTTTACTAATTTTGTTATTAGATTATTATTTTGTAAATTAATTCGAAATAAACGGAATAAAAATTCTCACAACATAATAATTACTATAAATATATGACAATTATGAAGATTATTACATTTTTCATAATGCTAATAAAACGACATGATCCATTAAGGTGCTACTCATGCATTAATTTTAATCCTATAATAAAAGAAAGAGTAAAAAAAAAACATATGTTGCTTTTTAATTGCCTTATTTCCAGTGATATTCTCTGCTAGAGTAAAACAACCTAAAAAGTGCTAATTGAGGAAACAGAAGTAGCAAAATGGAAAATTAGAACGAACGGAAGGAAACGAAAAAATAATTTCAGATACTTCTCCAATATTTTTATTTCCGAACAAGGTCTACCCCAAGGTTCGCTCTTATCATCTCTTCGTTTCATAACATTCAAGATGGTTAAGTGACATACATTTCTGACAGAGACTTTTGACATAGACTGTTAACAATCACCATATTTTATCCGTATATTTTGAAAATGATAGAAAATTCAAAGTCGAGGCAGAAAAAATAAATTCTAATAAAATAAAACTCCGAAGATACAATATATACATAAAGAAAATATTTCTTTATAAAATTTGTAGTAAATTGAATAAAACTGTTTTAAAAAATAAATAAATGTAGGTTTAATCGAAGGAATTTCATTTAGTACTTTTATTTAATAATTATAGGATTACTTACCAACCTTCTGTTGAAAAAATCTTTGAATTTTATTAGGAATAAAATTTATCAGGTAACAAGGAAACGAGCCAACCTTGTTCATTTAGCGACCGAAATAAATATTAAAATATTTAATCTTCGAAGCGCCTGGAAAAATCCATTTACCGGATTAATTGTCTACTGGCACTTAAATACTCAAGAAATTTTAATTTCAACATTTAAATAGATACATCCATTTTTTAGGAAAAAAAAAGCTGAAAAGAAGATAAATATTCTATATTAATATTCATAAACGATAAAATCTCCTCCGTATTAATACGTCCGGTATCTTTTTTCCTCTCTGCTTCTATTCTTATTTTATTTTGGGTGAGATATGTCAACTCGCTTTTGTGTGCGGAATCCGGGAATTCAATGGTAGGAAGGAGGCAATAAAAATAAGTGGGCACTATCCGTAACGGTTTCCGATCTCATCTCCTGGAGACAATCACTATCTATACAGCCTTTTTATCTCAGATATTTATGCGTTACATTAAATTAGAATACTATTTGAGTGAAGAGTCCTTTTTTGGGGTAACAATGGGCCGTGCATGTATAAAAGATGCATTTTAGTTAGTTAACAAGACCTTTGTGTTAGGCAGCAGCTTTTGTTGTGCGCAGTCTTTAGATGATGGAAGACCATTCGCGATCAGATGATGTTTGATAGTTT
Source organism: Philonthus spinipes (assembly GCA_963082785.1). Taxonomy (NCBI): domain Eukaryota; kingdom Metazoa; phylum Arthropoda; class Insecta; order Coleoptera; family Staphylinidae; genus Philonthus; species Philonthus spinipes. The sequence goes on along the minus strand of OY720315.1, from coordinate 9,602,025 downwards.
GCATCCTTGGATTTAAATTGTGCGTGTGTTGTTAATTCTCAAAATAATTGTAGCGATAAAAATTTAATAAATGTATGTCATTAATTACAATATAAGATAAAATATAAATGAAATAAAAGGAATTTGAAAATAATAAATTATCAATCAATCATTTTCCCTTTAGCTACTGTGACTTTCTGATGTACGTTACGTAACTACTACTTACTACTTCTACTACAACTTCTCGGATTTGCACGCTGATCGACATTGAATTTTATAATGGACACTTCCTTTTTTCTATTATCAAAAAAAAAAAAGATTGATTACGTTACGTGAAGATTAAATTAAATTGATAAATAAAGCACTAATTACCTTTCTTCACACTTTATTTTTTATTCCAAATGTACATTTTGGATACAAAGTGACCATTATCAATGGGTTTAGGTTTATGTCCGAAATGTACATTTAGTAAAAGAAATAAATTGGGAAGAAAGGTTATTAGTGCTTTATTTATCAATTCAAAAGGGTAATTATTTGAAAATGTTTGCAATAATTTATTTTGACAAAATAAATTAGTAGGAAATTGGCCACGGATGGTATTTTAACATTTTAAATTAAATTAAATATTTTTATAATTAGAAAAAAAATGTATTGGGAGGTTGATGAAAAACAATTCAAATAAAAAAAATAATTGGCCCCTACTTCCTTATCACTTGTTATTCGATTAATGAAAACACTTTTAACTTTATTTTATAACTAAATTTTAAGTTACAAAAACAAAATTAAAAGTGTCTTCATTAATGAAATAAAAAATCCTTGAATTTCATAAGCATAGCAGTTAAAAATATAGCAAGCATACAATATTAATATATAATATATTAAAAAAATAAGCCATTCATAACACCGATTATAAGTAAATGCGTACACTTTTTACTATCTTAGAATTCACCCAATAAAATATACACGCGTTAAATATCACTGATAGATACATCGAAAGTAATTTTAAAGCGTATAATTTTCTTTATTCCATGTTTAATCGCGATTACTAATTTTACAAACCTCGCCATGAATATTTCACGATTGAGATTATATTTCACGAATTGACACGAATCCGTCAAGGAGTTGCGTGCCGGCGAACTCTATCCCTTTCTCCATTAAATATACACGAGAACAAAAAAGCGACTGCCAAGGCTTAAAAATTATCCCTACCACTGGATAAGTATAAATAATATAGATCAAATCTGATTATTATCACCTCCGGCGTCGGGCAGTGAGGCCTTTTCCCTGAATATTTCACGAGGCGAACGAATGAATAGAAAGTATATCACTTATTGTTAATTACAGGCTATTGCGAAGAACTGAAGTGATATATTATTATTGACTTATTGAAATATAAATTGTGTGTAGTGGGATATAGGCCAAAAGTCGTTGCGGGGTATTAATAATTCAAGAACGCTCGATGGATATAATGAGTGCAGTTTGCGGTAAGGAAATAAAGAATTATCGTTCGATTGATACATTCTACGGTTAATGATGAATTTTACTTCTTTTTATTTCAATTTCTTCACGTTTTATTTTATCGTTTCAAAAGATTGTTTTATTGTTCTGAGTGAAATGTAAAACGCTTTTTACACCAATTATATAAATAACTTATGTATTACTAAGAAGCAAACTCAAATCTACATAATAAAAAAAATCTCTTAATTTAAAACTCACTTAATTTAATTACACTTCTAATAAAATTATGCAAAAATCCTGTAAAATTAAGCTATTGATTATTAATACCGGTAGTCAATATTTCAAGTATGGTAAATAACTGAAGCTTTTTAACTGTGGACCAAATTATTGTTTGAATTGATAACTTAATTTATGATTCATATCGGGTATTTAACCGCAATACAAGATCCGTTTAACCGCCTTCATCAAGACACTGCACATGGAACACACGAGTCTGATGAGGTTCGAAAAACCGAAATGGTCATCACTAGTCATCCATAAGCTAGATGAATGATGATTGAACATTTCATTAGATGGCTAAATTAATTACAAGTTACATTACCAAGGCTCTCAGCTTTGAATATATCGAGCGTATAACAAAAATCGACGACGAAGTTGGCATTGGAAATCTAAAGTCATGTCTGAACTAAATTCACACTCGCACGCGTAAAGTACTGGTTGTCATGTTGACCGCAACCAGCATTTCACGCGTGTGATCTTAGTACAGACATGACTCGAGACTTCCAACGCCAACTTCGTCGTCGATTTTTGTTATACGCTCGATATATATTTGATTACTGTTCTAAGTTAAATTATGAAAATATCTGTTAATAGTTGTAGAAAGTTTGAAAATATATCTGTAATTTTAACGAAACTTTTTTTAATATCTGTTATATTTTGTTTATAAACGCTATTGCTTTTTTAAATTTTATTATTATAAAATGAATGCAATACAGCGTTTTTCCATCGTATTTCGCTTTTTATCAAATATGTTTATACCACAATTATTTAACATTTGGCTAGCTAAGAACATAAATGATCCAAGTAACATTTAGGTCTTATTGAGATAATGAGCAAAACGCATTTTCATGATTATTAAAATTAAGGCTAATTTATTTGTTACAATATGTTTATAATATGATATATATTAACTTAACTTAGTCTTTATTAGAAGATTTTTTTGACACATCCAATATTTAACAGGTAAAATGACACTTTTATGAACTTGGATCACTTTTGAAATTATTAAAACACAATATATGGTATTTCAGAAATGAAATAAAAGAGCGTTTATTTGAAAATAACTGTATTATTAATAAACTGACAATGCGTAATTATTCACATTTCCAATTACGGTTTTGTCCCGTACAAGGGTCACTGAATGTATATACCGATGTTAAATTGTCGGGAATTTTATGCAGAATGTTGTAGTAAAGACATGATATAAATTCTTGGGACCCCCTGCCTGCGGTTGTTTCATACCACATGTTCATGTTAATCTTTTCACCATCAGGTAAATTGAGATGAGTCCCAAAGTTCAATGTGTATAACTGTCTGAAATAATAAACCTCACCTTTTCGTATAAAGGGTATTGGAAGAGTACGTTGTAAGTCAAATGTGATCAAGCATGACGAGTCATTACTCAACACTTTGTCTTTGTATGAATTCATCAGTGATCTGGCCCTTTCAGCTATAGCATGATGTTCCTTTTGCTTTGATTTGATCTGCAGACATGTTTCAATATCTTGTTCATTTTGAATGTCTATTCGAAATATATCACATGTTTTGCATGTGTCCTTCTTTGGAATGTAAAAATGCAAGTTGTAGGTGTTGAAAATGGTTCTGTAGTAACTTTTTTTAACGGGATCTTTGCCAGCTGTTCTACATTTTTCAACATAAGATGAATAAAGTTTTTGCAGATTTAAACTTGGTTCTAAATATTGGCGGTTAGACGATCTTTCACCATAGTGGCTCACATAACGAGGAATACTCTCAATGTGTTGCTTTACAAATTCCTTAACGTCGTCTGGGATTTTATTCAGAGACACTTGTTTACCTCTCTGATATGGTGAGGGTATGTTTGTTTCTGGCTCTCTCTTTTTTTGTAAGGGCATAATCTAACCTTTTATTAGATATTTGGTGAACTTTAAGAAAAATGGTCTAAACAGGACTTATTCTCACCGACAAAGAAACTTCGGGTGAGTTGCTTATGACTGGGTTCCCCAAGGACGCGTTTTTTCATCTCAGAGGCAAACTTATTTTCACAGTAGCACATAACCATACAGTTTGTCCATTCCAGTCCATGGCATTGAATTTAGAGTGAACATTCTCTTGCACTCTTGTAGAAACATAATCACTACACTTCCTTTGGCACGTACATAAAATAGAAGTAAAATGTTTTGCTGGTATTGTTTTTCCGGAATAACTGACATACTGTTCACTTTTGTTTCGTTTTTGTTTAATAACATTTCTCTTCCACATATTCTCATTTTTGCGTTTTCGAGTTCACACACCTTCTTCTGATTGCCCCATATTTTGTGAACTTGATGAAGTTCCTGCTCGACTTGTGGTAGGTCTGTTTTTAATATTATTAATATCTTCATTTTCATCTTCAGATTCCGATTCTTATGATGGACGATATGATTCACTACTGTTACAGTAAGGATCTGGTTGTGATTCTGAAAATTGGTGTTCAAATATTACATTTTCAGAATCAGGAACAACGTCCTTAGGACCCACTAAAAAATATTACACAATATTATCAGATTTTAGTTCATTATTGAGACAGAATTACAATAACAACAATTAAAACTTATATACCTGCTATTTCAGTAACTTTATTGATATCTTCAGCAGCGCTAGACACCATATCCCTTGAAATTTCTAAAATATAAAAATAAACAGCCCTAAAACATAACCACTTGAAAATAAACTCACCGATTGTTGGGACGTCATTATTCAAAGTGGGCCGATCTGAGTTTTCAACTAAAGCAGCTTGTAATGCTAAAGCAACTAATTTTTTAGACCGAGATAACATTTTCACAATTTTAACAACACGATTTGGACGAGTTTAATGTGAAAATGCCATGTGCATGTAAGTGCGACCGAAGACGGTGCGGAAAAAGGACGCTAATATGCGCGCGCTTGTTCAGTCTCTGATAAAATCAACAGTGACGTGATCCAAGTAGCATTCAAGTAACTTAGATCACATCTGCACTAATAATTTTATATTTCTAGGACAGTGCAAAAATGTCACAATTAGAAATTTGTTGACCACAGTGCTCGCCAGAACTTGGATTACTTTTGCACTAACTAAGTTGATGACAAAGAAGTCTAAACAGCAACATAACTCAGTTTTTGTAAAAATGTTACTTGGATCACTTCTGTTCTTAACTAGCCATTTATCTTTTATTTGAACTATATATCTTAATTCAATAAAGAAATCTAATTAAAAATGTATGTAATAAGCAAAAATTGAAATAAATCATTACAGTTTTTGATTATTTACAACTTTAATTTAATTTTGTATTGAATAAGTATTTACAGGAAGCATACTACTTCTGGGTTATGAATTTTAGCCAAAAACTTCTCATATTTTCAGGAATTATTCATGATCACAATACTTTCCCGGCAAATTTAATTTGGTTAATTTAAAAATATCCAAGAAATTCTTTATTTAAACACATTAACATTGAAGTTGCAAATATTTTAAAAATATTTATATTTATTTGAATTATTACAACTGTGGTCGCTTTTATCATTCGCCTGATTTTTGCAAGGCTGTGTTCTAGAAACCGTCTAGAAAAATTTAGCGACTTTCTTATTGGTTACAATATATATACAGAGGCGCCTCTTTTTAATTTTTTTATTGAAATGACATAAAAACTACGCCTAGATCGTGAGTGAACCAACAAAATAAGGTGAGCTGCTGGAAAATTACGACTTTGGTTGGTCAGAGAGGGGGCGCGGTTAAAATTTAAATTAAAAGGGCGCCAAGCGGTTTAAGTATATGTACCGTCGTAATTTACTCTCCGTAAACTGCTAAATCTGGGTGTTATAGATGGTTCAAGCTTTATCAGACGATCACTTCGACATGGGGAGAAAAATTGTTTTAACAAAATATTTAATTTAATTATAAAAATATTTTCTGGTTAAATTTTACATTTACTTTATTAATTTTAGTGAGGTAAGGAAGAATCACATATGATATGACAGGGAATGCTATTTAGTACGGCTTCTAGGCCGTTGCGACGCGGAGCGAGTTCATTACTAATCGCGGTATAATGGCCAAAATACTGTGGTTCAACAGTAACTTTAACATGCAAAAAAATCAACAAATACGGATAGCACACTTCTTCAACAGAATCAGTGCCTACCAAAAGATCAGAATGTCGGAGTGGGGATTACTCCCAGATGCATACGTATGGCTGGCCTTAAAGCGCGTGCTAGTCTCTCTAATGCAAACGGGTTAAATTGTAACAATTAATTTCAGATGCAGTTGTAATGATAAATATCTATGTTATACAAAAATATATTCTAAAAAGAAATAACTAAAATTCAATGTATTAAAAAAATAAATTATATTAACTATAAAATTTGATATAATTCCAAATAAGTTATACAATTGAATTCGAATAAGAGATGCTTCCATCACGACGGCAACTGAATTTACGCGAAATCGGTGTCTGTAAACTCCGAGATTTATAATTTCCCCACTCCGACATTCCGGCCTGTATCTTTAGTAGGCACTGACAGAATAAATAATTCAACTGATATTTTCAAAAAAAAACTACACACACATCGATAGTATGACTTCAGCGTTGACATTAAATTGTATGTTTGTTTCTTAGCAAACAATTTAGGGGCACTCAATTATCACTCGACATTTTTATGATTTTATCACAAAAACTTAGATATTTTAATGGTATTTAGACACGCTGTATAATATAGAAATAATTTTAGAAAGTAGCCTTTATAGGACCCTACATACTCTAGAAATAACATTTTTAAAAAGTGTTGAATTTTGGCCACAATACTCCGTTTCGTATTGCGTGAATAACCCTATATACAGATACCTTTATACCCACTTGCTCCGACTTCGATTAAATTCTCCGATTAATTAATCATGATTAATTTTAATAAGCGGAATTTGGTTGCACCGTGTGTCGATTGGAGAGTCCACCAAGTAGTAAAGAGATCGTTAAAATTTTTCTGGCGAGTTTTATTTCTATTTTGGGGGATTTTTAGTAATTTTCACGCCCGTAAGTTAGAAACAGTCGAAGCACTTGTTTTTCATGTTTGTAAACTATTGTAAATCAAAATAATTTGGATCATTTAGTTCTAAATTATTAAATTCCGTCGATTCTAAATCCACGCTTGGTTATTTCTATCAAATCACAACCTGACTATATCTTTCTATGATCTATAAACAACTTCACGATTATCCTCAATCGACGTGAAGTTGCACGCGTGTGAGTTGATCAGCCAAAATTGGCTCATTAAATATTCGACGTTTTTCGGTAATCTTAACTATGATTAAGTTTTGGTGCCAGTAATTTCAGACTTAGTTGTGATATACAAGTTAATCATGATTAAGAATCCGCTGTCCAAGTGGGCATTATTCAAAGAAATACATGGGTTTATCAGTCTCTCTGTCCTTTTAATTATATTTTATTGTAACTCTTATATAAAACAACGAAGAGATATATCTGTGTAAGATATTTGTTGGTGAGTACGTGAAGTTTCTTGATATAAAGTAGTAATATTTTATTCCTTTCTTCATTTTTTTATTTTTATCACTATTTGTACATTTCAAGCACAACGTGCTCTTTTTCAATAGTTTTATGTAAAATATATATATCTGTGTGTTAAATTAATTAACACTTCATATTATTCAAAGGTAAAAAGTGAATAAATGTATTATTTGACAAATTGTACGATTAAATTGAAAAGCGGATTATTTCACAAACATTTCAAATTTCTGTAACACCACGAATGGTGGATGAATATATTTTCACATTTCCATAAAAAAAATCGCGGAAAATAAAACTACATGCGATATAAAAAGCGTGCGTTATTTTGTTTTTATGTAATATGACTAATTGTTTAAGCGGTATTTCAATGCAATTTAATTCAATGAAATTTGCTATGAATAAATTGATATAAAAATGTGTATTTGCACAATTTACACATGAATATGATAAAAATATTCCACTTTTATATAACTTAATATTTGCACAACTGAGTTTTTTTTAATTTATTTTAAATTCATAAACACGAGATTTTAGAAGTTTAAAATTAATGTTATTACTTTCCAATTATTTATCACTAAAGTGATAAATAGAAATGTTGCGAAATAGATATTTAAAAGAGGGGTGTTTTTAAAAACGTTACCAATAAATTGTGTTGTAATGAAAAATAGTCGCAAAATCATGGTACTTTTTCTGAAACTGGGTCAAATAAGTATTTAATGAATATTTTATTCTAAACAAAAAAATCTGATTACAAATATGCATAATCGCTAAGAGTATAACTCAAAAACTGAAGATCATATTGCAAGAAAGTTAATTATATAAAATACGTTTTTCTTCAATATATACAACTTTTATTTGAAATGTTCTTCGATGTAATCAATATTGACCAAGTTGTTGTTGAAAAGAGGAAAAAAAAAACGCTAAGAGGAAAGTTGTACTTAAGCAAAAAGCATTTCAGATCTAACAACTATTATAAAGAGCTTATTATATACAACGTTTTGATTCTGTCTATTTAGGCGTTTATGCGCTATCGCAGAAACACACTCATACACACAAATTTTTGAAAAATCAGTGGAAAGGACTTAGTGGACTTCAAAACATGCATATTTGTTGAAATTGGCGAAGATTTTTAGAAACTTCTATTTCTAAATAGCAATAAATAAAATACATTAATCGTGCTTTTACCACTATTTATTAATTTTATTATGACTCAAGTTTCGAGAGCAATTCATATCTTTGTGAAGCTGTGACAAGTATTCCAAATGTACAGATTTATGTTTATAGAAAATTTAATTTCGTTGCGTTAATACATAGATTTCTTAACAAATGGATTATCGCTGAATTTATTTTCTAATGAATCTATAAAAATCTCGACTGGTAATAGATGTAAGCCTATTTACTGCTTGAAATGAGCCCGGTTCAAGCTGTCTTCAAAATAGAAATGAACTCTCCGGACAACCTATAATTAATAAAGTAAATAAAATAAGCTATAGTAAAAAAATGTATAATCTATTATGGATCACGACCAGCGTAGGATCAAATTATTAAGGTTGATCATAATCGATTAATTAATTATTTAAGTTTACTATAAAAGAAGTCGAAATTTGTAGTCCAAAGTAAGCTTCGAGAAAGAAAATCCTAAAATTGACCCATTTTTCATGCGTTAGTGCTAGAACCTCCGCTTAATGTAAACAAAAATATTAGAAATGAAAATGTTAATTAAAAGATAATTCCCCCTCGTCATATTTGTAATTTTAGCAAGGCAATTTTTAATAATATATATGTTTAACACAAAATCTAATTAAGACATTTCGAAAATAAACATTTTCATTCAGCTACTCCGATTTATTCACTTCCCTGCTAAGCTCTGAAACAAACACTCATTAAAACGAATACAAATACTGCAACAAAAAAAAGTTCGTCGTATCATCGTTTTTTTATGTTCCGTCCGCATGCAGATGCCATTTCTTTTCGGTTAATTAGTATTTTCGGCCACGCTCGCGAAAATTTGCGGCATTCCGCTTTCCGGAATAAATTGCGACGGTAATTTGCATGGATTTGAAATGCAAAAAAATTGTAAATTTCGCTCACTCTCTGTGCCTCCGCCATCCATTAATTCAATCATATTCAACTAGAGTGAGTGACGTTCCGACGCGCGTTCAACACATACGCATCCAAATATAAAATGAAACACCACTGCCGCTGCAGATTTATCGACATGGAAAATAAACTGCGGCCGTTTGATGTTTCAAAGTATTAATTAACGTTAACGGGATTTAATCGGGATATTGGTGCAATTTTTGCGCGTAGACGCAGTGCTATAGAAAAGGAGTCATGCAATTTTTTTTTGGTCTCAAACGTATAATCACAAAATGCAGTTTCATTTACGAAAATAATTTAAGAAGTGTAATGAGGACTGCATTGCAAAAAACGTAACATTATTAGAATATTTTAATTACCAAATAAATCTTAGCGTTCTTCTATCAATCAATCATCTGATTGACAGTGCTTATCCTATCTAGAAAATGAAGGTTTCTAGCGTTTTTTGAAAGATTGGATTGTTCGTTTTTCTCGAAAAAATCTCGAACTAATTATTAATAATGCAAATAAAAAAATCTAATCTCATATTGATTCGAGCAACCAAGTATAAAAGACTGACTTGCGACCTACAGGCCAAGTTTGTATTTTTTATTATAAATGAGTATAATTTTTGCCAGAGCTTCATCGCACTTCCCCATAACCAGAATACCGAGAGTCCATCTCAAATAAGTGAAAGCAGACCTTATAGCCATCAATGCTAGATGGGTGTTATGGGTTTATTTCTGCATTAGATTGCAATAGCACCTTATATTTTAATAACAAAATAATTAATTCAAAATATAAGAAAAGTGAAAGATATGCTTTTTGCTCTACACTACCAACCAATTTGACAAAGATTGCCCTCCGCATGGCCAGCGCAGTCCTTAGGCAACAAAAGCTTGTTGCTGCTAAGAATTCGACGGCCGAGAAGCCTTAGCCGTATGGTAAGATTATAAATAAGGAAATTCCAAATAATAGAACTGTATATATGAATTTAGGATAAGCACGAGTTTACCTACTCTAAAATATTAAGAAAAGTAATCTAATGAAAATTATTTTATTCTTTCCACACTCCGTAATGGTTGTTAAGTCCTCTTCAAGTATTTCTCTAAATACTTCTCCAAACATGAGAAAGAAATGATAAAATGGTGATGTTTCCAGCATGGTACTTTCCTCGGTAAATTCGGTCAAATATATTTTTCATTGAAAATTTAATAGGAAATGAAAAATTAAAATTGAAAAATGTATTTTCATTTTTTGAATCTGGAAGCGTTATGACCGAACTTTGACGTTTTATTTGACATACAAATAATTATTTAAATAATAAAAGTATCCACAGCAAGTATAAAGTAGATTATAACAATAATTGTTTATTTCTAAGAGAATTTATCAAGTAGATGAAATTCTTCCGCTTATAAAATACAAAATAAAGGTCCTACAAAAAAAGTTTTATAACAAAAGTTATTTATTTTTTCTAGATCTACAACTTTTGTTTGAAACATTTTTCTATCCGACTTAAAAAAATAAAAATCGCTTAGATTACAGTTGCACTTAATGAGTTTTGATTCTAACCAAAAGCTTTTCAGATCATTCCACTGTTATAAAGTTTGAGTTTAATCCATTCAGACCTTTAAGCGCTATCGCGGAAACACACAGTCACACATTTTTCGAAACTCGATGGAATGGACTCAGGGGACCTTAAAAAAATTTCGAATAGCCAACTTCAACAAAAATGCACGTTTGTTGAAATTGGCGATTCGAAATTGTTTACGATCACAATACTTTCCCTTGGACAGGTACCCGGAGAAAGTAAAAATAAAAATGGCTGTATTAATAAAATGCAGTACCATGATTTAGATGGGAATAGATTACATATTCTATTTTTTCGCTTAGTTTTTTTTTCCTAACTCAAACAACGATGTTTCACCGGTCAATAGCCTAAATTCAGGATGATTGTTTAGATGTTCACCTTGAAATTTTGATGCTAAAAACTTTCAATTCTAGTAGACCTGATGACTTGTCAAGTAATTTAACTGCATATACTTTTCGAGTACGCCAACCTATAATTTATTTCAAATATATTTACAAATCGGAGAAATATTGTCAATCTGGAAGTTTTTATTAATTAATCCCATACCTTAAGCACATCTTCTCAATGTAGTTGATTATTATTTTTATCCTCAAGATTTTAGATTAATTGCTGGCTAAGTAGTTACGGTGGTCTTGAAATAAGGCTTTCGATGCATTGTCTCAAGTGAAATTATATGTTCCAAGACTCTCTTCCCACGACATTACATTTTATATTACCTGTCGCTATAACTAATGTACTTGGAAAGGTTCCCCTTTTTCATTTGTGTAAAAAATGCTAATCATTGTTTTCCGACATACTTTTCTCATCAGAAATCAGACAGTGGTTTAGCATTGTCTATAAAATCATTATTGCAATCGTATGTTTTGATTTATGTATTTTGTGTTATATTATTACCATTTTTTGTGGCCGTAGATGAGGAAAATCCATTTACGAACGTACCGACTAGAAACCCCTTCCACTTTACCAGCCGAGGCCGGTAAAGTGGAAGGGTCATTGACCAATCCCTACTCTTTATAGATATGATTGTCAATTACAAGCATATCTATACAATAGACCCTGGTCTTTTCAAGCATTAGGTTAGTTTGGGTTTCAATGGCAAAAGCCTTGAGACTGTTCACTTAGGCCCATAGGGCTCCTGTGTGATACCGTAGATATAAATATTGTTGTATAACACAACAATACCTCCACCTTAGATTGACATCATTTTGTTCCTCAATAATCTCTTGCATTCCGCAAGAGGATTGTTGGCTGAGTGTTCAGAAGATGGGTTCCTTATTGCCCTCATCAGCAATTGAGTTTACCTGGATATCACTGCGACCCGTTACCCAAATGCGCCCTACTTCATAGCTGTTCGGTAGTATGTTTAGAATATTTCTGCAGTCCCTGACTACCTTGGAGGTACCCCAATGGCGGCCAGGCTATCCATAATGAACCTAATATGGTAAACCTGAAGATCGTTTTTACCTATCAAGTCTACTGCCACTCGGATGGGCATGATTTCCGCCTATAGGACGCTGCTGTGGTTCGGAAGTCGAAAAGATTTTCTGAGGTTGAACTCATAAGAGAAAATTGCCCCTCCTATTCTGCCTTCAGACTTGGAACCATCCGTAAAGAGCCAGACGTCATTTCTTACCCTCTACACATTCCTTTTTGTTCGGGATGGAGAACTTATTACCAAAAACTAGTTCTGAGAGAGAACTATCAGTCTTCAGCGGGATATCGACAAGGTCATTTAGTATTCTTTCGTGACCCTGCTTGCTAATATTCCATTTCCCGACTGAGTTGATTCGGATTGCTGCAGTAGCTGCAACATACCTGCAATAAAGGTCAACAGGAGCTAAATTTAGGATTACATCTATCGCTTTGGAGTGAGTAGATCTGACCGCGCCCGTTATCATAGCAGTTTTGCTGATCTCTGTACCTTACCTAGAGCCGTCTGATGATTTTTTTATCATTAAACGGCTCTAGGTAAGGTACAGAAATCAGTCTGCTCTCATAACGGGCACGGTCAGATCTGCTCACTCCGAAACGATAGATGTAATCCTAAATTTAGCTCATGTTGACCTTCACTGCAGGTATGTTGCAGCTACTGCAGCAATCCGAATCAACTCAGTCGGGAAAAGGAATATTAGCAAGCAGGGTCACGGAAGTATACTAAATGACCATCATACTACAGCTCCGTAGAAGAGAATGGATTTTACCACAGTCGTGTACAATCAGTGGGCAACCCAGTCCCCAGTTCTTGTTCACTACTCTTTTACAAGAGTATAGCGCGACTAACGCTTTCTGTATCCGTTCGTAAATGTTGGGCTTCCAGCTTAGCTTATCAACTAAGATGCCCAGATATTTTACTTGCTCTTTTACCACTAGTCTCGTACAGTTTAGGATAGGTACTTTGGAGTTTTGTATCCTTTATTTCCTGGTCAAGAGTATAAGCTCGGTTTTCAGGGGATTCACCGCCAGTCCACATTCCTCATACCAGCGGATTACCTTGTGAAATGCCTGTTCCATTTGTAGGACTCGGTTATTTTCGAGTCTAATTAAAAGTTAACTTACTCTAGTTTAACACCAAGGATTAGGAAATTCCACTTCCTATATATGTTTTAGTTTTTCAGGTGCATCACTCATTCGATGGCTGAACATACGTGATAAATGAATATGCATGGCTAGTATTACGTTCCAAATTAATACCTAAAATTTTATATAAATTATCAGCATTTAATCTTAATTGTTACCTACAATGAAGAGGTTGTAAAAACATTATGAGATGATAAAGTTATATTCATGTTCATCTAAAAGCAAGCTGAAGCTCCGTTTACCGACCGCGTTGGTCGAGCCAGGCGTGCCTTAATACACTAGGATTTTAGCAAAGTTCGTCCTGACCATCACTTCGTGCTTATATTGTCTAGGCATCGTATGAACTACAATCCGTACGCCCCAGGTGTAATACTATCTATGGTCCTCCAGCCACGGCACATTAGAACCAAGCTCAGGGTGAATGGTTCCCGTAGAAATCCTGGCCAGCAAATGAACTCTAGCGACCTCGATGACACATGTTTAAACAAAACAGCTAGAGGATGCATATGAGGGTACGTCCCACTTCACCGCCTCCAGCAACGTAAAGAGAAGTGTGTGCTTTCCCAGACTTGACTATCTACAGCTTCAACTGCTTATACGAATGCACCTGTATTAATACTCAGAAAAAAAATATATACTAGTGCTATAGTTAAATATCAAGAGTAGAGAATAGTTAAAGCAATTAATGAATAATGGTCTGTGAAAATGCACCTCTGGTTAATTTCCTGTTTTCAGGAATTGAAATTGACAAGTTCTGTTATTTTTCAAGGAAGATTTAATTTAATTATTTTATTTAAATTAGAATGTTCAAAACATTTAACTTATTCAAAAATTAAACAGAAACATTAACAAATCAAAGTGTATTCTGCACATGAGTTCAGATGCATAGGCAATTATTTTGCACCCTGTAGACACTAATCCTTTCAGTATTCCATCAATAACTATATTCCATAGCAACGGAGACAGGCCGTCTCCTTGAGGGGTGTCTTTGACCTTTCTTTTTGAGTATGATATATTTAATAATTCTGGTTGAGATGTTAGTCATATATTTTTTTGCAGAAACGATAAAATTCGATTATCAAAAATTATCGATCATTTCGTATTCGATTATTGAAATAATAATAATTTTGCCCATCACTCCTGTATACCATCATAAAAATAAAATGTGCACAAAGAAAATTTCTTCGTTTTATGGAAAATCCCTTCAATATCAAGCTGGCTACAATGAAATCATGAGTTATATAAAATCAGATCTGATCTTTATATACTGCATCGAATTTTCAATGATATTCTGGACTGTTTCGAATGTTTAGAACACAATGTCCTATTAGATCTACAAGAATTGCCAATAACTCTTATGTAATGAAACATAAAAGGAATGCTGTCAATTTATCTTTAATCATGTGATATGTATCCTGCCTACTATTTTTTTACTAGGATTTATTGAAATTATAAAACTAACAAGGGAAATTATTGAAAGTAATTGATGAAAATTCGATCATTATTTTATATATCGCTGCAAAAATTGCTGACTCTGGATGTGTTTATTAAATATTGTATTGGTTTGCAACAACGAACATCTATTGCGAAATCCAATATTAAGCGAGGTTTTTATCCCGGAAGTAGTTGCTTCAATGGATAATTGACAAAAGCTTATAGAGCAAGTATTTTTAATAGGGATGAAATGGGAATGAACAATTTTTGTGTGATCATATTTAATATTCTTAATATAACTTTTATTTGATAATAAGGAGTGACAATAAAATAATGTAAGTAAGAAAATTAAAAAATGTTACGATTAAAAAAAATTGATAACATTCTACTTTTTATTATAACACTTTTTTCAACATAGACAAAATCGAGTTTACAAAGGACGAGAATTGCGGGTCTCCCCACCTTAAAATTAGATTTAGTTATGAAACGTTTCCATTCCTCGGGGGTGTAAGGAGGCGAAATAAAAACATTAAAGTCGCGAGGGTATCAGCATTTGACGCACGCCCCGCAAAAGGATCAAAATCCCTTTCCCGGGCGCGTATTAGGCGGAGAGGGGGGAAATCCCCATCCTATGTGACCCGACATCGCGACATCGCTGCGACAACGGCGGGCTCCCTCTTATTATTATGCGAGGAATTCCCGGATTGGAATAAGTGCGAGAAATCGACACGTTCTCCTGTCGAATGAGAATGGTGAAGCGGAAGGGAGAAGAGGAAAAAAGAACGGGAGGAGGGGGAACCGCAAACCGACCGAGAAACGTTTCGACATAAAGATTTTTAATTTACAGGCTGCGTGCTCAATGGCTACAAGTTTATAGCGATTTAATGGGGGCGTAATCTTCGTAATCGCCCTATTCATCACGAATTATCAAAAAATACCGCAGTGGGAAACGCGCTTCCATGCGGCGTTTTGGAGATGGCTAATTTAAATTATGGTGCGAAATGGTCATTAATTTTCCATACAACGTCAAACATCAATAAAACATAATTAGATTTAATACGCGTTTTATATGTATTTTCTGCATGACTACAAATTGATACTAAAATTTAACTACTAACTGCATTCCTTTCCTACAAATCGACACAAATATTCATTTTATGAATACTTATCAGTAATTTTATGTTATCTGTTAAGAGTTGCTTTCATTTTACGAATATGGTTTTTTGAACAAAAAATCGTAGATATAATTCTCATCTAAATCAATGCAATTAGAATATATACAGTAACTGTAAATTACACACACAATCATAAGTAGTGCTATTATTTTTTTGTTAACATCTTCAAATGAAGAAATGGTATAAATACAAACATATATATATTTTTTAGAGGAATATCAACCAAAATGAAGTTACCTCACGGTTTCCAGTCCACGTTTATGCCAGGTGTCTGCAACTGGCGGATGCGCCGGGATGCCTCTATAATATTTCTAGCAATAATAATAGTTCAGCACTACAGGCCTTACAGGCCCTTGGCTATTTTGACAATCTTTCTCCATTCCTCCCTATTTTTAACCCGCACTTTCCAGTCATTAATTCCTAGTTCTCTCAAGTCACTTAATACGCTGTCGTTCCAGTTGTTTCTATGTCTACCTCTACTGCTTCTTCCTTCCGCTTCTCCTGTATACACTGCCTTTGTTACCCTTGAGTTTGGTAGTCTGTAAACGTGTCCTAGCCATCTCAATCTGTTTTGGCGTATTGTGGTTGTTATTGTTCCTTCATTATATTTTTGATAAACTTCGTTATTGGTTCTCCGCCTCCAAATTCCATTTTCCAGCACACCTCTATAAATGACTCTAAGCATTTTTTGTTCCCAAGCTTCGATTTTTTTTTTGTTTCTTGAGCATTTACACTCACTCCGGTACAACACTACTGGACCAATTATAGTTATATACACTCTCACTTTTGCTGCCCAGGTAAAATGGTAATAATATCTAACTAAGGCGTACAATAAAGTTTCCACAATAAATGTTCTAAATAAACATTAATTTTTACAATTGCCAGTGTATTCTCGATGTCATTTAACACTGTTTGACATTTTTCAGATTTATTACTTTTATGTTAATTCGTTGCTAAGAACATATTTGGAAAATATTGAAACAAATTAAAGTAGGATGTTTCAAAATAAGATTTTTTTTTTCTGACCTACGGACCCCTCGAAAATGTTCAATTTCCTGAAAAATGTTGTTTTTAATTTTTTTTTAGATTATTTATTTTCATGTCAATTTGTTTGACTTCTTGAGACAACCGTGGACTTATACCACTTTTATATTCTTAAAATATGTTAATAAGGTCCTCAATAATAAATTAAGATCAAAATAAAAAATTGAAAAAATTACAAACAATGTTTTATAAGATAACATAGCACTGGTGATTTATGTAAAGTTTGAGCTTAAAATAATTAAAACACATTTATATTCTTTACTTTCCTTGTTTTATTTAACCACTAGATGTGCATTTCGAACAGCACGTGTTCATTTTCGACAGTTAACTGTATAATTTTACAATTTGTTGGCGGTATATAAACAAAGGGTTTTATTGAAAAAAAAACGAAAAGTAATTATTATGCAATACTTAGATTAAATTGGTATAAATATTGTGCCACAATTATCTGGATAATAAAACCGAATTAAAGGAAAAATACCAGTTTTTGAAAATGGGTCGCTAATTATGTGGGATGGGTATTAAATCTAGCAGAAGATTGTTTTTATGAGTAAGATCAAAATTTATAATGTTATAAATATATTATTATTATTTTTTCATTTGTATGGCTTCTAATACATTTAAATTATATTAGGTGGGTTGTTTTAATAATAAATTAGTGGATTATCCATGACAGTGCCGAATGTTTGTTTATAAAACTTACCTTCATATTCAAATGCATTTAACTCCATCACTATTTTAGTTAACTTTATATGTGTATTTATTTTCAATTATTTTTTTTTTTTAATTTCTATGGTTTTATTTACAGGAATACCGGGAAAGAGGGATTTAACATCGATCGAGACTAACTGATCGTTCGATGCTAACTCTATGTTTTCTAGTGCCCCTGCCAACTCATAAGAATTTTTAACTAATTTCAGTTTTTGAAATTCATGTAAGAACCACTTAGCTATTTGAAAGGTAGAGAGTTAATATTTGAAACGATCGGTCTATATTTATGACAGGATTGTGTATTTTCGGTAAGCAGTAATCTCGGAAGTTTAAGAGTTTTTACTATAAGTCGGTATTATATTCTATTATATTACTCGATTGCTTTAAAATATCATTGATTTTTTATTGAAGGTGGTTAATAGGTTCTATATTTGTAGTATGTCAGGGTCTGTTTCTAACGTTTCCGTGATGTTTCGAGAATAATCTGTTTTATTAACTATTACTGTGGAATTACCTTTGACGGATTTCAGGAAGTAAACGTTTTTGTTTCTTAGTTTTTTTTTTTTTTCGCAGTCATCACATCTCTATTATAGTTTTTATTTATATTTTATTTTTTATTTATAACCACTTGTTCTTTTCTAAATTTGATGCAGCACATTTGATGTCTTGCCGAATGTTTTCAATTGGAATATGTTGTGAGTCCAGCAAATATTTTATAGGACTTTCAAAATATTCGAGAGAACCGTGGGCTGGCAAAAAAAATATTATAAAGAGTTTAATTTAATTAAGAAGAATTACATACGAAATAATTGAAGCGATACACGTAAATCAAGGTAATGTAAGTATTTTGAAAAACATTTTGTAAGCACTGTTAACGAAATAGATTTGACTTTTCTACATTGGAATAAGTGTTCAACGGAATTGCGCTCCGGCGTACAAATGGCGTAGTGATCGCATTTAAAAGAATGTCTGTCCATTTGGCATGGCATTTTGCGGTTTTAAAAATCTAACTGGATTTCCAGAAGCACTCTTCATAATTTTGATGGTCTTAGCTAAAAGCAAAACTTGATTAAATTACATATATTTACATACCGGGTGGACCACGAATAACGGTTATTAAAAGTTTTCAGGGTTCCTGACCGCGGAAATTTTGAAAAAATCCACATTGCACTGTTGAATGAGAAATGTAAAATATTTTTACTTAATTCACTTCCGGTTAAACCGGAAATGGCTACCAACTTTTTTATTTTAAATGGAACAGACTATTTTTTTTGATTCTCCGTTAAGTTTCTTGACCACTCATATGGATTTATGTCTACATAACTCTTACAGTTTTTGAGATAAACATTTATTTGTTAAATTTTAACCTAAAATTGACGTTTCGAAAAATACATATAACTTCTAGTAGAAATAAGATAGTCAGATCAGCGAATTTCTCGAATTGATCCATTTAGAATAAACAAAAATAAAATGTGTCAATTTTGACAGTAGGTATTTAAAAACATTACAATGCCCACATAATTCATTTTTTTCAAATGGAATAGCCAATATTTTATCTCATATGAGGATTGACAGGATAATTTGCAACATACAAGTATTACGTATTCCTAAAACTACAGGAAGTAGTTTTTGAGTTATTTCGAAATTTCTTTCCTCACATTTTTTTTCACAATCGAGTAATTCCTGTATGTACGATTCACAGGTGCACCGTAGTAAGTTACTGTCAATATTCATTGCACCGAATCTGGAAAAAGTAATTTACAATGTGTCTATATTTTTGAACCCTTTATTTGAGTAATATAAAAATTAATAAGCATACCAATCAAAAAATTATAAACTTATTTGTCATACATGAAAAAAAAAAGAATCGCATATGGTCAATTGAAAATCCATACGCAACACGTGTATATAAATACCAACACAAATTTTGTTTCAACGTATTTTGCACGCATCTTACTTTTTATTTCTACGACGGAAGATTAGTTTGTGGCATTATTTCAAAAAATAGTTGTTTTTTTTTAATTTACTTTCAGTTCTTGTGTTTAATTATTCGTTTGAAAATTACTTTATTTCAATCTTCTTGCTTTTGTTTTTATGTTGTAAGTGAAAACAAACAATTCTGTCGCACTGGCCATGTACAATGAACAAATTCATAAATTCTTGAGTGGTGTACTGATTCATTTAAGTATTACTTGAACGAAGGGTTCAAAAATATTGACACGTTAGAATTTTTGTTTTCAGTAATAGTCTACCATAGAACACGTATGAATAGTACAGGAATTACTCTATTGTGCAAACATTTCGGGAGGAAAGAAATTTCCAAATAACTCAAAAACTACTTGCTCTAGATAACTTTTATGTTGCAAATTGTCTTGTCAGTCGATCTATGAGATAAAATATTAGTCATCCCATTTGAAAAAAAAATGGTTATGATATTTTTAAGAGAGCACTGAAATGCTGACATTTTTGAAATACCTACTGTCAAAATTGACGGATGTTAATTTTTTTGATTCTAGATGGATATATTTCTAATAATTCAAGATGGCTCTGGTCTGTCTATCTTGTTCTTACTAGAAGTTATAGACATTTTTCTAAAGTCAATTTGAGGTTAAAATTTGAAAAATAAATTATTATCGCAAAAACTGTAAGAGTTATGTACACATAAATCCATATAAGTGGTTAGGCAATTGAACGGGGAATTCGACAAAAAATTGGGTGTTCCATTTAAAATAACAAAGTTGATATCCATTTTCAGTTCAGCCGGAAGCAAAACAAAGTGGAAATATTTTCCGTGGGTTGGTCGAATTTAACCGTGCTTCGCAGAATTATTTCAAATTTGTCCGCGGTCAGGAACGCCAAAAACTTTTAATTAGTGTTATTCGTGGCCCACCGTGTATATATGTTTTGCTAACTTGGCTTCTTTTTCACGTTTTATGTTAAAACGGATTCTAGATGTAAAGTTGAACGTTTCTTATTTTTTTCTAATTACAGAACACTTCTAGAACTATTCAGAGATGTACACTGAATTTCATAAAAATGCAATGAGGGTCTATTAAGCGGCTGTAATGGGAGTTACAGATAATTCTAATAGTGTTTTAGTAATCGCAGACGCTTTGGAAGAGGTGGGTCGAAACTATTATATTGTCATAAAAGCTCAAGTTTTGTGGCCTCCAAGATCTTTCAACTTAACAATTTAAGATTTCTTCCTCACTGTATTTAGTTGAGTATTACCTAAACTGCAGTAAATCAATAAATCCAACTGCCGAACAATTTAAAACCAAAATTATTTAAAACAAAATTTATTTATTTATCAAATCTCTGATAAAGTAATAGTAAAAGTTGTTTCTAATAAATTATTAACACTAAAAAAAAAAGAAGTAAAAAAATGAAGTAACTCTTATTTATGATTAATTTTATTGTAATTTAATTGTTACTTAATTAAATAACTTTGATTACTTAATAGTACAAATGTTTTTCTTTCTTTTTTATTACATTGGCATGGAAAAAAAATACATTAAATTCTAGACACCCTATATTTTTCAATAAGAAATTTAATGAGAGTAACATCCAGCGAAGTTTTTATTCCAATCTGAGCCGTGAATGTTTTTTAATGTGAACGAAAAGAATATCTACAGCTGGCATTATATTACGGAAGAGTTTCTGTTCTTTGCCTTAAATATTCTAGAATAGAAATTGTTGCATTATGCAATTATTTGTTAGACAATAGGTTAGGTTAGGTTGGAGTGGCAGCAGCACTAGGACTGCTCACTTAGGCCCACTTAGGCCCATTGTGCTACCACAAGTAGAAGATTTTTCCTCCTAAACAACCCAATTTGAGCACCTGATGAACTTGTTCAGATCACAGACAATAACAGATGTTAATTATTAATTATATATGTAGTTAAAACTATGGCGGGGTATTTATCCAAAAAGTAGTTAAGTAGGTATTGATGTTTTATTTTAATTATTACCTAACGTAAGTGACAAACTCTGCGCTAGATAAAGAGTAAATTAATGACTTATTCAATTGAGTTAACTAAATATATTTAAATTCTTTTTAATTGATTTAATATGAGAGTAATTTTTGAAACTATTAAACATTTTTGCTATAAAAATGGAAGTGATAATTATTAAATAACCAATTCTATTTGATTATTAACATTATAATGTGTTGGGCATTTTTGGGTTAATCTGAAGTGTAAATAACATTAAATGATATTTACACTTCACGAGTTTTATCCTTACTTTATCCATGCATTTTAAAACGAAGTAAATATTTGAAATAGAACTCGTATTACTCAATGATTAACACTCGACATAACTCATTGAAATGGCGGGAAGTCAATCTTTCATTTTATTAAAATTAACTGCTGATGAAGTTTCGTATTGTGTATTTCGGATAAACAATTGCATAGCAAATTGGGCTTCGTCGGTCGACCGCGGTTTCTCGTTCGCCATTGTATCACCCCGCATAAACGTCAACAATAAAATCACAAATTGACGTAGGTAAACGAAGAAATTCCCATAATTTCATAACAGACAAAATGTATACAAAATGTTCCATTGTTGCCTCCTGCTCGGCTCGTTCAATTTACGTTTTGTGTTTCGATATCGGGGACGGCGGACAAAACCGCATTCCGATATTTACTCTTGTTTGTTTTGTAAGAATTGTTGATCGTTAAAAAATATGTTATTAATATTTTAGTTAGTTACGCGTGGGTGGATGTGAGTATTTATTCTCTATTATTGCATTATATTGAGAACAAACCAAGCCTTGCAATAAAACACAAATGAAAGTAAAACACGTTTACATATAAGGATAAATAAGGTATTTAATTGTTAATAAGTTGTTTCATTATATGGGTTCTTATTGTAAACATTTACTTAATATTTAAGAATATTATGGTAAATAATAACATTCGATTTCCTTCACTTACAAATATTTTTTACTGATTTTTTTTAAATGAAATGAAATATATAAATATATTTTTACTGGACAGGTTTCACTTTTTGCATCATTATAGAGTAGATCTTATTTACCTAAATATAAATTGGGGGTGTTGACCACCCACTGTAAAAATACAAGAATAAATATGTTTAAGTGTTTAAATATTTGTCTAAAATAATTCAAAGGTATTTTGTTTAATTTTGAAACTCATGTATAATTAAGAAATTCAAATCAAATTATAACATATTAATATTGATGATTGCAAAAAAATGCATTTTATTTATGCGAAAAATTGATTTTATTATTTATTGACAAATATTAAATGATAATATTAAATTTTGTCTAATTTATAATTGGCATCGTTAAAAATTTTGGTCTACAGGGTAAACGATCGAGAATCGCTGTTTCGTCTACTAAACGAAGGCAAAATTGTCCAGTTTATGAGACTGGGAAACTATTAAATTTTGTAGAAATCACGTCAAGAATATAGGAATAATAAAGACACAATTATTGATGGAAGCAATTTGACTTCTTTTTACTCGCCAGTTTTGTGAACAATTATCATTTAGCTAATAGTTTCCCATCAGTCGATTAAGAGATTGAATTAATATATTAAATTTTAATTGATATATTTTTCTTATCAAAGTTTTAAATGAATTATTACCGGCGTTTCACCGGAGACGCCGCTACATTAGATTATTTAATTCACTTTCGCAAAAACATCGGACCTCTTTTGTTTTGCTCATTTTAATTTCATAATCAATCAATTTCAAATGAGTCAAGTTAGGAAAATTCATTTATTAGATAACTGTACATTTTTTTAATAATTTAGTTGTGTTTATTGCAGACTAATTCGGGGATTGGCATGAGTCCCGAAGTTAATTGGATTATATTTGTTAAATATATTTTGCAACAAAAGATTTAAATTATTAATTTATTAATTTTATTGTAAAAAAAAAAAACAATTAACTTTTTTATACCACTTTAATTTTACTGCAGTGGCTAGTTTCAATTCACAATGGTCATTATAATAAAAGTAGTATAAAAAAGTTAAGTGTTTTCCTTACATCAAAATTAAAACTGTATCACGGAAGAACGGCTCCAAGATCCAATAATTAATAATTTAAATTTAAATATTTTAAAATCGCATACAATTTAATTCTACAAAGTAGACACAACACAATTATCCAAACACTGGGCGTTGGTGGTTGAATTTAAATCAACAAAAAATATATTTAATGTTTATTTCTTCCAATACGAAATTGATCTAAAGTCACTGACACTATAATTAATAGAAAATCATCAATAAAATGCAAACTAAATTAAAATGATCAAATAAAGAATTCACACCCGTATTTTCCAATAAATTATTGACACTCTGAGAACCACCAGTACAGAAACTGATGCGGCGGCAATGAAAATAAAGAAAAATGTAAAACACCGTGAAAAGAACGCTTTCCGGCTTGAATAATTGAGTACGGTTGCGTGGCATTGTATTTCAATTGCTTGAATATCGACGTTATGTAAAATATTCTACAAAAAAATAATAATATTTTTTTGTGGGAGATTTATTATTCCACGTGTATTAACCTGAAATGTTTGATGGTTTTTTCCTATTCCATTTTTGGTAATTACACACTCCGCTGTGTAATTTGTGTAAGGAAAGTGTAGCGAGCGATTTTCTCTTTGAACGATTTTTTTCATATTTAATGTGTTGCCTTTAAGCATTTGAGAGTTCGAATAGTTTGGAATGTATATTTTTATAACAATTACTGAATCTTAATAAAAATTATCCAATATATAAATATCTTTATTACCAAATCTCTTTAAAATATCGATTTAAAAATAAATACATCTATATTTTGGATTCTATTAGACATTCGTGTTTAGTAATTGGCTATCGATCATAGTTCTTTCTGCCTGAAAATTATTTTCGCACTATTTATATTCTAAAATTATTTCTGTTTACCCATCATCATTGATTGTCTAGATAAATTGAGTTATTTAAAAATTACATAAAATATTGATTGTTTAATTTTAAAATAAATCACAAAGTTGTAGAAATGGTAAGAGTTAATGTAGATTGATTAATGTTTTCTTCAAGGTTTAATTTACGAATCCTTGAGAAAATATGAAGTTTACTATTCGTATTCTCAAATTACTGGTGGACAAAATAGATATAAATTAAAATTAATGTTTTCTTCAAGGTTTAATTTACGAATCCTTGAGAAAATATGCAGTTTACTATTCGTATTCTCAAATTACTGATAGACAAAATAGATATAAATTAAAATTACCAGCGATGGTTAAAGTTTAATTAAAAATTATTTCAAATAGTTACAGTTATATAACGAAAGTAAAAGAAGAAAGTGGAAAGATCACTCTGGAATGTTTCACAGAGCGCGATTGTAAACGCAGTGTCATCAAAAGTTCCGGAAAGTTCGAGAAACAAGCACGCTTTATAAGTGCGCGCTAGTGGCGCTGCAGGCAGTCAGTCTATAACGAATGTTCGAGTGCTCAACATCTCGTTATAAATAAATTGTGACAGTGTGATGTAAATAAATGTGTTAAGTGTATTATAAATAAATAAATAGACATTGTGTTACTTATTTCCGAGTCTGATTAAAGTCGATTTCGTAACAGTAAAATCAATTATTATAAATGTAATATATTTAGTATTTTTAATTTCTCACTTAACCTTATAATTATTTTAGTCAAATTCATGTAAATTTAATCAAGTAAATTAATGTATTGGGTAGGCAACTAAGTACTTTGTAGTATAAAATACTTTTTTTGACGAAGAATAGTTTTTAATCAATTATATATTTTCCATTTTGCTCAATGGCCTTTTGCCATCTTTCTTTCAGCTGCATGATTCCGCGCTCATAAAATGTCTGCTTCTTATCAGCAAAACTGAACCAGGTGCAAGTGAAGGTCATCGTCATTTATGAAAGTTTTACCATTCAAAGAATTCTGCAAACTTCGAAATAAATGGTAATCAGATGGTGCCACATCAGGGCTGTGCGGGGGTTGTGGTATCACTTCCCAGTCAAGCTCCAATAGTTTCTCACGAGTTGCCAAAGATGTGTGAGGCCTTGTGTTATCATGGTGGAACAGTACACCTTAATGATTTAACATTTATAGTCGTTTTTCTTTGATTGCTTCATCCAGTTTCATTAATTGTTGACAGTAAACATCAGAATTGATCTTTTGGTTCCTTGGAAGCAGCTCAAAAAACACAACACCTTTGTAATCCCACCAAACTGACAGCATTTTTTTGATACAAAGCTTTCTATGTGGTTTGTGCTGGTTCATCATGCTTGCTTCATTATCGTTTTCAAACAATGTTACTGTACAGAACCCATTTTTTCATCATCAGTGATGATTAATTTTAAGAAAGGGTCGGTTTCATTTCGTTTAATGAGCAAATCGCAAAAGTTGATACTTTGTGTTAAATGATTTTTTTTTTCAATTCGTGAAGTACCCAATATCAAGCCACTTAACTAGACCAAGACATTTTTAAATGTTTTTCAATTGTTGTGTGCGATACATATAACCTCTTCACAACCTTTCTAACAGTTATATGACGATCCTCTTCAATTATGACTTTGTTTTGGTCATTATCAACTTAAGTAGGCCGACCAGAACGTTGCTCGTCTTTGAGGGAAAAATCTCCAGAAAGGATTTTTTTTATATCAATTCTG
Organism: Philonthus spinipes; assembly: GCA_963082785.1. NCBI lineage: Eukaryota > Metazoa > Arthropoda > Insecta > Coleoptera > Staphylinidae > Philonthus > Philonthus spinipes. The sequence goes on along the minus strand of OY720315.1, from coordinate 9,575,533 downwards.
ACATATGCGCTCTGTTAAGCAATCAGCACCATAAACTTCACATATAAATTTGTGAGCCGCAGCAGCCTTCTTTCCTTTACGGAAATAAAAAAGTATAATATGCCGAAAAAGTTCGTTTCTGCACTCTAATTAAAATTAACCCACAACCAATAGCTTTAATAAAAATCTCGCACTACTTGCTCCTAAAGTTACGTCAATGAGACCTGTATCACGTGACAAACGGCAAAGTGCCGTACTTTGCTGTTTGTCAAAATATAAGTTATACAAAAATAAAGCAACCTAATAATTAATGAATAATCATTAGTAACATAAATTGTGGTAGGGTTATGTTCCATGAAATAAAAACAATTAAGATTACTTAACCCACTTTTTACTTAAACAACTATTTCACACCTGTAATTTTTCAATTAGCAAAACACCAAAATTCCAACAATAAACAACAACATAACGGATGCTTCCAGTGAAACGTGACCCTGACCTTTAAAAAGAGAAAAAGAAACCCAGATCTTCCATTGATTCCGAGAGTGAAAACCACATTAACATATCCGATCCTGTTTTAGAAACATTTTCACGCTGCGGCAAAAAACACAAAACAGTAGCACGGAAATTAATTAAACCCGATCATTCACAAAAAAATACGGTCCCTTTCACAACAAACACACACCAGCACACCAATAAATATATTTAATTAAGTTCTTTCCTTTAATCCCGATTCGTGTGTCATGGCCGAAAGCGCCCGCGGCTTATAAATTCAATGCAAGATTACATCAACGTAGTAAATGTAAGCGATTTTTTGTGTTAAAATGATTTAATTCGGCCTGAATGTCGGAGGCCTATGTTTTCGAAATGAAGAAAAGGAAAATATTCATAAATGAGCGGGACACGAATTGTTCGCTGATTATCTTGTAGGAATGGATTAAACTGGAGCTTGGTGTTGTTATGTAAATGTGATCATGATTTGAGATAATTGCTGTTTGTTTGTATGGGCGATGAAAAATTGGTTGGGCTTTTTTTTCAGAATAATTTGTTAATGGGCTTGTGAAAAGTTACGGCTGGAGCTTGTTTGTTTGAAAGGTCGAATGGTAGAAAAAAAATAATGCGTGCTGTTATTGGTTTTATTGAAATATGATTTGTTAAAATATAAGAAAGGTCAATCAATCGAAACGTTTTTATTAATAGTCCTAATTATAAATAATTGGATAACTAATCAATTCTTTAAAGCAAGATGTATTTAATAAAATAAGAAAAATATATTGAAAATATACAATAAAAATGATTATTATTCACTTTAAACACTGCAAAATGAATTATTAAAGTACGATAAGAGAGAAAGTCATTCTTCACAACTACTGCTGTGGCTATAATTATAGAACGGACATTTTTTCTGTCACAAAAGTTTTGAAAAAAACATTTTAGAGCTTTAAACCATAAGTAACTTATAGTAATAGAATTATTATTAATGTTATTAAATCTTCATACTACAAAAAACAACAGTGTTACATTATAATAGAAAAATGGGATTTATTCACTTGGTCACATTTATTTAAATAAATTAAATCAAAATAATTTGAAAATAATTAAGAAATTATTTCCTCATTGGCAACTGTGACAATTTGATTTATGTTACATAAGTACCATTATAAATGTCTAATAATAAAAAAATGTTTTTGCATTAAATATTTTCGATTCAAAAATTGTTGCATTATACAAAATATTATTGTAATGCAACAGAAAATGTCTATTATTAGACATTTGTTATAGTACATAAGTCAAATTGTCACAGTAGCTAAAGAGGAAATAATTGATTAATAATTTTCAAATTCTTTTTATTTAATTTCATTTGTGAAATAATAATGTTTATATAAATACGTTATACATGTAAATACATTATTATAAATGTTTTTCTTCTAGAGGAAATAATAATTCTTAGTCGAATATAAGGTCCTGTATTAAGAAAACTATACATAAAAAACTTTTTATACAGCATCACTGGAAGGTGTGAAAATAATAACCCATCACGCCAACAAGAACGAACTCTGACATTAATAAGGCGCTGAACATCCTGGAGAAGAATTTCATCCTAACAGGAATTTTAATTGGGGACGTATGATTAATTCCGAAGGTCGTTTCTGGATCGGAACATATCTTCAGGGGAGAGGAGGGAGGCGGTTTATTGTCGGCTGCGTGTGCTCGATATGCTAATTTAAGGATAATGTGATAAATAATGTAGACTCGTGGATACAGAGTTTGCTTTCCTTTCTACATGATCGAGTACACACACACACACATGCATTCACCTCAAACACACTCACTCACACACAAATATTGATTGAGTTTCCATTGAGTAATTTCGTCGTGTGCGAGCAAACTGATAGAAATTGAAAGCGGCGAAGAAAGGACTCGAACTGCGAACTAGTTTCCCCGAGTTCGGTTTAGGAAACGTTTTGTTTAGTTTCGGCATAAATCTAATCATATTCGCGCGGATTTAATCGAACAATGGGGGGACTCTTAAATTACGGTCTATTATTGTGATCCGCCGTTAATAGCATTGGGAATTTTGCAGATTCATAGTTCGAGCCAATTTTCAATTTGATTTAATTTTAAAAGTAAATTTGAAAGCACGTATATTTTTCTTAATACATTTCAACACTTCATCCTAATAATTCTAAATAATTTAAAACAGCGTATTTTTTTATTTGGATCAAATTTTATATTTTAAGCAATTTCAGTAAAAAATCAATTTTCTTATTTTACATAAATAGTATGTTGAAGTTACCCACCAATTTTCAGCCACGGATGTGTCCGGCTCCTCGTCTACAAACGAATAAAATAACCCAATTATACAAGAACTGTGTCAACATATATCCAACTTAATTAAAAATAATATTTACTTTAAAGCTGTAAAAGGTTTAAGATTTTCCTATGAATTACAATCAAGAGTCATATCAAAATATTAATTACTCAATCCAACATAAGAAAAATGAAGTATCTTGCAAAGACTGTTTCTAAGGGCGCTTATAATTTTAGTATGTATGAGAGAGAGGTAAAGAAAGGAGGATGGGGGGTTGTTCACGTCTTAACATTTATGTTTAATTAATGCACAATTTCCAATTCACTCCAGTCAATCAGAATTACATTGAAGCGAGTCGGCTGTCGGGGAAAGTTCGGCATCGCCGTTACCGTTACCCGTTTATCAATACCGAATTTGAGACAAATTAAATGTTTTCGAAAAGGCAACCGCCCCCTATCCACCCCACGGCGCCCTTAAAGCTCCCTAAGTAGAAATTGTTTTAAGTGGTTCGTTTCCAACGCTATACACTTGCTTTTCATTTACTTTCGCGAGTTAAATACTCGTAAAACTTTGAGGGCTTAAAGAGTGATTAATTCGTTTTCAGCAGTATGTGACAAAGGCAATGGATTAATGACGACATACATTATCAAATCATCTATGTTTTTTATAATATTAAAACATTTTTTTATTCTTATTATTAATTTCACCTATTGAAAAGACTAATAATTATTTCTAGACATGTTTTTACTTTATTCATTAATTTTAAAACAACTTTTCGCATTTACATTGTATATTTTTTACATCCTTATTAAACTAATCAAGTTGATTAAACATTTAAAATCCCGATAGCACGATGAATTCTGGATCTCAATCTACCTGATATTAATTTGTACATTCCGTATCAGATCTTGTAAGTATATATTACTCAACTTACAATACCTAGAGCCTGTTGTCGAATAACACTGTAATATTTAACGAACCCGAAGTATCAACCACAGGTCGAGAGCCAATTAACAGATATAAATTATATATTTGGTTTTGTAACTTTCATCATTTATTTTGTATTTAATTGTTATATATTCCTGTTAGTCAAGACTATTTATATTTTGACAATATAATGCATATAATAATTACAAACAAAAATACTAATTTGATTTTTGTTGATTTCAAAATCCCTTTTCAAAATTGACAATTTTCTAATTAGTATGCCTTTTTTAAACAAATATTTTTCAGAAGTTACCTTAATTTAATTTAAACTACAGTGACCAAGTGAATAAATATTATTTTTTAATAACTATAATAGGTTTTAGAATAGCAGACATCTAAATAATTTAAATGGTATGCGGCGTTAGAATGAAATAGATACAAACCAAAAATTCTTTCGGTCTCGCCATTAGGGTAGATGATATTTCGAAAAGCTATTAATAATTTACAATGTTATTCGTTAAAATTGTCGACATTTTTTTCGAAATTAAATGTTTATTTATATTAAATTGTAATGCATTTTCCGTATTTTAAAAGGATACAAATTATTTAAAATATGTAATATTTAAAACGGAACATATTTATGTTTAATAAACGAAAAAGGATTTATTCACATGACCACAGTTATTTAAATACATTATACAATATGTTATTGTTGTGTAACAGCATATTTCCATTATTGAGCATTCGTTTAAAGTACTTATGTAACATTGGTCAAAATGTCATTGTAGGCAAAGATGAAATAATTTATTAATTAATTATTTTTTCATGTTTACATATGCTGTAGAGAAGTATGTGATTTTTTATATGTTTAAAATAATGCGTTATTTTATTTGCACATTAAGAAAAAGTAAAGCAATTTATTAATTATAAAATTTATATAATATAAATATATATTTTAGAAGGAAAAAAAAATACGTAAAATATTTTTACATTATATAAGACGATTAAATTAAAAGTGTCGTTTATAATTACATGAAATCAACAAAAAATATTGTAATAAAATTATTATACAATAATTATTCCTAATCATTGAATTAAATCTGTTGTTTAAGTGAAAAAAAAATCGCTATTAGTGTCCGTAAACATATTCCGACCTTCAGCGCAGATAATTTATCACAATTAACATTCCATTTCTCACACATCTCCACCGTTCCGAGGTTCAATTTAAAAGGATAAGGATTTCACCGGATTTACAAAAGTAATGATTTTATCACGTAATTTGTTAGCAAATGGAACGAAATAAAAAAATAATCATTTATTACCGTTATTAAATGAATAATTCTAATTTCAAATTTATTTTTTAAAATTTATTTTAAAGAAGGAAATAAACCCACAGTTAGATTTGGAAGTTTAGGTTTAGGTCTTATAGTTTTGTTAAGTAGAATACAAAGGGAATTTATTAGTTATAGGTTGATGGGATTTGAGGCAAAATTGTGAGATTGGAAGGAATGTACTGTTTTCTAGAGCATACATGTTGGTTTGCGTATTGTGATTAACTAAAAAATACTTGAAGTATTGATATATACGTAATATGATTTTGATAAACATTTTAAATTGAACTATTTTATTTATGGATGAGCTTCGACGTGTCTACTTTAATTTCCAAAAATGGGGAATCGATATTATTGATAATCTCTGAATATCAATAATCTTTATAAATCTATAACATCGAAAGTTTCAATAATAACACAACATTCATTGTGATGGTGAGTGAAATATTGTTGCCGAACCTACAACTTAATAAATGTCGATGCTAACGAGCAAATCTGAACTTGCTCGTTAGGAAATGTATATTTATGAATATACATGAACTTATCTCAACAATTCAATGAAGAAGAATAATTATAATAAATGGTCTTAATAAAATATCTAGTCAAAATGACAGGTTCATATAATTATATTTTTTTCTATGGTATATTTGTTGCTACCATCTCCTTGAATTGTTAATACTACTTTTTAATATATTATTATATTGATTGTTATTAGTTTGGTAAGTAGACATATTGAACTTAATTCGAATGTGGTTAAAAAATTGTTTGTCTTTTTAACTTTGGAATAATTGTCAGAACTTGTCCCATTTTATATATGACTTTATTGAGTTTTTAAAAATGTTTTGTTATTTGTAGGCATAATATTTGGACATTTTTATATCCAAATTGCTTGTAAACATTTTAAGGATTACGATAATTTACTTTCAATGGATTAAAAATTTCCACTATTGATACAATGACAATTAATATTTACTAATGCGTTTACGCACCATTGGCCATAAGTAGGTATATCGGCTTCTTAAAATTAAATATAAAGAATTATAGTAAATATAGATTCAACGGGTAATGGTTTACCGACATCGAAATAATAATCCATAATCCCTCTAAAATTATTAACAAAAATGATAAATTTGCTTTAAAGGGATTAAAAATGTCCCCAATGAAAGTAATAATTCATGTAGTTTATTCTTTTAGCATAACCTTGCTATAGATGAGCAAATGGTTCCTTATTAAGATAACACTCTTACATGTACATAAAATGAAAGCAGTACGTTTCTGCTTTAAATTTTGGTACCTGTATCGATTCATACCCAATAGAGGAACAACGGCCAACGAGTCTGAATTCGAGTTAAGAGGAAAATTCGTTCTTGGTTTATTGCAAGTAGTGGAGTTTCCAAAATTTCATAGGATATTTTTTGATCATTTATTTCCGTCCGAAAAACTGATGAGGGAACCATCACAACGAAGATATTTTACAATAAGGACCATTCGGGAAAATTGTATTATAAAATGCACGGTGTAGCCTGTAAAGTTGATGTCAAAAGAAATTCGAGGAAGTTACGACTGCATGCAGGATGTAACTACAGGAATCATCACAAGATGGAACAGCAATTTCGTAGTGATACTTGCCGGAAATATCTAAGGAGTTAGACAAAAAGATATGACAGGAAACGAAAAAAAAAAAAAGGAAATAACTTTCCTATAACTAAAAGTTATAGCAAAATATAATAAGTACATGGATGAAGTGGATCTGCATGGCAATTTAGTGGCAAATTACAGGATTAAGTACAACGAAAAAAATGGTGGTGTCCATTGTTGTACTATTGCTATAAATATCAAGTAAACACTTGGAAGCTGCATCGACTGGTAAACGTCATGAAATGAGCCAACTCGATTTTAAATCCTACATTGTGTCAGACTTTTGGCAGTAACAGACCAAGGAATGCCATCGGGGAGTGTGTCGTCAGAAGCACGAAAAGACAATGTTGGACATAATATAACAATCCACGAAGCCCAGAAACGATTGAAGTGTAAAGTCTGCAAATCCAATAGAATTTATTTATGTAAAAAAAAACTAATCTGCATTTTCACTCAGAATGTTTCAGCTAACATAATTTTTGAGTTTTTATATTCTTACGCACTAATGGTGCATATACGCACCATATATTATAAACATCTTTGTTAGAAATTTTCATTAAATATCTCTTAACGAACACCATAATAAATAGTTTTATTTAACAAAATTACAAATAATAATTATTTAAATTTTTCGCCAAAGATGGGTTGATAATAATATTTTAGAGTATCTTACGTTAGATAAAAAAATGTACCAAATTATAAAACCTACAAAAAATCAAGTATATTATTCAATTTTAAAGAGAAAATTTAGAGACATTTAAAATCAAAAGTGTAAAAACTATATTAGACAAACTTATCGAAATTTCAAGATCCATAGAATATCCAGGAACAATCATAAACCAAAAAAGCATTTTAGCTAAACAATTATTGGACTCGAACCATTTTGTTCCGAAACAAAAATACATTCTAATTTTATTTTCAATAAAAAGAGTACCATATTGAATTTATTACAACCCGTCGAAATTTCAATAAATGGAAATCATGCGGATTTACATATCCTGCACGATAAAATTGAATTAGCAGAATATTTAATTTTCTACAAGGATGAGTCGGTACATTAAAAAAAACTTATTACAATCGCCATACGATGGTTTGTTTGGTTATTCACATCACCATTTCAATTATTGCAAAAAACTTGGCAATAAGAGAAATTCTTGTCGAAACTAGTATCATGCAATAAATTTAATAAATAATTATAAATTGAAAAAATATATTTCATATTAAATACATATTAAACATATTTTTGTTTGGAGTTAAATAAATTGTTGATTTTTTTACATTTATAAATCGATACGCTTTTTCAATTACACATTAATTTTAAAACCAGAAAAAGGCTAAATCGATTACGCTTGCATTACGTGTGAAATCACAAGAGTTAGAAGTCAAACGATTTCGCAATCATATACATTTATGAAAAACACAAGGTTGATCTAAGCTTAGGTAAAAGTTAAAAAATATAAGTTTTATAAATTAAATACTATATAATAAAATTATTTATAAATAATAATAAACTCGTACAAAAATAATTCCATTACATAAAGTATTTATTTTATTTTTAAAATTAGAATGGAAATGTCTTTTTAACCGCAACAAAGATGATTATATATTAAAAAGTACTAATTTTTAAATAACAAACAAACATCTCCATTTCAAGATAATAAATACAAAATTTAACAATTATTTTACAAAATTAATTTGGTGGAAAGTTGCTTTAGCTCCAGCTTAAAAATATATCTAATGCAATTAATAGGTAATATGCGGTTCTTGAAGATTAAAACTATTTAAATCATTTAAATTTTCATAGCAAATATTTTTATTACTAAGAAATAATGAATAATGACGACAATCCATTTACTTTCATCATTACTCTTAAAAAACAGGTTCAAATTCATGTGATAAAAATCCAGAAAGATTTAATATTATTTTTTATATTAAAATTTTCGTGAAAATATATAAAGAATCGTTTAATTTTACACGATCAAGAAGTTTGTTTTTCGGAATACAGAATTATATCAAAACTGTCGCCTGAAAAGTAATCAGAGTGTCTGCCAATTTTACTTTTTAAAATAAAATTAATTATAATAATAAATATGAATAGATTATTAAAAAATTACTTAACATTCTAATGAGAAATTTGTCACAATATTAATAATAAATAATAATAATTTATTGTCCAACAGATATATGTAATCCACTTAACGAACAATTTCGCAGATATGTTAGAAAAACATGGTTTCTAAATTGATGTAATTTTAAAATATCCAGTTTTACGAAAATATTTAATCCGTACAGTAAATCTTTGTATTTTTTATGTATTATACTTAGTACTTAAGCACATATATAATCACAAATATATAGGATTTTATATTTGGTTAAGTGCTAAGTAAAATATATATAAAGGTACAAAAGGATAATAGTAAAGGTAAAATTTGAATATATTCATGAATAAATACCTAAGAAATTCTCTATATAATGATTTAGATGTAGATGGGATGATATAACAGAACTATCCAACGAAACCTTATGGTATCCGATTGAAAGACCAGCCAATCAATACATGCGACGGTTTGAAACAAACTTAAAGCGAATTGTCGCTATCCTGACAGTACACCGCAGATTCGGAGTACACCTCTGTAGATTGGGGATTGCAGATTCGTCAGACTATAGTCCGTGCTGTTCGGAGGATAAAACCGCGGAGTATATCCTTGGATACTTCCCGGCTCTCAAGTCCAGCAGAAGATCCATACTGGGTTAATAATGGCCAGAAGTGGCGACAATAGGGATCTACCAACCTCGAAACTGCTAGTCTACCTCGATGAGGTGGGTTAGTTGTGCTGAGGACTAATTTCTTGTTATCCCAAAAGGACCCAACGTGATGTATGTATACACCTCCCACAAGACCGTATAAACCGATTATGAAACGAGAGATTAAAAATATTAATACCAAATCAATTTTAATGAAAATTACTTAACGGAAACAATTAGACACTGTATGTTTTTTATAATTTATCTAAAGAAATTACAGATATTTTACATTTATTTAATTTAATTTATTTTACGAAAATCTCATTTACACAAAATGATAAGCATTTACATAAAGAATCACAAATAAAAATATCAAAAAATATATATTAATGAAACTATCTAAAAATCAAATATAAAATAAAATATCTTCTATAATGTATCACAGATGTTATCCCACCAAAAGAAAATGCAAAAGCAAATTAACACAGATAAACACCAAACACGCAAATAGAATAAAAACTACGCAAAGATACACACGGATTAGACAGACGGACATTCGATAATAGTTTTAATACTTTAATGAATTGTGAATTTTATCTTATATTATTTTATAATATCTGTATAGTCTGATTAAAGATGTGACCATATATATAACTTTAAAATGTCCTGTTTTACGAAAATATTTAATTCCAAAATAGTTGTCCTTTCTCCTACTTACTTTTCATTAAACGAGTAATTGAAGATATATAATTTTAATTATAAGTTTAATAAAAAAAGTAGTAGATAAGACAGCCATTTTTATTTAAATAATTAAAGTCTCCACAACCAACATAAAGTAAAAAGAAAGGAGTTTTCATTCAATTGGTCACAGTTACTTAAATAAATTAAATAAAAATGATTTGAAAAGAATTAATAAATTATTTCCACATTTAGCTCTGCGTTATTTTGACGTATGTTATGTAAGTAGTATAAAAATTTAATTCAACATAAAGTAGATTGAATTTGAATAATAATAAGTACTGGGAATTGCGCATTAAAAATATATTAAAATATCTCATTGATGGCTTAAGTAGATTGATGTTTCGCATTGAATGTTCTTGAATCATCTAAACAATTATTGACAAGGTTACAGGTTTTTTTAAATCATATTTCACTATATATCAAATTAATTTAATCAACACATAACCAGTGATGAATCATTTTTGAACCAGTTGGATTTAAAATAAGACACTTGGTTTGTTTCACAATTAATCATTTATTGTCTCTCCGACCGGTTTGAAGGAAGGAGAATGACCTAGGGTCAATTCTCAATGAATTACTCCTTATATTTTTATTTTTAAAGCTAAATGTATCAAATTTGTTACTTCAATTATATGTCCCATTTTCATTTTCCACTGACCCCAGTCCAAGAGAAAGTATTTTCTTCAAAATAATTCGAATCGCCAATTTCTACGGATATGCACGTTTTGAGATCCCCTGAGTCCATTCCATCGAGTTCTGAAAAATGTCTGTGACATTTTTGAACCGAAACGTTATAACCAAGCATTTAATAAGAGCAATTTTACTCTTAGTGTTTTTTGTTTTAAATTTTTCCACAATTATTAAACAAATATTGATCGCATCGAAGAATAAAAGTTTATATCTGGAAGAAATAAGTAGTTTCATCTATTAACTTTTTGTTCAATCATCTTCCGTTCTTGTATTGTATTCTTAGCGTTTATAATAAAAATATGTTTTAAATAAAAGTTTCAGATTTTGAAAAAGAAAATATTTTTTGCTTTATAACATTTCATCGTAAACCTTTAATGTTCATGTTATTAGGGTCACTTTACACACACAAAAATTCTCGCATAAATTCATAACATAAATATTATAAATTTATGTAAGTGTAATACAGCGATTTTTATAATATATTTTTCGAGAATTCTCGCGAGAAATATATTAAAAATAATAAATATTATATAAATAAATAAATTTAAAATAATCTAGAACAACACCTGCGGACATTTCATGGTAACTTGTCTGGCAGATTATGTTTCGTATGCCGTCATTTTCTGTCATCCAAGTATGACAAAATAAAAAATAGTGTCTGTTGTTCTATCCGTGATTGTAATTTTGGGCTTATAAGTTATAAACACTATTGTTTTAATATAATACTGTGTTAAAGCTCTTACTGCAGAGACAGTTGCTGACAGAAGTAAGTTGTTTTTATTCACAATTTAATTGGCCAATTTTCAGCTACTTTCGAAGTAATCATAATTTGTTTCTATAATAATTCTTTGCTGTGTAAAATAGGAAGAAATATTTTTATATATAGAATTATAGCGAATTCTCACACAACGTTCTGCCAGAATTCGTGGGTGTGTAAAACGGCCCTTAGTGGAAGAACTTAAAAAGCTGCCATATTTCAGTAATTAAATAGTCAATACATCTTTTGCAAAAACGCTTCAAAAATGTTAGGAACATGAAAAATAGTGTAGGGAAATATTTGAAGCCATTGTAAGGTAAGAAATAACAAAATAAATTGTAATATAACCTTAAAAGACAACAATATATTTTTTCATTTAGTAAGTTTTCATTTACTATTAAATATTCATTCAAGAAGATATTTGGCCGAATTCACCGGGAAAAGTACCATGATGGACACATCACTATTTTTAATTGTATTTGCCTATTAATCAAAATTATTTCACGATTCATCTATTTTGTTTCTTAATTAATTGAAATGGTTGCGGTTCATAAAAATATTAATAAAATTAGTAATAAATAATGAGGGAATGCGGTGTACGTACTCTCGTATAAGTACCGCAAAAATATTAACTGGAAAACTATTGAATGTAAATTGGTTAACTGGAAATATTTTTCAGGTTTAATGAATCTCTTTTAATGACTGTTGAAATACAATTTAAAAACTCTGTAAATTGGAATATCACATATTTGATACAGTGGTTAGAATAAATGGAGCTAATATTAAAATATTGAATTAAATAATCATGGGTATATGTTTTTTTTTTTATTGGAAAGAATACATTTTTAAAAAATATTTTGTACAGATTCTAAATAATTTACGTTCTTGTTAGAGACCAGCATAAAATAATAATGTAATATTTCTAAATGTTCATAGTGAATCTTGAAATTTAATAAGATGTTAAATTATTAACTTTTGTCTGATTATGAAACCCAATGCTCGACAATAGACCTTTTCAATTGACAAGTATATGAATTATTAGTCTGTAGTAAAAAATAATAGAGAGATCTCTTATTCCTTTTATTTCTGTCAGTATGTGATCACTCAACTTACACATGTAATTAATTACGAGTTTCTTATTATAAGTTCTTATTGCTTTTTTTATTTTTTAAATATTGTGTATTATACTAACATGATCCATAAACCGCATTAAAATTTTATTTTACTGACATTGACATGAAAATTATTTATTAAAATTAAGATAATCTGTATTAAACAATTGAATTTAATTGATTTATACAAATCATAATAACAGAAAAGGGGCCAATATTTCTTCTATGTGCTATAATACAAGAAGGATTATTCCATTATGAAATAGAGCCTCAACCCATTAATACATAGATCACCGGATATAAATTATTGTAAAGATTAAAATTATCAACAAAAGTCATATTTATTATAATCTTGATGACAAATATAGTAGTGTGTTTTATATAAAGTAAACCTGAATAGTTAGATTTTTTAGTAGAAATCAATCTACGGGGGCACTTTAATTAATATATTTACAAACATCTTTATTCAGACATCATTACATAATTGTATATACACATTTATATTTAAATAAGAAAACAAATATTGTGTTAGTCTGTCCGGGCTATCGACCTGGGGTCTTTCTGCCCTTTTAATTAATATTTTAATGGTTTTATATATATATATATATATAAATTGCCGTAGGCGTTAATGGGTTAATAATAAATATTGTGTAAGGATACAACAGAATAATTAGTACCAACAGAAATAGACTCCTTGGTTAAATTCCACAAACAGGAAGTTGTAATAAATTTATATTTACTCTAAATTAATCGGCATACACGATTTCATGAAATGATTATGTTAATATATATTAAAACGACAGAAACATTTCTGATCGATAGCCTAGATAAACTAACAACTACATATTTTATAAATCTTGATGTTACATTATTTTGTGTCATTTGTATAGCCTGAATAAGTATGTGTAAGTATATATAAATTAAAAATATTTCGAGTAATTACAAATCTTGAGAATAAAGAAATAAATTTAAGCATTTTAATTTTAATATAATTATTGAAGAAACAATTATCATTATTATATATTTCAATCTTTTTATGGTTGAGAGAAAAGGGCGATTAATTGAAAAGCTGAAAACCAAAACATAATCAACAGTATTTAAAAAAAAATATTTAAATTACTTTCAGAACATGTAAGATGGAAATTATATTAATAAGTTTCAATTCAGATAATTTGAATCGAATTTTAAGTTTATAGTATGTGAAAATGTTAATTTGCATTGAGATTTTGTGCTTTATATTTATGTAACCATAAGTTTATGAATGTTTCAATAATACATTTAAACATGTATATCGAAGTAGAAACCTCCACAATATAAGATAATAATAACATTTATTACAGATCAATCGTCAATGAATTTATTTATTCCAGGGCATACATTTATTAGATGGAAAAATTGTGTTTTCTTATAATTATCATTTTCAAATTCTTTTTATATAATTTTTAATCTTATATTTTTTAAATCATAATTCTGATTTATAATAATATAATATTAATATTAATTAATATTAACATAAAGTAGAATAGAATAAAGTGAAATACTGTTTAAAAATGATATAGTATTGTTCGTTCAAAATGTATTGTCTTGATATTCCTGAAATATTTCCGGATAAGTTGTGATTAACTGTATCTAGGAGCCATAACACGAACGTCATAAAATTTTGAGTACATTTGAGCTTATATTAAATTGTTAGTTTCTATAAAAATGCTACATACTATCAAAAGGTTTACTGAAGATAATATAAATTAGTGCATGTTTAATTAAGTTTTTATGGCCGGAGATACGTACTTCGAAAACATTATAAAATGTGTACATTAGTTATGGTATAAAAAGAATGAAGAAAGTATAAAATAAAATCCTAAAGGCATATAGAGCTTCATACAGGATTAAATATAATTAATTGACTTTTCTATTAATTATATTTTAAAATATATTATTGATTTAAAATAAACAAAAATAACAGTTAAAAACATCTACAAGTTTTGTTAATTTAAACTCAATTATAAATATTAAAATAGAATTTGTATAAAATTGAATTAACATTATTTATATTGTTTATGCATGATCTATAATACCCTGCATTTTTTATGACTTATTTTAGAATGTGTTCGCTGTGGACAGTTGCAGGCCTGTTTAAACAGTAGATGTTTATGACCAATTTTTTTAAACAGGCAAAAATTGTCAACTTTCATGAATGTGTAACTTAGAATTTTCTCAAAATTTAAAAACACAAGTTAATGAATAGGTTTTTGTAAATAAAAACGCTATTATTTATTATATAATAAGCGACTGGCATTAAATAATTAGTCAATTAAATTTAATATTATTAATACGTGTAAATGTTGAACTAATAGCTTGAATTACTAGATAACATGAAAATAATTTTGTCCCCTTTAGAAAAATTCATTTTTAGTTTGAGTTAAAAGTGTTGATACTGCAAACATTTTACTAAATATCAATGCTATACAAACAGAGTAAATTAGTGCAATATTTAACTTAAAATAATATACAGCGAAGTAGAGTCCATTTATCATTTAGTTAAAACATATGGATTACATACACTAAATTACGTGATAAATTTAAAAGGCTATGTTAGAAGCGCCTACTCTCAATATACAATTTTAAAGGTGCGGTTTAGTAGAAAGCATAGAAAGAGATATATAATTACAGAAAATGAAATAATCTTTAATATCGATTCATTTTCATTAATTTAGACTGAAATTTCGTAAGGGTTCACGCTAAAATTAACTTTTTAATTTTAGCGTGAACATTATTATATAAATTCACATTTTATGTATATATCTATTTAAAATGCATCTTAGACTATGATGATTAAAAATAATGTACAGCTTAAACTTATAATTTCCCTTACAGAATAGCCCCCGTTGTCAGATACACAATATTTACATTGTGTATATATTTATATATTATATATATATATAGTATATATATTTATATTAATATGTATCAAGTTCTAAGGCGATTATTTCTAGTTATGTGAAAATGATATTGTAGATGATAAATCATGATGTTTTATCTGAATGTGTTTTTGTAGTACACCATGAAACAAAAAGTTGTTATGATGTTAGATTTGAAGTTTGTATAAAACAAACAGTTTTTCATTAAAATATTAATTTCATATTAATGTTCTTTGAACGTCTGACACATGGAAACATTAAGAGATTTGAATAATTAAAAGAAACACTATTTGTATATAATTTCAATTCATTTGTTAATATCGTATGTACATTTTGATTTTCAATACGGTGTATGAAAAAAAGTACAACTGAAGTGTTTACTTTAATGATTTATTTCAAATAGTTTAATTTTCATTATAAATGAAATTATAATAAATATTTATTAATATAGTAATTAATGTGAATTATGGCTGCAGTAAAAATCATTATGTGGACGTTAAATTAAGCATATTAAATCATACGAACGCCGCTGTAATAAATAATAGAAAAACAGTATATAAATAGCGAAAAAACAATGGCTCGACATAAATCCGAGACATATATTCGCATGAAGAGACCATAACGGAACAACGAGGGCCCTTAATTATGTCCCATTAACGAGCGTGAATTCTCGAATGAATCGCGGATTATCACGTAACACGGGACCCTTTATCCCCGCCACACACACACGCGCGGGCCCTGGATTTAAAACATCCAGACCGCAAAACGGGCAAAAATACGGAAGTGGGAGAGGAGCAAAAAAAAATCACTCACTTGGTCTATCCAGCTCATTCGGGGCGGTCGCCTCGTCCAAATTGGTGAATCCCGGCGAAACCGATGGTAACACGACGCAGAGAACGGGCAAAAGCACCCGAATTAACCCCATCGGCACTCTCATGTCAAACCACTCTTTGAGCACATCACTTGAGTTAACCACTATTGACCTTTTTGTTTTTTTTTGTGTTAATTTAAAACCAGCATTACAAACGACTTTAATATTTTAAATTGAAATCGATTGTTAAATATTTATATTCCAGCAATGTATTTCTCACTAAATATTTAACATTTATTCGTACTTTTTTTAAATATTTTAAAAATCTAACATCCACCAAGACAAATGAGTTTTAACAAATAAAACATTGAAAGGGTAGTTACGATAGCGTTATAGAACTTCTTGTTGTTTTATTATTAACACTGATAATCCTTTGCGGTGATATTTATACTAATAAATTAATTACAATCATTACAATCCATTCAACATTAATATTTAAATTACACTTTTTCTTTGTTTATTCGTTTCATTGTAATTTAATTCCACCGTTAATTAAGAAAACAGTCATTAAATATCTCCTCCTGCTTCCTATTTTTATTTAATTCCACTAATTGTTTTTTCGTAATCAACTTTTTTTTAATAATAACACAACCGCTTGTTATCTATTCGTTTTGTTTTAATTCACCTTTTAAAGTTTTAGTCAATCCCAGTAATCATTTTTTTTCAGTTTCTATAATTTCAACTTAATCCCACCAGAAATTCCGCCAGAATTAATTTATATCCACTATTTTTTTTCACATTCATTACTTTCTTTCAACAAAACTTACAATAATGTTTTATTCAAGTGAAACACTTGCTTCATATAAGCTGTTTTACATTCCACCCCGTGTTTATTAAAAAAAGATAATTTTATTTAATTCCACATTTTTTTTTTCTTTTTAATTTAAAATACTGCTTTGTGATTTAATTAAACCTGCTGTTCTTTTTTAGTTATTTTAAATTAATTCAGGGAATAAATTTTACGCACTTATTCCGCTTTCTTTTTATGTCCTTATCATCACACCTTTAACAGCACATAAAATTCGGAACGTTGATTTCAATATTTGTTGGTATTTGAGGGTTTTAAGTTGTTTTTTATGAGGATAATCCGTTTTATTACTATTATTTTTTGATAGTCCAACGCGCATCAATGAAGTTTGATTTTTATTTAAAAAATAATTCAATGTGGGAAAATGGTAGTTTTTGTTTACAGGTTTAATGAATAAGTTTATTTATGGAAAAGACGTCGATTAAGTTTCCTACAACAATCACTAAACTCTATGTTTTGTGTATATAATATACTTTGTACAATTTGTTTATTATTTATTATAGAAAAAAAAAAACAATTGACGACGATTCAAATTTATTCACGTAATTAGTTGCTGATGAATTTTTGTTGAAGTAACGTGTTGCGGTCGTGTAAAGGGGGTTGTTGTGGAGGAACGGAAACGGACGCCCCCGCAGGAATAAAACCGGCGCGAGCGGTCGGCATTACACGTAGAAACACGCGGCTTCGCATCCGCAGCTTTACTGAAGTTGGCTGCCGCGCAGAGCGCACCTTCAACGAGTTGGCGCGACGCGACGGCCGCTACGAGGCGACGCATCTCTCTTCTCTTCCGCGATGCGATACCATTATCCTCTTCTTCTCTATTCCGCTCCTCTCCGCATCTCTTCTCCTTTCCCGCAATCGGGCTCGAGTGTCCCGAAGACGCGAATGGGGATGAGGTTGAGGATGAGGATGAAGATGGGGTTCTTGTGGTGTTCCTGCTGATCTCGCTTTGCTCGCCCCCGAGTTGTATATCTTACCGGCGACGTTTTCAGGTGGCTGTATTGTCTGGTTTTGATTATAGTGATAAGGTATTGTGCTCTCGTATTCTGCTTATTATGGGGATTCACTTTGAGCGCTCTTCTGAACCCACACGTCGGCGGCCACTTTCACAATCGCGGATCATCTGCACGTACGCCGCGGGCACTTTTCAATTCAAATTAATTTCACTCCTCTTTCAAATTATCAATGCATTTTTTAAATCCTTTTTAATCATATTAAACACACGCTATTTCCACAAACACTAACATTTATCTAATTTACCAATTTTACTACTAAGTTTATCATGTCTTAAGGGAAATTCCTGCATGCAATCCATATTAGATCAAACTATATTTTCAACATTGACTCGCATTAACAAGTATCCCCTTATTACTCGCATATATGGTATCCAATCAGCATTCACCAAAATTCGCAGAAAATATGGCTATCTTTAAGGCTCTTTATGGAGTAACTAATCTCGGAAATCTATTATCCCATTAACTTTCCAATAATCCTATTGACGCAGTCCTACTAGTAGAAACTAAAACAGATAATCCTATTATATTTAAAAAATGGTCTTTCGTCCAAATTCCGTCCTCATTTTTTTCCAAAATCAGTGCGGTTCTATTACGGCAGTCAGACCACAAATCATATTGAAAATATGCAATCCTTCCTAAACTCAAAAACAAATGAATAAATAGATCCACCGTGTTATAACCTCCCCAATTTCCTTACAAAAGCTTCCCTCTTTAATCATGTTGTCAGGTGGGAAAATTAATAATAACATAAAAAACGAAACAGCTCGTATATTTCTAATTAAAATTGAGTTCGTATTCATACTCGTCCTACGTTTATTATATCCGATTATCAGTTTACCATTCCGAATTTTTTCGTTTATACTAGTAGCATTCGTTATCTCAGCCATAATTTTAATCTCATCCCTTATCTATGTTCAGATCACATGCCTATCAATTCTCTCTCGATAGTAATACTCCTTATCCATCCTTTCCCAAGACTATTGGATGTTTGTGACATTGAAAAAGTGACCAACAACATGACGGAATTTATGTATTTAAACACTTAACTCAAATTGAACATTTCGCGCAGAATTTGAATCCCTATCGAAATCCATAAAATACACATCCTCCATAACTAAAATTCCTTTAAAAATTCAATAACACTCTCATTAAACTACATAAAAGTGATCTTTGTATAAAATTCTGTTACTCTTAAACGAACTGTAAGCAATTCTGGCATGAAGCAATAAAGCTTATTAAAAATCGTAAAATGGGGTTTATTCAAAAGATTACAGATACAGCGAAAAAAGTGACTGTAACAGACGAAACGGAAATAGCAATAGTATATTTCATTAGGAGTCCAGAAAAAAAGATTTTTCCGTGCGCACTGACGCCTCACACGGGAAGTCATGCAAGCACGGAAAAATCCATTTCTGGACGTGTAATGAACGCTATTTTTTATTATACTTATCTGAAAACAAAAATATAAAACTAAATATTTAAATTATTTGATTTATTTTCAAACCAGTAACATCTATGGCAGTGAATAATTACACTAATTCTAAAGAAATTTAAATGCAATACCTGTTTTTCGGAATTTGATCTGGTAAGCACTTTATTTCAAAATACAATATCAGTATATTCTAAGTCTGTGTACATTTGAACAAATTTACGAATTTCACAGACGGAAAATAAAACGTCAGTGAAACACAGAAGTGAAAAATACATCGTTGCTATGGAAATCGGTTAGTGCACGGAATGATCGCACAAACAAACTTTTTCTGTGCGGTCGCCTGAAAAAGTGACGATTCCATCATTCTAGAGGCATATGGAATCAACGAGTTTTCAGATAACTATAATAAAAATATATTTGTAAAACTGTTTAGACAGATTTATTCAATGACGTACAATTTAGACTGTAGGTTTGTTCGTTAGATCAACAAAGAACTTTTTACACTGCACAGAAACCGTTCGTTACATGAACCAAGTCGAACTGATATGTGATCGTTTTCACCAGTTTCGTTGTACTGAACATGCACTTTTTAGTAATCCTCTCGAGCAGTTAGTTCAAAGACTACCGACGTTAGTGAAAGGCGCGGAAACCAGTTAGAACGATCAAATATATTCGAAAGTATCTTAAATAAAAATGGATTGGTAGAGCAGTGATATATACGATTTCCCCAACAGCAATTTTGATGTTGTACGTCAACATGTCTATAATAAAAATTGTATGTATTTTGCCTAGAAGTATTGCTGAACGCTGAATTATTTCACTTTTATTTTTATTACTGCTAGATGTTACAGTAATTGAATACTTTGCACTCAAACCATTCGTTACAGTCAACCCCAGTTCATGAAAACTGACATAAACTGGCCTGCACCGGTGACGTCACGAACCTGGACTCACTTCAACTTAGTGAAAAACAAACGAAGAAACCTAATAAAAACCACTTTTTGAACAATTCCTGGTATTCGTGTTTTAAATTTTTGAAAAGAAAATTACAAAAATGGAGGGGAAACCCCAAATTATGAAATAAAGAAGGATGAGTATTTTGAGTCTTATGAAAAAAAAAAAAACAGCCCTCGATTTTGACAACATCCCTCGATTCCCTTCCTTCCCGACTTACATCCATAACCATAACTTAAACATTTTCAATTATATCTATTCCTAGACCTGATAAGGACTTCCTCGATTCCGTAAGTATCCGCCCAATACTATTCATCTTGTCTTATGTAATCTGTTCAAATCTATTCTTAAACATAATAAACATTTATCTCCAACCTACATCCAACTGCCAAACAGCAAGCCTCAAAGGACAAAACTCCACTATCATTTTTTCAGACATGAAACAACCATTTGACCTTATTTATACAGACGCTTGCTCTTAAACAGACCCTTTCATAAATAGTTATTCAAATAAAACTTCGAGAATCCGTACCA
This sequence comes from Philonthus spinipes, assembly GCA_963082785.1. Lineage (NCBI taxonomy): Eukaryota > Metazoa > Arthropoda > Insecta > Coleoptera > Staphylinidae > Philonthus > Philonthus spinipes. Next base: position 9,554,268 of record OY720315.1, on the reverse strand, counting down.
TTCACTGATGAATAAGATGTGTAGCAAGGTTTCTCATTGCCTCTTCTTCTATAGGTTTTTCCAATTAGGGCGGGTCGATTTTGACAGACTGTAGCGGCCAAGTTATTTTCCCACCACGAGAAACCGCGGCAAATGTCCGCCGAACAATGTCATATGCCATACAAAATGTTAAAATAAAATTTAATTAATACCTCACACACAGCTTCTTTCATTACATTTCAATATCGACCCGTCGTTATTGGAAAACTCTAAATATAACTTCTTAGTCTTAGTCATATGACTAGTCTTAGTCACTTCTTAGGCTTCCACCTTAAACAAAAACCTCAGCGATAATAAAGTGACCCCATATATACCAGCATTGACACAACAATACAAGGTTATTATAAATGATGGACCCATTTTTAAAAATTCGTATTTATTAAAGTATAAATCCTAAATTAACAATCTTTGCAGCCATGAAAAGAGGAAGTTTCAAAGTTTTTTTTAAGACATCATAGATATTAAAAGGGTCCACCGTTTCATGCACGATAAATAGAAATAGTCAAATGGGGTGAAATAAGAAGATCTCGGTTGCCTGGTCTTCATTTCCTCTGCGACGTATTCAGTGATGTGGAAAGAGTTTATTCTAAAAGACTCGTAAAATGTGGTGCCTTGGGATGGAGCTCCGTCATATTGGTAAATGAAGTCCTTTGAACAGGAACAGCCATTGTTTGAACATGTCCAGATACGCTTTTACAGTTACAGTTGTTTCCGTAAAGAAAAAAAAAAATGCCATAAACTTTTGAACGTATACGTATATATTTGGTGAGTATATAATGTTGCATTGTTGAATGTGGATTTTGCAAATCCTATATGTGAACATTGCGTCTGTTGACATTTCCACTAAGTTGGAAAGTTGCTTCAACGCTAAAAATTATACACTGTAAATACGCGTTAGCCTTCATTATTTCTAGCACATAAGCACACAATTCGAGACGCTTCTCTTTGTCATTAGGATTGACAACCTGTTTAAACCAATGGATAATGAACCGAATTTGGAACGAAATGCCCGCTGCATTACAATTTGTGACTCACTTTTTGGGAACTATTGCACGCTGAAAACTTTGTGATCCACAGTAACCATCTCACTCATAACTGACACTTAAAAAAACATTGAAACTTCCTTTCATGGCCACAAAGGGATTTGTACTTTAATAAATATGGATTTTTAAAAATAGGTCAATCATTTACAATAACATTTTTTTATTAGTATGTATATATTCATGACAATAAGAAAATTAAACTGAAGTTAAAACATATTTAGATTCTTTGGAGATTGCTATATATTTTTTGTATATTTTGTCATACACCTATCTTCATCGGTTAAAGATATAGTTATAGATTAAAGTGGCCTTATAGAGTGCAATCATAACGAAAAAACAGCACATTTAATAAGTCAGACTGTTTGTTTAAAAAGAAACTTTCTTTAGCGCCGAACACAAAAGTATAAAGTGATTGTAATAGCTGTTCTCGCGGCAGATATTTCTGGCAGATTATATATAAAATTCAAAAATGACATGAAGCACAAGTGTCTTTAGTAGGCACTGAGTGAAATCACTGCGATGACGAATTCTGAGCATGGCGCGAAATATCAACTTCTAGGTACTTTTCTTTCGCAGCTAGATCGAAAATAATTATATTCTAACAATTCAGATGATAATTTTTCGAAAAACGCTCAGACAGGTCCATCATTCATAAAAGTAGTATATACTGGGTTTCCCATTAACAAATGCCGTTACAAAGTCTTTTTCAATGGAACACCCTAGATATTGTTATATTTATAGATTCCCCAGATAATTATAGACATTTTTCATGAATGATGTCCTATATACAGGAAAAAAAAATTAAAAAATCTACGTTACACCATTGAATGCGATCTTTGCGATATTTTCACTTTCTATCACTTCCCGGTGTACCGGAAATGGCTACCAATTATATTATTTTAAATGGAACACCCAATATATATATATATATATATATACAGAGAGTTTTATGTAACACCGAACATACTAGAATGTACTCAATGTAAATTTTCCTATGTTCGATTTGTTCAGAAACTCATCAAAGCATTGGGTGCGATGTGATTGGCTACGATTTCTAATGTCAACTATTATGTCAAGTGCAACATGTATAATTATGAATATAATACTTAACCACAACGCATACCATAAAAATCTTATCCTCCTTTGTATACATTAAAAGATGTCCAACTCATCGTCTACTTCTGCTTTAAGAGCCAGAACAGTAAATATCACTTACTTGCGATAACTGACAAGTGTAAGTCATTTTTGACGGAAAAGGGTGTAGTTTGGGTTGACTATATTATTTTTTAGAAATAGTAGCCAATCACATCGCACTCAATGCTTTGATGCGTTCCAGTACAAATCGAACATAGGGAAATTTACATTGAATACATTCTAGTATGTTCGGTGTTTCATAAAACTCTCTGTATATTGAATTCGTCGTTCAAGTGCCTACCAAATCATATTGATTTTTTATCCACATAACACTTACAGTTTTTGAGTTAAACATTTATTCGCACAAATTTACCTAAAATAAACTTTTTGAAAATGCTTATAATTCCAGTAGAAACAATATAGACAGACAATCGGCATCTTGAATTTTTACTAATAGATCCCTCTTATATTAAAAAATAACATCCGTCAATTTTGACAATAGATATTTCAAAATTGTCAATATTTCAGTGGCTCCTTAAACACATTATAATTAAGTGTTAGAAATTCAAAACATTTTCAATGTGGAGATCGTATTCAACCATGCAATGTAGATTTTTGTCGAATTTTTAAATTATCTTTAAATTATTTCATAATTCTATGTGAACCATAAAAAAGTATTTATAATTGCTGCATAAGGGTAAAAACAAATCGCATAGTTATGCTGGCATTCCCAGAACAATCCTAAAAACCAAGCAGAAAATATCCACAAGTACATGCTACGAATATTCAAGTTCCTTTACCAATTTGATTTCATTGTATATCGGTACACTTCCTAGCAATACTTACATCAAACTGCCATACGACACATCTCGAAGGTAGAAAATCAGCAATCCTCCCCATTTTATAATAATTCTAGACAGTTTTTTTCTCTAATCGATCGATATTTGTCAAAATCCGAAATTCATATTCCCAATCATTCGCCCAACAGCAAGGTAATCCTCAAGGTTCCCCACTTTCCCCCATATTGTATAATCTATTTGTTCACGACATTTATAACTCAGATTCTTCATATGTAAATCCTGCTTCATATTCTATTCTATATGCCGACGATATCGCCCTCATTGCTCATGCTCCAGAAAGCACTAAGCACCCTTCAAGCTTTGATCGACGACGGTCAGACGTGGTTTGCAAAATGGCACATTTCAATCAATCCTAACAAAATGCAACTCCTTAATCCTTTCCATCGACATCAAAACTACCCCCATAGCGTAATCATTAACGACCATATAATTTTTTCGTCACTCAATTGTAAATACTTAAGGTATTTAAATCGACTCTAAATTCACATTCCTCGAACACTCAAAATTAGCTGAAACCAACATTACGAACTGGGCTCGACACCAGACCGCTTACATACAAGAATAAAGGTATTTCCACGGATACGGCAATACGTATATATATATATATATAATTATCTGTCGATCTCTGCTCAAATATGCAGTAATCCTCTTCCATAATCCTCGCCCCAAAGTAATTATTATAAACTCCGAACGGCCAGCCTTGAGAGTGCTTACTAAAATCCTTTACATAATGCTTCCAATGCACTCCTGTTTGAAATTTTCAATATTCCTACCATAGCTGAATCCAAAGTTTATCTCGAATCCTCACTACATAGATATTCTCAATCAACTTTGTATTCCTCGTAAAATTACCATCAACCCTAAATATAATTTTCCCTTTTTATAACTCAAAAACTAAAAATGATAAATAAAATGTGATGACATATTCGAAGTCGGCCTAAAATGTTGCTTTGAGAAAGTTTTTATTATATTCCGATTATAACCCACAAACGGTTAAAGATATATCAGTTTTTTCTTCGCTATTGTTTTTATTATTAAAAATTAGCCTAGGATCGCCGGTTTTTCAATATTTCTTAAAATAAAAAAGTTTTCTATATGTGGCACCACCAAAATGGACCACTCTGCACAAAGAGTGTCTAGAAATCTCTGAAGAATTCGTATTTCCAATAATATATAGGTTGTTCCATTAAAGAACATAATTTTTAATCAGCAATTCTATATGAGCCACCCTATATATAAAATGTTTAGTGAAAAAGATACACAGTTGATAACACTAATCGACCTCTCGGAGCGTTTTTCTCGAAAATAATCACTAATAGTTTAAATGAATTTGTTCCTCTTTCATTATGAACGTATAGAGAATGTTTCATTTCAAATATGTAAATTTTTTGTTGTAAAAAATGCGCTCTTAAATATTTTAATCGAGAATTTTGATTAAAAATATTTCCAAAATAAAATTTATTTAAAAAAAATGTACACAACATCTCTCTATTATTTTAAAAATAATTTTTGAACTCCCATTTAAATATGTAACTTCGTTATAAAATGTCATATGTTTAATATTTTCAGTAAAAAGGATGCACAGTTTAAAATATTAATAAAATTAATATGTCGGGCGGAGAAAATAATCATAAATAGTTTAAATTAATTTATTGCTTTCATTTCGAACCCACTATATATAACCTTAAACATTGCTATAAAATTAATTTATTAATCAAGTAATATAAGAACGTTTCATTGGTAGATAGCCAATTCGCGGACTTTTACAAAATATATTGTAAAATTTTCTATTAAATGCGCATATTGTGTTGTGTTTGTCAATAAAGATTATGTATATTATTAAGTTTATTTTCTATTTGTTGCAAATTTATTAAATTCTATTTATGTGTATAACGATAGAAAAGAAAAAAATAACAAAAAAATATATTATTTATATATTTATCATGGTATTATAAATGTCCAGATGTATATACATTAATGGGTTCCTTTCAATTACTAAAAATAGAAAACAAATAATAAAATATTGTCTTACATTATAAAATGATCAGCTTTTATTTAATATAAGTTATTTTGTAAAAATTCTAAATTGTTACTAAGAAATATTTTCCTGACACGTTCAGTAATTGTTTGAATTTTCGAATATTTATTATCTCTGTTTATAAACATACAAGTAATAAATCCTAAAAAACGCTACATTGAATCTGTGCTCATAATTATGCATAAGTGTGTAATTCACTTAGACCGTAAAATGTTATTGCGTGGGGGCCAATCCCAACTTCCTAATTTTCAACCAAGAGACATATGGTGTTAATAAATGCACACACGTATTCTTCTTGTACTTTAAAAAAAAATGCCGAATGGCGTTAAACGCACCAGATATCATTTACTTTTAATAATTCAAAAATACAACTTTAGTAATAAATTGAGTCTAAGCATCAATTGGCAAAAAATGTTCAATTTCGTGAAAACAACACGGAAATATCAGTGCCGGCCTTAGCAATCTGAGTATCCCGGGCTAGATATTTTACAGCGCCCCTAATAGTTAAATTATAATTCCATGTTTGTCTTGTTATTACTATAATGCAAAATTATTTTGTATTATCATATAAAAGGGCTACTATTTCCTATTGGTTAATAAATTTATTATTATTATATAATTTAAAAATTGTGCATTATATTTGTATAAAGTTTTTATTTGGTAAAATATAACAAAAAATAAACAACTAATTAATATATTTTATTTTTTATTATTTTAATACTTTATGAATATTTACATATTGTTACGTAATCGGGTTTAACCAAACTCGGAAATAAGTAAAACAATGTTTATTCGTTTATTTAGAGTACACTTAACACATTTATTTACACCACACTGTCCCTATTTATTTACTACGAGATGTTGAACACTCGGACGTTCGTGATAGACTGACTCGGACTGATTGACTGTAGCGCCGCTAGCGCGCGCGCTTATATAGCGTGCTTGTTTCTCGAACTTTCCGGAACTTTTCATAACGCCGCGTTTACCGTTGCGCGCTCTATGGAACGTTCTAGAGTGATGTTTCCAGTTTCTTCTTTCACTTTCGTTCCAATATTATTTAATTACCATGCAAAACTATCTATAAATAGTAGAATGTTACATACTGTTCATGCAAGTAATTTTAAGAAATTTTATAAAAAAATGATTGCATTTAAAAACAATACAATGATTTTATATTACAAATATTTCCAATGAAAGCAAACCTAATTCAATAATTCAGTTTTTTTAAGTCAACAAAATTTAACTTGTTTTCCTTTCTATCGGAATATTCTTTAACCAGACTCAATAATGGCAGATTTTCGGCAATTTCATTTTCAAAAGACATCGTTGGTATTATTTGGGATATAGTTCATCGCAAGTAGGTCTTTATTAGTTCTAATTTCGAAAACCTGTGTTCCCACTTGCAACAGTCACTGGTATAGTTAACATAATACGGAGCTTTATTAATGTATTAGGGAATAACTATTGAAGATTGTGCTATTTTGTTAATATCCAAATACTGTAATTTAATTCAATTGACTTTAGTATATATAAGAAAGTAAATCCTCTGAAAATCCATTATTTAAATTTGAAAAACTGAAAGTAATATTTTTAAAAGCAATGCTTATCATCCATCTCAAAAGTGGTATGCATTACTTTTAAATATAATAAACATATAATGTTTGTTCGAAAAATATGTTTTAAAAGTAATGCATACCATCTTTGAGATAGATGGTATGTATTACTTTTAAAACATATTTTTCGAGTGAATAATTCTTATATTCAAAACAGTTTTCGCCTGTCTTTTTTTAGTAATTATAGGAAGGGCCTTAAAGATTGATATTTTTTATTAATTTGATATTAAATATATGATAATAATAACTTTATTTCCCAACAGACTAAGTCCTATTACTGAGAAATATACAATATTAAATACATAAAGTTGCAATATGGTTTATAATAGTATTTCATCAAAATTCAACATACACGGTTAAATAAATATGTCAGATTATACATAATTTTAATAGCGAACAAAACCGATTAAGTGGTGTATAAAATATATTAATTGAACACTGAATATCCATAAAATTGCACAATAAGTTACCATTCTTTCGAAAACCTCAACTGACCGTTAACAAACTAAATGATGTCGTTTACATACGTATTCTCAAACTGCTAAACTTGTTGTCCCGATTTTCATATTATGATAAAAATTAATGTATTTTGTTATTTTTAGTTAGCCTAATTTCATAATGATCGAATAATTCTAATATATATTTCTACAACTATATTTCCATTCTATTTATGTAATTGTGTATTGTTTTAATTCACCCCGTACACAGAATTAATTAAACAATTTAATATTCACGTCCATAATATAAAATCTATACGGTCCAGAATGCTACATTTCCGAACGATTGTTGTACAGGGATTTGCATAATATTGAAATGCAAATGTTATTATCGTTTCCCGTATAGATTGTTTCCAAATTAATTTTTAATAAGACCCCCCGACGCAAGGGAAGCTCAATTTAAATTACCCACCGCCAGAGTTAATATTAATTTTTGTCTCCATTTCCCCCTCGCTATTTATACCAACTAAAAAAGAAAAGAAAAAAATCACAAGTGCTATAAATGAGGTTGATGCATCTAATTCTTACTAAATATTTAAACAGTAATGGGAATTAATGCTCGAAAGTTATGAAATATTTACAAATATTCATTCTTCTATACTCAGTAATAAAATGCCTTTATTTTTAGACCATAAAAATAATATATCTATAATAATCCGCAAAATTCTCTGTTCTATATTTTAGGCCAATAACCATATATGTTGCAAATATTTATACTATATTGTTTTGTAATAATTAATGTTTTATCTTCATTGAGAAAAACAATACAATATCTACATAAAACATAAGATTTTACAATATACATTGCAACGGTCTGCCAATTGGCCATCCAATTCCGCCTGGATTTTATATTTTCATTGTCAAAAAGTGCGAACAAAATGAGTCAATGTCAAACGTCTCTGTCAGATATGTACGTCACTTAAGAGTCTTGAATGTTGTGAAATGAAGTGATGAATTCAGGAAGGGTTCGGGTGGAGAGTTTATGTATAAGACTTATAGTTTTATTACGTGAAATACATTGGGAGTTTATTAGTTCTAGGTTTATAGGATTTCATGCAAATTTGTGAGATATGAAGGAAATTCTTTTTTAAATGGAAGTGATGTTGATAAGTATTGTTTTGTATTATTTGTAAAGTCTATATAAAGATGCATATATCGAGCGTATAACAAAAATCGACGGCGAAGTTGGAAATCTAAAGCATGTCTGAGCTAAAATCACACGCGTCATGTTGACAAGTCAGTTGTCAATAACCCCTAATTATCGTAAACATGGTTTCTAGAGTACATAAAACGTTTATGATTGAATCTTATTTTCGTAATGGGCGAAAAGATGTTATTCTGTTTCCAATTGTTTGGAGGAATTTCGAAATCAATTTCCCAATCTTGCCGTTGATGATAACTGTTTTCGATGTACTCTTCGGCGTGCTGTACAAGTCTTTCGTGACACTGGAAGTGTTGGTAGGAAGGAAGGCATTGGATTGGCTACAAAACGGTGGGCATTTTCAACACTTACTTTGACTATTTCAATTTAAAATAAATCTGGTTTGGCTACCTATTTAACAAAATTAATATCTGACATGTCACTGTTTAACAGCAACCAGCATTTCACGCGTGTGATCTTAGTACAGACATGACTCGAGACTTCCAACGCCAACTTCGTCATCGATTTTTGTTATACGCTCGATATATCTATCTACATAAACAAGTTGAAAATCGGCTATCGACTATTTTGACCTATTTTTGACTGTTAGGACATAGATAAATACTGATTTTTTGTGTCTGTTCTAACAGACATGATTTACAACGATTTTGTTACTATCTGAATGATGTGATGAATTTATTAATTGTCAATGTGTGATTTTTTAAATATTGGAATTTTATGAAAACTAAAACCTCTTGGTATGACAAAGTATTTATTAACCTAGTAATCATTTAAGTTTAATCCATATTTAAAAAAGTAAGTAATTTTAATTAATCCGTATAGTTTGAGTAAAATTCTTGATAAATTTTTACATAGCTGAGTAAAATAACAAACCGCATTACCGACTTTTGTTCGTTATGACCGGTATCTCTGGCCGTGCAAGTTTTATTGTTCCCGACATTAAATTTAAAATGGAAAAGGAATTACACTAGTATGAAAGCCGCGTTTTAATATCTCCCCGCCGTTGAATTCAAAAACTTTAGTTTTATCCTTTTGTGTGTGAATTATGAACTGAGAGCGAGGACTCTCGTTTGCACTCCATAGCTGGAAATCCTGTGTCCCTATCCGCTATCCTCTATTCCCGCCATGCACCGTGCCGTTTGTGTTCGCTCCAGCTTTACACCACCACCGCCAGCCAATTGTCTCAAGGAAATGGAAACAATTATTAATTTGCGGGGATAATTAGTAATGCGATGAAAAGAAGCCGGTAAATAATAATACCATATAATGAATGCTTTTTGTTAAGGGTAGGTAATGTTAAAAGAACTAAATAATAGAATCTAACAAACTTTTTGTGCAATCTGAGTTTGTATGATTACCGATGCAAATTTTGAAGACTTTTACGATTAAATAAACTTGTTTTTAACGAACGTCTTCAAATTTTAAGAGTTTTAATAGTATTATAGAATAATAGGCGAGATTAAAGGGTAAGATTTGACTCTATAATAAATTTCTAAATAATATTTTTTGTTTTTAAATGAGAATTGTGTCCTGAAAGACAATATGGAATGTATTAAAATATAATCATAAAAAGGAATATCATTTAGATTTAACTATTAATCCCAATCTTTAGAAAGTAATGCGAAATATAAATGAATATATTAATTCATGTGTATATTTGTTGGAATGCAATGTTTACCCTAAGGTGTATATTGCACAAACAGGCCGCCGTTTCACCGAACGTATTGCAACTAAATTATAAATGCTACGAAAATAAAAACAACGTCCACATATGCCAATCATTAGATTGAAAATAATCATAAATAAATTGAAATATTTTGTATGTACACCGGCAAAAAACCGACCATCATGAAATAATCACAAAATAACTTATATAATTCTTATATTAATTTAATATTGATTTTAATCGAAAGGAATATTTATTATTGAATAGAAATTAACCAAAAAATAATACAAATCAACGCAAAATAAAATTTAATAAAAAAAGTATAAAAAGGTGCAAAATACGCATTTTAATATTCATTAAAAAGATAAAAGTTTGTGTTATAAACGACAAACTAATGATATCTAATAGTACGTATGTCCTCCTCGTGCTTGAATCACATCGTGTAGCCGGCGAGGTACTGAATTAACTAAAACTGTTAAAAAATCTTGGAATTCTTCTTGGTGTGCCAATTTTAGCTTTTTTGAGGCTGGGCGACTACGAATACGTCTTTCGTGCTCAATTGGACTGAGATCTGAACTAAATGCTGGCCAATCTAGTGTTTGAATGCCGATCTCATTTAAGTAGCGTGTCACCAAACCTGCCACATGTGGTCTATCATTGTCGTGCATTAAAACAAAGTAATCTTCAATAAAATGAGAAAAGGGCAAAGTAGCTTCTTGCAGTATATTTTCCACGTATCCATGTGCATTTAAAGCACTATTGTCTAAAAAAAATAAGGTAGGTGCCTCTGAAGAAATACCTGCCCACACCATAACAAAACCTCCCTTATAAGGTCGCCGTTCGGAAATGGTGCACTTTGCGTATCGTTCATTTTGTCATTTTTACACCCTCCCGCGACCATCAGACGAATACAGACAAAAGCTGGACTTCTCAGAGAAGAGAACTTAACTTCACTAACAAAGAGTTTGATTTAAATGCAGTCGTACAAGCTACAAACGTGCTCTCCGGTATCTCAGTAATAATTCGGATTAAGCCACCTTCCTGAAGTCTTCATCTGATTGTTCTCTCACGTACTTCAATCCCTCTAACTGTTTGAAGGCGATGTTTAAGCTGAACAATGGCAGTACTCTGATCACTAAGTGCGTTGAGTAGAACAAAACGATCATCAACCGCATTTGTTGCCCTTCTTCTTCCAGATCCTTCTCGCCTAGCATAACTGTCAGTCTTCAGTTGCCAACACTAAGCATCCTGAATGGTACTACGAAGTATACCCAAATGCATAGTTTCTACGGCAGTCTTCAATTAAAGCGACAATTTGAGACACTTCTGTAATAGTTAGCTGCATTCTGCTTCTTTTATTCCGAGATTTATTAACTGTATAACAACTGTCACACAATGCACATGATTTTACCACAAATAAATGATTAAATGGGATGTATACTCTGCTAATGCGTGAACGACAAAAACTTCTTAATCTCGTTAAAAACAAATTTTGTTGCTTAAAAAGAAAGTTGGAAATGAAGAAGATATCTTAAAATACGAATAAAGCAATATAACAAACTTTGCTTGGGGTTTCATTCCATAAAATATTTTATGTTAGTCAATTTTTTTCTGCCAGTCAGTGTATAATCATTCTAACTTTTATTTTGAAATCTAATAATTTTACAATTTCTTTATTGACAAGTTGGATGGAAGCTAAAAACTAAAACAACGGCGAATTGTTTTGAAAATATGTTGATGATCGAACTAGTAAATCGTCTCATTATTTAATTGAATTATTTTCACAATATTTATCCAAGATTTATAAAATTAGAATTGCAATTCCCATGTTGTTTACCAAAAACCCTTGCTTTTTGACGTCAGCTATATAGCAGGTGAATACTTTTAAACCGAACATAGGGAATTTATGTGGAAAAACGGTATTTCGCAGATTGCTACTTTCCGTTATATACGAAAGCGTTGTAATGACACCAGCAAGAAGATTTTTTCCTAGTTTAATGATATCCATATTACATAATTTTTAATTGAATTTCTTTATTATTTTATTGATATCTCGAATTATCAATAAAATAATAAAGAAATTATCTCACAAAAATAATATGATAATTCTTTTAATTTCAGAATCCGGAAAAAACCATCAAGAATGGCGCTTGGACTACTTGACTGCTGTTGCTCCTATAGCGTTTTTAAATGCTTTAATTGTTTTACTATTAAGTCATTTTAAAATTTACAATTAACATTTTCTTCTTCTACTTCTATTGTCTTTAATTTTATTTCTTTCAGCTATATAGTTTTCTCTTACCAGCTTTCGTTTGCTGTCGCAGTTTAAACTATTTAATGATGTAATTAATTGGAAAATCGTGATGGAGTTATTTTTACGAATGGGAATTGCGCGCTTTGGACATGGCATTTATTTTGTCGCATTCATTAAATACTTTTTTATATAAATTTAATTGCTCATTGTTTTTATTCTAAATGTCAGAATTCCGTAAATAGCTGCAAGTATAAGTTACGCACAAGTGCTGTATTTGCATCTTAACCTTGGTTACGCCAATCTGATTGACAAGATGGAATTTTTATTATATTGTGGTTTTTATTTGATATTTTTATCGGCCTATCTTATTATTCACTTAACCATTCTTCTGTCCATTACATTTACATATATTTATATATATAGGGTCGCTACAAAGTATGGAAACACGGCTCTCACGTGAAAACGGCTAAAAACATAACCACCAAAATTGGGATTTCTAAATGGGATATTATCTTGAACAATTTGGCGTGAAAAAATCAAACATGATTCTCAGAATTTTCACATACGAACGCCATCTTGAATTTTTTTAAATGGAATTCGATTTTTTTTATTTTACAACTTTTATAGACCTTATAATTCTGATTACAACCATATACCTTTTTTTTTAAAATACTTGTCTTTTCATCGATAAACCGGACTTTGAAAAGTATGGAAACAGCGAAATATTTTGAGAACGGTTTATCAGAATGTCCTGAAATTTAGCAAAGGTTTAGAGTACGTTAAGGCCTTCAGCTTGCATTTTTTATTTTTTCATATTCATTTGTTTTGGAAATATTCTATTTTTGGTCGAAACTTAAACATAAAAATTAACAATGTCAACTTAATAAAATAGTTGCCTTTGAAAACAGTTTTCATTAGCCTGTCAAACTTGTAAAAAACATTAGTAAGTACAGTTACTTACTAATGTTTTTTGTTGTTGCAAAAATGCCACATTTGAGTGAAACGGATCGCATAGAGATTCTCATGATGATTGGGTGTGGGGATTGAAAAAGAAGCTTTGCCGAAGCTGCTAATCTTTTCAACGTAAATTATTCAGATCGAGCACCTATTTCCAGGTCAGTTGCATTTAAAACATGGAATAGGTTTAATGAAACTGGAACTGTTAAAAATCGTCCAAAAGTTGGACGACCAAAATATGTTACAAATGAAGAAAATTCATTTAATCTTATGATAGATGTAGTTGAAAATCCAAAAACTTCGATGCAGCAATTGGCTTTCAATAACAACATGAGATGGAGATCAGTTCAAAAAATAATGAAAATTGAAAAGTATCACCCCTACAAAATTCAGCTGCTACAAGAATTGAATGAAGATGACTTTGATCGCAGAATTGAATTTTGCGAAACAATGATGAATAGGATAAACCAGGACGCCAATTTTATTAACCGTGTACTCTTTTCCGATGAATCAACTTTCTGCTTAAATGGACAAGTTAACAGCTATAACTGTAGATACTGGTCAAACAAAAATCCACATTGGATGGAGCAGATTCATACGCAGCGTCCACAAAAAATTAATGTTTGGTTTGGTATAATTGGGCAGCATATTATCGGCCCTTTTGTTATTAATGGCAATTTGACATCTGAAACATATTTACAGCTTTTGCAAGAACAGGTTGTTCCCAGACTTAGACAAATATTTCCAAATTATGAAACTCAGGCTAATCCAGCTGAAAACATATGGTTTCAGCAAGACGAAGCACTAGTTCATTTCTGACTAATAGTACGTGAATATTTAGACGTAACTTTTCCCGGCAATTGGATAGGCAGGAGAGGAACAATTGAATGGCCTGCTAGATCGCCCGATTTAACTCCACTTGATTTTTTCCTGTGGGGATATTTGAAAAATCGAGTTTATAACAACAGGCCACACAATATATAAGAATTAGAAGAACGCATAAGAACCGAAAGTGCAAATATTCGTTCTAATATTTTAACTAGTTCATTACAACACTTTGTCCAGCGTATTCATTGCTGCCAAGAAGTTAATGGAGATCACTTTTAGCATATATTGTAAAATAAAAAATCATTTATTGTTTAATATTTTATTTTTTCATTTGACTGTTTAATATTTTTTTAAGTTTTGATCAACAATAGAACATGCATTTGTGGTATTGCATCATTTAGAAAAAGTACTCGTTTGAGCTAGTTCTTTAAGCCCACTCGCTCAGAAGTTACCCAACTTTATTTTTTACTACTTGATTTATTGATTACGGTAGTTGCAGCATAATTAGTCATTAATGAGTGCATTGTAGAATCAGTACAGCCTGAAACTAACCAGACAAAATTCTAAACACATCTTAATAAGAGTGGCCTGAAAATGCAATTTTTTACTCTGAAATTCGCAACTTTTAATTTCAATGTCGTGATGGAGACTATTAAATTTATATCATTTTTGTTATGAGTTTGAAAATAATTAATTAATTAATTAATTATTTTCAAATTGCGAACTAATGTTCTTGTAGTTTTTTTTTTTTTGTAAAAATCTTTGAAACCGACATTTGGTTAAGTTTTAAAATCGATGTATAATTAATAAATACTTAATAAAAAATGATTGTTTTGTTAAATATCGCGTATTTTAAATGCATTAGCAATGTTTTATGAATAAATAAATAATAATAATCCATGTTAAATTACAATTATAGAAATATTTCATAAGTGACTAATTTTAAATTAATATTTTATATGAAATTCATACTTAACGCAATTTAATTATGCGATGATTTACAAATTTAATTAAATTTCATTTATTATTTATTAATGATACGCTCGTTATAAAATTGAACAAAACATTACTTCAGATATATTCTATATACATTTTAAATTGTTTTTTCTCTAAAATGAACAGAGGAACAGGAATTTCTAAATAAATGTTTTATGTGTAACATCCCTATGTAACAACACCCGATATATAACAATACGGCAAATTCATAAGGTATTTGTCATCGATCGCCTATCTAAATATATTTTGTAAATAATTTTAATAATCTCATAACGATATAATTTTAAAATGTGTATATTGAGTCTTCAGTAATAATTATTAAACATTATAAGTAACGATAACAAAAGACGATTAATAAATATAAACAATTTTAAATTTATTATCACGAAAAATTGTTATTTACCGGTACGTGTGTAAAGGTGATGATTTGAGGCGTGAATGTGTGTGTGTAAGGGAAATGCAATAAATTACGTTCCCATTGTAATTTTATAATGAAAATCCGGGGATATGGAAGGGAAGCGGTCTACACAACGACGAAAAGAAAGGGAAGAAAAAGAAATATAAGGCAGAAACAAGCATGAAGTAACCGTTTCCAAGTATTTCGCATGTCGTGGTATGCATGTGCCCCACGCAAAAATACAATTTGTCACTTGCCCTAGACGTAATACCAGCTTACAGTGTGACTATGTGTGTACCGGGCTATTTTTCTCATTAATATTTTTAACGATGTTGTGCTTCCAATTTTAGATTTTTTTTATTTTCGTAATTAGTGTAACGTTTCGATTAGATTTTAAAATAACACGCGGCTACCTTTTAATTAATTAATTATGTTACTAAGTGTCCTGGTTTGGGAGCCAATAAAAAATGTGAAATCCACCTGTATCCTATAATTAAAACTCATTATTTTAATTGTTCGGATAAAATTTTGTTATAATAATATCGAAATAAACAAAAAATATGTATAACGTAATTAATAATAATAATTTTTATAGAGGAGTAATCATACGCTCGATTGCAGTTATTTTAATAATTGAGTAGGAAAGGATTCTGAAAATAATAAACAAAAGTTATAAATTAGAAAACAAGGGCAGAAAGATATATAGTCGATAGCCCTCGTTTATGAATATTTTATAATAATATTTATCTTTTATATTATATTAAATTCAATGTAGAGATTTTGTAGTATAAGTAGAAACAAAAAAAATATAATCTCTATGGTACTTTCTGTTGAGTACTGTGTTTTTTGACAATCGCGCAGGTAAAAGAATAAAAATAATTTTAATATTTATTTTTAAAAATTTGAAATTTGAAAAAATTGCGACCACCTCATGGAAAATATTTTCACTTCCGGTTGTACCGGCAAAGGCTACCAACTTTTTTATTATAAATGGAACACCCTATATTTTAATTTTCTTTGGGATTCCTCGTTCAATTTCCTAACCACTCATATGGATTTATGTCTACATAACTGTTACAGTTTTTGAGATACAATTTTGTTTGTTAAATTTTAATCTTAAATTTACGTTTTAAAAAAATGCCTATAACTTTTAGTAAGAACAAGATAGACAGACCACAGACATCTTGAATTGTTAGTAATAGGTCCATTTAGAATTAAAAAATAACATCTGCTAATGTTGACAATGGGTATTTCAAAAGTATCAACATTTCAGTGCTCTCATTTCCGATATAACAGGAAGTGATAGAAAATTGAAAATGTTTCCATGAGGTGATTGCATCTAACCCTGCATTGTAGACTTTTTTCTTTTTTTTTTCTCGGACAGAAACCCCGAAAACTTTTAATGGCCGTTATTCGTTGCCCACTCCGTATATTACACAAAACGTCGATGATAAAATTCTTAATGTCCATGAAATTATTCTACCGAAGTACTTTATAGCAATTAGAAACCTCCCTCAACGTACTGCAAAAATAAAAATATAATTATCATCTTACATTCCGACGCGACGGAAGGCTTAAGGGCTCTAAGGATAAAGGGAATTATAAATAATATTATGAATAAAACCCAAAGTTGCTAATTATTTAAGAAAAATTTTAAAAGTTGAAGCGTCATATATAAAACTCTATGTAAAAATAATCTTCTTAGCGCAGTAATCCCTAATAGAACCTAATTGATGCCATTATGTGGTCCGCCATAAAGGCCTTCCTGATAATGGAACTAAAGGGGCCGCATAATTTCGCGCATATATGCATCACGTATCATTAGCGAAATTACAAGCCGGCCAGTTTATTCATAAACGGCCCGCTAATTAATCCTAATTATAAATGTGCGTTAATTACAAAGATTCCAGAACGGATTTTTTCGTCGTACGTACCTGAGTGTCGAGCGCTGGCTTTCTTACGTTTTTTGGCATGACGCGGCAGATCGCCGCAGTTCTAAGTTTGCTCATCGGGGATCGGTGATGGGTTTGTTAATTGGATAATTTGATCGTGTGATAAGAATTAATTTAATGATACGATCGGATCCCGGTGTGATTTGGATAATTGCTCTTGGATTTGAATGTATAGGAAATAATGATGCGTGTGTTTTGTAAATATTTCCATTGTGTAAACAAATAAATATAGAGATAATGATGTTTAAATTGGTATTGAAATATAATGAGGATTATGTGTTTACTTTAAAGCAGCTCGTGAACATTCACGAAATCCTTTGGAGAATAAATTACACGCTGTTGATTATAAAATTAGTGATATTCTCGGCAAATACATTTGCTTTTAAAAAATATACATGTGTTCCAGCGAAACCGCACACTAAAAGAATATGGACTTCTAATTAATGTAATATATTGATCTGTTCAGTATTATAGTAATAGTCTGTGTTCTTAAAAAATATATATTTTCAAGATTACACGACTTACGGTTATATCGGAAGAAGGCAACAACTCTCTTATTTTAAATAGAATGCTATATTTTTTATTATGAATTTGGATTCTACATAAAATTTTATTAAACAAGAAATGAAACAACAAAACCTCCAAGTCAACCGTAGTTAATATATTTGACATTTAGTTAAAAGTACATATCTCAGAATATAAAAATTTAAGGGATGCCATATAGGTTATAAACAGCCAACACCTTAAGGTACCCAATGGTGATTTAGTTTTGGAAAATATTGTTTAAAATTTCACCTCACATTTACTCAACTGTAAACGATTAAATCTCGATTAATTTCTTTTTAAATCGAAACAAGATATGTATTGAAAGTACAATGCAACATTCAATTTTGCATCAGAAAGTTTCAAAATAAATAGGATGTTCTATTTAAAATTAATAAGACTTATTTTTTTAAAGTTTACTAAATGTGGGATGAAATTTTGAACACTATGTTTTTTATATATTTTCCAAAACTAAATCACCATTAGGTACCTTAGGATAGTCGCTGCTTATAACCAACATGGCATTAATTCAGTTTTATTTTATTCGGAGATATGTATTTTTAAGTGAATTAGAAAAAATCAACAATTTTTTATACGAATGACAAATATCTCGAAAATGGTTGAATTTGGAAGTTATATTACTTAATAATTTTGTTCTTTGAATTTTATATAGAATCCAAATTTCTAATTAAAAATATAATATTCCATTTAAAATAAGGAAGTTGTTAAGTTTATTCCGGAAGTCGTATATTTTTAAAAATATTGTCATAGAAACAAGCACACAAGATTACTTTAATCTGAAAATTTCATCACAATACATTAAATAGAACTCCATATACTTTTAGTGTGCGGTTTCGCTCGAACACCTTGTATATACATTAATTAATTAAAACACTATGGCCTGCTTAACTTTCACTTTCATACATTTCGTTTATGGATTACTTTCAAA
The DNA here is from genome assembly GCA_963082785.1 of Philonthus spinipes. NCBI lineage: Eukaryota > Metazoa > Arthropoda > Insecta > Coleoptera > Staphylinidae > Philonthus > Philonthus spinipes. Next base: position 9,535,340 of record OY720315.1, on the reverse strand, counting down.
TGAAACAATGTATAATAATAAATGGTAAAACTTTTAGTTGTTCAGGAAGGAAGAAAAATACAACTACTAAATCTTCAAAACCTGAGATAAATAATACATTGTATATAATCCAACATAATTTAATAAATAAATATTTTCATAATATATTCCCCAATAATAGCCGCCAATACACATGGTCGCTTTCTGTGCCTGTTTTCTTCTTATTTTTTTGTATTTATAGTAATTGAAATTTAGGTTGAGGACACCATCTTACCCCAACATAATCTCAATTACCATAAGTACAAAAAATAAGAAGAAAACGAGCTTATTTACATTCAAATAAAGTGCTAGTTGGGTTTTTGAATTTAAGAGGGATGTCGGAAAATCAGGGGATGCACAGTTGCCTAAGGAACTAATAATTATTATAGTTTCATGCGAATCGCACAGCCAGAAATCGAAATCTATCATTGATTGCTAACATTTTTGTTGTTTGATTCAGAAGGATATTGGAGGCATTATGGAAAGAATTTTGTGGACGACGAAGTTTTGTCGAAGCATGGAGACGCGAAGGAAAATATTATTTAACATTATGTTTATTTTCTAAATATTTTATTGTTTTATTGATTTATTAATTGACATTGAATCTAAGAAGCTTTTCTTAAAGTTAAAGTTAATTGAAAAAACAAACCTACGTTTTAATTATATCAATTAAATACAATTACTGTATGGAGAAACAATAGTTTCCGAAATATTTCTTAAGTCAATTACAACAAGAGAATGGGTACCAATTTAATTTAATTGATTAAGTAAGATGAAACGGCGAAAAGATATCTAATCGAAAGCCATTTCGTAAAATCATTATATACATGTATTGTAAATAATAATTAATTTTTGAAAAATTAAAGAATTAAATAGAAAAGAGTATTATTCATTCGCTTGGTCACAGTTATTTAAATACATTAAATAAAAATGATTTGAAAATAATTAATAAATTATTTTCACATTTAGCTGGGTGGGTATTTGCCCGGGAAGTAGTTGTTTTAATGTGCATTTGTTTAACGTACTTACGTAACGTAAGTCAAAAGTCACACAGCTAAATGTGAAAATAATTTATTAATTATTTTCAAATGAATTTTATTTAATATATTACAGAATTAAATTTTAAATTGTATATTTATAAGATGAAACTGTTCGAAAAATATAAATATTATAATAACGCACAAAATACTTTTATTCATTTTTTATTTATTAGTTTCATATATGGTTGTCTTAGAAATAGGTATTATTTTATTAGTATTTGATTGAAGGTTCTTATACCAATAAAATTATTCTTGATGATTGAGACTTCTACTTCGTTATACATGTTAATTTAAAGATATATACTGTGTTATACAAACAACGTTATTTATTTAATTTTGTTTCTATAACACAATGTATATTTATTAAAACAACTGCAGTTTCGGCAAATCAGCTTGCCATTATCAAGTATAATGTTGAAAACTTACAAATGATGTGATTTATTTAAAGGGTGGGCTACGAATAACGGCCATTAAAAGTTTACGGGGTTCATTACGGCCGCGGTAAGGAACCCCGAAAACTTTTCTCATGGATTTTGTTTTACTTTCTTTCACTTTTCGTTGTAACGGAAATGGCTACCAACTTTGTTATTTTAAATGAAATACACTATATTTTATATATTTTTGCCTATATATGTAATTACATACAGTTAACAATATGTATTTTCAAAAAGAAAACGTCACAATTCCGCCTAGGGGTGTAAATTAACTAAACTTAAATAAAAAATTCTTTAATTGTGTACAAACTTTTTTCAAGCAAGTAAATTTTAAGTTTTTGTTTGATATATATTATAGATTTATGTCTACAAAACTCTTACAGTTTTTGAAATACAATTTTGTTTGTCAAATTTTAACCTCAAATTGAGATTTAAAAAATGCCTATTAGGTTATGAGGAATACAAAAAAAAATAATAAATTTAGTGTGTTTCATTTAAAATAACAATATTGGTGGCCATTTCTGGTACAACCGGAAGTGAAAAAAATGCAAAATATTTTCCATCAGGAGGCCACATTCAAGCGTACAACGTAGAATTTTTTTATTTTTATTTTTTTTTTCGGGGTCAGGAACCAGATTGACCTATGTATTTACCTTTACAATCGGGGCATGCAAGTTTATAAATTTCAGATTTCTTTAAATTATCATTTTTTGCTTTATTATTAAAAATATAATTTTCGGTTTTACAGAATGATTTGAATACGATGCTGGTATAATGTTTATATAATTTATATATATATATATATATATACAGACATCTTTATTGAGACAATATTACAACAAAATTTTACATTTTATATAATAAAATTTATTATAACAATATGTACAATTGTGTTAGTGGTCTGACATGGGCTATCGACCATAGGTCTTTCTATCCTGTATGAATTTATGGTGATTTGCAAATTAAAACTAAGCTAATTTATATAATATGTTTCTAATTTAATTTACTAATGTTTCCAAAAATTAGTAAGAGTTTTAAATGATATATGGAGGTTATTTTGTTTTTAGAGAATATTTTGTTTTTGCATTTGTTTATACGAGTATCTAAAAAATAGTACTGTATACGTAATTAGGTGTAATATGTTTAATTGTAGTTGTAGTTGTTCAGTTAAAGGGATGCTAAGGGTTTGGTGAATCATTGAATAAAAAGCAGCGGTTTTATGTTTGTGGGATTGTCTCGAATCACTGGGGATAACTAAATCTATAATGTTAATTTCCAATTTATATCAAAAGCAAATGTGTTATTAATAATAGAGAAAGGATTTATTCTCTTGGTTATATTTATTTAAAAATTAATAATAAAAAGAATTTGAAAATAATTAGTAAATTATTTTTATTTCCACTGTTGCTACTGTGACATTTTTAACTTATATTAACTAAGTACTATAACAAATGTCCATTAATAGACATTTGTTAAAGTACTGATGTAACATAAGTCAAAATGTCACAGTAGCTAAATAGGAAATAATGTATTGATTATTTTCAAATTCTTTTTTTAAATGTATTATTATTTCTAGTTATGGGGAGGTCTAAGTACTTAATATCATTGTAGATACGAAAACTGCCTAAATATTCCTAAATATTGTATATATAATCGATGTATATAATCGATGTCCCCTTTTACCAATTGGTGTCGGGGTTTTTCTTCATTGTCTATTTCTTAATGACTCTCCTCCAGTTGTTTCTGTCCTTAGCCATTTTTTCTGCTTCTCTTATGTTTATTCCTCTTTCTTGTAGTGCCTTTGTTACGCTGTTCTCCCAGTTTTCTATTGGTCTTCCTCTTCCTCTGTTTGTAGTTGTTCTTGCTTTCCATATTTGCTTTACCGGAATTATTTTCTTCATCCTCTGTATATGTCCCTACCATCCTAGTTTGCCGTTCTTCGATATATTTTTGTACATCCTTTGTATTCAGTTCTCTTCTTACGTCTACATTTCTTACTCTATCTTTTCTAGTTATGCCCTTTATTCCTCGTAGAAATTTCATTTCCACTGCTAGGATTTTGCTTTTTGTCTTTTTATTGAGTGTCCAGGTTTCACATCCATATGTCAATATCGGTAAATATATGGTTTTGAAAACTGTTAATTTTGTTTTTTGTGATATATATTTTTTCCTTATAAATCTTTGGTTTAGTGTATAATACAATTTTGCTGCTTTCTCAATTCTTTTGGTTATGTTTTGTTCTTGTTTGCCATTTTGTTGTATTATCACTGCCAAGTATTTAAATTCTTTCACTCTATTGTTTACGTAATTATTTCATTATTTGATGTGTTTGTTAGCCAAAGGTTAATTTAGATTTTTGTGTGAGGTTGCTCATAAATATTTCAACTAGCAATGTGCTTAATGGAGAGTCCAGTGCTAAGTCTTTCGATTGTTTAAAAACAAAATCAAAGAAGAAATAGTTGTTATCTAAAATGAGTTGTTGTAGGTTAAGAAATTCTTTTTGTATTCTTACGTTTGCGTTATTTTGATCGAATAACTCTTGGATTATCTTGAGGCAATAATCTGTTGGTGGAATATTTGCAAAAATGTTTGTGACATTGAAACTTATTATCATTAAGTTTTTCCGTTAGGGCAACCGGGCTTTTTACTGAGTGAAGATCATTGAAATTTGTTAGTACTTTGAATATATAATTTAATTCTATCGAAATTGAGCGCGATGGATTATTAATGTACGAGAAAAAAGGGCAACTGTAGTCCCTTGTTTTTGTATACCTGAAAGAAAAAGTTGTTTACAATTAAAGTTATAGAAGACCTTCAATTTCTATACAAGTTAGCCTACTTTGATTTTTTTCGTCGGCATCCAATGCTTTTGAACTAATATTTATTACAGAAATCAAAGCAAGATGATTTGTATGAAAATTGAAAGTCTACCAAATCCGATAGGCTGATATGTCTGAGACATCGTGTTATTCTACACGATGTACTGATTCTAAATGTTAACAACAGAAAAAAAAGTTTTATTGTGCAATGCTACGGCTAGGGTGACCAGTATTCATATCACGGAATAACAAGACAATTGCGCGTTCACTTGCCAAATTGTTCCGTATCAATTAAAGGTGTAAAAAATATTTTGTCAAATTTATGCTTACCGGTAGTTTGAATAGTGTTAAGAAGACAAAATTCGACCCAACTGAAGAATATAAAGCTGCTGTTACATTAGCTATGGGTTTTGTACGGCGCTTTCGATAATTGTCGTTAAGAAGGAGGGCATTAGAAATTGGTACATCGCATTTGCAAAAAATGTATAGTATATAACAACATGATGAGGCAAAACGATTAGATTTTTGTTAATGATACGGCGATAAGCATCATGAAATTCAAAATTTTGGTAAAAATATAATTTTCTCTAACGAATCCACTTTTACCAATATTGGTTGTAAGTTCGAAAAATTTGCGGTATTTTCGGATAATCCGACTGTAGAAACAATACCATAAAAAAGTAAATGTGTGGTTTAGAATTCCTTTCAATTAAATTGGTCTATATATTTTTTTTTAATTATGAACCAGTACAGCTATCTGGACATTTTTGATTATTCTTCAAGATCATTTAGATAACATGTCACTAAACGATGTATATAACGCATACATTCAACAAGACGGTCAAGTTCGAGAATGGTTAGATCGTCAAATTCCTGACCGGTGGATTGCACGATATGGCCCAATACCTTGGCTTCTCAGAAGCCCAGGTCTAACTCTAATGGACTTTTAGTTAAGGAACTATCTTTAACAGAAAGTCCATTCAACAATCACCTCGATCCCTTGAAAATCAGGTTCCAATTCAGGAAATTCTAAATGCTTACAGAACATTTACTAAGCGAATAAATAGATGTGTAGCTGTTGATTTTCACATATTTGAGTAATATATTTAATTGTTATTTTTATTCGTTTCCTTTTGTTATGTTAGTTGGTAAGGTTTAGTATTTTTTAATAAATAATTATTTGTTTTTCAAGTATTTCAATGATTTGTGCATGAAGAGTAATTAATTGAAAAGTAATTCATGTCATTAAAACCTCAAATAATAAGTCTCATATTGATGAAAAGAATAAAATAGGCTGATTTGTATATAAATTGAAAGTTTTTTATAGCTTTTAATTCTAGACTACTTTTTCTAATACATTTTTGTTATATCTGCTAAAATAAAGACAGTTTACACTTCCATACCTATTACAATTCGGCAAAAAACAATCCTGTATGTTAATTGATTTGACTCATTTTTTCAATATCTTAGTTTGAGACTAATCAGGAGCGATCCTCGGAACTTGATGATCGTATTCAAAAATCTTGTCATTTACACCTTATAGTCACTCAATCCGTGGACACATCATTTATCGCATCATTTGTAATTTTACAACATAATACTTGATAATGGCAAGCTAATTTGCCGAAACTGTAGTTGTATTAATAAATATATATTGCGTCATATAAAGTTATTTATTTAAATATCCTTGAATAAAATAATAGTTTCAAAAGATGACTACGAAATAATAATCATTTTTATGTCATTCATAAAATGGATGTATGCCCAATTATATCTTTATAAAATTTAATTACAACCACCCCATGTTCGCTTTCTAAACTTAACAAATGCGTACAATGAATTGTTATCTAATGGCTAATAATAGAATACAACGAGCGCACATTTTGCACATAATGCTATATTCTCTTATTGATATATGCCGTCATATATAATATGGAAACATGGGTAATCCCGCAGGCTGACAATAAACAAACCTATTAACAGACGTACCAGTGAGCTACATTTGTATCCTGCATGCGTGCATTACCACTTTTTTATTGCACTTCAATTTATTTATTAATTCGCATTTACAACATTTACGGTAATGTTTTTTATCTGTTGGAATTTTTAATCGCCCATTAGAGTGTTTATTGGTGGTGGACATTTTTATTGATGAAATATAATTAGAGGAATAGCGATCGTGACGTTTAGATAGTCAACAAGAAGATCGAGACATAAACAGGCTGAAAGACCTCCCGTCGATAGCCGATTCATCTGCAGAATATAATTATAATTTTATATATTATTGTACAAACATATACATATTTGAATAAAGATGTTTAGTTAGTTAATTAGAGGGAATGTTAGGTTTATTCACTTGGTTGTTGTCATTTAAATAATTAAATGGTAAAATAATTTCGAAAAATAATAAATATATTTTCTCTTTAGTCATTGCAACGTGGTTTTACATAACATAATACGAAAGATTTCGAATTAAAACGAATGCAGGAATTTTTTTCTGTAAAAATGGTCACAGTTACTCACTTGGTCACAGTTATTTAAATTGAATTAATTAAAATGAATTTAAAAATAATTAATAAATTATTTTCTCTTTAGCAAATATCCATTAAAACAACTATTTCTCATACATATACGGCTCCAGATATTTCCTTAATGGACATTTGCTGTTGCGTAGCTATATTATTGCTACGCAACATTTTTTTATCCGAGAATATTCACTGCAAATAACAATAAACTGTTAATATTTGATAAAAAATGATACTTGTTTTCCAAATTTTTATTCAGAATACTGACACGTGTTTCGGTCTTTTCAGACCATTATCAAAGTACAAAATAAAGACGATGTACTGTTATTTTTTCTAGTGAACTTAATGACTGGAAATTCCCGCGATTAATATGATATTGTAGTTTAATAATTCTTGTTGATTGTTCAGAATACGAATCCCTTTGCTACTGCTCCGTCTGATATCTAATCGCTCCAGTCAGCTTAATTTTCTTCCTTTGACGCAAATGTATAATGGTGAAATCTCCCCCTATGTGGTGTCCGGTGTTGATACAGTGGTCCGCTAATCCCGTTGTTGTTTTCCCGTCCCTGATAGCTTTTTGATGTTCTTTGTACCTGATTTCAAGGTTTCTTCCCGTTTGGTCGATGTAAATCCCGGAGCAGTTAAAGCATTTTATTATGTATACCCCTGCCCGGTTTTTTAAATATTCTTGTTTTCTATTTTGTTATTTATTAGTCATTTTCCTAGCTTGTATCTATTGACTATTGTTGGTTGTATGTTAAGTGTTTTTAAATGTTTAGAGATTTTGTTGCTGGTGTTCCTAAAGTATAAAATTTGGGCATATGGACTTCCTTGTAAGTCTGTAGTTGTGTTATATAGTAGTTTTGTTTTCATTTTCCGTTTTGTTCTATTGAGTACTTTTGTTAATAATTCTTTTCTATATCAAATAAAATGAAACAAAGATGATTTACACGTTTGCAGTTATTTAAAAAGGGATTGATCGAATTTTATTGATCATTGTCAGAAATTTTCCTTCTTTTTTATATCTGTTATTCCTCGCGGTCTCGTATATGGTTAGTTCCTTATCGTAGTCCTTTTTATCCATCGGGACACTGACTAGTCGGTATATGTACGCATTTAGTGCCGAATGCTTTATTTGTGTCGTGGAACTAAATATAATATACATGATTGCGTAAATGTATTAATGTCCAAAAGGTCATTCCAATATTATTATTAATATAAGTTAATTTTTAGTCCTTGTTTTATTTTTAAGAATAATTAAAATTTAAACTGAAGCTACTGTAAATCACATCATATTTTTTTGCAACAACCTTAATGAAAATGTATTTGCAATTTAAACGATGTGTATATTAAATAACGTGACGTAATATATCTTTCTTTTAATTAAGGGTAGTATAGCGTCCCTTGAGTAATTACCAAACACACCTTCCTTACTTTTAATTGGACGTTGGGAAAATTGCAACACTAAAACCTATATAATATGAAATAAATTAAGACATAAAAATAATTCAATATATGCTTCTACGTTAAATAGTTGAATTTATTAATTTGTTTACTTAATATTACAGAAATGGTGAAAATTCAATTTTATTTAATTGTAATGTCGAAAATCATTTGTTTAATATAATTTAAGTTTTATATTTGTTTCTAAGAAATAAATATAAAACTTATATATGTTTCAAGAAAATTATGATGTTATTATTGTCATGATACCTTCAAATATGTTGATTTTTTTTTCTTCAAGAGAGCAACCTATTTTTGTTCTTTAAATTCAATTTCAAAAATCAATTATTAAAAATAAAATAATCGATTTTTGCATTCGCTAATTCATGCCCGTCATTAATTTAAACAAAATATGAACTATTTTTGCCCTCTCACTTCTTAACAGTGAGAAAGTCTATCAGGATATTTTTTATGAACACTGCATGATACACTTAATATTTATTTATTCATTTTTTTAACAGATTTTCTTACATATAATATATGTTCAGTGTATATTAAATTAATATTAGGTTGTTGCAAAATAAATGCTTGTTTTTGACGTTTATGCATTTAATGGAATTTTATAACAATAAATTGTTATTTTAATATCAAGTATTATATATCATTTAAAAGCCCATTTTATGCTCTTTCATATTTATCGACATGTTATTACAGTTTTGCTTTATGTCAATAATGGTTCATTAAAGATGTCAGAACGCCATTTTCGCAAATGTTTTTTCTATGAGTTCTTACTAGGAAGTATTGTAGCTTAAACCGCTCGAAACATTAACTGAGTATGGGGCGAGGGAAGCATCAACGAATGCATGGTACAGCGCTGGTATCAAAAGTTTCGCTCTGGCAAAACCAGCCTTGAAGATGAGCCCCATGGTAGCCACCCATCGACGATTGACAACGATCAATTGAAGGCGCTAATGGACAACTGTCCGGGCGCTTGCGGAAGAGCTCAACGTTTATCCCTCAATCATCAATGGCCATTTGTAGTAAATTGGGTAGTCAAAAAAACTCAATAAATGAGTGCTAGGTGAATTGAAAGAAAATCAAAAAAATCGTCGTTTTGAGGTGTCTTTTGCGCTTCTTCAACGCAAAAAAGGCCTATTTTTCGACCGGATTGTTACATGGGATAAGAAATAGATCCTTTAATGGTTGAACAGAGAAGAGGCTTCTCAACACTTACCAAAGACAAAATCCACCAAAGGAAGGTTATGGCGATCGTTTGGTGGTCTGAAGCCGGTATCATCCACCACAGCTGCCTGAATCCTGGTGAAACAATAAGAATCCAGGTAAATTATGAGACCAGACGAAAACCGAATGGTAGGAGACAAGGAAACCCTTTATCAACAATTGTTTTCAACATCGCACTGGAGCAAGTATTAAGGGAGAATAGAAAATACCAGCATGGCATTATATACGCAGAGAACCACCAATGTTCAACTTACGCCGACGACTTAATAATTATGGAGAGGAAAGATAAATAACTCAAACTAACTGTAAGAAATTTATGAGTGAACTGAAAAGAGAACAAAGAATGTGGTTATGAAGGTAAAGGAAATAAACGACGAAGAAAATATAAAGTTAGCTATCAAGACCGGAACTAACATAGAATACATTTTTGAAAGGGTAGAGCGTATTGAATACCAGGAGAAACAATAACGAAAGATTACAATAAAAAAGTGAACATAACAGTAGGAATGCCATGAACAGTATTGACGTCAAAAACGTTCTTACGGAGAGCAAAACTGAGAATTTACAGAATAGTACTAAGACCAACTATAACATCCGTAGTTATAAAAGTTGGAGAGGTGTGAAAGAAAACAGTTAAGCAAAATATTAAGGGAACTAAAAAATGGTCGAAGAATTGAGGAATATATAAGGAGAACCCGAAATAAGAAGAATCCTGAAAAGCCAGGGGATTAAATATCTCGGCTACGTTCAAAGACTCTCCTTGAACGAAACAACAAAAATGGTACTGAGGCAGGAACCAATAGAAAATAGAAGAAGGAGCAGACCAAGATGAGAAAGGCCGAATGCTTTAATTGTGTCGTGGAACTAAACATAATATATAAAATTCGTAAATATATTAATGTCCAAAAGTTCATTCCAATATTATTATTAATATAAGTGAATTTCTAATCCTAGTTTTATTTTTAAGAATAATTAAAATTTAAACTAAAGCTACTGTAAATCACATCATATTTTTTTGCAACAACCTTAATGAAAATTTATTTGCAATTTAAACGATGTGTTGTGGGATTTACGTAGATTTGAATAGACTCAATAAATTGGACATTTAGCACAGCATCGAGGAGCATAAACATATTAACATTTACAACAAAACTCATCATCTCAAACTTCAGGATCAAATTCCGTGGATATTTTCTATTTTTGTAATAACTTTTTACTTTCCCCGGAGCCCTGTCTTAAAAAAAAAATGAATCGGATTTTAACAGATATACACGTTTTAAGTTCCTCTGAGTTCATTCCATTGATTTTTAAAAATGTCTGTGTATCGTGTGTTTACGCGATAGACCAAAAAGGGCTGAATGGATTGAATTGATTCTATCGACGATTTTTATAAGAGTAGAAAGATCTGAATAGGTTTTGATCAGAATCAAAACTCTTTACTGTAACTTTACTCTTAACTTTTTTATTATATTTTCCACAATTGTTAGACAAATATTGAAGTATAAATATCTTGAAGTATGAATGAAATTTATATATCTTGAAAAACTAACTACATTTTGTTTAATAACTTCTTATTGTAGGACCTGCAGTTTGCATATTACAAGCGTAAGAATTTCGTCTGCCTCATTAAATGCCTTAATAAAAACAATTATTTTTTATGTCAAAGAAAATGTCAAAATTCTTTCATAATTCAGTAACTATAATACACTTTCACGCACGTCTAAACCATATTCAAGGAAAATAGTGTGAGGAATTTAGTTTAAACCATTATAAGATAAGAAATTACAAAACACATGTTCCAAATACTACTTTAACATTTAAAGAAAATAATTTATTTTTTCATTTAATAATTTTTCATTGAAAAGCTATATTTACCGGGGAAAGTTTTCACCTATCATCTGCTCCGTGAATAAAATAAACCTCAGTGCTTAGTGCTCGCCGCACAAAAGCTATCTTTCTACTAATGAGAAATAACAGAAAACAAACTATTAAACAACAGCGACTGCCAAACGCCATTAAACAAAATGGCGCCTAACTTATATTCGTCATTACTTTCGGAACAACTCATATTAAAAATGAGCAATTTATTCCGTTATGTCAAATTTTGTAAGGAGTTTTGATGGCCACTAGTTCCTAGGAACTAGTGATTTTAAACTATACCTAAATAATAGTTGTTGGTAATCTAGGTTAGAATCAGAAATGACCGCATGTTTTTTGAAATAAAGAAATATAACAAATATGTTTTTTATTGCTGCATGATGACCATACTTAAGATCGAATCTTACATCCAAAAAATATAAAAATATAACGACCATTACATTAAATGGCATATGTGCAATAAAAAAAAAAAAACAATTCTGTTTCAGGCAATATTAATAAATACAATGTTCTGTTTATTTAGTTTTATAAAACGACTTTTCTTTATTTTGGCAACGTTTTATTCTAGGAGATTGAACTTGGTCCATTTATGTAAATCATTTTATTAAATAATCATAAAACATTAAAATTAGATCAAGTAGAGTACTTTTTTATATTACATATATTTTTCTAGCGGAATTTGCTTTTTAAACATATTTTTTAAATATATTAAAAAAACATATCATTGTGTTCACTTCAATATTCTTTCATATAAATTCAAATCTTATGAAGTATGTAGTAAATCCGATTATATATTCCATTTCAAAATTATGACACTGAATCAACTTTTTTTGTTCACGTTTTATTAAAACGTTTACAATTCAACCCACTTGAGTTCACCTATTCAGCATGCAGTCTACAAAATGTAATTAATTAAACAAAAACCTTTGGCGTAAAATGCAAACATGCATACACATACCTCAAAACATTACGCATTGTAGTGATGAAAGGGTTGTAAAATAAACTGTAAGTTTTAATAACTAGCGCGTGTGTGAAATGCTGTGCAGTTTTGTTTTAAAAAATATTATTAAATTAATAATAAAATTATGGGAAAGTTGCTATTATAAACGGAACACTTTAGTTTATTGTTATTTATTAGAATAATAATAATAATTGAAAAAGGCAGTTAATAGATAACTAATTAATTTATATAATAATTATTATATAAATATTTGCAAAGTAACATATATTTTAAACGGGAGTGGCTTTTTTTTAAATGTAATCTATTTTCGATATATTTTTACTCGTAATTAATTATTTCTCTCCTGAAATTTTGAAAAGGAGCACTAGAATGCATTACTTGGCACTAAGTTACCAACCAATAATAATAATAATAGAGTTACAATATAAACACATTATGTTACTCATTTTCAAAATTTCACGGGACAACGTCAACTGCCTTATCCTGAATATTCCCCCACTTTCAAGTATAGTACATCTGAAGAAGTGAAGTTGATGATCGGGATTTGACAGGTATAGTATACAAGAAATATAAACATAAAAAATATATATGGTTTCTTTATTTTTTTAAACAACGGTAAATTAAATAAATCTATTTAGTTATTTAAATGATTTCAAAACAAATAACAACCATTAATTTCAAATTTTAATCTTATCCTCTTTTTATTTGAATTGTAAAATTATTACAAATAATAAATATGAATAAATAATTAAACATCTACCTATAAAATAAATAAAATCATAGATTAAAATAAATAACTTTAAGTTCTCAACTTGTTTCGGGTCTTAGCCCATGTTCTAGTGGATAATTTAAAGTTATTCGTTTCAATCTACATTGCTATTTATTTTATAGCCAGATTTTTAATAATGTATTCAAATTTATCATTGCAATATGAACTACCAATGTTTGAATATTAAATATATTAATTATATTAAAGTTGTACAATTATTAATTTAAATTATTTTTAACCTAATATCTGTTATTGTCTCATGTGTGAAATACAAGTTTGCTGTGTGTAGTGTTACAAATGTGTTACAAAAATATTACACTGTGTAAATAAAATGAAGAAACATTAGGCTCAACTATATACGACGATATCCCGAATCGTCGCCATCTTTCACCTGAGCTGCCCGCCTTGTTTGAAGAATCAGAGTTTTGCATTTCACTGTATATATTAAAGTCATGTGATTTCGGGAATTAGTTACCCCTCACGAAATACCTCACGAAAATTTGTGCCTGATTTCGTGTAATGCTTGTTTTTCTATTATTTTTAATAATTGAAATACATGCACCACTTGGCACAGATTTTAATGCCCGCCATTTTAAATGCAAGACATTGGACGACCACGCAAAAGCAATAATACGAAGGGTTTTATTAGACTCACCGATTTCCCTGCTTCCAATGCCTGTGGAGTGGATTGAAGCGGGTGTGTCCATTTTGACCGGAGAAAATCTGTTGTTCGTGATGGAGTCGCAACCATTTGCCCAGGTAAAGCTGATCCTGCGCGGACGGAAATCTATTCAACAGCCGAACTCATCTGCGCAAAGACCGATGCGCGCTAATCAATGTCCGGTCACTCGAAGTCGCCCATGCGCAAAAGAGCTTAATAATTCGTTTTTTCGCTTTTATTATATTAAATTATGGGGAGTATATTTATATTAACTTTTATTGAACGGTGTGCATAATCAAAAATTATTCTTGATAATGCACACAATCATATTATATACTAAGCTAATATTAATATTTAATGAAATGTAAATGTATCCATACTTGACGAACCCCCCTATTTTTCAATTTTCCATATTATATTATATACTCAAAATTACAAAATTTGTAGGTTCGGATTTTCAAGTACGATATTAGCTATTAGCTCCTTTAATCCAATGGGGGCCGCAGGAATTTGTAATCCTCGCCCATCTGCACAGCGCAGCAATAGATATGTATTTTCTGGAGTTTGTTTGTAATAAATACTTAATTTCAACAACAAAAGACCTATTCAGTTCTAATTGTTGCTCAAACGTATAGTTATTTATTGAAACTCCATACTTCTATTGATAGAATAAAAAACTAACTAACTAACTAATATATTTTATTGTCTCACAACAAATGTTTCACCACACAGAGGCATTATCAGGCGACGATGTTAATGATTTTACAAGTTGTAGTTTAAGTGCTTATATACTAGTTAATCCTTTTTTTTTGGAAGGGTGTGGGCAAGGGTTAACAAGCAAAGAGGGGAAGTTTATACAATAATTTACAAACAAACAAATTAATCAAGAATTAATAATAAGATATGTATTTTTTTTAATATTTAATGGTGAATTAATTTAATGTATTTGGTTATTCAAAAGTATTGCTGTTTCGTTATATTTATTGATTTCGTGGGTTTCTAAAACATTGAGTTTTAAACGTTTTTGGAAGATATGTAGAACTTTAAAATTGTCATTAAATGAGTGATTGCTATGTATTAGATGTTCTGAATAAGTGCATTCCATGTTTTTCTTAAAAAAAACAATTTTTTTGTTATTTTATCCGTAAAAGTTTCGAAACACTAGTATAGAACATCCAATTCACCATTGTTAAATTAAAAAAATGTCTCATTATTAATTCTTGATTGAAAATTCGTTTGCAAATTATTGTATAAATGTTCCCTCTTTGTTGTTAACCCAATCCATCAACCTCCCCCCTACCCAAAAAAAAAAAAAAAACATTAACTAGTATATAAGCACTTAAACTACAACTTGTAAAAATCATTTACATAATCACCTGATGATGCCACTGTGTGGTGATACATTTGTTGTGAGACAATAAAATATAATTTTTGAAACTGTACACGTTAGTGTTTTATTCTATCTATACATGTGTGTATATATAGACACAGTCCTAACAAAATAAAAAGTGCTTCATTTATCAAAATTGAATTACAACTTGCAACAATTAACAAGTTAGAAAAATATACCTGTTTCAAGAAAATTTAAGCAACTTCGCAAAATACGCAACCCCCCTCCCCCATATTTTTATGGAGTGATACAACTGCTTACATTAAACATTAAACTGTGGCAATCACTTTTGAAATAAGTGTGGGTTAGTATGAAGATATCCTCTCTACACATGATACAATTCTTTCGATTAATCCGTGGCGATGTACGCAGCGACATCTAAGCCGATTTTATCGGCCAAAATACACCACCTACTTGGAAACTGAAAGCTTTCGAAAGCCTGTCGAGTTCGTTTGGTTCGACCCATTCCTGCAATAACCCGATAGCATCGTTCATCATGGAAGCTAGGATTCTGGTTATGTAAAAACTGGGTCTAACGCCTACGGTAATGACGACTTTGTCCTGTTTCAAATCTACGATGATTCAATATTTTGGTCCCAGGAACTTGAGGTCCAGCCATTTCCCAATATTAATGGGACAGCCTGTATACAGTCATTTTTGCTGAGGTGTTTATACATACATAGTATAAATACAATACTTTCTTTTCATTAACAACAAAATAGCTATTCACCTTCGGTATTTAAGTCACTGTCTTATATATCATGTCTGTCTTTTAATTGTTTATGAAAGATGAGATGAATACGTGAATAATGTATTCAGAAACCAGAATTTTTAAGGGAAATTTGGATTTCGTTTTAGGCAGGGTCAGTGGAACATGTTTGGGATAATTGGTACAGTCTTTGGGATATTGGGATTATGATAGTTTTATCATATTGGAGGATATTAAATGCAAGAGATTATTTGGGTGAAGAAATTTGGTAAGGATAGAAAAAAACTAATTGTTCAGCCACCGCTTGGTTGTTTAGAGTTGGAAGAAAAAGGAAAAGGACCATAGTCCAAAAGAGGATGACATATAATTTTATAAATATGTGTCGCGGTTTGAATCGAGAAGCCAACAAACGTATGTTAATGATTTGAAGTTTTATACCTTATTCTGGTCTTTGGTTGTCATTAGCTGGGAGTAGTTTTTGATGTAAATTTTAGGGTCAAACTTGATTCTAAGGTATTTGTATGTGGAAGAATATTATTTACATTCATTTTAAATAAAGAAGTAAGCGGATTGTAATAGGGAATGAAAAATGAACCATAGCGATAGGGAGTCGATCAGCTCTTACAGTATGGAAAGAGCCACTTTCCCGGGTTTGTGGACTATTTGGGCGGTATTTTCTGTAAACTAAAGGATATAAGCTGATGGATTTAGATATTGGAGGTCATGATTTTTTTTTGCTAATTGGTTTTTTCAATATTTATGTTTGACAGTTGATGTATGATCCTTTTACATGTGTTAAAGCCAGACATGCTCAGTTTAGATTGCCTTTATATGACGAAAACAATTTCAAACGAACAATGTTTACAAATCATTTAATATTAAAATTCGTGGTCTGCAAAAAATGTACAAAAGAAATTCAGTAATTAGGTCAAAAACTTATACGAGAATGCTAAAAATAGTATTTAGTTATTTCCATATGTGTCAATTAGTGGCAGCACAATCTAGCTTTTTGATATTCAAGTGACAGTTGCCGTGCGCATGTATAGGCAGAATCGAAATAGCAACCGTGCTCGAAGAAATTAACCCATATACACAGAGTACGTACAGAAGAGAATATTGTTGCTATATCTAGCAGTATTAATGATCAACTGGAAGATTTTACGTAAAGAACTCATTATGAAGCCATAGAGCTGGTGCAAAAATGAGGCCGAGCGACCTGCAACGACGTGGACTTTCGGTAATGAAGATCCCTTTTTTATCGAAAAATTTCATAGAGTGACGAGGCTCATTTTTTGTTAAATTACGTAAATGGACAGGATTGCCGAAGTTGGTCGGAAGAGCAGCTATAAGCAGTTAAACAGCTATTAATACATCAAAAAAATGCAGTTTTGTGCGATTTATGAGCCGTACTTCTTTAAAGACGATGATAATCGCAACGTTACGGTCCAAAATACATACAGAAAACAAGCTACACATCGATGATCACGGACATTTTTGCCCTAAATTGAAGAATTGAATTTAGTTGAGCTGTGGTTTTAACGATACCATGCCCTAGATACCATGATCTAATTGAGAGGCGCATCTTTACAAAAACTAAAGTCTAAAAAATCAGCGTTGTGGACAAATATTTCGTAAAGGAGTGGAGGGAGGGACAACTTTTCGGGGAGACAAATGCTGGGAAAGTGTTTTTAGGATGTGTATTTTCATCGATTTATTTTTGAGGAAAGTCTCAATAAGGAGATGATGATATTTTGCTAGTAGCATTTAGATGGGAGACATTTGTGCCATACTGAATCAAAAACTTTTTGAATGTCTAGAAAAAGGAATGCGGATAATTCATTTTCAATGTGGGAAGTTTGGCATTTAGATATTAGGATTCACAGAGGGAGAGATATAGATCTTTTTCCGGGAATCCGAATTGGCTGGGAAACCGTAGTTAGGATTTTGTGTCTTCAGAGAGGAAGAGTTGTAAATATTTTTTTTCGAATTGGTTGGGTAACCGTGGCTAAGAGTTAATGTCTTCAGAGAGGGGGAGTTATAGATTTTTTTCCAGGAATCCAAAATAGTTGGGAAACAGTGACTAGGATTGTGTGTCTTCAGAGAGAAAGAATTGTAGATATTTTTTTCTGGGAATCCGAATTGGTTGGGAAACCGTGGCTGAGATTTTATGTCTTCAGAGGGGAAGAGATATAGATCGTCTTTTTCAGGAATCCGAATTGATTAGGAAACCGTGGAAAGAATTTTTTGTCTTCTAATATTATTTCCAGGAATTCGAATTCTTTGGGAAATCATATCATGGCTAGGGTTTTGCGTTCTTCGGATAGATCTTTTTCCAGGAATTAGAATTGGTTGGAAAATCGTGGTTAGGGTTTTGTGTCTTCGGAGAACAAAAGTTGTAGATCTTTTTTTTTCCAGGAAACCGAATTGGTTGGTTAACCGTGACTAGGATTTTATGTCTTCAAAGAGGATGAGTTATAGATCTTCTTGTTCAGGTATCCGAATTGATTAGAAAACCGTGGAAAGGATTTTTTGTCTTCTCTTAGTATTTCCAGGAATTTGAATTCTTTGGGAAATCATAACATGGCTAGGGTTTGGTGTTTTTAGGATGAATTCAAAATTTTCATTTTTTAGAACTGTAAGTAAGACTTCAAGACGATTGGGATTTATAAAGTTAAAACAGTGAAATATTTTTCCTCTTTTATGCGGCCGTCAGAAAAGGACTCGTATAATTTTCTCGCAACTAACCTAAAAGTCAATTAATCATGAAATAAGTGGTAAACAGAATATAATAATTACTTAAAAAATACAAGAGAGAATATATTAATAATAATAATTATTATTATTATTATTATTATTGAAATTAAAACGCATTCACATGCCATTCCTACTCCTCATACACACGTTTCGCTTAAAAATGCAGTATATATCTGAATCATTAATTCGAGGTTAACGGAAGTCCGCTGCAATCAAATTCTTTAATATTTTTACATTAATTTAATTTGCATATATTGACCATGATAATTAAATCTTGTGGAATTAAACCTTATTCACATTATTCTTCAAAAAAAAAAAATGTGAATTAAAAAAGTGCATTTTCATAAACGTACTCAATGATAATTAAAAGAAGATAAATAATGAAGGCTTTTAATGTATTGCGCAAATACTATCCTCTATATTAAGAAGAAAAAAAACATTAATAGGAATCTATATATTGGCATTTATGTTATACCGAATTGTTTCTGATACCTCCATAATGGAGATACATATATATGTTTTAATGATAGGAAAAATGTTTGGTTGGTCTATTGATATTTTCTTTATATATATGCATTTTTTTTAATTCGAAGCTATCTGAAATTAAAATAGCGCCAACAGTATTAAATTGTGAAAAGTCCGTTCTATTAAAAAAAACTTATTGTGATAATGCCGATAAGAAAATATTAATACGTTTTAGTTCTTCCCCTATTGTGATCATTTTGTAATTATATTGTAATATGAGATCTAAAATTATTTGTAATTATTGATTTTACTTAGTGAAAAATAAATAAATAATAAATAATTAAATGTAATGCGAAAACTATATCATTCTCTTTTTTTTATTAAGCTAGATATATCACAAAAGAATAAAAAATTGCATACTCTCTGCTAAATATGATCAAAGAGACAAATTAGACAATTATTATAATTCATTCTAACAATGAAAATAACGCCTAGTAAAACCACATACATGACTCACAAACATCGAGAAAATAAATGACATTGCGATCCAATGATTCATGACACAATGCCAAAAGAATGATAGTATTAGTCGGCGGATATTCCGACTTATCTTATTATCTACAATTAGATTTTTTTCTTATTTTAATTTTAACCGAATGCAGAGAAATCCTGCTGCGTAAGGTTGTCAAGGTTAAGATCATTACAGCGTGTCCCGGCACCGCCGCAGGTTACTCAATTTCTGATTAATTGTTTTATAATTTCACGGAAACCGGTAATGTCACCGATCAGCAGCCATTTGAAATCTTTAAAGTGCAAGTAAATGCGCGGCGAATTGATTTTATCGAAACAAATTAATTAAGAGAAACACTCGATGATTTTAATTTATTTACATTTTTTATTTACAAATGGAAACAGTGTTGTTTCCAATGTACCATCATAAACGAAGTAATAAACTGACACAACAATATTTTTTATTACTAAGTTCGGTATTTGTCTAGGAAGTAAATGTTTCGATATTTGCTGTTTACTTTCATAAGATTCCTCTTTATTTATGTCGAAAATGGAACGTATTTATCAATAATTATATATTTTTATATTACATTTTCTATTCTACACATTTTTCAAAAACAAAAAAGTTATTTGAGATTTACAATTTCAAACCTTTCCCACTCTATATTTCAAGAGTAAGTAAAAAAGTCTATAACATTGTTATTTCATGAACTTGTCATGATTTAAAAAAGCGTAGTTTTATGAACCATTTATTAGAACTTTTTTTTAGATAATCACAATATTATATTAATGATCGTTAATTGCTCCCCCTACCGGAAAAGTTAAAAGCTTGAAAATTGTTGCTTGAGAAATATTATTAACATTTTTTCTTGAAAGCTCTATGAGTTATAGTTCCTGAGATATAGCCGATGATGTTCCTTATTTGAATATCTAGTACATATATAATATGACACATTATACAGAATGATTATTTCTGAAAATTTGGTATCAACTAAAGGTTTTTCTGTTTTTCTGATAAATAAAAATATGAACAAATTCTAAAGTAGTTAATTGTAATAAGTTTTTCTTTTGTATAACAGTTCTATTTACAACCAAATATTTTATTATGATTATTTTGCAACAAATATTAACAAAACAAAGAAACTGCGGTAAAAATATCTTGCTTATAAGTGAGCGCCGTCAGATCCAATCCACAGGAAACAAATATTTGTATATTTTATTAACACGATATATTTCATCCACCGAAACCAATTTCCTCGTGTTTCGAAAAATTTGCCCCGCGATTTATCACGATATTTAGTCGGCGCCCCCGACGCTCCCCACTCCGCCGCCGACCTCTGCATAATTCCAGGCACGTACCCAGCGGAAAGGCCCCCCGCGCGCGCACTCTCGCACTTTTCCACTTTGCTTTTCCTCTCCCGGTTATTAAAGAATCATTTTTTCGTTGGCGTTTATTTTTTCAAAAGGGGTTCGGTCCCCCACAGACGCCACGCCGCCGGTGGTGGTTTTGTATTTTTAATTCATTGTTTGGGCAGAGAGGTCGCGAATCGGCTTTTTGGTTTCCCTTTGTCGTTGGCGCTTTAAGTTAATTAACGGATTCATAATTTAAACGTATGGGAATTAACGTGCATTTGTTCGTTTCGCAAAGTTGTTATTACTGTGAGAAATATAATGACAATTTAAAATGCTTACACAAAAGTAATCATTTCATTAACCATTTTTATTTAAAAATACTTCAATTACTACATTTTGCATTCAAGAGGATTATATCGCTCAATACAGAAGTATTATGTGATAAATCATAAGATTTTTAAAATTCAACAATAACTTAATGTTTATTTATGATCAACTGCAAGTTTTTTTTTATGTAATTCAAAAAGAGTATCTATTCAAATGAATAGAAATATGTATGACTAAATAGTCATACATATTTAAATTAAATTAATAAAAAAGAAATTAAAAAATAAATATTTTACACAATTGAAAAATTAATTACTTTCTCTTTAGCTACAGTAGCTTTTTGACTTAAATATGATTTTATAACAGAAATGATTACTTTATCCAGGAATAGTACTGCAAATCTTCCAATGTTTATTCCTCTGAAATGAAGTCTGAAGAAATATTAATTTTCATAAATATTGAAAAATCTCAAGATTAGAAGAATGTATGGTTCCTCATAATGCATTTTGTAATAAAATCATACGTTTAATATAAATTTGAAATAAGATGCGTTTAAAACTAACGAAGTTACAATCTGTTTCCGATATAACCGGAAGTGATAGAATCTTAAAAATATTTTTAATTCGAAGAAATATTTTGTTGTAAAACCTGTAAAAATTGCATTTTAATCCAACAATAGGAAATCCATATACTTTTAATTGCGATTTCTCGGTAAGACACTCTCTAGTAAGAGATTTCATAAATTATTTTTTTATATCATTCAGTACTGTTATTCAAGCTCTGATTTATATCTAAATAAACTAAAAAGTCATGAAAAGATCCAGTGTATTGAATTTCGAAACTTCCTCTTTTTATGGCCACAAAATTTGTTTATTTTGATATGGACTTTAATTAATTCGAATTTTTAAAATTTTATAACAACCCTATATAACAAAATTGGAATTTCCAAAGTATGCCTAGATTTTAATACAGTGCATTACATTATACTCTGTTAATATTATATTTTATTTATAGTTGAACTCCTGTTTAAAACATCAAAAATATTCTGCGAAAATCTGCGATCTTACGTATTTTTTCGTTTAATGTAGAATGATTCCAAAAATTTGTCGTCAACCAATTTTCAACAAATGGATTATTAATTCCAAAGATAAAAGAATGGATGAGTTATATCATCCATTCTTTTATCAATGTATAATGGCGGCCGACGAAATGTGAACGATGTTTATTAGCTATGTGAATATGACTTTTAATCAGGAGCGTCGCGTTTGTGCGAAAACAGACATTTGAATGACAGATTTATAAAAGTCATCCAAAAATATGCCTAGACATCAATCTTTATACGAGAAGAGCAGGGCAATAGCTAAACTAGAAGAAAACTGGTCTCTTAGCCGAGTAGCTGCTGATTTAAATGTAAGCAAAACCTGCATAAATAATTTGAAAAGGCGATTTGAAACCCCCGAATTGGAATAGGAAGGGTATCTAATGAAGAACAGGATGTTGCATTCGTGAATCATCTTAGAGAAAATCCATTTGATAGTGCCTTAGATGCTCGAGAAGTAACGGGTTTTGCGGGGTCTACTAGAACTGCTCGGAGACGTATTAAAGCTGCAGGTCTACAAAATTTTCAAGCAGCCAAGAACGTTTTTCTCTCAGAAAACAATAAACAACGAAGATTGGAGTTTTTCAACGAATTTGTGTATCGCGGGGATGATTTTTGGAACTCGGTCGTCTTTTCTGACGAAAAAGTAATTCAATCATGAAGTAATGGGAGCCTACGAGTTTATAGACCAATAAACCAAAGGTATGAAGAAGGATTCACCCGTCCAATAACAAATAGTGGTCGTTTTTCTGTTAATTTTTGGGCTTGGGTCAGTGTAAACGGACCCGGAATAATTTGGAAAATAGGTGGCCATTTAATTGCTATTAAATACAGGGATATTTTAGAATATGTAATGTTGCCTTCAGTAACACAAACATTTCCGGAAAATTTTATATTTCAACAGGACAATAGTCCTATCCATACAGCAAGAATTGTGACTCAGTGGCTAAATGACCACCGCATCCAAGTATTGCCTTGGCCTGCGAAGAGCCCTGATCTCAATCCAATTAAGAATGTTTGGGGATACCTACAAAAAAAGATTTACTCAAGAGATTTTAGACCTAGGAATGCAGATGAACTTCACGAAATTGTTGAAAATGCATGGGAGGATTTGGCTGACAACTACAATATGAGGAATCTAGTTTCATCCATGAGTACACGTTTGGCAAAAGTTATCACAGCAAATGGTGGTCCTACAAAATATTAATTTCATAATTTCTACTTGTATTAAGAATAAATATGTTTAGCATTGTAATTAGCAATTGAATAATAGTCCTTTAAAACCTAAGTTACGCCACTGTTAAGAGTTCTGATAAATCTGTACAAAATTAGACAATTTCTCTATGACAACAAAATACCGTTCACATTTCGTCGGCCGCCATTGTACGTTTGAAAGAAACAGCAGAATTTCCATTGCCCATATACGAGTTGAGTACTTTAAAAGTAAGTATTAGAAGTTGTATTCAAAAAATTGCCTAAATTGACTAAATCAGGATGGCATCGTGAACGATTATTAAAAGCAAATTATTTGTGACTTCAAGGAAATACAATTTTCTCAAATACTATAATTCATGCTTTATCTGGGACTTTACATAATGGTTCGAGACTTGGAAGGCCAAACAAAAATTTTCAAGCTTGTCGTTATAAAGCCAATAAATTAAAAGGCAAAAAAATGTCGTTGTTTGTGGCCACTGAAATTAAATTGCGGGAGAGAGGAAAAAGAGATTCCGCTTTATTTCTCAAAGAGTTTTTATCTGGTTCCCCGATAGGAGGTACTACAATAAAAACAATGAAAGTGTTTTATTGAAAGTCTATCTACCATTGAAGCCCTTGTGTTAATGGTTGAATAAAACTGTCAAAATTTCAATATATTTTGCGTCAAGATATATAGCACATTAATAAAACATTATTCACACCATATTAATTTAGTAAAAAGGATTAAGTGGCCATTGTATCGCTATAGAATCACCACTGCCAAAATTTTGGCTGAAATACCCCTGCAGGCACTCATCGTTAATACCGTTCTGTGTTTACATGATTTTGTATAAGATGTTTTTAAGTGTTAAAATTTTCATTAGGCACGGGTTTCAATATTATCGTTAAATGAAGCTGTGATAGTGCATTAAAAAATTGATATAAGCAAATATTTTCTGGAGAGAGACAAACTGATACTTGCAAATCTAAAGAAATCGTTTAGCAAAATCCTGTCCCATCTTCAATTAGATGCTATTACCCTAACAAATTAGTAGATTTAATAAATGCAGAAGCTCAGAGCATTAAGCAAAAAATTGATATAAGCAAACATTTTCGAGAGAGAGACAAACTGATGAGAGTTTGTTTAGTATTTTGCTGGTAAAGTTGCAAATACATATTGACGACAAACCTAAAGGAATCATTTGGCAAAATCCTGTCCCATCTTCAATTAGATGCTATTGCCCTAATAAATTAGTAGATTTAATAAATTCAGAAGCTCAGATCATTAAGCAACAAATTGGAATGCTATCGCCCACAGAAGTAATTGTAAATAACGAGGAATTGTTTGTAAAACCAATAACGGTTTTTTTTGTATGGTTGATGGCAACGTGTGCAATGCTGTGTCATCACGCAAATCAAGACAAATGTGAAACTAAAACAAATGAAATGAAAAATTTTGATATTATTTCGCAAATAAGGTAGATAAGAACGTTCCTTTTTTTAGAAAATCACTACTACATTCGTTTGTATGAATGTGTGTCGCACATTTCATATAAGCTCGAGGAACAGAAAATGAAAACAAGGTAACATAAAAGAAGGAAAGTGCAAGAAAAATTTAAACAAGATTTTGACTTGCTTATAGCTATGACTAAACAACAAGCGGAAAATTCTATTAACATTTTTCAGAAATCTGTTGAAATCACCGGAGTTAATTTATTCTAACAAGTTAAAATAGTTGCCTCCAAATTAATTTAAATGCATTTGAGGCGTATGCAAGCGATACACATCAATTATGTCTTAAAGAGGATTCTTGGTACTTAATGCCTGTAAGAGTGCATAAAATATAATTCCACGAAAGAGAGGCCAGTTTTTGGAAGAAGCGCAAGAAATAAAAATAATAGATATTAAAGGGAATTATTTACCAGAAAAACATCAAGAACTGACGCAAATACAGATTTTCTGCATAGACTGCTAATAAAAAATAATTCCAGTATTTTTGTATTTGTTGGAAGAAAATGCTCATAATTTAAATATATCATTGTAAGAAGAATATTTCAGCTCTAATTCAGCTCTATATGTTTAATAATTTAATTGTACAATTATGTGCAAATAATTATTTTATAACATTTCGTGAATACAAACTTTTACCTACAAATAAAATGAATTTTAACTTTGTATGATTTTTTTGTGAAGCAAGTTTTTAAATTTTCAATTTCAGTAACCAGTACCATATTTTTGTTTTATAACTGTGTTAAATGAAGGAAAATAAATGATAACAGTTTATTTTATTACAATTAACATAATAAAATTGCCGAAATATAGCGTAATTTTAACGTAGTAATCAATTCCACCTAGATTGCCAAAATATCACACTGTGTGGCCACGAGATTCGTTAATTGTCCCAAAATGGTAATAAAAAACAAAACAGACATTATATGTATATAAATATCTTTATTCAGACAATTACATTTTTACTATCATTGAGTATATATACTAAAATGAAAGTTTGTTTGTCCTGAACTATCGACCGGAGGTTTTTCTGCCATGTCTTGAATTGATGGTGATAAGTAATAAAAATATCTGCACCTGCTAGATGAACTGCCTTGAAGTGTTTTAATGAATTCATCTATAGTGAGAACAAAAAAATAAATAAAATAAAGACGTTTATTGGCATACCCATTTTATATAAATATATACTATATACTACATATATCAAAAACTAAATCAATTTTTCTTGATAACTCCTTCTCCCACCCTAACCTCATCACAATTTTTGGTGAGAATAGCATGAATGTATTTTGAAGGAATGTTTGGATTTCGGGGAAAACCGAAATTTGTAAGAAGTGGTTGATTATAGGAGTTACATGCAATTTCTTTAAAAATCATAATTTTCTTGTTTAAATGAATGCAATATGAATAATTTTAATACATTATTTAATATTGCTGTAGTGGTACTAATAAGTTACATGAAATTTCTTCTCATTTTATTGAATCACTCGAACGTTTTTTTACAGGTTTTGTACTATCCTATACGAAAATCATTTGGGGAATCAAATTAGTCATATAGAAATAGGATTATAATTTACTTCTGTGTGATCTTATACAAAATAAACTCATTGAAGAAATACTAGTGTTCTATACTATTACAATACGTTGATTTGAAGTCTTTTATTATTGCATTTAATATAAATTAGTAAGACAGAAGTAAAACAATAAAAATCCATTTAAAGGAAAACCACCGATCCATTTATAGAAACTAAAATCCGTCAGTCACTATTACTTGCAATATCGCATCCACTATAATTATGCACCGAATCGAATGAATCGTTCCATTCATGGCGCATTATGCAATGTCGAAGTGGTCACATTTACAGAGGACTGAACAATGCGCCGTAGCAGAACACTATTAAGTATATGGCATGATTAGTAATAATTAGAACAACGGAAAGCCCGTGTCGTGCTTTGAATAATCCAGTTCGGAAGACGTTCTCTTTCGAAATCAGAGGTGTATTCATTAAAGTGCCCAAAATAAGTATCCCGATAATTCATCGATGATGGGTGCGGGTTGCGTGGGCCGTCTTGTTCCATCCGGAACGCAAACACGTCTGTTGTTTTGAATTGCTTGTGGATGACCACAATTCAAGAAGGATAATATAAATGTATAATTTTAAGTCGTGTTTTGTAAATAGAAGAAAGAGAAAATGTGTACATAGCTTTATTATCTTCGTGGGTGGGTATTAATCAGTCATTCTCTAAAAAAAGTTGAGAATCCTTGATATTTAAGAATATGTTTTGCGGATAAAATTTTATTCATTTATGAAATTATTTATTATGTTTGTAAAGGATGACAAGAGCGTTTTATTTATAAATTCTCAATAATTTATACTCGTGAAAAAATATATCCCAATTGCAATTAACATCTCACAAGGATGGCTAAATTATGTTCAAAATTTTTCAAAAGTTGCGGCATATGAATAGACAATTTCGTATTTTTTGCATATTTCATCCTCCCTATAGAGCTGACATTATTTTTAAAATATGTTAAGAAGTTGATGAAATCTTACACATCATTTGGATTAAAAATATGTATATATACAGGGTGATTTTTTTTCGATGTTCTCTATGGGGATCTCGGAAACTATAAGAGATAGAAAAACGGTTAAATGGGGAAAAAATGACACTTTCAAAATATTTGAAAAAGTCAAGGGTAACTAGATATTTTGAAAAAAGTAAAATGTGTCAATTTTTTAAAATCAATATATCTCTATTATTATCATAGTTAGAAAAAAACTGTGAAGGACAAAGTTGTAGAAAATTTTACACAGATTAATAACAAAAAATCAAAAAAAAAATTCGCCCATATTTTGGGAAATATGACACAAACTTACCTTTTTTTAAATGGAAACAATAGTTGTCTATGACTTTATTAAAAGGGCTATTTTTATCCCTTTAATCTGATATAACATATGTCACAGTTATTTTTAAAATAAAATAAGTTACAGTCATTTTTAATTTTATCATACAGCAAAAAATAGTTAGCCATGAAAAAGACAAAAGTAAAATAATTGCAGTTGTTTATTCCAAACAGACATTAATTCATTTCCATATTTGGTTTGTTTCGATACTTTTTTCAAAATATCTAGTTACCCTTGACCTTTTTAAATATTTTGAAAGTGTCATTATATTCGTCTTATAAAACTACACTTATTTCCCCATTTAACCGTTTTTCTATCTCTTATAGTTTTCGAGATCCCCATAGAGAACTCACCCTGTATATATATATATATATATATATATATATGCTGTCCCACAAATAAATGTTGATGCAAAGTTATTTTTTTAAATGGAATACCCTATATATTGTTAACATTCTCGATATTTTTCGTGTATAATATCCAATTCCTACCTTCAAGTATTTACGTAATATTAGCATTATAATTTTATGTCAGCCATAGAAAAAAAAAAGAAATATATAGCAACCGTTGTAATTGGACGCAATTAATTTTAAATGGCAATATACAGAAATATATTTATACAAAAAATGACAATATAAGAATTATTTAATAATTGTAAAATGGATGACTTAGCATCATTAAACAATTGACACTATTTCGCAAACAGTTGAAGACATGTATAGTATATTATATATGAAAAGTATCTAGAATTGTCTCAGGAATTTAAAAATCTAATCCTTTTCTAAGGCGTTCGATAAAGTCAATCATGCCATTCTTGTACATAAATTAAAATAATAAGGTTTTCATGAGTCAGTTTGTAAATGGATTGAGCATTTTTTAACTGGCCATAGTCAATTTGTTAAAATTAAAAAAAAACATCTTTCCGAAATCATAAGTGTTTCTTCAGGTGTTCCTCAAGGATCCCATTGCGGACCTGTTTTTTCTTTTATTTGTAAATAATATATCAATAGTAATTATACATTCACATTTTTAACTTTTCCCTGACGACCTTAAACTTTTTAAATAAATCAATTCAACTAATGATTGTGCATAGCTTTAGAGGGATTTGCCATCTGTTTATAATTGGTGCTGCCAAAATCAATTATTTTTTAATTCAGGCAAATGTAAGTCAATAACTTTCTCGAGAAAAAGATCAATCCATGGTTTTGTTTATAAAATTGATGATAATGAATTATTTAATTTTCAGAAATTAAAGATCTCGGCATTATCTTTGACACAAAATTAACATTTTCTAGTCATATTAATAATATATGCAATTCAGCAGCGAGAATGTTAGATTATATAAAGAGAATCTCTCTGAATTTGAATCCAGTTTCATACAAAATTAATTATGTTGCATTTGTATGTCCAAAATTGGAGTATGTTTCATATATTTGGTGTCCTAGTTATAAATGTTACCAAGAAGACAACATACATTTTTAAAATCTCTTTCTTGCAAATTATGAAATAGAGATAATTCTAATCTTGAAAGTCATCACTTTAGCCTCGATTGTTTAGGTAACAGAAGAGTTGTTACGGTGATGTTGATGTTACATAAAATAATTAATGGACATGTTGATTGTCCTGACATTCTCTCACAGATAGAGTTTTATTTCAATCCAGATAATAGATTAACTCACTACCGCCCATTATTCCGAACATCATTTCAAAGAACTAATTATATTATTAATAGTTGTTTTAGTAGGTTTTTACGTCTTAATAAGCATTTTTCACTTAATTCCAGATTTGATTTATTCTCGATGTCACGAAATGAATTATTGCGCCCTTTAAAAAGTAATCGTTGTCGATGAAAGTATTATATGATAAGTAAATCAGTCTTGAGTTGTTTTGTTATATTACATTTTTGTATGCCATCGGAATTGGCGACCGCCGGGTTCCGGCCACTAAGGAAAAACCGGCAAAAAAAAGATCATCGACGGGACATGCAAACACGTCAAAATGAATAGTTTACATTCAATTTAGAAAAGATTTATGACTTTCCGAAATGGTCAGAAATAAACCAGATGTCACCAAACGAACTTGCATCGCTACCTTTATTTTATTTTGGTGGTGGTGTTATTTATAATTTTCATTTAAAAGGAACAATTTATATATTTTAAACAAAAAATTATACCCGACTCAATTTAAAATATTTAATATGAAAAGCTTCCGATAACCCAACCTGCATATTATTAATTTTATTGCATTTGAACTGGAATTCGTTTAAGAGAGATAACAGAATATCGAATTAAATTATTTCTTTAAAAAACACTTACGAATGAGTGTTAAAAGAAGATATATTTTTGTTCTTTTGAAATGCACAAAATATTATAAGTATATTAAAAAGGCAAAACAAATTTTGAAATATTTGTTTTGGAGCAACCATTACTTTTCCAATTATCAATTAGATTTGAGATATTTATAAAAAACATTTTACATTTTAATTGAAACACCCTATATATTTTATTGTAATTTGACAGAGAAGATAATTTTTAATAATTATTATACGCAATCACAAAAAATAGAAATAAAATAGTTATTCGCATGTAAATATTTAGTTTTGAGTATAATCCAGTTATTATAAAAATAATGAGAATTTATTTTCTCTATATATCAGTTAATATATATATAAACCTTTTTTATTTGTGTATTATACTAACAAATTGAGTAAGTACAACGCTCGTCAGAAATCTTCTTATTGCAAAATCTCTTAATTAAATTAGAGTAACCTGTATATTATTCTTTTGTTTTTTATACTTAATTAGTCATTATATAACAAATATATGTGAAAAGTAAGTAATATTAAATAAAATCAGTTTAAAAGTTTTAAATATATTAAATAAAAATGATTTAAAAATAATTAATAAATTATTTCCACATTTAGCTCTGTGACTTTTGACTTAAGTTACGTAAATAATTTGTTGTATTATGCAATATTTCATTGATATGCAACAGCGAGTGTATATTATGTAACTCAATGTCCGGGAAGTAGTTGTGCATTTGTTTAACGTACTTACGTAACGTAAATCAATTAATTATTTTCAAATCATTTATATTTAATTTATTTAAATAACTGTAAAAAGTTTTAAGTCTAAAAAATATCCAATGACTTATTTTTTAAAATATTAAACAATTAATATCAAGGGTATTTTTTTAATAAAAAATTAAATAATAAAATAAACAAAACTATTTAATCAAATCACAATATATTTAAAATCCATTAAAGGAATTTAAAAAAATAAATAATATATAGGGTGTTCCATTTAAAAAAGATAACTTAAATAAAATAAATAACAATTAAAAAAAGGTGAGATGTTTTTCGCTGGTTTTCACTAAACTTTTCAAATAATGTTTTCTAATTATTAAGATTTTAAATTAATTTGTTTGTGCCAAAAATGAGTTGCGTTAACAGTAATATTTATAAATAATGGCAACATAAAACAAAATTAACAATTGTTAATTTTCAATCTTTAATTTTTAATGTCGGAGAATTGAAGTTAGAAATAATTATTAACTTCATATACTTATAATTCATTATGGCATCCGTGATTATTTCACGATACGGTCAAAGATTAGATGTGATATTTTCTTTCATATTTTTATAAATTTAAGTTTTTCAATTGTTGATAGACTTCCCTCGTGATTATGATCACCCATCACTACACAATTATCGTATTCAACACTGCAAATACTTCTTGTAATTACGAATAAACTGTTACGTATAAATAAATAAATTGTGTATATAATAGACACTATTGCAGTCACGCACAACTTCTATGTTAACGTCTTGGTCGCAAGTTAAAAACTAGATTTACTATAAACTTGGAAAAAGTGTTACATATTTTACAATTTTATATTCAGAAATTCCATTTTTTAATATTAAATATCCAAATGTATATAATACAATTAAAAATTAAGATAAATATTTATGTGTTTTCAATACTGCTAATATAAATGCGATTACGGTTCGGTTGATTATATTTGAAATTATGGTTACGATTATATGAGGGATATTTTTTCTAAATAGTTGCTAGCATTATAATCATTACATTTTCTTTGATGTCGTAAATTTCTTTTTATTAATTTGTTTGCTTACTTCGTTATTAAAAAAATATCGGCTTATCAAAGTTGACCTAACGCTAGATAATACTAACAGATACGTGTGGGAAGAGCCTATCAATCATTGCAATTAAACACGTATCCGAAATAGGTGGTTTGAGTTGCCTTGCCATTGCTAAGTGGAAATTAATATAATGAGCATACATTCCATCTCCGTCATTATAACATGATAATTCTAGGGCTAATTTTACCCTTAATTGTCCAGATTGATTCCAGAATTAATCGATATATGCTAACATATTATTAAGTTAGCAAATGTATGCATTAATGCATTCGCCCAATATTTTGCTGAACCAGGAAAAATGTATTTAAGAATAACACTGATAGCAGCAAACGGCATATTTAGCCAATATAATATGTTTTCTATCAGTTTAACTAAATCTATTCGATGAATATTTCTCGCATCATCTAAAGTAACTATTAGTTTTTTTTATATCCATTTATTTTAATTATAATTATTATCATAATAATCCTTCTAGTATAATTATTATTACTACAAGGATTACTATGCGAAGATGAAGTATTTTCTTCTAAAATCTTTTTACATTCAGTCCAGCTGGGGTAAATCACCAAAATTGAATATCATCTTGTGGTTCCTTATCTCTCGCGTCCATGTGTTTCGAAACTTATGATTATTTGTTGTTTCCTTGCATGGTTATACTTTTGAACATTGCAACATACCAATTTCTGAAAATGTATTGCAGTTCACTTTCGTTAATTTTTACTAATTATTAAATAAGTTTTATCTGTTTCGTTTTTTAACCATGACAATAAACTGATAATTTGTATTCATAAATCTTTGATTAGTTGATTTTTAATATATTCTTTTAAGATCTCTTCCACTAGGCCTCTTTGAATGTTTCAAATCTTTTTATTACTTTAACTTCAAAATGAGCCAATCATATTCTCATGGCATTTCTTTAATTTTTATTAGAAACCTATGAAATTTTACGATTTTCTCAGTAACTGTTTTTAATTTATGTAGGTGAATACTTTACAGAAACTATTGTGTAAACTACCATATAATTCAGCTTAATAAGCTTTAAAAATAATCTAATTAGACCGATACTGTCAAATAATTACGGGAGTCAATATTAACATATTTCAATTTTTAAATGTAAATCCCTATGGTCCGCTTTACAATTCAATACGTGGTATATATATACAGAGTGGCGCAAGATTCCGATGAAGTCCAATATCTCAGTTTTTTAGAAATTTACAAAAAGATATTACTGACATAATTTGTAGCCACTGTAAAACTTCACATTTTAAAATTGGTTTCATATATACAGGGTGTCCAATAATCAAGTGACGTATCAAACATATGATTTTTTAAATGGAATGCTATATTTTTTATGTCGATTTTAGATTCTACGCTTAAAACTAATCATTTTTGACATAAGGTTTATTAGGTCAGTTTTTAATATTTTAAAAGTTATAAACAATTTAAGGTTGAAATCAATGGAAGATTGGGGCCTTATTTTTCAAAAATGAAAAACGATGTAAACTTTCTGTTAACGCAATTTAATTGAAAAAATGCTTAATAATGTTGGGAATAATCGTTTGTTACCATAAAGCAAATGTTGTATACAGGGTGAAACAATACGCAAAATGTTTTTTTTTTCTTTCTTCACTTAAATGGAACACCCT
Organism: Philonthus spinipes; assembly: GCA_963082785.1. Classification (NCBI taxonomy): domain Eukaryota; kingdom Metazoa; phylum Arthropoda; class Insecta; order Coleoptera; family Staphylinidae; genus Philonthus; species Philonthus spinipes. The sequence goes on along the minus strand of OY720315.1, from coordinate 9,501,526 downwards.
ATATTTTTTACACTATTTCGATAGAAAATTGATTGTTCTTTAATTTTTGTATAATAAACTATATCGCTATCTGTTACCATTTTTTAACAATTTCAATTCAAAGTACAAAATTATAAGTTTCGCTTATAATCTATAATTTAAGTAGGCTATAATTAAAACAAATGCATACCTAAAAAGATATTTAAATGACAATTGATATTTAAAGGCGCATGCAAAATATAAAGAAAATAGTTGCTCAACGATTATTTAGCGAGTTATAATGGTTATTGGAACATATTTTTTAAGAAAAAAATTGTAAAATGTTTGAATGCTATTGAATTAAAAAAAATGTGAATGTGTGAAATAAATACATAAAAATATTAACAAAATATAATGATATAAATATTTTATTATTTCACTTAGTATCTATTTTCGGTTTTTCAGACAACATGAATTGTTTAAATAAATCAATTTAAGAAGCATATAGGAGTATTTTAAATATTTTTCGAATAATAACCAAAAAATATAGTTGTTGTTAGTTTTTAACAATTAAATTAATCATTTATTGAAGAAGTATGTTTAACTGCACCAGTGTTACAAAATATAACGTAATTACGAAAAAAATGTTTTCTTTGTTGCAAAATTAATTTATTGTTAAACATAATTTTTGCGATGTGTACGATTTAAAAGAATAGGAATCGCAAAACAAACCAGCAAATCTTCATTAATCAATTTAGAACTAATGTATACCTACTTTAGTCTTGCGAAAATCGCATTTGTTTATTGCGAAAGTAATTTATTGATAAATGCAATTTTGGAGAATAAATTGATGATAATAATAGGAATCGTAAAATCCGTTTAAAAATAAATTATTAATATTAACATACCTTAATAGAAAAAATTACTTCCAACCCATTCCTGGTGAATCGACAACCAACTCACCTCCACCACTCACTAATTACCACTTGTTCATAAACAAAAATAAATCGCGTTTTTAATTATTAATAATTTCTAACGTTAAAAATTAAACCGGAATTGTGAACACTGCGCGTTTTCGGACGACTGAATCGAAATACAAGAGCGCAATTATCGCAAATCAAGAAGAAAAAAACGATCGACGACTCACTCCGAGAACGCATTCCTGAGATAAGAAGATTCATTGTACCTGGATCCTGGCGCATAGCCAAGAACGTACCTATTTAAATTGTTGTATTTTCAATATTATCGTGTATTAAAATAATTACAGCTTAATATTTATTTACTTTTTTTATTAAATTCTCATTTATCCCGTGGTAAAAAAAATATGTATGAATTATGATGTATTTTAATTAATACACTTGATTATTCGTATCACTAAATTATTTTATATTTGTGTTCGCGTAACTTTCACAACTAAATAAATTAGTTGTTCTGGCACGGCCTACTTTGATTAAAAATTCTATACCAAATTTGTATTTGAGATTAGATATCTCAAAAACGGTAAACGGTAGCTATTTAATATGTTATATAAAAAATGATTAATTTTCAATTAAAATAGCATAAAAAATATAGGGTGTCCCATTTAAGTAAAAAGAGAAAAAAATCAATTTGCGTATTGCTTAACCTTGTATATAAAAATTTTATTTAAGTATTTATTTTATTATTAAGTATTTTTGCATTTGTATGGCGTTGACAGAATGTTTATTTCATTTTTCATTATTGAAATATTAGGCTCTAAACATCTATCGATTTCAACATTCATTTGTTTATAACTGTTAAACTATGAAAAATTGACCTATTAAATCTTATATAAAAAATGATTATTTTTAAACGTAGAATCGAAAATCTTCATAAAAATATATCATTCCATTTAAAAAATCATATGTTTGATACGTCACGTGATTATTGGACACCCTGTATATATGAAATTAATTTTAAAATGTGAATTTTGACAGTAGCTACTAATAATGTAAGTAACATTTTTTTGTATATTTCATTATAACTGAGATATTGGACTTCATCGTAATCTTGCGCCACCCTGTATATATAATTTTTCATGACGTTTCCATGTACAAATATTTTCATGTATAATTGTAAAGAGTTAATAAATACTATTATTGTCATTATAATCATTAAATAAAATATCAGTTTTACAAACAAAGTTAAAGTATTTTATTAATTTAAAATAGACAATGTACAAGCAAGTTAACCGTAACAAGTTAAACTAATTAATTAGTTTTAGCGATAGAAAATTTAAGAGATAGGAAAAAAGAAGAATCTGTTTAGATGAACTGACTATGGTATTTTGAAGTTAATTAGGGTTATAACGATCATATTTTCATATTTTCTTAAGACATTTATATTTTAAAACTAAAATTATATAATAATTATGAAGTATGTCAATCTTCTTAATTTTATATCGACATGTTTGTACTTATCATTTCATAAGTTCCTTAAAAAAGACAACTGGCCGAAACTAATCTGAACACAAATATAAAAGTTTAGTGAAACGAACAACCAAGTGTTTTAATTAAAATACTTCAAAATTATTACATAAAAGATGTTTCACCGCGGGATAAGTGAGAATTTAATAAAAAATAAGATCATCTAAGTGTAAGTGAGAATCACCTTTTTATATGTAAAATCTCATAAATACCACAATTGAAAAACTACATAGCTCATAATTTGCTCTCTGTAGATTTACTTTTTTACGAGAATAATAGCTAGGAAATGGCGGGCCAATTATAAATTTAAAATTCTTAGCACTAGTTTTCAATGTAGCGTGGCAAAGTTAGTTTCGGAGCGCTTATAACATATATCGCGATGCTTGGCTGGTTCTTGGCAACTCGCAATTAGAATGTGTAGGGCCGCGACCCTTTCCGCCCCCAGCATCCGGGGGTGGCGCGCGGCATTGGGGTGGACTTTCGTTAAAATTGTGCTCGCGCCGGAATTATTTCGTAATTTCCGGAATTACGCAGACGTAATACGAATTTGTCATAATTTGTCATTGTAATTATAGTTTACGCATATGCGCGACAAGTTTGGCAAATGCTTTCGCAACTTTAACCTACCTGTCTTAATGTCGCCCCGCTTTTGGGATTCATTTGTTTTAATAACGCAGTCGTTTCACTTTCGCCTTTTACTTGAAGTAAGGTATTATTCTTAATTCGGTTTGACACCTCAAGAATGTAAATTTGTAGAAGTTAAAAAGTTGCAGCTATATGCATAACCTGATAATCAAGAGTAACTAAATTTGTTAACATATAAAACATAGGCATTTTATTAATTAGTTAATAGTGTCAGCTTCACAGTTTTACTGAAAAATAGAAAACTATTTTTTTATAAAAATTCAATTACTTTAACAAAAAGAATAAAAAATATTGTTGATTTCCGGGATTTTAAGCCGTGATCTGTTGGAACTTAGTCCAAACGTTTCGCTGACAAATTTGTTCGGCATCTTCAGTAGCTCCTTGGATGAAAATCGAATGAAAAGCGATGTCTCCTCGGCAAATGATGAGTTTGTTTTCATTTGTTACAAACCATTGAGAATGATCACATGGTGATCGAAATGTACATCTGGATAAATGAACCAAATGAAGAAACGATACAAAAGTGTTATATTGTTTTATTAATTAAATTAATTTTCAATTAACTCAGTCACAATAATTTGCATATGGTTCTTGATGTTTAAATATGATATACAAATTTAAACATTTATATACATAAACACATTTATTAAGGACATAATATTGACATTTTACATATTTAATTATTTACCTGTCCGCCGACCTTCAATGTTCTATTTTATTTTACTTTATTCACTTATTAGTATTGTTTTTAAATATAATATATTTGATAACAATAAATCGTCGTTTAACTATCTTTTAAAATCTTATCAGTTTCAGATGTTAGTAAAAACTGAATTGTTTCTGTTTCGATTATACTTTTTATAAGCCAATAATCTTACACATTATCTAATATGGAAAAAAGGATATTAAACAATCATTACATTGATTTATGAAAATCAAATTGAGGTCTAATATAATTCGACTTAATTACACATAAACGTATCACATTGAATAATTTATCAATTTAATTACAATAAAACAATTAATCTCTATAAACTCCCCAAGGCGAAATCGAGAGTATTTAAGCGGGCATAGATATCACGACTTAATTAATTTCCCCTAAGGTATACCTATCAGAAAAAAAAAATAGTTCATCTACTCTCGGATATAATAATAATAAAGATCTAAAATTTATAACCATGCCTACACAAGAATCGCTCTTTTACTCGAGTTGAGTTTATTAATTGATATATTAATCAGTGGCGTTGCACTCCGCATGATATACGAGTGATAATTAACATTCCGACGGTTTACAACATCCTTTCATAAAAAATACATATAAATCGAGCAGGTTCGGACACGAGTAGTTTAATTACTTAATTACGAGTGTATTTATTTTTTACTCATTTATAATTTGCCTGCTAACAACATATCTAATTTTCTATCATGGTTGTAATGAATTCACAATGGAATGATAGTAGTAGTGAAATTGAAAATAAGACCAAAATAATGTTCTTAAATCTAATATATATTTTATGTTTATTACTTTCTTTATATAAAAATTTTGAAACATTTTTGAACTAATTAGATTTCGAATTAATTGCACCTGGGTAGTTCCACGCTTAATACTAACCAAGTGCTTATTTATAAACATGTTTCATAACGGATTAAATGAGAAAAACATATATTGGTATGTGCCTAAAACTATTAGAGGGTTCAAGTAATTATTCTAAATTCTAAATATTAAAAATTTATTTTAAACATTTATAATTATGTTGAGTGACGTACGTATGTTAAGTATTACCTCAATTTGTACCATATATTATGAATAAGCTAAATATTTGTTACGAATATCCAGTGGTGTATTTCTGAGGCATATAATTTCTCGTTTTGGTGATCTTTTCACAAATTGGGGCACGTATAATCATCACTTTTGCTGGCGGATTTAATTTTTTCGACATGAAGAGGTATAACATTTCCAACAGCCTTTTGTTGATAGTTATTCATGATTTTTTTAAATGTAAAACACTTGCAACCTTGCATTTTTTTATTTAATCTTGTTTATAAACTATTGGAGTACAAAAAGTAATAGTTTAACTTAAATGTTCGATGTACATCGAGGGCGACGGAAGGGACAGAAGGAGACCATGTCCTGTGTCTAAGTTTGTGTCGCCGGAATGTATCGACACTTTCCCTAATCTTAAACATAAAATTAATTATTAATTATCTACTTGAAATTCTACGGAAACTGAAAAAAGGGTCGATTTTTTCAACTTTGAGGCGCCCTGAAAAATTCAATTAATATTTTGCAACGAAAGTGGTTCAGTTTCCGTAGGAAAGTATAGAAAACAAAATACTAAAAGCGCAAGTTTGTTAGTTTTACAGAAAAGAATAAACCTTTCGTCCAGAAGACAAAAAGCGCCTTCAAGAATAACGTCTTTAAAGTTTCGAGACAAGTTTAGAACGTGTTTTCAGATTTTTACGTTTAGTCTGTATTGCTGGCTCCGAAGAGGGTTCTTTCCTCTTCTTCAAATAAATCCTGCTGTACCTGTAGGTCATGATGCCATTGCAGGATGGGATCAAGAGCTGCAGGAGGGAGATAATTCCGCGCGACTTACACGCTTCTCGTCGACTCACACATGGTACGCCTTCATTTGCAAGTCTTTGTTGATCTCCAGGGATTTTATTACTTTCAAAATAGAGGTGAATCCGTCAATAAATATGCTGGTGGTTAGAAACGTTGAGATGTACACTGTTTTTGCTTCACAATTGAGGATGGTGTATTTTTAGCCACTCAGTAGGCCTTTGACAAGTACTCGTCCTCTGCGGACTCTTCCAAGAACTTACGTTCGTCGATAAGTCGATCTGCGGTACATTATCAGCCCGACTGTGCATCTACTCGCCAGGGGTAAGTTTCAGCGTATTGCACTGTTGACTTTGACGAGCGAAAAATTTACGAATGATTCACCTACGGCAAAACGGCTTAGGAATATTAAACCTATTCCAACAAAGTATCGAAAAATAACCTGACATTAATATTGTGCACGTCAGTTTGAAAAACAATTCTTCAGCAAAAAGGCTTCTCAAAATGTAATTTCTTATAATATAAATAGAAAATGTGAAAATAATTTATTAATTATTTTTAAATCATTTTTATTTAATATATTTCTTATAATGTTTAAGAGTGTAGTATTCTTCGATTGGCCATATTCAGCCAGATATATGATCATACTTGCAGATTCCTAAAATTAAACGTATGCAAGAGTTTTTCTCCCTCTTTATACGACCTCTTGTCACTTTATCCAAGCAAGTACAATAAACTACATCAGAAAAATTAAAATAACTCAATACCAAAGTGTCACAGGAACACGTTTCGTGTTTTTATTTAAGGTTTATCTTATCGAATAAATCATTCTTAATCTATTGTAGGCTCGTGAAATACATCGACTAATATGAGCATTAAAACGTAAGTCAGAGTCTAAGATTAGTCCCAAGATCCGTACGGAGATTGATATCATATTGTCAATCTGAATATTAAACAGATGATGATACCATTTTTTAAGACGAAATAAAATGGCCGTTGTTTTGGCACGATTTATTGTTAGGGAATTTCTTTTAGGTACCAATAAAAGATTCGATAGGTCCTTATTTATATTATTGTTAGCTGTGTTTATATAGTTGAAAGAAAAGGAATATAAAATTTGAGTGTCATCTACATATCGATTACAAACACAAAAATCAAGCATTGAGGGAAGAAAAGGTGAATAAATAAAAAATAATAGAAGGCCTAGAATTGAACCTTGAGGAACACATGCATTAATATTTAATTCAATAGAAGTGGATCGATTAATTTTATTACTTGTTGTTGGCGATTATATATAAAATTACCAAATAAATCTAGAGAATTTGAATATAATTTAACTTAGCTAATTAAATATCAAAATTAATAATATCAAATGGCTTACTATAATCAATTAAAATTAAACATGATAGTATTCGTTTCACAGTGGCATAAATTATGTCATCGACAGAATTTAATAAATCAGTTGGGCGGCTGTATGCAACTGTAAACACAGATTGATTAGTAGGAAGGAACGTATTATTCTCTATAAATTCAGTGAATTCATCTTTCATTATACTCACAAGAATTTTGAAAAGTACGGGTAGGATACTAATAAGTCTAAGATATTTCTTGAATAACTTTCTCACTGAAACATTTTGAATTTTAAAAGGTAAATAAAGTATTTTTTTGTGAAACAAACGAACTGATTTTAATTATATATTATTTACCTTTTAAAAGTCTAAGATCTTTAAGATAATTTGGATTGTATTTTTGGATAAAAAGATAACAGTAGCTAGCTTACAGGCATAAGGGAATGTTCCTTTTTCAAGACATCAGTTGATAATATGTGTTAGATATTTAATAACCTAGAGACAGCACATTTTAATCATTGCTGCACTGAATCCGTCGGAGCCAATAGCATTTGTTTTTTTTTTAATAGTAGATTATAGACATTATCAGTATCAAACAATAAGAAATTAAATTTTCTTTTAACATTAGGATGGCGATTGTTTGAATAAAACGTTATTAAATTGGGATCAGTAACACTATTTACGGAATTAATTAAGAATGCGTTAACAACAACCACATTATTAAATTTCGCTGGTGGATCATATTTTTTGTTTTGTTTTATTACTGTTGCAGTTCTCATGTATTTCCATTATAATTTGGGGTCACCATCTATCTTATTGTTCAGATATGTTTTCTTTTTGCGAACTATGGCTGAATTGACCATATTTCTCAAAATTTTCTATAATCAGAGTTTTCGCGGCTGTCTTTAAATCTCTTTTAAACAAAATCTCCATCTACCATCCTAGCTTATATTTTTTTATATTAAAATCACTACAATGCTTCTATTTAGATGATTTTTATATGACACTGGTAATACAAAATTCACAGAGAAATCATGTAAATCCATTTTGTATCACTTTAATTAATTGTATCACACCGTATTCATCCACTCGTCCAGTCAATTACATGCTTCTCTAATGAATATTAAAAATACCAAACGTTGTTTAACAACAAATATTTGTCGTATAACACACGGAATGATTATTAAACAACAGCAAATCAATTGCATTTCACACAAAGTAATTTGCTTTGTTGTAAATCCGCTAAATTAACATAAATAACGTCGTAGTAGCTTCGACTAGAAATATGTTTTTCTTTTATTTACGCATCTATTTTTTTATTATAAGTTAGAAACAATATTATATTTACTACTCTCGGTTATTCTTGATTACGTTTCAAATTAATGCATTTAATACACGTTTTATAAAACAGTACATAATTAAATTTGGTGCAATGGATGCAGCTGTGGTTTGTTTAATGCGATCTGTTTTATTAATAACTCAATTAGGGCACCACTAAGCAACAATCTCGTTGATATCAAAGGGCAGCACATAAATCAAGTTCCAGGTAAAGCCACTTGTTTAGTGTGTGGTGTAATATTAATGAAAACTGTAATATACATTTAATCATATATTACTCATTTTTTACGTATATTGAATTTAAAATCATGAAACTAATATTTGTATACACATTTTCAGTACTTATATATTAAACCCTAATATAATTTGTATTTTAGGTCAGAAGTAACAACTATATTTTTGAGAAATAATATATACTGGACTTTATTTTAATTTTCGTTTCTAGATACAAAAAAGGAATTATAAGAGCGATATTATAATTGCTTTTTTTCAAGAAACCTGATACTGAATTACTCACAAACTTCTTGTCTTGTAGTACCTCGGTATATCCCATCAATAAAAGAATAAGTTCTCTCCTTTTCAGTTAAATACCGCCCAGTATTTACTTAATTACAAAAAACACACATAATAAGTGCAGGTAAACAAGCAGATGAAGAACTGTCATAATTTTAAAGGTAAATGCTATAGGGCAACTTATTTTTTATTTTATTTTATATATAATTATTTTATTAAAATATTAAAACTTTAAAAGCAATTATCTCGAATATTTCAAAATACACTATTACACTTTTCAAGCACATTTGGTCTTAAAATTTCTTGCTCGTTTCAAATTCAGCATAAAAAATAAGGTTTCCATATCAAAAACAAAAGACGATCCCTAAGTGACAATTACAGTAAAATATGTCTCATTTAAGGAAAAAAAAAACCTGTTTTAGGACTTTTTTTCAAAACCGTTTACTAAACGATTTATTGCAATGGTTCCACTGATTTACAGTGGGTGTGTCAAAATCAACGGATAAGCACTTTCATGAAGGTTCTCTGTAGTACATATAATATTAGTTTATAAAAAAAATCGAAATGATCCATTGTAGTAATTCGTTCAAAACCAAAGAAGAAAATGGCAAAGCTGTCAATTACTCTCTAAATAAAATAATAATTAAATATCACGTAACTATTACAGCAGGAAGGAAAAAAATCGTTATTAATTAAAAACAGCAAAGACAGCTTTTACCAAAAACTAAGTAAATAAATATTATTAGAGCATTTCTACAATACCATTAAGATTTACAAAATGATATGTAGACTCCTATTAGACTACGGATCCATCCTCTTCACCACATCCCCGAATCCCACCCTTCAAAACCCAGAAGTCAGCGAACGTTCATCCCTAAGATCCCTCACAAAAATCAGACACCCCCTTAACCCACTTTATAACCCATCTAATAGCGTCCTCTTCAACCGAACTAAAGTTATCGAACGCCTCCACAACCTATCCAAAAAATTCTCTAGAAAACAATGTAACTTCACAATTCTCTCCCAATTTTGCATCCCCATAGACGTAAATATAATTCCTAAATTCAATAATCTTTCACAAACCCTATTCTAATTCATAACTTCCCTTAACCAACAATAAGTCACCCCCATAAAATGTGAGATGTTTGGCAGAAAGGCTGTTGGCCGATAGCCGAATGTCGGTAAATAAAATAATAATATTTATTGTTAATTTCTTTTACAATTATATGTAAAATCTACTGACCATAAAGATTCTTTATATATATATATATATATATAAATATTATTATATAAAATAAATACGAATAGATTATTAAAAATTAAACAATAATACAAATAAAACACAGATTGGATTGAATAACTATAAATTTCCCACCCAATGTTAAAGAAAAATTGAAATTTAGTTTATTTAAATTTCTATGGATATTTTATTTTTATTATAAGTATGAATATATTATTAAAGATCAAAATAATATATTCATATTTATTTTATACAATGTCAACTACCAATGTTTAAATTTTAAAACTATTAATTATAAACCATTATTAATTAATTCAAATATTAACAAATTCAACTCCTATATTAAATTACAATATATGAATAAAAAAAGACCTTTATTGGCATATCCACTTTATATATACATATGCTAATTATACCACAAACTAACTCAACGTTTTCTTCTTAACTCTTTCTCCCACCCTAACCTCATCACAATTTTTACACCAGCACCATCCTCTCGCATCCATTCTTCTACCCTTCCATCCATTCCTCTCGTACCTCCTTACATTCACTTCCTAAATGCGTCCACGTATCCCTTCCTTCTCTACACAGCGTACTCTTCTCCCATCCATACCTTTCTTCCTCTCTCCTCCGATCCACACCTCGCCCTGGCTAATGCCACCTTCTGCAGTCTAGTAAGGTCGGATCTTAATAGGTACCCTGGCCATTTCCCATGTACTTGCCAGCTCCTATACATAGGATTGTACCTGTTATTTTCAATCCTTTCTTGTCTTTCCTGCATTTCCACTTCTTCCCATATCTCTTTCATCCACGCAGCTATATTCACACCCCTTCCCGGCCATTCACTTACTAGACTTTCAGATACATCTGCTCTTTCATACATTTTTTTCCGTTCCACTCTCCACTTACTCTCTCCTGCTCCAACACATGTACTCCAAACCTCTTTCACCAGTCTTTCATTCCCCAATTCACTCAGCCTCATCTCATACCTTGCCACTCGTTCTATTGCTTCACCACACATACTCTCTCTATTTGTTTCCTGCAGCAGTATGTTACTAGGCGTTGACTTCTCAACCCCAGTACCTGCTTCTGGAACGCATATTGTTCTCGATCAATACATTCATATATTTTCGTTCCCCACACTTCCACCCCATACATTATTATAGGCTTAACACAGGCATCCCACAAACTGCACGCCATCTTCACATTTCCTCCGATCCACTTACCCCATTTCTCTTTCATTACATACCAAGCCTTCCTTGCCTTCATTTGCGCTAATCTGACATGTTCTCTGTATCCTCCATTCTCTCTAAACAAAAATCCTAAGTATTTAAACTCTTTCACCTGTTCTATCGCTTTTCCCTTTCACTTCAAATCATTCATTCTTCCTTCTCTCCCTCTATTCCTAAATCACATCCACTTCGTCTTCTCAATATTCACACTTAACCCTCGCTTATCCATATACCTCTCAACTCTCTTCAACATCTCATTCATTTCTGCCCATCCTCTCGCCAATAACACAACGTCATCTGCATATGCTAATATCCACACCTTCGTTTTTCCTATTACCACTCCGCCCGCCTAACGGGCTAAGCGGGCATCCCTGTCTCACTCCCATCAATACTCTGTACTCATCCGATATTCTTTCATCCACTCTTGCTATCCCCCATGTTTCCTCATACATTCCGTTCACCCATTCCACTATTACCTCACTCACTCCTCTCCTCTTCAGCCCTTCCATTAACCTATCTCTCGGTACAGAACTGCATTCGATGCAATAAAAATATAATTCTCCAAAGCTTGTGCTGATTCTGGTGTAGTTTAGTAAATTTTATCTTTTATGTATCTCAGTAAAAAAAATCATTGGGTTAAAGTCTGGTGATCTGAAAGACCATGGGGTTGCTCCACCTCGCCCTATCCACCGATCAGGATAATTTTCATTTGGCCAACCTCTAACAATCCTCTCATAGTGCGCACCTGTGCCATCAAGTTACAACTATATTTTTCTTCTGGTGGCAAGAGGAATATCTTCCAATAGAATATTTTCCAAACGATTTCTCAGGAAAAAATCCTCAATCCATAAACGATGAGACATAATGTACAACCTACAACTTTATTGTCGATTATTCTACCTCATACAATCACGCTAATTGTGTGTTTATAACACGTTGCAAAGGTACAATGTGGATTATTTTTCAAATCAAAGAGAGATTCGACCGTCCAATCTTCAGGTTTGTCTAACATCCACCTTGAAAATGCCGTTCTTGGTCCACAATCTTGTGGCAACTTACTTCCTTCAACGGCCCAACGATCCCTCCAAAACTCTTTTGGCGCAATCCAGTCGTGGTATTCCAAATGGCGTATCAAAATAAACACCTCAAAATCGAAAGTCTTTATCCAATTTCTCAGAATAAAACAACAATCCCCAAAAAATATCATTCAAAATAGCACAATAGTCCCATGACATAATTGTAAATACTTAGGCATCCTTTTAGACACGAAACTCTACTTCAAACCACATATCCTTTTCGTTAAATCGAAAATCCTAAACATAGCCTAACAGATCAGATCCCTTACATATAAGCAGGAAGATATATCAATTAACACTGCAACTCACATTTATAAATCGATATGTCGGCCTCTGTTAGATTACAGAGCCATTCTTTTCACCCATATAAAACCTTAAACCTTATACCACCTCTAAGTATCTGAACGATCCTCCCTAAGAACCCTCACTAAACTCCGGCATCCCAATAACCCACACCAGGCATTATTGGTATTCCTTTACGATTCCCCCAAAATAATTCCCATATCCCAGCGTATCCTTACCCTCTGCACCAAATTTACTCAAAACCCTCACAATCTACCCCTTCTTACAAAATATTGCATCACTCATAACATAACAACCCTTTGATCACTGTCCACAAATTCATTATCTCATGCATTCATGACAGTTCAGCTGGCTAGCATAGCTTTAATTAGGAAATCACACAGTCGATTGCCCATGATAGACTACTAAGACAACTGCACATATTGTTATAATAAATTTTGTAAATTTTTGTTATCATATCTTTAGTTTGTATATAAAATACAATTTTCCATATCCATTTCAATTAATCAATACAAATTCTTTATATTATATATATATTTAATTACTCCTTACACACACAAAACATTCTGAATGTATTTTAATTGTTTCTGAATCTCCAAGATTTATAACACAAAATACATTCAATCAAAATACGAAGAAATATCGAAGTCTTAGCAATATAACAAACCAATTAATGTGTATACGAATTTGTAACAGCATGTTTCGTTTTTACATCGTCTATTCAACATAATACGCGATCAATTAAAACCCAAGCAATTTTAACGAAAACATGTAACCCATCAAACTCCACTAATTAATTAAACTTAATTACAAGCACTTTCCTATAAACGAGCATCGTAAACACCGACTTTTTCGATGGCACGACTTTACCATTAAAAAAAAAAAAGACGAGGAATACGAAGAAATGGCGAATAGCGAGAAAACGGCGTTGTTTAATTATCGAATTACTTAAAGCAGTCATTAAGAGATTTTTCCCTCCGCTTTTTTTATCTCATCGCGTAGCTGGTTTTTAGTGTATAGTAAATGCGGTTTTAGTGAGGGGATAAATGCCGCCCGTTTTATAACCCGAATAAAGATCGTTACGTTGCGTGGTTGCGGCTTCTTGAGTTTCTCGAGTTTATGTGTGGCGGGTTAAAAAATATAAATCATAAGCGCGGGATGGATGGGCAAGGGGGATGGGAAAAATGTGCTTATGGGTACACAAAATTTTTGCTGAAGAACTAAGTTGTTTTCGGGAAAGAGGGGGGAGCGAGAGGCGGGTATATTTATTAGTTCGTCGTAAACTGAGCAAATTTCGTTTATGATGAATGGTCCTCGATTTCAACCCTCTCGCACCTTTTTAAAATCGATCCTGTGTATTCACTTAATATTATTAATAAACTTAAAATTTAACATAAAAAAATTAAATGTTAGTGTATTCTTTTTATTGTGCCTCATAGATCCGGCTTTACAATTGAGGTTTCTATATAAGATTTGCTTAGATATGTTAATGTCACTAAATAAATACATAAACAAGTAAAATATTTATCAAATTAATAATAGCATATTAGATTTTATTTTAAATCATAAGACTAGTTATTTTTTAATTAAAAATAATTCACAAACGAAAATAATAATAATAATAATAAAATCTAACGCAATATAAATTTACATCAATTGACATTATTCCATATTAATGTTTTTTACATTCGAATCAATAAAATATATATTTGTAAAATTTTAGCAACATTAGTTATAAATAAATTAGATATTTCTATTATTTTAATGTAATTTATGAAATGTTATAAAATTTAATATACAATAGAAAGAATGTTTCTTCCACATGGTAACAGTAATTTAAAATAAATTATATAAAATAATTGAAAATTATTAATAAACAGTGTCCGTTATGTAGGTGTATATTTGAAAATTTAAAGTACGTAAGTTAAAATGTTGGAAAGACGAAATAATTAATTGATGATTTTCAAATTTTTCATTTAAATCAAATTTAATAAATGTTACTTCACATTGACAAAAGATAATTATAATTTAACAGATTTTTCGATTCGATGTTTTAAAAAATTACTTCATTTTTTATATTTTTGATGTGTTCTACTAATATTTATCCAATGAACCACTCTTCCTGAAAATTATTATACATTTTCTGGCCACCTTGTATTTAAAATTAGATTCCCATTAGAATATAAAACTAACTTAATATGTATTTAGTCATATCTTCATTGAATTATAAAAAAATCATTTCGATAAGAAGTTATAAATATAATTAAAAAAAATTATTGCAACAATTTTCATATATCAATATTCAACGGATTTATTTGTATCTCGTATACAAATTAGTATACATTTCCCGGAGCTATAAAAGTTTCCTCCGCGAAAAAGAAATTCATAATCGCAAAAACACAACAATACCGCCCTCTCCCCCGCCCCTCCATCACCCAAATATTTGCAAAAGTTTCCGTTTCCAAATTGGAAATTCAACATTAATTTAGTTATCTAAAGTTTCCTCCCGAAGAGAAGATAAACTCGCCTTCGGCCCGGGTACTTTTAATATTTAATTTCGCTTAAACAATATGCACGAATTATCTCCGCACAGAAAGAGGGGGATATAAATAAATAAAAAAGAAGAAGAGAGAATACGCGTTATTGGTGGAATTTGATAAAACAAACAATTTACCGATGCTGGATTCTTGCGGAGAGGGCTCGGGCGCGATTTGCATATTGAATAGGTTAACAAAAGGACACAAAGAATGTGCGAGAGAAGGATAGGAAAATCAGTGAACGACGAGGGTGATTTTTGGATTAAGCAATCGAGAGGTTTCGAGAGAGACTTTGCCGAGTCGCGTCACTTAGTATGGCGTATTTATGATTATTTATGCAGTCGTTTTTTTATGTATAGAATGTCTTTAAATGTGATTTTTCAACTGTAAATTTATTCTGATTTGTGAAAATTGTTACGGTTTATCTGTGCCGTTATGACTTCTAGTCATTGTGAGAGAAATTGTCGCTCCCCGGGGGCAGCATTTCTTCGCCCAGCTCCTATTGACACCGCTGGTGGGTATTCCCTATTGAATCCCTGGTATTTGCTATCAATGTGCCCTACAAGATGTTAGGTTTAATTAGATCTATGAGTGGGAACACAGATATAATTAATTAGTTTAATTTGTGGTGTTAATTTGAGGTTAGGCGGAGTAGTTCTTTTAAAATAAATTCTATTACTTAAGAAAGTAATTAGTTTTACCTTACATGATTCTTAGAGATCCCTTAGTATCTCAGGTTGGCCACAGAAAGGAGGTAAACATTTATTCATTACATCGTTATTGTTTTGATCGTCAGCTGTCAGAATCGGAAAATCATAGAGTGCGAATATAAGTGATCTACAATCGCTCTCGATCAATGTTATCAAAATAGTTTATTGTTTCCTCCCACTTTTAAATACTTCCGAGACCTTATAAACGGTTGTAATGGGTATTTGGTTTTAATTAAATTATCTATAAAGTTACTCGGGCGTAGCGCCATCTATGTTGCGGTTCGACAATTATTAGTTATTATGTAATTAAAGTAGCACGGTATTTTAGACAAGCGGCACATGACGCACGGATTCGATGACGTCAGATTACGTTTGATTTTTGAAATTTGATTTTAGAAACTTGATTTTAGAAATTCTTCCAGTTGAACTGGTCAGTTATGTCAGGGGTTGGCAATAACAATTTTCGGAGGCGTGGGGGGAAGTCGTTATCGACATTAAGGCAATACATCTTAATCCTTCCCTTTTCCTCTTTGACCGTGAAGAAGCTCACGTCGGAACTACAATTCTGAACTAAAATTCAAACTTTATTTAATTAATTAAACACGAAGGAGTGTTCCTCTGGTGAGGGAGTTATTAATTAAATTAGTTAAATTAATAAGTATATGTGGCATGAGTTTTGATTTTCGTGAGTTTGTAACGAATTCCACATTTCGATTTTTTTTTTTTCTTCGGAGTATAAAAAAGTTCAGTAGTTCTCTCGGTAGGACCGCACAACAACTTAGGTGAGTCTTCAAAGCTTGTTTTTGTATTTAATTCGTGATTTTAACGAGTGGGGAATTTATGTAGGTCCTTTAAGTTCCGGTTTCATTTTCTTCATTTCTGTGTGTGACTTCCGTCCATGGAGCCGACTAATTTTGTCTTCCCGCAACGCGGATGCGACTTCTAGTAGCGGATGTCCGATTTTGGAGGATCCGCGGACCGAAATTTCGCCTCCTGGCCGGTTGATAACGCAACAACATCCACCCCCCCCCCCCCGGAGATTTTCCGTCTGTGCTGGAAAACCCCTTTCTAGTGTGCTCCTGAAGAGGCAACCATCGCAGGACAGTAGGAATAGAAAAAAATAAAGGTTGGAGTAGTTTTCATTTTACTATACATATATATATATAATCTTTTTCCGTTATCCTAAGATTCCGTAATATACGTATTTTTTTTTTATTTTAACGGTTCATCAAATAATGTCACTAAACTCAATTAAATTTTTTTTTTTTTTTCTTTTTTTTTTTAAATAAAATTTTGTAATACATACGGGATAATAATCTATAAGTCTTGTAAACTCATAGAATTTAAAAGGAAACAACATCTGAAATAAGGGTTATTAGTATGGGAATATCTTACGTATATCGGATTTTGGTTCCTTTTAAATAGAAATATATATATATAATTTTTTTTTGTATTCTTGTAACTTGGGGTTTTTGTAATGGGGTAACGTTATCTCAAGGCACCCGTTAATGATTAGAACGCCTATTTTTTTTTGATTATTATTATTGTTATTACTTCGCTATGGCGCCTTAAACTAAGAAAATCACTTTCGTTATTTATTATTGCTAATTTTTTTTGTTGTTATCAATCTTAAAATGCCAACGCTGAATAAAATTTAATTTTGTTTGTTCCTTTGTCAGAAAGATATTTGACTAGTTTGATGTTGCCCTTTTGTCTAGCTATTACCTTCTCCAAATAAGGTTCATGGTTACTGATTACCATTTCACCCCTATTTGTCATCCAACCATGTGGCGCCCCCTTTTGGTATCGTTTATTTTAAATTGAACCCCCCCTACTCTGCTGACTTTAGCTAGGCCAAATATGGGGTGGATCAGTGGTAATTGGAGTTGGTTTAGTTTTAAGTACCAGTAAATTCAGAGTGTAGCAAAAATTTTTGGCGCCCAACGTGGGGCCCTAAAAGGTAAAACCCCTTTTCATCAAAATTGATTAGCCGTTTTGTTAAGTAGACCCTTTTGTGCATTGGAGCCCTTGTGCGATTTTTTTTTGTTGCTGGTTAACTTACTTAGCTCTGTTAGGTCAAAATAGTAAGCGTTTCTTTGGTAAATTTAGTCTTTCGAGATATATATTTTTTTGGTAGGGTTTTGAAGATTTTTTTTTTTGTTAAGAAATTTTCAGGCCCTTATTAATTTTCAATGGTTGGTGGAAACTTAAATCTTAGTAGGATGAAATTGAAATAGTGATTGAGATTTTTGTTGTATGTAATTTGGAATCGGAACAGATCAAAGAGGAAAATACTTAGGTTAGTTTAGGTGCTGTGATAGACTTTGTTAGTGATTCCGTGTGGGAAATTTTTCTTTGTGGAAGTTAAGTATTACTTCAAGTTAGTTGTTAGGTTAGTAGCTGTCGTGAGTGTTTTATTGTTTGCAATTTTATATTTGGTACCTAGTCTATCTGCTTTAATCTTGTTATCAGCTTTAATATTCTAAAACTAGTCATGGAGAGTAGGGTGTATAGGATGAACATAAATAGATTACTGCGAGATGAATTAGTATATGAAATTAGGGTTCGTGGTGCTGCAGTAGGTCACACTGTTGTAGAAAACCGTCAGATTTTACGTGGTCTTCTTAGGGGTGAAAGTAGTGAGGAAAATTTACTTCTTAATTCTGTTAAGTTACCAATTAGTGAAGAATTTGATGTTTGTCGTATGAAAGTATTTGATTTACAAGATGATTTTGAAAATTTGGATGAAGGGAATGTTAGGAACGAAATTGATCGTATCATGACGAGGTTAATTCATGTTAGGAACCGATTGACAAACCTAAATGTCAATTCTGAATCAGATCGCGTGCAAAGAGATGAATTGTTGGGCCAGGTAGAATCTTTGTTAAAGTCAGTTAGTAGTTATTTACGCCCTAAACCCCTCCAAACAGATCAGGATTCAGGACCGCATGATGAATCGATGGTTTGGTTCGATACACTTGTGCACCCAATTAATATTAAACAGAGTGAGAGTGCTTGCAATATACCTCAAACCACTAGCTTAATAGATGCACCTATAAACGACTGTATTCCGAACTGTCATTTACCTTCGTCCTCACCTAATGTGGCTAAAGTCAATTTTCTTGAAGCTTCACAAAAATTGGAACAATTACCAGCGAGGGAAGTTAATCGTGGGGTCGATTCAGATGGTTTTTCAGCTAAGTGTATGCCCCTTTACAAGTGGAACTTGACCTTTGATGGCCAATCGAGTATTCTAGAGTTCCTCGAACGTATTGAAGAGTTGCGTATATCTAGAGGTGTTACGAAAGGTCAATTATTTAGGTCCGCGGTTGAGTTATTTTCGGGTTCAGCACTTTTGTGGTACCGCTCTGTTAGGGATAATATTTCTTCTTGGGACCAGTTAGTAGAATCCCTTAGAACCACCTTTTTACCGTGCGATTATGAATATTCTTTGTGGGAAGAGATTCGTTCTCGTACGCAGGGAGCTCAGGAGAACGTTTTATTATATGTCTCAGTAATGGAGAATCTTTTTAGTCGGCTAACAGTGAAACCGACCGAGTATGAGAGAGTAACGATCATACGTAGGAATCTCTTACCGTTGCATCAGCAGGCACTGACTTTATGTACAGTGAACACAATAGTCGATCTGACTAATTTGTGTCGGAAGATTGAGGACACTAACACCCGGGTCGAGAAGTTTACCCCTCCTTCGACTAAAACTCATAAAGCTGTTGAGCCGAATCTAAGCTATCAAAGATCTCGTACTGTTCGTGTGGCGGAGATTAATGACGATAATAAACCATCTTCAGATAATACTAGACCAGCTCGCGGCAATTTGACTTGTTGGAATTGTAACCAAGTAGGACATGTTTCCTCGCAGTGTAAGATAACTAAGAGGAGGTACTGTTTTGGTTGCGGCAAACCAAATGTTATTAGGTCTTCTTGCCCAAATTGTGCTTCATCGGAAAACCCGTCCAGGAGAAATCAAGTCGAGTGATATCTCCTAGCATTGGATGTGAAACCTCGACAAGTATTAGTAGTGATGACCACCTAGTAGAGTTGGCAAGTCAAAAGCAGATTGTGTTAGGGTATATTTTGGCGAGTGTGCGTCAGGATGAGCGACCATATTTAGTTGTTAGTGTATTTGGTGTGAATTTGTCAGGGCTATTGGACTCCGGAGCTTCGCACACAATTTTAGGTAGCAAGGGGTGGAATATTTTAAAATCCTTAAAGGTGAAAGTAAAACCCTCGAGGATAAATAATTGTAAAGTGGCTGATGGTTCAGTATGTACAGTTCTTGGTAGCGTCAGTTTGCCCATAGTATTGGAGAATAGGACCGTAGTTTTAGAGGTATTAGTTGTACCATCAGTATCACAAGAGTTAGTGTTAGGGATAGATTTCTGGAAGAGGATGGAGATAGTACCGAACTTTAGAGATAACTGTTGGCGGTTTGCGAAGACTGAGGCTTCGAGTGATGGGGCTAGTTTGAGTGCCATTGAGGGGCTCGAGAAATTCCCTTTAGCCCAGCAAAGGCAGTTAGAGGAATTGTTGAGGGTGAAGTTTGAAGAGATGGGAGAATCTTTAGGCTGTACTACCTTGGTAGAACATGTTATTCGTACCACTGCAGAACCCATTAAACAAAGGTACTATCCGATCTCTCCCGCTTTGCAAAAACAGGTCGACTTAGAATTGGAGGAAATGCTCCGCCAGGATGTAATTGAACCATCTAGTTCACCTTGGTCTTCCCCCATAGTTCTTGTTCGGAAGAAGGACCAGACCTACAGATTTTGTGTAGACTATAGGCGTGTTAACGCAGTTACTGAAAAGGACGCTTACCCGCTACCCTACATCTGTCACATTTTGGATAGACTAAGGGATGCCAAAGTGCTATCCAGTCTAGATATCAGGTCCGCATATTGGCAGATACCGGTAGAAGAAAAGTCGCGCCCGATTACTGCCTTCACGGTACCTAATCGTGGGCTATTTCAGTTTAAGCGGCTTCCTTTCGGGTTACATAATTCTCCAGCTACTTTTCAACGCCTTATCGATCGGGTCCTTGGTGTCGATTTAGAACCATATTGTTTTGCCTATCTAGACGATATCATCATTGTCTCTGCAACTATTGAAGAGCATCTGGCGATTTTGGAAAAAGTATTGAGTAGACTGATTGCAGCCGGTTTGACCCTCAAGAGAGAGAAATGTCATTTTTGTAGAAGTGAATTGAAATACTTAGGGTATGTGGTGAACGGGAACGGTCTGTTAGTAGACCCTGAAAAAGTATCCGCTAGTGAATCTTCCCTCTCCAACTAATCTTACCCAAGTGAGACAGTTTATAGGAATGGCAAGTTGGTACCGCCGGTTTATTCCAAATTTTTCAACCATAACTTCACCTATAACTGCCCTCACGAAAAAGGGAACCCGATTTTCTTGGAGTGAAGAGTGCCAGGAAGCTTTTGCTAGAATTAAAGATAATCTAGTTAACGCCCCGATTCTCTCTTGTCCAGATTTCTCGTTACCATTTGTAATCCAAACCGATGCTAGTGATTATGGTCTCGGTGCAGTGTTAACGCAACGGCATTCGGATGGTGAACATGTAATAAGTTACATAAGTTGCTCCTTAAAGAAAGCCGAACGTTACTACAGTACAACTGAGAAAGAGTGTTTAGCCGTATTGTGGGCGATAGAAAAGTTTAGACCATATGTGGAAGGTTCTCACTTCCAAGTGATAACCGACCACTATTCTCTGGTTTGGTTGAATAACCTTCAAAGTCCTTCAGGTCGATTAGCTCGTTGGAGTGTACGCCTCCAACAGTATGACTTCGAAATTATTCACCGTAAAGGAAAAGAACATGTGGTTCCTGACTGTCTGTCCCGGGGAGTAGCGAGGCTGGACTGTGTTACCGAAGTGAAACCTGTGGAGGACAAATGGTATATTAAATTACGAGAGAAGATTGAGGGTAGACCTCAAAAATATCCAAATTACCGGTTGGAGAGCGGTACTATTTTCAAGTATGTTCAGCCGCGGTATTCATCTTTAGGTACTGACTCTTGTTGGAAGAAAATAGTCCCAAAAGAAGAGAGGAACGGTCTTATCCGTGCTAATCATGACACCCCGACCTCCGGTCACATGGGTACTTACAAAACGTTCAATAGATTAGCGATACATTACTATTGGCCTAAAATGAAAGCTGATGTTGCGAGGTACATCTCGAAATGTAAGGTGTGTATTGGGTTTAAACCTGAACAAAAAGCGCCAATCGGTCAAATGGTTAGTCGGATAGATGCTGTAAGACCATGGCAGGTTATTTCGATGGATTTGATGGGCCCACTGCCCAGAACATCTACTGGCTTTCGATTCATCCTTGTGGTACATGATACGTTCAGTAAGTTTTGTCTTACGTTTCCTCTAAGAACTGCCACGGCTTCAGCGGTTGCTAAGTGTTTCGAGGATCATGTAATTCTAATGTTTGGGGCACCTGCAAAAGTCATCGTTGATAATGGTGTTCAGTTTCGAAGTCACAAATTTAGAGAAGTGGCAAATAAATATAATACCACAATATCTTTCACCGCAAATTACCATCCGCAAGCTAATCCCACCGAAAGAGTGAATCGGGTTATTAAGACCATGCTCGCCTCGTACGCCTCGAATAATCACAAAACTTGGGATAAATTACTCCAACAAATTACATGCTGTATCCGAACATCAAAACATGAAGTGATAGAGTGTACCCCATATTTTGTGAATTTCGGCAGAGAAATAGCATTGTCAGGTTTGCCGAGAGATAACCCAGAGATCTGTGAAGGACAGACATCTGATCCTTTTATCAAGTCGGAACAACTGGCTACTCTGTATAACGATATAAGAGTGAGGTTGAGGAAGGCTGTGGAGAAAGGCAAAAGATCGTATGACTTACGGAAAAGACCGGTGCTATTTCAGGTTGGTCAAGAAGTGTGGCGACGTAATTTTGTTTTATCGAAAGCAGCTGATAATTTTTGTGCCAAGTTAGCTCCAAAGTTTGTCGGGCCCTTTATCATTCATAAAAAATTATCTCCTTGGGTGTACGAACTAAAACATCCTGATGATGGTAGGTTGTTAGGTTGTTGGCATGCAAAAGATCTAAAGTTAGCTCCGACGGATTACAATGAAGACTAAAAATTGCGAACAGTAAACAATTATCTTGTAGTTAGTTATATTAAGTTAGTTAGGTATCAGGTTGGATGGGTGTGTATGATAGGTTAGGGGTAGATAACTTGATTGAGTTAATTGGAAGTGACGGATTTTTTTTATGTTAAATATTCCTCGTAAGGAGGGTTTTCTTAAAAACTGTCGTTTATAAAGAGGCTTCAGGTTGGTGTGGTTTGAGTCACTGAGTGAAGGGACGTAGATGAAGCCCTATCCACATAAGTGGGATCATACTTCTTAATTAAACTAAATCCATGCTCCTACCCATTAGTAATTAGTGTTTGATTGTTGATTCTGGTTTTGTTAAGGGTTAACAGACTCACCCAAAATTGCTATAAAAGTAGTACTTTATTTTTTTTTTTTGAAATGATACTCCATAACAATAATTCATTATGTATTTTTACACCGACAATTGTCTGCGACTGTGATAAGTTTTCAGTTAGTGAGTTTCCTAGGCTGTGGTACTTCTAGTCAGAGGGTGGTAGTTGACCGTTTAGAGGTCAATCCCTTTTCTCCGAGGAAAGGGGGGAATATGTTACGGTTTATCTGTGCCGTTATGACTTCTAGTCATTGTGAGAGAAATTGTCGCTCCCCGGGGGCAGCATTTCTTCGCCCAGCTCCTATTGACACCGCTGGTGGGTATTCCCTATTGAATCCCTGGTATTTGCTATCAATGTGCCCTACAAGATGTTAGGTTTAATTAGATCTATGAGTGGGAACACAGATATAATTAATTAGTTTAATTTGTGGTGTTAATTTGAGGTTAGGCGGAGTAGTTCTTTTAAAATAAATTCTATTACTTAAGAAAGTAATTAGTTTTACCTTACATGATTCTTAGAGATCCCTTAGTATCTCAGGTTGGCCACAGAAAGGAGGTAAACATTTATTCATTACATCGTTATTGTTTTGATCGTCAGCTGTCAGAATCGGAAAATCATAGAGTGCGAATATAAGTGATCTACAATCGCTCTCGATCAATGTTATCAAAATAGTTTATTGTTTCCTCCCACTTTTAAATACTTCCGAGACCTTATAAACGGTTGTAATGGGTATTTGGTTTTAATTAAATTATCTATAAAGTTACTCGGGCGTAGCGCCATCTATGTTGCGGTTCGACAATTATTAGTTATTATGTAATTAAAGTAGCACGGTATTTTAGACAAGCGGCACATGACGCACGGATTCGATGACGTCAGATTACGTTTGATTTTTGAAATTTGATTTTAGAAACTTGATTTTAGAAATTCTTCCAGTTGAACTGGTCAGTTATGTCAGGGGTTGGCAATAACAATTTTCGGAGGCGTGGGGGGAAGTCGTTATCGACATTAAGGCAATACATCTTAATCCTTTCCTTTTCCTCTTTGACCGTGAAGAAGCTCACGTCGGAACTACAATTCTGAACTAAAATTCAAACTTTATTTAATTAATTAAACACGAAGGAGTGTTCCTCTGGTGAGGGAGTTATTAATTAAATTAGTTAAATTAATAAGTATATGTGGCATGAGTTTTGATTTTCGTGAGTTTGTAACGAATTCCACATTTCGATTTTTTTTTTTTCTTCGGAGTATAAAAAAGTTCAGTAGTTCTCTCGGTAGGACCGCACAACAACTTAGGTGAGTCTTCAAAGCTTGTTTTTGTATTTAATTCGTGATTTTAACGAGTGGGGAATTTATGTAGGTCCTTTAAGTTCCGGTTTCATTTTCTTCATTTCTGTGTGTGACTTCCGTCCATGGAGCCGACTAATTTTGTCTTCCCGCAACGCGGATGCGACTTCTAGTAGCGGATGTCCGATTTTGGAGGATCCGCGGACCGAAATTTCGCCTCCTGGCCGGTTGATAACGCAACAACATCCACCCCCCCCCCCCCCCCCCGGAGATTTTCCGTCTGTGCTGGAAAACCCCTTTCTAGTGTGCTCCTGAAGAGGCAACCATCGCAGGACAGTAGGAATAGAAAAAAATAAAGGTTGGAGTAGTTTTCATTTTACTATACATATATATATATAATCTTTTTCCGTTATCCTAAGATTCCGTAATATACGTATTTTTTTTTTATTTTAACGGTTCATCAAATAATGTCACTAAACTCAATTAATTTTTTTTTTTCTTTTTTTTTAAATAAAATTTTGTAATACATGCGGGATAATAATCTATAAGTCTTGTAAACTCATAGAATTTAAAAGGAAACAACATCTGAAATAAGGGTTATTAGTATGGGAATATCTTACGTATATCGGATTTTGGTTCCTTTTAAATAGAAATATATATATATAATTTTTTTTTGTATTCTTGTAACTTGAGGTTTTTGTAATGGGGTAACGTTATCTCAAGGCACCCGTTAATGATTAGAACGCCTATTTTTTTTGATTATTATTATTGTTATTACTTCGCTATGGCGCCTTAAACTAAGAAAATCACTTTCGTTATTTATTATTGCTAATTTTTTTTTTGTTGTTATCAATCTTAAAATGCCAACGCTGAATAAAATTTAATTTTGTTTGTTCCTTTGTCAGAAAGATATTTGACTAGTTTGATGTTGCCCTTTTGTCTAGCTATTACCTTCTCCAAATAAGGTTCATGGTTACTGATTACCATTTCACCCCTATTTGTCATCCAACCATGTGGCGCCCCCTTTTGGTATCGTTTATTTTAAATTGAACCCCCCCTACTCTACTGACTTTAGCTAGGCCAAATATGGGGTGGATCAGTGGTAATTGGAGTTGGTTTAGTTTTAAGTACCAGTAAATTCAGAGTGTAGCAAAATGTTCTTGTTTAGAAATACGAATAATAAAAATTGTTATTGACAAAAATGATGGCACACAAATATTTAAATAAAAACAATGCCTTAATTATATAATACCAATAAAATAATTAATCTCACTTTTTAAATCTTCAAATAAACTGGTTAATGATGCGGTTTAGACGAAATAGATAGCTATATAAATATTGGCAATCACCAATTCGAGTTAGATTGCTGTTGTGATCAATGAAAAATATTGTATTGTACATTAAAGTAATCTTAAAATAAGCAGAAATTTTATCAGTAGAATTAATTTTTTTTTATGTTTAGATTGTGTAAAAAAAACAGTTATGAAAAAACGATGAAAATTGCTCAAAATTATAGCAAATTTTAAATTATATTTGCTAATAAAAACTTGTGAAATGAAAATTTCAAGGATTTCTCTAAATTCTGCATTCAAATAACTTAGCAGACTTGTCCTAGTTATTTCATTATATCTTACAATTTCCTTTTCTAACTTGAACTAGTAAATTGACGTAATACAGGAAAATTAACAATTTATTTTTTATTTAGACTGATCCCTTATACTTGGTAGATAAAAAAATGTAAATATATATTCATGTTGTTTAATCCAAAAGAATGGCTCTTTTTCAAAAGATTATTTCCATTTTACTATAAAGCTATCTCTTTCTACTTAACCGCAACCTTAACCAACTTTAAATCTCAATTTGTTTAATAAATCCTTATAAAATATTTTTTTATTTGTATGTAATTCGTAATCACTGAAAGATAATGAGTAAATATTTTTTAAGATAAAGTTATGCCATTTTTTTAAATAATAATTTCAATTTAGGGAATATTTTGTGATATATTTATTACGTAATCCAACATTTTAATAATATTTGGTAAGACCTCAAGTACCTGCGCGATGGTTCATTAGGTTAGGAGGGGGTGGTTATAGTCGACAATGGATTTGGATTCACACGAACAACTAGATTGATTTTAACTTTCTTAGTGTAAACCTGTATTGGTCAAATTGTATTTTTTGTGTTATAAGACAATAATACGTGTTGAAATCTCGCACTTTTCCAACAATCAATTACTCAAATCATCTAAACTAACTCTTGCATTGGTCCTTGGCTGAATATTGATATATGTTATTTAAAACATCGAGGAAGATAATTTTCGCCACCATCAGCATAGTGATGGTATTTTGGGATTCACCGGCGATTTCGAGACTGGTAGTCTTGCAAGTTAAAGGTCAGATTCCTCTTTTTATCCTTCCTTATTTTTTTAATGTTTCAATTTGCAAAAATGGCGGTCTTTAAAATATAACCAAATGACTGACTTAACAGTTTTTGAGTTACACTCTTACGAGATTTGAAAATTATTTAAAGAAAGTTGATAATGAATCGTTTTAAAATTGAGAGTTAAAACAAACAACTGAAAAATGTGAACCTACTTTAGGCAAATTTATTGAAATTCAATAATAAATTGAGATATGAAGCCTCCTGCAGAAAATACTGTTTTCGAAAATAATTTAAGTTAATTGTAATGACTGGTCAGGTCATTCAAAAATTCAACTAAACAAATTTGAAATGCCAGTATTTTAACGGTTGTTATGAAAAGTGGTTACCCTTTAACAGCGAATTTCAAGCTTTAATTAAGGAAAATGAAGAATTATGTAAAATTGAAAAATATACTCATCTTTTAAATTCAATAGCGGGATATTTTTACATCGTTCATACACTACGATGAAACGTGGAAAATTTTAATTCAAAATTTTGACAACAGAAAAATTGCGTCACGTTATGGCATTTGATTTACCGTCCACAGCCGGTTCCGTAGCATCTATGAAAAACATTATTGGCGGGCTCACGAAACATACTCGCGCACTAAATGCTTTGGGTGTAAGTACAGATAATTGGGATCCATTGTTAGACTGCTTAATTAAACGGATGATTGATAGCGAAACTGTAATAGAATTTGAACGGACTTTAAAGAAAGTCGGTAGGCCAAAAACAAAAGAGTTATACGATTTCATAGCAGTCAAAATTCACGTTTGACTGCTTGAATTGTTTCATAATAATATTAAAAACACCGTCAATCAAACCCAAAAGAAGAAACAAGGCCGCTGCAATGAAGACAAACAGTGTATTTTTTGCAATTTTTTTTTTTTCATTCAATTTTAAAATGTAACACTTTCAAAAATTATTCCATTAATTCTATAGGTTTAAAGTTGTTAAATCAAATTCACTTTGTTATGTCAGTCTATAAGTTTTAAAATTGTAATGGAGCTTCTTGTGAAGTGTGTCGAAAGCGTCATAATATACTTTTACACAATTACGCCGCAGGTACTTCAACAGAGGTGGTGCTACCGACCGCAGCCTATTATTCGTAAGGGTTGAAAAGAAAAAAGGGTCGTGCATATTGGACATAGAATCTCAATTAAATTTAATTCATTCGTAATTTCGGATGAATTAAGATTAAAACTGTAAACGAGTGTTATCCAAATTAAGGGTATTGATACAGCATCAATCGCGAAAACTACCGTTAGAATTAAATCATGCACAGACAATTACAATAACGATATAGATTGTTTGATACTACCGAGGTTGACAGAAAAAAATATGTTCCATAAAATAGGTAGAGCTAATTAAAGAATTCCACAAGATTTACGGCTTGCCAATAAAAAATGATATTCCGGGGGATATAGATTTATTATTAGTACAACAGTGTTTGCAGATATTGTGAGCAATAAGAAAATTAAAGGAGATAGGATGGTTAGTCATGGACAGCGAACAAAGAGCGCTCTCTGTAATTTAAACCGCTCAGTAAATTTTAATCTCGAACGTTTCTGGGATTTAGAGCACGTGTCAACAATAGTGCCACGTATACTTGAAGAAAAGGTCTGTTAAATACATTTTAACAAAACCACTAAAAGGGCTACAGATGGGAGATTTATTTTAACTCTCCCGTTTAAAGCCCAAAGTAAAAATTCACTAGATGATGCTAAGAAAGGCGCCATTAAAGGTTTTTTTTTCAATTTAGAAAAGAAATCCTTGAAGGACGATAACTTTTGCAAAAATTACAAACAATTCATAGATGATTGCATTAGTTTAGGGCACATGTCAGAGATTGAGAATACAAAGGGGGACAATAAACAAGAATTCGCGCATAATAAACTTACCTTCATTTTGAAGGGCTTGCGGATAGCTAGTCCTTGGGGTCGTCGTTCTTATGTGTTTTACTCTTAAGGTGTTCTGAAGGGTATTTTGGGCGCCATCAATCAAACACATCACTGGAGAAGGGAGCACGTTTAATATTTCTTGATACTTCTTTAAAACCTTACTACACGTGAGACCACTAATTCGGATTTTAATAAGATACAATGAAGTTTGTTATATCCGCTTGCTCGTCAATACTAGACACGATATTACACCACCATCAGGATGAGTGTTTAATTGACCGATGGATACACCTGTCGGACATAGACTCTCTTACTATAAAGCGGAAACTCATATTTCGTATATCTGAACACTATGCGCATACGCATTTATCTAATAATAAACCTTTAAATTCGAAATATATTCAATCACAACTTGACATACTTGCCTTACTATGGTGTATGAAAAATGAAAGCGTAACACCGAAATTAAGGGTGGTTTTCGATGGGTCGGCTAAAACGTATACGGGTCTTTCATTGAACGATCACTAGCCTCTGCTAATCACAATTTTTCTATTTTTTCATAAGTGTTCTTCGTGTTGAAGAAATTAATAGAGCTACTCATATATTGTTAAAATTAGTACAATGTATGGTATTCGCCTTAGATTACAAATTTTTGAAGCAAAACAAAATAATTAAAAATTCTAAATTAAATGTTTTGAATCCCTTTCTAAAGGACGGGTAAATTGGGGCAAATCTTGATTTCGACAATAATTCCAATTGTTTTGCCAAGTAAACATCCTATTATTGAATTAATAATCAGAGAAGCACATTTAAAACACTGCACTATGAGATACAAACAACAATAGCCATTATTATGCAAAATTATTGGCCATTATCACTGAAATGTAATATAAAACGAGTAATTAATAAATAAATTATATGTTTTAAGAATAAACCAAGGATTAACAGTCCTAGAAAAGAGTGGAAGTTGACGGGCCGTTCTTAAACTGTGGAGTAAATTTTTATGGTCTATTTTTATTAAAGAAGGTATACGCAGAATAAAAAAAAGAAGAACGGTGCGGTTTTTGTGAGCTTTGCTAACAAAGCCGTTCACATTAAAGTGGTAAGCGACTTCATCGTTTACATTTTTGGCTGCAATTCGTCATTTTATATCTCGGCGAGGTAAATGTTTAAACATCTATTCACATAATGGTACTAAGTTTGTGGGCGCGAATAATGAATTATGGATAATATATCATGATATGATTTTTTGGCTAATGAGTGCAACCAAAATAAAAATTATCGACGTATTTAAACATGAAGGCATTACTTGGCATTTTAATCCGGCTAGGTCACCTCATTTTTCAGGCTTGTGGAGGCTTCTATAAAAAGTGTAAAATTACCATCCAAACAGAGTAATTGGTCAAACGAAACTGAATTTTGAAGAGTTAAATACCATTTTGTGTCAAATTGAGGCATACTTAATTCTCATCCTTTGACACCCATTTCACCTGATCCAAATGATTCTTCCTTCTCTCTTCTATTAAAAAAAAATCAGGGATTTTAATAGAAGATGCGTTGACAGCACTTCTAGCGGAAAGTCTTTTGAATATGTCAACGAATAGGTTAACTTGATGGTAGCACTTGCAGTATATACAACAACATTTCTGGAAAAGGTGGACTCTCGAATATTTGAGCCAGCTGAATAGCAAAAATGAATGGAAATGTACTGATCAGGACATCATTCAAACTAGTTATCCTGAGGGACGAGAATTGGTATTAATTGCTCATGTTCCTTTATAAAAAGAAAATACATTTAATTAGGAAGTGATAGCTTCCTCAGAGATCTTAACTGTGCCGTGTTTAAACTGGGAGCAATACTTGAAGAAGCGAAAGACCTCGCTTTGCCATATAAGAGAAGGTACCATTTGCAGTGGGTATATTGTCCTGTATTTAATAAGATCATATCATTCCAAACGAGGAGTTCTTGGAGTATTCCACCTCTCACATCTAATTGCGAAGAGCCCCGGAATGAACCATACATTTAAATCGCCCAGTTATAAAAACGGAAGCGATACATCTACACCTGGAGGAAAGTATAAAGAACACAGGGACGGGGTGATTTAAAGACAATCTAACTGTGTTCTTTATACTTCTACACCTCGAGGAAAGTATAAAGAACACAGGGTAACGGGGTGATATAAATACAATCTAACTGCAATGGCTTGTATTGGAGTTGTATTAATTATATCCGAGCAAACGTTGTTTTTAATTACAATTGCGACATCTCCTCTTGCAGGTTGTCATTCAGTAAAATTCTGCTGAAGATTGAGTACCTTGTAAAGAAGGTGTATGTTAATTGTTAAAGTGGGCCTCTTATTAACATATTGCAAAATAGTTTAGGATTTACAGAGTAATTTTAACTTAGAGAGACATGTATAAAACCGATTTAAGTTCCATTGAATTAAATTCATATTATTTTTTATTTAAAAAAATCATTGTTTTATTAAATGACATTAAAAGATTCGCTTCGTCAACGTCCATCAAGTCATCCTGTACCATGTCTTCGAATAAGCTGGGTGTAGCTTTAGCCTTTGGCGGCTAATAATATGCCAAATATTTTTAGCCTCCGATATGATTTTTATATTTTCACTAATAGTGTTATTAGATGGCTTCTTATCGATGGATTTTTTTTAATTTTAGAAGCACTCCGTTGTAGTAAAATAATTATTTTATCCATATCTCATTGAACTGAAACGGTATATGTTTTAACTGCATTAATGATTTTGCAAAACTTGGTCCATTACAAAATGACACAGGGCACATAGATTTGTATTCGTTTTTGGCTTCAATATATAAAAAACAATATTAAAGTCAAAGTTTCAATGGCGTGGTCGACTTGAATTTTGGGACACTGTTTAGATTTGGTGAATGGAGTTCATTGCAATTAGCATACTTAAAAGGAGTCCGGTGGGACGTTACCATAAAGGCCACAAATTGTGTTATTATTGCATTTGGTTGACATGTGACCAAGGTTTTGGCAGTTGAAACATCTCATGAGTTGGGAACGAACGGGCTCAATCCTAAGTTATACATAGATTACATTTTTATGTATTTTGCCGATTTGTGACCACTAAATTTTAATACAAAACAGCCGTTTACAAATTCTTCAAAATTTTCTTACTCCTTTACCGTTTCATTTCTGTAAGCCCTTGATTTTTAAGCTCCTGTAGGATCCTATCGTCCAAACAGTTAAATCAATATATCAAACCTCTTGAACAATTTAAAGATTGACTAGGTTAGACTTTTACATTAACGTTGGCAATTTTATTTGTGGTCAAAAAGAAATTAATTTCGATAAAAAGGAACTGACAGTTATTTAAATAAATTAAATAAAATGCACGAAAATAATTAATACATTATTTCCTCTTCAGCTAATTTGACATTTCGACTTATGTTACATAAATACTTTAAACAAATGTTTAAATAATGGACATTTGCTCTTGCATGACAATAACATACTGTTTAATGCAACATTTTTTTGAATCGAATGGCAATTGTGTCCGTCCGTCAACGTCCTTTTCGATCATTTAACTTTATAATTATTTAAGGCACAACTGTACCGATGAGGGATTAAGTCTCGAAGCTTTTTTTATTCATTTCTTTTCTCGACTTTTTTTAAATGTTGCATTTTAGAGTATGTTATTGTTATACAACAGAAAATGTCTATTATTGATTTTTTTTAATGTACATATGTAACATAAGTCAAAATTTAACAGTAACTATTTATAATAATTGTCGTTCATTCAACGTGTAAATTATTATTGTTCCATCTTTAAGTTTTTTTTATGAATGATCCATTCACTAATAAAACAATTAAATAAAAGCAATAATTGGCTTTAGAATTCTGGAATATACGGTCTTTGGTGTTTTTGCTATAAAAGAGAATAGTTTTTTAGTTTATTTTCCATATATTTATTACTATCTTTCGTTCCTCATGCAATCCATCCTCCATGGACCCTCAAATAGGACTTCTGAACATCACTGGTTGAGAGAGCCAGGGATAAATTCAAAATATACGCGTCCAAATAAAGCCAGCACGCCCAAAAACGTGGTAGCCAGTCGATTGATTTAATCTGGGCTAGGTAAGGACCTTCTGTTTAGGAAAATCCAAGGCCGAAGTAGAGTGTTGGTAAAACGCACCCGCGGGTTACGCCATACCTCAGCTACCGGGATACTTCATCATCCGACACAGGTCGCAATCGACGACAAAATACACAGGTGGGTATATCATTTGAAGAAATTGCAAATCATTAGGAAGATAAACAGAACCCATAAAGAAGACAGGAAAGATTAGGACATTAGCAATGGTCGCCTATTTACGACCTCCTAAGTGGTCAGCGGTTGTATCTTTTACCTCCCCATGTGCAGGATTCATGATTAAATTGTGTATATTAATCTATTTAAAATTTTAAATAAAAACACTATATTTTAATTTTGATATATTTCTGATGAATAATAAAAAAGATTATTCACTGAGGAAATGAATAATTCATTTGCGATTCAATATTAGAAATATGGAAATGTAAATGCACATGAAGTGCATTTACATTTCCAGGATCGACATCCGGGCGGGTTTTGCAAAAAAACAATGTACACACAGGCACATACACGCCGGAAAATTTACATAAAAATTCACCAACTAAACAGAAATTAATACCTGCCTGCACGTATCAATTTAGAAAGTCACGGTGAATTATGCAAAACGCAGTTTGTTTCGCCGGGCACAACAAATAGACATTTAATTTTATTGCGCAATGTGTGGTGACAATCTTGGTTGGTGCTGTGATGGATTATGAGTAACTTTTAATTTATTATTGGAGATATATGCAGCGAGGATTTCATTTGATTTAATATAAGCGTTTAACTAATTTATGATATTAATGAAATTTCTTTAATTACTTCAATATACTGGCTACGACCCAATTTTGTATCCTCCGAAATGACTCCATTAATTCTATATTTATAATTCCCCCACAAACTCTGTTTCAACTGATTACTCACTATAACCTGAACTAAATATCACCTTAAACATATATTTTTTTCTTTTATCATCTCTAAATCACTATCACTTCATAAAAAATAAAACACCCATAAAAATCATCAACGTTGGTAGGAAGGCTACTAGCCGATAGCCATTTATCAAAACATAATATACTACTTAATATATCATATTAAACTATTGTACCGATGTATGGTAATAAAGATGTTTACAACTGATATTTGTAATGATGCATGAAACAATAGACTATGCCATGAAATATAAAATTAAATATTCTCAGTATACAGAATATCCCAGCGAATGTTATACCTTAAAAGATTATGGGTTTCGAATTATTGGACTACAATGATATATTTACTATATTTGTAATCACATATGTTCTTTTCAATGAAAATATTTTCAAATATCTACAGTTGAGGAAAACGTTAATTTAGTTTTTGTTTCCATGTCTCGTCTCTATCTCACTCAAAAATTGCCGTTCATGTAGCAATATGAAGATATAATCTTGGTTTTGTTGACATTTAAGTTATTCAATTACAGTAAATCATATTAATCGAAGCAGTGTTTCATATTTTAATTATTAAATTAATATCTACTACATTTGGTTTTACCAGAAAATGATACCAACTTCCTTATTTTAAATGTGACCCCATACTTTTTTCTATAAGTCTGATTTCTCTATGCGATTCTACCACAAAAATTTAAATATTTACTTTATGGAAACCTACCAATTTATGAAATATTTGACAATTTGTTATAGTTGTAACTTTTTAAGACATAAAATAATAATAAAATATATCAGCAGACAAAGCAAAGCACTTGCTACATTTACAGTACTGACCTTAGGCTAAATTTTCACAAAGAAAAATAACTAAATAAATTGTTTTGAATTAACAGAACAGTCTATTTAATTTCATATATTTACATTTTTTATTGGAATATCCTATATATTCTTACATGTTATTGTGTAGAATTTATTACTACATTTATCGGTATAGAATTTGGTAAAATTATTGTTTTCAAAATGTTAATACTTTCACTTAAATAGCTGCTAAAATACTTATTTAAATGTTTTAGGTGATACATGGAAATTTTCACAAGCACGATTTTTAAGGGGGTGACTTTACTGAGCATTTTCTCACCGAAGATTTTCGCGCAATGGATGTGACTACTCTTTTAAAATCATTTGAACTGCGTCAATTGCTTACATTCAAATCGACATTGGATAACGTTTTTACGAACATCTCGGAGACTCGGATAAATATTGGTTCTATTAAAAGCTATTTATCTGATTCACATGAGGATTTTAAAATCTGAAACAAGGAGAAAAGTTAATATTTTACGTACCATTCGGCCTACTACAAACGAAGATGAAATCCAATTATATCAAAAATTACTTAATATGGAATTTTTGTTTTGTATTTAAAGATATCTGCGCTAATTTAGCTTTTTATTAAATTAATAGATATTGTTAAACACAATGTTTGTGAATGTTTTCCTACTAAAGTCACGCGTACATTTAATAATGGAGTAGTTTGGAATTATATAATTTAATAAAATGTCCAGGCGAAAGATGGCGCTTGCGTCATCTTTCATTTGTTATGAATAATATAATGCGTAAATAATCTTTGTGGATTTGTATAGAAGGAGATTCCGTTAATAAATTAATAATAATAATCTGAAGACAACGCAAAAACAGTTGCATTTTCAAAGGAGACCATTTTCAAATTTCCTAGACTTATATTCAATTTAAAAAAGGAAAATTGCCCCTCAAAACTCAAAACTGAAATCAAATGGAAATTTTATTAGTAAATAACTGTGATATAATTCAATATTTTTTTTAAAAACAATAATTCCCATTACTTTAATGAGTGCTTATTCCAATATTTCTACAATGTATTTTTCAATTAAAAAAGTGAGCGAATTTCAAATCCGTGAGATAATTATATCATTAAAAAAAACACCCAAGATGCATATGGAATGACCGTCGATGAATACATAAGAGATACAATTAAAGCACCTGTTCTTAAACTAAATAAATTCTGTATACGAAATAATTTGTTTCCTGATAATCCAAAGATTGCTAATATCATTCTTTTATGTTAAAAAACGGGGCACTTAATGATTTTTATAATTACTGACCCATCTCTTTACTGCCTAATATATTTTAAATATTTTTTTATCAAATAAATAACAACATTTTACTGGACGACAATCAATTTGACTTTCGCAGAGGACGGTGGACCAGGGAGACGGTCCGTGTCATTGTAGAAGAAATTAAAAGTTGCTACAAGACAGAAAAATACTGTTTAATACTTATATTTAACCTTGGCAAGGCATTTGACTGTGTCCCATGTGACGTTCTACTGCGAAAATTATATTTTTATTAGGTGCGCAACTCTCTCTCTCTCAAATTCTCGCTCTTTTTTTAATGAAATCGTTGATAAAGTTGCATTATTGTCAAAACATTGTTACAAATGAATCATTGAAAATATTGCCCACCGCTAGCGACAACTTTTTCCCGTCGTTCTGGGAGAGCTCGAATACAGAAACGGTAGAAGTAAGCGTTCGTCTTTTGGGGCTATCTACGAATCAAGTCATTTTGAAGTGTTTTCATATATGAGCGGAACTGCTAATTAATCAGACCATGTGCCATCGAACAGAACAAGCAATAATCGGACAGTGCAGTATCTTGGGAATATGGCGGGTCGGGTAGGACTTCCCATTTGAGCGTTTCTAAGTAGGTTTAAACAGGTGCGGCAACGTAAGGTCGAGCGTCGTCATATTCTAGAATCATTGTGGCCACTTTGTGGGCAGTGCTCGACAATCGAATCAATTAACTTCGATACTGTTTCCCAGTAATAGTTTTGTTCGATCTCAGATGCCCATGATAATTAACACAGCAATATTCGCACTAAACATACAGCAAAACTTTCGCAGCGTGAATATTCGACCAAGCCGACAACGTAAAGGAATGACCGAGCAATCTCCATGATTTTGTTCTCTTTGGACAGCTGTAGTGAATCCATTTTTCATCACTCGTACCGATGCGATGAAGAAAACCCTTCCTTTTTGCCGCTGGAGCAGTTGTTCACAGACGGAAAAACGACGTTCAATTTTTCGATTTAATAATTATTATCGTTATTATATATACAAACATCTTTATTCAGACCATATGACAACAAAATTTTACAAAATGTATTATAACAATATGTACAAATGTGTTAGTAGTCTGTCATGGGCTATCGACTCTAGGTCTTTCTGCCCTGTATGAATTTATGGTATTTTGCAAATTAAAGCTATGCTAGCTAGCTGAACTATCATGTATGCATGAGTTAATAAATTGGTGGATAGTGACCGAAGGGTTGTTATGTTTTGGAGGAATATTAGGGTTGCGAGGAATGCAATATTTTGTAAGGAGAAATAAATTGTCAGTGTTTTGGGCAAATTTTGTGGAGAGGGTAATTATGAACTGTGATATTATCATTATTAATTTAACAATTTTGTATTTATTTCATTCTATTTATATTATAGTGAATATGAATAATACATACTTAATAATAATATTGATTTCCCAATAACTTCATTTATTTAAATAAATTATTAGAAACATTTCCTTTATTTATTAGCTAAAAATAGAGATATTTCTTTGCTTTAATATAGATTATAAATATATTTAAATAAATTTGATTTCCTTAATTATAAATATATTGTATGAATATACGCTATATTAGTAGCGTATAATATATTGATGGAATGTCTCGTTTTAATTTTAATTGTTTAATTTAAAATAGACATAATTTATTGAACTATCTATATATTTATTGTTCCATAATTAAGTTGCAAGCAAACATTTATGTGCACGTGAGTTTTTAATACATGTACACATTTAATAAATTAATTGTGATTAATTATAATTTAACGTGTATAATTATTGTACTTATTGTAATGTTCAATAATATTTCACCAAAGGCTTTTTAAAGCAAATTAACATCATTTAAAACATTACATAATAACAAAAGATATCCATCAACACTTGTGGCTAAATTTATGAAATCTATTACAACGATTTTCATATAATTGCATAAACATTTCCTTGCTTGCGGTAAATGTGAAGGTTGTCAACTCGAATGGATTGATATTGTGAGTGGAGCCATTAATAGGTTAATAACTTCAAATTACTGCTATTATAAAAATGTTTAAACGACAAAAAATAAATTGTTTATTATGGTCCCAAAATATTTGAATGTTTCGCAACCGTTCCATAAAATTTGTACATATAACATATATATATATATATAAATATATATATATATATATATATATATATAAAATGTTTATAAAAAAAGATTACAAATTAACAATTGCATATTGTCTTAATTTTAATAGGAAATATGCCCCCCTTTCGCGGAAACTACTTGTTATATGCTATTTGGCATAGAATCGACCAGTTTCTAACAGTTTCCAACAACTTATCATCCCAGAACCATACCTCAATTACAGCTTCTATCAATTTCTTTATTGGATTTAAATCATGTGAATTTCTAGGCTAAACGAAGCAAATAGTTTTACTAAATTTAAAATATTTTATCATTCTCTGTGATTTGTAACACGAAGTTAAATCTTGCTGGAAAATTTCTTTGCCATTTGGAATTACTTTTTTCATAACATTAGCTAATTTGCAATCGATTAAATCTTTATATTTATCACTATTCATTATTATTATAATTGGCACCATAGATCCCGGCACCATATAGGAAAAAACATCTTAATTATACACCAAGTATACGTTGCTTGTATATTAAAATATTACTTTTGACTTGAGGTTATGATATATTACGCGACGAAGTGGCCAACAACAAAAATAAAAGGAAATGGATTGTTCACATAATTTGCATAATACTCCGAATTGCCTGATATATATTTATTATTTGGATGTCTTTTATGATCTTGGCTATCGAGCAAAAGTCTTTCTCTACTGTCTTTAATTTATAGTGATGTGCAATAAAAATATGCTTGCCTGCTGAACTGACTCAATTTTTCGAAATAATAAATTGATGAATTATGAGATGATGTTTATATTTTTAAGCAATATTTAAGTTTTCGTATACAACATTTTGATACGATGCCTAAACTTGATAAGGATTCTTAAGGAAGATTTGTTTTTGATTTCTGCAAACAGGATAGCTCCGTAGTTTAGCGGGGCAATTGCATTGATTTGTAGATATCAGGAGCTCTTTTGATAGAGATATGTTCTTGTTTGTATGTAAGCTATCTTATGTGCTGGGCCCTATTTTGAATTTTTATTTTGGTGGACTGGACTTGTATATATTAAAATATAAATTATAAAAACCTGAGTATAGTATTTCCGATGCGGAAGGTAAGGTCATCAGGATATTTTGTTATATCAGAATGTTTATATTTTCCGTAGTTTTTGAAATACGAAACAAGATTGATAAGGGTATACGGTTGGTGCAGTCGTTCTTATTTTTCTAATCGTTCTTCAGACTACCCGATATGGGAGAATATCAGGTAGTCATACTGATATCGTAGATTACATTTATTATGCCCTTTGTGCTAATTTTATTATGACCAGTTGGTTTATTTTTTGAAAGATTTCGCATGTTTTATTGACATTGTCATAATATTTCCTCAATTCCTACTACTCACTCACGTACTCATATTTTGCTTTTGTTTTTCTTCTTTTGTTTCTTAACTGTTATTGTGGCTTTTATTTTCGCGCATCAGAAAGAGCAAAAAAAAAACGGTCTGATTAGCTTTTAAGTTATCGTATTTTATTATTTAGAATTATGTTTTCGTTATACTTTTCCTTATAAATTCAATGATAGACTTGAAAATAAATGTTGACATCTAA
This sequence comes from Philonthus spinipes, assembly GCA_963082785.1. Lineage (NCBI taxonomy): Eukaryota > Metazoa > Arthropoda > Insecta > Coleoptera > Staphylinidae > Philonthus > Philonthus spinipes. The sequence continues at coordinate 9,461,593 of OY720315.1, read as the reverse complement.
CAGCTTCTATAAATATTCAACGATTCTTTTTAGGCTTAAAAACATTTATTTTATTAAATTATTAATAATGATAATAATTCTCCATAATCCCTATAACTAATTACTGTATGAATCTACCCAAATCACCCCCCATATCCCAGCGTATAGTATCTCTTACCACAAAATTTGCCAATAACCCACACAATCATTCCTTTCTTACTAAATTCTACATCCCTCGCAACCTTAATATCCCTCCCAAGCATAAACACCATTCTGTTACAATTCATCACTCATTTACATGACAGTTCAGCTAGCTAGCAAAGTTCTTATTTGCAACTCACCATAAATTCATGACAGGGTAGAAAGACCTCCGGTCGACAGCCCATGTCAGACTATTAACCCTTGTATTTATGTATTGTAAATATAAATATTTGTAAAGAATTGTAATTCTGCTGTCCGAATAAAGATGTTTGTATATACGATAATAATATTAATAAACTAAATATTCAATGCAATTTAATTAGTACATTTATTAAGCATTATTTGCTTAATTAAATATAATTTAATTTGTAAATTTATTATAACTTTTCTTGATTACGTGTTATTTATTTTTTCTCTATGTAATCTGATTAATCGCGCAATCAATTCTATTTTTTAGCACGATAATATTGTAAATAATTACACGCTATAAAATCACGTAATTTTATATTAATACGCTTCATTGACTTCATTTTTTCCCTTTCGGTCTACTGACGAGTGTTTCGGTCAATGTACACCTTTCTTGAAGGAAACGAAATATGACTGGTGTCAATACTCAAGGATGTTACCATGAATCTTGAAAACCAACTTAAAAAAAGAAAGAATGTATTAAAAGAAAATATTTTATTAATAAAATAATTAGTCATAAAATAAATTAAAAGAATTTGAAAATGATTAATAAATTATTTCCCCTTTTGCATTTGTAATATTTTTGTCTTATATTACGTAAATTATTTGAAGCAAATGTACACTAAATTAACTACTTCTCGGGTAAATACCCCGTCAGATATTGAATTACATAAATACATATTTATCCGAGAAGTAGTTGTTTTAATGTAAATTTGTATAAAAGTGTTTACGTAACGTAAGTCAAAATTGTCACATATGTAAAAGGGGAAATCATTTATTTATTATTTTCAAATTATTTCCATTTCACTTTTTTAAAATAACTGTGACCATGTATAAACCATTTTTTTCTGTTATAATTAATAGCCAGCGATGCTTTTATTTAAATCTCAGTCAAGAATTTTTTTTTTTTCAGAAAGACTAAGAATACTCGTACTATTTACGTCCATCAAAAGACTCGATAATTTACACAGGATATTGAAACTGGGACGGTACCTTTGATTAATTTAATTTAACGGGGTTTTAATTATAGCCTTTTATTACATTTTTTTTTGTTCTTTGCATTAAATATTCTGGAATCAAATTTTTTGCATTATAAAATATGTTATTGCTATGCAGCAGCAAATTTTCCTTGTGAAATATAACGTCTGGCGGTGTACAGGCTTGAGAAGTAGTTCATTTAATGTACATTTATTTAAACCCTTTCACGTAACTTTTTTTAATTATTTTTTTTTACTCTATGTATTGTGAGAAATTATGTTTCAATATACAGGCAAAAGTTTTTCTAATGGTCATACATGTACCCATTGCGTGATATTGTAAGCATTTATAAGATTGACCGAAGTACAATATCTTTGATATACTCTCATTAATAGATTGATAATTACTGCGAGAACGTCCAGCCATAAATGTTTTTTTTTTTTTTAACAAGACATTGCTGCATAAATTTAGTATGTTTTTATTGGAATCTGCTGAAGCTCTGATTATTGAAATATAATTTTGAAAGAAGTAATAAAAATCGATTTGTTGAAATGGCTGATTTCAATGCTTCGTGTCCTATAGATTTGTTAGTTGATAAATATCATTGCATATTTGGAACTCGGTTATAACTTATAACCAGCAAAAAATATAAGACTATCATTACATCTGAAGAATCAGTTCGTTCAATTTTATAACGCTTGATTTTTATTCAAAATATATACTCGCTCATTGATCTTATGTGATGTAAATATCAATAAGCTTTTAGGAAATATTTTCAAAAACACGACCAATTCAATACAATATTTACTATTATCAATGGAACACTTGGTGTTTTTCCGTTGGGTAGACTTTTTTAGGAGTAAAATTGCTGCTCAGAGTTTGTCACGTGATTTGTGGCTATAATGGACCATTCCTTTAAAACATATTGTCGAGCATAATTGTATTTACAGGTTCATCAATTACAGAAGTGTATATTTCATTTAGTACTTCGAAATTTTTACTATTAATTTCGGAATCGGAGCTTTCCGCTTCAGATTAATTATATTCTGAATCTTGAAACGGGTCTTCTTAGGACTCATCCCACACAAAAAGAGGGAATATTTTTTTAATTATTTTCAAATTCTTTTTATTTAAATTAATAAAAATATTAATGTCTTGGGACTATACATGCTTTTTATGAATCACACAATCAGTTATTATTTTAATGAAATAGAATTCATATTGTTTTTACTAAATATGTCCATATTGCGTGAACAAACAAAAAAACAGTCCTATTTTATTTTATTCGCCGAATTCTTATGCTATAAGCAATTGATGGTCAATGAGACGTATAAACAGAGAGCGGACAGAAGATTTCCACAAGCAAATTTATTGCTATTTATTTTTATTTTATGGCCTGTAACATACAGCAAGGTCACTAAGTGCACAGCTGAGCAATGCGCTGTATATTTGTCGACCATGCTGTATGTTGCAGAAAGTGAAAGAGTTGTCGCAAGTTACATTTTATTTGTTCCACAATTTTTATCGTATTATACGTAAAAATGATATTTAATAAATTACATTTAATTAAGCAAAAGGTGGCGCTTGCGTCGTCTTTAATTTATTATTAATAAATTATTTAAGCTTCCATATGAATGAGCAGACGACGCTTAGTTTACATCATTAATGAATAAATTTATTACACAGAGATTATTTTATCTGTATACATATTCCTTATATAAATGCAAAATACGCGAGTCAAACGCATTGATCTGTGTGTGTGTTAGGCAACTACTATAACACGCAAATAAACACACATATTCCTAATAAAAGAATCGTGCTAGAACAACAGTTATAATTTGAATTAATTGATATCTCTCAGCTGGATAATTTTATGAACTCCTTTCCTTAGAGAATTTAGAAAAATATGGATGTAAATATTACTTCAAAAACGTCGACGTTAAATACATTTTTTTTCCGATGGAAAATATTGTAAAAAGCATAAACTATATAATAAAAAATGAATATTTATAAACCGAAAACTTATTTTGAGAATGTGGGAAATAAATCATATTTATTAATAATTAATTATTGCTCGATTGGTTCATAATTTAATTTTTTATGTATATTCTTTCAAAAATATACAATTCATAGAAATTAATAAGCAAACGTATTTTAAACCACAAATAATAACTTACCAGTTGTAGTTTCATGAGAAAAAGTGAAGAAACTTCTGACGAATAAAAAATAACTATCAAAAACAATTCATATGGTTTACATCAATCAAATTGAAATATGACAAACTGATCCTTATTTAGAACACCTTTAATGTTTAATTAAAAGTATAAATGTTTAAGAAATATACCTTATAGGGCGACAAAAGTCACCAATAATAAATAAATCATTGTAAAAACCCCAAAATAAAGTATTTTAAATTTTCCACATGAGACTTCAGCGCCTCCAGTGCTCAAGTGGACAACTATAGCCGTGTTTCCCAATTTCAAATATTATCCGACCCCCCCCCCCTGATACAAATGAAGAAAAAGTAAAATTATTAACAATATTTTACAATTCCCACAGTATAAAATGAGTAGAAAACCTTTTTTCAATCAAGTATCCCGAACGACCGTTTCCTTCAACCATTCAACAAAACAATTAAACAATTTTCTTCAGAAAATCGCATCGTGCCATCATATAAAAATGGCCACAGAGTAAGTTTACTGAACATGTTTAATTTAATATGTTGTGTTTTATCGAGGAAAATCCGACAACCTCTTTTGTTTATGAAAATACAGGAATGCACATTGTGGAAGAATTAAAAAAATCGAATAATAAATAAATGCATTCAACTTAACCCCGATTATATCGTTATAAGCTTTTCGATCTTGCAGTGTCTGGTGGTCATTTGTTTTAAATTGTTTTAATAAAATCTGTTAATATTTTTTACATGTAATTTCTGAATAATAATATTTTCAAGGAAAATATTTTAATTTAATTATTTTTAGAATAGAATACCTCAAATTCGGTCGCTCTGGAATCATTGAAAAAATGTCATTTACTCCTCTAGTATTGGCGCTTGAAAAATTGACTTTTTTCTTCGTTTGTATACATTTTCGATCAAATATTTCACATAATTTGAAGTACACACATGTTGCGTGTTATAGGCAATAAACACGCATATATTAATGAATTATACAATTGTTATTGTTATGCAACAGCAAATGTCTATTATTAGACATTTGTTAAAGTACTTATGTAACATAACTCATAATCTCACAGTAGCAAAAGATAAAATAATTTATTAATTAATTATTTTCAAATTATATATATATTTACATCTTTATTGGCAGAATATTATGTACAAAATATTTAAATATGTCAAATTATAATACATCAATAAAAACTTTAAAACTGCCAATCGGCTATCGACCGATGGTCTTTCCGCCTGTTTTTGTTAGTTCTGTCTTTGTCAATTTGTTGTAGTTTTTATTGTATTAAACTACTGTCGTTGTCTGACTCTAACTGTAATACTGGGGTCATGATCGTTAATGTCTCGTACTTGTCTAACGGCTGTCTCAAATGTCGTGATCGTTAATGTCATGAAATGAAGTGATGAATTCATGAATTGTAGTGCAGGGAAACTTTCGCTTAGGGACAATATTTTTATTGCGAGGGATGCATAAGGTGTTAAGGAGATTGTGATAAAAAGGATTAGACGCAAATTTTTGGGAAAGGTGGTTGAGGCGAGTTTCAATAGGAAGTATTTTAGTGAGTTCGTATAGGAGGGTGTTTGACGGATTATGAAGAGGATTGTGTGGATGTCTTAACTTTGTTAGCACTCTGAGGGCCGATCTTTCAGCGATTTGGATATTTTTGAGGGTACATGGGTGTGGATTGTGAAAAAGGACAGCCGCGTAGTCAAGCAAAGGGCGGCATATCATCTTATAAATATTGACGGCTGTTTCAATACTGATGCCTTGTTGTTTGTACGTTAGATTTCTGAAATAGGACGCCCTTTGCCTGACTTTTGTTTTAAGGATTAAGGAGTGGGTTTTAAATGTAAATTTAGGGTCAAAGGTTATGCCTAGGTATTTGCAGGAGTTTGAGGGGTGAATGGAGTGATTATTTACCGTTACTGTAAATGGGGATGAATTGGAGCGGTGAAATGGAATTAGGAGTTGAGATTTGTTGGGGTTTATAGAGATTCGCCATTTGGCGAACCATGTCTGTATGGTGTCTATGAGGCCCTGCAGAGTGCTAAGTGCTTTGGGGAGTGTGGGGGCGTGTGCTATTAAAGCAGTGTCGTCTGCGTAAAGTAAAGTATAAGCGGATTTATCAAGGTATTTTGGGTCAGGATTGTATAAATCTGAGACAAGGAGATTATAGAGGAGTGGTGAGAGAGGTGATCCTTGGGGTAAACCTTGTTGAGGTGTAAATGGGATTGACATGGATTGGCGGATTTTAACCTGGAGTGATCTATTGTGGAGAAAGCTATCAAGGATATTAATTAAGTGAGGCGGGATTTTTAGGGTGTTGCATTTAAACAGCAGGCCTCGGTGCCATACGGAGTCAAACGCTTTTTGAATATCTAAAAATAAGATAGCAGATTTTTGGCCTTCGAGACATGCTGTTTGGCAGTTTGAAGTTAGGATGGACAGTGGAATTGTAGTGGAGCGGTGTTCAAGGAAGCCGAATTGATAGGGAGGGAGTATTCTGGAGATGTGTTGCAGAAGTTTGTTTTTTATTATTGATTCAAATAGTTTCCCCAGGACTGGAAGCAAAGTTATAGGGCGATAACTACTCACTTTTGTAGAGTCGTTCCCTGGTTTATGAATACAAGTAATTATGCCTTGCTTCCATTCCTTCGGAATTATCTGCGATTTGTAGATGTGGTTGAAAATGTCGAGGATATAGGAGTGGATTTCATAAGGCAGCGATTTAAGGATATATCTAGGGATGTTATCGTAACCAGGGGCGGTATTTTTACCCTTATTTAAGATTTCAAAATATTCTTCCTCATTTATATCATCCTCGGGAGTATGAGGGCATTGGGTATTTTTAAATCTGGTGTACCAGGAATTGACTGTGTTCAGAAAGTCGTTGTCATAATCGTCATTGTCATTCATAGAATATATTTCATGAAAAAATCTAGCAAAAATTTCGGTACATGTCTTATCGTCAGTAACAGTTACATCAGTCATTGGGTCGTGGATCTCCTGGATAAAGTCTGTTTTGCGATATTTGCTAAGTTTTTTGATTTCTTGCCAATATTGTTTTCCATGCAAGTCATTAATTTTTTCACAGGCCTTTATCCAGTGATCCGTCTTATACTCTGTAATAAGTTTGTGAATGTCCTTGTTAATTTGATTAAATTTATGTTTAAGTGTCATGTCTTCCGTTTGTCTAAAGTCTCTGTAAAGCTGTCTTTTGTATTTTATTAGGCGTAGGATGTATTTAGGAAGGGGATACTTGAATGGGCGTTTTGTGATTGTTGGTGTATTTTGTTTGACTGATTGTGATAATTTTTCTAGGAAAAGGGAGATGGAGTTTTGTGAAATAGTTTGGTTAGAGGAAATAAATTCTAACATTTCGGTGGTTACTTTGTCTATGTCACAGTTGTTGTATCGCAGAATTATCTTTGGGGGGGTGGGGATAGGAGGTTGTAGCTTGAGGGAGAATTGGATGGCTAAGTGATCGGAGCATAGGTCTGGGATAAGCGTTACATTGTGGATAAGGTGGTAAATATTACTTGTGCAGAGAAGGACGTCTGGGGTAGTGGATTGGATGTTTGACATGATAAAGGTGGGATCTGTGTGTATTCGGACGAAGTTTGAGTTTGATATAAATGAGGAGAGTTGTTTTAATTTGGCTTTATTAATATTAAAATCCCCGATTACGATAACGTGGTCATACAGGGATGCTTTTGTGAGAATGGAGTCTTCGATGGGAGATGAATTATGAATATAGAGTAGGAAAATGTGTAGGGTGAACTGAGGAAGGTCGATTGTGCAGTGTAGACACTCGTTCATAACATTGTTAATTTTGGGGGGATTGGCTTTACCCAATTTTATTTCTTTTCTGGCTGCCACTACTGAACCTCCGCGCTGATTTTGGAGGGGGTTTGAGGATGGGATCTGAATGAAGGACCAATTATTGTAGGAAAAGGGTTTTTTGGATTTTGTTTCAACTAACAAGGTAACATGGATGGGGTTATGTGCTAGGTAATGGGAAAGGAGGTGGGATTTGTTGGATAGGGAATTGATGTTAGCATAAATAAAATTTATACTAGACATTATTTATATTTACGTGCGAGAAACCCGTGTGGATACCAGAAAGAGGGGCAACGGGAGGAATTACATTCGGGGAGTCCAGGTCAAACATGACAATGAACATTTTGTTGCCAGAAAAATTAACATGAGTGTCTACATGAAATGAGTCCATGAATCTTGTTCTAAGTTTTTTAATGAGCGATTCTCTGTCGGTTGTCGTCGGTTCGTTAATTTTTGTCGTATATACGTCTATAATGAAATCATGAACTGTGATGGGATTATGAATTCGCGAGTTTTTCGTCAGGTCCTTGTCTAATTGTGCTGATTTTTTATTTTGATTAATAATTTTTACGTTGGGTATCCCCTCGATGGGTTTCAGTGGCCTCTTAGTGCATTTTGTAGACCAGGCACCATGATCAGTCTCTCCACACGATTTACATTTGATAGGCAGCGTTGTCGTGCATGATGACGTGGGATGTGCAGCTCCACATTTGGCGCAGGTGATCATTTCATTGCAATTAGCTGTGATGTGATCAAATTTGTTGCATCTGCTACATGGGATTGGTATAGGTGTTGGGGGTTTACTTTCAATTACGGTGTAGATATTACACATGAAGGGGAATTGTTCATGTAATAATTTTGTAAAAGATTCTAGTGATGGTGTAATCACTCTAATCATACGTGTTGCGAAGTTGTCCCTCTTAGCGATGATGCGGCGGCAGTAACGATGTGCTATCCCCTGCGCCTGCAGGCGAGCACTGATTGTGGACTCGTCAATCTCCTGCTCCACTCCTTTTATGATGCAGCAGTACGACGGCGCTGGCGCGCTGCGCTGAGTTGCTGGTGCTGTGTTATCTCGACCTCGGGTCGTTTGTAGTGGACGAAATTCATGAACAATTCTCTTTGAGTGTAATGTCTTCAGGTTATTATAAATTGCTTGTGTGTCTTCATTTGATTTAATTAAAAAACCAAATGTTGTTTTAATTATCAGCGCATTATTATCGAATTGGTGTTCAAACCAGATTTCGGCAAAGCGGATTCTTGATAAATCGTTTACAGTTGTGCAAGTGTATGTGTTTTTGTAGTTTTGCTGATTGCGTTTTTCGTTAGATTTTATTGTGTGGGTTTCTTGTGATTGTGTAGTGATTTGCTGTGGTATGTGATGGGTGATATTTGAGCTGTGTGACGGTTGTGATTGAATGTACATGTGATGTGTTTGTTGCAGCTGGGGTTGTGCCTGTTGCATCTGGGGTTGTGTGTGGGCTTGTGTTTGTTGTAACTGGGGTTGAGACTGTGTGATTGTTGAGGGTTTTTGTGACTGTTGGCTTTGTTGTGTGTTCATTTGTTTTAATACTGTTTGTAGTAGTTTATTCGTGGTTTTCGGTAGGTTAAGATTACCTGAGGCGTGTGGCTTTTTCGCCGGTGATTTACCCGTACAGAACTTCGGGGGGCGACCTCGCTTCCTACTTTTGATTTCCTGGAAATCCATCTGAGTCCCATCCGAGGCCCAGCTACTCTCCTCCTCTGCTTCCATTGTGGAATTCCACCCACAAGTGGAATATGATTGTATGCCGTTTAATGAATTCGCTGTATGCGTCCGTCTACTACGGTGTCTCGCGCGCGAGTGTTTCAAATTATTTTAATTAATTTATTTAAATAACTCTGACCAAGTGAATAAATCCTTTTCCTATTATTATATCAATGCGTTTGAATCGAGTATTTTACAGGTATACATATTAGAAATGTGTACTGATAAAAAACTCTCAGTATAACCTGAATCAGATAATCAGTATCACACTACTAAATTCTTGAAATATCACTTTTGATGTCATTTTAATGAAATAGAAATCAAATAGTTTTTAATAATAATTCAATTTGTACTTTAGAAATTTTTTTCTGAATCGTCCTTCATATATGAGTAATATTAAGGTTTAGTAAATGCTGTAGAAGCGTAAATATTAATTGGGGACGCCGCATCTAGAGCACACGTTGGAATGTAATTATGCAAAGAGCAAAAAAAGGCAACATTTGATTGACAGAAAAGAGTTTCCTTAACAAATTATTAAAATTTAATTAGCATCCATAAGTGGCGTGCTTGTTTAGCGTTAGTGGGGAAGGGCTGCATTACCCTTTTAAATTTTTGTTGACCTGTTCCGGTGCGGCGTTGGAGTGAGTGGGGTGAGCGGGAGGGAAAAACTGGGAAACGTTGGAGGTGTGAGGGAGGCGAGGGGTGGTAGCACTGCTGTAGTTGATCGGAATTAAAACAGAGCACAAAACGGAATACTGGAACACTGGAAGAGAGGAAAGCCAACCGACCGACCAACCGAGTTTAAAGCCGATTCCATGCATATAATAACACAGCGCCGCCCATTACAGTGGGCCAATATTTACAACCAATATTTACTATTTGTTCTCGTCTTGTCTGCTGTTAATAGCGCAATAAATTGCGGCATTCATCGCTGATTTATCGAGTGATGTTATCACACCATGTAATGAAAGCCCTGCTCCACTGCTCACGTACAGAGAGGATATCCACATCCACAACTACCCCTGCGTTAATTACACGTCCCCCTAACCCATCTACCTACCTATCAACCTACCAACTAGGTAGTAGACATTGCAAGTTGCTTTCAGAACGAGATGCATGTATGATTAATGTGCGGCCATCCTTCTACCTATTCCACACATTACGTTTAACCCTCGTGTGCCCTCTGCGCCCTTCCACCGCGATCTATGTGTCCTGTGTGCCCTATCACTTTATGTCGGGAGCAAGCAAGAATCTATTTGCATACCGCTCCCTCGTCTCAATCGCTAGACCACTCCACTACCTGGATGCGATAGGATACGCACACTCGAACTATATGAAGATACTTTCAATATTCATCATGTAGCGTACACCATTAATTATAAATGAACTTATATGCATAAATCTAGTTATTAATAAGATTCATGCTAAACAAGCATTTATTATTTTGATAACATTTTAACCAAGTAATCATTAGAATCTTCTGTATATTAGTTGTTACTATTTTTAATTATTTATTGAGAACATACAATATTTTTTCCATTCATGTAAACACTTTTTAACTTTGTGATTTCATTAATCGCACAACGATGTATAACAACGTAGAAGGCTTAACAGTTATTAAATTAATTAACGCTGGTGTAGCTTATATGGCAGAACATTATTTTTAACTACAATTGAACATGAATACTGTAGTGGGTAAAAATATTCGCACTTATATACCTGTTAATTGTTGTTGTAAATCACTGTTAGTATGATAATGACGCGTTAATTACCTCGAAATTATAGCCACTAAATAATTTGTTATGCAAAGTTAAAAAAAAAACATTGTCATTAATCGAACAACGATTTATAAAAAAAGTAGAAGCCTAAACCAAGAAGCCTCTAAAATAATATTATATACAGAAAAACGACGATTTATAGCCACTTGCAGAGAAATTTTAGAATATACTGTATTAATTTATTATATACAATATTATATATAAGATAACTTCTATCAGTAATGATTATTTAGTTCTCTTATATAGTAAATAACAATAACAGATTTCTTGTTTCACTTCTAGTGCATTGTATGCTTAACACCCATCAATTTGCGTAGAAATATCTTTTATCCCGTAATTTGTTTAACATGTTATGCAATTTAATTTCATTTTGTAAAAGGTTGACACATTCATTCTCATCTAATGTACCTGCAATAAAAAGAGGATCAACAATTCCAATTTTTAAAATCCCTGCTGAGACATTAACCTTTTATGGATAATGTGTTCTTGTATGCCTTACAATATGAGGATTATCTTTATCCCAAAGTCGATTCATTTTTGTTGTTATTTACAGACACCTTTTAGCCTCCCACTTGTGTTTTTACAATCAAATCAACATTCATATGGAAAGCGTACAAATTACGTGAACATTTCATTATCTTTTATATCTCCAGTAAAGTTTTATAAAATGTTATTCTTGAATTCGGATTCATTTGCAACAGTTCCTTAAAAAAGCTTAAATTATGACCAATACTTATAGCCTTTAAAAATTTTGTGGATGGTTATCTTGTCATTCTTGCAATCTGAAGCCATACTTAATTGTGCAATGTCACTTACAAATTTTCGATTTTAAATTGATTAATTGGTTTTCAAGTTATTTTTTTTACTCTCGTGTTTAGTGGTTACTGCAAATGGATATTTTTATTTTTATTCAACTGAAAAAGAAATACAGTAAGGCCTCAAGTAATGAAACGAAGGATTTTGTTTTCATTCGGATGACTTTATTTTAAGGTTGCGGTTTAGTGGAAAGAGATAGTTATATAGTAAAATGGAAATAATCGTTTGAAAAAGAGCCATTCTTTAGGATTTAATGATATAAATATGTATTTATATTTTTTATCTACCAAGTATAAAGTGTCAGTCTAAATAAAAAATAAATCATCATCATTTTCGTGTATTATGTTAATTTACTAGTTAAAGTTAGAAAAGAACATTGCAAGAAATAATGAAATTAATAGGTCATGTCTGCTATGTTATTTGAATGCAGAATTTAGTGAAATCGTTTAAATTTTCATTGCACAAGTTTTTATTAGCAAAAATATAATTTGAAATTTGCCATTGTTTTGATCAATTTTAATTGTTTTTCATAATTGTTTTTCACACAAACTAAACAGCAAATTAATTTTTAATTCATCTGATGAAATTCCTGCTTATTTTAAGATTACTTTAATGTACAATACAATATTGTTCATTGATCACAACTACAATCAAACTCGAATTAGTGATTGCCAATATTTATATTGCTATCTCTTTCGTCTGAACCGTACCCTTAACAAACATAAAAATTA